>OX457143.1:4800000-6265000 GCA_949752895.1 Dendrolimus pini
GGACAACCAGACGCACCGATATATGGTGAATATTCCACCTATAAAAACAAAGCGCTTTGCATCTAGCTTCATTATACGCACCGGACTCTGTCTTTCTTGATACTTATAACCTGGGTGTCTTCAAGTCCCGTGTGAATAGGTACCTTCTAAGTAAGCGTGCTACATCCTAGACCACATCTTCGCTCCACATAGGGTAAGATTGTGGTCAAACGCGAACTCCTATATTACAATCGTTGATATAGGTATAAAAAATATATTTTACATTACACATTTTTTTATATATCAATCATTTATTTGACATTTAAAGCTACCACCCATCTAATGTCAAAATTCGTTATTAGTAAGTTAGTAATTAGTAAGGCAAGTAAATAAATAGTAAGATAGGATCCGGCAATTAGTAAACAACGTCACTGTGGTTCACGCCTACCTTTTGTTGAGGTGGAATTGTTTTATGTTTTAATGTATGATAAAATATTATGAAAGATGAATAACTTAACCTTTACGTTGAATTCACACCAGTTACTAAAACAAAAGCTGCATAAAAGTATAAATAACTAAACTTATACGTAACAATTCTCTTTAAACTAAAATGCACAATATTTAGCTTATTTATACACCTAGATGAAAATAATTTTTTATATAGTTTTTTGTTAAATATACGAATAAAATTCACGAATTAAAACGTGGCGAAGTGTTAGTGGGAGAGGCTCATTTAGATCGTCACGTAATAAAGAAAGTGAACGATGTGTATATGTATATGTATATATATATATATATATATATATATATATATATATATATATATAAACTGACAGACTCATAATCTGCATCAAAGTTCAGGATTAGTTTGAAATCATTTTTTTAAAATAAGTATGGAAACTTTTTAGATTAAATTATATAAATATGGAGAGACTGGCTCTTAATCTCAAAAAAAAGGAAAATTTAAAAATAGAACTGCAGTAAAACAAATGAATATAGCCGGGAAAGAAAATTTACTCGTAATATCAGATTTGCGTGTTATTTATAGCAAAGTTTTAAATTGATTCTCATTGATTTTTAATTCTTTTGTCAATTGAATTATTGTTACCAGCAGAATTGTTGGGTTAGTTTTTAACTCATCGAGAGTTTTTGAACCATAATATGGATACTTCGTCCGAACAAGCGGCTCAAATTGTAGCATTGGTGCGGGAGGGCTTGGATCAACGAACGATTGGTAGAAATTTAAATTTAAACCCGTCTACGGTTTCTAGAATATACAGAAGGTTTGTGGAGACAGGTTCTTACAGAAGGAGACGTGGTACAGGCAGGTCTCGAGCAACCACCGGTCGTGATGACCGATTTATTGTTACAACTTCCCTGCGAAATCGTTTCCTCACGTCTGTTAACATTAAAACAGAGCTTAATGAAGTGCGTGGAGTAAGGAGGAAGCGGATATCACCCCTTTTAGACCAGAAAATGGTCCAAAGTTGTCTGTAGCTCACAGACAAGCTCGCTTAAGATTTGCGCGTGATCACCTGAATTGGACAGAAGAGCAATGGACCTCCGTATTGTTCACGGACGAGTGTAGGACATGTTTATATGGTGCAGATGGTCGCAGAAGAGTCTATCGTCGACGTGGGGAGCGATATGCTCAAAGTTGCATTGAGGAGCGGGTTCCTTTTGGAGGCGGTTCGTGTATGGTCTGGGGTGGCATATCGATGAACGGACGAACAGAACTTGTGTTCATAGACATGGTCCCTCAAAACGGTAATAGAGGGGGTTTGACTGCACATCGCTACATAACAGAGATCTTAGAAGATCACGTGGTGCCTTACATGGGATTCATAGGCGAAAATTTTACTTTAATGCAGGATAATGCCCGACCGCACGCTGCTGCACAAGTTCGACAATATTGCGAAGAGGTTGGGATACGTACAACGAATTGGCCAGCACGCAGCCCGGATCTTAATCCCATTGAGCATGTTTGGGACAATTTAAAAAGAGCTGTATATGCGAGAAACCCTTTGCCCACGACAGTGGCAGCACCAAGAACAGCACTTTCAGAAGAATGGGACAATATGCCGCAAGATCTTTTAATAACCCTAATAAAATCTATGCGGAACCGATTAGAATCCGTAATAAGGGCACGTGGAGGTAATACACCTTATTAAAACATAAATAAACCCTTGCATAAAGTTTGTGTCTATTGTTAAAACCAATTTTTTAATTAAACCAATTTTCCTTAAATTTCTGTTTTTTCTTCAAAAAAAGTCTTAAGGTCCTTTCCAGTACACAAACTTAAACTTAAGGATATAACCCTACGCTGTTTTAAAGTTCACGAACCAATCTAGAGGTTTCAATTTAAATCTGTATAGAAAGTTTGCATACTTGGTTAAAATATTTATTTCAAAGTCGTCTATTACTTTGATGCAGTTTATGAGTCCGTCAGTGTATATATATGCATATATTCAATTTATAAATTAGTGTAACTATTTACAGTACAATACAGTCCTATCTTTTTTCTGCTCCACCTACATCGCCAGATTCGTTAAGAATTTCTTAAAGCTGAGTTGCCTGGAAGAGATCGCTTTCAGCGATAAGGCCGCCTGTTGTTCTGCCAAGAAGCATTAATGCATGTAATTATGCATTTTGTTTGTGTATTTGTTTATTTTGGTGAGCAATAAAATGTTATCTATCTATTTTTTTGTTAGCGCAGGAATTCCTTTGGACACCATTCCGGCCCGTACGGGGGGTGGCCTAATGCAGCGCATAAGGCGCCTGCAACGAGCGTATGGACCATAACGTCCTACCAGCTCGAGCTTCTCAATTTTCTAAACTGATGTGCCATTTGCCACGCTTACAAAGTACCTAGTTTAGTGATCTTTACACATTAACTAATCAGGATGTATAGGTTCCTTTACAATGTTTTCTTTTATAGTCAGCACGTGATCATGTAACATACCAGAACATTACTTAAGTGGTTTATACTGCACTTACATAGTTGCCATATTATTTTATATTATTAGATTAAATTAAAATTTGCCATATTATTAGATTAAAATGTGATGCTTTAGCCAGTAAATAACATGGCATGACATGACTTAAAAAGTAATATTGCGAGCGTTAAAGTAAGGTATTTAAGGCGGGGAAATGCATTTCGCATACTACCGGATCCTTTACTAGGGATTAGACCAAAGCGACGAGAGGTGACACCACGAATGGGCATCAGAGTTAAATCGCCGACTTGTGTGGAGACTCGAATACTCAATACTCCACTAAAACCACCCTCCTCCCATGTGCCCCGCGCTTATGGCAGGAAGAGCGTGACACTTAGAACGTAGTTACGCCCACGCTGATCCTAGCGCATCAGTGCTTGAGAGTGCCCCGGGAAAGGCAAACTTCCTCAACAGGGGTGAAGACTCCCCCGCTCCCTAGATGCTGGAGGGCCCCTGCAGCGGTGGAAGTAAGGTATAATTCAACTGTAGTCAGTCCACTGTGCTGGCTTCAATCTCCTTGGCTACCCGCCATACTTTTCGCACTTAGCATTTTTTAATATTAATTCCAAGTACTTTCTGATTCACCCTCGTATATGTACACTTATATGTTTGTAATGTCATAAATGTTAAACTCAAGAGGCTTCCTGTCCTTCTTCGTCGGAATGCTTATATTCTCTCCCTTCTATATAATGTACAATCCAAAAGCTCCTCCTTATCTTAAGGAGCGTTTTAAATATTTACACCTTAGTCATACTTATCACCTCAGAACATCGGAAAACATACGTCTGGGAACACTGGTTTTACAAGAAATCTTACACAGTTCAGGCAGTGTGCCTGTGGAATGCGCTACCTGTGAAAATCAGACGTGCCCAGTCTCTTCAGGCGTTTAACGGACCCGTGAAGGATTATTAAGTCGGGCTCTAAAGTCAATCATAACATCTTCATCTCTCCTATATTTATATTATTATTTATTTATATATATCAATATATGCATATTCTTGTCTTATGTCCATGTCTATTTATACTTGCCATTTCAAAATCTTATATATATATACTTTTTTATTCTATTTATATTGCAAAACCCACATGTTATAATTTTTCTCTCTAATCCATCCTAAGGTTGTCTGGAAGAAATTGCTTTAAGTGATAAGACCGCTTATTGTCTTCTGTACTTATACTTGTTGAATTGTATCTTAACGTTATGCAATAAAGTATATTCTATTCTATTCTTTTCTAAATAATATACGTTCAGTTTTTATAAGAAATACTAATTCGTAATCCTAGGCTTTAAAATGTGGCAGAGGAGGAGGCAAAACAATATTAAAAAAAAAAGTAATATTTTACATTTTACCAAATGTTTCTTGTTATTCCAATTAGATTAGCTTACGCAACGAAACTAACAATTATATTAATGTGACTTTAGCATAATACGTTTCAACAAATCTAGCTTTGTCACCAACAAAGCTGGATTTGTTGAAGCTTCCTATTCTATTCAGCAAACAGTTTTTGCGTACACTATGTAAAATGTAATTATGTAAAACGTATTCATTACGACAACACAATACAATATTCCCTGTATTGAGTTATAGGTAGTGTATGACAGCTGGCAGAAGCAATAAACGCGACGTCTTTTTGGAGTTATCTCAAACGCAGATAGCGTTTGAGATTTATTATTTTATTTATAGTAAGCTCTTTTTTATTACGAAGCTTGCAAACAGGCGGAAGACTTAGCTCATGGAAAGTGGTTACCGTCTCCTATAGGCGTTTGCAACACCAACAGCGAAGCTAACGCGTTGCCAGCCTTTAGAACGGGATAAGACAATGGGATAGGGGAATGAGATAGAGAAATCAATAATGGGGAATAGGATAGATGGGGTGGGATATGCCACGTGGTAGAGTATCTGCTCATATAGATGGCTACCACCCCTGGACTAGTATGCCGCCATAAAAACCTTGAGCTGTGTTCTGGTATTAGTAGCGCATTCATAACGCCTTTGGTGTTGCAAATTTCCATAGGTAATGGTAACTATTACGCTTACCAATCGGAGGACCATCCGCCTGTCTGCTGAACTCATGCAATAAATTTGATTGCAATTGGAGGATGGGATAGGAAAATTTGGATAGGTGAATCGAATGAAACACGATTAGCTTAAGACTCACCGTTTCACGCTGATATATTCCATGCTGAGATTCCAGCATAGCTCTATCGCGTCAAACCTTCTTCTTATTTTTTATACTTTCTTTAAGTAAGAAAATTAAATTACATGCGGCTTGTGGACCTAGCCAAAATCAATTGCTCATGAACATTTGAATATAGAATTTTGAATCAAATGGGCACTTTATAAAAGCCGAACTTTTAGACCACCGTAGGAGGTCGTCAGCAGAGACACGTTAAATTGTATAGCAATGCGTTTTGGCACCTTTCACTAATTTCTATCCAAACACATATTCAAAACTAGTTTAAATTCAGTACTCGTTTCTTTTTATTTGTCCGTGATACTTGATTCTAAAAATTGGCGCAGTGGTGGACAGCAGACCGTTAAACTGCGGTGCCTGTCAAGATCCCGCTTACTGTTGCTCACTTACTGTAGGCGGTGACTAGCTCTCGCGGGCGGATTGTAGTGCGTTTGTTCCTTCTGTATAATACGCTATACTCGATTCAAGGTCGTCGATTGTTGTACATACGTCTGTTAGAATGATGTAACTAAGGAAGGGTCGATTGAAAAGGTTTCATGTTTACGAATGTAATAATAATTTATAGACAGACGGAAGGACAGACATGACCATTGCATAAAATATAACTTTATTTGGTCCCATCTGGTATGCAAAAATGAGTCTATATATGTGTAAATTACTATCGGCCCGTCCCGGCTTCGCACGGGTGGGTGATTAATAGCTAATTTTTTACACCTTGAATTACATTATTGAAGTTATAGTAGTGATTCCTAATTTTGACGAGTAATAAATATAACCTATGTTAATCAAGGATAATGTAACATTCTAATGGTGCAAGAATTTTTGAAACCGGTGCAGCAGTTTTTAAGTTAATTCGTTAAAAACATACAAAAATTACATCTTTCCTCTTTATAATATTATTGTAGATCATCATCACCCTAGCGTTACGCCTCGCTTTGCCTTCTACTGCAGTAAGCAGGAAAGTGGCAAAGTCGGAGGAAGTCGCCAGCAGGAGTATGTAAACCTGTCATGATTATATCAAACACAGCGTTAAATTGAAGTGTATTTGAGATTAAGGCCCGCTTGCACAACGATCGTCTTTAAATAAAATTAGTTAATTTTATTTTACTCTCTAAACGCGTTTAATAGTAAATGCATTTACGTTGTCTTGCACAAGGCACTCTCCCGTGTCATTTAGTAAAATGTATTTATGCCATCGGTAAAACAGCCAGATGTGTTTCATTTCACGTGGCCGTACGTTTTATCGAACAAACACACGAAATTTAGCTTAAATGTTAGTTATTTCCTGCGTAAAAAGGATTTTAGTTGGCCAATCTCAAATTGACATTTGAAATTTTGTTCGTTTGGTTAAGTTTGTTTCGGAATTTTTAGTGGCAACCTGAAGAAAGATCTTTTGCTGTGCGGTTTTATTTTCGATTTTATGGGTATTTAGCATTGAGATAAATAAAGCAAATAAAATACGAGTCACGATCTGTAATTGACTTTTTAATAACTTACAATTTCATAAAGAATAATGAATATTATTTTACGAAAAGATTTGTTGAAAATGTTCTTTAATGCAGAAGATATATGCTTTCCCATCTCACGTTCAGGGTCCATTTTATAATCAAAGAATTGTAGACAAATATCATAAGTTTGTCTTCACTGCTTCCATTATATAGGCGTTCTAGCTCATCCCATACTTCTTTAACGCTTTTATATCGCATAACTTGTTTTAGAATCTCATCCGTCATGTTTGTCGTCATCAGGGTTGATCACATCACAGTAAATTTTTAGAAATTGTTGTAAATTTATTTCATATTTAGCTTTAGCATCTGCACCATCAGATGCTGCAGGGTCATCGGGCTTTTGAAGTTTTCCTTGCAAAATTTCTTCAGTGCCGGGTTTTGCCTTGCACGCTGTCTCAATACGATACCGCCAAGGCTTATAATTGTTACCATCTAGGTGCATTATTTTTACCTTGAAGCCTCTGCGATCGCCTTATCCATTGTGAGCGTCAGGTCGAATACAATTCTAGAATATTGTATTCATTCATTGCTAGTTAAAATATCTCTACTGGATCCAATTCCTTAACTTTATTACTCTGCTACCATGTTAGTTTGTACGAATAATGGGTATTTAGAATTGAGATAAATAATTAAAGCAAATCATATACGAGTGACAATCTGTAATTGACTTTTTATAAGTGACAATTTCATAAAGACATACGAGTGACAATGTTTAAACGCGTTTAAGGAGTTAAATAGCCATTTTTGGATGATTAACTTTGACAGTTCTGTAAACGTATTTACCAGTAAATTTAGCGTTGTGCAAGACGCTTATCGTATTTAAGGGTGGTAAATGCGTTTAGTGTTTCTTAAGTAAAATTAAGGAGCGTCATGCAAGCCGCCCTTAGGCTCGCTTGCATAACGATCGCCTTTAAATAAAATTAGTTAATCATATTAAACTGCCTAAATACGTTTTACACAAAAGGTATTGACAGTTCTTTAAACATACTGTTACGAGCTACAAGACTCGAATAAAATAAAAAAAATGTTAAATAAATGTCGTCGGAATTACTATAGTTTATTAGAACTGTACAAACACGTATAACACAAGTACAAAATAAAACTGGATGCAACCAGTGCACACTGCACGATTCAATGCAATTTAACAGGCGCAAAGTCCGTCACTATGTCGCTAATCGAAAGCACTGCACGTCTTAATCGAATGGTGGTCGTCGATTGACTGCCCCACCCCTCCGCTCGGGCATTGTTTTATACTAACTATACAGTACAAAAAAAATCGAGCGCGTGCCAGTGCACCGCTCGGCACTCGGAAATACCAGTGAATTTCCGAGAAATAGTAATTTGTACACCTGGCTGATTATTTCTGCGAACGGCCAACAAAGTCGAAAACAATAACAATAGGCTATTGTCTAATTGCAAATTTTAATAACGACGGCCATAAATGAACTCCGAATATACAAGAGAGGGGCAATAAACCAGGTGCGCGGCATTTCTTTATCGGTGTGTAACAATAGGTGTGCAGATGGCCCAACTTGTAGCAATACTTAGCGACAAATTTTGCGTTGTGCCAGACGCTAATCGTATTTAAGGGTGTTAAATGCGTTTAGTGTTTGTTAAATAAATTTAAGGAACGTTATGCAAGCGCCCCTAAATGTAACAGTTAGAAATGATATGTTCTTAAGTTCTCGCGACTTGTACACATAATAAAACTAATGTCATTTTATTTGATGTTTATTATCCTGACGTTTCTGCGACTATTCAGTAACCATGATCACGGAAGCCAAAGGTATTAAGTGTCAATGAGTATTGTTAAATAGAGTCCCATGGAGTAAATATTAACCATAGACAAAAATTAAATTTGAATAATTAAAATGAAAAATTGTCAAATATTCTTCCGTGATCACGGCTACTGAAATGTGGCCCAAAACGCGGGAATAATAAAAATAAAATAAAATAGCAAGCGTAAAGCGGTTAAACATAGTTTTAAGAAAACAATGGTCCGTCAAAATAAACATTCGGAGACAAAATATATCATAATACATACAGAATAAGCGGCACTATAAGAGCTGAGAGGACCAAATATATTTTTAAACCATGACTTTAAAAAACGATACTAATTTGGCTTGTCCGATGTTGAGTAGCAGTGAGTTCCATAAACGGACAGCCTGTACCGTGAAGGAGTTATCAACGAAGAAAGAAGTGTTTACAAGTTATGATTTTGTCAGTGTACCGTTTAAACCAGACCATAATAAATAAGGCACCATAAAAACCTGTGTATCAATCAATACACGTCCCAGATCTACAATTTTGCAAAAGTGGTCTTTTAAGGTCAGTATACAATGTCAATAAAAATTACCTTCTGTTCTGTCGGTCTGTCTTCTTTGTTCTGATTGTAACTGGATTTTAACCATATATGGTGTTGAAAAATGGCGTAATTCAGAAAATTCCGGTAGTTTATCACTTTAAGCTTTTATTTATTACACGATTTTATAGCTGCTATCAATTTGTAATAGTAGGTTTATAACAATAATAAATATAAATGGATATCAGCAGTTAAAACTGCTGGTAATAAACAATACTTACGATTATTTATTTGTGCATATGACAGGCTGAGTGTTTCTTTAATTTATTTGAGAAATATATAAAAATAAAATAATTATCATTCATACAATATAAAAAAACAAAATGAATACACATACATTGGTCTCAGACAACTGTAAGAAAATTAATTGAAATTTCATACAATACTGGGAAATTACGAAAATAGATATCACAAGCACGTGGAATAATGTTAAAGTTATTAACTGTGGCTTCTTTCTCTTTTCTTTCACCCTATTACTCCAATTATTTGGGGTCGACACAATATGGCTACGTTCGACAAGAGACTAACAATGACCACGATCACAACCGCGATTTTTCCCGTTCCACTTGCTTGCCGGCGTCACAATCGTAAACTCAAGTGGAACGGTTATTCGACCCACCTCTTGACACGGGTCTCTGTGAGCACTGCGTGAACAAAAATCATGACATGATTAGTGAGGTTTTCGGTAGGACCGTAACGACCGCGGTCGCGTTTTGGAACGACAGGCGGAGCATTTTGGGCGTTATGAGGAAAGGAAAGCGCCTTGTCTTTTCCCTTCCATATTCCTCTATTTTCTGACATACATCTTCTGTCTCGCCACAAAACCACAAATCATCATATCATCCTTTACTCAATCCGTCCATTTCTTTTTACAAGCTTTTATTTAACTTACAATGGATGTACCTATGTATGTAAGTGTGTATGTAATAAGTTCGGGTGGAATCTTGCAAGTTAAATTTGACCAACTTCCCGGTATCCAATTGAGCTGAAATTTTGCACATATGTATATGTATATCGCGTGACAATGCAATAATATAGTACCATGCAGCTGGTCTGATGATGGAGTCGGAAGGTGGCCATAGGAACTTCTGTACTAAACAAGATACAGCCGTCGTGTTTGGGCTCGTTTTACTTGTCTTGGCTAGCACTCTGCTGCTACATGATATTCAGGATCTCAAAAGCTGGTATTTAAAAACCCTTAAAAATAAATCTTATTTGGTCTACCTTTGCATTTATCTTGTAGTTAGTCCCTCCTCATTATATGCCCATACCACCTTAATCTTCTTCCTCTCAATTTGTTAGTCACGGGTGCAACTTTCAAAGATCTCCTTATGTAATCATTTCTCACCATATCAATTTTTGTTACACACAGAGTCATCTCAACATTCTCATCTCAGCGAAGTGAAGACATTTGTGGTTTATCACGTTGGTGGTCCAATATTTGGACCCGTGTCGCATGAGTGGTTGTATTACAGATTTAGGCATGTGTATACTTATATATTATTATAGGTTATGAGTCAATATGTAACGTCATTAACAATTAAAAATAATGCCGCATCACAAAGCATTACACCCAGCGCCATATCTGCGTGAAACGGCCTATAGCTGTAACGTTATCTCAGGTGCGGCCCCAGCATTATAATTTCATTATAATAAAGTCATAATTATCAGGTACTAGCTGACCCGACAGACGTTGTCCTGTCTAAATATATTCAGTTTTTTTACATCCTCTTTGACGATATTTGCAGCACGCATTCTGTCAATTTTATGTCAAACGTCATAACGTTACATTAAAAATTTTTATATTGTCCAAAGCGCATAGATAGCAATTATGGCGATTAGAAATAATTTTATATGGTGGTTAAGAATTCTTAAATTTTCCGCACAATTTTCTTGTTTTTTTCTTTTATAAGAACACTCCCCTGACAATAACAAATACAACAAAAAAAGAATTAGCGAAATCGGGCGTGACCAAGGGAAATAGGGATTCATTTTTAGATATATCAGGTATATATTATCATGTCAATTATTTTGTTTATAGCTGACAAAACGTTTATTGTGATAAAATTTTAAGTTACGCCCCGGGATATGAGTATGACATATTTCCGAATAAAATAAAATAAATAACTAATATAAATTAATTTTACTTAAAGTTAAGTTTCCTTAAATGTATATAATATTGTAAATAGATCATTGAGGTTTGTAAGAATAAGCCTAAATGGCGCTCTGTTGTTCGTGCCTACCCCGCAAGGGACCTGGCGTGAAGTTATGTATGTATGTATGTATATAGATCATTGATATATGTAATCGAAATATACATATTTGCATTAAATTGTATCCTACAAAATGTTTTACACAAAAAATACAAGCAAAAATTAATCTTAATATTATACAATTAAGTACTTTCGACATAAATACTGATTTTTGTAAAGTTTCCGATAATAGTTTATGACGCATGCGTTTTGGCCATACATGGCGCTATGACGCGGCTGTACATTTTTTTCATCGTAATAAACTGTTATTGTGAAAAATTTGCCAGATTTTACTTACATTCCTGCGTCATGAAAGATTAAAAACACTTTTATATATTCAAAATAAGAGTCAGATTGTATCGAAATCACTACATCTGTCCAACTGTGATGCCGTAGCAATTTTATAAACAAAAACAGCCAGATTCATTATCGTATGTAACAGCCCATAAGGTCCCCCTGCTGGGCTCGGATCTCCCATTTTATAGGTATGTACCCATGACGCCTGTCTAAGGGGCATTAATTAGGTGCATATCGGTTATCTCGCTCTGCAGGTTCCATCATGATGTTTTCCTTCACTTTTTAGCACGTGGTAATTAAAACGATTTGCACATTAGGTCAGAAAACTGCCTTAGTAGAGCATGCTTTTTTTATTTTTTAAATT
The DNA here is from genome assembly GCA_949752895.1 of Dendrolimus pini. Classification (NCBI taxonomy): domain Eukaryota; kingdom Metazoa; phylum Arthropoda; class Insecta; order Lepidoptera; family Lasiocampidae; genus Dendrolimus; species Dendrolimus pini. Next base: position 4,811,955 of record OX457143.1, read on the forward strand.
GCAGGAGTTCAGCAGACAGGCAAATGGTCCATTTGATGGAAAGCGGTTACCATCGCCTATGAACATTTGCAACGCCCAAGGTGGTACAAATGGGCTGCTGCACTCTTAAGGGAGACTGGAACCGGGTCACTAATACCGAAACACAACTCAAGGTTGCTATGGCGACATACTTTAGACCAGGGGTGGTAGCCATCCAGTAGGGCAAATGCTTTGAGCTTGACACACGGGAGCTTACTACCAAACTATGAGTCTCCTCTTTATTATAGACCAGCGTAATAATGAACACATTTACAATAGGGAGCCCTATTTCTTAAACCTATCTCTTCCAGACAATATTTGGATGAACAAAATCTACTATTACAAGTCAATAAATCCTGGACTTATATACACAATATATTTATGCTAGGTACATTTCTTGAGACTATAAGTTGTCGGTTTGCCCCCAAACTAGGACAGGCCTGTATTTTGGGAGGCACATTGGGTATGTTCAGATTTTTTAAATATGGCAAGTGATTTAGATTTTCTGACATCTATGGGTAAAGAGTTCCAAAGGTAGACAGCCTGCACAGCGAAGGATTTGGAGTAAAATATTGAAGAATGTGCAGGTGCCTCAGGAGGTTATTAGAAGAGCGCAGATTGAAGGTGGCTGATGTATGAAGCAAGTTGAAACATTCTTTAAGGTAAGGAAGAGTATCGGGTATAAATAGTGTATAGGGTATATGCTTATAACTATAATATACTATTCTGTTTTATGGTTGCCATAAAATTCAGTATTTCCCGTGAATGATCCAGTTCCCAAAACACGGAAATTTAGATGATGCGTAAATAATTATGAATGAAATACGTCGAATGCAATCCGAGATGTATGACGCCCCGTTTTGTTTACGCCCCTCAGATAGGAATCAATAATCACGCATTTTTGTTATGGCTCGTGTGTTGTGGACTATGAACCTGTCTGGTTTTAACCGATTTCCAAAAGGAGGAGGTTCTCAAATTGGTATGTTTTTTTAATGTATGTACACCGATTACTCTGAGATTTATGATCCGATTTACGTGATCTTTTTTAGTTCGATGCGGAATAGTTGCCATTTGGTCCCTTAAAAATTTAACATACTTTGACCCAGTAGTTTTTTATATAACACTTTGGAGATGTGATTTTTTTTTAATTTTAAGGTTAATAGAGATTACTTCACTAACACTTACACTTACTTGAATAAGCTATATTCATAATGGCTATACGACGGCTTGTAAAATAAAGTATTTTGCTTAGTTACGTCATACAAATTAATATGATGTGTATGTATTGAAATAACTACTAATTGAGTTTTATTATTAAACTGTTATGAATGAAAAGAATTTAATACATTACTGTTTGGAAATTCCAGATAATATTTTATACAAGGTATTATATAAAACATTATGCTTAAAGTTATACATGTAATAACACAGTAGAAAACTATCGCGTCTGCCAACATGAAAACAAAATGTAGTGAATACCGTCTATACACAATTGGCTCGTATCACAGCAGATTGGGCCAAGTGGCGTGAGGTGACAGGTGTCATTTGTGACCCCAAGATGCCGGTCAAATTAAAAGGGCAGGTCTATAAAACCATCATTAGACCTGTCTTTTTGTATGGCAGTGAAGCGTGGCCTTTACTTGAGCGACACAAGCAAGAACTGCGTGTCACGGAGTTGAATATGCTACGATGGATGTGTGGACTGACGCGGAAAGACTGGGTCAGGAACTCCGGCATCCGCGGCAGTCTTCATGTCCGTGACATAGCAGATAAATTGCAAGAGTGTCGCTTACGCTGGTACGGCCACGTTTTACGCAGTCCGGCTAATTATATGGGGAACAAATGTCTAGCCATGCCGCCTCCGCCAGGTCCCGGTCGAAGAGGAAGGCCGAAGAAATGTTGGCTTGAAGTAGTGAAGGATGACATGCGTGCCAAAACGGGGGATGCTGAAGACCGCGCGAAGTGGAGTAGAAAAAGTAGGAAAGCGGACCCTGAGCGTCGGAGTGAACGCTCCGAACGCAACCGGCATTTAACGCTCGGATGATGAGATATCTATACACAATTGAGAGATTTTGAATTAAAATTTGTTGTACACAATCACTACATATTAGAGACAAACATTCCTACACAAAATTATGTTAAATTATAGAGAACTACCTACTCTATACAAAGGAGGCGCTAATCACAGAATAAATAAAAATATAACATAATTATTCAATTAAGGAAAGGGCCGATCGTATCGTTTTGAAATAAGAGAGTACATAACAAAATCAATTATTAAATTTAAAAAGAAACACGACAAGAACAACTATGCTACTCAATAGCTTAAATAAATTAGATCGAAACTTGTAAATTCTGTGGCAGATATATCACTGCCAGCGGACAGCGTACCTGGAAGGCTGACTTCATTGTTCTAAGCCCTAAGGCAATGCTAATTCACTAGATAAAACATGAGCCAGTCTTCTGGTTACGGGTAGTGTCAAAGAATTTCTTACAATTAATGTCTTTAAAGAAACTCCACTCTACTTTAGTCTTTTTTTTCTGTCAACCTTTCAGTTACGGGTGCAACTTTCAAAGACCACTTATGAACTCATTGCTTATGCGTTCTTGTCTTTTCTTGTAACAAACAGAGGTTTCTTCGTATTTATTATTGATGATTTGAGTCCAGTACGTTCTATATGTGGAATATAGTAGTGGACGCTAAAATTAGCCTACAAAGACAGAACATTGACCGATGAATGACTGAAACTCTTAATAGATACTTGAAATCTTATTTGACTTGTATTTATAAGTAGCATAAACACGTGTACACATTAATGCAAAGTTTCTTTTGTCTCTTCTAAGGGTTAGAGTAGCAATGAACTTGTAAAATTGACATTTCAGTTCATTGAATAATAGATCATAAGCAATTTTGATTTAGGTCATGCCATACATGCGGGACAGCAGGTCTTTGACGGGTGTTTCTGGCTTCATTTTAGAAGACTGTTTAAATAAAGAAATGTATTGTTTTCTAAAATTAATTCAATCAATCAATAACTCTTTATTGTAGACCAATACAAAAAATGAAATTACAGACTAAAACAACGTCTCATTATGCACAAAGGGCGATATTATTGCTAAAAAGCGATCTCTTCGAGACAACCCCAGGAATGAATTAAGATTGTTGGTTAAAGCATTTTTGTGGAATGATAGAAGCATTCTAGGAATAATAATCTGCTGTAAATAGTGTAACTCTGTAAACCTATTAAAACATATCTGACAAGATATCATCATCACATGTTTCACTCGAGTTTTCATAATCTATTATTTGTATCTTTTTTTTTACAAGCTTTTATTTAACTTGCAACGGACGTACCTATGCATGTATGCAAGTTCGGGTGGAATCTTGCAAGTTAAATTTGATCAACTTCCCGGTTTCTGATTGAGCTGAAATTTTGCACACATGTATATCGCGTGACAATGCAAGAATATGATACTATGGAGCTGATCTGATGATGTCGTATTTGGGCTCGTTTTACTTGTCTTGGCTACCACTCTGCTGCTACATGATATCCAGAATCTCGAAAGATTGTATTTAAAAAACATTTTTTTAAATAAATGACTCGAATATTCTTATTACTTACAAGAATATTGTAACAACGTGACGTTGACAAAGGGATTACCGCAATAGATCACTCAAATTCAAAAGGAAAAATAGACGTAACAAAAAAATCTGTCCCAAATAATAGAATCATTCCCTTCTGTTACCAAACATTTAAATAGGGCGTGTGTCGAAATCTATTTCACGTGAAACGCTTTCACATCACGTGTTTCTTTAATTAGGCAAGAAACGTGTTTCAATTTATGTTTTTATTCATTCGTAATACCATTTCATGTTTTTTAATGCCGTTTGTGACTCGTTTTCAGGCGTTACAGTATACAGGATGAGAATATCAGCCCTAAAAAAAACATCTCCTCTGAGATGATAATATTGAGATGGATGTCTGGTGTAACATGAATAAATACAGTGTGTTAATAAATAAGTACCTACATAATTACATCTTTGAAAGATGCATCCTTGACTGAAAATAATGACATACGTAAGCTAATATATATGCTAGTAATGAAGAGGGATGAAAGTCACATAACAAACAGAATGTTAAACTGGAAAATTCTTCTTCTTCTTCTGCCAATCTCAGTCTACTGCTGAACGTAGGCCTCCCCAAGTACGCACCACATATCTCAGTCTTCCGTTTTCCTCATCCAGCCCCTGCCGGCGACCTTACGCAGGTTGTCAGCCCACCGGGCTGGCGGACATCCTACACTACGTTTGCGGAAACGCCACTCCAGGACTCGTTTAGTCATCGCGATCGGCCGTCGGTCCTGCGACAGACGTGACAGGCCCACTGCCAGTTCAACCTGCTAATTTGCGAGATATGTCTACCTTTGTTCTCTTACGGATGTCCTCATTTCTGAATTTATCCATAAGGGAAACACCTAACATAGCTCGCTTCATAGCTTGTTGGCCGACTTTGAATTAGTGGACCAGTCCCACTGTCAGTGTCCACGTCTCGGTACCGTATATCATGATGGGCAGGTCGCACAGCTCGAAGATTTTCGTCTTCAAGCATTGAAGAATGGTCGACGAGAAGACCTGTTGAAGCTTACCGAATGCTGCCCAGCCTAACTGGATCCTCGTATTGGCTTCCCTCTTGAAGCCGTGTCTGCCTACCTGGATCTTTTGTCCAAGGTAGACATCTTCCTGCACAACCTCAAGAGGGGAACCATCGACGTTTACCGGTCTCGTCATGACTTGTTCGTTGAACATGACTTTCGTCTTGTCCAAATTCATGCCGAGACTGACCCTTCGGGAGGATTCATTCAGTGTGTTTCATATGGCAAGTTCCTCCAACTGGAAGATTGATGGGTAAAAATGCAAAGATAGACCAAAAAGAAATGGATGGATTGTGTAAAGATGATACGATGAGTTGTGGTGTGGCAGAGGACGTATGTCAGAATGGAGGAGTATGGAAGGAAAAGACAGACTCTGCCGACCACAAATAATTGGGAGGGGTTATGATAAGGGCCTCCGCATATGAAGAGAATAGGTTTTTCCACACTTGCGAATCTGGCTGTTTCTTTTCTTAAATTTTCACGACTAGTACACAAAATTCAAACTACGTTTTAACGGTTTAAAGCGCGGCACTTTGATTTATTTCGACGTTTCGGCCACTTTTTAGTAGCTGTGATCACATGATTGATATTTGACATCTGTCTTCCGTGATCACGTCTAAATAAAAATCAAATAAATATCGCGCTTAAAACAGTTAAAAAGTAGTTTCAAAGTAATTTATTTTTCAAATATGCATTTTTTGTAATTGTTTATTTTAGTGAGCAATAAAGTGTCTATTTTTTTCGAATCATTCAATATCTGTAAACAATTCTTCCGCATTGTTACGTATTTAATTCTAATTCATTTTATTCAATACCTACACAATACAATAAGGGCGATTAAGTATACTGTGATGTGATTGTTAGATTTCGTACCTACTTTGAAGTATGACATAATTTCCTTAGTGTACAGGGAAAACCCTCGAAATATTTTTTAAGGCTTTCGACGTGTCTTGAATAGGTTTAAATATTTTTTTAATTTATTAGGAGAAAAACAGTATTGTATATAAAACAGTGTAACGAGTCATGTATTTTTGCTACATATTAAATAAATTGAAGGCATATTGGCTAGTGTAAGTACGAGAAAATTAATTGTCTTTTTTTATTGCAGGAGTTCAGCAGACAGGCAGATGGCCCACTTGATGGAAAGCGGTTACCATCGCCTATGAACATTTGCAACACCAAAGGTGCTACAAACGTGCTACTGCTCTCTTAAGGGAGACTGGAACTTGGTCACTAATGCCGGAACACAACTCAAGGTTATTATGTCGACATTCTTTAGACCAGGGGTGGTAGCCATCCAGTCGGGCAAATGGCCCTACCACCTGGCTGTGGGTTGTTTTGTCGCCTCTTACGACAGGCCGCCCGGCCGCAGGGAATTGTATTCTTTCTACGTTCCTGCACGGATAAAAGTGTCAGTCGCGGGAGTGTACGTTAGAAGTGAAAACATTTTTCCTCATGCTAAAAGTGTTGAACGTGTATAACTTTAAGAATAGTTATATGTGAATTCAGGAGGACGAATGCCAGATTCACAGCGGGTTTGCAGTATTTATGCAGTGTAGCAATACAAAAGTACCTTAATTATTTAAAAATATAAATAACTCCACAATTTATTCCGATTAGTTATTACATTCAGGTTTCCTGGAAGAGATCGCTTTACGCGATAAGGCCGCCTTTTGTTTTGACGTAAAATTGTTCTAATTATTCATTTTTTAATTGTTCTTTTCGGTAAACAATAAAGTGTTATCTATAAAAAACAAGTACTAGTTAGTCTAAATCTTTCACACTATAATGAGCAGGTTAGGTAGCGCTACTAGTAACGAATGCTAGTATGATGACGTTTGAAATGATTTTAATAATGAGTTTTAATTTTATGTACATATTTCTATTCAGACACAAAAATATGTTTACTGTGTTGCGGGAATTTAGAATGAGCTCCCAGCTGAGGTTTTCCTACAATGCTACGACATGGAGCTTCTTAAATAGGGTGTCATAGAATGTCTTCAACGCTGGCAGCGCGTTGGTGACATTTCTGTTGTCGCAAACGTCCATAGCCGACGGTAACTGCTTACCATCAAATGGGCCGTCAGCTTGTCTGCTGTACTCCAGTTATAAAAAAATTGTCAGTTATCTGCACAAGTTTCGATGATTATTCACTTCTTCCAGTGAGTAAATGCTCAAACGCACCGCTTTAATTAATTAAACCAATCAAAATGTATGCTGACAACCTTTTAACCCTCGTCAACTGTTTTTGCTCATTGGGAGGATTGCCAATTTAAAGTATACCGTCATCTTGAGAAGCATTTCATTGACTGGTCACGTGGCACTCCACGCTTTAGTTGAAGCATGGTGTTTTATGTGTTTGCCGTCAGTTGTCAGAAGTATCTTTGATTTTCGAAGAGCTATTTTTTGACTAGGAGAATTTTATTTTTTTATGCTATATGTGTGGTTTGATGCCTGCTTCACCTTGTGTTAAGTGAGAATGTGATCGATGGAGCACGCTTAACTCTTAGTACCTATTCACTATGTACTCATTTCTCACTGGTCACTGGTGACCTGAAGATCAATGGTTTATATGAGTCAAGGAACACAAACTATGGCAAATCGTTCCACTCGACGGCGTGGCGGTGGTGCGAAAAAAGGTGAAGGTAAAACGTTAAGTACTAACCAATGGTATGTCCACCATGTAATGATGGCGCATGAAAGGGGATGGCGGAACTAAGTCGTGAAGATTCATATCTTCAAAGTGTACGTCTCCAAATTCGTTTACAGATTTGTCCCTGTGTTGGAGTCACGGTGTGGGCGCGAGGGACATGCCTGCCTTGTTATGCTCTGGTGGAGGCAGGTTGACCCTTACTGAATTACACACTAAAACTCCTCGTGTTCTTTTCATTCTCCTATATCAAGGGTCGCGGGAAATCGCCGACACTGCCTGGACCCTAGCAGAGGCAGAACACACTGGCATCATGATATGATGAATTACATCATTAATCCATCGAGATAACAGTACCCTACCTTTAAGCCGTGTCAGATTGGTTGGGTGTACTTGTACATTATGGAATTACTCTTCCAAAAAATGGAGTTTTACGTGGTCTGTTTCATTACGGCGAAATCAGACAATTATCATAATACAGACTGCACTACTTTTCAATCTGATACCGCCGTTTCCCTTGCATCATCGAACAACTCGACGCACTGGCATGCAGCACCGGTATATAATTACCATATGTATTTCTCGCATATAGGTATACGCAAGAAGCGCTTTGCCTCCACCTTTATTGTGTGGTTACCGCAAAAGATTGGATACTCATTGTCAGAATCGCTTTTCTATCAATCTGTTTCGGAGATTTCGCGATGTCTAAAACCTGGGTGTTTTCAAGTTCGTGTAAATAGGTATCTTCAAGGTCAGCATACTCCAATCTTAGACAATATCTCCATATCCCTCATATCAAGTGAGATTAAGATCAAATCAAACGCGAACCTATCTCTATAATACTAATAAATATTATAAACGCGAAAGTTTGTAAGAATGTACGTATGGATGTATGTTTGTTACTCTTTCACGCAACAACTACTGAATGGATTTTGATGAAACTTTACAATGATATAGCTTACACATCAGGATAATACATAGGCAGTCATCGGCTATAATTTATAAAGGTATAGTGTGAATTTTCCAAAATATAGGTTTTTCATCACCACACGGGTGAATGCGCAGGCGCAGCTAGCTAGTACGTAAGAAAAGACTTGTGCATTCGAAAAACTGTCAAATAATATGCCTTTCTATAATATTCCTAATTACTTAGACTTCATAAAATGGGTATATATTAATATTATGTAAATAAAAAGATGCAAAATAATAAACATGAAATAACAACAAAGTTAACACGTCCTCCCCACGACCCCGTCTTCCGACTTCTGTTTCTAAAAATAACTCGTAAGGAAAAGAAGAAGCAGTCAAGGCGGTTGTCTGAAACGTCGGAAATGTATAGTGGTTACGGATAGGAGTAAAGTGCCGCAATTTGTTGCAGCGTCTACCCGACATCGGAGCATGTGGGTGAAACACGTGGAGAGCCACGCGACACCGAAATTAAGTGCGCCAGCGCATCACAACCGATGTCTTTAGAATTTATTAGCCATTAGCCGCACACAGATGCGATAATGGTCGATTAAATGGAGAAAGTAGTGAAAATTTAATTTATTGTATTATTTCGTTATATTTAATAAATAATAGCGAAAAACATAATTTTCCAAATTCGTTAACCCTATTACTATTTCATAACGTTTCACGCCGATGTAGCGATTGGTTTGATGCGATATTGTAATTCTTTATTATTTATTGTACACAAAATAGTTACAAATAAAACTATAAAATAATAGTGACGTCCAAAGGTGAGCTTAACCCTAAAAAGAGTTTTCTTCCAGCAAACCTATGGGTCTAGTGAGAGTAGGAAGACAAGAGGCAGGATTGTGTACATGAAACTTATTATTACATAAAAGTACTTATTATAATATATATTACCTACATTATAAACTACATACAGATAGATATACATACAAAAACTTACATACACATATATCGATACATACCTAGTATATACATATATAAAATAATAATAATAAATTTTATTGAACTGAAAAATGTTACAAATTATACTTGCAGTTACAATGATACTTAATTTAAACTAAACGTTAGAAACATAAATAACTATATATATGTATATTTAACTCTTCTTTTAATAATTATAAATTCAAAGCGCTTTTTAAGATATTATAATACACCCCACGCTTTTTTACAATAATGTACATTCATTTTTTTTACACTGTACTTAATCAAATTGATTAATTATTTCTTTTTTGCACTCCACGGTAAGACCCCATTCATCAGAAACCAAATTTATTAAATTTTATTTTCTGTTTTTGTGGATTTTTTTATGAAAGCGTGTTTTTTTTAGTTTTTTTCTAAACTATTCTTTATTTTTAATTTTTTAGTTGATTTTTTTTAATGTTTTTAAATACAAGCTTTTGAGATCCTGCATATCATGTAGCAGCAGAGTGCTAGCCAAGACAAGTAAAACGAGCCCAAACACGACGGGTCTATCATGTTTAGTACAGGAGTTCCTATGGCCACCTTCCGACTCCATCATCAGATAAGCTCCATGGTACTATATTATTGCATTGTCATCGACCTTTGACAGGTGTGCAAAGTTTGAATTAAATCTGATCGTTCAAAGTAGGACAAAATCGAGCTCAAAGGGGTCGGTTACAAACATACATACAGGTGAAGCTAATAAAAGCGTGTTAAAAATGGTTTCCGACGGACTATTTCGTATCACATGAGGGAGGGCGTTCCATAGTTTGACTGCTTGAACGGAAAACGAACCGTTATAACATGCCGATGAATGTATGGAGGCTTTAAGAAGAAGAGATTTAGAGGTTCTGCAAGACATGTCCTGGGAGAACTAGGAATTCAAACCGTTCGTAATTAATTGTTAATCACGTTAAATGTTGACATATAACGTAGGTATATGCACTAATGTAGTTATTCGTTAATTATGTCATTTTTAACGCTGAAATTATACGCATTTGGCCATAGTAATACTGAAAACATTATCGAAAGTACAGCTCAAGTATTACAGTAACTAGCGCCGTATGTCATTTTTAACATATTTTTAGATCAAATTAGTCAAAAATTAAATAGAATTAACAAGTATCAACTTTCATATTTAATGAAAATTCCAAAGAAATAAGAAGTGACTCCTAAATTTTTATTTTGTTATAAACAAGATAAATAAATAAATTGGGGAAGTTTTTATATATTTTAAACTAAAAAGAATAATTAATTTTCTTAAAAAATATTTTTTTTTTGATAGAGTATATTCCTGAAGTGGGCCCACTATCACCAAGTGAAACTTGTAAACGCGTGCCGGTATTACAATTTATACAGGCACCTTAAATATTATTTCTAAAGCTATTCATGCAGTTAAAAAACAGATTTTTTAAAAATCAAAAACAAAACGGTTTTCAAACTAAAAAGCATAAAATAACTGTATACTACAACATCTTGAAGTCAGTGCCAAGTAACACGTAAAAAACTCTGAAATAATTGTGGAATGCACGGACTTCAAGATGTTGTAGAATATATTTGATTTTTGGTTTTGTATTTGTTAAAAAAATTATGTGCATATTATTTTGAATTTGAATTCTGAATTACTATCCAAAAACGTGACATGCTAAACCACATACCGATTCAATGTAACGAATGATGCTCAACAGGCTCGCAGCTATTTTGATCAAAATCAATCACTCGGTGTGTTTGAGTTTTTTAATCCATCTTGATATGTTTATCAACATTATTCCACTTTACCCGAAATTCCTAGCTCCTTGTTTTTGTAAGATTTCCATTGAAATACGTAGAATACATAATGAAGGGCCGGCTCGAGACGGTAGGCATGGTACAAAAATGTCGAAAGAGGCTTGATCTAATAAACCTCAAAAAAATTAAATAAAACTTCAACTTTAAATCATTCAGAAAATATTTGCGTCAAACAGCTGACGCAATTATTTTCTATCATTCAACACTAAAATAGCGCTAGCGCAGTCTCCCCTTCTTCCCGTGCTTGATTATGGTGACGACGGCTATCTCGATCTTAACCAGATCAAATTAACATTATATTAATGCACCGGAATACAAACCAACTTGATTGATAATTTCTTTTGATTTTTCCTCCCACCCATTTTAATATTATATACAATTATTAGAGCTAGGCATGTTTGCTGAAGAGTTTCTTGCACCGCGTCTTCTCTTCAAGCCAACAACATGTTGCGAAGCGGTAGTAAATTAGATTAGGCTCCCATGGAGTAAATAATAACCATAAACAAAATTAAAACTAAATAATTAAAATGAACAAGTTGGCGGTAGGCTAAATAAAACTTTAACAATACCCATTGACACTTGACATCTTTGTCTTCCGTGATCACGGCTCCTGAAAAGTGGCCGAAACGTCGGAATAATAAAAATCAAATAAATTACGCCACGCTTAAAACCGTTAACACGTAGTTTTATTGCAGAACTAATTAGATAAACTTAAGCGACTTCAAAATTTCAGTATACGAATTATATTTGGCTTACGAAAATATGACCACATAATCTGAATTTCGCACAAAGCTCAGAAAATGGTTACCAATTCGCTTCGCAGTGACGCTCATGTTCTGTCTCTTCTTTATAACGTACAGCTTGATCCAGGATCCTATCTTATCTCAAAAAAAGGTTTTAGCTCTTTCACAGTGATTTGAGGTCTTTAAGACCGTCTAAGGTTTGCGACTAGGGTTGCCAGATATTTTTTCAGCCTATAAGGGGCAAATGCTTAAATAGGCAAAAAATAAATACGGGAATTTAGTTTTTTACCCGGGACAAATAAAAAACAAAAATATATAGTGACATTCTTTATTTTTTTGATATTTCTCCGAGGAGCAAGTCAGTTTTAACATATTTATAAAAATCAATACAATTACAATCGTAATTAAAAACGGGACAAATAGTTTCATTGTATTAGTGCGCCGAGCGGGAGGGGAAGCAATCAGTGGTCGGTGCGAGCGGAAATCTACTTTACACTACAGACGATCAGTCGACTCAGTCAAAGATAATGTAAACACTACGAATAAAAGAAGTTCGAGCGAATTTATGGTTAAATTAGGTGAGATGTTTATAAAATTTTGATAAAATGTTCATTACTACAATTGAAAGTAGTGTGGAAATTTTGAAAATATGTTATCGAACATTTTTTAAAATTATTAACAATTAAAGTGTATAATTATGCCATAAATTCTCTCGAACTTCCTTAATCCGAGTTCATGTGTATGCGAAATTGCGAACGTTGCGTGCGTATTTTTGTCTAGCGTAGATCGATCGATTTAATAATAAAAAACGAAGCACGGTTCGAATACGGGACAGAGTCAGTCCCGCCGGGACATTTTAAACTAAGCCTAAAATACGGGACGTCCCGGGAAATACGGGACGTCTGGGAACCCTGGTTGCGACTCAGGACACCGTTACATACTACAAAAATTTAAGCAAGATCGTTATCTGTTCAGGCTGTAAATCTCTGAAATGCTCTGCTGGCATATGTCCGATCTGGTACATATATTCATTCATTATAATGCGAATGTAAGTTTGTTTGTTACGCTGTCGCGTCTTAACTACTCAACCGAAATATTTTATATACGTCATCAAAGAGACAGCAAAGGGCACTGGGTACATGGATTTAAATTAAAAAAATAAATGTTTTGAAAAAAGATTTTTAAATATAAGCTTTTGAAATCCTGGATAACATGTAGCAGCAGAGTGCTAGCCAAGACGAGTAAAACGAGCCCAAACACGACGGGTCTATCTTGTTTAGTACAGGTGTTCCTATGGCCACCTTCCGACTCCATCATCAGATCAGCTCCATGACACCATATTATATATGTATATCGCGTGAAAATATTGTCACGCGATATACATATATGTGCAAAATTTCAGCTCAATTGAAAACCGAAACGTTGGTCAAATTTTACATGCAAGATTCCACCCGAACTTACATACATACATAGGTTGTACATCCATTGCAAATTAAATAAAAGCTTGTAATAAAAGCTTGTAAAATATTATTTCTGACGGAAAGAAAACCGACCGCCCTCTTTGTAGTCCCCCATCCATCCAGCATGAAAACCGCTCACTTGCAGAAGACGAGGGATAGAAAAAAAAGAGTGCGTGTAACGTTCACACGCGATTGAAGTGAAACTTTTTTACTAATTTTTTTTTTTTTTCAAAATTTTTTGATTGATTTGTTTATAAACTCTATTGACAAAAAAATATTTTGAAAACCGGATGGTACAGAAACGTGACGCCATATTGCCGTAACGGACTTCTGTTGCATTGTCGTCCAGTTACCTCCTAGTCGCGCCTAAAGAAGTTTTACTTCAATAACTCTAAGACGGTTGTTGTTTAAATACAATTTTAATTTTGATAAAACCCATACGAACGCGAACAAATCCGCGGTTAATCACTACTTTTATTTATTTAAACGACACGTTTTCTATTCATTGTCCGTTCGCTGTGTTTACAAAGATTTTTCTCTTGTTTGGTTTTCATCTACGTGTCATTTATCGCTGCTCATGTGTGAAGTTTAATCATGTAAACTATAGACTACATATCTACATATATAATTATTGACTCATGTGCTATTTTAATAGGTTTCGGGAAACCCCTCCAAGGCAAAAAATAATAATAAAATATATTTCCTTCTTTATTCCTTTCCTTGAAGTAAAACTTCTTTAAAATCATTGTGATTTAAAAATCGATGAAACGAAAAAAAGACACTAAAAAGAGATAAACACATAAAATTTTATCTTGCTTAATGCGAAATAAAACAAATTTCTCTACCCGTTAGTATTAATTTTCAATTTAAATAAAATTTTATATTTAACTTTATGCCAGTAAGTGTGTAATTTAGATTGAATTTGTTGAATTATAATATGTTAACACATGTAGGTTAAGGAAATGTTTTTGTTATTCGCATTGCAAGAGTACATTGCATCCACTGCATACAACTAGCTCTTATGGGAAATCCTTCACAGTCCAAGCAGTTCGCCTTTGGAACGCGCTGCCTGTTAGCCAGCTAGCCAAATCACTGCCCATTGTCAATAAACTTGTGAAGGATTATTATAGCTCAAATAGCTCAAATTAAAGATGCAGCAGTCATTGTCATATTTTTCTTGTCTTATATTTATTTATGTAAGTGTATTTTATAATATTTTATTTACATATATCGTATTAGTATATTTTTTTTATTATTAATGTATTATATCATGTATGTATTTATAAGATATGTATATTTATAAGATACTGATTCGATAGTGAGAATAATGCAATATACCCCTGTTCTTATCAATTTTTTTTGTCCATCCAAAGGTTGTCTGGAAGAAATCGCTAATAGCGATAAGACCGCCTACTGTATTGTAAAATTTTCTTTCTGTTAACTGTATCTTTAAAACACAATAAAGCATATTCATTCATTCATTCATTCATACATAAGGCGTTATACGCCTCCAACGGACAGTTGTAACAGCACGCAATGCACAGAACACCGCGTCTGCAGTCTCATGTACACGCGCGCTAACACCGCTTGGAGCAAAATTACTGTACGTGTTTCTGCGAGACAGTGATGTCTCACAAGGAGGCCGCAGAACAAGAAAGGGAGAGAGGTGCATACGCATCTCGCGGGTACCGACATCAGTTGTGGTCCTGGAGGCGCAGATATGTACAAGATCTCCTCCCGTAAACACCGCTGCAGGGGCTCTCTAGCATCTAGGGTCGGAGGAGTCTTCATCCCCTGTTGACGAAGTGAGTTGCACTGCTTCATGGGGCATTCTGAAGCACTGATGCGCTAGGATCAGCGTGGGCGTAACTACGTTCTAAGTGTCACGCTCTTCCTGCCATAAGCGCGGGGCACATGGGAGGAGGGTGGTTTTAGTGGAGTATTAAGTATTCGAGTCTCCACACAAGCCGGCGATTTGACTCTGGTGCTCATTCGTGGTCTCACCTCTCGTCACTTTGGTCTAATCCCTAGTAAAGGACCCGTTAGTGTGCGAAATGCATTTCCCCCGCCTTAAAAAACCAGTACTGTACGTTTTACAGGGTTTTCCTACAATAGTTTTATTTCATCTTAGAGATAACATAAGTACGAGTCATCGATATTCAGTGAAATCTTTCAATTTATCAATGATTCACATGCGGACATGTTTTTAAATGCTTACAGATAAAATTATTTTCCAAATGATTGCAAATTTAATATTAATGTTTTGAAAGCGTGGAAAGATTCTCTTCAGATAGCGAGTTTGTTTGTGCGAGGGATGTCGCTTATAAAGAAATGAGTCACGGGTTCTGTATAGCCTCTATGTGATCCAGTTCCCTGACTCCTAATCAATCCCTCTATTACATTTCTCTATCCTATACTGTCTATACCATTCATTCTGTCTATGGGGCCAGCCGCAAATTACGTCACGCGAATTTCATGATATTTTGACTCCGCCCCCGTCCTTGTTACAGTGCTAGTCACATTCATGAGACTCCTCCCTCCCTAGTGTGAAATCACACATTTTAGCATTTTACATCAAGAAATTAATAAATTAAAATAGCAGTTCCGTTATTAGTTTTATTTCATTTTAATTATTTTTTAACTTTTGTAATATTCTAATAAAAATAAATTAGGCAAGTGCTTCCATTAACTACGAAGGATTTCGTAGGTGTAACAAGAGTACACAGTTTTCATAATTTGGCTACGCAATAAAAAAAATGGTTTAAATGATAATATTCCATCTCATTAGTATTTCTTAAATAGTTATGTACATTTCTTATAATATAGGTTAATTAATTTTCATTATTTAATTTTAATTAAATTATTAATTTTAATTAGGTTTAATTAATTAATTAAATTACATAATTAATTGTAATTTAATAATTAATATCTAACTAATTTTAATTAAATAATTCATTTTAATTATTAAATTTTAATTAACTCATTTTAATTAGGTTCCATTAATAAATTTTAATTAATTAAGTTTAATTAATTTTAATTGATTTATTATTTTAAGTATGTGTATTCAATTTATGAAATACGTAGTTTAAGTATTTCTATTTAAGCTTTACCTAATAATCTGCAACACTTACATCACCAGATTAGGTTAAATTATTCCTTAAGTTAGGTTGCCTGGAAAAGATTGCTTTAAGCAGCCTATGGTTTCTACCATGACAATATTGTAATCGTGTATTTTTGTAATTGTATATTTAGTGAGTTATAGTGTTATCTATTCTATTCTATCTCATATCGGAAAAACTACTCAACGGTTCATGTTGAAAATGATTTTCTTTTCAATTATTCTTTTTATGGTGAAGTTAGCAAATAAGTCAATGCGTTGATAGCCTCTAGAATGCGACAGTAGGAATAGGATCGAGTGATGGGATAGGGAAGACGAGATGGGGAATGAGAAACTGCGCTAGGCTGGAGGTGACCGCGCAAGTGAGCCCACAACCCAGACATGGGACGGTCGAGGATCGGCCAGGGATTTCAGACGTAAGTAGTTTACAAAGGGTAACGTTTATGGAAAAGAGTAAGTAAAAACAGAAAAGAAAGTAATAAACAAGAGATAAAGAAGAAAAGAGAGAAAATAAACAGAAACAAAAAGAAAACTTTTCCCTATCGCGCAGCTGATTGTCCTCAATAGGATTTTCCCGGGTAAAAAAGGGGGAGGGGAAAAATTGGCCGTAGCAACTCTCACACATTGTACGAAACAGGATTAGGTCAAGTCAAACCATTTCACACTGATTTTCCGTGAGAGCGTCTAAGTAATGAAGCAGAAAAACGGCCCTCTAAAGAAAAACGGCACAAGGTAAATATAATTACATAAACACTGTACTATAAACAGCCGGATACTCTTAGAAATTTAATATTTACAAAGTAACTAAAGCTTATGTAAAGGCTTCCAGAAACTGCTAATGTTATCTGAGATGACGAATACAGCGATATAAGAAATCTGACTAATCCAGACTAGTATTATCAAATTAGGTCTAGGATAAAACTGAAATTTATATCTTATATTTTCAAATTACTTGTGAATCATTGAAGCAGGGACGTAGCTACCGCCATATCAGCCGTATCAATAATACGGGGCCCCCAGGCAGGCTACAGAGGCCCCGAAAGTGTGTAAGCAAATGTGCCCAAAATGTTATCTACAATCTTTAATAGATTAATAACATTTTTGAGAATACCTGCTGGGCCAACAGGAATGGCTATCAGACTTGTCATCGTTGTCGATAGAGGCAAAAAATCTAGAGAAACTGAAATCGTCTTCAGCTATATATATAAGCTTGCCGAAAAAAGGCGAGGAAATTGTAGCTTTGATTTAAATTGTTTATCCTAACTTAGCTCCTAGGAGCATTAAGTATTTTATAAGTAATAACTTATAATCAGTGTGATAAGGGAGCATTGTGGTTTGAAAGAAGATGCAGTGACAAGAGTTGAAAAAGGAATGTTAAGGTGGTTTGGGTATGTAGAGAGGATGAATGTAAGCAGAATCACAAAACAAGTATATGACAGCAATGTGACTGGTAGAGTCGGTGTCGGTAGACCGAGACGTACTCACCATGATCAAATTGAAGATATTTTGAAGAAAGGTCAGATAAAAAGTAGTTTAAATAAGCGTGTATGTATGAAAAGATTAATGAAAGTTAATAAAGCGAAAAGTGTTTGTCATAGCAGGTGGAGATCCATCGTCTCTGCCTACCCCAATGAGAAACAGGCGTGACAATATGTATGTATGTATGTTACTTATAATCAATATATAATTATTTTAATTCAATTCGAGCATTTTATGTTTCTTTTATAAAAATCTTTATCTTTCCTTTAGGCCTCCCAACACATTTTGATGCAGGGCCCATCTATGGCAAGCTACGCCACTGCAATGGAGGAATGGAGAAAGAATGTGGCCGGTGGTAGGATATTTGCCTGTCAGAATGACTCCCAGCCCTGGTCTTGAGTATGCCGTCGTAATAATCTAGAATTGTATTCCAACATTAGCAGTCGGGCTCCAGTAAATTGGAAGCTGCTTTGATGTTCTTTTAAAAAAAACCCCCAAAGCTGCTGCTTTTTGTTCTATCCGTGCAGAAACGGAGAAAGAACGCAATTTCCTGCGGCTGGACGGCCTATCGTAAGAGGCGACAAAACAACGCACAGCCAGGTGGTAGGGCGTTTGCTGGACTGGATGGCTACCACCCCTGGTCTAAAGTATTTCGCCATAACAACCTCGGGTTGTGTTCCGGCATTAGTGACTTCCAGTCTCCCTTAAGAGAGCAGCAGCGCATATGTAACACTTTTGGTGTTGCAAATGTCCATAGGCGATGGTAACCGCTTTCCATCAAGTGGGCCGTCTACCTGTCTGATGAACTCCTGCAATTAAAAACAATATTATCTAATACACTTACATTCACATACATACAAATATTCGACTGTGGCAGAGAAACCCCATGGGTTTATTCGTGTCGCAGAGAATAGTGTAGAATACATTAGGGTATGATACATAGTGACAGTCTAAAATGAATTTACACAATTGGAAAAAAGGAATTGTTATAATTATTCAAGAGTTTATTTCTTATTTTAGTTTTAGTGAATTTAGTTGCAAATGTATTTATTCATAGGCTTCGGTAATGACTTTTCATCAGGTGAACGAGAATTATTAAAAAGTTGAAATTTGTCCTTACTGTCAGATTTGAAAACTTATAACAAATATACAAACGAAATAATAATTTTGAAATCGTATAGATTAGAATATCTATGGTTTCATAAGAATCAATATTATCACTTCTTATAACAATAGAATCATGACAATTCAACAAATAAACGCTAACATTATACTCAACACACTATCAGCAAGGAATTCGGTAAATCAAACATTTAAAGTCCATAATCAGTTATCATAAACCAATAACTATAGTATATTATTGCTAAGAAACAAATGCATATTATATTTGTGGCGGATCTTTTCGCTCAGTGGAAAGTCGGCCAAAGATAATGAAATTGAAAGAAAGAAAGAAAAAGATTCGAGAGAGAAATAAATAGCCACTTAATAATTACGTACACGTTATTATTTACATATAGATTTTCCAGAATTTGTACACCGATTTTTCAGCAAACAAGGTTTGCACTCAGAATGTGCAGTGCCGGAATTATATCCGACACGAAGCTTATGACGACTGTCACAAAGACAGACAGAGAGACAAAGTCATGAAAATGTGTATTCTATATTAATTGTAAACTAGTTTTATTTTTTTAATACATGAGTTCAGCAGACAGGCGGATGCCTCACCTGAAAGAAAGCAGTTATCATTACCTATTAACACTTGCAACATCTAAGGAGCTGCAAATGCACTACTGCTGTCCAAAGCGAAATCGGAATCTGACCAGTAATGTCGCAACACAACTGAAGGTTGTTATGGCGGCATAATCTAGAACAGGGGTAGTAACCATCCAAACGGGCAAATACTCTACCACCTGGTTGTGGGTCATTTCGTCGCCTCTTACGGCAGGCTGCCCGGCCGCAGCAAATTGTATTCTATCTACGTTCATGCACGGATATGATATCCTGCACTAGTTCGGCCATATCCATTTTGTGTTCCTCCCTTCACCTTATGCCGGGGATACGGAAAAAACGGGGCTTATCATCTCCGCGTACCCTGGCAGCGGAGGCCAATGGCCACATGCATTGAAAGTATAACCCCCGGCAGCCTTCCCATGGCCCTAATAAAGACACAAATAGTAGTACTATGTTAGAGAAAGTAGAAATATTTACTCTTTGCGTTTAATGTTCGATAATAGTATCTAACGATACTTAATGACGTAAGTATGTATACAAGTTGGTCAAACAATGTTATATGTTTAACCGCCTGGTTTATACTGAATTCTCGAAAGCCATGAATTCGCAAAATACTTAACTTTTTTTGTTTTTTTACTCTTTAACGGATTTAAGTGTGGTATTTGATATGATTTTTATTCCGACGTTTCAGCCACTTTTCAGTTGTCATCACTTCAATTCAATGCAATTTATTTAATTCGAAAACGGGTATACAAAAGGTGTTATATTTAACATAGTACAGCCCTCCAAATTCCGCCTTTCGGCATTATAATATATTTATCTTATTATTTATTATTATATTTACCTAATAAAATGACAACCAATAAAATATAAAATTGTATATTAATTAATAATGATGTCAATTAAAATTCATACAATTTATATTATAGTTTTGTAATTTATCATCCGTGCAAGAATACAATTTCCTGCGGCCGGGCCGCCTGTCGTAAGCGGAGACAAAACAACCCACAGCCAGGTAGTAAGGCCCGTCTGGATGGCTACTAACCCTACTCTAGAGTACGCCGTATTTAACAACTTTGTTTTAGCATTAGTGGCCAGGTACCAGTCTCCCTTCAGAATGTGGCAGCACATTGGGAGCACCTTTGGTGTTACACATGTCCATTGGCGATGGTAACTGCCTTCCATCATATACCCCGTCTGCCTGTCTGCTGAACTCATGTATTAAAAAAGCCTACCCCCAATTTGTTCATTTTAATTATTTAGTTAAAACTATCCCAATATCGAAGAGCGCGGTTTGAATCCTGGACGGAACGCATGCACAACTTATGCAGTTTCTGACCTAATATGCATATTACTACAATTACCACGTTCTAACAACGGTGAAGGAAAACATCGCGATGAAACCTGTATATCGAGATACCCGATTTGTTGAACCTGCCAAGCCGCCTTGGACAAGCGTGGCGGGTATACTTGGGAGGCCCGAGCCCAGTGGGACGTCTATGGGCTGTTATTATTTATATTGATTAAAAATACAGTTATACTAAAAGAGTCACATTATACTAGGTATCAATTGTGAGTACTTTAGAGATCAATCTCACGAAGCGTTGCAAACTTTCTAGGCAAGTATTTTTTTTAATTTGTCAATTTTTTATTATTATTTTTTAATTATTCTATTTTTGAATCCCTCTTCCAGGTAAAGTTCTCTTCTAGTTGCGGCCAGTGCTCTCTGTTCCCGGCACTTCGAGCCACCTTGGTCCCGCGACGGCACGAATGCCGTCGTCCCATCGCTTGAGCGGACGCCCCGCACGACGTTTACCATACGTTGGGCCGCGGTATTCTGTCTCTATCTTTGTCCATCTCTAGTCCGCGTATCGCACGATGTGTCCAGCCCACTTCCACTTGAGTTTTCTGACGTGATATATAGCATCTTTAAATTTAGTTTTCTTTCTTATATCTGAATTTTTTAGTCTATTTTTAGTTTTATATTCAGTGCGCTTCGTTCCATTGCTCTTTGACAAACAGGTTTTTTTTGGCATTTCTTTCTGTAAGAGCCCATGTCTGATAACCATATGTTAAGGTTAGTAAAATGCTTGTGTCCATTATCTTCTTCTTTAGCCAGATAGGCATACTTGATTTAAAATTTAAAGAGAGTATATTACTAGTTCTGTAGAAGAAAAGTACTAAGAATTAATTAAACAAATCTATAATAATATTATAAAGAGGAAAGATTTGTAGGTTTATAACGGATAAACTCAAAACTACTGGACCGATTTCAAAAATTCTTTCACCATTGGAATGCCACAAGGCTATATTTATTATTAAAAAAAATTAAAGATCCCTATTAAAACTTCAATAATATAACCCAAGGTGTTAAAAAATTGCGTTTAAGTGGGTCCCGGGATGGTTTAGATTCACAAGTAGACGCGTAAGGTGGCGCTAGAATCGAGTTCTAGATTTGTATTTTTAATAATATAAACTTTTAGTTACGTATAAACGTGCTCAAAACTAAATTAATACAATATTACAAAACAGAAGAATTAGTACCTTTTGTATTTTATTTGCTGCTCTGACGTCAACGATGCCCTAATCGTGGCCCAAAATAGCCTATCCCCCTTTTAATACGGCAGCGTGATAAAGAAATACTTGTTTTGATACAGATAATGTCTCTTGAAATACTGTATGACCTACTTATTACTACCAGAAAGCTGGCCATGACAAGAAAATATTAAAGTCGTATATTGCAGGAATTCTTTACTTTTCACTGCAGTAGCAAACAATATTAAAGTTATCGATATAAAGGTTCTGCGTACATCTGCACTGATTAGAACTCTTACTTACTGCAACCTTGAGTTGTATTCCGGCATTAGTGGCCAAGTTCCAGACTCCTTTGGTGTTAGTAATGTCCATAGGCGATGATAAAAAAATCCATCAGGTAGGCTGTCTGCCTGTCTGCTGAACTCACGCAATAATAAATTTAAAAAACCCCTTTACAAACCCTTTAACAATACTCATTGACACTTGACATCTTCGTCTTCCGTAATCACGGCTACTGAAAAGTGGCCGAGAAGTCGGAATAATTAAAATCAAATAAATTACCGCGCTTAAAATCGTTAAAACGTAGTTTTATTATGTATAGTAGTCGCTAAAACTTAAGGAAATATTAAACAAACCCCTGTATACCATTATTCCCAAAGATTTCTCCCGTACTGTCTGTTTGAACTCTCTTCTCACGTTAGTAGATAGCAAATTTGTACATACATAATGTAAGTTAAAAAAAGAATACCACAAAAATCGATGATATGACTCTGGTGCCCCTTCGTGGTCTCACCTCTCGTCGCTTTGGTCTAATCCCTAGTAAAGGACCTGTTAGTGTGCGAAATGCATTTCCCCCGCCTTAAAAAAATTAATTACATTTGTTACTGTACTCTATACTCTATAGATAGATAGATAACACTTTATTGTACACCATTACAGAAAAACTTACGATCTAGTATTAATCTAATTGGGTACAAAGGGCGGTCTTATCGCTAAAAAGCGATCTCTTCCAGACAACCCCTGGCAAGAATATTCCGATTAGAAGTGGCGATGGTGGTATACATAATTATTGTACGATTACTTACATTTTATTAATAAATATATAACTGTACTATATATACAAATATATAGTATAGTTATATATGTACTGTTTCAATCCACCCTGTATTTATTTATATGCATCTGACATTTTTTTGTCATTGTTTTGCCATCCCTGTGTCATTGGCAAAAGCAATGCTAAAAGCTTTAAAGCCATAGTCCTAATCGTGACACCTGGCAACCCCAGTCTCAGATAACTTAACTGACTGTCAACTAACCTTGTGAAAACGATTCTTTAGAGGAAAACGATTGAATATATGGTAGACAGATGGCCATTACTAAGATAAAGGTTTCCGAAACCAGAACTTGTTTTTTTTTCTCTAAATTTTTCCAGTGACCGCCTTCTCCAAATTTATATCGAAGTTTATTTATACCTAAAACATACTAATTATCTCGTCAATAAAATCTTCCACATTTCTAAACCGAATGACGCATAATGCGATGATTTCATAAGAATGGGCTCAGTAGTTTTTGAGGATTAGTGCGTACAAACACACAGGCTTTATTTATGGGCAGGTGAGTGTTGTGACGTAGAAATACGGATTTAAAGTGATTTGTATACAGTCAGACTGTCCGTGAACGACATACGAGAACCGGAAATCTGACGTCGTTGTTGGCACATTTTGAGTACGATTTTTAACGAGTGAAATAAATTCATGAATCGCGTGGATATTCATTATAGATTTAAGCTTGATTCACACTGTGATGCCGCTTACGGTTCGATCTCGTTCCGGTCTCGGTCCGATGGAATCTCGCTGTGTGTAGACTCCTAGGCCTCAAAACACGGTTCAATCTCGCTTCGGTTTCGGTCCGATCCAATCTCGCTATGTGTACACTACTAGTCTCACGATACGATTCTGTACAAAGTATGAACAATAGTCAGCGTTTTTACATATAAACAACTGCGGCTTAACGCTTAACAACACATTTATATTAATACTAGCTGTACCCGGCAGACGTTGTCGTGCCTTTAAAAAATAAAAATCTAGAACCCGATTCCAGCGTCATCTACAGGGACCAAATGTTAATCTAAACTATTCTCAAATCCACTTGAGCAAACAATTTTTTTTTATCAAAATCAGGTCCAACGTTTAGGAGGAGTATCGCGGCGCTACCTACTGGGTCCAATCGTTTATTTAAACCATTCCGGGACGAACTTCAACACATACAACAACAAAAAGAACACCTAAATTCTGGTACCCGATTGCAGCGCCATCTACCTGGTTCAAATTAAAATCTAAATCATCCCAGTAGAAAATAATAAAAATACTAATATCGCTATTAAAAAATAGGAATTAATCGTAGAGTATTAAAAATTTAGGGTTGTATGTATTTTTTAATGCTGTATCATAAAAAAATAAAAATAAAAAAGATTATCTAAAAATTAAAAAAATATATTTAGGGGTGGACTACCCTTAACATTTAGGGGGATGAAAAATAGATGTTGTCCGATTCTCAGACTTACTAAATATACATATAAAATTTCATAAAAATCGGTCAAGCCGTTTCGGAGGTGTATGGTAACTAACACTACACACTCTGTGACACGAGAATTTTATATATAAGATATTTTCAGCAATTAAATCAGTGTCATTACAGCGCTTGTTGGGTTTGGTATTTCGTACATTTTACCCTTTCCTCCTATACTAAAACTGTATACGAATACGAATAGAAGGTTCGGGAAGGAAAAGACAGAGATGACAGACAGATAGTAAATAAAAGAATAACGAGATTATGGGTTCTAGAAGATTCTTCTGGGTATATAAGCAGCGTAAGGCGCGCTACCGGGCGTTTTTAGAGTTGAGTTCAGTTCAAGACGGTGAAGCGACAAGTGCGATACGAAAGAGTTGGAAGAGAATTTGAATAGAAAACGGTGACGAGTTAAGTGGTGAATTTAGTGTCAACTTTAGTGGACTGTTAAGTGACGGAGATGTGTAGCGTAGTCCAAGAGAAGAACAGGAAGCGAGCTACACGAGGTAATATCGGAGGTGAGCACTGCAGTAGCAGGAGGTGGTCTACGCAATATCGGCGACGGTATTGTGAGTGTGACAACTTATCGTCGGGATAGTGCATCGTTAGTCGTGCGTATAGGGGCAACCCTGCGGAGAGGTATTACGTGGGGCTGTGTAAGTCAATAAAAGCATTTATTTAAAAACTGGTGTTTCCTTCCAATCCTAAGTGCGTACCCCGCTCGCACGTAACAATATATTCCGAACCCTGCATGATAACGGAATATTTACATAAAATTTGAGACAAAATTCCTGTTTTTTTATTAATTGCTAGAGTGAAGCAGACAATCTAACGCCCCATTTGACGGTAAGTGGTTTTTATTTTATTTTATTTATTACATAATTCCCTTCGACTGCACCAGTAATGTCTTCATATTTATCTATGCCTAAATGATTTTATTTCTACAATTAATTTATAGATAAGTTGCTTTGTTTACCTCTCACGTGCCCTAAAAAATATTCAAATTCAAAAGTTTTATTCAAAATTTACTTTATTGAAATACTTTGAGCCATTTCAGGGCCACATCGAGACAAACTTTCAGGCAGAAATGATAAAAGTTCATTTATGATAAGGCATCCTATACATAGCAATTTTTTCACTTAAATTTTGACATTTATTTTTAACTCAAACAGTTTAAGTTCATGATGTCATAAATTGCTTATAAAGGTGTCCCAAAAACGACGCAAGATTTGAAATTGATGAAAAACACATTTTTTTTCGTTATAATATATTTGTATATAAAATCTTGGAATACACAAGATAGGGTTATTTGTGGAATAATACGTCAGGCAAATGTCCTCCTAGGCTTTGCTGGCACATACGCACTCTTTTGTCAAAATTTTCTATGACCATTTTGCATAGATGCGGCTGAATTTCTCCGATGCAGCGTCGAATTTCCTCTTTTAAAGCATGAGTGGTTGTGGGAATATTGGCATAGACTTTAGACTTTAAATAACCCCATAAAAAGAAGTCTAAAGGCAATCATCAAGGCATCGCAAGATCTAGGGGGCCAATTCTGATCACCGAATCGAGAGATCACACGACTAGGAAATGTTTCATGCAGTAATTGCATCGTTTCTCTGGCTGTGTGGCAAGTGGCCCCGTCTTGTTGAAACCACATTGCTTCCACATCGATATCCGCTAATTCGGCTAGAAAAAACCTTGTTATCATGTCGCGATATCGAGCTCCATTAACAGTAACTGCTTGGCCGGCCTCATTTTGAAAAAAATATGGTCCAATAATGCCTCCAGCCCAAAATCCGCACCAAACAGTGACCCGTTGTGGATGCATTTGTTTTTGAACAATCACATGTGGGTTCTCTGAGCCCCAAATGCGGCAATTCGAACGATTAACAAAGCCATCGAGATAAAAATGTGCTTCGTCGCTAAAGATGATTTTGTTTGAAAAATCTGCATCCCTGTTTTGGCGGTCGATAATCCATTAAACGAATTCTCTTCGCTGTCCATGATCATGAGGCTTCAGTTCTTGTGTTATTTGAACTTTGTAAGCATGGAGATTCAGATCTTTAGTGAGTATACGCTGGAGAGAGCTTCTTGAAATTTGCAATTCTTGTCCACGATGCCTAATGGATGTTCCTGGATGTTCACGGACATTCTGACGCACTGATTCGATATTGCCATTTGAACGGCTTGTTTTTGGACGACCAGTGGAATGAACATCATGAATTGATCCACTCTCCCTGAATTGTGCAACCACTCTGCTCACAGTTGATGAAGTCAAGTATTTTGCACGGAATTTTCGAACCGTGCCAAACTTTCATAACTTTTGAAATATTGTTTAATAATAAAAAC
Organism: Dendrolimus pini; assembly: GCA_949752895.1. Lineage (NCBI taxonomy): Eukaryota > Metazoa > Arthropoda > Insecta > Lepidoptera > Lasiocampidae > Dendrolimus > Dendrolimus pini. The sequence goes on from OX457143.1 coordinate 4,838,985, forward strand.
GCGTTGATCTTTCGTATAACCCGCCATTTTTACAAACCCTAAACATTCAGCTGTCAAATAGATTTTTTTTATTTATTATTTATTCATGACCATAGAATCAAAGTCTTTCAGTCGGAAACATGTTAATTAATAGGTCTTCGTATAGTAGCGCAGTTGTATTGCAGGCTACAACCGACGCCATTCAATGGAGTTCTTGTGAAAACTCGAAAGATCACATCGGACTATACAGTTCACATTTCTCACAAAAACACATAATTTCTACTCAAAAACTATCAATATCCTGCAACTACTGTTCATTTTAGAGTAATTATACACATTTTTAGAAAATAAAACTGCACAGCACAACGTCTTCTTTCAGTTCCCGCCAAAAACTCTGTCAAATAGATTTTTTTTTAGAGTTGCCAGCACTTAAATACAAAAATGGCGGCAAAGTATCTCACTGGGTTGACTATCAAGCGCCTTATAATAATTACAGGTGCCAGTAGGAGTCTGAAATATCTTGCAAACTTTTTTCTGTTTATGAAATTCATATTATAATAAATAATAATTATTCGAATAGCCAAGTTTTTTGTTATTTCTTCTTTATTAGAAGAAAGAAAGAAAGTAAACAGGGTTATTTTTAGGACGAACATACATAAGTAAAACAAATTAAAGGCATTAAAATAAACAATAGAAAGAGAAACAACCACATACTAACACCGTGCAAATTTAAGTCCAAAAATTGGTTCAATTTCAGCATAATCATTGTTCTTCTGGTGGACCAACGCTGATCTTCCGCTTGAACCTAGAGCAAAGGATCTTTTATGATCTGGTAACAAAGACTTTTAAGATATTTCTTATTTGAATCACTCAGCCATTTGCCAGGTGGCAGGGCATTGGCCCGACTGGATGGCTACTACCCCTGGTCTAAAGTATGTCACCATAACAACCTTGAGTTGTGTTCGGGCATTAGCGACCAGGTCCCAGTCTCCCTTAAGAGAGCAGCAGCGCATTTGTAGCACCGTTGATGTTGCAAATGTTCATAGGCGATGGTAACCGCTTTCCATCAAGTGGACCGTCTGCCTGTCTGTGAAACTTCAGCAATAAAAAATAAAATAAAAATCAGTACTTCTTAAAATGCAGCCTCGGGTACATTGTATTATTTGATTGGACAAAAAACAGAATTTTGTAGAAAATCTAAGAAGAGACAATTCATACGTTCAACTTTTCCAGAATTTACATCGCTAACTGTTATTGGTAGGTTTGTCTTTCTTTGTCTGATATATAGAAGAATTCGAAATTCGCCATAATATTTTTTTCTTGTATGAGTTCCGCAGACAGGCAGACGGCGCACCTCATGGAAAGCGGTTACCATCGCCTATGGACATTTGTAACACCAAAGGTGCTAATGATGTGCTGCCGCTCTCTATAGGGAGACTAAATCCGTTTTTTTAATCTGGCTATTTTAAATCATTCCCAGAAAAATTACCGCGGGATTCCCAGGGTAAAAAGTAGCGCAGAGTTTAAATCTAAGAATTAGCTGTCGATCAGCGAAAACCACATCGAAATCGGCCTACTAGTTTTTATGTGAATCCCGAACAAACAGACAAAAAAAAACATCGTATTCTCCATCCTCCATGTTTGTATAGTGTATTCCAATCTCTTTTAATAGCTTCAATATACAGACACGGCATGTTTATAACTTATAATATTATAGATAACAGCCCATCAAAATCCCACTAGTATAAGACTTGGGCCTCCGTACTTTTCGGAGAATAGACATTGTACCCGCCATACTTGTCCAAGGTGGTTTGTCGGGTTTGACATATCGGTGAATCTCGAACTACAGGTTTCATGACGATCACTGTTACTTTACCATCAGCATGTAGTAATTGTACCAATATACATATTTGATCGGAAAAACTGCCTAAGAAGTGCATAACTTTTTTTTTTTTCGGGATTAGATTCCGCTTCATTTGAATTTAGAATGCGAGTATGTTAACCACTAACGTCTTATTTCATTTATTTATTTATGGGTTGGCAGCTAGACGTTTAAGCCAGATCTTGGATTAGAATGTAGTTTCTTCATTCTCTTAAGCCTATATGTAGCACAGCTGAACTGTAGGTTATAAGCAGATGCCATTCAACGGAGTTCTTGTGACAACTTGAAAGGCCACAGTTGACTATCCAGTTCACATATCTCACAAACATATAATTACTACTCAAGAACTATCAATATTCTACAACTACTGTTCATTTTAGAGTCATTTCACACATTTTTAGAAAATAAAACTGCACTGCACAACATTTCCTTTCAGTTCCCGCAAAAAACTCCAACAGCTTGTTTCGTTTTACCATAGACAGAGATAAAAGTAAAGTATAGACGGAGTCGACGTGAACAAAAGCGTCAAAATAAAGTAGAGCATTTTTTATATTCACACGTACACTTTGCATCTGTATAGGTAATAGTAATATATACACTGAAAACTATTCCGCTTTCCGTATTAATTCAATTTAATACTGAGTTCTCCTAACACATTGCACCGCGATCGGTTCCTATTTTAAAATTGGCTTCTTTAGGTGGCTTCTCTCTGAGCACTCGTGTTTTAATATCCTACATGATAATTAATCGATTAAAGTGTAGCGTCATTCACGGTTTACAAGAAAGGCTAGATTTATTTTTTAAACCGATACTATTATTTCCTTCGAAACTATATTTTACCCTGATAACCCTACTAACATGGCAACACGACTAATACGACGTATTTTAAGAAATAGATTTGCTAAGCGACGAATTTAACTTTATCTGGACAATCTCTGGAATAAAATCAGTTTGATTTTATTGGCAAATTATCTTATAGAATGAGTCCCGAATTAATTTGGCACGATATCTGCTTCTAAGACGGAACTTTGAAGTTAGTCCAATGCTAACAGTTATCTCGTCATCAAGATAAGATGGGTTTTTAGATTTCGAGAGGTGAAAAAATAGTTGAGGTTTTCATGCGGAGTTGGAGAATTTTTGTTACTCGTACATTTAAAAAAAATATATACATATATATATATATATATATATATATATAAGTGATCAGCAAAATTAAAGGATTTATTTTAATTCTAATTCCGGTGAATTTCTAAAAAAGTAAGTAATTATATCTCTTTTTGTAATACTTGGGTATGATTGTGGTATTTATTTTTCTAAGTTCAATACGGTCGGGTAAATAAATAAAGTCCCTACCACGGTCGTTTCGACAGTGGTAGGGGCTTTATTTATTTAACCAATTTAAAGAAGTTTCACTTCTTACGTGTGTACACTAGTACACGCACGCAGGTTCGCCTTTGATCCACATGTCTACATTGCACCTAATGTCAGGTCGAAATGCTTTTTAAGATGAAGCATGCTTACCTAGACGATACCTACACGCAAGACTTGAAGGCACCAAAAGGTTCCAGGAAGGAACGGACACTGACTGGTAAAGAGTTCCACTCCTCACCGGTATGTATTATAAAAGTGGGAGCAAAGCGCTTCGTCCGCTTAGTTGGTATTGCCACCATATGTCGGTGGCGTAAAACTTGAACATTCATGAATACTTGAGTTTGGCTAGATATAGAAATCCTGAAAATCCGTACATGGAAAAAAGAAGAACCAACTGCAATCTATAGAGATTAGAGACTAAAGAATATTACTTGGAGTTCGTATGATATTGGAAAAATCTGACTTTCAAAATTTATAATAAACTTAAAATATTGTCTTCAAGGTTGATCCCTGCACCATACGGAAGATGCGAGAAAGCTGCCTTATAAATCAACAACAACCTTGACGCTCACTCTCTCAATTTACGACGGGAACCCGAAATGTCCACATTTTTTAGTGAAATGTTGACTGGAGACTTTATTTTATCTGTGTGGTGTGCTGTCGTTGAGATTTGGGACGATGCCTTCTGACCGTGACATATCAAACGCTAGAACATTTCTCAAAAGAAATGAAGGGTCGCGAAATTTCACTGTGATAAAATAGCAGTGTGTTTGACCGAGTTGTAGATTTACTTGTGATGTATCGGCATGGAGGGGCAAGCCATGCGTTCGCTCGACTCAGCTCGCAACGCAACAAACAGCCGTTTCGATTCAGTTGTCACCAGACAGCGGTAAGAGAAAGACGCGGCCAGTTAGACCAGCGTGTTCTCTAAACTTTACGCGATCAACAACTGCAGTATTTAAAACGAACTGAGAGTGTTGATTATTGTGTTTTGAAGTGATTAGTGATGACTTTTTCATGGAAAGCCCCTCTCTTATGTCTTCCGGACACAGTTTGATGTCAGAGGGCATGGATGGGAAAGACCGACTTGTTGAGGAGATTGTACTCCTTGCGTTGTTCTTAGTATCCACTGCGGCGAACTCGCTTGCCCTGCTCGTATTCTGCAGACGGCCCGGATTGAGGACTATTTCTAATCGGTATGTTCATCGATAAGATTGTTGTTAAATATTAGTTAATAAGCCAGGATGTATTTAAATGTTGAAATTCCAAGGTTGAATTGCATATGCAAAATCCGTTATGAATGCTACAGAAATCATGTTCACGTTGCTATAAGATTTAAATTTAAAGAGAGAGCGCAAGTAAAACAAAATGTTATGCGTTTATGAAGTACTGTAAACTAGCGAAAGTGATGACTTTCAACACCATGCAACGAATTTTAAAAGGCCAGGATATGATATTTAAGGTTGTTTTAAACAACAATAACAATAAAACAATAATAATACTATAAAAAACAGTCGATTTGATGTTTCGTGAACAAACTTTCTTTAAAAAATTTGATAGAAGTTTTGAATTGTTTTGAAAAACGTTTCCGTAGATGATGAGGAAGGTAATTAATTTTTTTGGCTTTCAACATCCCTATGTTGGGCCGGGAGCCAAATCACATAGTATTATTAGAACGTTAGTATCGGGTTGCTTACCTGTGCTCTTTTGAAAGCCCCTGCAACCGACGCAGCCGTATTTAATGTTCGAAAAATGATAATAAAGAGATTACTTCATCAAATTTACTTGCGACATTTGTAAATTTTAAACTATTTCCAGAAAAACATATCTAAATAACTATGTAGGTAATACATTAATAAAATAAAATTTAGATTTGACGGAATCTTCCGCGGCCTTTTAATCCGTTGTTAATTATGCAGCGCTGCCATATTTGCAACTGGTTATACTTCTTTGTTAGCCGCGTTAAAAGCAGACGCTAGTAAACAAGCCAAAAGAAACAGCTAAACTTTCATAATAACTATATATCTACTCAGAACAATGAATAAATAACTTTAAACGGTAAACATTAACGCTAAAGCATTGAATGTTAGAGGAAAAGTCCAAAAAAGTTATCCTCATTTTTTACTAAAGTATTCAGATAATTGTTTGAAAGGTGGAGCTCCGCTAGAAGGTCACCATGCTTATTCAATAAGAACGATATAAGAAATACACAATAAATCAATACTCAAGATTCAAGACCACAATAAATTGCAAATCTATCCTTCCGTTCCATAAGACTTTTTATAGAAGACTGCATATAGATAAGTAACATTGTAACAATGTTCAACAAAATAAACCAATATAAAATTGCATATTGTTTACTTTGCTAAAGCCAATGTCAAGTTAAGTCAATGAAAGCAACGTCTTCCAGGTAACTAAGGAAATTCTTAGCCAACCTGGCGCTGTAGGTGGAGTAGAAAATTATATAAAACGGGATAATTTAAATTTGCATACTAAAATCAATATATATAAACATACATTGTACATACATAAATCTAATAATGTTCAGATTGTTATGAGAATTTGATTATTTTGCCAAAAATGCGATAGAACAGTCAAAATTCTTTAAATGTTCTTGCAAACCTAACAAAACTATCTGATAGAGTAGGAATTAAGTTAATAACGTAAATAACAATATGCTAATATTACTAGAGACAACGCGTTAAAAAAGGAGTTGCAACCAAGGTTCAAGAGTTTGAACCCCGCCGTCGCAAAGTAGGCTGGTTTAAGCTGGTGAAATTTTAAACATGTATGTTAAGTCATCGCCATCGACTGTGTTCTCAACAGCGTTTCCTTGAGCTTGATATTCAACTGTGTAACGGATTTCTAGAATGTTCATTCCGCAGAGAACAGCGATTTGGAAGGAATTTTCCGGCGAGGTGTTCCCCTGGCTTATGATATGGGGATGTTTCGGCGTCGTAATTTACTTTTCAATGCTGGTAACTTTCTTTCCATGATGATCTAGGTACTACCTATTCCCTTGCTTGAGACAATAAAAAGTGTATATTAATTAGGCCAGAACGTTTTTTAAATTTATTTTCAAAAATTTCAAGTTAATACAAACAATTATGTACATTGCCAAACTGTAACGCAGTTTGTCGGCAGCGTTCTCGTTAATTATATTAAATTCTGTTACTAATACCTTATAACTTCTGTTTTAAGCATACACTTTTTTATGAAAACTGTAATATAAATTAACGTAAATGATTGGATTACCACCGATATCTAAAGTATATATACACCAAACCTCTCGAAAATTCGTTCAATACGTTCCACTATATAGAAGCCATGCATGCTCTATTATCTCGATTTGAACCTGTGTTATTGGAATGTTACTGTGGTATTGTGGTATTTTTTATCCGCAGAACAAACATGACATAAATCGTGAAAAAAAACCAGGTCATTTCACCTGATGTCTGGACTACTATTAATAGTCCGTCAGGGAAACATTTCCAAATGTTATAGGAACAATGAACCGTTAAATGGAACTGGGATAATCATATTCCAGAGACAGTATTGACAACATTCATGTTGTCTACGGTAAAAAACCTACAATTGGTATGCATGAACGTTTTGATATTCGGCAATCGTTATATTTTCAAAATTTCTGTATAGGTATCTATGTATCTGTTCTGTCACAAATACCAGAACTTTATTTTTGCAAATATAAAGTTCTGATATTTGTGACTCGCATGAAAGAAATTTTAAGCGTTGGATGCTCTAATGAGTCCAATGCTATGCTTCCTCAAGAGTTCGTCTTGAGGAAACAAAACGGTGTCCAATGAGTGGTGCAATTATTTCTGGTCAAACTAAAAAAGTTAGCTGGTTAAGCATATTTTGTGCATAGCTTTGCAGCTACTACTCATAATACAAAGAAAAAAACTACTCATAATACACAGCCAAAATTTTCGTAAAGTTTAATCACATTAATATTACTGTATAAAGAATAAATATAATGATACAATCTAAGCTAATTAGTCAGAAGTTTTTTTTTTCACTCTATTAAACAGTCCAGGGTCTTTACCGTACCGGGTTTTTATTAATATTTATTATATTCTTTACAGTATCACAAATATCTATTTTGTTTCTATATTTTTTTGCAACTCATCGTTATGTTAAGTTTTGAATCTTAAGAAGACATGTAAAGGCAAGTTTCTAGAAAGAGTAACCTGAATTTACATAAGGGTTCTAATCACATTAATTGAAGAAAACGGATAATCGAGTACTTATACAAAAATGTAGAACCCTGAAATTTTTAAAGCATGAGAAAAAAATTAAACATTTAAAACGATTAATTAATTCAGATGCATAACATACGTTACGTTCTCTATGTTTTGCTAAAGTTTTTTTAAATTTCTTTTAGCTCACAGATAAAAAGTGGACTGTGGACATTATCTCAAGGAAATTATTTATTCTTATGCAAAACATACAAAACCCCACTTATTACGTGTTTAAATATGAGCAAAATGAACAATGGATAAAATTTATTCCTAGTTTAATGAGGAGCTAATCTCTGTATTGGCATAATTATGATTTAAAACAAAGGAATTAATTATTGGCATAAACAAGTAACACAGAATTTTGTTTGCTTTATAAAAGAGAATTTCGTGTTTTGCTTCTTAAATCTATAGATTCTTCTTTAAATTCATAATAATACCCAGACAATGTAATACTTTACATTTTCTGGGTATAATTATGAATTTTAATAATCTGGAATTTATTTAGTGTCTATGGATAAAACATCTTATTATTAGTCATTTTTGTTAATTTAAATTTGGAACTTATTATGATTCAGATAAATTATTCCACGCTATTAATTTGTGATGCTAAATCAACGCTTGGGGTTCCCCTTATACCGTTAAGTTGCCGTTGTTTTTGTTTTTATATACTTAGTAAGCTGACGCGTTTATTTAATAAGGAATATAGCGGATTTCTTATTACATGTATAGATGGATGTATTTGTTTATTCTTGACATTCGTTGCAATTGTTGCGGCCATAAAATGGTTCGATAAAGTTTTACCATAAATAAACAGACAAAAGCTAGCAACTCACCTCGGTTTGACGCAAATAAAACAAGAAGCTCCATCGAACCTGTAATTCTATTAACAAAAGAACAAGTCATAAGATCGCAATCCAATTGTATCAGATCATTTCAGAAATCCGAATTACAAAATTAATCTAAATTAATTTATTTCGACCTTTCTAGTTCTGCTTAAGGCCAATAATTGTTCCAACATAAATGGAACGTGATATTAATCGTTTTGTTTTTTCAACGTTATGGCCAGTGTCTTTTTTCTTTTTTTAAAGACGCTAGTTGTTTTAATTAAAACCTCTGTTCAAGTTCGCTATACGAATATGATTCATTATTTAAATTATTTCTTTATATTAAAGAATCTGCTTACAAGTTTTGGAAGTCATTCTTTTTGTACAGCGCCTTATGTAAATTGCTTTTTTTTCTGAAAATTTCCACAAAATGATCGACTTAGCAAGAACAAGACTGAATGAATGACAAGGACCGACAATAACGTATGGTGCAATTTGGATATATTTTTAGAAATACTGGAGTTATCTCTGACTGATGTTTATAGAATGGAGTGCAGCTCTTTGGTCCTAAAGAACGTCTCAAAGACACAAAAACAAGGTGATTAAAGGACTATTCCTGGAATCAACAGAACATGCATTAAAATATTAGCGTGTGTTGAATCGACAGGACAATATTTATGCATACATATCTCATGATTACAACTCCTTGTCCAATCAGTGATAATTGTGCCAACCATACGAAATCTTTATTAGTTATCGTAAAGTCCAAAGCATAATGAGAAACATAGTGATGTATCACAGAAAGTTTGTGAACTAGCTGGTAATAGGTGAATATGTTACGAAATAAATCATAATAATGCAATATTAATAATATTCTTTGCAATAAAAAACGGACCGAGTTTAAAATAATGTATGGTACGGCTGAAAATAATAAGAACAATAAAACTATTCTGATTATTAGTTATACCTAAAATCGCATGAGTCGCATTACTCTTTCAATAGAATTATTTTTAATCTAGATTATTCGTTGTAGAGCGCCACGAAAAAAGTCCCATAGACGCGGCACTGCAATCGCAGTATTTAATCCTGTCAGAGTAATTATTCGCTAATCTGTAAATCGATGTAGGTAATTACTGAATAATAAATACAAATTATTCCATAATTCAAGTTTTAAATTTATGTCTTGGCTACTTTACGAACAAAATTCTATCAAATAGCGGAGCTGCCACTTTTAGTTTCTTTATATTCCGTGGGACTTTACTATTTTTAATTGGTATTTTAAACTGTTCTCGATAATTTTCGTCGAATGATTGCCGTCGGAACTGTTTCATTTGCATCAAAGCGAGAAATGTTTCAGAATTTAAAAATAGAATGGTATTTGTTGAATCACTATTCGATTATTGAACTCATTATCTCGTTTCTTGCTTCAATAATGAAGAATTGATTCATTTGATTGTTATTTTTAAATGGGACATGCCCGCGGCTTCTTCCACATTTGACTTGAACTACCCGCGGGACTCCCGAGATACAAAGTACCGCAGCAATTTAAATGAAGAATGTTAGCTATCGTTTTACTGAGAATTGTGTCGGAATAAGCTAATTTTTATGCACACGAACAACTACAAACCGCTCCTGGGATTAAAAAATCACATATTTTATTACATAAAATTTGCTATCGATCAGTAAAAAAATCACATTGGAATTCGATTTTTTTAAGCTGGCCATTATAAATCATTCCCAGAAAAATTCTCGCGGGATTCCCAGGATAAGAAGTAGTGCAGATTTAGAGTCTAAGAATTAGCTGTTCATCAGCGTAAACCTGATATCGGCCCAATCGTTTTTACGTGAATTCCAAACAAACAGACAAACCGACAAATAGATAAACAGAGAAGAAAAAAAATACATTGTGTTCTCCAGCATTTAAATAATTTATTCCAGTTGTTTTTTAATAGCTTTAATGTAACAGACACGGCATGTTTAAATTTTATAATATTATAGATTTCCAACGACTTGTGACGTAGATACTTTGAATCAAGAATTATTTTTTTTAATTGTATTGCTAGAACATGTTTTTTTTCCCAACAAAATAAATCATGTTCAGAATTTTCCGTAGTATCTATAAAAATGATAATGTGATTTTAGTCTATGAAATAATATAATATACGTATATACACGCGAGTTAAAGCGATATCAAGCCCGAGCAAAGAACTAAATTGCATATCTTACAGCCATAATAAGATATGCTAAAAATATCTTTATGATAATTAACAAATATTTCATTACATACAATTAGCTATACATAATTCAATGCGGCTTTTAATTAAAAATAAAATGTCCAATCTGTTGATAGGCCTTGAGTTGGCCATTACAACCTCGTTTCAAATGATACTTAAGTTTAATGTGATTTGTTAGTCTGACGCGGATACTTTAATCTTAAGTGACACTTGAGACGGTTTTATACTGCATCACTAGTTGTTCAATTTACAGGCGCCAAAGATGATGAATTACATTGTAATGTTGTAAATATCTAGGCGAAATATACTGAAAGGGGTCTCGGGGTCCATTTTGGTGAAAACTTATATTACTACTCTATAATATAAAAGAAAGTCATGTTAGTTACACTATTTATAACTCAAGAACGGCTGTACCGATTTGGCTGAAAATTGGTGGATAACCAGGAGACGGACATGGGATATCTTTATAACCTGTTGGAACCGGTAGGTGGCGCTGAGATCGGGTTCTAGAATACTTCTACTCGCCTGGACCGATTTTGGTGATTTTGTTTTTGTCCGTTGGAGTGGGTTCCCGGGTGGTTTAAATCCACAATTGGAACCGGTAGGTGGCGCTGGGATCGGGTGCTAGATTTTTATTTTTTCAGAGCAGGACAACGTCTGCCGGGGCCGCTAGTTATATACTAATACAAAATGCTGACCGCTGTACATTATTATACAGTTTCGAACTTTGATGCCTTGAAATAAGATATAAAATAGTATCCATCAATGCAATATATGGTGTTTTGTAATTAGAAGGTCTTGTAATTGCTCTTACTTATAATTTCTTCGATGTTCTTTGATAGTTTTTTAAAATTATGAATGTGAAATATACGTATACTACGAAGCCCGCGCGAATAAAATTGTAATCGTAAAATTGTAGAAGTAGACGACTGAGCAAACATGGATTATGTGGAAATTCTAACATTTACAGCCTCCATTAAACGTCGTAAACATTACAGGCAATTAGTAGTAAATCACATGGCATGTTTTTTAAACTCTAATGGTTTAAACAGTGTAAATGTTATCTTCTAAAGTAATGGTTGTTGGTCAATCTACTTGTTGTGTTCACGAAATTATATTAAGTTTGTTTTGGAACTCTACATTATCGAGTAATGTTTCACGCTGTTAAATAATAAGGTACAGATGTCTAAAAAACTAACCATCATGAGTTTGTATTCAATTCTGTAAAATTTGTGAGTTATGTTTGTACTTAAATATTGTTTATTATTGTTGTGTGTACACGCCGACAAAGAAAACGCACACCTGGTTTATTACCTTTCCCGCATTTCGACTTCTTTTGTTTAATTTGTGTTTAAAATTTGTAATTATGAAAAACATTCTATTGTTATTGTACTTGTTTATGGCAGCACGTGTGCAAATGACGGTTTCTCGGAAACTTCAGTCCACTGGGTCCTTTGTTGTATTGTACAGTTTAGTATAAAACGATGCCCGAACGGGGCATAATTTGCGGGACGAGTATCCCACGTTTACGCAAACGAATCCGCATAGCATCCGCAAATATTTGAATGAGATAAAAAGCTCGATTTTAATTTCTAAACTGAAAATATTGTAGAACGTAATGTCATAGATTTTATTGTCAGATGCAGTTCCGTTCTCATGATGTTAGTCATCGTGCCAATCCTGACCCCATAAACGACCAATTGTTGTTGGCGTGAACAACGTGGGTAGTTGTTAGGCTGAATTGGCGTTTACAAATTGTCCGGATAATGCTGCTCTGAACATGACAACTATTGGGAGTAATTGTAAACTGATATGATATGTAATTTGAATTTTCATCTAATTTTAAATAAAGAATGATGTTTTTTTTTCATTTATTATTATTTATTTAGTTTTATGGCTTGGCAGCTAGGCCTTTAACCCAGATCTTATTTTACAATATAGTTTCTTCATTTTCTTAAGCATATGATGTGTAGCCCATCTGAAATGTAGGTAATCAGCTAGTGCCATTCGACGGAGTTCTTGTGACAACTTAAAAGGCCACATTTGACTATACAGTTCACATTTCTTACAAAACACATAATTACTACTCAAAAACTATCAATATCCTACAAGTACTTATTTATTTTACAATTTTAGCTCTGCCATAGACAATCCGTCTCACTTTTGATAAAATACTGGCTAGCCAACAGCTATCATAAACAATAATGAAGTATATTGCATGTAATTCAAAAAATTACAAATGTGTTTATTTTTTTCGAGATTAAAACTTACACACTAACTGTTCACAATATAAATGTGTAGATAGATGAGTTATGTACATACCATAGGTACAAAAAAAGAAATAGTAATACAAATTATGATTTTTTCATCACTGTTAACATTCCTAGTAAAGATGACAAAATAAAATTCAGGCGTGTATTTATTACAAGATGTGTATTGACAAAAAGTGTATTGTACGTATTATCGTATGCGCAAAAACTAGTTCAATATGCAATCCGGCATAATCTTATAGAAATAACCTAATTTTGATTATTCTGTTATGACATCACTAATAGTTTTGGCCAGATTACAAAATGAAAAAACTGTTGAGTGCATTGACCTAACCTTGAATGTAAAACTTAAACAACATTGTAAAGTTATGTCAAATTATGACAGGATTTGTCTAGGTTATGTCTTAACTTCCTACAGTACAAAAACTTGTCTAGATTATTTTAATAATAATTTGAACTTATTATGATAACTAGTGGTCGCCCGTGGTCGAAATTCCACCATAATAATTAATGTCAAAGACTATAGGTACTTCTAATATCACAGATTTCGCCAAGGCTACACTGTTAATTTGACTTTAACAACAAACAAAAGAGTATACATGCTTTTGTGTGTCAAATACATCGTAGTGTGTGTAATGTTTTTTTTATTGATTTAATGTATTTTTTATGCATAATTAAAAAAAATATTAACATTTTTCGCTTCTCTATATAAACTAGAAGTGTGCGAAATTTCGTACTTCTCCGTCCACGCAATTTTCGTAAAAAGGGGTACAAAGTTTTTGTTTCACGTATTAATATAAATTACCATTATATTTTCCAATAAAATAAGGGGCGTTATATCAAAATTAATTTCTCATTATGACATGGCCCCTAATTGCATAAATAATTAAAACACTCAAGTATGTGACCTGTTTACTTAATTATTACATTGTATATGTAAACATTACGGTTACATTAGCCAACCACAGAGCCTAAATATTTTAAATAAAAGAGATTAATAAAATTGAAAAAGGGCGTTATGTAAAACAGCCAATTAAAAATAGCCTTGATATTCTACTCTTAAAGGAAACAAAACTATCCTTCCGATGTTTATTGATTAGATAATTTAATTATTGCATAAATATATCAATGTCATTGCATGATTAAATACGTGACAGATTATAACGTTAATAGTCTTAAAAAACATTCCTTCCTCCCTAGTGTTGTACTAAATGTAAAGATCAATTAAATTCAGTTCCGTATTTTGTCGATCAGTAGAACCTTTTCCCAGCACCACGTGTTTGTATTTTTGGTTGGTACGCTTTCAACGCAATGGTTTGCCAATGACAAACATGATATTGACCAGTAGACGATTTTTAACGTTTTTTTTATAAACCTATGGACATTTATGAATATGTAATTACAGAATTCCAAATTTAAAATTTCTTATTAAGCAGATATGCGTCTAATTTTTGGAAAGAATATTCAATCATCATGTATCCCAAAAACTCTTAGATGTTGCTTGTTCCATTTTAAAACTTTGGCTAGGAATTTTCAATTTAAAAAAAAATCTTGGCGTTTCGCCAGTTAGGTGTCATCCGTGATAACTACTTTCATGATTGCCGTGACATTGTCAACTGTTCATTGTAAATGCATTGTCTAGTATTCGTGTTTTTGTATTTTTAGCTTAGACTAATGACTTTTCTTTTGTCTCTTGTTTTTTTTTAAAGATTTTGACGTTTTTAAATTTGCTTCCTAGTCATCTCTGAGGTAATAATTATTTTTGGACCTTATTGTAACGACAAGATCGGTGCGAAATTAGATTGGTTATCGAATTTCGTATCTTGTGCTTAACATGACTATATAATGTATCTATATTACTATATATATATATATATCAATTCAATTAATTACGTCCGGGTCCTAGCTGTATTAGGACTTAAACATAGTAGAGTTTTCAGGCAGCTTTACTCGAGAAAACTATCCTTCATACACATATCGATCAAAAGTATGTCTATGTATTACATAATATGTCATAGTAATCGGTTTATTGTTGAATCAAATTATTTATAAGGAATAAACAAACACAGAAACTTAGTTTAAACATTTCTTAAACAGACATTTTAATTGTATACTTTTATAATATTTTTATGAAGTTCAACTACCAATAAATATATAATTGTATTCTAGAAATCGTCTCAAACAACCTTTGCCATTATCATTAAAAAATATCACGCAATCAACATGGTCGCCGTCAATGGATATTATTATATCGATGATTATAATTCTAAAAACGAATAATCGTTTTCGCGTTTTATCGAATGGAAGAAACCGATGTTTAAATCGAGATCAATAACTTATGATAATGCTTGTTACCAGCCAGCAATATTTGCACTGGGGCTAAGTGCACCTTTGTTTAGTTTATCGTGTTGCATACTATGAGTCATTTCTCATTATTGATACGAAATTAATATTAATTTAGATCAAAATCAATGAACTCTACTCAGAGAGCAGAAAATTATTTTAAAGCAAACATTAGTATTAAGTAAATTATATTTAAACAGTATGGCGATCAAACGAGGCAATATTGCCGGTTGAACTTTTTTTTACAGATAAGAAACTACTTCCATATCATATCCATAATATATTTTCAGAGTTTTAACGAAGTATGGATAGTTTCATAACTTTTATTTTAACTGCATCTGTAATTTTTGTCATTTTCCTTATAGAAAGCAAGAAAATCTTTATTTGCAAAAATAGCGACGTAATTACATTCCTTATACAGTTTTATACACAGAGCATATTTTGAGAATTTGAGCAAACAAGGTTTGCACTCAGCATATTGCTGTGCCAGAATTGTATCCGACACAACGCTGATTTTCAGTGCAAACCTTCCTTATATTCAGAAGTTTTGTAATCATATCATATTCGTCCATTTTACAATGAAGTGAGAAATAAATTAAAAATATAATATCATGTATATTCCCTACATTAGCACTAATTGACTCAAACCGCAGTTTCTCAATATGAAATATAGCTAACGGGTTTTTTTATATCATAAGAAGCCAAAACAATAGCCAATTAAGCTGTCCTCCAACTAATTAACATAGCACTGTAAAACAATTATAATTGATGGATTAGCCAATCTGATTTGCAAAATAATATAATATAAAAATAATCTGTTACGTAAAGATTAACATTTTGTTAGCTCCGAGATAATCTTTCTTATTATCAAAAATACTATGGCAATGTTCTTTGACATTGAAAAGTTATTAATATTCGAATTAGAAGCGACTCCCATAGAGTCGAGTAATTAATAACTAATAAGAATCAAATATATTATAAGAGATATTACAAGATCCATGAATAGACCTGTGTCATATTTATTCATTCTCATCAAATTTTGAAGACAGATATATTGCCGACTTTATAAATGGAAAATCATGAGTTAGAAGCTAAGGGCCTTACTTATAATAATCTCGTTAAGAAAGGATTAGCCATCTCTTAAATAAGAGACTCTTAAGCCCCTAATCAATGGCTGTTTCAAATAAAACTTGCCATCTTGCCTCTTAGCAGTCACTTAAACTACCTCTCGATGTTGGTTGTTTTTGACAGTTATTTATGAGTTACTTTACCACCACCTCTTATCCTTAAGAGTTTATGGGTAAGATTTTCGCTAATCAGTTGCTGAGCAGTTTCTTAAAATTTAACAAACGATTATAAGTAAGGCCATAAATGTTCAAACTAGCGCTACGATTGACTTATGTTAAAAAAAATCGAATACTTGAGTACTTATACTTACTTATATTCGAATACTTCGAATACTCACCGAATAACTAAAACCAGCTCCTAAGTTTCGTAACACGTTCTTGACCGCCTATTTTAGTGATGTCAAAAGACTTATACATATACCATCTATATACAAAAATGCACTCTAAAATATTGGCAATTAGGTTCAAATGAGTATGTAGATATTGATACTACACTGAACACTTCATCGTGTTAAAATGAACCTTAACAGTAATGTAATACATATGAATATGTATTGTAGTTGAACGAAAGTAATCCTGTCTACTTTGAAGCAAAAAAAATCACGGCATCGTTTTTCTTTAAATGTAAACAGTAAGAGCGATCATTGTCAGTCAGTATAAACTTTGGTAATCGATTTGCGGATGCAACACATATAAATCGATTACAATTTGAGTAGTTTCATGATTCATGGTTTAAAAAAATCTAGTATTTTTAGAGTGCTTTGTTAGAAGAGATTCAAACGCAGGTAGAGCGGACACTAAAATTTTATTGTTAGATCGCCAGTCTGCTTCAATGGTTCAGGTGAAAGTGAAGTCGTTTTTTGGCAAGCGGGCTTCAATTATAACTGTTACTATTTGGCAAACAAAATCATCACTTTGTAACATGTTAATTTATACCATTTCCAATTTATTTATGCATTTATAGTAGTTGATTATATTGAGCAATTCTCCTTGTTTACGGGTGATTCTCAAACGCATATTATTGGCCGCAACCGGGTTTTCTAAAAATGAGTAGTTTGATCATTCATGTTTACTGCAATATAATTCATTAGCGCTCATTCACAAGGCATGGGTGCACCGAGGAGCACCTCCTTATAAATTCTTCTTCCCTATCCACGCCGCCAAGAAAAGAATACACTTTTAAATGAAGAATGCGCAAAACAAAACACATTTAACTTAGTGTCAGAGCTGTCACCGTGATACATATATGAAATGCTTATTGGAACATAAAGAAAAATAAACCATTATAACTTAATTTAATGCTCATAAGCAAATCCTAGTGAGTATGTGAACCGCGGGTGACGATTGCAGTCTGGTGACTGGTGGCGAGGTAAGATACTCTACCCTTGCTTTTTCTGCCACGTCCCTTTGTCTTCTTCCGGCCATCGAATCGCGCCCGCAAAGCACTTAAACGGAAAGATTATTTAAAACTATAGATTAAAAAGACCTTATTACACCATAAATTTCAAACGAAAACTATTACTTAGCGTGACTTAATTTGGATGATTTTTGTCCCGTCTTCATAATTTTGGAAAGGAACAAATTGTCATGAAATTTTGTATACATGTACTAACGTTTATAAATATATGACACATTTTATATCGGAAGTAGGATAGTTTCTACGGGATACTGACCCGAAGAGTAAAGAAGCGACACCGCAATATATTCTTCAATAAAAATAGTATATTTCAATTTTAGTAAGGTTAGTTACACAACTTTTATATTGTTCCAATATTTCATTTTATCGTTTAAATAATAAGATATAAATGTTACCACTGCTTCTGTTGTACTGCTCTATATAACTAATGTTTCTATAGGAACTTTATATGTATTTACATATGTTGGGAAGCAAGTTTTTTTAATGTGACTGGTTGTTTCACAATATTATTTTATAGATTATACCAAAATAACTTAATTAATCGTATATTAAAAATACACAATATTAGATTCTTAACTTGTCCAAAAACTAATCGATATTTACGAGGGACCTTAAAAAATTTGTTACTATGGGGATTATACTCACTATAGAATGTGTAGTGGAACACTTACAAGCCAATAGATGACGCTGTGCAATAGTTGAGGTCGCAAACGATTCCCGAAACATACAAAGAATATTTTCAACAATAACAAATGGGCCTAGGCCCGCGAGGAACAACACCAGCCTCGCTGGAAGATCTTCCTGTGAGACGGAAGAGCATTCTATCTCGCTCATCCCTACCCCTATCGGGGCCCCTCCTACAAATGTTAATCTTACCTTTTCGTAAAGTTATTTTAAGCTATTTGATAGCTTTTATCGCGGGCTTTGAGCGCGGCGACCGAATCAAGAAATTCCGTAACGAAAATAAACCTAACACCTCCCACTCCGCCTAGCATGAGCGTTCGCTTAACGTGTATGTGTGCGTCCACACTGAATGCGCGGTGACGGGGGCCTGAGGCGGGCGAGGCGAGCGGAGGCGTGCGGTGGCCACAGTGAGCCGCGGGCTCTCGTAGCGGTTTTATTTTTTGTATTTATATGAAACCAATTACGTATAGTGATTTATAATAGATTTGGGCTCAAACGCTCTTAATTTAAACATAGCAGTATAAGTTTCAATTCCGTCTTAAAATCCTCTTATAAAAAATGCACATTAAATAATTCATGGTAAAAGAGATAAGAATAATTTTAATAAAGGGTACTTCAAATCAAATTAAATTTATTGATTCAAATCATGGTTAAACATTTGGTATATGTTATAGTGTACACATGTTTTGGTTATAAGCCGTGCGCAGAAGGTTTGCCGATGACTGCTTACTATTATTGTATTGTATTACTTACTATTATTGCGTATACTACTGCTAAGTATATACAATAATAAATTTATTGCAACAACTATTTATGTAACCTTTTTTTTATCAACCTTACTAACCGTCGACGCGTGACATCATGAGGCTATCGGCAAACTTTCTGAGCACGGGTAGTAGATAGAAACATTCAAATATTTATAATAAATTTTATTAAACTATATAATGTATGCATGCCTCCACACAAATGTTTACATATATACATAAATAACTCTTTATTGTAGAACTAAAGTATAAATAAGCAGAAGTAGAGAAATACATGAGATACAGAGTACACCTGGCGACCTTATCCCTAAAAAGTGTTTTCTTCCAGGCAAAACCCTTTCAGGCATTGATAGATTAATGCAGACGTTGGTACAGTCTATAAATAATGATAAATGACAGTGATGTTTACGTATAGTACAGACTATAGTTGGTCTTATTTATAATCATTCCAATGACAGCTGTTATCAAAATATTAAAAGATAAAATCAGTCATGATTATCAAGATTTGGTTTTTATCATTGATATTTAAATAATTCGTTAAATAATATTTATTTATAATAAGAATTTAAAGTCTTTAAGATACTCCTGTATATTAATACCATCTTTCTGTCGTCAACAGCGTTTTTGTTCGTAACAATACCTATTTAGTACGCTCTTGGTATTTATTGAATTTTTATTTGCAACATTAATAACTTATTCTGCATGAGACGACGAGAACATTACTATTTATGTGCTCAGTCTGCAATAAAATATTACGTATACACGCAAAGTTTATACACTGACTTTTAATGATAGATGTCAAAGGATCCATCTTATAGTTTACAATGTATAAATATATCGAACTTTTACAGCCATTTTATCGTAAGCGAAATTTTGGACATAAGTATTTTTTTTTTCAAAAGGTAGTTTGAGCTATTATTTTGTTCTAAGACATTCGGTTTTAGTTCTTAAAATAAAATGAAAGTTTATAAAAACAGCTTTTATAACAAAATTATACTATACTGGCGGTAAAGGCTCGATGCTTAGATAGAAATGCTCTGCCAGTATGGAAGCATTCGTTCGGCAAGCTGTCCATGGAATTCTGAGCATTCGACGCCGAATGGAGATCACCAGAAGTTATCAGCAGTATGTAGACAGTACAGTAGCAGTACGTCACTGGGAAAGTGAAGGGAAGAGACTTCACTGTAGATCTCCGAATAGGTGGATTGACCAGATTGCTCTCCAGCTGGATATTTCAATGAACTTGACCATCCACTGTGCTCAGAACTGATCTCGGTGGAAGAGAGCAATAGTTTACTGCCATCAAAGCTTCAGCAGTGAGAGACGAAGTCGAACAAGTGCTTGCATATACCGAACCTGACTTAATATCCCGGTCAATAATGAGTTTGAAGTAGTAACATTAGCCAGTAAATATTATGGATCAGTACTTGACACAGTTTAGTCAAATATCAATTACAATTGACATGCCTGGCCAATGTCAAGGAATATAGACTATGCACAATTATATTATCTGTGAACCGAATTTGTGTTCAAACCTTGTTTGTACGATATGTCGGCCTCATTACGTGTGTGACCTCAAATTTATTGAGACAAAGTCTTTGTTTTGTATTAGATTCGTGAGATTTACCTATATATTATACAAGAAATCTTAATATTATCTTTATTTTGGCACATTTCATTGAAGTAATGTCATTTTTTTACACAGGTAAAGTAAGATATACCGGGCGTGCACAAGCTTTTTGGCTTAAATGGATTATCTAATGATGAGTAAGAGATAACGCAAGTTAAAAGATATTTTTGAATGTTAAGAATTATGTGCGTGCTACATTTTCGTTTAATCAGTAATAGTCTCAAGCGTGTTACAAGGTCTATATGGGAATCTCCATTGTAATGATAACTCCGTCTAAATAATATGCAATCTTGCTAATTATGCCGCAATAGTTATCTAAGATAACTTAAATTTGCTTTATCATGATTAAAAATAAATGACAAATCGCGTTTTTACAAACGAAAAAATATCTCTCCACCTACTTACTGAAATACAAAAGTCATCAGCTATATTACAATTAATTTTTTTTATCACCCCGTGAAATATAAAATCCGCAATTAGGGTTGTCTGGAAAAGAAAGCTTAGAGCGATAAGGCCATTCGTTTTTCCTGCTTTTACAGGAAATTATTTCAAAGGATTTATTATGTGTTTGTAGTAAACAATAGGGTTATGTATCTAGCTTTCTATAGTATAGCAGAAATCCCTAACAATTTTCTTGACATTCCTGTACCATCTTTTTATATTTGTCCAGGGGAAATCCGTTTGAGGACTAAGCCGCGACAGGCACAGAAGTGCCTGTCGCGGCTTAGTCCGCGACCCGTGTGTGGGATTCGCTAAATCAGGGGTGGCACTAGCGCGCTCAGTGAAAACTGGTTCCACGCTATTACCACTCTCCAGTTAGTGATACCCACTAAAACCCTGGGTGTTCCGTCCTGCGCCTTATGCCAAGGTAAATCAAACGGGTAAATGGGCATCCCGGCTCCGCGTGCCCTGGCAGGGTTCCTACACCATTTAGTGGAACGTAAAACGCATCTCCATTTTATACCTTTTCGGTATAGATACAGCAGTTTCTGAGCAGAATTATTATAATGATATCGTAGTTAGACGTACCGACATGGTTTTATTAGGGTTTCGTTAAACCTTCAATACATCCAAAAAACATTGTTCAAGATTCTAGTTTTATGCTTTGCAACGATATAATGTCTGCCGTGACGAATGTGACGATACCTTAAGCGCTCCGTGGAAGATCAGCGCTGCTCGTAACAGACCAGCATTATGCTGAGGCTTTTATAAGACAAGTTTATTTTACTTGAGTTTTAAATTTATTAGTAATTATATAGTATCTATATATTTAATACGTGAAGCAAAAACGCCATTTTACGAGAATTGCACGGTCGGAGGAGTATGAAATTTCGCACACTTATAGTTTACATAAAGAAGAAGCGACGAATACTAATATTTTTTTTTTAAATTATGCATAAAAAATACATTAAATCAATAAAAAACATTAAACACATGTATGTCTATTGTTAAAGTCGTTCAGTGGCCTTGGCGAAATCTGTGATTATAGAAGTATAATTATAGTCTTTTGACAACAAATTATTATGGTCGAATTTCGACCACTAATCGAATGTGATTAAATAAAATGATCTTCTTTTCTTCAAAAAAGTACATTAGCATGTCTTTGGATACAAGGAATTATTTTATGCTGCATTTTTTTGACAAATCGCTACTTATGTCTAAGCCCCAATGAACATACAACCAATGTCTATATTTTCTTGTCGTTTCTAATGCCTAAGGTTATTAAGCGTTTAAGCGCCAGTCGCTACAATTTCCCTTGATATATCATCTCAATGCTAAAGATATTAAAATCAAGGTTAAATTTAATTTTAGACTCATAATGGGCGTTAAATATATAACCGATGACTAACATCCAGACTCCATTAGGTCTGGGAAGATTTAAATAAACAATCAGCAAATCAAACAATTTATATTGGTTGTCTGATAAAAACTCAATACAATTTATTGGTAATTACTAATTGGTTATGCTGTTACACGCGAATTTGTCCGCATTTGTTATTTACTTTCTAAATTAGGTAAAAGTCACGGAATACCTATTTCTGACCAAAAGCCTAATCATGAATTTTCATATTGCCTATATTAAGCGGATCAACCAAATTGAATTCACTTGATTGAAAGGCACACAACTAAACTACAAGATGATATTGAACGACATTGAATAATTCAAGTTATGTGTATTGCTTTGGTTGATTAATTACAATTGAAATACAGAAACAAACCCTCGAATATTGACTTAAATCTGACTTAAGGAATTGAGTAGAAATGACACACAAGTTACAATAAATTCTAAAACTTTTCAATTTATAATATAAACCTGCTTTTATCATATGCACATAAAACAATTTTGATAACCGTTCAAATATTAAATAAAATCTCTTAAGAAATCTAAGGGCCTTCAGCGATTTGTAAGATGATAAAAATCAATCGACATGACTGTCAGCTGTTAATAATCCTATTATGAGTTGCACATACAAATTTTAATGCGCTATTTCACCTTCTTCAAGGTTATTTTCTGAGACAAATGGTAGCTTAATATATTTGTCCCCGTAGACAAAATAAATCTCCCATTGCCCTTCATTCAGATATGTTCAACTGTGTATATTTCTGAAAAGGTAAAAAACAGAATTGCATTCGTATTTATAACATTGCAGTTTGATTGGAACATTTTAAAAATGTGTGCAATAGTTCCGAGAGCAATGGCCACGAATTACCAACAGATGAACGCATAGCTTATTGTTCTGCTATTAAACAATTGAGTTAGTTGAAATAAACACAATCTACAAACAAACATAGCACGATTACGCTTACAATGAGGACAATAGATCCTAGTAACACCTAAACAAAATATTAAGAAGTCTTTTCTGGAGGTTTACTTTCAAACGCGTTTCGTTGTTTTTCGATTTCTAAATTTTTGCTGTTTTAAAGAAATATTTGATATTTATTTCTTCTGTCTAAAATTTCATTGACTCTTTTGGGCTGATCGTAAAAGAACGAACGACGAAACGAGTTTGAGAGTAAGGCCTCTGAAACAGTCTGCAGGAGACCTGTATGTGTTGACACCGTAGACAGTTTATCAATGTTTTAAAGACGTATTTTCATTCTAAAATAGGTTTACGGTACTTAAATGACTGGTCAACTTAATGACTTGGACTAAGTGCCTTTTCAAGAATTGTTATCTAAACGACTATGCCATGGACATTCCGTGATATATCGGAAGTGTTCTTTAAATGTCCATCATTTAAAAAAGTGGGTTGGCACGTGTCGTTAAAACAAATGGCTTGTTAAGTATCAGTACATTAGGACATTAAATGTGTACACATATTCTACAATCAGTTGAGTGCAGCGTTTTATGTACCGAAGTGTTTATTTTTAGTACCACATTTAATATATTGGACCAAGAACATGGCATGACGCATCAATGCCCAGAAATCATTATAATGATCAATTTAATACAACAAGAGCCTTTGCCTGCCGCAAAGGGTCTTGTTCAGGGCTGTATGCAGCTTATCAGTAAGAACTTAGTCTTAACCAAACTAGACATTTCCTTGATCCTCAAACATTTCTTTACATATCTCTGCCTGAGCTAATTGTAATAACATATATCTTGCTACTCCCATCTCTTCTGAGATTTGGGAGGAACTTGAAAAGTAATATTTTATTGTGCAGTTAACATTTCAATAGTATATATTTCTTATTTGAGATGAATAATAGTTGCAGGATGTTGATTGTTTTCAACCAATATCAGACTAAGAAATTCGCTGGCAAACATTCACGCAAAGTACTATAATCCCTTCTTATGTCTGTTCGTACAACTCGTGTGTATTCAAGGTCTATTTAACCGTTTGCTGATATTACCGAGTATTTAATCGAATATTGTTCTACTAATCTATTACGATTCGCCCACAGCAGATTCAAACCGTTGAGATCTATTTAATATACGCGTCATGCCATCGATCGTGGCGGTGTTATAAATATCGTCTTGCCCTTACATGTCGAGATTAGTTGAGCTACAAATAAATCCTTGTAATCTTGAAACAACGAGAATGAGTGTTCATTTACGTTATTGATTATACTCGCATGCGTCCTTGGTTTCCGAGGTTCTGACATAACAGCGATGAGATCGAACACCAAGGTTATTTAGTTGATAGATCTGAGAATTCCATCGGGAGTGCAACACTGCTGCTATTCCCAAACGGATGTTCATGTCAAATCACACTTATTAACGCATTCTGCACAATAGTGGTCGTTGATGAAATATAACGTAGTCTTCTGTTTCGCAACTTTTAAAATTCAAATCCTTATTCTTGAAGAATGGTTGCAGATGTTCGCCTGTGCTTCCTTTCGTTTTTATGTAAGCGCTTTCTACTGCGATTACAATCCCAATTCCTATTTTACCAAGCGTTTGTAGGAGTATATTGATTGGCTCGCCTTACTACATGCTTACCTCGAAGCATTTTTATTTGATTGCAAGAATTATATGTAAGAATTGAAGAAATAAAACTTTTACAACCTTACAATGCTAGTTTATATTTACACTACCACCATTTTTATCAGAACATACTTCTTTGGGTGTGGTTTGTTTACATAATTATTATATATCCAGTGCATTTATTTAAGATATATTTTCTAGTTTCCTTCAATAGACAGTTTAAAAGTTAGTTCGTTGAGAGTTTGATATAGGATATTATATGTCGGCTTTCTACAAAATCTTATGTCGAGGTCCGGTATATGACACTGACGTATGATTAATGTTTGACACTTGCTGCTTCTACTTTCAAACGTGAATTCTATTTTTGTACCAGCCAGTCTGTTTCTAATTCTCTTTGAGTAAAAATAGAACTGCTTCGGATATGTTATACATTATACTGTTCTTTATTATCCAACGTCCAAAAGTCAGTAGGAACATAGAAATATCTGAAAAACCTCCCGTTCACTATTGTAAATGCATTGCTATAGATGAAAGCTACTTTTGTTTACGTAAACGTAGTTTTGGCTTGAATGTATTTTGTATTGAGGCCCTTATTTAGAAGTTATTAATTTGGTCTTTTCCTTACGTCAGATGAAGTGACAGTGACAGATCATTATAACTTTAAAAAAGTCTAGGTTTGACGTGAAATTACCGTCAGTATACAAATATATTGGCTATGACGTAAAGAATCGTATCGTTTTGTTTTTATGCAAATTTGAATAGTAATTAATTATGAAAAACCACTTATGCACGAATGACGAGAGCAAAAATAATTAACCATTGAAAATCTTTTTAACTTACTGACGTTTGATTTATCGGTCAGTGTTATTTACTCAAATCAATATTCCGATTACATTAGTGCGATTTATGTACTTGTTTAAAATTAATTTATTTAAAACTTATTCATTAGCACCAACTGTGGTCGTATATTGATTTTCTGTTTTAAATAAATAATAATGTGAAAGAAGTAGTCTGCCCCGCGTGTGCCTTTCTCATCTGGATTAGACCTGAGATGCTTTTCAAAGGAGGCTCTGACAACAACCCATAAAAAAGAACACTCTGAAATACACTTTTTTTTAATTTTAATGATTCGTAAGCGGACTGAAAATACTTGAATAATTAAAAATACACGTGCGAAGCTATGAGAAATTTACATCGAGAGAAAAATTGACAAAAGCAAAAATAAAATAAAAAAGCCTACGTTCTAAATTCAAACATTATATTTGCTGGCCAGTAGTATGCCACGCTAAATATAAAAACTTGTTATACAGATTCAAATATCCTCTGTTAGATAAACCCACGTAAGCTAGAGTCGTAACATTGACAATGCCTTTATTTCCACGACCTTGGCCAATGGCGGAAGGAAGAGTACAGATGTGTATAAGTAGATAGACCAGTCTGAAGAACTCCACCCTATCAACCCGCGGGTCATAGAACAGTGGAGTGTGGGTAAACTGCATTTCACATAACAAAATATGTATTACGCAGACAGTATCAAACAAGCGTTTCAACTTAATAAATAAAAAACAATTAATAAAAGCAAAAATAACGTAAATTAGTATCGACCTGAGTAACCAATACATACGGTTCATTAAAAATCTTGAAATATTGATTCTAAGTCATTGACCGCATTTGATTAAATTTACACACTAGATTGTCATTTATGTTTTCATTTATCATTTTATCTTTCAACAATTAAAAATGATTTTATCCGATTAGCTACTTATGGTAGCATCTATTTTAAACATTGACACCATTAACACCACTAATTGTAGACGTGATTATTTAATTTGAATTTGTTATTTTTTGACACTTGACACCTAAACACGCACAGAGTACAAAGTACGTGTTTTTGTTTAGCTTTTATTATACTAATAGTTTTACAATGTTTATACACACAGTTCTCTCTAACCTTGCGACTTCCTTCTGGGAAGCTGGCGAAATGATCGTGACGGCAGAGTCGGCAGACGACTAAGCTGTGAATTTTGGAGTTGTAGGTTTTATTCGGCAACCATTAGCCAGATGGAGAAATGGTTGACAACTTACGGACTTGCTTAGTTCTCTTTACTGATTGCTATTGTTAGTATTGTTTCCATGGTATAAAGAGTTGGATGGCATGGCATGTATGCAGTAATAAGCTAGTTTTAAAATCACCAAAAGAAAATTTTAGGAAGTCCTTTTTGGAGAGAGATAAGAACCAACTGAAGCACAATGTAGTTTTACAAGTTTTGATTTTTTTCCCGCTAATACCTTTAACTGTCTTACCTAAAATGTTAATATTTTTTAATCATAATATTTACGTAAGCAATGTGAGTACGTCGCTATTTCGACAAATGAACATTTTATTTCTTCTGTTTTACCCGATTTCGGCCGATGTATATTATAAACACAAAGGCCTAGGCCGCACTACGGTTTTTTCCCGGGGGCGGTTAACCGCTATAACCGCGAAACCGCTCGAGACGTACACACTACGATTAGAAACCGCGAAACCGCCCGTGATTTTTTTCACAGTTTGAATTTGGATTTCAAAAGAGCAGTATGTGTTTTGGTGCTCTGGTATTAAGAAATAGAAAAAAAAGACGTCAACGAAAATTTCGCTAATATTGGGTCCATCCACTCACTACCCGTAGATTTGAGAAAGGTTTCTTTCAGAAAAAAATATAAATTTTAAGAGAACATCCAGAGAAATTTTCCAACTACTTTCGAATGTTAGTAGCCAGCTTCGGTAAAATTTTAATTTAATTGTAACGGGACGACAACACAACTATTCTTCGCGGCGGTCGGCCGAATTCTAGCCAAAAAACCGCCCGCGGTTAACGCATAGTGCGTGTGCGCCCACTTACTTCTGTTGATTACAAATTTTGCTACGGTTTTTTACCGCGACAATTTTGTAACATTTCACGGTTTTAAAATCAGCCGCGGGTAAACACCGCAAGTGCGGCCGCTTGTATTCGTTTTCGTGTTTCATAAACTCACACGGTTAATATCCGCTGCGGTTTCACCGTAGTGCGGCCTAGGCCTAAGGCTTTGATTTTCGAGCTGGTCGTGATGATAAGCCATGATGTATTTACCTACAGAAGAACCTGAAATAAACACACCTGAGATATCATAAATTGTAGGTCATGTTTAATTTTTTTCCTTCAAATTTAGGTGCTATTAAGGAATTATGTTTTTCATTATTTTTTGTAAATTATCACCATGACACAGCGATTTTGAAAACAAAAATGTTATCATTTAATAAATCTCGCTAGCTAATTAAATAATAAGACATATTGGAGAGTCATGGTTTTTATTCCTATAAAACTACAGACAAACCTTTTCGAAATGACTTAATAAGCATGAATTTAGGCATGCTTATTCAGTCTGTAATCAATTAATTGCAGTGAAACTAAATATTTCTTACTAGGGCTACCAGGCGGCTTTACTTGCATAATTAAAGATTCCTGTTCCATTTCATTTGAAACCCCAAATCTCACGATAAACAGTTCGTTCTGAAGCTTATAGGGGATTAATGACAACAAAACTCGCCTTAGCTACTCAGCTATCCTAACTCTAAGATGTTTTACAGTGTCAGTAGGTTAATGATATACAAACATACATATTGCGTATAATAGACCTAGCAACATGAATCATTCAATGAGAAAACCTGTTCGTGTTTTTGGGCTTTAACTTAATTCTATACTAACAAAACTGGTCTCGATTTTGACTTCTAATTTCAATAAAAATCCTAACAATATATTATGTTAAATTATTATTATTGTACGTGTTAGGCTCTCACCTTGTGAGGTCATGAGAATATAGTGAGGGTACAAACCCTCACCATATTCTCATGGCACTATATTTTATCTATCTCAGTCGCGGAATGAAAGTGCTCGTCACCTTAAAGTCTACTTTTGCTTGCACAAGTACAAGAAACAATACTGCCAACATTTTTTTTTAAATTTATTTGGACTAAAAAACAGTATTGTACAGAATTTAATACTTGTTATGAAACTTATACATAAATAGTTTTACTTGATACAATATCATTTTCCACATATTAAGTAATTTAAATTATGTTATCTACCGTAAGCAAAAGAGAGGAAAAAGATAAACATCTAAAAAGAACAAGAAAAGGGAAAGAAAAGAAGAAGAAACGGAGACCTTTTAGGGAGATTTTAGTAAATGTTACGTTTATAAAATCTAGAAACTTGCAAAAAGAAAATTGTAATGTTGACTACGACACACGCTGAGATTAACAATAGGAAACAAAGAGGATATAATCACTACGTTTAACATAAATAATAAAACCAATAAAAAGGTTTTACATGTCTAAACAATCTTAGACAAGATAGCAAATCAAACAACTTTGATCTAAGTAATTTTAAACTTTATTGTCAAATGGTTAAGCATAATTTTCTGTGGAAGGCTCTGTTCTGTGACTTAGTTTGAAAAGGTAACATGTGCTCGCGGAAAGTTAAATGAATAAATTTGAATTGAAAACTGGCGAACATTTTCATACCACGACTGTACATAAGGGGCTTTTAATTCCTTGCCCTCTATCTGCTTGTTATTGCCAAGCTGACAATCAGGCAGACGGCCCAGCTGATGGAAAGTGGTTATCATCGCCTATAAACGTTTACAACACCGCGGGCAAAGCCAAGGCGTTGCCAGCCTTTAGGATCGATAGTGTGAATGGGTTAAGGTTGATGATGGGATGGAAGGATAACACAGGAAGAATTAGATACAAAGGATGGGATCCTAATCTCAATTTCTAAATTGCAATACGGGAATGGGATAGAGAGCGGAAGAAGTGGGCCATCGAAACTCTCACTCATCGAACGGAACACGATTAGCACAAGGCTTTTTTTATTCCAGGAGTTCAACAGACAGGCAGACGGCCCACTTGATGGAAAGCGGTTACCATCGCCTATTTGCAACATCAACGGTGCTTCAAATGCGCTGCTGCTCTCTTAAGGGAGACTGGAACCTGGTCACTAATGCCGGAAAACAACCCGAGGTGGTTATCGCGATATGCTTTAGACCAGGGGTGGTAGCCATCCAGTCGGGCAAATGCCCTACCACCTGGCAAATTGGATTTTGATGGACATGAACATAAGTTGTGATGGACCATGTTTATAATGGTAATTATGACTATGTATTTATATTTATTGAATTAATATAAATAAATAAATTGACACGCACTCGACCACTACTTTTTTAATAATTTCGCATACAAAGACTTACAAAGACATAATTGTTAAGGAACGTATTTCACAAATATAATACCAATTTGCATCGGAATCGATTTAACATGACAAAGGGGAAATTTATGTCCCTTTGAAATAACAATAACTACTGTCGAGCTTTTGTTCATTGCCAAGGTTATGCCCCTACTAAGAATTTTAATTTACTTCATTTGATATATAACCATACTAGGCATTACCTGCGAGTTTGATCATATTATTTTCTTTAATTAGGGGTCATCCATAAATCGTTTACTTAATCATTTTTATTTATTTACTGAAGTCTTGAATATGTATGTTTGTATCCCTAATTGGAAGAATTATGGTGTACCATACATTTGCTTTTTTTTATGAAACATCCTACACATTATATTCCTACATTTTATACCCTTCAAAATTGGTTTTTGTCCTTCGCCATGATATAATTTATCCTCTTGTAAGTAATATTAAGGTGTGTGGGTATATTATACTCAATACTTACATAGGTAGGTTGGTATCTCAGCAAGAATTTTCCACGCGGCTGCACTGTAATATACGAGAGTAATATGGAAAAGAAAAGAAAAATCAGCATTAGGATTTTTCGTTCGTAATCATACAAACTATTAAGATCATCATATTCGTTAGGTTTTATATTATTCCTTCATACAACGCTTGAAGAGTTTCATTTTAGTCACGAAATCATGAATCCACCAAATTAAAACCTGTCGCATGCTATCTGGTAGTTTGTTACCAAGTTATAAATCAGTACAGTTGGTTCCATAAATTAGAATATTCCAATAAAAACTGTTGATACTAAAAATGTATTTTTAGAACTATGATGAAATATTCGATTTACATGCTTAGGTATAATTTCTTTAACTACCATAAGAAAGATAAAAAATGACATGCCAGAAACACTGTGACATAACACACAATAATATAGTTCTATAAATAAAATAATTCAATTATTTCATTATTTTCAGTCGTTTTATTAGTTCCATGAATTTTCAACTTTTCCAAATTGAAAATCTACTTTTGCTCCTAGAAAACAGAAGTAAATATTATAATAACTCAATGAGTTATTTTTATTTACCTTCAACTCGTTTTATTTAGATTATTATTACTATTTATTCGATATCTTAACTAAATACTTAGAAATAAACTAAATTATAAATAAATTAATTAATATAAAGAATGTAACAAATCGCTGCCAGAGGGAAGCGTACCCAGAAGGCTGCCTGCATTGCCACGCTGTATGGCATGCTGATTCGTTACACGAAATTACATTCCACTGGAGAACATTTATTAAATATATATAAGTTTTAATATAATAAAGTACTCTTTGTACAACGTCACGCAACGTGTTATTATTGCAAGCAGAAAAAGCGCCAGCAAACTCCCCAGCAACAAGTCTGGATTTGATCGAAAATTAACCATTAATCGATTTATTCGAATTGTTGTTTCGCGATTAGCCGCTATCTTAAAAATACGAAGAGTTTTTCTCTTATTTTAAAATAAATGCGAAGGTTGATTTAAATCTGCTATATAACATTTTATTCGTCTGAAAACTTGTCTCGAATAAGCTCAGAGACCATTCAACGGTTTTCAATCATAATTGTAAAGATTATGACTGGAATTTTAACTTAAATTATCGTGTATATTCTATTGCGATATCTTGCAGTTTATAAAATATTATTATAATAACCAAGGAATTGAAGTCGCAAGACAGTTTCTAATATTATACTGCGGAATGATACAAAAATAAACAACATATTAAGATGTACTGCTTTTTCAAGGGTCTTCCTTAAAACGTGATTCGAATTTAGGGATTTCATTAACTAATTACGAAAAGTCCCTTCACGTCTCGGTCAAGGCTTGTCCTTTGAACGTGTAAATTGACCTTAGTTCGGCCAAATTGTTTAATCAACTACACAAAACCAACATATTCTTGGCTCCAAGGATCTAGTCCCTTTGGTTGGCCTTTTGTTTCATTATTAGTCCGTTTTATTTTGAGACAGAGTATTCCAGGATTAAGAAACATTCTTTGCACTAGTGTAAGGACGCGTATATATAAGTTTAACGAAGGTCAACAATCGTCCGTCGGCGTTCTCCAGCAATCCTCCGCCTGCCGGTAGATAACACCAAAAGAATCGAACATTAGCTCTTTCGACGAAATATCTACATACAGCCAATGAAGGCCAACAAATTCCATTCATTGGCCTTGGTTGGCACAGTCTATACCCGGCATTTTAAATACTTCTTTCAGCACCTTGTTATTAGGTTATGGTTTTATATGGTTTCTATATGAGTTTTTGATGTGACCTTAAAAGCTGATATTTTGCTGTACAGTTCCATTTTCAAAACTCGCATAATTATCATTGGAGCGTTAATTCTCGGTTGCGTTCGGAACAATCGTTTCGACGTTCATTGATACGTATGTCATTATTTCATAACGTCAAGCCAGCATTTCGTGGGCTTTCCCCTTCTACCGGGACCTGGCGGAGACGGCATGGATAGATTCGTCCATTTAAATAACTAAAATAACATTAGTTGTAAAATATTGTTTACTAACACATAGTGACTAAGCTAAGTGTCACACACATTTTTAGGTGCAATTAATTTTAAAATCTCTCTTTCCTTTCAACTTTCTTAATTAATTAGGGTCGACAAAGTCTTTAACTTGGATAATAGGTTAAAATGTTATTATATAATAGTCTATAGATGCTTGATGATAATGTTATATTCAGTGATCGGTCTAACTTACTCTCACATATACAGAAACAAGAATTATTTACTAAAACTATTATTATGTTACTATATGTTATGTAATTGACTGTAAGCTTTCCTAAAATTAATTGAATAAACATGCCGACGTACAATCAAACTCACTTTCTGGTTTACACATTAATATGGATTACCTTACTGTATGTATTACATTATTAGGTGTGGATGTTCTGTAGACAATTAATTTTGTAATTATTAAATCTAATATTTTATTCTAAACTTATGATCTTCTAGAAAATCGAAAACAAATAGGCAAAATTAACAAATCTCAGAGTCAACCTAAACCAGTATGATCAGCTGCATCAGCAGCTTATGAAGTGCCGCAAGGACCTGTTCTAGGTCCTCTCCTTTTCTTAATTTGTGTTAATGATGGGTTTAAAAGATGATATTACTTGATGCGCTGATGACACGACTTTGTTTTATTTTGGTGATGATATAAATACGTTGATAGATGATGCATAAAGGAATCTTAACATATTTAATGACTGGTTTTAGTATAATCATCTACTGCCTTTAATTAATAATTAAACACAGCCCTGAGTATTTAAAATTAATAGACCCTGTGTACGGTCTTTTATGAAGAGTAATAATGAACCGGATACTGTCACGATATGAGACATAGAAACTGAACAATTAATTACATAGAATCCCAATTATCGACCAATTAGACAATACAACAGAATATACCTTAGGTAACGTAGGAAAGATTTTAATGACTCGGTCATTAATGTCACTGATGAAAAATCACGTCCGCTTATTCGTGTTTCAAGGCATCATCATGAATTTCATTTTTAATTTCATGTTACTTTTAAACTTAGCAAATGATAAAGGCTTGGCTCCAATTCATATCACTTATACCATGTTTATTGATTGCTTAAAATAAAATTAAAAACTATTATGATTATAGAAGACATTTGTTTTAACTTCATTTTAACGAGCCGATAAACGTCGTATACCTAACTATTATGGATAAAGAGCTAACTAATTAAGGTAGGCGTATATTATTCATTTATGTGGATTTTAACCCTAACAGGCTAATATGCGTATTGTTCCAATTACAATGCTGACGATGTACACTGAATTAACAGTACAGTTTGAAAATATCAAATTATAATGCGGTAATACATACTGTCAATTAAACGCAAATTACATACATTACATTGTCACGAAAGCTTCATACCATACAAAGAAAAAAAATCTCGCGTAAATTCTATAACAGTGATTTATTACATGTGATGATAACATAATAGCGATGATTGTCATCATTTATCATCATTCAGAGCATGACGGCCTTTTGTTTTGCAATTTTGAGAAATAGGCATAAAAATATGGTTATCTTAATTTCTGACGTTGTTTTTGTTATATTTAAATCAGTTATACGTAAATATTATTTTGAAATGGTTCTACTGTTTGAAGACTTCTTATTAATGATAATAGATTTATATGTTTAAAAATTGCTAATCACGCTACTCCGGTCAGTGTATAAGTTTTTATAATACCTACAATGCCGAGTTTATTATTTTTGTAATTTTATTTATTGAATTAGTTCAGTAGGTAGGCAGACGGCCCACCTAATTGAAAGCGGGTACAATCGCTTATGGACATTTGTAACTCCAAAGGTGCTACCAACGTGATAACCGTTCTCTAATGGGGGACTGAATGAAGGAACGAAAAATAAATAAATTTTCTGGTACCGGGGGGCCTGTCGTAAGAGGCGATAAAACAACCCACAGCCAGGTGGTAGAACATTTGCCCGTCTGGATGGCTATACCACCCCTGGTCGAGAGTATGCCGCCATAAGAACTTTAAGTTGTGTTCCGGCATTAGTGGCCAGGTTCCAGTCTCCCTCATTTGCCCTTCTGGATGGCTATGCAACTCGCTATAAGAACTTTAAGTTGTGTTCCGGCATTAGTGGCCAAGTTCCAGTCTCCCTTTAGGAGCCGCAGCGCATTTCTAGCACTCTCTCTATTTAGTGTTGCGAATGTCCATAGGCGATAGTAACAGCTTTCCACCTGTAGGACGTCTGCCTGTTGAAGTCAAACAATAAAAAAACTACCTATTGGGTTAAACGAGTAATTATAGCATTTTTATGTTTACCTAAATATTTGACATCGGCCTAATTCACCGCGGAATTGATACATAACCGGAAGATCATAAGATATTAGTAATATTCATATATTAGTGAAAATATTATAATATTAGTTGAAGAATATATTCGTGTTTGCTGTTAATAGCATGTGTATCAATATTACTTACCAATATTTCATCTTTAAATTAGATATATTGTTCTAAACCGTTTAGACGGAATTAGTTCCTTTACAAATAGAATAATATGAATATGCAGTTATTAACAAAGCTATTAGTTTACGGGGGCGAGGTCCGGTCGTTGCAGGTGAATCTTGCCGTGATGCAATAGTGGCATTGACGTATTTAATATTTGATGCTCTTTACACGCTTTTTGCATTTAGGCTTATATTTTTGCATAACGGACTAATAAGAGAATAATGACTTGAAGCATGGTGTAGAATTAAGGGACTTTTTAAATATACGTTTTCAATGCGCGATTTTCATTCCTATTGTTCTTTTTATTTGGTCCACAATAGCGTGAATTACAGTGCTTAAATTAAAGAACAAAATAAGATTTTGTGAACGTTATTTGGGTTACTGGACCATTAAAAACCTTCTTTGAGTATGAACAACAGTACAACAACAGTATTGTCCACCGCCATCTATTGGCTTGTATGTGTTCAACTACAACCTTTTTGAAGTGATAACTTCTTATGGGAGGGTAAACTTCGTTACGCAACGCGTTACGGCGCCAGTCTGTCTGGCTTCCCTATCTCTCACACATACGGCAGCGGCTCCGTCTCTCACTCTAACCCGCATTTCTTCTAATGTTCATCATCATATTTAAGAATTGTAACTAAGAATAAAATATATTTAATAATCAATAAAAGATTTTCTAAAATAACCTTTCCTTACATTATCCTATTAATATACATAAAATTTAAGTAATAACCTAAGCTTTTCTCAAGTTAATTTGTTTTTTTGTTTTTAATAAAACTGATAGGTATAATAATGTTCTTGTTTCTTTTTACGAATGTTTATCAAACTGTGAATGTTTTCTATCAATCAAAACATCAAAAAAAATATTGATCAAATGCACATATTTCAATATCATGATTGTTATTGTTTTGACAATAAGAAAATTTATTTTTCAGCAGTTATATATAGGACATAGTACTCTTTTAATCCCGGAAACAGAACGTGTATAAGAGTTTATGTCAAAAATGGCCACGAAAGCCCAAAAATACATGTATTTAAAATTATACGATCATACGAAATGGGGTGATGGCCTAGAATTCAAATGGTGTGGAAAGAAAAATTAGGTAAAAGGGACCCAAGGTTCCGAAGCGGAAGTTTAATGCTCATCCCGGATTTAACACTTGGATAACTATGACAAATTACGATTGTTAAGGTACCAATTAAGGTTTATTTAATGTTTAGCATGTTATGTTATTAGTTAAAAGCATTATAATTTTTTTAAAGGGCCCTTGAGGCCTGGCGTCTTCTCTAACATGGTCAGGGTCTTAAGGGTATCGGAGCTCTTTTGGTTCGGGCGTTCTTTTCCGATTATACTTTTCGATCATATCATTATTATTTACAACCCTTGATCTACTACAATCTTGCTTTACTTGTATGTCAGTGTCTTCTGTTAGTTCTTATTTCTATTGCAATTATTTATACTGACAAATATTTATTAATTATTTCTATATTTTTATTTATTGCATGTCAGACTTTAGTTTCAGCATTAAGTCGTTTTTTTATATTCCAACATAAATATATGTATCTAACATACTTACAAAGAAAACCTTAAAAACAAATAATCTAAACTATACTATAAATAAAGCTATACTCACAAAATAACATAAATCTATAAATAAAAAATTGACTCCAAATCGCTGTCAGCGGGGAGCATGCCCAAAATGTTGGCCGCATTTGCGCTAACTCGTGGCCCTAAGTGCAAGCCAGCCTTTTGGTCACGCGAGACTTAAATTGTACGTCATTGAAGACCACGGGCCACAAAAGTGGCCCGGATTTTTGGAAGGCCTGCGTGGGACAGAAGGACAACAGATAGAGGCCTTCTTCGGCCAATTATATCTAATATGGCGTGACGTACAGCATTATAATTATTATTGTAACGCCGAAAAGAAGATCCGAAAGCATCTTATGTATATTACGTGTAATATCTAAAACTAACTGTCAGGCTACCGATTTCGCCAGAACGATTGCGGGACTCTGAAAACAACACTTTATACTAGAAAACACTGTGATGTCAACCTAGATTGTAAGTGCCTATCCGTGATCCGCGAAGCGTGACGCGAGCCGAGTGCATGCACTAGTGCAGTGGGTTAAATAGGTCAATAGTAATGTATCGAGGTAAAGTTTGTAGTGATTTGTTTATGACTTTGTAATAAAAATATTAGAGTATTTTATTTATGAAATAATTTAACGATTTGGGTTTTCAGCTGGTGCTTCTTTGCTTGAAGGACTATAGAGATAGGACTATAAAAAATCAGTTATTTTATAAACGGGAAGAATTTTTTACAATCTTAGGAAACGCCTCAATATTTATAAAAAATTGCTCAATATCTCGTTAGTTATTTAACGAGATATTAACAATTATATTATAAAACAATTTAGAGATGCACCTGGAGTTATTATTTTTGTTAGCTTTTTTCTTTCTTGTTTATAATAAAAAAATTAACTCATTCTTCTTATCAAACTTCTTCTCCATCCAAAACTTATCTGGAAGAAATCGCTAATAGCGATAAGGACGCCACTTGTATTATATTTTTTCTGTTAACTGTAGCACACAACAAATGATATTCATCCAATCATTCTTGCATTTATTCAATGTACAGGCGTGGTATGAAAAGATTTGCCAGTATTCAAATTGATTGATTTTATCTAACGTTCCGCGAGCACACGTTACCTATTCAAACTACTCGTAAGTCACAGAATAAACTGTTCTACAGAAAATTATGTTTAACCGTTTCAGAATAAAGTTTAAAATTACTAAGAACAAAGATATTTGATTGTCTATGTTGTCTAAGAAGATTGTTTAGAAATGTAAAACTTTTTATTGGTTTTTGGGATATTGTATATTTATGATAAGCGTAGTGATTATATCCTCCTTGCTTCCTTCTGTTAATCTCACCGTCTGTTATAGTCAACATTGCAAATTATTTTTTTCTCATTTCTATGTTTTATTAAATGTAACAACATTTATTTAAATGTTGGCAGCACTGTTTCTTGTACTCGGTCAAGCAGTCTAATTTAAGGTGACGAACCTTTTCATACCGCGACTGTACCTATTTTCTTTAAAAAAAAAAGTACTTAAATATAAAAAATAGAACAACAAATATAAAGAATTTTTTTTTTTAGCTAGACGTGTTGCTGGGGAGTTTCTTGCCGCTTCTTCTCCTTAACAGCAATAACACGTTGCGAAGCGGTGTACATAGACTAGGAAGTAAAATTAAATTTTAACCTATATGTATGACCTTCAAAAAGTATTCTCCAGTGGAACTTATTTTGAATAAAAACTTTTGAATTTGAATTTGAATTTGCCGAAACAATTAAATTTTATAAACCAGTCAGGCTGGTAACCACATCTTACAAATTGTTCATGTATTTTAATATAATAGTATTATTGTCTGCGCTTTTAACTTCCCTTCACTTAACACTCGATGTTTATCTTGGATACCGATTGTATGTTCTGGACACTCAAACCTAAGCCTTGGCTTCCGTAGTTTTTTTTTCGAACCACGTACCTTAAGGTTACGTTCACTTTGAAATGTGAATGTAAATCATATTTTGAGAAATATTTGTTTTACCGTTAACCTAGAATTTGAAGTTTTTAATAAAACATTTTGTCACTCTATTTTACGTTTATGTTCTAGAATTGATTAACTAGAAAATACCATCAAAGTCTATTAGTTATACATATGTATTTCATAGGAAAAAAATCACCAAAAAAACGATTATAAAAGTAACTTAAAAGCAACAAGTGAATATTTTCCACAACATAAAAATTAGATACCTACTATATTTTTGTAAATTTGTTGTTGTTTTTTTAACTTTTCCTTGGCACTGACTTTAAGATGTTGTAGAAAATATTTATTTTTGCTTTTCAGTTTCCTTTGAAGTCGATTTTGTTTTTTATAAATAAAATATTGTATACTTTTTATTACGCAAATACTTGAGTAGCTTTAGAATAAATATATGAAACACGTTGTACGTGCCTATAATATTCGAGGGTTCTCGATTACCCTGGGTTCCACTCATCAGATCCGGACTTAGTGAAAATGGGACCACCTCAGGATTATTCGAATTAAAAAAATATTTAAAAAGACAACGAATTGAAACCTCATCTTTTGTGAAGTCGGTTAAAGCTTAGTAGTAGGTGTTAATCTATGCGCAATGAATGGCTGCAGAACCCAATCATAACCCTAATGGGCCATTATTTGACTATGAGTTTGAAAAATTAGAATCTGTTAGAAAAAGTGTTTCAATACATGCGACATTACAACCTTAGAGGTCGTCTTCGACAATATAAGACAAAACGTACATGAAACATATTACCAAAAATACATATATCTGATTTTAGATTACAATACGGGTTGGCTTATGTTCATTCATTCGCTGTCATCGACAATGTGTCCGCCATTTTAAAACAGGAAACGGCTATTGTGTTGTTCGTTGCTCCGCTAATCCGTTGCGCAAATTTAAGGAGGAAAAAGTTTAAGAATAATTTATTTTTATTTTCCTTTTATAATTTCTTTGAGTAGTACAATAATAACTGACTTAAAAAGCACACATCGGCATCTTTAAAAAGATTATACTGTATTGTATTGACAGCAACATAAATGTCGTAAACAATTTAAGGGCCGCTTGCATAAGGTTGCTTAAATTTATTTAAGAATCACAAAACGTATTTAATACCCTTAAATACAATTATCGTCGTGCACAACGCAAAATTTGCCGCTAAATATGTTTAAGGAACTGCCAATACTTTTTGTGTAAAACGTATGTAGGCAGTTTAATATAATTAACTAATTTTATTTAAACTTGCTTTTGTTTAGTCTACCCGTCTTATACTATTCTATAAAACTAAAGAGTTTGTTTGCTTGAACACGCTAATATCAGGAACTACCGGTCTGATTTGAAAAATTCTTTCATTGTTAGATAGCCCATATATAGGACCAATAGGAGCGGAGCACCAATGAAGAATGTTTCAAAATCGGTGTTTTTTTTATTACTTTTTTTGAAAACTATTCAACGCGGGCAGAAGCTAGTATTATATAAACCTCCTTTAACAGCGCAACTTGATCACTGCAAACAAAGATTGATTAAATCAATCAAGTAAAAAAATGGGAATATGGGCTAGGTGTCTTCTAACCCAGAGTTGTCCAGTGTATATTACCCATAACACAACATACTTAGCTTGGAATTGTACTATAATAATATGTGGGTATGTTGTTTTATTGTTGATCAAGTTGTTTGGTATTAAGTGTATATTAGCCATATTTAGCGGCCATTTCAACACCTTGATACATTTAAGACAAAAGAATGACCTAAGAAAATGTTCACAGCGTACATATTTGTGAATGAAATATGTCGTAAATATTTATCTAGCCACAAGTCAATGACGTTGCGATGAATGAATTGCATCTAACGAAAGAAACAAATGAAAGACAAATCCATATTTAAATGTTAGTATACAAACACAGATCAATAAATATACACAAAAATAATATAAATATTTTTATTATTATCTGTGTTCTATCTACATACACCTTATTATAAGACTAACAAAGGTGTTTGTCTGTAAGAACATCTAATAGGTATGCAGAAAAGGTTTTCCCCTGCGCTGTTTATATTCTAATGGCCTAGATTTTGATCTAACTGATTATTATCAGTGAAAATTCTTAAAATAAACTATTAGATAATAATCGGCCAAGTGCGTGTCGGTCTACGCACAAAGAATGGTTCTGTAGAAACCAACTAACTTAGAAAAAAAATATAACATAAAAAGGATGATCACCAAAGAGACAGGGACAAAGTTTATATTAAAATAAGTAATATTTGTTTTAATTTTAATGCCTATATATAGGTCGTGGTAGCGTAATGGCTAGCGCACGCGTCCCAAATTCAAAGGACGCGGTTTCAATCCTGGCCAGAACGCATGCACCACTTCGCAGTTTTCTGACCTAGTGAGCATATTGTTATAATTACCACGTGCTAACAATGGCGAAGGAAAACATCGTGATGCAACCTGCATAGCGAGATAAATGTGTCAAACCTGCCAAGCCATATTAGACAAGCGTGGCGGGTATACTGTCCGTTCCCCAATAATGGAAGGCCCAAGCCCCAGCAGTGGGATATTTATGGGCTGTTATTACACACCTATATTTATTAATCTCGCTTCATACAATTCTCTTCACATATTTCAGAAATATAGATATAGAAACTTGAGATAAATACAAGATTCTTTTGCTAATGAAAACATGAGGAATTTCATGGTATATAATATAGTAATAATAATAATTTATTTATTTCAGACACAAAGATCCATAAAGAAAACATATTTTAAAATTGTAAATTACATTATTATAAATTAAATTAAAAAATATAGGTAGATAAAAAATTTCAAAATTAAAATTAAAAAATTGACCAGCTGTCACTAAAGCATGTCATTTACATAAAAAATAATTATTTTGTCTATGCAGCAATCTGCAACCAGTCCCAATACATTTTTCATTGATGTAACCTGCTAGCAATAGCCGCAATTATACTGTTTC
Organism: Dendrolimus pini; assembly: GCA_949752895.1. Classification (NCBI taxonomy): domain Eukaryota; kingdom Metazoa; phylum Arthropoda; class Insecta; order Lepidoptera; family Lasiocampidae; genus Dendrolimus; species Dendrolimus pini. The sequence goes on from OX457143.1 coordinate 4,881,089, forward strand.
TACACCCTTGAACCCTGGCCAAGAAATTTGCAATGCGATATATATATATATATATATATGCGAAAATATACAAGTAAAAGTTTACACAGGAGAAATTTCGATCAAAAAGTAGTGAATCTAAAATAAATATTAATACTTAAAACAGATATTTTCATATATGCATGTATATTTAAGTGCAGTTTACTCCGAAAATAGATAACACTATCTTATGAGTACTAATTACATGTGTCATTAGAAGTGGTACAAAAATGTACCGTTAATGTTAAAATACTGTTAGATTCAACTTGATAATCCTATTCCGCGTATATTTTACAATCGTGAGAAAAATTACAAAAATATCAAGAAACTAAATTAACAAAGAGCGGATCTTTTTAAGTTTATCAATTATTAACATTTTTTCTGTTTTGAATTCTATGAATTACCTTATTGACATAAATGTTTTTTATCTTCTTATTAATATGTATGAGTATCAAGAATATTTCCAATTACAACATTTTTGGAAAGTGTTCTTTTTTATTTATAACTATCAATCATCGAACAAGCAGATATTGATTTAAAAGACTAAAGGCGACATTTTATTTTTCTTTTGTTCTTTATGTCCTTTTCTTTTCTGTTTAGTTGCCAAAATCTTATTCTATTAGATTTAATTTTTTTTTAAATTGCTTCTAAGCATTCTAATACTTATTTAGTTTACTACTATACATAAATCTAACGCTTATTTTACAGTAATACTACTACTAAACATTAATACATAATTTTAATGCTTATTCTTCTATCTATTCTATAGATTTTATTATACTGTTTTTTCAAATGTTCTTATTCATATTGAGTTATAGTAAGTTTGGAGGCCTCTTTAAAAACCTTAAAGAAACTTGTTTCAGCTCAATATGAATAAGATCGTAAAATGAAAAGAAAATTCTAAGCCAAGTCTAAAATGTCTGAGAAGTTTTTTTTATAACTTATATTATAATATAAGTATAAGTTTATAAAGTCATTGTACTTAGTTAGATATATTATATCTTCAACACTTACTTAAATAAAAACTTTTTTAAAGAATCCCTATGTTTACTATACGAAAAACTTTGAGAGCGTATTGATTGCTCTTTGACGAAAAGATCTACCTTTGTGCTAGCTGTTAAGTTTTCAAAAAAGTGATATCTTTCTCGCTGAATGTCATGTCATGCGCGTATCGTCTACAACGACGTTTTTTAAAACTCACGCTAGATCATCCATTTTTACTACAATGTCACTGATTAATGCCCGTTATTGTTGTCAAGAAGGCAGTTATGCATATCGAAGAAATTCTTAAGACGGTATAGGACTTTAAAAAAATCGTGGTTGCAGATCATAATTCAATCAAGATCTTCATTTATTTAACATCATCTGTACAGTAGTCTTATCATTCTATCATATATAAAGAGAGTCTCTATTCAATCTGTTATCAATCTGTACACGTCCTGACACGTCACTGTTTGCAATCAACATCATCTCATCAAACTGACATATATCTCTAATTCCATTTAAACTAGTAATTACCCTTCGAAATTTCAACCGCATAACATGAACAAGTGTTACTTAACAAAGATGTAAATTATTCAAACCAGAACATATGAGAAGGTCGCAGTATGACACGTAGGAATACGAGTCATTTCGTATTCTGTACACAGAAACAATTAAATTCAATAAGGGAGTCCCAAATCTATTTAAATTACTAGAACCTTTATCGTAAGCAATTTTCGTGGTCTTGAAACTTGGTTTATATGTGAATGTTTCAAATTATATTTTTAAAGGTATATACACTGCTTTCTTTTACATAAATATTCTTTTTATATCTTATGAGAGCTCTTATATAATATGTATATAGGAATTAAGTGCATCACACCCAAGACCTTAATCTGTGCTAATATTATAAAGCGAGATTTGTATTTTTGCGTTTGTAACGAATAAACTCAAAAACTACTGGACCGATGTCAAAAATTCTTTCACCATTCGAATGCTCCATTATTCCTTATTAATATAGGCTATATATAACTTAGGGATCCTAACTAAAACTTAAATAATGAAACTCATCAATTTAAACAAAATACTTGGCGCTGGAATCGGGTTCTACGATTTTGATGAAATTTTGATATGTGATTTGAAGGTCCCGGGGTTGTTTCGAGTCACAATTAGATCCGGTAGGTGGTGCTGGGGTCAGGTTCTACAGTTTTCTTTTTTCTGCCGAGACCGATAGTTAATTAAAAAACAATTAAAAACATATATGGTCGGCAAAGTATGAAGCATGTCTTTGCCTGCCATATGTTTATATTCTGGTATTACGCCCAGTGTGAGACCAGTAATTCCATTCCTGGTTTGCACTCAGAAACAAACATTAAAACAAAGATTTTTGTCGCATGTTTCATGTGTTTTTTGACGGCCGCTGTGATTGAGTGGGCTAAGTCTTACCTGGCCGAACTTGCTGGAATGCATAGGCTCCGGGTTCGATTCCTGGCATTGTAAATTTCGGAAAACGAACTTTCTGTTATTTCGGCCCTAGAGTGGTCCATTGTATAGCGTTACTTGCGTAATTTGGGGATATACAATGTATGTATTTGTCTGCCGATTTAATTTAAGGAAATAGGAATTTTAAAAATTCGGTACATTAGTAATTAGATTTCCCCCCATGTACACGGAATACTTTAGTCAAGAATTTTAACATCTATGATGATGAAACGATTACGTAAAAAACGTAACTATGTATACAGTATTTTGATAACGTTAAAATGTGTTGGCTCACTAAATAAAATGCTCAACATCACGTACGTTTGCGGTATTTTTATACGTTTTATATTAACTACAGGGAAAAGACACATGTTGTAGATTGTGCATTAATAATCTCTTAGTACGTTGTAGTTCATTGGCTAGACACCTGCGATCCATTCTAGTGATACCTCTATCTTGCTGAAGTTATTTATACAAATACTACCACGCCTATTCCTGTTAGGATAAGCAGTAATCTTGACACATCTTGCACGTCACAACACTTTGATTATTCTATACATACATGCACGTCTAAGTGACGTGCTGTTTACCTGTAATAGATCAAAAGTGTGCGATTTGTACCGGGTTATAAATTTGGATTTATTAATAAGCCTTACTGTGGGTTAGAAATTGATACAAATCCATACAAATAATATCAATTATCTACTAATGGTCAGGTAAACGAAAGGATAGTAACCGGATAGCGGTCTCCAGACATCACCTCTGCTATTAATATCCTTTCGTCCATTATTTTTTCATGATCAAGACCATCATTTTTATAGTCAGTTTTATGAGAAACGATTTTGAAGTTCTTTAAACAATGCTTACACACAAAAAGCCTAAAAATTAATAACCCAGGCACAGAAAGGAAAAAACAACACACATGGCACTAGATAAGATAATAATAAGTATAGACATAAGGCTGACTCTGACTCTACATTAGTATAAGTTTAGTAATAAAATTAGAATAAATTAATATAATAAGTTATTCGTAAACTAAATTAATGTCATACACAAGAACCAAAATAACTAATAAGCGTGTTAAATTCTAAAAATCAAATTTAGAAATTAAGTTGTAAAAAAGGGTACGGAACTCGAGTCCGTAGAGTTGTTAAAAAAGAAAAACAACAAAACAATGTTTAATGTCGGTAAAGACCTGGAGATTGCAATCCATGTTGCGTTTGCATCAATCTGGTTGATGTTTCCCAAGAGATTCGCGTGAATTATTATTATCTAGGTAAGCGTGCTCTGGTTGAAGGTGTCAACCGTATCATCGTTTAAAACGAATAGGACCATAATACAGACTAGGGATCGCACATGAGTTTGTTTAAATCTCTAATACGGCTTCTAAAAACTACTCTTAATCGCCTCTTTACTAGATTGTGATATACAGTACAACGTCTGTATAAGAGAGAGTACATTTCACTCATGAATACGGGATAATAAACAGGTTTCACCGCACTGATTGCGTGCTAGAATTGCAATTAACAATTTGATTTAATCCTTGACGGGTAAGGATTATCTATTAGACAGTTAGAGACTAACTGTTTAATGGGTTCAGTAGCATTGCGCTTTCTTATTTAAAGCAAATAAACAATATATGTACTTTACACTTCTCTAAAGCGAATGCATATATGTTATTCATTCATTTATCTTAATTTTGATAGAAATTGGACCTTACTTATAGAAGCAGGAGCTTCTTATAAATCATCCGATTAGGTGATTGTCAATTCGACTGTATGTTTGTTATGCGATTTCTCTGTCAATTGTGGACCGATTTTCATATTTTTTTTATTCGAAAGAGCATATTCCTGAGGTGATCCAATTGTCACCAAGTCAGGATCTGATGAGTGGACCCATGAAAATCGAGAACAACCCTTAAAGAGCGGACAATACTTACCGAAAGGCAAACTCGTATACGCGTGCCGGTGGTACATTTTCTACAGGCGCTTAATATATTATTTCTAAAGCTATTTAAGTATGTATTAAAATTAGAAAATATTTTTTTAACAAAAATAAAACCAACTTCAAACTATAAGCAACAAACAAAATTCTCTACAATACCTTGAAGTCGGTAACGGGTAAAACAACAACAAAATTGCAAAATACACCAACTTCAGGATGTCGTAGAAAATATTGTTTTTATGCTTTTCAGTTTGAATTCGATTTTATTTTTGTTAAAAAAAGACAACTGATCTGTCAGTAGCATATAGGAACCTCCTATAAGGTACCACGGCTTAGATACGATCAAACTTAACAATAGATGATAGGTAACAATATATTATTAAAGTAATAGAACGTCAATTAGTAAACCGATATGGTGAGTCAAGTAACGTAACCAAACTTTTAAAACAACAATAAGCTATTAAAATATAATTAACAATCACTTTAGTCTTGATAGAGGCGTTTTGACATAATAACGCACGTGCGTTCACATATAGTGTAGGCAGTGGAAAATTTCCGACTGTCGATTTTTGGGTACCTCAGCCTTTTAGCCCCCAAAGCCAAAGCCAACTAGGTTATCGCGTGTCCTCCTCTCAGTTTTTAACGTTTTATTATTTAGCTCATATTATTGTTACAACTCAGGTCCCGACAAACACAAAATCCACCTGCATATCTGAAACAAAGCACATTTATTACCCGTCGGCATTTGAACTAATAACATTGATATTCTTTTATGATCGTCTTCTTTTGTTTACTTATTGGCATACGGCCATTTACGGATTTAAAGTACAAGCTGATTCTAGGAAATTTGGTCCACGCTGCCGGGCGGACATATTGCATTCGTGCAGTATAAAGCAATAGCCCGATTGAGGGAGGAGTTAGTCGAGCCAGAACCACGATCGAAGCGAGACTTGTGTACTACAATCGGGAACCATAGTGACGAACTTTGCACGTTTTATTGAATTACGACCTTCTGCATTACGTTTGGATTTGTTGTGTTCGGTTATATTTATACCTGTGTTGTACTCTTTTGTTTATTGTTAAAGTCAAATTAACTGAGTAGCATTGGCGAAATCTGTGATCTTAGAAGTATAGTCTTTGACAACAGAACCTTAGTAATGTTCAAACTTATAATTTTAATTAACTATGGTCAAATTTCGACCACTAGTTGTTTTAACTTTTATAAGTCCATACGCTTTCATTATATGTTTCATTTATTCCTAAGAAAACAAATTTAAGGCATAATATACAATAATATTATCTTATATATTACCAGGATCTACCAGTGTACGTCCACGTAATTACTTAAGACATGAAATGTTAATTAGTAATCAATTAAATACCTATTGTTTCATGTAATAATACTGCATTTACGATTATGGTAGCTTGTTCGCACACTTCCTTGTTCCTAAGAGGTTGAAACAGCTTTATATTGAAACCTGATTTCATATGCATTATTATTTGTTTCACATTACACACGAGTGTAGACGAATCACAACATATTTAGTTTTATCACCTAGAAAATATATTAGGAAAATTATAGGAATTAGTTAAAGTGATTCATCACATTTGAGTGTATGAAGTTGAATATTTATATCATAAAAAGAATATAAAATCAAAATAAAAGCTGTTACTAAAATTAGATTTATCGGAATTAATATATGAAAAAGTTTTTCATACATGTTTTCCTCGTTGCGGAAAATCCCTGCGATGGAAGAATGTTCTTAGAAAATCGTTATTTTTATTTTTCGTTTAACCGATCCAATGAGTAGTCGGCTTTTACGGAATTTCATTTAGTTGACATTAGTTTTAGAAAAAAACTGATAAATGAAATTTATTCTACCAAACGGTCTGATTCGCGATGGCAAGAGACTCTGGGCAGGCAGCTGGTGTAGGATGTTACCTGTGTTGACACACTAGCGCCTTCCCATCTTCAGGAGTCCGAAGTTGGGGCCGGTCGCGCTGCCGGACACCTCAAACGGCGCAAATATGTGAATCTTGGAACAGGACACATTTTTGAGCCGTTTGGGGCGAAGTCGGCGGGACCGTGGGGACCAAGTGCCCACCGACTTTAAAAAAACATTAAAAAACGGCTGCTCGAGGTTACAGGCGACCGGAAGGTTGGAGTTTACCTCGCTCAATGGGTTTGTGTATGTTATTTAGCGAGAGAATGCTGCCAGCCTTCTAGGCACACTGCCCAGCAACAGCGGTCTAGTCGGGCTGAACCGATTGTAGTTTCTAGTGTATTATTTTCTTTTTAAAGTATATTCATATTTGTTAGGGACTTACCTTAGTTAAATAATAATGCATTAATGCATAGTATTGGTACAATTTAAATAAATCAATTTTCTCAAATAGAAACACTGAAAACCTCTGTGGTAGTAGCATCACTAAAACTATTCTACGCTTACTAGCATTAATAGGTCTCTATCCAGCTTATAGTGCAACTGTTAATATCAAGTCTGTTATGGAAAAACATCATAAGCATATGTTGCTTATGATGTTTTGATGGATTGATGTTATGGATTTAGAAATATCACTTTTGACTGTAACGTACAACTAAAATAATTAAGTTCCTAAGATGAAGATTCTTATACCCATATGTGCGATAATTTCAAAATTATGAACATACTGAAAATCAGAGATCTATGAGTAATGTATTAAAAATAATGTTTAAAATAGCTCTCCTGTGCAATTTTAATTATATATCGCTTTCGATCTTTTTCTATTAATGGCTCAATATATTATGTAAAGCACAATTAAATTTCCTTTAGCATGAATAAAAACAAAATAAAACAAAGACTAATTCAATTAAACAAACGAACCCGACCTAATTGAATTTGCTAAATGAAGCAATCCCATCCAAATCAGTAAGGGCATAATTCGTACGAAATAACCATTATATCACCTTTAACCGTGTTATTGAGTTCAATAATCGTAAAAGTGGAATGTGCCGAGCACTTAGTTTTATTGCTGGAAAAAGCTCTTGATTGTTAACCCGGCTATGTAAACACGCGTTGTGTCAATTGCCTTGGACTTGGTTTAGCCTACATTCTAAATTGGTTCGGTTATTGTTTCTCTTGTATTTAACTTTACTCTTTGGGATATTTATTTATCATCTTGCATGAATTGATAACTTTGTGCATTTTGAAATCTGGAGAAATGGACCCTAGAATCCAAAGATGTCATAGATATATTATGTTACTAATAAAAATATATTCTAAAATAGTTAACTGAATATAATAATTTATTTATGTACGTATCAAGGGATTAAAACTTTGAATCCAAATCTACAGCAATTAATAAAAAATGAAGAGTTACGACATTTACATTTAATTCAATTGAATTATGAAATTTAAATTAACTTGTTAAATTAATTCAATTCGGCAAATAGGAAACAACTATCAGATACTAATAAAATCGATGTAGTCCGTTGTTCATGTTGTGAAATATACACCCCACACTTCCTGCACATATTTCTTCTGAATGATATTTACATGACACACTATTTGCAAACCTTGATATTACAATAAATATGTCAATGTCTTACTATCGACGTTATAAAAAAACATCCGGGGAATACAAGGAAAAGCGCTCTAAAACCCCACCGCTCCGAAAACATTTGACAAGATATTATTTTAACTAAATAAAAATAAATAAATTTTACGACCGCTCTAAAGATTTCTCGGCCACTTGAATTTTTGTATATGAACGTCATGGAAGATCAAATAATATAGTTTATTGCGTCTAGTTGACCACTTCTAAGAATATAGTTATAGCATTATCAAATGATTTAAAAAGCTGTGACGGATGAGAAGGCTGAATTAGATCGAAGAAATAATAAAGCAGATGGCAGAAACTATTATGAGGACCAGAGAGGAAATAAAAATAAAGCAACTGCTCTATGAGGTCTTAATTTCAAAATTGATAAAACATTAAAGCTAAGTTACCTTGCCCTAGGTACTGACTTCAAAATAGCATCGTGTAAATTGATTTGAACTTAATACAGCGCTACCAAATCTGAGCGACTCCAATATTCTTTATTGAATATCCTGAAGTCAGTTCGCTCTCTAAATAGCTGAAATGTAAATTAGCTTTTAGGTGCAATTTAAACCAATATAAAAGAAAAGACTACTAAAAGAACAATTGCTAAGTCAAAAGTCATCTTTGATTTTTTTATAAATCCTATATAGATCATCATATATCATCAGTCTCTTGTTTTCTTGGCGATTATTATTCCAAGCGATAATAATTGGTTAGATTAAAACGCTATGTAGCCCTGAGACATGCCGCTTTGCTCCAATGCAAATTTTCGCATGAGTACTATTCTAGCCTTGTAAGCTTTAAAGCTCGTGACTAAAAACAAATGAAGCTTACTGAAGTATACAACTGTCAATTTGTTAGGGATGAAGATTCTCGTGATTCTTTGATGAACTACTGAGGATAGAATTTCTTCCACTTTAACGTTTACTCTTTTAACGATCCACCACGATTATTTATGGCCTGAAACCAGCGTCGTATACCCACTGAAATATTTTTCTATTGTAACAATTACTCCGTGATAATGGTGACTGTTACTTCTAAATGTTTGAATAATCTAAAGGCCCTTCCCAGGGCAAACTATTTTGGTCAAGAAGGCCCATCAATCATTTTGAACTAATTCTAACCATCATCAATATACTCTTATGAGATCAGCATCCCAGGTAAAATAAATAAAATTTGAAGAGCACATTAATGTTGAACCAATGTTGATTGTATTATTTACGCCTAATAATTTATAACGCTCAAGGGAAGGTTGTTCCTGAATCAGCCTGGAGCAAACAAATGTAACCTCAGATGCTTGGATTGACAATGGCCCAATGATGTTTGCTCAAGTGTTTTAAAAATTATTTCCATGCGCTGTTTAGTTGAAATTCTTTATCTTAATAGTGTTTTTAAAATGCTACAAGGATTTTATATACATACTATTTGCAATGTTATGTTAATTTTTCTCAGAAAACTTGAAAAGTAAATTTATATATAATTTTTAATAGGCATCTATCGAGCTACTGTTTCCTGTGGTACTATAGAAAATAATACAGAATAAACCTTGGATTACACAACACAACCTAATTCACAGCATGCATTGCAAAATGATTCCGCCTAGTAAGACTATAAAGTAAATGGATAAAATACATATATTCTTATCTTAGCATGTATTTGATTTACAGATAAACGATCTTTAGTCTGGAAGGTCATAGGGCCCAATGTCATCTCGTGTTGACAAGGGCAATTGTTTAACATTTTATGCTAATTTAGAACAATCTGGAAAATAAATAAAGATAGATCCCGAAGGTTGAAATGGCATATTGTGTTACATGGGATTACAATACATTGAAGATATCATGACTGACAGATAAAGATTATATAAAGAAAAATCACTAACTGACCAGTAGGTACTTACAAAAAAACTTTAATTTTTTCATCGAAATAAAAGTTTCTAAATTCTATCTAGATATTTTATAGAAGGCTAACAATGCATTGGATATTAAATGATTGTGCAAAATTATTACACAACTTAAATATGTTTTAGGAGATAAAGAAATAATGAGGCATTTTGAATGGTTTTTGGCCATATACATGGTCAAACTATTTTGATTCATGTACCAACAAACCTTCTATAGTATTTTCAATTCATGTCAAGGCGAATTACACACGTTCCCGCTAGGATGTTTTACTTTAGCCTCAAATATTTTGCATTTCCTACTATCAGATAATATGAATATAATTTGTCTGTTGTATTTTCCGCATACTTTATTCAAGTAAATAATTGGTTTTATGCAGTTAAAAAAGTTTCAGTAACTTATTATCTTGTCAAGTTAAAGATGGTAAAGAAAAAATAAGTAATTCTTTAATTAGGTATAAAGGTTTTAAATTAAAACCTTATTTAGATATAAACTTTTTTTTCAATTAAGACAAAACAAGTAATGTATCAGGTATATACATTAAGTAGGTTTATTAAATTAATTATTTGTCTTGACCGTAATTTATAGAGTTAATTATTTTAATTAACCTTTGGTTTTATTTTTTTTGGATTATTATAATAGTTATTTACTTTTGTGTTTCTTCGTCTTTCCCCAATTATGGAGTTGGCGCTATATGTTTTCCTTCAAAAGTATATGTGTATGAAAACAGATTTATGAATGTTAGGTTAACGATAAAATGTAAGTAATAATTATGCGCATTAGCTTTGCTTTGTATACCAAAAGATATGTAACACAAAACAAATAAAATGTAAATGTATATAATTCTTAACATTATGCACATATGTATATTTCATTGCTCAAAAGAACGTGAGGAAAACAGCAAATCGCGAGATAAACAGTCACGATTGCAATATTAATGACATACAAAAACAAAACGTAATTTCGCTCTTTTAATGAACCGTATGTTTGTTTTGGACGTTTTGTACATGGTATTTACATGCATATGTTATGCTGGCAAGTACGTACGTGACATTCCCATGGTCGGCGGAGGTGTAACGGGTAGAGTGGGCGCTTAGCAGGAGCGTCAATCAAGCGTGCCTCTAGCCTCACACTTCTTTTCATCTTGATACGCGTCGTCGTCAACAACGGACAAATGACAATGGTTTTAAAAGAAGAAAAGGCGGCACTGACTTTAGAAGCAGCGTCAAATAAACTTCTTTTTTATTCCTGCTGTGATTTATCCCTTGTTGCTCTTGGACCATGAGAGTGTTATAGTCCGAAAGTGTTATCGGACAGATGACAGTACGAGTGAAAGAAGCAAGCACGGTAACCTGTTTTCTCTCATCCGTGGCCCATGAGATTGTTACGTATTGTCATGGGTGCTCAACATTCTCGCGAGAACGTGAAAAACAAGAATGTGAAATTCGTCCTCGCATTATCCTGAAGATAGGGATGAAGTTTCTTGGTAACTTAAAAAAAAATTGAGCTGAAAATGTTGCCGAGTCAGTGTTGTAAAATAACTCACAAATCGTAAGCTTATTTGATGCAGTGAAAAAATGATGATGCCGGCCTATTAATAATTATATAGTGGATATAGTATACACTTTCCTCTCATATTTCATACATGTAGATCCGATAGTAACAGAATAAAATGACTTATGTTACAACTACAAAGACAATCAAAGGATAGACGTACATGGCGATTGTAGAAGGGTACTTTTTTTTAAACCGTCATTACTATAGAAGCCTAAAGAACTGGTCACGGGTACGTGAACGTTGCAAATACGGGAGCTCTTGCAATTATTTTACAAACAAAAACGTAAAGATATCTATTCACACTTTATACTACCGCGGAGATATATATTTCACCAGTCTTAAACAAAATACGTATTAATGTGTTGCGAAACTGCGGAAACGAAACATTTCCGATAACTTTTGACCTTTTAAAATTAAGATTTGTTTGCGTTCCGAGTCGTGTGAATTATTCACGCATTTGTAACAGAACAATTTATTGTATGCACAGTATCTAGAAAGGAGGTATCGAATCCTTAGTTTGTATTAAATAGGATCAAAATGTTACAGCCTTTCATCATCATTAGGTACCATGATTATGTGCCATAAGCTCTTTAATGTTCTTTACACGTTAAATCATTCGTATTCCTGATTCTAGAATGATCAACCGAATCGAAAAATTTCATTCAAAACCATAGAACTTAAAGGACACGACGATATTCAATGACATTGAATGGTTCAAATTTATGCTTACATGAATCCTTTTGGTTTATTCATCCATATAGAAAGACAGAAATTAAGCGTCTAGGCTTATACTTCCAATTCTGCATATTGACCATTTTAATTCAATTTGATTGGACCATGTGATGTCAGCTTAACGTAGCCATCTTATCCAATTTTCTTAATAATTACAAGTTTATGAATTAATTTTTAATCGAACTACGCTTTATAGGCCCATTTACGTCAATGAGCATGCGCAGTAAATTTTACATGATCATAAAAATTAAAATGACTTCAAATAAGTTCATGATTGTTTCCATAATTTATAGAGAGATAGATATTTAAGAGTAGAGTCTGAAGGTGTACTGTAACTTAATAACGACTTCTGAAGTATTTAATGAACCTATCCATAATATTATAAATGTGAAAATCGATATGTAAGTTTATCATTACTAAACTTTGAGAAGTGACAGGGCATTCGCTCACCTGGATAACTATCATCCTTTTTTTTTGGCCAGGGGAAATCCTTTTGAGGACTAAGCCGCGACAGGCACAGAAGCCTGGGGGGATGTTCGCGACCCGTGTGAGTGTGGGATTCGCCAGATAGGGGGTGGCACTGGCGTGACCAGTCAGAACTGGTGCCACTGCCACTCCCCAGTTGGGAATACCCACTAAAACCCCTGGGTGTTCCGTCCTGCGCCTTATGCCAGGGCTACGGGTATTGGGCTGCCCGTCTCCGCGTGCCCTGGCATGCGTGGGCCACCCTCACAAGGCCTCTTGCAATGCCGGGGGACTACACCCCCGGCGACGTCATGGTCAGATGCGGCGTTGGGCGGTTTGTAACTCGACCCACGGGAGGAGAAATGAGCGCGCGCGAAACACTCGCGCTCTCATCGCGACGGCATGGGCGGGTGAGTGAGAACCCCCATACCTGGTCCAAACCCGGGTCTACTCCTGGTATACTTTAAAGTATGCCGCCGTAACAAAGTTTAGTTGTACATCAACTGTTTGTCGGACATTAGGGCCAGGTTCCAAACCACTTCGAGGCCGGTAGCACATTAGCAGCACCTTTGGTGTTGCAAAAGTCTATAGGCGAGTAACTACTTTCCATCGAATGGGCCGTTAGCTTCTATGCTGTACTCCACTTTCGAAAATTATTTTCAAATGAACGATTTTAATTTTACCGTTTACAGTCTGCTACACACTGCGGTCTACTAGACAGATCTACCTGTGCAGATGACTGCGGAGGTACGCCTGAGCGTGTATTTTTTATGTTTGTATAGGTTTGCGTTTAACCTCTATATCACCTGATTTTGAGAGATATTTATTCACTTGTCACTTGAAGTGCATGCGAATATACCTATGCAGTTTTAAATACGGTACCGATCAGTTTGACCTGCGCACAACCACACTTGTACAAGTTGTCCTGTCCAGAGGACTGTAGTATGTATGGTTGCCTTAATTCGACTGTTTATATATCCGTTGTCCTTACCACTGGTACAAAATTGACATTACTTGTATGGTTTATATATTTTTTAAGCAAGTAATAAGGCGTGATAAGAATTATAAAATCTGGCTCTAAAGCATTAGAGCTTATTACATTTTAGATTTACATCTCAATTCTCCAAAGTAAAATATTTGATTTTCTGTTCATAACTTCTGATTATGAAAAATTTAGACATCAGTCTGAAGTGTCAGTTTGTATTTTTCAGTTTGTCAAACGTCTTTTGAATATAGGTTACTTTAATATGAGAGTTTAATGGGTGACTGCCATAATAAATACTCGAAACTAGGTCGGCTCGCAAATTATTTATTTATAAATGTGAAAATACACCATTTTTCATTAGGCTGTTCCAAAATCTAGTTGAGTTGAAATTTATTTAATTTAAATATATTTCTACGAAGAAAGCTAATGGAAGTTAGAGTGCTATTTTCACTCCATAACCATTATTTTAAAAAATGACTTGTTTAACGTTGCGATAAGAAAAAAGTCTAATGATGATATTAGGCTGATCAACCAAATTGATTAAATTTGGGTTAGAGGCACAGAACTGAATTGACACGACAGTATTCAGTGGTACGAATGAATCAAATTTATATTTATATGGATTCCATTGGTTGAGTCATCCAATAGAAAGACAGAAATCAACCGTCTAATATTGGCTTTACATCTTGAAGAATAATTGTTCCAACACGTTGACAATAAATGTGGTAAACATTATGCGAAAATGGGCATATCGCGAACTCGCAAACAATTTTTTAAAGTTCATTTATCTACTTAAGAATGTCTTGGATTCAAATGCTTTCTTAATAACAAAATTGTCACTAAAAGTGCGGACATTTGCGGTGAAATTTACCTGATTTAAGATACCTGCCAATCAGCCTTGGGAAATAATTATAATTATCCTCACATTATACACTGTTTATGATCAAAGCGTATAATTGGAGTCCCGGAGTCCGCTTTCCTACTTTATCATTTCGCAACATCTTCGGTACATAATTATTAAATGCAGCAAAAACGTCGTTAAATTGGCACCAGTAACTCGTTGCCAAATTGTAATTCTAGTAATAGCTCACAAATTAAAATACATTAATAAATAAAAATAACCTTAATTCACACTTTGGCCTTCAATCGACATTAATATCCTGTTATTTCCCCAACTTTCGTAATATTTAGATGTGTTCATAGATTATGTTGAACATTAGTAAGTCTGCAACGTTACTTTCGTAAACCTCAAAACGGCGTCGCAATATGACCGAGTTGCGTTAACCACCAGCTGATGATATCATTGATATTAAAATTGATCAGAGGTCGAAGTATATCGATTATGTAAATATCGATAACAATTGTATTTTAGAAGCTATAGGCGTAAATGCAACTGATGCTAAAATGTCGGATGACTCATATTCATAATATCAAATATTTATGGGGAGAAATGTTGATAAATTTTAATACTTAACTGAACTTGATTTATTATCAAAAACGATTACAGTCATCACAATAATTTATGTAGTGAATAATTGATTTTTAGTTAGTAGTAAAAGTAAAATAAACTAATAAACTTAATAATATTTTAACAAAACTCTGGACTTCTTATCGTGACATCATAATTTGACGAGATCATTAACTTAATAACAATTGTTTACAAAGTATAAATCAAATGTAATTAGTTTTATAATTAATTTAAAAAAAATAGTAAACTTGATAATACAATTAGCCAAATTATTTACGTCAACTGTTGTTATGAGACTTGTTTTTGGATTTTCTATTTCAAAGGAAGCAACTCTTGTAAGCAAGTAAAATTTGTATCGTTTTGCCGTTGATTAATTGGATGTCCCCAACGTAAAACCAAACAGAGGAATCAACTATAGATTTAGTACTTAATTTGGTTTCTGAGTTTACAAACACGATTTGGAGAGTCGAAAATCAACAGTCGTTGGGGAAAATAGGTCGATCAGCGGACATTACGCCTTTAGATTCATTGAAACGTTTGTTATTTATATCAGGTTTTTTTAATGTATATATTTACTTCTATCTACTATTTTGGTATGGCGATCAAGCATTATAGGAGTCATCGTTGGTTTTACTGCGTTCTCTACTTAGCTCTTTATTTAAATATGTTGTAGGTAAAAATGTATTACTTCCAAATACATTTAACATGCGTTTTCCGTTGTGGTCGAAAACGTGCGTTTGCTACTGGGACAACATAAAAGACCTTGAATAACAAAACATACCCGGAAACAGTAAACACTGTTGTGCAAATATTGTCCATTCTAGATTTTGCGACGTGGTTCGCATTGGATATGAATTGTCAATTCAATCTTGACCCATGGTTTCCCTCACCGAGCGTCTACTGTGTCATTGATATTTCAGTATATCTCTGTAATTCATAACTAATATGATTTCTCTTTTGTTACAGATTCGTAATCAATGTTCTTGCTACGAATCTACTGACTACGTCCTTGCTTGCGCCAGCACTCTTCGGCGAGCACACAGCAGGCGACCAGGTCGGCGCCTGGGTTGAAGCCGGCGATGCGGCTGCCTCGGCGTGCAGCCTCGCAGCGTTACTGGCTGTCATGCTGATAGCTTTGGACCAGCACCACGCTGTCACCGACCCGTTGCGCTGCCACACCCGCCTCCTTCAACGCCGACCAGCGACCCTCTGCGCAGGAACGTGGGTCGCAGCAGTCTGTATCGCCGCCTTGCGCGGTGCGATCGCTATAGTTCGCCACTTCTACCCCATCCACCCAGCTGTCCAAGGAGTACAGCTCGCTTATTACGTCGTGTATTTAATCTTGGGAGTTGTTGCTCCCATCGCGATAGTCTGCATCATGTACGCGAGAATTTACCGTGCGGCTCGTTCGTCAGGACTTCGAGCGAGAGCGCACGGAGCCAGCGCACTGCAGCTGCACGAGCCCGTCATCACTTTGCCAGATCTGGCTGAAGAGGTTGAGGGCCTTACTTTAAGAATTGATGAACCAGAGGGCGTTGTCGTCGAAAACGACCGCAAGTTTGGTCCATTTCTACTACCTCCGGAGCGACCTATTCGTTGCCCATCAGTTGCTAGTCTACGCAACTCTCGTAAAGAGGGTAAATCAAACGAGGATCTCAGAAAAGGTCTGCCATCTGTAAGCTCGGCGCCATTACTCGCTGCTCCGTTACTGGCAATGCAACAACGCACACCCCAGCCATCTCAGAACGGATCGAGGATAACTTCGATACGATGTCGGATCTCGAACGCTTCCTTGTTCAGATATAGAGAAGAATCTCGTGCCGCCCGTGTCGGTTTGCTGACCGGTGCGTTAGTTATGTTGCACGTCCCGCATGCAGTGACTGCGGTCGTGTCCGCGATAGTTCCCGGACTAGCCGATTGTGCGAGAACGCCATCACTGGCGTTGCTATTACTCGCCTCAGCCGCATCTCCTTTCCTATTCGCGCTGCGGTCAAGACGAGTGCAGAGAGAGGCGCGTCGGCTTCTCCTACCAGAGAAGAGCGCGTGGGAGCGGGCTTCGGGGGCGGCATCAGCCGCCGCGGCCGACGGCCAGCGCGCTCGTGCTGCGCTAGAACTGTTACGGACTCTATCCCCCGGCAGTAAGAGTTGTGATCCACCAGCTGCGCCTGGCTCGGATTCGACCACTTGCCGGGGATCATTCAGTTCTGGGGGCAGCACGCAGCTGTCGTCAGCGTCGGACGAGTGACCGCCGCCCTTGGCGCGCGTGCCACCGCACGCCCAGCGGGTGCGTTTTTCCCCGCGTCCCACCGCTCTACTCATCTGTGATAATAGGCTAAGCCGAACCGCGCTCGGCGCGACCGTTAGACTGATTTAGTATTAAGTTAATTTATTGTGTCTATGTACCTTTTCCGCTAAGCGGATGATTTTTTATTACCTGATGTAGAAGTATGAAAATATAGAAAATAATATCAAATTTATAACCGTTATTTTTATGAATATACCTAAACCTTTAAAACACTCATCAAATACGTCATTTAGATTGTTTGCATAATATGAGTCCAATTCCGGCAACGTCAGATGTCAAAAGATCAACTAAAGGGCGACGAAGTTATTAAAAAAACGATATCTTTATCTAATTTGCCTTGGCCTTGGTAACAAGCCCTTTTTTTATTAAACGCGTTATTGAAAATGATATTTTGACATCACGCTTAATCGGATTTGACCTTTACTCTATTCAGATAATTATTAAGCCAAGGCTATAGAAATAGAGTACTAGAATGACAAACATTCGACCGTGATTCGATAGTGTTGTCTGATCAATTTTCAATCCTAGTATTTTTGGCCGGTTCCTATGTCTTACATTTATTTGCCTGGAAATATGACAACATTTTGAAAATTGAAATTTTAAATTGATAGAAATTTGACATTACGTGTATGGAGCTTGTGACAAATTTTAACTAGTAGTACCTACCGCTAATGAAGGGTTAATAAGATATAGGAACCGAGCATTAACGTATATCATATAAGACCACCGATAAAGGAATAGAATATAGTTTATTGTACAAAAATGCGCAAAATCAAGAACTTTAATATACAAGTACTTACAATCGGCGGTCTTATCGCCCACGGCGATTTTTTCCAGACAACCTTTGGCTGGAGTATAGGAAGGACAACAAAATTCGGTAGTTACTAAACCAGCACTCGTACAATAATTTAGTTTATTAATAATAATAAATAAATAGTGTTAGCTCAGTAGATAATCATCTCGAATCTCAAGAAAGGGGTGAGTGATTAAGGAGAATAAAGCACCACTTATGCAGTTTTTGACCTAATATATAGAGTAGTATATTGTTAAAATTATCACGTGCTGACGGCGGATGCAAAGGACGTGATAAAACCTGCGCGAGATAAGTGATGTGTCAAACCCGCCAATTATTTTGGTTACCGTTGTAATATGGTGCCAGCCTAGAGGAGATGGGACAGAGGTACGGTTGCCAACCGTACTATAATATATAGTAGCTATCGTACCTACTATATTTTAGCTAATTGTACTTATTATATTATAGAAAAATTATATCGATATTTTTATCTCTAATTCAATTGTCGCAATTTTTGTTCAGATACTTACGATTATTTTAAAAATAACAGACCTTTGCTGGCCAAAGCAAAATGTAGTAATAAAAACACATATAAATAAAATATATAATAAATAATGAAGAATAAGTACTATTTGTTTCACCTAAATTTCCCAAGAGTACTATATTTTTACAACTTAAAAATTATAATACTATATTTTCTTGTAAAAAAGATGGCAACCCTAGATAGAGGGGAGTAAGGGAATGCAGAATGGGGGAGTAGAGGACAAATATTGGCAAACTCACTCATAGTAAGAAACACGATTTGCTTAGTGGCATATGTCTCTTCCCCTTAAAAAAGTTGACTGTAGTGAAGCGATGAGACGCTTTTTTTATAGCAGGAGTTCAGCAGACAGGCAGATGGCCCACTTGATGGAAAGCGGTTACCATCGCCTATGGACATTTGCAACACCAACAAATGCTACAAATGCGCTGCTGCTTGCTCTCTTAAGGGAGACTGGAACCTGGTCACTAATTCCGGAACACAACTCAAGGTTGTTATGGCGACATACTTTAGACCAGGGGTGGTAGCCATCCAGTCGGACGAATGCCCTACCACCTGGCTGTGGGTTGTTTTGTCGCCTCTTACGACAAGCCGCCCGGCCGCAGGAAACTGTATTCTTTCTCCTTTCCTTCACGGATAAAACGCTATAGGCTGATTATTACATCAAGCTTTGCAACATATTAAATTTATAAATAACTGGTAGTATAAACCACAAGAGATTTACTTGCACACGAGTAATTAGAAGTGAAATCTGAAGGTTAATTGAGCTAAGGAATTTATCACAATAGAATAAACAATACAATGTTGCAGTAATCACACTTCACATAGAATAAAAAATTACACAAAGTCAATAATAATGCATGTTAATTACTTTCTCAGATGGTTAAGTATAACGTAACGTGTCGAAATATATTTCTATGTGATGTAATGTCTATCTTTCAATTTCATTAATAAAATTTAATATACTATATAGAAAGTTTACACGTGTATATCACCTTACACTACCTTAACTTCGTACATACATTCTAGCGCAACTGGCGGCCAAGCTGGGTATACTCGCAAAAGTGAGACAATAAGAGGTAGATTGAGAGACTTAGAAGAGTAGATTGAATATTCAAGGCACTGTTAGGCACAATTTCCTTTGATCTACATATAAAAGTATATATGCCTTAAGAATAGATAGATAGATTACACTTTATTGCTCTCCAAAATAAACAAAAACAAAATGCATAATTACAATACTTCTTGGCAAAATAAGAGACAGCCTTATCGCTAAAAGCGATCTCTTCCAGGCAACCTAGCATAAAAGAAACTCTTAACTAAACTGGCGTTGTAGGTGGAGCAGAAAAATGATAGGACTGTACAATTGTAATATACTTACACTCATTTATAAATTTATTACATGTTTAAATATAATAGTAATATATATATACGTATATGCAAAATAATCTAAATAAATATATTTGTTAAAATAATATGTGACAAGCATTTTATATATTATTACTAGCTGTACCCGGCAGACGTTGTCCTGCCTTTAGAAAATAAAAATCTAGAACCCGATTCCAGCGTCATCTACCGGGACCAAATGTTAATCTAAACTATTCTCAAATCCACTTGAACAAACAAAAAATTTCATCAAAATCAGGCCCAGCGTTTAGGAGTATCGCGGCGCCACCTACTGGGTCCAATCGTTTATTTAAACCATTCCGGGACAAACTTCAACATATACAACAACAAAAAGAACACCTAAATTCTGGTGCCCGATTGCAGCGCCATCTACCTGGTTCAAATTAAAATCTAAATCATCCCAATAGAAAATCATAAAAATACTAATATCGCTATTAAAAAATAGGGGTTGATTTTAGAGGGTTGAAAATTTAGGGTTGTATGTATTTTTTAATGCTGTATCATAAAAAAAAAACTAAAAATTAAAATAAATATTTAGGGGTGGACTACCCTTAACATTTAGGGGGATGAAAAATAGATGTCCGATTCTCAGACCTACACAATATGCACACAAAATTTCATGAGAATCGGTCAAGCCGTTTCGGAGGAGTATGGGAACGAACATTGTGACACAAGAATTTTATATATAAGATATTATATTATATAAGAATATACAGGTAGAGCTAAAATTCATTTGAAATCTTTTAAGTATTATTAAAATTAAAAAAAATTATATGTTAATCTCTTCTTAGTGTCACTTTTTCGTTTCAACGATTTTCACATCACAACGATTCTAAAGAAGTTTCACTTCAAAAAAATCGTCGTAAAAATTCGAACACGCGATGCTAGGCTGACTAGACAGACATTCTAACTCATTTAGACCGCAATACACTCAGTATTTTATATATACAAACAAGTGAGAGTGTCTGTTACCAATACTATTATGTAAACCTACTGCATAGTTTGGGAACAATGAGCATTGTACACCTTACTCATGTTTCCAAGTAACGTTAGCGCATTGGATGCTATTTGAAGTTAGAAAATTAAAATTTAAGCACAGACAGCATAATTTGGTTCTATTATAAGACAGATAGGTAGATAAATAACACTTTATTGCTCACCAAATATACAATTTCAAAAATACACAATTACAATATTGTCATCGTAGAAACAATAGGCGGCCTTATCGCTTAAAGCAATCTCTTCCAGGCAACCTAACTTAGGAATAGTTTAACCTAATCTGGCGATGTAGGTGGTGCAGATCATTAGATCTGCACCACCTACACTTACATTTAAGTATGTTTATTTATGATTTACCTAATGGTATATCATAAATAAACATACTTAAAGTACCTTATAAATTAAATACATACAAATATATTAAATAGACAAATACATATTAAATAAATTATTTTTAATTGTAACATAATTACAAGTTACTTAAATGTGATATCAATATTTTAGGGTCAATAAACAATTATTTCTTTCTCGAATTTATTTTTAAGAAGTACTGGCAGAATTTTTCTAAACTATGAATAAATATCTACACACAACAATTATTGTACAAATGTTATTCTACATTTTATCATTTCTATTAAAATAAGGGACAACAAGGATTATTTAAACTCACAGCCATTTTATCAAAAACCACTCGACGTTTATAGATGAAATTTGGTAGAAAGGCGTGTACTATCTGCTGATAGACGATAGTGGAAAGAAATCGCGAAGAAATTACAAATTAGCTATACATACTAAGGGGCTGTTTTTGTGCATGTAAGTATATGGAGCATCCTTAGTGCTCGGATAGACGGCATTGCTGATGTGCTGTTGCCGCGTTTCTATTCTGCGGATTTTCGTCTATATTACGCGAATGCTGCCAATTCCCTCAAATCGCCGCGCCATCACTGACGGCAGCTTGACAAGAACATGTGTTGGTGGCGTAGTCACGGCTAGTCTACAAAATCTGGCGAAACGGTGGTGCCTACTCTATGCAGACTAACAGTGAGGTGGTGGATATCTAGATATATACTTTAGAGTGACTTTCTTATTTTATTCAATTAGTGGTGAAATAATTCTCCTTCCTCTGTCTAAATTTGAACTATGATTAGGGGAATTATTAAGAATAGGGTGGTAGAAAGCTTACTCGGAAGAAATTGCTTTAAGCAATAAGGCCGAACATTTAGTGTTAAAAAACCTTTTAGTGTTAAAAATATGGTGTGTTTCTTTCAACCATATTGGTGTACAATAAAGAGTATTGTATTGTTTTATAGAACTTAGAAACGCAACGAAAATGCATTTGAGTAGGAAATTTTGCGGGATAGTTTTTGTGTGTTACGGATTCTGCAGCCAAATAATAAATACAGTAGAAGTTCTTTACCTTTATTCCGCAACCCTTCACTGTGCTCCACGCACTGCCACTCACTTGGCTGATTTTTAGCTACATTAGCATGTTACAAAGCCGTGCAAGTTTATTGTATTTAAAAATAAACGTATAATTGCAACTCAACCAAATACAACAGTATTCATATAAAATTCACGACTGAGATTAAAATATAAAAACGGCGTGCAAAATAAACATGTAATTCCCAAGAAATATTCACGATTTTGTGACTCATATATTTCTATTTTGCATTGAATGATAACAAATAAATGAATTTAGGAAGAATTTACAATATATTTATAACTTTTAATTATAAACAAAAACAAAACCCCGCGATGAATCAACCCGCTTAAAGAAGCTGTTTTTTGTAAATAGAAGTTATTGTTTTGATATTTTTGATTTTGAATTTAAGCGGTCTGCTTAGCGATTTTTAAAACGCATGTAAGACCCAACCATTTACTTCCTTTCCCTCGTTTATCTGAATAGAATCCAAAATATAAAACAAGAATACTAGTATCACCAATGTATTAGTAAGAAACAGCGCCCTGAAAAGGTTCTAAATTTTATATGTATAGTATAAAAGTATCGTGATCAAACTATTTGCTTTGAAAGTTTTCCCTTTTAGTAGAAATGTTAGGGGAAGGGGCATCTTTACCAACCTTACGCTCTAGTTACTAAGCGAATATTACCCATTCACTGGCGTAAATATAATAAATATATTAAAAAACATCGTTAAATTTTTAAAACCTGTGTAATATAACTTCGCAACCAATGTCTAATTTAAAAAAGGTCCTACTTCAGTTACATGTATGGCGGCAACCAAATTAATTAAACAAATAAATAAATAAATTAAGCATTGTGTAGCATCGTACAGATTACATCTTTCTACCGAATTTCATCCATATCTATGCAACAGTTTTTCATAGTTGTACCATGACATACACAGACAGACAAGAAGATCGGACATGACAATCTTACAAAGCTTCTATTTTTATTACAATGTTTACAGAACTCTGCAAATGGGCAATAATGTTACTTACGTAGAGCTAAGTGGCATATTATCTAGTGTTAATTTCGTGGTGAAAATAACGGTAACAAATTATCAAACTGTTTATTAAACCACTCCACCAAAAATATCGTTATTTAAATTTCCTAACGAGTATGATCTATACAACCAGAAAGTGGCTAATTTAATACTATAGTTATATACCCTGCTTGGTAGGTACCTACATAGCTACTAGTCTTGTAATAATTTTGGTAAAATCTAAATAAGGTTTTGGCTACGCAAGTCACCTGCCTGCGCATGAACGTCGAACAGCAAATCGGTTAGGAAGACATCATCATCAATAATTTTAGATTAATTGATTTTTTTTGTAGTTTGACGTCAAAAATCCTGCTGGCTAAATGGCCCCCCTATCTACGTCTGATTTTCATAAATTATATCCAAATTCTAAATGGCAAATCAGCTCAAGCAGTTGTCTGACCTGTGTTAACATTATAAGAATTACCACGTTGTTACGGTAAATACATGGAGGATAGAGGTAAGGAGAACCATCTCAGTATATTAAAAAGTGTCCACTGAAGGGCAGCAAATTAAGATGGCTCCACAATAGCAACTAGTAAGTATTTAAAAATAGTGCCACATATAATTAGAGTAGAATACTAGATTAAAGAAGGAAAGAAAGACTTCCTGTTTGTCACCGCGCATGCGTTTTTCAACCCAGCACACTTCACTTCGTTTATAACTGCTAAATTCATATCATTTTCTTTTCTACACTAGCGCTATTTTGATGAGTTTTCGAACCATAATTAGATGTTTACAGGTGGACACTTTTTCAACTGATCCCCCATACCAGATGGTCCTCCTTACCTCTCTTAATTTTTATATTCATCCTCCAAGGTGAATATAAAAATTAAGCAAATAATCTTACATTGAGATTACTGTTATTTTTAATTCACTAATCCACCTTAGACAAGAGCACTTATCTACGTTGCACAGTCCTCGCGATCTCTTATTTTAAGACAATTGGCACGTATCTTATCCCAAACGACATCAGTGCTTGTATTTAAATATACCTGACATAGACTAGGAAGAAAAATTAAATTTTAAGCTATATGTATGACTTTCAAAGTATTCCCCAGTGGAACTAATTTTGAATTAAAACTTTAGAATTTGAATTGACTTACCGGTTCATATACTATATATATATATATATATATATATATATATATATATAACCATTCCCCATTTTTACAATCACGATTATTTTATATAATTACAATCATATTTATTATAATATGATTGTAATTATATAAAAATTTATTATAATAATAAAGAACACATAAACAACGTGTCTTCGCCTTAATAGAGACAATAAGAAAAGTGTTAATGGTTAATGGACACTTTCTTAATAAGAATACTTTTAGTTAATTTAGGTTATATTTAAATTACTTATTAATCTATTTAGATTAGATAGTAATTTTAATATGGTATTCCTTCCTAAATAGCCTCTTTATAGAAAAAATATATTTATTATTATATATTATAAAATCAATATCCTTCCAATATCCAGTGCTCTAGCCGTACGGAGCATACACCATAAATCCGCATCGGTGTCAACGAGCGCCAAGTTATGCCAAACAAAATTGTGACAATGTGATTGAGTTCAGTATTCCTAAACAAAAAACGGGGTAAGGCCTCATTTACATTTGCATTAGTTAAGTAGCCAGTTAGTAGCGAGGCATTATTAGCGCTTGCATGGAAATTTGCCAGTTAAGTAATAAGTTGAAGATTTAGTAGAAATAAAATTATATAAATAATTATTTTCAAAACAAGCTTTTCTTTAAAGAAAGTAAAAAATAAACTTTCAAGTACAATAGAATAATTTTCTTATGCTTTCGCCTATGTTGATCAACGGTTCAGTATGAAGTATTTACACAACTTTAATTTGGTTTGGACCGACAAATGAATAGACACATAGAAAAAAATTCTTAAAGTTACATTTTCGTATTCTACTGGCCCCTGAACAAATCGTATACTAATATATAAAGCTGAAAAGTTTGTTTGTTTGTTTAAACGCGCTAAACTCAGGAACTACTGGTCTGATTTGAAAAATTCTTTCAGTGTTGGATAGCCAGTGGCGGATTTGCCCTAAGGCCCGTAGGTCGGCCAGATACTAGGGGCGGCCAGTCGTGACAAAAAATTCACTGATAATAACAAGAAATAACTCAAAGTACGTAAATATTCTAAAGGCTCGCGCACATTATGGTGGGCCGCACTGCACCGCATCGTATAACTTTTTATAAATAAAATATAGATATTGTAATGTGAAGTAATTATTTCGTTCATATAAAATGTACGTATAAGTTATTTCGTACATATAAGTGATTAGAGTTTACCCCGCGGCACTGCCGCGGGTCAAACTCTAGTGCTTACCTCTTGTTTAAACAGCCGGCGTTAAAACAGATTAAATTGTTTTATATTTTTATTGGTGCTAATTGCCCTCATAAAATTTACTTTTTTTATTTATTTATATCGCCAACTATCCCATCTCCCGGGATGAAAAGTATCTATGTCCATTTTCAGTATTCAGACAGACAGATCGAGTTACTATCGCACTTTTTTCTATAGATTATGAGTTTTTATATCTATAAACTTGAGAAACGATTAGTCTCTCACTCAAACTTTCATCTATTTTAGTTTTATTTTTGCGATAAAAAGTATGACCAAAATGGTCAAAATGACCGAATTGGCCAAAATGACCGACATGGCCAAAATGACCAAAAAGGCTAAAATGGCCAAAATGACCAAAAAAGGCCAAAATGACGGATTGGCAAATACTACCAAAAAGGCCAAAATAATCAAAATGACCAAAAAGGCCAAAATGACCGACATGGCCAAAAAGGCCACAGTGACCGACATGGCCAAAACGACGGAATAGGCAAAAACGACCAAAAAGGCCAAAATGACCAAAAAGGCCAAAATGATCAAAATGACCAAAAAGACCAAAATGACCGACATGGCCAAAATGACCAAAAAGGCCACAGTGACCGACATGGTCAAAATGACCAAAAAGGCCAAAATTACCGAAAAGGCCAAAATGAAAAGTATCCCTTGTCCACTCTCGGTATTTAATTTACATACGTACCGAATTTCAGCCAAATCGGCCCATTAGTTCTTCCGTAAAAGCATAACAAACAGAAAGACAAATATATTTTTATCCCGGAAACTATCCCATTTTTCAGGATAAAAAGTATCCTATGTTCATTCTCGGCATCGAAAATATATAATATATATACTGAGTTACAAATCGGTCCAGTAGTTTTTACGTGAAAACGGAACAGACAGACAGACAGACAGAGTTACTTTCGCATTTATAATATTAATAGGGATTTAGGAAGAATATTGTTATACGCGCGATCCTTAAGTACACTAGCTCGTGCGTTCGTAGGTTAATACTTATTAAATCTTATCCTGTATGAGAATAAACCTGTAATTAAATAAATAAAACTATTTTAAAAGTTTTATTTAAATTTGCAATTATCCCTGAAACCTCAGAATTTTTATTACAAACTATATATTATAGTTAACAAAATTTCTGAATCGAGTTTGATAAAAGTTGGCAAAAAAGTAAATTCATTATGTACTTAATATAATATGATGGGTGCTGAGAAAGGGGTGGCTGGTATTTACTACATGGTCTGGGGCCTATGGCGGCCAAGACTGCAAAAACGCCACTGTGGATAGCCCATTTATCGAGGAAGGCTATAGGCTATATGATCACGCTAAGACCAATACGAGCGGAGTAGCAATGAAAAATGTTTCAAAATCGGGGTAGTTTGAAAATAAATTCCACGCGGACAGGGTCGCGGGCACAGCTAGTAATAAATAAAATTGTTTTTCATAATTGCATTCAGAATGCGCTTATGAAAGACATTCTTTAACTCGACTTTTACGATACGATAAATTCCCTATATAATGAATAAAAGAGGCCTCTACGTATTGGCCTTTCCATGGCCCTGCGCAAGCCCTCCAAATGTCCGGGCCATTTGCATGGCCCGTGGTCGTCAAAGGGGGGTAAAGCTATAAATAAAAAATAATACACTATACAACTGTTTTCTATTCAGTCATACAAATTAAGTCATACACGCTATCTTTACTATGTTGTTTACAATATTGTTATCGCATGAATGGTGTGACGCGACGCCGTGCCCCCGCACACTGTTATCAATAATATTGATATAGCAAATTAAACACTACTTATTTTTAGCTTTTTTACGCAGCATTACTAAAAAATATTTTTTGGAGAAGAAAATTGTGATCAGAATTTATATTTTCAGATTACATTTAGTTTTGGGGTTCCGCAGGGATTTGAGCAATAATGGAATCCTTTTGAAAACTTCATGTATGTTCCTCCCTCTCTCCGTTTCGTCTGTATTCATGCCTCAGTATTTTTTAGCCGATTTCTAAAAGGAGGAGGTTCTCAATTCGACTATGTTTTTGAAGTGAAACTTCTTTAGAATCGTTGTGATTTCAAACTCGATGAAATGAAAAAGCGAAAATTTTCCATAAGGTGGACCGAATGCCTGTTTGGTAGAAAATTGGCATAATTTGTATGGAGTTTACTATTTATATCATGAATGAGTAGTAAGATATAAGAACCAGCTAATAGCGGTTAAGCAGACATTGATATTTTTTTCCTCTTACTAAACGTTGTGCAATATTTATTTTATGTATTCTACAGAAATGTGACATTCGTAAAACAAGTTTGAGCAGAAACTCGAATATATAATAGATAATACCATGTGCTGTCGGTGAATAAAATCATCGTGATGAAATCTGCACATTGATATATGATATCAAACAAGCCAAGTCACCTTGGAGAAGCGTGGTGGATATCCTGCCTGTTACTTTAAAAATTGGACCGCCCGAAGTCAACGGAGGTCGAATACGGGGCTGTTCGGTAATGACCGTCTTTTTAGCAATCTTTCGGCATTCTATCGGATACATTTCGGGTCCTGTTCTTCAGAACTGCACGAACTGGTTCCCCCATTCCATCAAACAACCACCACCGTTACATGGTGGAAGGCACCAATAGTCAGAACGAAGCACTTTGCCTCTTCTTTTCTGGTACGCACTGCCGAAGAGTGGAATAATTTGCCGGAGTCTTTTTTCCGGTCAAATACAATCTAGGAATTTTTAAGTCACGAGTGAATAGGTATCTTCTAGGTAAATGTGCTCCATCGTAAAATGCAAGGTCACTAGGTAGGTAGGTAGCAGATAGGTAGGTAGGCAGAAAGTAACAATAGACAGGATTCAAACGCGAACCTATACAATCTTATAAAACTGTGATGATTATAAGCAGTTCTTAGGAAATAATGTACAGATGAACTGTGTATATGAACATCATAATGTAAATCTTTCTACTACTATATAGTAAACAACGCGAGATTTATATGATTGTACGTGTGAATGAAGAACCAACACATGGATACATAAAATGACGTATTGCGTAGGTGTGTCTCGCCGTGGTTAGTTTTTTTTCAGATTACGTCATGACTTCATAATTATAGCGATGCGATGTCGCTTTTTCTTGATCTATCAATAACCAATCTTCGTAAAACCAATTTATCTACGTACATTATAATTATTAATTAAAACTCGTGACTTTTATTGCGTTCAATTATAATCAATAGTATTATTTATATTGTATGATCCATACTAATATTATGTGCGAGCGGGGGTACGCACATAGGATTGGAAGTAAACACCAGTTTTTGAAGTGAAACTTCTATATAGACGAGGGGTCTTAGGATTTTCGTGTCAGGAAAAAGCGTTAGGGCCGAGTGGAGGAGTGGCATAATTTTATAGTAGACTATGGATGCATTTTTTGGTTCAGGATCGAATTCATTTTTTTTGTTTGATAATAGATAGATAGATAGATAGATAACACTTTATTGTACACCATTACAGACTTACACTTACAACTTACGAACTAGTATTATTATAGTAGGGTACAAAGGGCGGTCTTATCGCTAAAAAGCGATCTCTTCCAGACAACCCGTGGCAAGAATATTCCGATTAGAAGTGGCGATGGTGGTATACATAATTATTATACGATTACTTCAATTATAATATATTTGTTGGAATAAAAAATGCTTTATTGAAATGTACCTAACGTGAAGTTTTACAGGCAAGTTTTCCAATTGGACAAGTACATTAACAATCTGCCTGTAAAACTTCAAGTTAAAATGTTGTTGCGATACATTTTGCAACTTGTCCGTTGAAGTTTTTTTAGCTAAATGCTTTTAGTGACTTGCACAGCCGTACGTGATTCTTTTCTGCAAAGTTGCCCCTTCGCGCACAACTACCGACGCTCTACTCCGACGATGATATGTCTCACTTACAATACTGTCGCCGATATTGCGTAAAACACCTTAACTTACCTCCGAATTTACCATGCGTAGCTCGCTTCTGTGTTTCCTCTTAAACTACACTACATTTCTCCTTCACTGAACTTCCCACTAAACTCGTCACTGCCTTCTACTTAACTCTCATCCCGACTCTCTCTTATCGCACTTGTCGCTCTGCTGTCATCAAGTGAACTACCCCGTATGCGCGCCTTACGCTGCTTATATATCCAGAACAATCTTCTGGAACCCATAATTTCGATCTTCTTTTCGTTATTTGCTGTTCTAAACATCTATCTATCTCTGTCTTTTTCTTCCTGAACCTTCTGTTCTAGGATCAATCTTCACTTCGTTTTGCTTTTATTCATCATCTATCCCATTTCTAAAATGCATCTGTCCTTGTCGTTTTCTTCCAGAATCTTCTAAATTTTTCAGAAACTTCTTAAATCAACTAGATCGTTCCACAATCACTAGTCACACTAATATTATGAACGCGAATGAAGTTTTTTCTTTGTGACGTTCTGCATGTCTGTTAAACTCCTGCAATAAAAAAAAACCCACCACGCTTGTCCAAGGCGGCTTGGCAGTATTGATACATCGGTAAACTCGATGTGCAGATTGCAACACGATACTTTCCTTCACCGTTGTTAGCACGTGGTATTTGTAACAATATACACATTAAATCAGAAAACTGACTAAGTGGTACTTGTGTTCCGGCCAGGTTCGAACCCACGCCCTTTGAGTTTGGGATGCGTGCACTAGATATTACGCTACCACGACTTTTTTTAAAAATAAGCAAACGTCAGAAATGATGTGATCTTGAGTAGCAATAAAAAAAGTTCTCCGAAGAGCGGATGATATTTATTAATTGGCCGTGACTTAGTTTTTGCATTTTAATAGCTTTGATTGGCAGATATTTCAAAGTAAATAACTTTAGGTTATTTGTTGCTGTTTGATCTGTTTTATGTATGTTTGCAGCGAGCTTTTGAAATCGGCCGAATAATACAATTATGGACGGAAGAAAGCAGCAAATAAATATTTTCCTGTTGTTGGTACCACGGAAGAAGGACATTAATAAATAATAATCAAGGAAAAGCAAGATAGAAAAAAATATTTGAAAATAGCGACGTAGTTACATTATTAACCAGAGTTGAAATATTATGTAACTGAGTAAACACATCTGTTAGGAAAACATTTTGAGAATTTTCATTTAAATAATGGAATGATTCAGATTTCTTTAATATTGTATGGGCTTGTGTGTATTGTTACTAGTTAGTGGGACTCCAATTAAAATGCCGTTAGAATTATTATAGAGTTTATTAGAACTATACAAAAACGTATAAGACAGGTACATAATTGCGCCCCTCTCTCCATCAGGCCGTCGTTTTATACTTCATAAATGCAAAAGAATCTGCAACACCTGGCTAATGATGCTAATGAGCGAGTACAACAGGACAATAGGTTATTTTCTCCACAATAATTAGAAACGTATGCCAATAAATAAGTGAACAAAAGAAGACGATCATAAAAAGATTACAATTAGTTCAAATGCCGACAGGTAATAAAATGTGCTTCTACAGATCTGCATGTGGAATTTGTCTTTGTCGGCGTCTAGGTTGTAACAGTATATTTCGAGTGACAATGTCCAATTACTTTAATTCACCTCGGGTTGTATGGAAGAGATCGCTTATTATGGGGGATTGATCCCATTGTGTACACTTACAATATTTTTTGGCTAAAATTCTGCCGTAATGGATTACAATAAATAGCTATCTATCTTATTTTATACTTTAGAAACTTGTTTTCGTGACATTTAAAAGGAACAAGCTGTCTGTATATTATTTATTATTACTAATGCCAGGTGTTAGGGTATCTGAACAGGATGGCGACCACACCTGGTCTAGAGTATGCCGCCATAACAACCTTGTGTTGTGTTCCGGCATTAGTGACCAGGTTCCAGTCTCCCTTCAGAGAGCAGCAGCGCATTTGTAGCACCTTTGGTGTTGCAAATGTCCATAGGTGATGTTAACCGCTTTCGATTAAGTGAACCGTCTACCTATCTGCTGAACTCCAGCAATAAAAATAAAAAATACTTCAACCTGTGTAATAACAACATAAATATCACATTTACGTAATCTTCTTACATATCAGTAAAATGATTCCAGCTTAGATATAAAGACGGTCACAGGTTCACCGCAATTGCCGTACGGAAGTATTTTGTTTCAAATACCAAGGGTACACTAAAACACTTTTTTAATGCCCTGTTTCTATATCTCACTGGGTACCGTTACTTTATTAGCCTTACTCTCTTTTCTTTCACCATATCCCAATTATTTGGGGTCAGCACAATATTACTTTCCTTCCACACTCCTCTATTCTGACATACATCTTCTGTTACTACAAATCATTATATCAGCCTTCACACAATTCATCCATCTCTTTTTTAGTCTACCTTTACATTTGTACACATCCATCTTGTAATAGTTATAGTCAGATTATTTTTGTCACGTGACTTTCGTTCCTCCTCATTATATGCCCATACCATCTTAATCTTCTTCCTCTCAATGTTTCAGTCACGGGTGCAACTTTCAAAGATCCCCTTATGTACTCATTTCTCACCTTATCAATTCTTGTACACCACAAATCCATCTCAACATTCTCATCTCAGCTGAGTGGAGACGTTTGTGGTTTATCACTTTAGTGGCCCTTTATTCGGACCAGTATAGCATGACTTGTCGTATGACAGATTTATAAGATTTATATATTTGACCTTTTAGTTTCAGTGGCATTAGTATGTCGCACGTCACATCGGTTACCTGTTTCCACTTTAGCCATGCTACGTTTATTCTTTTCCTTACATCCTTCTCACACATTACAATTTCCCTGCAGTAGTAAAAATGAGAGTAGTGGTGTTATTTATTCATGTGGGATTTAGGGATTTTTATTGATATTTCTTAGTGTGCGATTATTTTTCCAACTATTTTTCTTCCATAGTACCTTGACACATGGTGTGGAAAAATTTCATATATTCACTGAAAGCAATTTACACGTCAACTTCTACATTTTGTGCCAAAGGAAATTTGAGTAAAACAGTAAGGTGATACCTGTTATATATTCGTCACTAAATTTCCATTCACAAAGCTGTAAAAATTGGATAGTTACCAGAATTTATAAACACCAATGACAAGGGTAAAAACCTCTACGACTTATAGATTAAACAATATAAAAAAGAATCGCGATCTTTTAACTCTAGGAAAAACCAGGAAATTTAAGTACCTAATATAGGTTTTTATTATTTAATTGAAACCTTTGAATAATTGGTTATTAAAATTTTAATATTTAGAAATTAATTTCGCTTTCCGTTCTGAATTTTTAAAGCGTCCACTTCTAGCTTTTATAAATTTTGGCTCGTAAACTTGGAAGATATTAATTGTAATAATTTTTTGCACATTTTTGATATCATAATACATATAAATATACAGATATGTTTTTTATAGGTGGAGTACAGCTAACAGGCTGACGGTCCACCTGGTGGGAAGCGGTTACCGTCGCCTATGGACATTTGCAACATCAGAGATGTCACCAACGCGCACACGCTCGCATTTGGTAGAGCAAATGTAAAATATCTTCTTATTCAGTCAATCCATGTCACTAGCTGATGCCGGCCTCCCCAAGTTTGCCCCACTTATCCCGATCTCCCGTCTTCTTCATCCAGCCCTACTGGCGACCCTGCGCAGGTCATCAGTCCACAGAACTGGAGGGCGTCCTACACAATGTTTGTCGTGTCTTAGGCGAAATTTAGTTATCATAAATTGTTAAATCAATGTATTTGATACAAAGCTCAGTAAAATAATTAACCTAAAATTATTTTTCAGTACATCAAAAGGACCGAGTCCTCAACATACATGTACTATCAATTTCTTTGCTACCTCTTTCAAATTATGTGCTCTATCGTGTTATCAAATTCTATTGTATGTTTGTATGTCATCATTCTGAATCGAAACCGCAGCTGTCGCGACCTTCGTTGCGTCGTTAATGCATTGTATACAGACAACTACCTTTATCCTTTATTACGTTTAATAATTTAATTGTTGTTATATGATTCAAATTTTTCTCATTTAGGTTGCCTGGAAGAGATCGCTTTGAGCGATAAGGCCGCCTAGAAAATATTGTAAATATGGTCTGTTTCTGTAATTGTATATTTTGGGGTGCAATAAAGTGTTATCTATCTATCTATGATAATGATTTAGAGTATATATTTTGATATGCAGATTTGAAGTATATTTTTAATCATTTGCCCGTCTGGATAGCTACTAACCCAAGGGCCGAATTCTGTTATTACTATCTCGTCAAAATCGCTGGAAACTATCGTCTCGAACGTAGGTTTTAAATTCTATTATATTCTAAATGATGATTGTTTTTCGAGTTTAATTTAAACCCGTTCAGTAGTTTCCACATCATGGTCTAACAGATGCACAAAAAATCTAAATTTCTCGTTTCCGAAATCTGCTGGCCTGAATTAGTGAGTCTGTGTATTTTGTCTTTTTCAAATTCATTCAACAAATTCGAAACCCCAACAGGTTTTTTAATATTAATAAAATAGACAGGTTAATAAATGTGTTTAAAATCAATTCATCAAAAACGAGGATAATTCAGTTTTAGGAGAGTCTAGAGAGAGAAACATAAACACAATCTCAGCCGGATTTTCCTTGTAATTATTAAATTAATACAATGATGATGATTTAAAATGTAGACAGTAACTAAAATATAATAATCATTAAGAACTTTATCGTAGATTATATTTTATGTAGATCGACCTGTTCAAACTGTAATCGCACATACCTTAATTGGATGGTGACTATATCTTTCTATTCAATCAGTCGCCTTACCATTGGCAGAAACTTAACATAACTTGTACAACTTACATCAAATTTACCGCGTTAGGTCATTTATATCCGCGGTACGGCTTGGTTTTACAGAAACTGGTTGGTAGTTATATGGGGAACAAAAGTCTAGCCATGCCGTCCCCGCCAGGTTCCGGTCGAAATTATGACATAAGTACCACGTTGTGTAACCATAATAATAATATGGACTTTAAAGTATTTATTTTAAGAAATACAAAATTTAGTATGAGAATATGACTGACCGACATGACACACAAAGACCAAAGAGAAAAAACATAAACATAGACAATACAAGCTTACAAACTAGTGATGTGAATGAATACCTACACCACAGTGAAGTGGAGAAGACAAAGTAGAAAACCGGACCTTGGGCTTTTTGGCAGACGCTCCGGGTGCTACTGCGATTTAACACTACGGTGATGATGATGGTTAAGTTAAAACAAATCCATTATTATCTTACCATTGATATAGAAACCCGCCTACAAACAGATAAACAAGTGCTAATATCGATTTTTGTTCAAATACTAAGAGCAATGGCTCTTGGCTATTATAAAATACACACATGATCAGAACACGAAATGAATGGCGAGAAATAGATCATAGTATTCGTAAGGAAGATGACTGGACTCCATTTTTATTGAAAGATATGAAGTAGGTACAAAAATCATAAAGTTAAAACGATGGTCCGTCTACAAGTTTTGGGTGAAAGTTATTAATCTGTCAGTCATGATTTAGCAATTTGGAGTAACCTGCATGTGACCTTGACCGTATGCAATGTTAATTAGGGTTGCCAGATCAAACTGAAAAATTGCCAGATCAAACTGAAAAATTACCAACTTTACTTGTTGGTGATGTTAAGAGAAAAGTAATGAAATACATTTCTAATAAGAAATCAACTTCTTATTGCTAGTTATAGCTTTAATATAAAGGAGACAATTTAATAAAGTTATCGCATTTTTAAATTATTATTCGAATTCTGTACTGCAATATTAGACATATATAATACACATAATAATTCTAACTTTTACCAGCAATTTCACCTGAAATATTGTTTTTGTTTCTCAATGTACTAAAAACGCAACTTAAAAACTAAAACATGTATTACTTTATTTTTTACCTCAGGTATAATATAAAATGTAATATTCTTAACTTAATAACTATCGAAATATAGCTATTATTATAATCCGTTAGGACAGGAAAACTGCCTAAAGGATGCATGCAAAATTCGTACCCACGTTGTAAGGATAAGATGCAAGTGCCTTATCCATTGAGGCATCAAGACCTGTTCAGTAAAATAATAAAGAAAGATATCCATCCTATTACAAAACCTGGAATAAAGCATAAATATAAAAAAAACATTATTTCCCCAAAATATGTAGAGATAACGATAAAACAGGTTATAGTCCTTTATGTCGGTATAGTCCTTTATGTGTTCCTAACAACTTTTGTTTATATTGAGTACCCATTACTAGGTTTGAACAGGATATTTCGGTAAAATTTAAAACTTGACAACCCTGAACATGAATGCATCTGCGTAGGTAGGGTTGCCACCCGTACTTTATTATAAAGTATTTTACGTTATTTCAGATAATTGTACTCTATACTTTACGAGAACAATAAAGTTCACAAAAATACTTTATTTCGCATGGTTTGATTTCTTTGAGATTTTGAAAAGTTTAGTCGATTATTTTGTTAAACGAAATTTATCGATTGGTGATTTGGTGCTGAATCGATGTCGCCACTCGCCAGCGCCACATCACTCAAGCACTCGTTTTGTACAATTTCTGAATCTGGCTTAAAGGCCTAGTTGCCAAGCCATAAATATTAAAAAAAAAACAATTTCTGAACGTAACCTAACCTCAAATGTCAATGATGTCAGTGTGTCAATCATTGTCACAATTTTTTGTATGTTTTGAGCAAAGCGGTTTGAGTGCAATTAGGATACGATTTAAAGTTTTATAGATTTATGCTATATAATAGTAGATTATGGATAAGAATACATTATTTGATAGAAAATGAATTACTTATTTATTTTAATTTAAATGTAAAGGTGCTGTGCAATTGTTTAGTAAATATGCTAATTTTATACAAATTGCAAAAAGCAATAAAAATATGTTTTTAAACCTTAGACTATATACCTATATATATAGGTATATAGTCTAAGTTTTAAACATAATAATAAAGAAAAATAAATTATACTTTATTTTGAAACTATGTACTTTTTTTTCTTACCTATAATAACCAATGTACTTTAACTGCAAGAAAAATGTGGCAACCCTATGCGTAAGTAACGCTCTTAGACTGTATCTTTCAAATGTCTCATATATATCATAATAACACACTTTATTAAACCCTTTGTTGCACAAAAAGGTTGATAGCTCCCTTTATGCTAATTGATCACCTTTACACGTATGAATTTGAAGCAATAAGGGCAGTGACAAAGCATTGTCTTCCAATTTACAACAGTATAGTATAGTCACGTGCAGTAAGACTAATTGATGATTTATGCTAGGCCTGCTATACAGTCGGACAAGACATCTCGCTCCCGGCCGTGGTAATGGTCATAGTCAGGAGCAAACCCGAATGGGTTGTGGTCTCTTCATTTTGCGAGCGCGTAACGCTCGTTTGAGATGAAGCGGAGCGGGTGCACGAGAGCACAAGCTTGCTCCGCTCCTTCCAAAGAAGGTCGCTCCAGCGCAGGATTCCCAACCGCGCATAATGCCATCGAGAGGAGGGCGCGTCGTCTTCCACGCGGTCGTTTCTTCTCTCGTGGGGCGAGATATTTAGCTCCCCCACGCTTGACAGAGAGAAATAACGCCAGAAACGGAAATCCTGCTAACGCACGAGAAGTTGTACGAGCTACCGCGATATAAAGCAAAGGAAAGAACTGCGAGGAGTTTTAATGGGTTCAACTAACTCGGGTGGTAAAAGTACTTTTTTTGGGATATTAGTAAACACCCCGACATAGCGAATCTCACATGAGTTCTCAATCGGATTTCCGCTCGTTAGAAAAAGCCGCAAGTTCATCAGTGGGGGGCTGTATGAGAAGAGCGGAGGACCGGGATATTTGGCGCAGACTTTGGGAGGCATATGTCCAGTAGTGGACAATAGTAGGCTGATGAGTATAACCAAACGGCGGCCTGTGGACTAATATGACCGAACGAGCTTTTGAGAGTGGACTGGCTGACATAATACGTATTGGATAATATTATGGATATTAGATATACATTACGATCACGTTTCGTATTGCAAGTATTCATGGACCATGTAACCACTATCCATCAGGTGGGCCGTCGGTCCTAGAAAAACCTTCATAAACTTATGACGCCTGCACACACTTCATCCTATTATGATGATTCTTTTACGGTGCAGGCTGTCAAACTTTGGAATATGCTGCCTCTTACTGTCAGAGAGGCCAAATCCTTACCAATATTTAGAAATTTGCTCAGAAAACACTATTTGTTCACAAATAGCTATATGTCTGATTAACAAAATATAATCATGCTAATACATTTATTATAATAACTTATGTATTATTGTATATATATAATTATGTATGTATTCGTACATTTTTTTCTTTTTTTAAATTAGTTTTGAATATTTATGTATCTAATGCCTATTTCCTGCACCACCTATTTCGCCTGATTCAATTCATTTTTCTCATTTAGGTTGCCTGGAGAGATCGCTTTGAGCGATAAGGCCGCCTATTGTATTGCCTAGACAATATTGTGAATATGGTCTGTTTCTGTAATTGTATATTCTGGTGTGCAATAAAGTCTATCTATAAAATAATTTTCTATCCCGTCTTAGTTCGGTTTATGGTTTAAATTCAATTGGCATCTTTTAAGATAAGAATTTTTTATTTAACACTCCATAAAAGTTGTAAAACTTAATTTATTTTAGAGACTGCAGTAATTTTATTACACGATATTAATACTTCAAAATTGATCAATAGAAAAGTAATTCGAAAGTTGATTCAATTCAGTTTTATTTTTATAACTTAACATTAATAAAATTTTAATACAACTTTCCTTCGATATTTAGCCATTATGTTTTTCTTTATATAATGTAGTTGACTGTGAGTTCAGTGGCTAACAAGTTATCTAATTCCAACGACGTTAGTTCAAATTTTAATAGAAAGCATGTGTAAAAAGCCTTGCAGAGATTTGGGCAAGAAAGTACCAAATATACCTAATATTAACTATTTGGGCAGAGTTTACCCTTTTACCACACAATAAGCAATGAACACCGTCTACACGCCACACCGCCTTTTATACGAAAATACTACGAAAACTACCCTACATAATAATATTATTATCTATGGAGATTATCTATGTGATATTAATATAATCTATGGTTCTTATAACTGCTGTGATGGACATCGCGTAACATTCGGCCATCCTACCGCAGCCGTGGTCCCCCGCGGCGTGCCAACTATTGAGTGAGTTTGCCTTCTGTCACCAGAGAATTAGTTCTCTTCGCCAGTCTGCGAACAGAAAAAACAAAACACAGTACTTGTTCACACAACCACTCGGCTACTCCTGACCAATAATGATTCTACTTTCCATCAAAGTAACAATAAACTTTTTTTTTTTTTTACGATTATTATTTCAAGAATAATAGTCACAATTTCATGATCTCCATGTACCAACTCTTCTATGTACCAAAAACTTATAAAATAACCAAGAATACTAGAACTTACTGTTCACGGCTACAAAAATTCCAACAATAATTAACCACAGTTAAAAAAAACCCAGATACTAGAATGAAGACTATTTTAAACCTTTAGCATTATGGACCTCTGAACTTATAAAATACGTGTTACAAAGATTAACTGCATTTACTACGTTTAATAATAACTGAACTTGGGTTATTCTAACTTCAAACAAAAACCGGGCGAAACTAGAGTTATTTTATTTTAACCTTAAATAAAAACCGGGTGAAACACGAACAATGTGTCAAAACCAACTTTACACTATACATATCAAAGTAATATCAGTCGAATGGTAGACTCGATTGTCATGTAAAATGTAATAAAAGAAACCATGACTTGTCGTTCATAAGATCTGATCACATCGTCCATACAAACACATTTCTCGATAGATATGTAACTCAAAATAACATTGAAAAATACTAACTACGCGATTTTTCGTAATTTTCCATGTTCGAAACATACCATAATATTTTCGTACAAAAAAATATATGAGGGTAGTACAATTGTCTACCACGACCGATGAACCATTACTATCACTTGTAAAATTAATTCACTTTACTTTGCATAATAATTCACACAAAAATAATAAAAAAATAACCATACCTTCTGTGCCAGGTAAAATAGACACAGTGGCCAAAGTTTCCAACAGTGTCCCGTCCACGTATAGGCCGACACGCCAACGCTCCATAGGCACCTTCAGGGCACCACCACAATGCCGCCGCTAGCTCCGCCGTTGGCCGCGTCCCGTTGACGGCCCCGATATGTCGATCCTCGAGCTTGGTCACACATACGTGGTCACACATACGTGGTCACACATACGTGGTCACACATACGTGGTCACACATACGTGGTCACACAGACGTGGTCACACAGACGTGGTCACACAGACGTGGTCACACAGACGTGGTCACACAGACGTGGTCACACAGACGTGGTCACACAGACGTGGTCACACAGACGTGGTCACACAGACGTGGTCACACAGACGTGGTCACACAGACGTGGTCACACAGACGTGGTCACACAGACGTGGTCACACAGACGTGGTCACACAGACGTGGTCACACAGACGTGGTCACACAGACGTGGTCACACAGACGTGGTCACACAGACGTGGTCACACAGACGTGGTCACACAGACGTGGTCACACAGACGTGGTCACACAGACGTGGTCACACAGACGTGGTCACACAGACGTGGTCACACAGACGTGGTCACACAGACGTGGTCACACAGACGTGGTCACACAGACGTGGTCACACAGACGTGGTCACACAGACGTGGTCACACAGACGTGGTCACACAGACGTGGTCACACAGACGTGGTCACACAGACGTGGTCACACAGACGTGGTCACACAGACGTGGTCACACAGACGTGGTCACACAGACGTGGTCACACAGACGTGGTCACACAGACGTGGTCACACAGACGTGGTCACACAGACGTGGTCACACAGACGTGGTCACACAGACGTGGTCACACAGACGTGGTCACACAGACGTGGTCACACAGACGTGGTCACACAGACGTGGTCACACAGACGTGGTCACACAGACGTGGTCACACAGACGTGGTCACACAGACGTGGTCACACAGACGTGGTCACACAGACGTGGTCACACAGACGTGGTCACACAGACGTGGTCACACAGACTTGGTCACACAGACTTGGTCACACAGACTTGGTCACACAGACTTGGTCACACAGACTTGGTCACACAGACTTGGTCACACAGACTTGGTCACAAAGACTTGGTCACACAGACGTATAGTTGTACTTATACACGTAGAATTTAGCGCGCTATGTTTTTATTACAACTATAATATTTTTTCTTTTATTGTGTCTCAGTCTTATTGAATATGCACGATTGCTACAGCCCCATTATTTCTTATTCTGCAATACTAATATTATAAAGATGAAATATTTGATTGTTTTTTGCATTGAATAGGCTCCAAAACTACTACACTGATTTCAAAAATTCTTACACTGGGCAAGCTACACTATTCCCAGTTGACATAGGCCATTACTACTAAAACTCCACATATACTTACTAAAACTCCAATTGTGTAACCCAAGTGTAAAATCGCGTGCGCTGCGAAAACTATCGATGATAGAACAAAATGTACTACGACTTTATAGAACACATCATTATTTACAAAGTGTCGCGACAGCATATGTTTAACTATTATAGTTATGCAACAATAAGGGTTCTTTTATTTTTTAAATTTAATTTAAAATGCCACCGCTTGTTAATATCTTGGTATTCACTCTTATCAAAATAAATTAATTCATATTCAAGACTGCTTCTATTGAATACTACCTACTACCTATTGAATAATACCTTTATGCGAGTTTTTTAATTATTCAATATCACGAGTTTAAAAATTAGTATTAGAAAAGAAATGAGTATTAGAAAAAGGTTGCGTGGTCGCCGCGAACCCTAATCAGCTAACTATGTTCATGCGATGTAGGTGTCACTGGGATACGGACAGTATGACAGGTGAAATATTTTGAATTCGCTTAGTAGGTAATTTAACCCAAAAAAGTTATTTTTAGATACCCGTGCGAAGTCGGGGTAGACCGCTAGTAAGAAATATAAAGAACAACAATTTTCAGCTAGACATGTTGCGAAGCGGTGTACATAGAATATGAAGTAAAATTAAATTTAAAAAGTATTCTCTAGTGTAACTTATTTTGAATAAAAACTTTAGAATTTGACTTGGGTCACGCAGACTTTGAATAAGGCAGACTTTAAGTAACACAGACTTACGGGCACGCAGACTTTCGCTCACGTAGACTTTCGCAGAGTTTAGGTCAACTTATACCCAACCCAGCAGCATAACGGCCTGCCATTCTTGGGTAATCCCACTTCTGAATGTAAAAAGCCTTGCAGAGATTTGGGCAAGAAAGTACCAAATATACCTAATATTAACTATTTGGGCAGAGTTTACCCTTTTACCACACAATAAGCAATGAACACCGTCTACACGCCACACCGCCTTTTATACGAAAATACTACGAAAACTACCCTACATAATAATATTATTATCTATGGAGATTATCTATGTGATATTAATATAATCTATGGTTCTTATAACTGCTGTGATGGACATCGCGTAACACATGACTAGGGCAGTTCTTAGGGTTTTGTAGCCATTTTGAAAATTGTCTAATCTTGAGTTACTACCTGTACTTCCACCCGCTCCAGGTAATGAAATGTGAAAGATGACATGCATACTAATAACAATCATTCATTTCGAATTATGTGATCGTACATATATTATTACAACCTAGGCACCGACAAACATAAATTCCACGTATAAATCTGTAAAAGCACATTTTATTACCTGTCTCCTTTCTCTCTCTCTCTCTCTCTATCTCTCGACATTTATATAACAATTACTTATTTAGTAATATTTTGACATATCTTGTGTCTCGTGTCTGTTACTGTATTTTGTCAAAACAAACCGACTTCAAAAACTAAAAAGTATAAAATAACTTATTTCTAAATCTATTATTAGTAATATATATTATCTTAAACATCTTAAAGACGGTGCTTAGTCATTTTCAAAATATAGTAATGTTTATGTTTTACTTTGCACCGACTTCAAGATTTTTTAGATAATATGTATTAATAATAATGGCTTTAGAAGTAAGTTATTTTATACTTTTTAGTTTTTGAAGTCGGTTTTTTTAAACGAAGCTTTTTTTTTTTTTGTTATTTTTTAGTGTCTAACTATGGGTACGCCACGCCTATGAAAGGTGCCGCGCGGAATGGATTTTTTTTCATAAAAAATGTTCATAAAATGAAAACTACTGGGCCAAACTATGTAAAATTTTTAGGGGACCAAAGGGCTATTTCGTGTCGAACAAAAAGAGAATCACGTAAATCGGATCATAAATCTCGGAGTAATCGGTGAACATACATAAAAAAAAAGATTCCGATGAATTGAGAACCTCCTCCTTGTTTGAAGTCGGTTAAAATAACCGACTTGTTGGTATTTTCGGTATGGTCCTTAACAAGCTCAGTAATGCAAATATTATTTTCTTGTCTATGCAGCAACATTGTTATATAGCAATTATTAAAACATTTACGATTATCAAAGCTTGTTACTGGACATCGAAGGTCAGTCAATCAATTACTGGGGTTGTGTTGTCAAAGGGCTTTTGTGTCCTTTTATACGATACTCGAGATCTTCGTTAATACGTGGTCAAGGTTTGTTTTCCAACTTCATGAAGAAAGCACGTAATAAGATCTATTTTGAGGTATATAAAGAAAGCTGGCTTGTGTAAGGATTAAAGGCTATTTACGTTCTTATAAAAATCATTATCATCTTTTTTGCTGTTAATTTTAAACTTAGACATAAGTATTTATATTTATTTTTAATATAACTGTTACATTCTAAACTTTTGTACTTATAGTTTTTTAATACATAGATACCTAATTAATAATTTATTTTAATAAATTATTATTCTTATTTTAATAAATACGTGGCTTTATCTATATTTTTTTTTTCATTTATATCACTAACCCACAAAATGACAAAACTAAATACACTATCAATAACGCTTATCGACAACAATAATGCGTATCACTATGCCTGCCTATAAGGCCCGTGAGTGGAAGAGAGAGCGAAATACTCGTTTCACCGCTCCGATTATTTATTATAACCCAAACTGCACGGAAAAAATAATTCTACTACAGGTCCGATAAGGGGCACTGTTAAGGAACTAC
Source organism: Dendrolimus pini (assembly GCA_949752895.1). NCBI lineage: Eukaryota > Metazoa > Arthropoda > Insecta > Lepidoptera > Lasiocampidae > Dendrolimus > Dendrolimus pini. Next base: position 4,925,438 of record OX457143.1, read on the forward strand.
CTAATGGCCGATTACTGTATCTTACCGACCGTTAATTTGCCTTATTATCAGTTAAAATTTGACATAAGCTCCTTACAATTAACCGTGCAGAACGGAGAAAGTATACAATTTTCTGCGGCCGGGCGGCCTGTCGTAAGAGGCGACAAAACAACCCACAGCCAGGTAGGGCATTTGCCCGACTGGTTGGCTACCACCCCTGGTCTAAAGTATGTCGCCATAACAACCTTGAGTGGTGTTCCGGCATTAGTGACCAGGTTATAGTCTCCCTTAAGAGAGTGGCAGCGCATTTGTAGCACCTTTGGTGTTGCAAATGTCCATAGGCGATGGTAACCGCTTTCCATCAAGTGGGCCGTCTGCCTGTCTGCTGAGCTCCTGCAATAAAAAAATATATAAGATATGAAACAAGTTCCCAAAAAATTGCATACGCGGTACATAATTACCAGCCAGATTTCGAACCCGTTTCATTGGATGCGTTATTGACTAAGCTACTTAAGCCTTGTTACCATTCTGATGTAAAATCAAGGCGATTCAACAAAGGCTCCATAAGGACCACTCAGTCGTTGCCAAGGTGTTAGATTACTTTCCTTGAAGATAAAACATGATATACGAACAAAAGGTGTAATGTTGATAATAATAAACACTTTTTGTTACGTTGGCACTTACGTGAGGTAGCATTTGAGACGGTAGGTATATAATGAGACAGAGGCCTTGCTCTCAAACATCTATTGTCGTTCGTTTCATCCGATTCGCCCGAATAATTCTATGAAATTTTAGACAGGGGAAACATAGAACAATGATAGATAACACTTTATTGTACACCATTACAGAAAACACAGAAAAACTTTAGCCTAAAAATATTCTAAAGGGGTTTGGGTAAATTTGTTCGGAGGTTGGCTTGATTTTTTTTATGAGCGGCCACTTTTTTAGCTATTGCTATTTAGTAGTTCTATACTTGAGATACAAGACTATTAAAAAAACTTGGTCCTAAGTTACATCGGAGCCGAGCTATTTAAGATCAAAGTCGTGCTGCGTGAACTTAAAATACTGTAAAACGGGGTTAATAGAATACGGTACATGACAGTATGAAAAAGATAGGATGATTTTAATATATATCGTAGATTACACTCTAAATATGACAAAATTAAATTGTTTTAACTTAAATATTAAATATTAATTGATATTTTTGAGAAATAAAATTGTTATATTGCAGCCATTAGCCACGTGACAATAAACGCCGATCGGAGCGCGTGACGTCATAGCGTGCAAAACACAAGAAGTTATCAATGACTTCTCAGATAACACTTCAATGAAACAAATGTTTGGTTTGCACACTGTGACGTCATACGAGATGCCATGACAGCTTGACGCGTTTTTGTGACGAAAAGTCAACATATTTATAAAATTGCTAAATTAAATATGTTAATGTTGTTTTTTTGCAAAAATATTAATATTTTGGCTAAAATAGACCATAAGGCTCAAAATAAACCTGTTTTTCAAAAATTGACAACTAGCGAATTCACGGTATCATTAGCGAATTTGGGTAAAACTGGCTTGATTTTTTAAGTTTGCGGCCAGCGATTTCATTTATACAGTAGAGTAGTAGTACAGTAGTAGTGTACAGTAATAAGTTTGGTAATCAAAATCGCTTAAGTGAATATGTGTTAAAAAATAATCTAAACAGAAAACGGGATCATTACAGTATATAAATGCCACTGATCTTGGCGGAGATGAGTTTCCAGTTTTAAGTAATGATGACCCCATCATTTATGGTCAGGGCACATTTCAAGTAGAGCAAGCACGTAGCTATTATGGTGAACACATAAACAACGGAACCTATTTTATTGAAATATTTAAAGAACCTAACCTGGAAGATTTCACAAAATTTAGGTTAGATTGTAACGACCCATGGTTTTTGAGAGGAAGAATCCAATCCAGGCATGTTTCGAGCCAAACTTACATGTCTATATTTTGTGAGAACAAGGGCTTCAGGGTCAGGATGCAATTTTAGGTCATTATTGCTCTTGCTTTGTTGGAAAACGTACATTAGGTTGTTGTTCCCACGTCATATGAATCCTGTGGTATTTGGGATGGGGTAAGCACCAAAACCATTTGTCTTCTCCTGCTCAGTTTCTAGATACAATAATCAAGCATGATGTAGAGAACGAAGCGTATGAAGAACCCGATGTCGAAAACTAAATAAAGTGCACATTTTATGTCATAATAGTGAGCGTTTTATTTAGTTTTCTTTTTTTCGCGTGTGATTATAGATATATAAGACCTAGTTAGTGGATTAATAAATGTAATTGTAAAAAGGTTTTGTGTATTAAATGTAATTATAAGAACAACTACTTTTTATTATGTGTAAGTACCTATGTTCTATCAACAGACATGTTCAATTAGGGTAATAGTTCACTTTAATTAGATATGTTATATTATTTCAAAAGCCATGCACAAAAACATGAATCTTGCAACAAATAACCTTGTATAAAACTGATACCTTAAGTTCACGCAGCATGATTTTGATCTTAAATAGCTCGGCTCCGATGTAACTCAGGACCAAGTTTTTTTAATAGTCCTTTATCTCAAGTGTGTTTTGTCAATTTATTTCTAAATGCATTACTAAAAGCAATGAAATTATTATAAAATGATAAAATTAACAATAAGACTCATTTGAATATAATGTAAGCATTTATTCAGACTTAAAAATAATTAAAGATAATCGAATCCAAAATTACGAAACGTGCCTATCGACCCCGTTTTACGGTATCAATTTTATACAAGGTTATTTGTTGCAATATTCATGTTTTTGTGCATGGCTTTTGAAATAATATAACATATCTAATTAAAGTGAACTATTACCCTAATACTACTAACGAATAAACTGCAGATTAAAAAGGTTTGTGCATGAAAACCCAAAATCTAATAAAAAATAATGTATGTTCTAATTGGTTCAATTTTTTCACATATTTCGGCTCCGATGTATGTTAGACAAAAACGTTAAAACAAAAAGTGTTTTTATTACTGTATACTATCTACTGTATAAATGTAATCGCTGACCGCAAACTTAAAAAATCAAGCCACTTTTACTCAAACCCCTTTGCACAATGGGCGCGGTCTTATCGCTAAGAAGCGATCTCTTCCAAGCGACCCATGGCAGGAATAAAACAGATTATATTTATTAAACTACGTTTTAACGGTTTTAAGCGCGGTAATTTATTTGATTTTTGTTTGTGCGACGTTTCGGCCGCTTTTCAGTGGCCGTGGTCACGGATAACAAAGGTGACATTTGTCCAACGAGTATTGTTAAAGTTTTTTTTAGCCCAAAGGTGGTATGGTATACATAAATATTATAGGATAAGCAGTTACTTAATTAATATATTTTATTCCGTAATAAACATATAAGTGTTTAAAATATTGTTACATACCGACAAGACCGCACATCTGGCATGTTGTAAAAAAGAATTCTTTTATTTACTTCGTGTTTGAATTTTAAAAACATCTATAGTTATCGTACTTATTTAAGGCTGTAATTAGTGTCGAACGATTTAATCCTTGTTTTTATTGCATTGCGCCGAATCTTGCCAGGTTTAAAAATTACTATTTCTCGGAAATTCACTGGTGAATGCCGAGCGGTGCACTGGCACGCGGTCGATTTTTTTGTACTGTATAAAACACTGCCCGAACGGAGGGGTGAGGAGTCAATCGACGACTATGATACGATTAAGACGTGTAGTACTTTCGATTAGCGACATAGTGACGGACTTTGCGCGTGTTGAATTACATAGAATCGTGCAGTGTGAACTGGCTGCATCCAGTTTTATTTTGTACTTGTTTTATACGTGTTTGTACAGTTCTAATAAACTCTATAGTAATTCCAACGGCATTTATTTTAATTCGAGTCCTCTAGCTCGTAACAATATTATACAAGTAATAATTATACTAAATAGACATATATATAAATACACCTATTAATATTACATACCTACTTATGTATATGTATATACATAAATACGTAAAGAACAATGATTTATTTTAAAAAACAACAACGAAGTATGTTATGTCTATACGTACTATTGTTGGCATTCTGCCCCCACAATGATTGGCAACTTAAAGGAGACCGATGCGCTTTCATATTTTCTTGAGCCCCGGTTGTAAATATTTTTTTATTTTATTTTTATTGCAGGAGTTCAGCAGACAGGCAGACGGCCCACTTGGTGGAAAGCGGTTACCACCGCTTATGGACATTTGCAACACCAAACGTACTACAAACGCGCTGCTGCTCTCTTAAGGGAGACTGGAACCTGGTCACTAATGCCGGAACACAATTCAAGGTTGTTATGGCGACATACTTTAGACCAGGGGTGGTAGCCATCCAGTCGGGCAAATGCCCTACCACCTGGCTGTAAACATATGAGAGTGATTTTAAGATTTATTTTTATTATGTTGATACTTTTTATAATTGTTTAGTTATTTTGAATGAATGTGTGGTGTTAGTTTTTTCAGATTATTTAATTACACAACTTTTTCTAATCCGTCCTAAGGTTGTCTGGAAGAAATTACTTTTAGTGATAAGACCGCCTATTGCCTTCTGTACTTAAACTTCTTGAATTGTATCTTAATGTTATGCAATGAAGTATATTCTATTCTATGTGTAGTGATCAGACATAATCTTATAATAACAGCTTATAAATGTCACACTGCTAAGCTCGGGCCTCCCACTATTGGGGAACGGACAGTATACCCGCCACGCTGGTCGATGGCGCCTTCGAAGGTTTGACACACCGGTTATCTCGACTTGCAGGTTTCATCACAATGTTTTCCTTCACCGTTGTTAGCACGTGGTAATTTCAACAATATGTATATCTGACATAAAAGGTGCATGCGTTCCGTTCGTGCGTTTGGTGTAGATGCATGCGCTAGCCATTACGTTAATGTATTATTATTCATATTTTTTTTAAAGATACACATCGTCCTATTCATAGCTTAAATCAATTTACAGTGATATCTGTTTCTGTCCGGGTTTATTAATATGATTGACTTTCCTTATTATTGATTACCTTCCATCAATTGCTTTCATTCATCTATATATGTAACAAACGCAATAAAACAGTATTGTTACATCAGTACAGATTCTGGGTAACAAAGTGTTTATAAAATTTACTCGTATTCATAAATTACATTAATCAGGGAAACATGTCAAAACATAATTTTCAATATCTTCAAAAGTGCGTAAATATAGTCCTATACAGCATTATTATTTACGTATATCTTGGAATTTCAAAAATGTAATAAAGCTTGGAGATTTTCTACTGACTTTCCTACTTGATATTTATTTATAAAAAACCAACAGCTTATCAACATCTAGTATATACGTGACAAAGATACTTGCGTTCTTCTATGTACTAACCGTGCGCAGAAGGTTTGCCGATAGGTTCATGATATCACGCGATGGTCAGTAGGGTTGACAAAAAAGGTTACCTACATAAAAAATATTATTTTAATTTATTATAGTATGTACTTTATATAAGTATATACAATAATAGTAAGTAATACAATACAATAATAGTAAGTAATACAATACAATAATAGTAAGTAATACAATACAATAATAGTAAGTAATACAATACAATAATAGTAAGTAGTCATCGGCAAACCTTCTGCGCATGGTTTATATACATTGTTTTTTCTTAGAATATCATTTTCTTGCTTTACAAGCGGGATTTTTGTAATGAATTACACTATTTAATGATGTGCAAACATGTAAGGGCCCATTTTGAAATCACCAGATAAAAGTTATTCATAAGAATAAAATACCTACAATATGGAAAAATTAAAAAGGACAGTGGCATAAACAAATTCCGATTAAAATTTATTTGACTGATAACTTTTATCTGATTTATTTATTATTATTTGAATCTCCAACAAAGGATACACATAACACATTTATAAAATATACATAACCTTAATTTTTTTATCAATGTGCTCCTTCAATAAATGGAGAGTATGACATGCGAAAAACTAATCATATAAATGTGTAATAATACAATAATACGAAAATAAAAAGCTAAACAATGTAATATTATAACTATATTCGTCATAGAATACACAATTACACATATAGATAATTTAGTTTATAGTAAAATATAATATAGTAAAATATATAAAATATAAATAAAATAGTAAAATGTCATAGGTACACAGATTTCATCAGCCTTTATAAAGCAGACTCTGTAATACTTCGCTCAAGAATATAGTCTTTTTTTCCTAAAGAAGAATCATTATGTTTGAAATTATGGTTATAGGTTTCAATAATTCTAGAGAAAACAGAGACACTTGAAAAATCGGCCCTTAGTCAACTTAAGCCACATTGAAAGTCCAATGTTACAGTAGAAAATGTTTTACTCGTATATTAATCATTTAAGGACACAATTTAAGTAAAATATTATCCAAAAATTTATCTTGTAATGATTTTTTTTATTCGTCCCTCCTGAAGTTACAATGACGTTAGCCTGTTCATGTTAATGTCATATTTTGCATTTTAATATTTAATTACTTTTATTATTTATTTCATGAATGAAACAGCCGAATTGTGGATTTTTTTAATTTAGTCCGGTTATAATTTATTTGACTGATAACTTTTATCTCATGATTAAAATATGGGTCTTTAGTACTATTAATTTAATTATTCGCAACATGTTGTGGCTTGAAGCGGTGATAGATTACATTAGGTTCCCATAGAGTAAATAATAACCATAAACGATATTAAAACTAAAGAATTAAAATGAACAAGTAGGCTAAATAAAACGTTGACCATACTCACTGACACTTCCATTGAAAAGTGGCTGAAACGTCGGAATAATAAAAATCAAATAAATTAGCGTGTTTAAAACCGTTAAAACGTAGTTCTAACGGTAAAAAAGATTTTGTCATCATAATTAGTTATATGAGTTGTTATACAATAACTTTTCAAAGAATTAATTAACGCGCATGCCGCATCGGAAGGCAATGTATTTCAATAAAATTTCACGCTGACGAAATTGCGGGTAGCAGCTAGTTGTATAAATATAGTATTACTAGAGTTTACCCCGCGGCTGCGCCGCGGGTTAACCTCTAGTGCGTGTCTCTTGTTTATAGAGCAAGTGCTACAGGTTTATATTATATTACATTTTTATGTATTTGCGCACAGAAGATTCACTTCATTTTATATCGCTAATTATATATACCATCCCCCGTCTATCTGTCAACAAAATAAATTACAAAACTTGACCAAAAAGGCCAAAATGGTCTAAATGACCAAAAGACCACAGTGACCGACATTGCTAAAATGACCAAAAAGGCCAAAATGAACAAATAGGCCAAAATGACCAAATAGGCCAAAATGACCAAAAAGGAAAAATGACCAAATAGACCAAAATGACCAAATAGGCCAAAATGACCAAATAGGCCAAAATGACCAAATAGGCCAAAATGACCAAAAAGGTCAAAATGATCAAAAAGGCCAAAATGACCAAATAGGCCAAAATGACCAAATAGGCCAAAATGACCAAATAGGCCAAAATGATCAAAAAGGCCAAAATGACCAAATAGGCCAAAATGACCAAAAAGGAAAAATGACCAAATAGGCCAAAATGACCAAATAGGCAAAAATGATCAAAAAGGCCAAAATGACCAAATAGGTCAAAATGACCAAAAAGGTCAAAATGATCAAATAGGCCAAAATGACCAAAAAGGCCAAAATGACCAAATAGGCCAAAATGACCAAAAAAGAAAAATGACCAAATAGGCCAAAATGACCAAATAGGCCAAAATGACCAAATAGGCCAAAATGACCAAAAAGGAAAAATGACCAAATAGGCCAAAATGACCAAAAAGGTCAAAAGAATCAAAAAGGCCAAAATGACCAAATAGGCCAAAATGACCAAATAGGCCAAAATGACCAAAAAGGTCAAAATGATCAAAAAGGCCAAAATGACCAAATAGGCCAAATTGACCAAATAGGCCAAAATGACCAAAAAGGCCAAAATGACCAAAAAGGCCAAAATGACCAAAAAGGCCAAAATTACCAAAAAGGCCAAAATGAAAATTATCCCTTGTCCATCCTCAGTATTTAATTTACATACGTACCGAATTTCAGCCAAATCGGTCCAGTAGTTTTTCTGTAAAAGCATAACACACAAACAGACAAATATATTTTTATCCCGGAAACTATCCCATTTTTCGGGATAAAAAGTATCCTATGTTCATCCTCGGTATCGAAAATATATATATACTGAGTTTCAGCCAAATCGGTCCAGTAGTTTTTACGTGAAAACGGAACAGACAGACAGACAGACAGAGTTACTTTCGCATTTATAATATTAATAGGGATTATATGACAAGCATATTGACATATATTACAATAGGGATACATGTTAATTATATTATAAATTTATTTCAAGACAAATAGTAATTAATGCTCAACAAGCTAAATAATGCAAGATGCTAAGTTTTGAAAAATACTTTCAAATAATTTCGGCAAAATCCATTGAGTTACTTTTGTTTTGTGGATTTTTTTTTCTTATTTTTTATTATACCGTAGTCAAATGACGAAAACAATAGATATCAGTCTGCTTTATAGAACATTTGTTGGAATCTAGTGGCAATCATTAGGAATGTAATCAGCATCGTTCCAATTTGCCTTTATATGCAATTTACATTTCATGAGCAATACCCCACGGGCTGCCTCGTGACCATGCTGCGGCAGCGCATGCTACTCCACGTGCTGTCGAGATTAGCATCAGTATGTCACAATACAATGTTAAAGTAAATTAATTATAGTATTGTTTCCCTTCTTCAGTCGGCTCCGATATAATGACTTTGGCTTGCCTTTACTTTTTGCGGTGGATAATCTTAAAATTTTTAAGATAATACTTTATTTCTCATTAATATAAATATTGTTACGAGTTATGCAGGACTCGAATTAAAATGCCGTTGGAATTACTATAGAATTTATTAGAACTATACAAAGACGTATAACATAAGTACAAATATAACCAGACACTTGTACAAACTGCACGATCAAATAACACGCGCAAATTCCGTCACTATATCGCTTATCGAATGTACTACACACGTCTTGCTAGTATCGCAATCGTCGCTTGGCTGCCTCAACCCACATTCGGGCATCGTTTTATACTAAACTGTTTAATATAACAAAGGACCACGTGGTCTGAGGTTTCCGAGAAAAAGTAATGTGCACACCTGGTTAATTATTCCTGCGTACGGCCAACAAAGTCGAAAACAATAACAATAGGCTATTCTCTAATTGTAAACACAAAGTAAACAAAAGAATTCCAAATGCGGGAAGGGTAATAAACCGGGTGCACATTTCTTTGTCGGTATGTAACAATTTTGATATGCTAAAGAGATGCTGGCTGCATTCTTATGATTTCAGCTCTCACAGAATATCGGCGTATGAACTGTCCCAAAGTGTTACGGATGGAGACTTGAAACCAATTATTTTAAACTATTATAATATAATAGTTTAAAATAAGATAGATAGATAGATAGATAACTCTTTATTGTACACCAATACAAACATGAACTTAAGTCTAAATTATATCTAGTTATGTACAAAGGGCGGTCTTATCGCTAAAAAGCGATCTCTTCCAGACAACCCCAGGAATGAATTAAGATGATAATGGCGATGGTGGTATACGTAACATATAGTACAAACTACTTACATCCTAATAATAAATACATAAATTATATATATACATAAGTATATGGAGAAATTTTATATATTACATAGATATATACTTAATATACATACCATACAAATACATATCTACAAAATATATAAATGTTTATAAGTGAATTTAAATATCATATTCCAACGACAGGTAGTATTTTTTAATCATAGTTTTAAATATCGCTAGTGATTTTGCTTGTCTGATTGTAACAGGAAGCGCGTTCCAGAGCTGTATAGCCTTAACAGTAAAAGAATTGTTATAAAAACTTGAGTTATGCGCAGGAGTGTTCAACTTAAGTTTAGTAGAAGGGCGTAAATTATGAGAGCACGAAAGAAATTCAAAACTTTGTTTAAGGTAATCAGGTGTACTAGGGACAAATAAAATACTATAGAGAAGAGCAAGGATGTGAGTATTCCGGCGAAATCGAATTGGCAACCACTTGAGTTTTTTTCGGAATTCAGAGACATGGTCATATTTGCGTAGTCCAAATATGAACCTTATGCAAAAATTTTGGAGGCGCTCAAGTTTATTAAGTTGTTCTTGGGTTAAATTTAGATAGCTGGCGTCAGCATAATCAAGGATAGGAAGTAATAAGGACTCTGCTAGCTTAATTTTGGTGGTAGTGGGTAAGAAATTCCTCAACCTTCTAAGGGATTTGGATGAGAGATAAAGCCGCCGACTTAATTCGGTGATATGAGGTCGCCAAGACAGCTCACTGTCAAATATAACGCCAAGGTTTTTTACCTTATCACTAAAAGGAATGATTGCCCCGTCAAACATCACACTAGGTATGGTACTCCAGTCGACCTTATTAAGCATCCGTGAGCTACCGATGACGATGAGTTGAGTTTTTTCAGGATTGACATGAAGCCCAAAGAACTTGCCCCACTGCAGAATGCGTTCAAAATCAAAGTTTATGATAGAAACTGCTTTGTCTAAGGTGGCTACAGGTGATTGTGTATAAATTTGTAAATCGTCTGCATAGAGGTGATAGGTTGAAGTGAGTTGATTAGAGATGGAGTTAATAAAAACAGCGAACAATAAGGGAGAAAGCACGCCGCCCTGAGGAACACCAGCAGTGAGTTCACACCATGACGAATAATCATCCTCGACACGAACCCGCTGCCGGCGGCCATACAGGTAACTGTGAAACCAGTCAATTACTGTAGGAGATATGTTAAGAGAGCTTAGAATGCCAAGTAATATTTCAAAGTTAACATTGTTAAAAGCACTGCTGAAGTCCAGCAGCGATAGCACAGTCAATAAACCATTATCCATACCATAACGGATGTCATCGGTGATTTTCACGAGAGCAGTAGTTGTGCTGTGGCCAGGACGGAAACCAGATTGAAAGGGATTAAGGAGAGAATGCCGATTAAGGAAAATACTTAACTGTTGGTGGACTAGGCGTTCAAGGACTTTAGAAAGGAATGGCAGAATAGATATGGGACGGAATTGAGAGAAAGAAACAGGATTGAGTTTTTTAGGAAGAGGAATAATCTGGGCTTCCTTCCAGGAGACGGGAAATGTACCAGAAACTACAGAGGCATTGAATATATACGTGAGGAGAGGATTGATGACATCCAGTATAGGCAGAATCATGTTGCGACTAATACCATCGCTGCCGACAGCGTTCGATGTAATGGATTTTACAGCGCTCTTAACATCACTATCAGTAAATCGACTTAAGAAGAATGAAGGATAATCGGGTGTTGGCAGAGCGGAAAGAGTATTTAAAGTATTAGACTTAGTTACAACGTCAAAGTCAGAAATAGCTGAGAAATGTCGATTTAAATCGTCAATGTTGAGTTCATTAGGAATTACACTATTTGTTTGCTTGCCAACTCCCAGGGATCGTAAAAATTTCCAGACTTTAGCTGGGCTTTCACTTTCGACTGACTCGTGAATGTAGCGGCGTTGAGCGTCCCTACACACTCTATTGCAGCGATTGCGAATACTTACGAACGCCATTCGGTTAACTTCGTTAGGTTTAATTTTGAATTTTGTTTTAGCCTTGGACTTTTTGTGCATCAGTGATTTGATGTCATCGGTGAGCCACGGGGCTGGAAGATGTTTGATTTTTATACGGCGTAAAGGTGCATGTGAGTCATAAAGCTTCAATAAAGCAGTATTAAACACATGCAACTTTTCATCGACGGTAGCGGCCTTAGCTACCTCAGACCAATCGAATTCCCGAGCATCCTTAAGAAGTGCGTCCAGATTCATATCACCAAAATTTCGCTGCAGGATAATTTTGGGTTTCATTTTCGGCGGACGTACATTGTAAGAAAGGTAGATCAAATCATGATATGAAAAAGCGTCCGCCGAGCACTGGCCGTGTTTGGAGACGTGAGAAGGTGACGAGACCATCATCAAGTCAAGAAGAGAAGGGGTCGAGTTAGGAAAGCGATGCGTTGCACTCAGCGGAAGAATATTGAGATTTAAAGATCGGACTAAAGTTTCTAAGGAAGATGACCGATGGTCTCGTTTCAGAAGGCAGGTATTAAAGTCACCCATGATGATGGTATGTGCGAATAAAGTTGAGATATTTTCCAAAAGTGTTTCAAAGGAAGAAAAGTAATTGATACGGAGAGAAGAGATATAAAAGACTCCAAGTAGAATTTTAACATGAGCAAGTTCTACTTCTATGAGTAAATACTCCCCAGGATCAGAAGTTGGGAGTTGTGGAGACGTGCTTATAATTTTGTAGGGAATATGAGATCGAAGGTAAATAGCAACGCCTCCACCTCCACTCCCGACACGGTCATGACGGATAAGATGGAATCCTGGTAAGGTATACGAGTTAGAGGAAAGGCAGGGTTTTAACCAGGATTCTGACACTAATATAGCGTGCAAGGTACTTTGATTAAATGACGCCAACATATCTGGGAAATGAGCTGGAATACTCTGCGCATTTATGTGTACTATATTGAAATTATGAGAAAAGCCCGAAAAATTAGTTTCTATAACATTTTGCAGTGGTATTAAACTGGAAACACTGTCGTATATACTATCAGAGGTAGAAGAACAAGAACAAAAATCTGATTCAGAATCACTAACACTGTCGTAATGAAGAGCCATAAGATATAAATATTACAAAAAAAAGTATATATAAAATAATAATAAAAAATATGTAGTACCTACTTGAAAAATAAATAAACAAATAAATATAATTAAATGTACGATTAAATCGCAATTCATCTGCCAGGTGTGTGGATGAGATAGCGAGCGGTTATAAATGTTAACAACACAGTACATTAAACAATATTCACTAACAAAACACATCGACCCCAAAAGATCTTGTTACCGGACCATAAATACAATACAAGTAATGTCAATTTACATTGACAGTATTGACAGTAGTTGACGGTTGTGTACACTGAAGTATGTATTATATAGGTCTATGGTTGTGTAGTATAAGTAGTATTTATGTTTACGATGTTTACCTACATATTTCAGTGTACCTTCCTGTAGATTAAATAAATCATATAAACATTTTAAACAGTCTAGACAATTAAAAGAAATAAAAGTAAGGTGATGGAGCCACTAGCAATATAAATAAAATATAGCAATAATAAAACAGTAGTGTGGTTAAGAAACAAAGAAAAAGAGACAATATTAAATGAAAACTTACAACGGCCCAACTACAACCATAAGAATAATAATAGACGAACATATACACTGTGTAAAGATGGTAACAAGAAATAGAGTTTAATACAGCTAATGTTCCTGCTACAGAGGTCTAAGGGTTATTTATCTTCGTGAACGTGAAGCCGGCCGATGGGGTTTACTTGCAACAACCGGTTCTTTAGGCCCTGGCGGTGGTACTTGCTGGACTAGAGGAGACGAAAAAGGCAGACTATCTAGATCCTTCAGGTTCTCAATACGACGTTTAGTGCCATCACTGCCCAGCACATAAATCGTACCGTCCCGCGTCCAGCAGTTCCTCACCCCGAAACGCTGCCTGGCCTGGGTGAAAATGCGGTGTCGTCTCTTTGTAAGAAACTCCGACATCGTGATCCCGGTTCCCTTGAGCTGAGTCTTTGCAAACCAGACCTTGCTGCGATCATCGGAATCACACAACTTAAACAAGATGGGTCTGGGTCGCTCACCTGAAACTGATGGTTTACCCATTCTGTGGGAGCGGCGTATGTGGGTTTCCTGGAAATTACCCAACTTGAGCCTTTCGCTAATGATGCGAGTGACAACAGCTGCAGTGTTACTATAATATAATATAATATAATATAATAAAATATTAATTGGATTCTTTAATTTATATTAAAGTTTTTTATAATGATTTTAATTTAAAAGGTTTTAATAAATGTTTAATAATAATATTCGATGGTTTTACAGTGCAAGTGCCACGTGAACGATGTCACCGTCACCGTCATCAGCACAGATACTCTTAGGACGTTTGTCCACCGCCGCCGTCACCGGACCGTCACCGAGAACGAGATTATTTCGGGCCGAGTTTAAGATGACGTGCGGCGATCGTGAGTCCACCGCGCCGATATATCAGTGGCTCAGTTCTAGAGCGTTGTCGTATAAATAAAACAAACTAAGAGGATGGCTAGTTTCAACCGGCGACAATTGCTTCTTCTGCTTTTGTACGTTCGAAAGCGTAGGCGATGCAAAGACTTCTGGATTCATCCGCTAATACGTGAACGATACATCACAGGAGCGTTTCATGTACGTCACGACAAGTTGCGGCAGTATGAAAACAAGTTTTAGACAAAACAAAAACTGGGCGAACGGCGCTGTGTGACGGTAGTGTGTGGACAAGAACAAACGTGCTTTGTATTGCCGGCACATCGGCCCGTCATAAAACCGTGCCGACTTCTAGCGGTCACGCCGAACAACTCGAAACATCGGCGGCCGGGATGACGGTTCTCGGGTGATGGGCGTGCGGTGGACACATGGCCATATTAAATGTATGTAAAACTAAAACGGCGCCGTCATCTCGTTCTCGGTGACGGTCCGGTGACGGCGGCGGTGGACAAACGGCCTTAATCGTCATTAAAACTTCATAGCCTCCTTGATTTGGTATAGATATACTGCGTTGCGATGTCATAATTCTAACGAGTCAAATAGCTTGTTATTTTCTGTTTAAACAGTAAATACAATTATTTCTTTAAAGACATTTTGATATTAAGATGATGATAGTAAGGTTTTTACTTAAAACACATTTTAAATACCCAATTAAAGAACGGGGCGCCAGTTATTGCTATTCTCAGAATTCTGTAGTGTCATTTATTATACGACTTTACACTAACGTGTTATTAATTTATATGAAAATTCGCGTCATTGGACATTTCTCCATAAGTAATAAAGATTACAAACGTACCACAAATGACGTGTCAGTGAAACAGAACATCAGGGGCTCAATTCTCTTATTACGATCTCGTCACAATCACCGGACACTATCGCCTCAATCGTAATTTTGCCTGAGCTCGGTATTCTGTTAATTTAAATGGCGTGCACAAGGTATGCCACTCTCTCTTCTATACTAATATTATAAAGAGGAAAGACTTGTATTTTGTATGTTTGTAAGGACGCGAATAACTCAATAAACTTTTGTAGAAAAAGAAATTTCGGACAATTTAGATGGAAATGAGAGATTGAGCATGCACGTACCTGATTAATGGGCATGACATACAGCTGCTCACCTCACTTGACTTCTTCTTCACTTCTGTGAACTGTGACACTTCAGATTTGAAGGAAGAATTTAAATATTGTGAAGAAAATATCGTATAGGCTGAAAGAAGGTTACATGGCGGTACCAGTTAGAGAAGAAGACCCAATTTTCACGACTGGATAATTTTAGTAAAATTATTAAGTGACATAATAAAACTACGTTTTAACGGTTTTAAGCACGGTAATTTATTTGAATTTGGTTATTTTGACTTTTTGGCCGCTTTTTAGTGGCCGTGGTCACGGACAACAAAGATGACAATTGTCCAACGAGTATTGTTAAAGTTTTATTTAGCTTACCGCCAACTTGTTCATTTTAATTATTTAGTTTTAATTTTGTGTTCTCTATGGGAGCCTAATCTAATTTACCACCGCTTCGCAACATATGGCTTGAAGAGAAGAAGCGGCGCAAGAAACTCTTCAGCAAACATGCTTAGCTCTAAAAATTTTATATAATATTAAAATGGCTGAAAGGAAAAATGTAAGGAATTATTAGTCGAGTTGGTTTGTGTTCCGCTGCATTGTTTTTACTATGTATACAAGTCGCCAAAATTTAAGAAAATATTATATATTTATTTATTTCCTTTCCACCAAACATAACAATAAAGCGGAAAACACAAAAAATATCTTAACTATGGGTGGAAAAGCTGGGAGCCCAAACTAGGAAAAAAATCGTGTAATTATGGCACTCCTAACTCCTCACCCCCAACTTAAAAATACTAGTATATAGTAGCTAACACTAATGTTTATAAAATATGCAGGTAGTTTAAGTTATATATGAGTTGTGTGAGCATGTGCCTGTGGTGTGGATGCATATGGCTATGTGTATGTGTGTATGTATGTGAGCATGTGTGTATGTATGTGAGCATGTGTGTGTGTGTGTTGGGGGGAGGTGTTTGTGTGTGCGTATGATTGTTGTTGAAATCCCATCATTGGAACTGTAAAGATAATTATTTAAAGGGTTGCATAAGGTTTTCAGTTTTCATAATCCATTTTTAATAGAAAAGATTTGACTTGCTTTTTGAGTTCGTAGTGTTTTAATTTGTACAAGTCATTAGTTAGCTTTGAACTTATTTTGTTGTATATAAAAGAACTAAGAAAACAAGCATGTTTTTGAGCAAATGTTGTTTTAAATGTTTCATTTACAAGTATTTTGCCTTTTATACGTTTAGTGCATTGTAATATCGAGTTATATGGTAAAACACGATGTTGATGTCGACATATTTGAAATATGAATATTTGCCTTACAGATAGCACTTGCCACTCTTGATATAGTAAACTAGTAGGGTAACGAAAAGGCCGTCCCAGGCCAACCTTTAAAACAGCTCTTTGCGCTTTTTCAAGTGGTAGTAGGTGAGTTTTATAAGCACCACCCCACGTCGTTATGCAGTATGAAATAATGGTATAGCAAAGTGCATAATAGATTGTAAGCAAATTTTTAATAGTAGCTGCGTGACTTATTTTCCGAAAAATAACAATTAACTTTCTCACTCTAGCGACCAGTAATTGAATATAGGGCTTATATGTAAGTTGATAATCTATTATAATGCCCAAATATTTTACATTGTGGCAATTTTCTAAGATTATACAAGTATTATTTGTTGTATTTGATTTACAGGAGCAGTTTTTTACATGAGCTACTAGCTTAAGATCTGTTTCATTGTTTATGTTTTTTGTCTGCAGTGAAAAAGTGACAAATTTAGTTTTGCTCGGATTTATAGTTAATAAACTACTTGTTAATGATACACAAATATCATCAAACCCCTATTGTGCATATTTAAAGACATCATCCCAACACTCGCCTTTAAACAGTAAAACTGTGTCATCGGCAAAGAATATAAGTTTGCCGTGTTGTATTTTAGTTTCACAGACATCATTAATGTAGGCCAAAAAGAGTGTTGGACCAAGAATACTTCCTTGAGGAACTCCGTAAGTGACGGGTATTTCTTGGCTGAAGTAATTGCCTATTTTCACAGTTTGAGATCTGTCACTAAGGTAGCTCCTGAAGAGTTCAAGCTGTTTGCCACGTATTCCGAGACGTTCTAACTTTCTCAATAGAAGCGGGATGCTGACTGTATCAAATGCCTTGGCCAGGTCTAGAAATATCGCCAAACATTTTTCCCCTTGATCAAGTGATCTCGCTATAAAGTCATTTAGATTTGATACAGCATCTGAAGTTGACATTCCACGTCGAAAACCGTATTGATTTTCCGAAATTAATTTATATTTTTCTAAATAGTTCACAAGACGATAATTTATAACTTTTTCAAGAATCTTGGAAATTGATGGCAATATAGAGATTGGTCTATAGTTAGTCAATTGTGATTTGTCCCCAGACTTAAAAATAGGATAAATGACAGATTTTTTTAACGCAGAGGGAAATACAGACGTTGAAATACTTAAGTTACAAATGTGAGTAATAGGGGCAACCAGATAGTTTATATTTTCTTTAATAATCCGCGTAGAAATATTGTCTAAACCAGTCGAACAATTTGATCTCAATCTGTATCAAATGTATATATAGTGACAGTTGTTTGCGTGGCAAATAACGTCCATCTTACCAGTACTGGCGCTATTAACGCAGTCATGAAGTCTTGTTCGATGGAATGGTACAAGTCTGGACCCGGCCTAAGATAATGTTGTCCGCAGATTTAAGCAATCAAATCCAGGAAATTTACGACTGACCTTAAAAAATGAAGACGTCGATTGGACTTTATAGTTTAATGTCCATGGAAGTAGGTTTCCGGAGTTTTAGATCGCTTTGTTACTAACGACTTGTTTGGGTAAAGTGAGTTATCGCATATACATTAGGATCCATTACGATTCTATTTAGGATGGACTATTTCGTATGTTTTGCTCGTTGTTGTAATACTAGGTCACCTATAAAGATGTTACCACCTTCTAAAGTGTGTTGGCGGATTCCTGAAGAAAATAGGGTGGGTATACAAGCCAGATACGAGCACAATACTGTTATGTTTTGCCAGGTGGTAGGGCATTTTCCTAACTGGATGCCTACCACCCCTGTTCTAAGGTATGTCGCCATAACAACCTTGAGTTGTGTTCCGGCATTAGTGACCAGGTTCCAGTCTCCCTTAAGAGGGCAGCAGCGCATTTGTAGCACCTTTGGTGTTGCAAATGTCCATAGGCAATGGTAACCGCTTTCCATCAAGTGGGCCGTCTGCCTGTATGCTGACCTCGTGCAATTAAAATAAATAAATAAATATGGAAATCAGAGCTCTAATGCTCCCAGTATAGAATAGAATATGCTTTCATGGCATGACATAAGATCTTAAGTCGTCAGAAGCTTAAGTACAGGAGAGAGTAGGCGGTCTTATCACTAAAAGCAATTTCTTCCAGACAACCTAAGGATGGATTAGAGAAAAGTTATGTAACATGAGAGTTACAGATAGCAATAGTGATGGATATACAAACAATACAATTTTTAACATATACATTTTTGTATATGTTAAATTTCAATTTAATATTGGAACGTGTGGCTGACTTTTGAGTTGTTTCTGCCACCGTTGATGTTACACTCGAAAATATATGTTGTAAGAACGAACATCTCTCGTATTCTTTAACGAAGCCTTCTTAGCCCCCAACAAATAGCTTTAAAAGTAATTGGCTTACAACAATTACGAGTCGTTTCTGATTTTAGCAGCTGTTATCACGGCATGAACGCGTGACCAGAAACAGACATCGGTGTGTGACTACAAGATTTCTTTTTTACACGCTTTATATTAGCTTCACTTGTATGTCAGTATGTCTGTAACCGACCCCTTTGAGCTCGATTTTGTCCTACTTTGAACGATCAGATTTAATTCATACTTTGCACACCTGTCAAAGGTCGATGACAATGCAATAATATAGTATCATGGAGCTGATCTGATGATGGAGTGGGAAGGTGGCCATAGGAACTCCTGTACTAAACAAGATAGACCCTTCGTGTTTGGGCCCGTATGTTTATATCGCGTGACAATGCAATAATATGGTACCATGGAGCTGATCTGATGATGGAGACGGAAGGTGGCCATAGGAACTCCTGTACTAAACAAGATAGACCCTTCGTGTTTGGGCCCGTATGTTTATATCGCGTGACAATGCAATAATATGGTACCATGGAGCTGATCTGATGATGGAGTCGGAAGGTGGCCATAGGAACTCCTGTACTAAACAAGATAGACCCTTCGTGTTTGGGCCCGTATGTTTATATCGCGTGACAATGCAATAATATGGTACCATGGAGCTGATCTGATGATGGAGTCGGAAGGTGGCCATAGGAACTCCTGTACTAAACAAGATAGACCCTTCGTGTTTGGGCCCGTATGTTTATATCGCGTGACAATGCAATAATATGGTACCATGGAGCTGATCTGATGATGGAGTCGGAAGGTGGCCATAGGAACTCCTGTACTAAACAAGATAGACCCTTCGTGTTTGGGCCCGTATGTTTATATCGCGTGACAATGCAATAATATGGTACCATGGACCTGATCTGATGATGGAGTCGGAAGGTGGCCATAGGAACTCCTGTACTAAACAAGATAGACCCGTCGTGTTTGGGCTCGTATGTTTATATCGCGTCAAAATGCAATAATATGGTACAATGGAGCTGATCTGATGATGGAGTCGGAAGGTGGCCATAGGAACTCCTGTACTAAACAAGATAGACCCTTCGTGTTTGGGCTCGTATGTTTATATCGCGTGACAATGCAATAATATGGTACCATGGAGCTGATCTGATGATGGAGTCGGAAGGTGGCCATAGGAACTCCTGTACTAAACAAGATAGACCCGTCGTGTTTGGGCTCGTTTTACTTGTCTTGGCTAGCACTCTGCTGCTACATGATATGCAGGATCTCAAAAGCTTGTATTTAAAAACATTTAAACAAAAATCAACTAAAAAATGAAAAATAAATAATAGTTTAAAAAAACTAAAAAAACACGCTTTTATAAAAAATCAATCAATTAATAATATAATATCTCAAAAAGCGCTTTGAATACACCCCACGCTTTTTTATATTATATTAAATTTTATTTTTTGTTTTTTTAGTTGGATTTTTTATAAAAGCGTGTTTTTTTTAGCTTTTTTAAACTATTATTTTTTACATTTAAATATCGCAACCCTAAAAATGTTAAAAAATGTACTTCCTTTTTCTAAAAATAAAAATATTTTGTTCACAAATTTTGCTACAAGAATTGCGTTATACAGTCATATTTACAATCTTATACTAATATATAAAGTTGAAGAGTTTGTTTGTTTGAACGCGCTAATGTCAGGAACTACTAGTCTGTTTTCTTTCAGTGTAAGATAGCCCATTTATCGAGGAAGGCTATAGGCTATGTACCATCACGCTAAAGCCAATAAGAGCCGAGCTCCAATAAAGAATGTTTCAAATTCGGGGGGTATTTTCAATTACTTTTTTTAACTATTCCACGCGGACTAAATTAAAATTACTTAATAAAACTTAAATTGATTTGATTGATTGATTGAATTAATTGCATTGATTTTGTTAGTTATATATACCATTTTGATATGCCATTTTTAGATAATCGACTTACATATGATCATCATATTGATCATATTGCCAAAAAAGCTTCATCGTCCTTGGGTTTCCTCATTCGCAATGCTAGCTCGTTTACGGAAATAGTCACCAAAACAGTTACCTCTGGTATGCTAGTCAAATTTGGAATCCATAGTATGAAATACATTCCACTAGATTAGAAAATATTCAAAATGAATTCACAGGGTTTTAAGCTATTGGATAGCTTTTATCGCGGGCTTTGAGCGCGGCGACCGAATCAAGAAATTCCGTAACGAAAATAAAACCTAACACCCCCCACTCCGCCTACCATGTAGCTCAGCCGAGCGTTCGCTTAACGTGTATGTATATATTACGACTGTACGAAGCTCGCACGGATCGAGACGAGCTGCTCCGAAATCGAACGAACACGTAAGCAGCTGTTTGTGAGTAAGTATATAGGTGTATAGGTATCTATCATATCTTTATAATGCCACACTCACTGCATGTGCGCCGCCCCGTAAGTATACATGTAGGTATATATGTATACATAGGTGTACCTATGTACAACAGTGAATAGCAGTTGCTGGTGAATAGCTATACGCGTAAAATTTGTGTATAAAGTGTTTTAAATATGAATAAACAAAGTGCATTTATTAATGAAGAAAGTGATGAAAAAATAGTGAAAGAAAATGAGTGATAGCTTAAAAATACTGCTTAAATAAAAAATAAATAAATAATTATAATTGCATAAGTTGATAAAAAATGCTATGCAATAGCTTTTTATTAATTTTAAATACCACGGAAATGTTACGTTGAACGCTATTTTATTTCATTTTTTAACTCTTAAAAATAGAAATATTGCTGATTTACGTCTTTTAATAAAAATTGCGCAGTCTAAAATCGATTGTGCAAATTTCATTGAGAAACTACGTTTGTATGTTCCCCTATGTTCGCTGTAGGAAATTATTACACACCACGCTATTGACGCGCACAGACCGACGTAATTCGTTCTGTATCAGAACAGTAAATGAATTTAGTAACTTAAATAAGTTGGAAGACACA
This sequence comes from Dendrolimus pini, assembly GCA_949752895.1. Classification (NCBI taxonomy): domain Eukaryota; kingdom Metazoa; phylum Arthropoda; class Insecta; order Lepidoptera; family Lasiocampidae; genus Dendrolimus; species Dendrolimus pini. Next base: position 4,947,447 of record OX457143.1, read on the forward strand.
GACTTAGACCTATTTATTAGTGTAGCATTGTTAGGCGCAAAGTTGGTTAAGTTCTATTAAAATCGGATTTATCAGTTTAAGTATCTTACATCTATGCACATTGTTTTATTGTTTAGATAGATAGATAACACTTTATTGCTCACCAAAATAAACAAATACAGAAACAAAATGCATAATTACAATACTTCTTGGCAAAACAACAGGCGGCCTTATCGATAAAAGCGATCTCTTCCAGGCAACCTAACTTAAAATAAATTCTTAACTAATCTGGCGATGTAGGTGGAGCATAAAAAAGATAGGACTGTACAATTCAAATATACATACTTACACTAATTTATAAATTGAATCCATACATCAATTTAATAGTAATATATATACCTGCGTATATAAAAAAATATATATATTTGTTAACATTATATGAGACAAGCTTTTATATTAAAATATATTGCAATAGATAAATAAGTAAGTGTTTATTGCTTCTTTGTATATATATATATATATATATATATATATATATATATATATATATATATATATATATTTCCTATTTTTACTGTTATCTGTGGAAGCTTATTAATAGCTTCTCTTGATCTAGCTAATTTCTAGTTACAATACAATACAATACAATACTCTTTATTGTACACCAACATTAAATGGAAAACAATAATACAAATACACAAAAAAACTTACTTACTAAAAGGTTGTACAATGGGCGGCCTTATTGCTAAAAGCAATCTCTTCCAGGCAACCTTTGGATGGACAAGATCTTATTACACAGATGGCGTTGGCGTGCAGTTGAAATAGATATAAATAAATAAAAAAAATAAAAAAAATGTAATAATAAAATAATTATAATATATATATTATACATAGTTATAAAAATATATACGTACATAAACATACGGAACCAACAATAAACACGTTATACAGTTAAATAGTGCTCCTTCACAAGTCTGTTAAATGAATGGATAGATTTAGCAGACCGGACATCTGCCGGCAGAGCATTCCAGAGATGCACAGCCTGGACAGAGAACGATCTTGCGTAAATCTCCGTAGAATGTATCGGTGTCCTAAGTCGCAACCTCTCTGACGTTCTCAAAGACCTTGAATCACTGTGAAAGAACTGAAAACGTTCTTTAAGATAAGAAGGGGTCCTAGGATCAAACAATACGTTATAAAGAAGAGACAAAACATGAGCATTACGGCGAAGTCGGATAGGCAACCATTTGAGCTTTGTGCGAAATTCAGATATGTGATCATATTTGCGCAAGACAAATATGAATCGTATACAGAAATTTTGAAGTCGCTCAAGTTTATCTAATTGGTGCTGGTTAAGATCTAGATAGCTGACGTCACCATAATCAAGTATAGGAAGAAGGAGCGATTGCGCTAGCGCTATTTTAGTGGTGAATGGTAGAAAATATTGCAGACGGCGAAGAGAAGCAGCTGATGCAAATATTTTCTGACTGATTTTCTGAAGCTGAAGGAGCCACGATAACGATTTATCTATGTGAATTCCTAGATTCTTCACAGTATCACTTATAGGAACAACAGTTCCATCAAACATGATAGGTGGTAATGAGGACCAGTCAATCCTAGAAATCATTTTGCTACTTCCAGTGATAATAGATTGGGTTTTACTAGGATTAACACTTAGCCCATATTTCCTACTCCAATCAGATATACGTTTTAAGTCAGCGTTAATAATGTCGATAGCATCAGATAAGGTAGCGATGGGTGCACTGGTGTAAATTTGCAAATCATCTGCATATAGGTGGTAGGAACTTTGAAGCTGTTCAGAGATAGAATTTATGAAAATCGCTAAAAGTAGAGGAGATAAGACGCCACCCTGAGGTACGCCAGCAGTAGTATTACACCAAGAAGAAAATGAATCTTCAATTCGTATACGCTGTCGACGTCCAAACAGGTAAGTACGAAACCAATCAATCACTGTTGGAGATATGTTAAGAGAGCATAGCATGCCGAGTAAAATATCAAAATCTACTGTATTGAAGGCGTTACTGAAATCCAATAAGGTGAGAACTGTCACTGTACCCTTTTCCGCAGCAAATTTGATATCATCAGTAATTTTTACTAAGGCAGTGACAGTACTATGCCCAGGTCTGAAGCCTGATTGGAAGGGATTTAAAAGGGAGTTTTTATTAAGGAAAATGCTGAGCTGGTTGTGAACAAGACGCTCCAGAACTTTTGATAGGAATGGGAGTATGGATATGGGGCGATATTCGGAAAAGGATTTGGGATTGGGTTTCTAGTTAATATTATTATAAAATAAAATGTGATAAAATTCTGGGGGGCGAATTTCGAAAAATACAATTTCCAGATTTTTTCTATCTGTCTGTCTGAGCATCACATGAAAAATAATAAATGGACAGAAATGAAACACGACACAGACCTAGCTCATATCCCGGATCAACGCTGAGGATTCATTTTATTCCGGTTAATGACTACGTGTAGGTAGGATAGAAGAATATAGCGAAAAGGTGGAGCGGTGCTACTTTTCCGTTTTTCTCGGTACCGCTGTACCAACTCACTAACAACCATCAATAGTATTCTATATTTCCAACAGCTATGTCGGCGTTATGCTAACAGCGAACTTGTTTGTCTGACACATGTTAGTTAATCATAAATTGAATTTGGTCTAAAATTATTTCTTATATAATAAAACTTCAAAAAGCTAGAGAACAATAATTTATAACGTATTTTAGAGTCGCGTTTTTATACGCTATTGATCCTAGTACCATTTGATTGTGCTACTAATCAGTAAAAAAAATATTCAAGTTCAACAATGTATTAACGTCTTTATAAACATGCATCGGTTCCGAACAGGTGTTCAGAAAATGCTTATCAAAAGATTACCGAGTGTTTAGCTAAATTCAGCACTATATTTAAGCCCGTGTAACATAGATTTTTGTGTATCAAGGTCATATATAAGTTATTGCCTATTTGTTCTTCAATTTTATTATTATTTAAAATAGATATATATATATATATATATATATATATATATATATATGTATGTATATTCACTTCTTAAGTGTGTACACTAGTACACGCACACATTTTTATTTATTTTGTCCGTTTTGTTGATATGATGTCTTGTATCTTGGAAGATAAAATAGTTTTACTTAGATACCGATTAGAAGGTTACGTCAATAAAGCCATTATATAATGACCTTACTTCATTTCAAATTACAACTTACATATTCACAACGCGGTATTTATTTAGAAAAATTCCATTAAATCTTACGTATAGCGTGACCGGTAAATTATTTACATACACAGTTGTAGCGGAAAAAACTTTAATTTCAGGGGGAAAAGAATTAGAATATTATTGTTTTGTTTATTGACAACTATGCCTTGGCTTTTAAATGTTTCACAACTTCCGTGTCCGTTCTGTGGCGTATATAATAGTGTTAGGTGCTACACCTTCTCGCAAGTAAAATACCACAAACTTGAACTAATTCACATATTCCCAGTTGTTACTACTAATTATCGGCAAATACATAATTAGTACCGGCAATCGATATTCTCTCGAGAATATGGATTGTCAATAAATTTATACACTATTTTAATCATTATATTTTTCTTTTAAAATACTTTTGTAACACCAAATTTATCTCTAATATCAATCACGATGTCTTGTTGCCACAAAATAAAAGCTTGAAATATATAAACTGCTACATTTCCAATTTTTATTAAATTTCACGTTTACACGTTTCCAATAATAAATAACATGAAAAATAAAATTTGGAAATGTTTACGCGTCGCTCTATCATATCAACTTTGAAATTTCTAATCGGAAGCACGAAAGAGACTAGTGAGAGCAGAAAAGAAAATAATAATTAAATATTGTGGCGAATTATGGTGGAACCATCTAGTTAGTTTAAGAACTAAAAAAAAAGCTAGAAAATTCTGGAAGGAAAAGACAAGGACGGATATATTTTAGAAAGGGATAGACGATGAACGAAAGACAGAGATAGATAAATGTTAGAAAGGGATAGATGTATAAACGAAAGTTCTCGAAAAGAAGGTTTGGGAAGGAAAAGACAGTGATAGATACATGTTTAGAAAGAGACAGATAGTAAATAAAAGAATAACGAAATTATGGGTTCCAGAAGATTCTTCCGGGTATATATATAAGCAGCGCCAGGCACGCCTACCGGGCAGTTTAGAGTTGAGTTCAGTTCAAGACACCGAAGCGACAAGTGCGATACGGAAGAGTTGGAAGAGAGGTTAAATAGAAGACAGTGACGAATAAAGTGGTGAATTTAGTGTCAAGTTTAGTAGACAGTTACGTGAAGGAGGCGTGTAGTTTTTACAATGAATTTTTCTGCCTAATATTATTCGTTTATTACAGTAATTTTTCTCAGAAATAACTGTGTCAGTAAGAGCTATTTATGAAAATTAATGTAACATTCAAACGCAGCGACGCGACGGACAGAAGGCCATTTGACGGCACAAGGACATAGCCATTTTCAAAATGGCTACGAATCCTTCAAAATCAAATAGATATGTGGCGTTGATATGTGTACACCATTACTTTTATGCTGGCAATACCTCCATTGACTGGCAACAGTTGAGAGCCAGCCATTGTATTATTTATAGCATTTAGACAGATCGCATGTACCTAAATTTTTCTTACATGGTATTACGTACCGTTCAAGTGTAAATAAAATATTACACAAATAACAGTCCTTAGACTAAAATTTTACTCTCTGAAATACAAACTACTAATTTAATCTAAGAAACTACGTTTTTACTGTTTTAAGAGCGGTAACTTATTAGATTTTTATTATTCTGTTATTATTTATTATTCACAATTTTCTGCGGCCGAGCGGCCTGTCATAAGAGGCGAAAAACGAACCCACAGGCTGGTGGTAGGCCATTTGGCCAGGTTCCAACCTGCCTTTAGAGAGCGGTAGCGCATTTGTAGGACCTTTGGTATTGCAAAAGTCCAAAGGCAATGGTAGGTGCACCGTCTGCCTGTCTGCTGAACTCAAGCTATAAATAAAAAAATCGGACGTTTCAGCCACTAACCGCACTACCGTGCTCAAAACCGTTAAAAACTAGTTTTTACAAGCTTATATTTAACTTGTAATGGATGTACGTATGTAAGTTCGGGTGGAATCTTGCAAGTTAAATTTGACCAACTTCCCGGTTTCTGATTGAGCTGAAATTTTGCACGAATTTGTATATCGCGTGACAATGCAATAATATAGTACCATGGAGCTGATCTGATGATGTGCACGGAAGGTGGTATGAACTCCTATACTAAACAAGATAGACCCGTCGTGTTTGGGCTCGTTTTGTCTTGGGTAGCACTCTGCTGCTACATGATATCCAAGATCTCTTAAAGCTTGTATTTAAAAAAACCTTTAAGAAAAAGATTGTATTATATATACTAGTCGCGAAAACTTAAGTTACTTAAGTTTTCGCGATAGCTAAATCGAATAACTAATATTAATCTAAGAAATCAGTAAATAAATACGGACTTAACGCCGTCAATACCCACCCGCTTTCTAGGAACCGCGTTGTTTGATTGATAATTATTTGCGAGGCGACGTTTTTCTAGGAGATCGCGTTTGAAAGGCAAAACATATGTTGCCAGTATAAGCACTAATATCCTGTTAATCTTTTTGAAGTCAAACGATTACCCTTGAACTAATCGTGTTTCTTAAGATGAGTGACAGTTTAGATAGCCGACCAACCCCTCTCTATACCCCATACTCCAATCCCATGTCTATATCGCATACCCCAGATCCATTGCCGTATCACATCCTCTCCATCCCATTCCTTCTGTTTCACTCCTCTATTCCATCCTTCAGCTTCGGCTCTTGTGTTGCAAACATCTATAGGCAACGGTAACCACTTTCCATCAGGTAAGCCATGAGCTTGTCTTTTATACTCCAGCTATAAAAAAGAGACATTATACACAATACAGGTTTGAAAGAAAGCCGCATTTAAAATTAAATGTTTTAAATAATGGCAACACTTTTACAAGGAAACTTGCGCACACGCAGGTGTCAAGGTTTGCGATGATCGCGATTACAAAACACGAAGGCGGTTTATAAACGCAGATGAATCATAACACCATAGAATGGGAATTTCAAATACATAACAAGACTATTTTTAGTGTTCAGTATTCATTTTCGTAATAAAGAACCTTATAAAGGCTTTGTATCCGCCTTTCTAACTCAGTCATTTTATATAAACGTACTAGGATATGTTCGCGACGTTGTCCACGCATAACCCGAATTTCCCGCGGGATTCCAGGACATAAAGTACCGCATTACAAAAAGTGAGCTACCGATGTAGTGAGAACGGTGTTAGAATAAGCAAATTTTTATGTACCCGAACAATTACAAACTGCTCCCGGGAAAAATGCCACGAGTTTCCCGAGAAAAATAATGTTTCACGTTTAATTAATTAAAAAAAAGTACAAAAACATCAGTAGATATTGTAATACATAAAATTAAAAAAGAAAAAAACAACATACATGGCACTAGTTGAGATAATATATATAGGTATAGACATAAGGCACACAATGCACATGCACTCTCTCACAACACCAGCATGTAACAGATATACTCTACAATAGTGTAAGTTTAGTATTAAAATTAGAAAAAGAAATTATATAAGTTATTCTTAAGGTACACAACACAACATAAAAACCACAAAATTAATGTCACACACAATAACAAAAATAAACAACAAGCGTGTATGAACTCAAAAAACTCTAACAGTAATTAAGTATTAAAAAGGGTACGGAACTCGAGTCCGTAGATTTGTTAATAATAATTTTAAAAAAACAAAATTTTTAATGTTTACGTACTTACGTTGCTGTTCTTCTTCTTTGTTCAAATTTGACTAAGCACGGCTTATGCATCTAACCAGAGTCACGTGGTGAAACTCTACAGTTGGACATAGCTATTAAAACTGAGATCAATTATACTTTTATGTATTAAAACGTGGAATGTCGGGCACAACAACCGTTCGTGTCGTAAACTTTTTAGATAGCCTTAGCCTAGCCATTTTGCGTGCACGCTGTTCCCGAAATTTACCACTCAATTGATTTTTTTATATAAAAACGAACTTCGGTTATTTACTTCATTTTAAGAAAAAAAAGTCCACTATTCCAATATTGTAGATAGTATAATTGGATAAGTGCCTGGGAGACCACGAAGTATGAAATGTTTCATAGAAATTATATACAAAACTAGCTGTTCCGGCAGATGTTGTCCTACCCTGAAGAAATAAAATTTAGAACCCACCTGCAGCGCCATCTGCCGGGCTTATTTGTGAATCTAAGCCATCTGGGGACCTACTCGAACACACACAAAACATATCATAAAGATCGGTCCGGGTTTTAAAAGTTCAGTGACATACACACTAACGTTAACATTTTATAATTGGGCTCAATAATCAAGATAAAAACTATCCTATCTTTCAAGTTGGATCAAACTGCACACAGTGTGCAATTTTGATTTAAATCGGTTAAGTAGTTTAGGAGTCCATCGCGGACAAACAATGTGACACGTAATTTATATATATATATTAAAAAGATATACGCACGGAATGAAATAGGCTTCCTTGTTTTATCAAAACGACTACAGAACCCCAAATAAAATCTCCATTTGCATTCAAATTAAAGGTGACTGACACCATATCTAGTCTATCATATAACAGATGAAATGACACGAGGTGTGACATGATGCTTGTAAATCAGATTTATGGCATAGTAGGCGCAATAAAAAAATATCTTGCAGTTTACAGCTCAATAAAGTTTGGATCTTTGGCTATGATTCAATTATGAGTGTTGGATCAGGTTTTGCAGATTAGGTGTATTATGTTTTCGTTTAGTAAAAAGTACGTCGTAATGGAGCAAGCAAGTTACCTTATGGTACCCAAGAGGGGACATCAGAAGACAGGGGTGTCCAAAAACAAAATGGAGCGACGATATCCGTCTAACCTTGGAAACATACTGGACCAGAGTTGCAGAAGACCAAGCTCAATGGAATGAGCTGGAGGAGGTATATGCCAAGAGCCACGCCGAATTGCGTGATATACTATAAGAAACAAAATAAAAAAGAAAAAAATGATAAATTGCATGTATGTAATTCGGAATAAAAGGGCTTTATTATTATAAAAAGTACGTCGGGCCGTTTTGAGATCCTGGTGGTAGTTCGCGTCATGGTTGGAAGCTCCATAGGATGGGTCGCCGTCTCCTCTTTCTGCGAGTAGGTCATGCTCACCAAGGAGGAGATGGAGCGGGAGCATGAGTTCACCAGCCTGCACTGTTCCTGCCAAAGGTGGGCGCATCGGCGCCGGAGGGCGACCTTCGACTGCCGTGGTTTCCTAGGGAAAGGTTCTCACCTGTCTTTAACATTGCGTGCGCGCTTAAATTTCGAGATTCTGTCTGTGGTTCGCGTCATGGTTCAAAGCTCCATTGGATGGGACGCCGCCTTCTCCTTCTGCGCGTAGATCATGCTCACCAAGGAGGAGATGGAGCGGGAGCATGAGTTCACCAGCTTGCACTGTTCCTGCCAAAGGTGGGCGCATCGGGAACTATCCCTGGGGAAAGGTTCTCACCCGTTGTTAATATTCAGTGCGCGACCTATCCCCTCGTGCGGTGCGATACAGTCCACGCCAAAAAGAGAGAAGAAAGACGTCAGGGGCGTTGGGCGTGCAACGCAACCATATACCAGTGACCCTGCTATAAAGACGGAGAACAGAACACCGAGGGCTTTTAGTAGGTATTGAGGACCATAGCAGTAGAATTTCTAGTGCCACCCTAACGTGGCGAATCCCAGAATCTCCACTGCGTTTCCTCCGCGGTGGATAGTCATCACACGGATTTCCCCTTATTAAAAAAGGATATTGAAAACTCGTTAATCTATGTGTGCCATAACAAAGAACCACCTCTAGCAACAATAAAATAGGTTAGTAAAACGGATATTATACATGAATTCTAGTAATAACAAACAAATATTTTGTGAATGAATAGGCGGAACAAACAACTATTTATAGTAAGCATTAGCATTTATCTTTTACACAAGTTCATTCAACTAAGGGCCGTGTCATATTCTTATTTTATTTCAGGTTGCCGACGCCTGAAGGTATTACTCCGAAGTCTGTCACGTCTGATTATCTCAGACGTGTTAGACGTTAGAAATATATTTGGAGTATATATAAAAGTGTCTTAATATTCTTTTCTATTTTGTACTCATAAAATAATATTATTTTCAGAAATTAAGTTATAAATAGTACAAGCGATTATGGACTGTGTAATAAATCGTTGCCAGATGGGAGCATGCCCAGAAGGCTGGCTGTATTACCGCACTGCTTATTCGTTGGACGAAATATGAGCCACGGGTGGCATGGAAGAGTTTCTTGAAAATTTCTTTAAAGAAACTCTTTGCCGATGGACCCCAAGCACCTGATGTTTCAAACGGCAAACGGCACAAATATGTAACCCCTTGTTAAGGTACCATATTTGCACCATTTGAGAGCTTCAGCTTTAGTAGCAGCGTTGCCAGCCTCGAACTCAGTCATTGGAAGATGCGGACATAGCATCCTCTTGCTATCGTCGCGTACCAAGCCATTCGGTTCTAACACGCCCGGTACAACGACGCTGACAAAGAGTCCGGCGGATGTCATTGAGGTTGGCATAGCGAGATCTTCGACCAACATGATATGTAAACATGATAATCTGTGGTGTACAAACGGGTCCAGCATACTCCTACACTGGCAATGATGTGTTAGGCAACATAAAGTGTCTTGTGTTTACAATTTGTTTCATCAATTCTGTGAAAATATTTCTTTTTAATACCGAAAAGGGAACCAATATTGATCTGATATCTACAGTCTGTTTCAAATAGGAAAGTATGGAGGTGAGAATATAAAAATGGAAGTAAACACAGTAATTCTAAGGTTATTAGTTCATAACATTATTATTAAACAGTAACAAGATTAAACATATTTTTATAAAATTAATTTTTGATATTTATTTCGTAGGAGAATTTAAAAATTAAATTTAATTTAAATGATCACGGATAAAGAGTGATTAATAAGTTATAGGGTCTTAATGTATATATTCATGACACTCACGGGCCCTGAGGCCATGAGCCTCTACTGAAATTTAAAAAAAAGGACTCATTGACTCTTCAGGTGATCAGGGCTGGTGTTTACCTCGGGCAACGAATCAGTATGGCGATCCAGCGAGGAAACGTAGCCAGCCTTCTGGACACCTTACCCATAGAAGACGACGATCTAGGCTCACTGTTCTACTTATATATGATAACAGCCCATAACTGTCCCACTGCTGGGCTCGGGTATCCCACTAGGGGAACGGACAGTGTACTCGCCACGTTTATCCAAGGCGACTTGGCAGGTTTGACACATCAGTTATCTCGATGTGCAGGTTGCATCACGATGTTTTCCTTCACCGTTATTAGCACGCAGTAATTATAACAATATGCACATTAGGTCAGAAAACTGCCTAAGTGGTGCATGCGTTCCGGCCAGGATCGAACCCGCGCCCTTTGAGTTCGAGACGAGTGCGCTAGCCATTACTCTACCACGACTTCTACTTATAGTCTTAAGATATTATGGGTAGAATAAATACAATATAAATGAGTTACGTTTTCTTTTATTTTATTAGTTTATAAAAAACTTTTAAGCTCTAGAACACGAAATTTGAAATATTAACGAAAAACTCCAAAACATTTCCAACTCTGTCTATATGAGCATAGTGTTTAAATTATTAAATATAATGTATTCTATCTCATTCTCTAGCAGGCTTTATAGATTTATGTGTTTATCTTTTTAATGTCGCTTTTTCGTTTCATCGAGTTTCAAATCACAACGATTGTGAAAAGTTACACTTCAAATTTTTTTTTAAATAACAGTAGTATAATATGTAATAATCTAAACTAAATCTAATCTAATATTAGTATGAATATGTTCGCTATTTTTCAAATTGATTCATTTAACGTTCCGCAAGCACATGTTACCTATTCAAACTAAGTCACAGAATAGAGTATTCCACAGAAAATTATATTAAACTATTTTAACAAAGAGTTTAAAAGTACTTAGATCAAAGTTGTTTCATTTTCTATCTTGTCTAAGTAGATTGTTTACACATGTCATTTTTTTAGTAGTGTTAATTATGTTAAGCGTAGTGACTGTATTCTCTTTGTTTCTTTGTTGTTGCAATAGCAGTACACACAACAACACAACAATAGTTAATATGAGCGGCTCTCATTGCCAACATTGCGATTTTCTTTTTTCACGTTTATAATATATATTTTACAAACATAAAATTTATTAAAATGTTGACAGTATTGTTCGTTGTACTCGTGCAATGAAAAGTCGTCTTTAATTAAGGTAACGAACGTTTTCATTCCGCGACGATACTTTCACTGTTCTTGAAATAATAATAAAAAGTTTTTAGAGAATTTGTACACTGTATTTTCAGCAAACGATGTTTGCTTAAGCAATAGATCAAATGTTATTCTTAAGTTCTTACTTTTTTATTGCAGGAGTTCAGCAGACAGACGGCCCACCTGACTGAAATTGGCTACCATCGCCTATGTACATTTGCAACACCAAAGGTGCTACAAATGCGCTGCTGCTTTCTTAGGGAGACTGGAACCTGGTCACTAATGCCGGAACACGACTCAAGGTTGTTATGACGGCATACTCTAGACCAGGGGTGGTAGGCATCTAGTCAAGCAAATGCCCTACCAACTGGCTTCTGCACGGAAAGAAGATATAGTTACGTATATATATTATATATAGTTTATTAATATAATTAATTATTTATATAACAATACCAGCGGATGGTTCACCCGTAGTCAATTGTGACCAAGCAGCAATATTTCCCATGCTAAATGGGAAAAGGCATGGCATGGAGTGTCGTTACTCCAAAGCTAATAAAGGCAAAATGAACTATAAGCGGTACGATGCATTTCACCTTGTAACCCTTGGGGTAGGTCGACCCCTAAGGCGCGGAGGTCGTCAAGTAATGTGCAAAACGATAAAACTCAATGACAACCGAGGTTAATCGGGCTACTGTTACACCGTTGCAGAATTCAATCGACATTATTTTCTTCTTTTAAATACTTCTCGTGAAATATAGAGACAAGGAGTACAATCTCAATAGAACTAAAACTAAATATTTGTCCGGTGGGAACCTTAAGGGTTCTAGTAATGCCGACGTCTTTGTGATATTTTAGTATTGATTTTTCTGACCATAGCGCAGATTTCATAGACATAGTCGTTTTTCAAATGCATTATTATTATATTGTGAATAAAATAAAGTAGTACATAAGTAAATAATAAAACCAGATTTTTTTATATCTGTACGGTGAAACCGAACACTGCATACAATGCATTTTTACTTCACTTTATTAATTTATATTAACAAATAGTCAGTACACGAATAGCTCCCTCGCATTACTCCCTATCTTTGGTCAATTGAATAAACATTTTATAAATTTATCCTTTAATTATCCTTTAAAGCGAATCCCTACCGTTTTCAATCCCTTTATTTTATAAAGATCTCTGTTTTATAAAAAAAACCGACTTCAAAAACTAAAAAGTATAAGACAAAATAATATAAAATTTTCTGCATCATAATGTCGGTGCCAAGTAAACCATAAAATTACAATATTTTGCAAAATTTTGTTGTTTATGGTAATTTTTATGGTTTGCTCGGCACCGACTTTAAGATATAATTTTTTATATTATTTTGTTTTTTCAATTCAATTTCTATCGCGTTTTATTGGCACCACTGTTGCAACTATTCTTTTCTATTAAATACGAGTTTCATTGAAATCTGTTCAGCAGTTTTCACGTGATGCTCTAACACAGTGTTCCCGCAAACTTTTTGTGTTCAAGGTACATCTAGGAAAACGAAAATTTTTGGAGGTACACCACAAATAAAAAACATTTTCAACATTTATTTAATAATCATCGAAACAATAAATAGATAAAGTTTAAATTGCAGAAAAGGTATTTATTATTATTAATCAACAAACCTAAAGTTTAAATTGCAGCATAACCTTATTTTTTCGAGGGACACCAAATAATGATCACGGCACACCAGTGTGCCGCGGTACATACTTTGCGGAACACTGCTGTAACAGACAGAAAAGTTCTTTAAATTGCATTTTCGGAATCTCCTGGTCCGAATTATCTCTCCTGTTTTTTTCACATTTTTAAACGCAATGTACAAACTCGAACCATTTACAGATTTAAAAAATATATATTTTATTGCTGTACCAGAGCAGACAGGCTGGCGACCCAACTGTGATGGAAAGTGGTTACCGTTGCGTATAGACATTAGTAATACCAGAGGTGTTGTCACATACCTGCCGGCCTCGAAAGAGAACCTGGAACCTGGCCACCGATGCCGTTGTTATGGCAGCATACTATAGACCAGGGGTGGTAGCCATCCACTCGGGTGCCAAATTCCTTAACCACCTGGCTGTGGGTTGTTTTGTCGCCTTTTACGACAGGCCGCCGGGTAGTCTTTTCCGTTCCTACACGAAGTGCAGTATAGTATAGAAGATACACGAAAATGCGAAGGTACCCATTTTAATCAACCACAATTAATATACATTTAAAATGTTTGTATATTTAGATTGTATTTACGTAATGGTGATAATAACGAGTAATTTTGATAGTTTATTTTATATGACTTTCATTGTTATTATAATATTCTTCAACCTTTTTTAAATTTTAATTTGCGTCATGAATACTAATTTATAAATGCGAAATTAAGTTTTTTTGTTTATTTACTTGAAAACAAATTTAAAACTTAAATATTGACACGGGTTAGAAACACATATTTTGCGGTCATATTTAATAAGGAAAAGAATTAATTAATGCATTATATAGGAATATGAATTTATGAGCGATAGCTCTTAATATCGTGCGGTTCGTTCGACGCGTTGTCAATATTCATGTCCGGTCTGCGTGTACTTATATCAATCAATATGATTCTGTAGAGTTATTATACCTTCAATAATGAAGTGGTAGCGTAATGGCTAGCGCACGCGTCCAAAACTCAAAGGACGCTGGTTCGATCCTGGCCGGAACGCATGCACCAAGTCAGTTTTCCGATCTAATGTGTATATTGTTACAATTAAACAACAGTGAAGTAAAACCGACGTGTCAAACTTACCAGGCCGCCTTAGATAGCGTGGCAGGTATACTGTCCGTTCCCCCTATAATGGGACGCCTGAACTCAGCAGTGGGACATTTATAGGTTGATATTATGTATTTTTTTATTATAAATTCAATATACCTAGATTTCTTTATAAAATAAGGAAACAGTTTTTTGGTGCGATCTTGCAGGGTACTTAATGTGTACGTCATATTTTAGTTTCAAGAAATGTATATCTTCGATTAAAATAAACAATAGTTTTGGATATTTATTGTTTTATCGAATAATTATATGTTTTTATTGAAAATCTTAGCTGTTTATTGAAACGTGTCTTTTAGAGCTGCTACAACGACTGCCTCGTTTGACGTCAGTCAAAGACCCTACAATGGAGGAGCTAATATCTAAATCTTAAAATAAATTTTATTCGACTAAACTGATGACGTCATAAGTGAAGAAGAAAAATAAGTCATTGATTACACTGGCCAATAAAAAAACCCATTCTTATGTAAGGTCTTCCCTAACTGTGAGTCGCGACGCCCTGGGGCGCCGCGGTATAATCCCAGGGGCGTTGATAAGATATGAATGGCTACTTAGCCGGAGCAATTCTGATTCTCTATTATTAAATATGTTAGAAGAAAAGATCGTATAGGTCGAAAGGAGGTTTTATATGGCGGTACCAAAAGTACTGTCGAATTTTAAACCTTCTCCTTTTGGAACTTGGTTAAAAAGTATAATAATTAAAATAGTTTCCAGTGGTTTATCATGAAATGAGTCCATACACGTTTAATTGTCAAGGACTACAAGTAAGCAGTTAACTGAATGTGTTTACATCAGAACTCCAGTGAAAACCGAACTGAGCCCTGGGAGTTTCATTGAAAAACAGTTTTATCATGCCGTAAAATAATTTCAAGCAAACGTACTTATATAGTATTATTATCCGCGACTTCGTTCGCTTTTATTTTTATACTTTGCAAGTAAAAACGTAAATGTAACGTTGAAACTCGTATTTCTTTATTCAAATAAAATCAAATTATTGAATTAAAATATGGTTATAAAGTTGGTTTTTTTTTTTTAATTTTATTGCAGGAGTTCAGCAAACACGCAGACGGCCCACTGGGTGGAAAGCGGTTACCATCGCCTCTGGACATTTGCAACACCAAAGGTGCTACAAATGCGCTGCTGCTCTCTTAAGGGAGACTGGAATCTGGTCACTAATACCGGAACACAAGTCGAGGTTGTTATGGCGACAAACTTTAGACCAGGGGTGGTAGCCGTCCAGTCAGGTAAATGCCCGACTGGATGGCTAATGAAACCACCATACAAAATTTCAAAAAAGCGTGGGGTGTATTATAATATCTTAAAAAGCGCTTTGAATACACCCCACGCTTTTTTACAATAATATACATTCATTTTCATTTTTTACACTGTACTTAATCAAATTATTTCTTTTTTGCACCTACGGTAGGACCCCATTCATCAGAAACCAAATTTATTAAATTTTAATTTCTGTTTTTTAGTCGGATTTTTTATGAAAGCGTGTTTTTTTAAAATCTATTATTTTTTAGCAAGATACTTTTTAATTTGGTTTTTAATTTAGTGAAAGGCAGATCTAACATTTCACTCGGAATCTTATTGAAGAAGCGCATACCAACCCCCAAGAAAGAGGACAATACTTTTTGTAATCTAAAAGATGGCAATATCAGTCTATTACGATGCCTGGTGTTGAAATTGTGAATCTTATACTGCCTGTAGGCACTCAAATTATTACGAATATAAATTATATTATTGAAAATATATTGGCAGGCGATCGTCTTAATACCTATTTCCTTAAAGCGTTCCCTAAGAGACTCCCGAGGGCCGAGGTTGTAAATTGTCCTTATCGCTCTTTTTTAACCGACTTCGAAAAAAGGAGGAGGTTCTCAATTCGTCGGGAAGTTTTTTTTTTTGTTGCTTTTTTTATGTATGTTCGCCGATTACTCCGTCATTTATGATTCGATTTACGTGATTCTTTTTTTGTTCGACGCGGAATAACTGCCATGTGGTCCCCTAAAAATTTGACATAGTTTGGCACAGTAGTTTTCATTTTACGAACATTTTTTGTTCCCGTTTCTTGGAACCTATATTTTTTAAGAAGCGCGGCACCATTCATAGGTCCTCGCATACATAGCTAGACACTAAAAAGTAACAAATAAAAATAAAAACTTCGTTTAAAAAAACCGACTTTTTATTTTTTGTAAAACAATTATGATCTCTAAGTCAACAGTGTTTCCCCGGAGTAAGATACTATGTTGTATCACAAGGGCTGTTTGATAAGGACCACGTGTCATTAGGTCTCTATTGTTGACAACCGATTTTGGGTCAAGGTATTTGCACATATTTGGACGATATTTCTCTTAATATAATAAGTTAGGACAGCTGTGGTCACGATTTTAGGTGTAGCGTTGAGTGACACGACGACCGGCGGCGTGCTTGCCAAGGTATCGATAACAGCTCAGCGCAGACTACTACTAGACTTGTCCATGGACCATAACGAGTGTTCAAATAAGCTAGTTACGCCTTCTCTAGTATGTAGTACATTAAACCTCATTGGTTGCAAACGTCTACAGGTGACGGTAACCTCTTAAGTGGGCCGCTTGCCAATTTGCCATCATCGCAATAAAAACAATTTTTTATATTTTTTATTGCAGGAGTTCAGCAGATAGGCAGACAGCCCACTTGATGGAAAGCGGTTACCATCGCCTATGCACATTTGCAACACCAAAGGTGCTACAAAGGCGCTGCTGCTCTCTTAAGGGAGACTGGAACCTGGTCACTAATGCCGTAACACAACTCAAGGTTGTTGTGGCAACATACTTTAGACCAGGGGTGGTAGCCATCCAGTCGGGCAAATGCCCTACCACCTGGCTCTGGGTTGTTTACTCGCCTCTTACTACAGGCCGCCCGGCCGCAGGAAATTGTATTCTTTCTCCGTTCCTGCACAGATAAACATATAAGAAGGTAATGTCGTTTTAGTAGAAACTGTATCGGAATAAGCTAATTTTATGCATCCGAACAACTTCAAACCGCTCCCAAGGAAATTCCCCCGGGATTCCCGGAATAAAAATATCACACATTTTATTACAATAAATTTGCTATCGATCAGTAAATAATATTGGAATTCCTAACTTTTTTTGATCTGACTGTGTTAAATCATTCCCAGAAAAATTCCCGCGGGATTCCTAGAATAAAAAGTAGTGCAGTGTTTAATTCTAAGAATTAGCTGTCGATCAGCGAAAACCGCATCTAAATCTGCCCAGTAGTTTTTAAGTGAATCGCGAACAAACAGACAAGAAATCTAAAAAAATCATCGTGTTCTCCATCGTTTATATAGTCTACTAGCTGTCCCGGCAGACGTCGTCCTGCCCGGAAGAGCTTCAATCGATATGCCGACAGCAGCGCCACCTTCCGGGTCCAATTGTGAACCAACTCAGAAACCTTCTCTGGCTCATGCACAACAACTTTGCTAAACATCATCACACGATCAAATCAAAAATCAAAATCAAAATCAAAAAGGACATACAGGCAAACATTCATTTTTATATATAAGAAAGATGATATCAGTTGTTTTTTTTTTATTAACTTTAATGTACAGACACAAAATGTTTAGAAATTTATAATATTTTAGATATTTTTGTTTAAATGTAAACAAAAATTGTTTACAGGTAATGAGTTTTAAAAATATTGGCAAATGGCATTGCAGTGCCATATAGGATGCAAGGCTTGGACATTTATGGACTGAACGATAATGGTCACGTGCCAATATTAGAAATCCATTGTCCGATTATTTTACTATCGCTGTTTCCGCAAATTTAAACTTAGGCTTAATTATATTTTTTAATAACTTGACTAAAAGGTTTTTCCTGTTTGTATCGTAAAGATTAGCAGTTGTACTCGTACAGTCGTAGTATGAAAATATTCGTCAGTTTACAAATTGATTCGAGCGAGCATATGTTACCTTTACAAACTAAGTCACATAACAGACTGTTCCACAGAAAATGATTTTTATTTTTTATTTTATTTATTTATTTACTTCCCATTAAAAGAAAAACAAAATTTAAAGAGTACAAAAATTTGATAAACTTAATTAAATGGGAAGGACAGGAGCCCAAACTAGGTAAACTCCTCCCATTAAGCACTATTTCTATAATAACCGCCACCAAATAGCACTACAATGAAAGAAAAAAATAAAAACAGAAAATGATGCTTAACTGTTTGATAATAAACTTTAAAATTACTTACATCAAAGTTTCTTCAAAGACTTTCTATCTTGTCTAAGAATATTGTTTAGAGACATAAACCCTTTTTATTAGTTTTAATATTTATGATAAGCGTAGTGATTATATACTCTTTGTTTGTAATTGTTCCGTAATATTAGCACAATCAATTTTTTCGCGTATTTCATAACTTTAAATTTTAGTATATTTAAAAACAAATGCATCGCCACCTCGTGTGAGCTATCGACGCCGATGCTGCCCTCACGCCGACAGTCAGTGCAACTTGCTACACCGCACCCGCCGCATCGACCTGTTTTTTTGTCCATTTTTCAAGTGTTTTCCAAATATACAATTAGCTAATCCTCTAGCCAATCAAGAAATCGTGCCAGTGAATGTGAGTTACAATCCACGATCGAAGGGTTCCCGCAGCACAGCAAGCAAGGCAAGTGGTTGTGCATTTGGCGTTTTCCAAATTCCGCATTCTAAACCGTACAGTAATTGTTAATCTCAGTTTCTGTCATGATGATATCATTGCAATTTTCTTTTTTCACGTTTCTATATTTTGTTAACGTAGCATTTATTAAAATGTTGGCAGTACCTACTGTTTCTTGTATTCATGCCAACAAAAGTCGACTTTAAGGTGACGACGAACCTTTTCATTCCGCGACTGTACATGCTTGTCATTTAATTGAATAACTTATTGCCATGCACTTATAGATAAATACGTTAATTTCCGGCCTGTATGGATACATATTACATTTTTTAAATACGATATTAAAATTAATGTATCAAAATTTATACATCTACTAGCTGTCCCGGCAGACGTCGTCCTGCCCGGAAAAGCTTCAATCGATATGCCGACAGCAACGCCTCCTACCGGGTCCAATTGTGAACCAACTCAGAAACCTTCTCTGGCTCATGGACAACAACCTTGCTAAAGATCATCACATGATCAAATGTATAGTTTACGATTCTTTAATGGACATACAGACAAACATTCATTTTTATAAGAAGAAGATATTATAGCAAAAAGTTGGCGACATTAATCTGTTTTTTTATTGAAAATTTCAGTAAAAGCTTTTTTAATCAGCGTCTCATTATTTAAACCATATTTTTTACTATTCAATCATATACATTGATAGACAGTCTTGTCAATTTCATGAAATTTACGAAATTGAATGCAAGGTAATTATGACTTACATAAATGCAAGCAATTGACCCTGACCTTTTTCAACTTATTTTGAAGTATTGATATGAAAGCAATAACATGCATTATCAGTCTAGGTCATAAGAACATGTGAATACAGTAAAAAGGCTTTGGGTTTTTAATTTTATAGGGCTGTACGTAGTCTGAATTTTAAGTATTACGTTTAATAGAATCCTTTTTAAAATTCCATTTTTTTTTATTATACGACTTCAGCAGATAGGTAGACCGCTCACCTGATGGAAAGCGGTTAGCATCACCTATAGATATTTGCAACATCAAAATAGGTTGTCGCTCATTTTAAGGAGTCTTGAACCTACTCACTAATGCCGGAACACAACTCAAGTTGTTATGGCGGCAAACTCTAGACCAGGGGTAGTAGCTGTCCAGACGCGTAAATACCCTACCACCTGGCTGTGGATTGTTTTGTCGCATCTTAAATTCTGTTGTGTCTCCGTTCCTACGCGGATAAAAAAAGAACGGATAAGAAAAAGAACGAATAAGAAAAAATCTGTTACGTAAAAGTAAAAGGGAATCAATAATGATGGTCTTATTCTTTGTCTTTGTCAAGCTGAAGATATGGAATTGAGTATTGAGCTAGGTAAAGTAGTCTCGTATCTACTAAAGTGTAGCATAATTGATAAATTAACTGATTTTTACTAAAAAATACTAGTGAATATCCACTAAGGAATTAAATAAAAAAGCCTTAATTCATATATTAAATGTTTTTAATCTTATATTAGGAGGTGTTTAGTTATAGTTATAATTTATAACTGGGTGATTCTTTGAAAATGTGCAAATCGCACGGCCTTCATAAAATAACATGCTTAATTATCACTATTGGTGAACTTATGCTTGTTAATAGACCGATCTAAATGTTTTCCACAAAGTGCAAAATATATTATATACGTATATTACATTGAAATACTGAAAATTAAATGATAACTTTTCAAAATCTAATTACCATCAGTGTCGCTTTTCCCAGATTTCAACAAGTCATTAGTCCAGTAATCAAAATGCAATTGAAGAATGAAGTTATGGTTACATATTCGTAAAATAGGATATTTTAAGATTGTTTTAAATTCTAAGTCTAGTGCATATAATCCGATGTCTAGTTATAACTATTATCCAGTCGACTTTTTAACAAGCTCTGGCATCCCCCTGACGTAGTTGTAACTTTACATTGGCAGCTCTTTTAACAGGATGTTCTATTCCAACTTCGTTAGAAGATCTTTTGTCGGAGCTGTTCCTTTCCGCGTAATTTATTTATTACTTACTAATATTTTACGTATATATTTGCCTACGTAGTTCTTTTTGATGAGAGTCATGGTTCGAATCCTCGCGAGAGCGCATGTACAACCTAGGCAGTTTTCTGACCTAATGTGCATATTGTTACAATTATCACGTGCTTACAACGGTGAAGGAAAACATCCTGATGAAACCTGCACATCGAGATGACCGATGTGTCAAACCTGCCAAGTTGCCTTGGACAAGCGTGGCGGGTGTACTCTCCGTTCCCCAATAGTGGAAGGCCCGAGCCCAACATTGGGACGTATATGGGCTGTTATTATTATTATTATATTTTTTATGTATATATACATATTCCTTTTTTTCTGTATTTAAAGATTTTCAATCTAAGCTGTAGCTATTCAAGGCTGCGACTGAAATTCCAGTTATTGTTTTCTGAGACGGCTTTTAAGCAAATTTAGATCCATCTCAAGTTTCTCAAGGTTCTGATGTCTTGCCCCAGTTTCTTTCGACGTGTCCGTAGACGTTGACTTCTATTTTAGAACAAAGAATGACCCAGAAGGAGCACACGTAAATTCGTGCTACTTAATGTCAAAAAGTTTTCGCATTTTGTTGATTTTATTATTCATTCACTTACCTTAGCATCGGTTGAATTTGACATTACTTTTATGAAGTTTAAGTGAAATTTTAGACCATAGTAAAGCAACTGAACGCTCGGCCATAATCTACCACGGCTTACTAAAATAGCGTTTACTCGTTCTGTTTAATTTGAATATTCTTACACAATGCCCTACATTCCAGTACTTTGGATATTTGAGAAGTAGTCTTCACTTAATAATGACCTATTTTACAAAAGGAATGGGGTAGGTGAGATTGCTTTGAGTTTTGAAAGCGAAATTGTTTGTAGATTTTAGACGATTTGAATTGTTCTTGAAATAATTGTTATTACTGTTTATCACTGACTGGCCTGCCTTCGCTTACATAAATAACTTTGAGTTTTGTGTCGTACGTGAATTCCATCATTTTTCTAAAAGAAATGCACTCAAAAATTCTCAAAATTCATCTGCGATCTTAACCAAATTTCACGAGATAAGAAAATACTGTCGAAAATCTTGAAAAAAAATTTGGTAGTTTAAGTTTTGACACTATAATTCTCCAAAAATTTGTTTCAATAAAGACACAAATTGTAGATATATGTATGAGTTCTCGAGTTAATCGTGATTCATACGATGACTAAGAATTCCGATAACCCACTTCTCTCTACCCCTATCCCGTATTCCCAACTCCATTCCTCCATTCCATTCTTTTATCCCATCTTTCTTATCCCATTTTTACTAGCCTATTCTCCAATTCCACCCGCTCTATTACTTTTCTGCTATCTGATGCCTCCATTACATTCTTCTATCCCATCTTTCCTATCCCATTCTTCCTAGCTCATTCTCCTATACCACCGGCTCTATTCCTTTCCTGTTATCTGACCCCTCTATTCCATTCTTCTATTCCATCCTTACGTTCCTATCCTGCTGCTGATCCCTCTATTCCATCCGTCCTTTCCGTTGAGGTTTGCTAGGTTTCCAGCTTCGCAATAAATCAAAACGGCACAGAAATCTCCAGCGAGTTATATGTAAGACATATAAGATGGTAACCCAACGCCTAAGATAATATTACCCCATTACTCAAACACATCCCGGTTACCTTTTACGTGTAACAAGATCCCTAAATCAATCAACCCACAAACCTCGAAGCAAGAAAAGAAAAAGGGCCAGCCCTATTTTCATTAATTGCATTAATAAATACACGTAGTGATGTGAAACATAGAGGATTATTTTTTATCTATAAAGGGCACAAAGTGATAAGGCCCAAAAAGTGTTTGGCTAAGCTCTGGATTTGGTATTATTATTTTATCAATTTTGAATAGATGTCATTCCTTTGGTATTATATTAAATAACGAGAGCGTTTGTAAGGATGAATGCACATTTGTTACTTTCACGAAAAAAGTGCTCAAAGGATTTTGATGAAACTTTATACTAATATAAGGCAGGCAGATGGCCCGTTTAATAGAAAGCGGTTATCATCTCCTATGGACATTTGTAACTTCAAACGTGCTGTCGCTCTCTAAAGGGATTCTGGAACCTGGCCACTAATGCCGGAACACAACTCAAGGTTCGCGTATACACTAGACCAGGTTGTGTAGCCAATAGTCATCCAGATGTCCAAATACCCTACCACCTGGCTGTGTGTTGTTTTGTCGCCTCTTACGGCTGGTGACCGGCTGCAGGAAATTGTATTGTTACGAGTTGTAGAACTCGAATTAAAATACCGTTGGAATTAAAATAGAATTTATAAGAACTAGTCTTGCAAGCGAAGCAAGCTGGCTATCGCTAGACTGCCTCATCCCTCCATTGGGGCATTGCTTTACACTGTACAAATATGTCTGCTCGACCTCGTGGACCGAATTTCTTAGAATCACACCTGGCTAATGACTGCCATAAAATTCACGGTACACAATGGGCTGTTTTTCTAATCACAAATTTTAAACACAAAGTAAACAAAAGAAGGCCAAATGCCAAAAAAGTAATAAAATGTGTTTCTATAGGGCTGCAGGTGTGAGTTTGTCTTTGTCTGCATCTCGGTCGTAACAGAATTTTGTACATTCTTGCAAGAATATTTGTAAAGATATTGTTAAGTTTGGCATAATACAACTGTAGGTTCTGCGCGAAAAGCCCAACTGCAAAGCCAAGTGCCATGGCGAATGCCATTCTTGGATTAATGTGTTGAGTCTGGGCTTTTTAATCACATCCTTATGTTGCGTACCCTAGATATTACTCCCAGAAAATCCATAAATTAATGATGTCAGGATTCCGACTTAAATTTGTCATAACAGTTCACATTTAAATAACAATGTTCAGAGATTAAAAGTAAGGTCCTTCTTTTTCTTCCTCACCTAGTCTCAGACCAGTGCTGGACTTAGGCCTCCCCAAGTTTGCGCCCCATATCCCGGTCTCCCGCCTTCCTCATTCATCCTCTGCCGGCGACATTGCGCAGGTCGTCAGACCACCGAGCTGAATGGCGTCCTATGCTACCTTTGCCAAGACGCGGTCTCTACTCCTCCTACAAAGCTCGCAAAATAGCAAATCGAAGAGTCAGTGAACCGGTCACATTTGTCGCAGGATCAATTGCCGATGGAGCAAAGTAAGGTTAAAAAAAAAGTAATTTCAAGTCTAAAAAAATCCTTCCAATTCAGTAACAAATACAACGAACGCACGAATCGTGAGCGGTCGGCGATACAGTAGAGGTCACTTTATGCAAAAAGTGACTGCTCAAGACTCGTTCCGAGGACTATACTGGAATTCCTAAATCAGCCGTAATAGCAAAAAAGTCAGGTGGCTGTTATTTCTTTCGTAAAATATAAGACTGTGTAGCTATAGCTAAGGTGACTGTTTTGTTGAATTTTGTGTTTTAAAAATGTTTGTACTGAGTTAATAAAAGTTATTTATTTGTATTTCATTTTTAATGGTAGCTGATGATTATGATAGTTATATTTTAGTTTAGTACACCACCAAAAATTGTATAATAATATTTCTTTAAAATCTCCTTGGAGACCAGGTTACCTGGAAGAGATCGCTGTAAACGATACGGCCCTCCATTGTTCTAATGCAAATGTATCCATTGTATTTGGATGAATGAATTACACTGGACCACAAAAAATAAAATGTGGTCTGTACTTTCGACTTACTGTACTTTTTCCATCTTTTCATATGTATTTCGATGCGCTGAATCCGAATCTAGGATCAATTTGGTCATTACACCCTCAAAATTTTGAGGGGGGTGAACCAAGCTGCCCCAGATTCCGTCTTTGTCTTTTTTTTTAATTTTTGAGGCTGCAGGTACCATACTGACCCTAAATTCGCATTCAGCGCATCGAGATACATAAAAAGAGATGGGTCAGGTCAAAAGTACAGACCACTTTTTATCTTTTGTGGGTCAGTATTATCTAGGGGTAAGTTTATGGGTAAGCAATAAAGAATTTTCATTCATTCATTCAAAAGTTAAGATATATTAAATATGTAGCCGTGACAAGGTTTCAAACAACAATACTAATAATAACGATCAAGTAATAACAATTTATTCACGTTTTTATAATGTTACGAGCTACAGGACTCGAATTAAAATAAATGCCGTTGGAATTACTATAGAGTTTATTAGAACTGTACAAACACGTATAAAACAAATAAAACTGGATGCAACCAGTTCATACTGCACGATTCAATGCAATTCAACACGCGCAAAGTCCGTCACTATATCGCTAATCAAGAGTAGGTACTACAAACGCCTTACTCATATCGTAGTCGTCGCTTGACTGCCCCACCCCTCCATTCGGGCATTGTTTTATACTAAACTGTATAATACCGACAAAGGGGCCGCGTTCATCCGCACATCTGGCAAGCTTCGACGCAATGCAATAAAAAGAAGGATTATCCGACACTAATGGCGGCCATAAAATAAGTACGATAACAATAGATATTTTTAAAGTTTAAACACGAAGTAAATAAAAGGATTTGTTTTTACAACATGCAGGTGTGCTGTCTTTGTCGGCACGTAACAATAATGTATAACTTTCGTAGTGTTTTCTTAATAAAAAATATAGGTACCAAGAAACGAGAACAAAAAAATGTTCGTAAAATGAAAACTACTGGGCCAAACTATGTCAGATTTTTTGGGGACCACATGGCAGCTATTCCGCGTCGAACAAAAAAAGAATCACGTAAATCGGATCATAAATCACGGAGTAATCGGCGAACATACACAAAAAAAAGCAACAAAAAAAAAAGATCCCGACGAATTGAGAACCTCCTCCTTTTTTCGAAGTCGGTTAAAAAAAGGGTACGCTACGGTTCGCTAACACAAGCGAATTGACGTGTATATCCTAGTTCCACTATTATAAAAACTTTATAACAAATCAAGCGTGTTTTGTGACGGTTTTACGACTTCGACCCCATTCTCAATATGTCTCAGGCTTTATATTCGATTGTAACCCGTTAAAGGCACTTAAAGCTAAGAAAACAGCGGGGCGGAATTGTGAACAAATCTCGCGGACTTCTTTCCACGTACATGAAACAAGATCGCGCCGATAGGCACCATAGACAACGGCCGCAGGTGGACTGGTTTCGGCGAATAACAAGAGCACTCGCAAAAAGACTGCCGAGATATCATTAAATGAGAGAAAGCTGAAAGAAAATTAAGAAATACTGGGATGGTTTTAGTGAGTGGGACGAATGATTTACGACGCTTTATCTCCGCTCGTTATAAGTCGTTAAATAATAATAATACCGACCGTTTATTTTCAATCTACAATAATTGTTATTACATGCTTCTAATATAGAATGTTACAAATATAACATGTAGTGATAAGTTTTGAATATAAGGGTATCTATACATATAATAAAATTGTCGAATTTCTGTACAATGAAAAAAAACATGGTAAAACCGGGCCAGGGGGATATAAGAAGTGAAATAGAACTAATTTCGACTTTTTCAATTTTTTTGTTTCTCTGTTTGTCTGTCTGTTTGTACCGGCTGATCGGCTGATGAACGTAGAATGTCTAGGTGATTTCATCTCCTTTTATATTGTCGAACCAACAACACAGTGTTCGCCTTTTAGCAATCTTCTAATCTGAAACTTATTACAAAGGTTATTAAAAATCCTAAAAACATTTATAAGGTGCTCAACAACATAAACCTTACCATACAAATACAACCCAGTTTTTAGGAAGCTATAATACTACTCTAAAGACAATTGCAGGTATTTTAAGAAAAACATAAATAACCTCAATTTGAAGTTGACAAGTTTTTAGCACGGCAAATACACACCTTCCATTTATTAAATACTATCATGTTCCTACCGACCTCTCATATCAGATATTACTTAACGATTTTTTTACAATTATATCGCAATCTGCGACACGGGCATCAGCTAGTGTATTTATATAAATTTGTTTATTTTTTCTATTACTCGCTATCGTATTACTTTCTTCAGTCAGTGCTATTGATCGGAACCCCTTCTCGGGTAAAGGCCTCCTCCAGCTTCTTCCAGACCTCTCTATCCATAGCTTTCTTTCTCCATTCACTTCCTGCTATCTCTTTTATATCTTCTATCCACCACTTTCTAGGGCGCCCTCTTTTAATAAGTCGTTAAAGTGGTTAATAATTACTAGAAGTAAAATAGTGACTCCAGTTGGTTCATCAATTTTTTTGATATTTATTCAACAAGTTTTTTCAAATGATTGTTTGTTGATTACGTAGTTAGTGAATTGTAATATCGCAGGGACTTTGACGTCATTGTTTCACTAAAAACTTGACCCACGAGCAATCAGTGGAATTACATTCGTGATTTATAATTTGTGACTGATGTTTCCAATACTTGTAACCTTTGAATTGTAATTGAAAAATGATATAATTAATGTAACGAGTTACGCAGAACTCGAATTAAAATACCGTTGGAATTACTATAGATTTTATTATTCTTCTCCGTCGTCACACTCTTGGCAGAGTCGTCGTGGTCCTCATGACAGGGGTGGTGGCAAGCTTCACAATTCGTCGCTATTCCTCTCGTACTGTAGCTTGTCTCGTGCATTCGTGGAGTGGACCATTTAGTGCGGTTTTGACTTGATCGGTCCAGCGCATTGGTGATCTACCGCGCGCCCTCGTGCCATCCATTTTGCACTGGACTACGAGTCGCTTCACTGACGTGTCCTCTCGTCGTGTAATATGTCCAAAGAAAGTGAGAATACGACCTTGAACGGTGGAAGAGAGACGTTGTTTTATGTCGAGTTCTTCGAGGATTGAGACGTTGGTTCGGAACTGTGTCCAGGCTTATAGCCTTAAGCTTATTAATTTAATAGAATTTATGAGAACTATACAAACACGTATAACATAGGTACAAATATAACTAGACACTACTAGTGCAAACTGCACGATTCAATAACACGCGCAAAGTCCGACACTACATCGCTCATGGAATCTACGTCTTGCTCGTATCGTAATCCTCGCTTGACTGCCTCATCCCTCCGTTCGGGCATTGTTTTATAATAAACTATATATTACAACAATCGACTGCGTGGGCTGATTTTTTCCAAGAAAACGTAATCTGCATACCTGGTTAATTATTTCTGCGAACGGCCAACAAAGTCGAAAACAATAACAATAGGCTATTGGCTAATTGCAAATTTTAAACACAACGTAATCAAAAGAACTCCAAATGCGACAAAGGTAATAAACTGCGTTTTATGACAGGCAGGTGTGCCTTCACCTTTGCCGGCATGTAACATTATTATAGCACTAGATATATAACTAGTGATATGTGAAATCTCTCATTCGTCATTAATGCCTAGTGATTGATAGTTTTATAGACTAGTCCCTTCAGCTTGACCCGCATTTTGAGATTACTGTTGTTCAGTTATCGTCATAACCAGCGTTTAGTAATAAAATATAACAAGGTCTCATTGCGGGTAATTGCCAATGTGGCTTTATAGATCAATTCTATTGTGCCCAGGCCCGAAAACAAAGTGTCGTAACTGTGCCCTACTAGCCTGACAACATTTGTTATTGGATTAACTACAATTGAGACCTTTCGATTATTTATTTTTTCGAAGTGTAAGGGTGTTTTCAGACAGAAAGCGGTCACTCGTTCGAGTTCTGCGTTTATTGTATTATATTACGTTATAGTAGAGGAGCCCAAGAGGTTAAATGGGGATTTACTCGAGCGTCGTAGGGACCTTTGGATTGTGAAGATTAGATACTAAAAAGAAAAAAGGTTGTTAGATGTATGGCCTTTTCACTGGTGCGGAGAGCGTGTACAGGTTTTCAAAATTGCAAAATAAAAGGTTCACAGAAATACTTGAGCGCTTTAGATATTAATAATGTATTCGCCCCGTGTGTTTCTGATAACGGAGATATTATATAAGCATACCCAGACAGCAGGCATTCTGACCGCGTTAGTCAACCAGGACGCGCGTGACCCCGCGTTCACTAATGTTTCGGTGTCCACATTAATTGAATGGAAGATTGAGAACGAAAAATTGATAATGTTAATTAAACGTGAACGTTTTTTATATTATGATGCTAAAGATAACGTTTATAAAAACTGAGGAACAGTAGCAGAAACATGGTTTGAAATTGCCAGAGAAAAGAGAAATCGCTTCATCTTTTCTGGTGCGCATTGCCGAAGAGTGGAATAATTTGCCGGAGTCTGTTTTTCCTGACAGATACAATCTTGAAGTCTTCAAGTCACAAGTGAATAGGTATCTTCTAGGTAAGCATGCTTTATCCTAGACTGCGTTATCACTCAACATCAGGTGAGACAGTGGTCAAACGCAAACTTATACTTCCATAAACGGGGTTCGTGATCTGCACGCTCGAACGCGGAACGCTCGAACGAATGTCCGCTTTTTGTCTGATAGCACCCTAATCTCTCATGAACGCCCTACCACCCAGAAAGGGGTGGTCTCTACGCTGCAAGTTATAAAATCATTATATTTAGTGCTTCCTCTATTCGGTTTTCCATTGATATCTCAAAATTCTGCTATATTACTGCTACATGCCACTATATAGAAAAAAAATATCCTACAAAATCACTTTAATGTCCATGCTACATTTGGGATGATGTTGGTATTAGTGACTGTGTCCAAATGTGACTTACTTACAGCGTCACAAAATAACACCGTTAATAGCTACATTAGAATATATTATACATGAGTAATATATCAATTGCAACGTCGTCAACAATATCGCAACTCAAATAACGCACTGCATTTGCGTGACACAGTTACTAATGCTACTAACATTATCCCAAGTGTAAGAGCGGCATAACGAAAGACGCAATACAATGAATTATGTCCAAAACTCCAAAAGCTAAAAAATCCAAATAACTGACTATTTTACTAAGACTTTATAATCAAATAGTAAAAAAAACTTGTTTCCCGGGTCATTTTGGCTGACGGTTGCGAACGAAACGGGAACACGTGACCTAATGACCAGGGTTATATGAAGAGAAAGAGTCTCGATTCTATCCTACTGACCTGTCATGTTAATATAAGTCTTAGATCCTTGTAGTAAAGTTCATTCTTAATTCAAACATAAATAACTGCTCCTTTTCAAGAGCAGCCTATCACATCATATGTAGTTAATCAATTTTGTGTTCTATTCTTTACGACCTAAAGTCATTTTTGAATTTTTAGATAATGGGTACGAATTGATGGGATACTTTTGTCAATTTATGTATTCCTAGTAAAATTCGACCGAGAGAGGGTCGGAACACGGGATGAGTGAGAAACCCCGCCAGAAGATGGTAACGATAAGAAAAAAGAACACTATAGGAGGAGTTTTAAGGTTAGATAAAAGTCCTGATAAAGGTTTACGGGAATTTTTGTTTGAAAATGAACGGGACATAATAGAAAAGTCGTTGAATACCTTTTGTCAGTTGAACCGAAATAATGAACACACCATTAGACCATTATGATTATAAATTTAACTTTGTTTGCGCCATCTTCATTGTTTTCGGGAATTAATCTACTATAATTATCATAAATGGCATAAAATTTCGGGGTCATTTGGAGAGCAAAGCGAAAATCGCTTCTAAAAAGCTTGGGGTGCTCAACAGGGCTAAGGTACTTCACACCGGGACATAGGCTTTTATTATATAAGGCCCAAGTCCGTCCCCATGTGGAGTACTGCTCCCATCTCTGGGTTGGGGCACCTCAGTACCAGCTGCTCCCACTTGACTCCTTGCAGCGCCGAGCGGTCCGGATTGTCGACGATCCCGAACTTACAGACGGCTTAGAACCTTTAAGTCTCAGAAGAGACGTAGGCGCTCTCAGCGCATTCTACCGTCTGTATAATGGGGAATGTTCTGAGGAGCTGTTTGGTTTGGTACCTACATCGCCATTTTACCACCGCACTGCTCGCCGGCGACTGGGAGTTCATCCACACTTCCTTGACACCTGGAAGTTATCCACTGTACGTGGCGCTCGCTCTTTTATGCCATATGTGAGCAAGCTGTGGAATAAGCTCCCTCCTGCGGTTTTCCCAGAGCGCTACAATATGGGGCTCTCCAAAAAGGGCGTAAACAGATTTTTAAAGTCTCAACGAAGTAGGCAACGCATCGGCTCCCTTAGTGTTGCAGATGTCCATGGGCGACGGTAGCCACTTGCCATCAAGTGGACCCGTCTGCCAGTTTGCCTACACGCAAACATAAAAAAAAAAAAAATTATTTCATAAAAAATATTTCCGTTACGTACCTAATAACATTCAAGATAAAATTAGAACAATCGAATTCCAAATTTGAAATTTCTTTCAACCTTGTCCTAATACGACGACTTTGTTCCACTTTAAAAATAAAAACTCTTTTAAAACTAAATTCATGAAAATGTATGAGTTCTCATACATTTTCATGAATTTAGTTATTTTATTGGTTTCTGAAATCACTTCGTATTAAGCAGTGATGTTATCAACGGAATGCCAAAAACCTATTCGATGACCTATATATAATGAAATGTGCCATAGACAAAGAGGTTTTATTTAAAACAAGATATCGCATCCTGTTCTTCATCGTTTATATTGTGTATTCCAGTTTTTTTTTAAATAGCTTCAATGTATAGACACGATATTATTTTAGCTTTTAGCCGAAACTTAAAGGTGATATTTTAGTCAGTTTCAATTGTTTTCCAAATCCATTTTTTTGTGTTACCAGACGGCCTCGCCAAATGTATGCTGTTCACATGACATTTAGGGCTTGCTTCGCCACTGCATCCATCCATCCCATATCGTAATCATACTAGCTGTCCTATCACCACCAATAAATTGGATTATTGGCTATATATTTTTCCTGGAGTGTTGCAATAATTTATGTTAAAAAGTTGTAGATATAGTTAAAGTAAGTTAAGTTTGGAGTTTACTGACCAATTTGACAACAGAGGAAAATTTATTAATGCATTAAACATGTAATATATGCGTACAATAAAATATATTAACATGTCATTAACATTGTGACATTCAAAGAACTATTGACCTATATGATAAAATTATTCCGTAATAATTAGACATTGTCGTTTTGTATCATTGACTGGGAAACTATTTCCTAGAGCACGCAACGAGACGTCTTGAGGACCTTCTCGTTTGGATCATGGGTGTGGTCATCATACCCTGCCGACAGCAAGTGGTTCGAAGACACCATTCTGAGCTATCTGTCAGTACACTCCGTATTATACAACTAATAAAATTTATGTAGCTTTTATATTTTTATTGGTGGACTACAATAGACAGGGTGGT
Organism: Dendrolimus pini; assembly: GCA_949752895.1. NCBI lineage: Eukaryota > Metazoa > Arthropoda > Insecta > Lepidoptera > Lasiocampidae > Dendrolimus > Dendrolimus pini. The sequence continues at coordinate 4,979,668 of OX457143.1, forward strand.
GGCCCACCAGATGGAAAGTGTTTACTGTCGCCTATGGACATTTGCGACACCAAAAGTACTGCAGGGCTTGAAGGGGACGTTGCCTTGTTACTAATGCTGGGACACAACTTAAGATTGTCGTTGTTGGTGGAATATTCTACATAAATAAATTCCCTACCACGTGGCATTGGATTTTTTACCATTTACTAAATGCCTTTTTTTATATATTTTTTTTAAATATTTAATAACTTTAGTATTTTTTTCTCCGTCTTTATACCTAAATGAGTGCGCTTCTGTTGTTGACTTCTTCTTAAGAATGCGTTCTGTATAGGCCCCTTCTTACTTTGATGCTGTGATTCCGACCAGGGTATTTTAACTATATTGGATGCAAAAATTGGGTTCTTTTGCTTGCCAACAATAAAAAACATAACATAACAAAACTTTGTCAGCTTTTTATGACCTTTTCGCTAAAACAGGAACCTATAGGAAATCCTCGTGTCCATCAGTGGTTGTATGGTATTGTCGATATAAGGCGATCGGCTAGCACCCTCTAGGAGCCAGAGCCCGGTTGCCATGCCCCCATTGCAACCCTGGGTGATGACGGCACTGATTCAGATGAGAGCTTTAGAGAAACATCTATGTAATTAGCTATCATTATATTGCAGCTTCTCTGCAGTAGATTCCGTTTAACAGTTTACACTTAAGACAAAATCCTTAAATATGTGAGTTTTCGTAGAGTCAAAGGATAAGCATGTAACACTACGATGATTTTACTGAGATTTGAAGATTATTAAAGTATTATTAATAACACAAATAAACATTATCACAAACAAGGCGCCAATAATAATTAAAAAAGTTCTCACAACAACACGATAATAGGAATATTCCTGCGTCCGCGAGACCTTAGGGTTATCTGTAGGCCTTGTGTGGTCTTATAGGCCAAAGGGTCTTGCGAAAATAGATTACCATTATTATCACCGTAAATAAGGCAAACACGTGAGAAACTCAAAACAAATATCAAGGCGTTGGATAGCCTTATACATGACATATAGATGTATTATACATTTATTCATTAAAACATACATGCATTTATTATGCAGTAGGCCTTCGATCGATTATATTTTGGATCGAAGCAGTACGCTCTAAATTCCAAATCATCCAAAGAATGCTGTTGCTATTTCATCACACAGAACTTTTATAAAATCATCAGTCCATTCACTCATTCCTTCATTCGTTTCGGAGCAGTCCTGATCAATGTAAAAAAGATGTTATTGCCATTTTGGTAAAAACAGAACTTTTATAAATCGTCAGGTCATTAATTCATCCTTTTATTCCTTACGGAGTATAGTCCTGAGTAACAGAAAGCATATGTTGTAACTATTTTGGCAAACACGGGACCCATATGCAATTGTCAAATCTTTCATTCTTCGAATGAATGAATGAATGAAAACTCTTTATTGTGAACCATAACTTAAACCTAGATATTTAATATAAACACATTTCCATTAGAACAATGGGCGGCCTTATCTCTTATAGCGATCTCTTCCAGGCAACCCGGTGTCCAAGGAGATATTACAAGAATAATTAAATAATTGGATTTGAATAATTCAAAAATAGAATCCCTGTACAATCGTCACGTCATGAGTTCATTCGTTGAGGAGCTTTATTCGGAGAAAAGCTGTTATTGCATTGCTATTCGGTGGCCATTTTGGCAAAAAAGAACCTATATAAAATCGTCAAGTCATTCATTAATTCCTTCAATCGTTATGAACCATAGTCCGGAATAATATGTGGGATATGCAATTTCCGCAAAAAATCAGCTCAAACGAACAAAATAGATAGACTGAGCCCGGAACTTTCAGAACGAACTCAGTTAAAGGAAGCCAATCGCGACGCAGTGCGTTATGAATAATCGAATTAGTGCGGATAAAGGAGGAATAGTTTACAGTAGATACATTACTATTAACCACACATGAGACAGTAACGTCACTCAAAGAGGCCGCCGAACGAGGCGCAGGTATGCGCATAACTTCCCACCCTGAATAATACCGCTTCGGGGGGCCTTTAGCTATCAAGGGAGCAAAGGATTCGTCACCTCCGTCGTCAAAGTAGATGTGTTCTGATTCCCGGGGCACATTCAGGCACTTTTTGCGCTAGGATCGGACTGGGCGTAACTACGTTTAACTAAGTCTCAGACTTTCCTACCAAAAGCGCGGGGCACATGGGAGGAGGGTGGTTTTAGTGGGTATTGGTTGTTGCCCGTGCAACTTCTCGGAGTCTCTACACAAGCTGATCGATTATGTTTGGATTGCCTTTAATGGAATGCCTCCATATGCGATAACGGTCTAATCCCTTGCAAAGGACCCAGTATTGTGCGTAAATAGCATTTCCCCCGCCTTAAAAAAAAACTATTAACCACACAGCCGCAACCCACAACTACCCGTGCGCAGAAGGTTTGCCGGTAGCCTCATGATGTCACGCGTCGATAGTCAGTAGGGTTGACAAAAAGATATTTTACATAAGTATATACAATAATTGTAAGTAATACAATGTAATAATAGAAAGTAGTTATCGGCAAACCTTCTGCACGCAGTTTATACATAAATTTACGCACAAAAATTGTTACAAAATGCTTCATTTGATATTTTATTTAAGTAGGCTCCATCTATACTTTATTCGTCTGGGGTAGATACGAAAACGCGAATATTATTTTATTAATTTTAAGAACCTTAAAAGTCGAACAAAGTGTTCAATGTGCATTTTTGAATTTTTGTTTTATTTGTCTCTGGCTACATACAGTGCCTTCGACGAACCTTGGCATACTTTTAGATGATACTACTTTTAGAATCAGTGTCATCATTCGCCTGGGGGCAACCTGTATGGTCCCACCTTTCAGTCAATGCGGGGATAGGGTGGATATCTTGTGACAGGATTATCCTGCAGCAGGATCGCGTAGAATTTCTCGGCACGCGGCACTCAACCACATTACACGCCGGGGTATCTGCCGTTTTGGAACCAAACGCTTGTGCCACAACGATGGCAGGAGACCGGATGGGATGACGTTGATTCTCTAGAAGGTGGGCCGCTCCTTAGTGTGGGATGTTACGTGCGTTGATATTCTGGCGGCGTCCCATCTTTTAAATACATGCGTTACCACCGGTTCTGCTGCTGGCTCACAGGAGGCCCTCAAGCACCGCAAATATGCCGTCTTTGACATTTGCAGCATTTGGGATGAAAACTCTTGGTCCGTGGGGTCCTAACGCTCTTAAGCCTTATCGTGACGTCGTCAAACGTTTAGTAGATGTCTCATGCGACCAAAGGGATGCTGTCTGTTTTTCTAAAATATTAAAGCTTGCTGTACAACCCGGCAACGCGGGAACGTTCCCGATAAATGACAGTGGTTTGGGACCAATTTTTATCTTTACTAATGATGCTTTTTTATTTAGTTTTAATTAATTTATGTAGCTCTTATTCTTAATATAGTTTAATTTTAATTTATTTTAAGTTTGTATTGTATTTTTAAAATTTTAATTTTAATTAGGTTGGTAACGATAATTAAGTAAAGAACTTGAACTTTTAGCATATTTTTATAGCTGTCTATTCATTAAAAAAATAGAAGCGGATTGAATTTAAAAATGAATAAAAATAGCATTTGTTTCTCTTTTTATTTTTTATAATGTAACCTAAGCAAATAACTTTTAATTGATGAATGATTTAAATTATTAATCATTTATTTATTACGCAATTCTCAAGGTTTTTTTACAGTATCTCACGCATATCATGTGGTAAAGGATAAAAATGTCATTGACCTCGGCTGTACATCACATCTCTAGTAGGAAAAATATTCGTAGGTTCACATAACTTTATATTATATTTGATAGCATTTTGTGTGCTAAAATAATAATTAACATTAACATATATACATATAACTAAAAAAATGTATAGCATGTCAATACACACAAAGTAAAATCAAATAACATTTGTACCTATCCATTGTGTAGGTACTTTTAATAATAAACTACGCCTCAATGTGAAATAATTTACTATAGGAGTATTATCGCTTGCTGAGGCCTATCAAGGTGAATGGCCTTGCGTCGCGGCGACGTCACCAGTGACGTCATAATTAGGAGGCTAGCGTCGCAGGATCGTATGACCTATTTCGATGGATCTCCCACGGACCGTGTGGCCTAATGGATAAGGCGTCGGACTTCGGATCCGAAGATTGCAGGTTCGAGTCCTGTCACGGTCGCAATACGGATGCCTTTTTTAATTTTTACTATTAATAATCTTTAAATACCGTATAGGAAATAAAGTAAAAGTGCTGGTTAAAAGTTTCAGGTCTTATTTAATTTTTTTTAAGATTACATGAAAAACTAAGATACTGTTAGTAGCATTTTTATATATATATGTATATCAGGATTATATATGTAATAATACAATACTATTGTTACTATAATGTTTTTTTAGTAAATAGATTTCCTTTCCTGTGTATACAATGTAAATGTTGTATGATGTGGCATTTAATTTAATTTATTTTGGAAAGGAACAAATAGTAAAATTTTGTCCCCCCTTATTTATCCCAAGATAGAAACTAATAAAAGAATGAAAATTAAATACAGGAAACAAGAGCTCCATTTTGCCCCATAATGGAGATAAGCTGTCATTAAAAAAAGGAACAAATAGAGAAAGACAGAGTGCACAGTTTTATCTTGAGATAGTATAAAACACAGACGCGTCTGTCGATCCGTCTGTAGATCCGCTAGTTCTTCATAAACCACGCATCGGATTTTTAAGCGATTTTCGCCATCACTTAGATAATGTTTTGTTAAGTTTTCGCGACTTGTATACATATTAAAACTACGGTACTTTAACGGTTTTGAGCGAGGTAATTTACTTAATTTTTGTTATTCCGACGTTTCGGCCACTTTTCAGTGGCCGTGATCACGGAGGATAAAGATGTCAAGTGTCAACGAGTATTGTTAAATGTCGGAATAACAAAATCAAATAAAAATTCCGCGCTTAAAACCATTAAAACGTAGTATAGTATATGTGTGTGTGTATACATGTATACTGACTTTCAGCTGCGGCTTCGCTCGAGATATTATATAAGGACTTAATTAAGTTTTTATGTAAGTAAAATAGAGCCTTTTACCAGAGTTTGACTATTAGCCAATAACTCTATTAATTGTTAAAGTTACTTTGTATTTTTAATATTTTGTGAATGCATAATAATTATCTCTCAAGACTATGGGGCACCGCGAGTGCGATTACGTGCTTACATACTGCTCTCACGGTCACTCGCCGCAGAATACATAGAGATTAAACAGCTACATAATATAACTTTCTATTACAATCAATGATATTATATATGAATTGTTAAGATATTTTTTACCATCTTCGACGATGGTGATTATTCTTTTGTGCGTTACGACTGTTCAAATTAAGTATAAATCTTATATAATTAGATAAACTTGGCAGGAAAAGTAATTGCCCACAGTCGAACGCAAAGGGAATGTATGAGCAGCATGTAAACACTCACTGCCCGCAATGCTGCCTCAGAAGTATTTTGAGAATTTTGAACAACGAGAGCAGCAGTGCGAATGGCTGATACATACATTATATTAAAGTTTAAAACAAGTTTTTCTAGGAAACAATTAACTTTCCTGTTTTACTTGTAATGGGTTCTTTGCAGCATCGTACGAATATACCTACACATATAGAAGTACAATTATCACACGTTAGTTTATCATACAGGGAAAATGTAGATATGTGTGTACGTGATAAGTTTTAATTTTTCAAATTATTAACCGAAACACAACTATGTATTTCGAATGCCAATTACCCGTACGTTAAGGTTCTGGAAAAACCAAATTTTGTTTTTCAAACGTAGCGATCAATTTATGAATAATTCTATACAAATAGGATCAGCAATTATTTTAATTAAAACTAAAAACAATAGCAAAATTTGCAACAACTACTCTAAATTTTTTTAACTATTTCCCGATTATTTGTGGTCGGCACAATATGTCTTTCCATACTCCTCTTATTTTTGCCGCCCGGGGAAATATACATTTCCTAGACTACCGGGTCCTTTACTGGGATATATATGTCGCAGAACGGCCTCGTTCTCACGACATCTTCTTTAGTTATTGCAGGTTTAGTGGGCGTCATCAGGATAAAATGCGAGCATAAAACACAATAGCCACGGTTTATACACTTTTAATTTAAATTTGATCAACATTATGACATAGTTTAGACCGAGCAGCGGGTTCAGGGCACCCGCTCATACTTTCAACTTCAATACTTTCTTTAAAACTCTCAAAGGTCCAACTCGACCTGTAGCCATCAACCAAATGTGCCACAAAAACTCCTCAGTCTACCCAAGTAGATATTACTCAAAGTATAGAGGGCGTCTGACCCCGCTCCGCCATATGCTCTGCTCTGATTGGTCGTTTATTAAATTACAATATTCATAACTTTTAGGTTAGAACGATCTTTAAGTTATAGAAACATTCAACAAATCAAATTAAATCACATTAAGAATTTTAGAAGTAATTAAAATGTAAACAAATGATATTGTGCGTTATACATCCAGTCAACGATACGTCCAATTAAAGCTTCCCTCCGACATATATATAACATACAAAACGTATCTACAAAAATATATTTTGTAAATTTTCATAGATAAATATATACAAGGGCTTCATAACATATAGGCGTATACACAAAAATGCCATTTATTTGTTGTTTACAAAAAATTATGCATGTTACAATTTAGGAAGTCTTATCAGTATGCAAGTGTAGCTAAAAAGAAGGGAATTCAAAATTTCAGCCTTATACAATCAACTAGTTTTGTTTTATTCACAATTTTGTCCCTTGTGTAAAACTGCACATTTGTCTATATGCCCCTTTGTTACGAAGCCCTCGATATTTAGATACATTTAAATTTCCTCATATTCCAACGACAGGTAATATTTTCTGATCGTTGTATTGAATATTCCGATTTGGCTTGTCTGATAGCAACAGGTAGCGTTGCAAAGCTGTGTAGTGTACACGGTTAAAGAATTGTTGTAGAAAGTTGAACTATGCGCAATAATATTGTTACGAGCTACAGGACTCGAATTAAAATGCCGTTGGGATTACTACAGAATTTATTGGAACCATACAAACACGTATAACACAGGTACAAATATAACTAAACACTACTAGTACAAACTGCACAATTCAATAACACGCGCAAAGTACGTCACTATATCGCTTATCGAATGTACTACACACGTCTTGCTCGTATCGTAATCGTCGCTTGACTAGATCACCCCATTCGGGCATCGTTTTATACTAAACTGTACAATACAACAATCGACCGCGTGGACGGAAAATTCATTTTCCCAAAAACCGTTATCTACACACCTGCGGCCATAAATAAGTACAATAACAATATAATTTCTTTCTTAATAACAAATTTTAAACACAAAGTAAACAACAGAAGTCCAAATGCGGGAAAGGTAATAAACCAGGTGTGCATTTACTTTGTCGGCGTGTAACAATTTTAATATTGATTACTACATAATAATAGGCATATTCCTACATAATAGATGCAGGACTGCGGCGAACTGTATAGTGAGAATGCAAGCTTAGGAAACCAAACGTCCTATTTATTAGACTTTTGACATCTATATATATAGGGCAACGACTTTGAAATCCGTAGGGTTAAGGGACAAAATTGTATTATACTTTGGGGACTGACCTAATCTTGCGCCTACTTTAAGTTCCGTATTCAGAATAATAAATCAAGCAACCACAAAGCCCAAGACCATTGATGTCAGGATGGAGACAACGTAAACAAAAACTTCGAATGAAGTGAAGTTTTTCTGGCAGGCTTGTATAACCCGTCTGCGTACTCGTAACGCACTGCAGCACAATCGGCATCCTATTTCAAAATCGGTATCTGTTAGCCGGCCGCACTTTTAGAGTCCAAAATTCCGTCTTGCTATTAATGGTCTAAGTGCGGACTTCTGAATACTGGAACACTTTACAGTTGGTCTTTTTGTTTCTGATAAAAATGACTGTTACATACATACGGACAGACGGATTTAGGACATGATTTGATCAAATTTCCAAATTGCTAAAATTATTAGGGAATTCTAGAAAATACCCACTTTCTTGTCAGTCGGGGACAATTTTGACCACAAGTTGAAGCAAATATCTCATCACCTTTTTACATAAACGAAAACATCATTAGTAATATCGTTACAATTTTTAGAGCCCTGGTATTATTTACAGACCATAACTATTCTATGTTCACCTGGTAGAGTCCGAGAAAAATAACTGTGACGTATACAGACGGACGGACAGAAGACAGACGGACAGACCTACAGATAGATAGATGGATGGACGGACATATGGATTTAATAATTATTCCGTATTTGCCAAAATAAATATGGAACGCTATTAAGACTTAATTAGTTACGGTCTCGCTGATTTAACTAGTTAAAAAAAACATACAGACAGTTGAGTATTTCTTCCTTTTTATAGTCGGTTAAAAAGCTTTGTTTTGGACAATTTTATTTATACGACACGGTTCAATATGAGTGTTCTAAATTACAAGTCGTGAACAGGACTATATGTAGACAATCGAAACCACTTCCCACATGCACTTTTTGCTGCCTTAGTACCCGGCACACCGCACTCTGTAATGTATGTTATCCGTGACTCATAATTATCGATTTGGATCAAATTTCGGATATTGGTCTCCTTCTAGGAAACCTACATTCAGTAGAAGGTTAAGTGAAATTTTAAGAGATAACTTCATGGAAACAATATTATTAGAAAACAATCACATAAATAACAAATTTAATATATACTGTCATGCGGCTTGAGCACATTTACACCAACTAATTAAACTTAATTAGGTTATATATAATACAGCTAATGCCATTTTAAGTGTAAACTTCTATCTATAAGATTTTTGATCATATCATGGGGTCTTTAGCTAGATGGGGTTGGTAGGTGCATCAAGTTAAAAGCTCTTTGCTTCGGCTTGGTGACATGGTCTAGGTGCTATTGGGAGCTTCGCAACTGGTGCCTGCACAGCAGCTCCCGGTGGCCTTCGCAGGAATCTTGTAGGCTTCGTCAGCAACTAGGTCAGCCAGTTCTTGCGTCCGATGGCCATCAGTGACTTTGCTGGCCTCTGCAGCTTTGGGGCGTTCGCGCCCTCTCTGAATCTATCTCCTGGTAGTATGTGATTACGGCAGTCGGTCGGCAGAAGTCTCGATGGTCCGGAGGCCGAGCGTGCAGAGGGGGTTTGATCATAAGTGATCGTTGTTAAATTTTCTGTCTTGTTGAAAGTTTGCTCCACGCGACACCCATTCATTCGCTGTGCGCTGTTTGCTGCATTTTCATAATAAGCAGTATTCAGTGGCATAAAGCGTTCCTACATTCCCATTCATCTCTTTAGAAGCAGATATACGAGCTCACGTCAAGCCAATCGATGGCGCTGTGCTATAATTGAAGTCGCAAACGATTCCCGAAACACACAAAGAATCTTGTTACGTGTGTGCGGGGGTACACACTAAGGATTGGAATGAAACACCAGTTTTTAGCTAAACGCTTTTATTGACTTACACAGCCGCACGTAATACCTCTTTGCAAGGTTGCCCCCTATTGACTAACGATGTATAGTCCCGACGATAAGGTGTCTCGCTCACAATACCGTCGCCGATATTGCGTAGACCACCTCCCGCTACTGCAGTGCTCGCCTCTGATATTATCGCGTGTAGCTCGCTTCCGGTTCGTCTCTCGAACTACGCTACACTCCTCCTTCACAGACTGTCCACTAAACTAATGGTTCCACCATCATTCGTCACAATATATACAAATTTCCGATAGTTTGGATGGAAAATGCCTTGCTGGAAGATCTTTTTTTGAGCATTCCGTTACGCTCATCCACCTAGTCGGGACATCCCTAAATGTTATTGTTTAAATAAATATAAAACAAAAAATACACACGATTTTTTCAAAGCAACTATTCGTCAATGGATGGATATGTATGAAAATTCAGAACTAATGTGAAGTGCTAGACGACTGTAGAAACTGTTCATCTTAAGAAATAAACATACGTGAGTGCAGAAAGTTTTTCAATTTGTCTATCAACATTCTTAATAATAAAACACATTTACCTAAATTAGTACTTTAAATCGGTTAACTGCTTTGAAATGCGAGGACAGAATCACGTAAACAGTGAGGAGAAATAAATGCACAGTTTGTTTCCCACATTTTTTTTAAATCGGCAGACACATATTGTGCATCCTCAAATTAAGCAAGTTACGCTTGTGTTGTGGGTAATATACAACGGCCTATTCTAGGGCCAATCCCAGACACCCAGACCATAGTAAATAACGGAGCAAATTCGTTTCCGAAATTTACCATACCAGGAATCGAACCCACAACCTCTGCGTTGCAGTGAGCTAGGCCGGCAGAGACGTAGTCCGCTCATACACAGAGGCCGTCATCTTAATAAAAAATTGATTGATAGAAAAGAAAACGAATCGGCTAAGTGCGTGTGTAACTACGCACATTGACATATTTGTAACGTTTGCCTGGGACCTAGGAGATCATAAAAATGCATTTTTCTTATAGCAAGCACGCCATCAATCCACCTAATGGTAAGTAGTTACTGTTGCTTGTATACATTAGCAACACCAAAGCTCTACCAAGGGGCCACCCAGAAACTACGTCACACGAATTTCATGAATTTCAACCCCTTCCCCGTCCTTGTCACAGCTGGTCACATTCATGAGACTCCTCCCTCCCCAGTGTGAGATCACATATTTTGCAATTTTACATCAAGAAATTATTAAATTTAAACAGCAATTCCGTAATTAGTGTTATTTCCATTCAAATCAATTTTTAATATTTTAAACACTATAATCATACAGAGTTGTAAATATTTTGATTTTGTAAATAGTTCAAATGTCATGTTTTAAAGCTTATATATTGATACAACTCAGGTCTCGACAAAAACAAAATCCACCTGCATATCTAAAACAAAGCACATTTATTACCTGTCGGCATTTGAACTAATAACATTAAAATTCTTTTGTGATCATCTTTTGTTTACTTATTGGCATACGGCCTATTGTTGTATTGTAATCGTTAGCCAGGTGTTACGGATTAAAGTACTGATTCTAGGAAATTCGGTCCAGTATAAAGCAATGGCCCGATTGAGGGAGGAGTTAGTCGAGCGAGAATAAGTGACGGACCTTCTGCATTACGTTTGGACTTGTTGTGAGGGGTTATAACTGTACCTGTGTTATACTTGTTTGTATAGTTCTAATAAACTCTATAATAATTCCAACGGCATTTTAATTCGAGTCTCGCGACTCGTAACAATGTATTAGTTATTGAAATGTGACGTTACGAAATTTTAGACCCCTCCCACTCCTTGTCACAATTCGTCGACCCTCCCTTCCCTTAACGTGTGACGTAATATTTGGGTGCCCCCTCCCCCCCCCAATTTGCTGCCGGCCTCGAATGAGCGACTGAACCCTCGCCACTAATACCGGAACATAGCTCAAGGTTGTTATAGGCATACTCTAGACCGGACTGGGCGTAACTATGTTCTAAGTCTCAGCCTTTCCTACACAAAAGCGCGGGGCACATGGGAGGAGGGTGGTTTTAGTGGGTATTGCTTGTTGCCCGTGCAACTTCTCGGAGTCTCTACACAAGCTGATCGATTATATTTGGATTGCCTTTAATGGAATGCCTCCATATGAGATAACGGTCTAATCCCTTGCCAAGGACCCAGTATTGTGCGTAAACAGCATTTCCCCCGCCTTAAAACAAGGCACACTCTAGACCAGGGGTGGTGTTCATCCACACCTTAGCATTAAGAGATAATTGACATGACTTGTGTGGACTTTATGTCATATTTTTACCATTTGTATGAATGATAATAGGTTCAAGCATAAATCAAGCAAAGGTTGATTTATTTAAAAATATTTTTGTTTTCTTGTACGGAATATCATTTCAAGTGTTGTTTTCGCATGTAAATTGTTATTTTAGTACCCAGATATTAAAATATCATGCGTCTATACTAAAATAGAATGAATGAATGAATGACAACAGCCGTCGTTCGCCATTGAATTAAAGAAATGAATAAATTTTGAATTTATGAATTTTATTCAGAACTGGTTGTCGCAGTGAAACTTTATTTCCGCTGAGTTTAAATTATGCTACCCTGAACAAACAATAAATATGTCGTCATAACCACTCCCACTGCTAGCTAACTAGTCCATTCAGCCACAGACGGCTTACTAGAAAAGTTACCCATCCTTAATCTCTAGTGTTAGGGCTGTCACAAAACAGTAACTATGTGAAGGCAGATATTTAGATAGATAGATAACACTTTCAGAAAACACAGAACTTATAGAACATATAGAACTAAAAATATTCTAAATGTGCACAATGGGCGGTCTTATCGCTAAGAAGCGATCTTTTTCAGACAACCCGTGGCAGGAATAAAACATATTATATTGGTGAAAGGTGGTATACATAAATATTAGAGGATATGCAGCTACTTACATATATTGTATACTTAAATACACCTTTTGATATTACATACATGCATATATATACACAGACATAAATATACGTAGAAATATCAAACATCACTATGTTGCAGGTAGTGCTTTTTGGTCATTATCTTATATATTGTTAGTGATTTAGCTTGTCTAACAGTAACAGGTAACTCTTTCCAGAGTCGATATTAAGATCTGTTGTTATGAATAATAAAGAAGAGTCAAGACATATAATTTTGGCGTGTTCTTCCAAATGAATGTAGGGATAAACAAAAGTAGTACAACCAATATCTAGCAAATATTTCTTACTTGCTATTCGCTAAAGACTATCAAATAGCTGAGCTGCCACTTTTAGTTCTTTAATTGGAACGAAGTTCCTTATCGCGCGTTGCGAAAGGGGGCTAGACGGAAAAAATTAAGACCAAAAGTTGTAAAGACACTTTTTGCTATAGTTGTAAGCCGTGCGGCGTGCGAGTGTTTTTCTGTTTGTCTCTCTCTCTCATAGAAAGCAAGCCAGTTATTTTCGTTTCGTCTTTCTATTTCGCATTGAACAGTGTGGTGTCGCGACGATTATTTTTGTTGAGTGTATACAGGTTTCATGTACATGAAACCTGTATACACTCAACAAAAATAATCGTGTACTTAATAAATAATAAAAAATAATAACAATAATGAATCCTGATGGTGTTTTTGCACAAGTTCTGGATATTGCTGATGGAATTAGGTAAGTAGAGATTTTATACAGACAATAATAAATGCTTATGTATTTTTAGCAAGTATGCATTATAACCTCTCTTTACTATTGTTTCAAGACATTTAAATAAAATAGAATCTCAAACATTTGTTTCCTACTTCAGTTACCACAAGCCAATTATTGCTAAAATTGAGCCTACTGATTAAGTTTATATTACATTATATTTGTTAATAATAAAAAAAATATTATTATAACTTAAAAAAAAAAATTGAATTCCTTCACGAAAGGAACTTCGTTCCATCCGGGTGTCCCTTGACATCTCTCAAGTTTTTATTTATTTATTTTATTTCGCGTCGGACTTCTTTTGTGGCACGAATTCTAAATATGAAATGAAAGCAAAGCTGTTTAATATCAAAAATAACTATACTGAACAAAATTATACACTAACGTATCCTGAAAAACAAAAACAGATATTCTTTGAATAATTCACAAGAATAATATTGAACACACCGCATTACGGTTGAAATTAAATTTAAAAGTGTGATTTTGTTCCGTCTGACACTGACAAAGAACAAGGATTTTATGGTACAGATGGTTTCTTATATATATATATATATATTAGGTCATGCTTGATGAATTATTAAAGTACATTGTCATAAGCCGGATTTCTTCTTTTTATCCGTGCAGGAATGGAGAAAGAATACAATACGGTAGTAGACAATTTTTGAGAAACAGGTTTATTTTGAGCCTTATGGTCTATTTAGCCAAAATATTAATATTTCAGCAAAAAAACAACATTAACATATGTAATTTAGCAATTTTATAAATATTTTGACATTTCGTCACAAAAACGCGTCAAGCTGTCATGGCGTCTCGCATGACGTCACAGTGTGCAAAACAAACATCTGTTTCATTGAAGTGTTATCTGAGAAGTCATTGATAACTTCTTGTGTTTTGCACACTATGACGTCTCGCGCTCTGATCGGCGTTCATTGTCACGTGGCTAATGGCTGCAATATAACAATTTTATTTCTCAAAAATATCAATTAATATTTAATATTTTAGTAAAAACAATTTATTTTTGTCATATTTAGATCGTAATCTACGATATATATTAAAATCAGTCTATATTTTTCATACTGTCAACTACCGAATTGCCTGCGGCCGGGCGACCTGTCGTAAGGTGACAAAACAACGCACAGCCAGATGGTAAGGTATTTGCCCGACTGAATGGCTAGTCATAATAACCTTGAGTTGTATTCTGGCATTAGGGGTCAAGTTCCAGTCTCATCTACGAGTACGGCAACAGAAGATCTAAAAAATCACTTTGCAAAACTATCGAAAACCACATCGAAATGGACCCAGTCGTTTTGACATGAATCCCGAACAAACAGACAAGAATACAAAAACATGCATCATGTTTTCCATCGCTTATGTCATTCAGTTGTTTTTTTAAATAGCTTCGATTTACAGACACGGAATTTTGACAGTTTTATAATATTGTTGCGACCTAGGTGCCGACAAAGACAAATGCACACCTGCATACCTCTAGAAACACACTTTATTACTTCTTTTGTTTACTTTGAGTTTAAAATTTGTGATTAAAAGACACAGCCCATTTTGTATTGTAATCTTTTACGGCCTATTGTTGTATTGTGATCACTGCCAGGTGTCTCGGATTTAAAAGTACAAACTGATTCTAAGAAATTCGGTCCACGAGGCCGGGCAGACATGTTGCATCTGTGCAGTATAAGCAATGCCTCAATGGAGAGATGAGTCAGTCGAGCGATAACCACAAGCGAAGTAAGACGTGTGTACATTCGTAATCTACTTAGTAACGGACTTTGTGCGTGTTATATATTATATTTGTACCTATGTTATACGTGTTTGTATAGTCCTAAGATTATAGAAGTTATCAATTCTGCATCTTATTTTTTTTTAAATTTCCCCTCTAATATTATCGTTTGATATTTAAATAGGGTAACGTGTGCATGCTCACCATATCACGTAGACACTGGCTGCTTATGACGTCAGGAGCCAAATTATTCCACATTTGAACCATGTTCGAATTTTAAATTGTTATTTTGAAAAACATCTCAGTTTTGTACATGACGTCAGAGACTAGTAGTAATTTGATCACGTATTGAACATCATTGTGACGTAGAAGATATACTTACTACCAAACCATGAAGTAACAAGTACACAAGTAACAACTTGCGATGGAAAATGGATTTTGTTTGACAATGGCAAGCGCTCAGCTATTGGTTGGATCCTGGTTCAGCGCCTAAACAATGGAAACTTAGCCCTCGAAAAACGATGGTCACTGTTTGGTAGTCTAGTCTGTTAGCCTTGAATCTTAAAAAAAAATCGTCTCGAAATAAAAAAAACTCAATCAATGAATGAGCTCTCCATTCTCTTATTCAATCCATTTGTTTGCTTGAACATACCTACTCTTAATAATTTATCAATGAAGAAAGCCGCATGCAGCCGTCGTTGTTATATTGAGGTCGATTTTAGTGTTGCTAGTTTCAATGTAAAAATTTACGATAAAAAGGAGCATAATTTCTAATTATTATATAGAAGGGATTTAAATTTAGCACTCTTGATGTTTATTTTATGTCCATATTAATGTCACTTCGATGGCGAGAAGATTTAGAAAGTAAATTTGGAAAAATATTATAAAATTGTTTCAAACATAATTATAGGTCTTTAATCCAAGCTGTTCTTTGGCATGGATCTTTTATTTGTCACCAATAAGGAAACTAAGACACTAATAAAGAAATGTAAATATTCATAGGGATAAATATTTACAATATACACCAGAATTATTTGTATTTTGGATCAGTATCTTCCCAAAACTGTCTGGGATAAGAAATATTCTGACTGCTACAAAAATGTGAAGGTGTCTACTTTCCCTCGGGTGGGCCGTCTCTTTGTTTGGCTATTGTCGCCAACAAGAAAATCTCTGGATATATGAGCCTCGGGGTAAACGCTTCCCATCGTGCTTCGCTTCAATCCCGAACACCAAGATGTATAAAGAAAACAATGCAGTAAAGTAAAATTGTATCTCAGTACTCTGTACATAATTTTTGATAAAGTGTTTAATTTAAAAAATATATAAGAATGAAGTATTATAATAAACATTACCAAAACCTCTCCCTGCTCCCAGAAAGGAACAAAGTCCGAGAAAACGATATAAAAAGTGTATTAAATATGGTTCTGGCCTAAAATTAAAATCAATAAAAAAAATGGTAGCAAAAAATCCTGAAAATTTGAAAGGTCCAGCTAAACACACCTGGCAACACAAATGATATAGCTATTTAACACGCGATGCCCATTGATGGCAATCGATTGGTTCTGCTTACTCCGCCTACAAAGTCAAGGTCGATGGATGATAGCTTAAGTGGATTAATTGAGTTCCCAGAAAGCAAAGTGTATTGATTTCTTTGTGTTAACTTATATCTTATATATAAAATTCTTGTGGCACAATGTTAGTTACCATACTCCTCTGAAACGGTTTGACCGATTCTCATGAAATTTTGTGTGCATATTGGGTAGGTCTGAGAATCGGAAAACATCTATGTTTCATCCCCCTAAATGTTAAGGGTAGTCCACTCAAGGTTATTGTGGGGGCATACTCTTGACCAGGGGTGGTAGCCATCCTGTCGGGCAAATACCCTACCAAATGGCTATGGGTTGTTTTGTCGCTTCTTACGACGGGCCGGGGGCCTGTCGTAGGCCGCAGGAATTTGTATTCTTTCTCCGTACCTGCACGGATAATCTCTAATAAAAATATTAAGCGCCTGTAGAAAATGTAATACTAGCACGCATTTACAACCGTTTTTTCTAAGATTTTAAGCGCTCGGAGTTATTTAACCTACTCTTGATTTCCCATCCATCCATATGACATGATGACAATGGGATAAATTTAGGAATATCCCTTTCGATTAAAAGAAAAAGTGCGAAAATCGGTTCACAATTGACGGAGAAATCGAGTAATAACATACAAAAAAAGCATACAGACGTATTGAGAAACTCCTCCTTTTGAAATCGGTTAAAAAGAGCCCATCATGCAAATTTCGGCAATTCAAGGCTCAATTAGCCAATCTTTATGGGCCACCCCGCCATTTTTAAAAGTGGGTTAAGCTCTACTGCCACTTCGAATGTAATTGGTTTTTAAGTGATCTCAAATGGGGCCAGATCTAGATATTTCCTTAAAAACTTACCGCCGCTAAAGTATTATTCCCTGTAAGGGCTCGTTCCCACTATGTCGTAACGATTAATTTATCGTTGGACAACTGTCGTCTCTAGCTGTTCCCATTATAACGATTGTTTGTCGTCAAAAATTGTTATCGTTTAGCGACTATCGTATCTAGCTGTTCCCATTGGATCGCGACGACATTTTATCGTTTCAAGGCAGTCGCTTTCTCGTTTACACATCATTAGCAAGCTACAAATCTACAATCGCTTCTACGTTCTCTTGGAAATCAGTAGTGCGTTTATGCTCCTGAGTTCAATGGACGAAGACGAAATTTTTATAATGTATTACATTTTTTAAAGAAGGAAGATGAACCAAGCAATCGAGGCTACGATAGATTTGCCTTCATTATTTAGTCGTAACGATTTTTTATCGTTTTACGCCTGTCGTGCTAGCCGTTCCCACTGCCATGACATCTGTCGTCACTGCAAAAAATGTCGTAGACGACAGTAAGTCGTGTCGTTCTATATGCGAACACCTCCATTTAAATATATAAGCCACGACACTTAAAACTCCAAGATTATCTGTCGTCACGACAAAGTGGGAACGCGCCCTAAGGGATCTGGGTTCGTTGATAGTTATTTTAATATCTGTTATGGTGGTTATTTAGGTTTAAAGAACTTTATGTCCCATAAGAACATGTGGTTCACTGTGATGACACAATGAGATTCAAAATAATTAGTAAGTAATATACAATATAATTCTTAACACTAATGTGGTCCTATGCAGTCTTCGATATAATTATGTTGCGGTTTATTATTTTACATCTATTTTAATAAAAGTTTTTTAGTTTTATTTTAAAGAAGTTTATATTGTTACATTATTGTAGGCCGTTTGGCAATTTATTAAATAACTGCAAGCCTTTAAACACAATGTTTTTTCCCGTAATTTGTTCGTGGTACACTTAATTGAAATTGCTTTTTCTTCCGGATATTATATCTATATGTTTTAGCTTTAAAGCATAGCTTGGAGTGTATATTATTTCAGCTGCTAACCATGTTTTTATAATGAAGAGAGTGCTATCATGTTGGTCGTGATGCAAGGCTCTTGGATAAATATAACTTCGATCTTAAAACTGGCTTTTATTTGAACTCTGTCCACTAAGTTGAACCCAGGGATCAGAATCCAAGATCAATGAATGAATGAATATGCTTTATTGTATTTTCAAGATACAATTAACAGAAATAAAATTTTACATTACAATAGGCGGTCTTATCGCTATTAGCGATTTCTTCCAGACAACCTTTGGATGGACAAAAATATGACAAGAACAGAGGTATGTTGCATTATTCGCACTGCCGAATTAGTATCTTATAAATATATACATACATGATATGCTATACATACATTAATAAAAATATAAAAATTATACTAATACGATATACGTAAATAAAATATTATAAAATGCACTTACATAAATAAATATAAAATTAGAAAAAGATGACAATAAAGTGTGTACATATGTACACGCGTTAGAAGTTATACTTCTTTTGCGTAACAAAATAAAAATCTTTTCAAAATGTTTATCTGTCTCCTTATTCTACGTTTGTAGAATAACTAACAATAGAAAAACTAAAATGTTGACTATAGCTAACTTCAGGGTGTTGGTTTTCCGTGACGATGTGCGCGCGCATCGTAAAAATTTACTCTCATCATTTTTCCCTAACGTGCCAAAAGAAGTATAACTTCAATAACTGCTGCATCCTTAAATTGACGTATTTGAGCTATAATAATCCTTCACAAGTCTTACAAATTACAAATTACAAAAGACTTGTGAAGGATCATATGATCAACTATTACGAGAATAAATCCCTGAAAGCAACAAGGTGTATTTTCATCACTACTTTAAGAAAACACTACTACTCCACCAACTACTGCCAGCATCCACCACCATAAGCAAGAGTAAGAGTACAAACTGTACACTCTGGAAAGTATCTTTAAGCAGTACAAAAAGAGTTTCTACTAAACATGTATAAGCGAATAATTGAGTTGGGAACCCGAACCACCCCGTGGTAATCAGGATCATGGTATATTAGCAAAGTAAAGAATACAAAAATCTACAACTATGAACGTGGTAAGTGATTCCATTACAATATCTAATAATAGTAGAGGACCCGGCAGACGTTGTAATGCACTGGAAAAATAAAAAGGCCTGATTCCAGCGCCTACTACCAGCTCCAATTGTGAATCTAAACCATCCAGGGACCTAATTAAACCCACACAATTTTTTTAATCAGAATTGGTAAAGTTGTTCTCAAGTACATACATTTCTAGCATTCATTTTTATTCATGTTCTAGCTTTTGCTCGCGACTTCGTCCGCGTGGAATAGTTAAAAAAAGTAAGTTAAAAAACCCCCGATTTTGAAACATTCTTCATTGGTGCTCCGCTCCTATTGGTCTTAGCGTGATGATATATAGCCTATAGCCTTCCTCGATAAATGGGCTATCTAACCCTGAAAGAATTTTTCAAATCAGACCGGTAGATCGTTCCCAAGATTAGCCCGTTCAAGCAAACATACTCTTCAGGTTTATATATTAGTGTTATGTTTATATATGAGTGCGGGACTCGCATAAAAATGCCCTTGGAATTACTATAAAATTTATTAGAACTATACAAACACGTATAACATAGGTACAAATATAATCGGACGCAATAAGTCCAAACGTTTTGGACGATTCAATAACACGCGCAAAATCCGTCACTAAACAGTACACATGTGTTGCCTCGCTTGTGTTATCGCTTTGACTGACGTCTTGTTCGTACCGTAATCGTCGCTTGGCTGCCTCAGTCCTCCGTGTGGGCATTGTTTTATGCTAAACTATACAATATGTCTTGACACCATGCTCGACCGCATAACAATAGAATCTAAAAATCACACTTGGTTAATGATCATCATAAACGATTACAATACACAAAAGGATGGTTTTTTCTAATTACACATTTTAAACACAAAGTAAACAAAAGAAGTCCAAATGCCGAAAGGTAATAATCTGCAGGTGTGCATTTACTTTTGTCGGCATGTAACATTAGTATAAAATAAATTAAAAGAGACATGTGTAATTTCCATGCTTAATACACAAAGGTTTCGTGAAATCAATGGCAGATTAAGTCTCAGTCAATGAATCAAATGCCTATATAATCTTCTAACAAAAAATCTTATGGACACTGATTGACCGATTGAAGTTTCACAAGGACCCTTTCCAATCTGGGTGAAAGTTTATTGCCGTCTTTTAAAGGGCTATAACCTTCTGTCCTGATTCTTGGATCCAGCCAATGTTCGGATATAATCCTTCCAAATCCTTTAAGAATGATATAAAATGTCAGAACATCGTTCACACGCTATCCTGTTTCATACGATGAATGAAGAGAAGCGTATTTGGTCTGCTTCATTATAAGGGTTCAGTAGCTATTTTGGCAAAAAAGAATCCGTATAAAATCTTCATATCTTGTTGCGAACTCCTTTTTTAATGTACCTTTTTTTACACTGTATATTTATACAGTGTAAACTCCATGTAACGCCACTCGATTTAACGACAAACTCCGTTAAGCGTCGAAAGTAATTGGCTTTGGTTGGTCGTTTAGCTTGTCTTCCATACAATACACTATATAGCATTACATCCACTCTAAATAACGACAACAATTAACTAATAAAAAGTAACTTTTAAGTTGCCAAAAAAAAGTAAAAACTGTGCAGCTGTGTACGTTCTTTTATTCCTTTATTATCCCAGCCCGCCATTGATGTAACAACTTCTTTTATTGCTCCATCAATGTAGCCCGCAATAAACACGACTGTCGGCATTATGCATATCGAAATTTCTAAGTACTTCCATTATCATAAAGGTGCCTCAATATCGAAGGATATAAATAATATAAGTAAAAAAATACAACAAAATTACTGGTACAGCAAAAGACGACCAACAAACCTAACATACTTCTCTCCATTTAACGACAACTCTCTATACCGCCATAAAATGCACAGTCCCTTCAGTGTGGTTATATAGAATTTACACAGTATTTTGTAATTATTTAAAGTTGGGTTATCACATTATATTAGGGTCTGGCTGTCTGTCACAAATCCAAAAAAATACAGGTATTCCATTTTACCATTCAATAACATTTATTAGTAACGATAACCTCTCTTTTGTCTCTATTTATTAGGCATGTCACATACATTACTTACTTACTCCGTTGGCTAAGCGACCCAAAGTGGCCTCCGGAACGAGAGCATGCCACTTTTCTCTGTCCTGTGCGGTTTCTTGCCAATTATTGACTCCTAGTTCCGACAGGTCAGCCTCCACTCTGTCCTTCCAGCGTTATTTGGGAGGGCCGACCAGACGCCGACCTACAGGCCGTCCCAAGGCTTTTCTGACGCTGCGATCTTCTCCCATCAGTTCGACGTGACCGAGCCAGCGGAGGTGGTGAGCTGTTATTTCTCTCATTATGTTACGATGGAGTACGGTAGATATGAATAAATTTGGTACAAAGATTTATTCTATAGCTTTCTGGATTTGTCGCCATACAGTCGTATAGAATAAAAAAGTCAAAAGAAACCAGCTTTAAGAGTAGGTAACTAAAATACAAAATATATTCTACAACATCTTGAAGTTGGTGCCGAGACATAAAAGAATAAAAATAAAGGAAATAGGAAAATATAGGAATTTTACAAGCTTTCATTTAACTTGTAATAGATTTACCTATGCATGTATGTATGTTCGGGTGGAATCTTGGAAGTTAAATATTACCAACTTCCCGGTTTCCTAATGAGTTTAAATTTTGCACATATATGTATATCGCGCAACAATCCAGTTACCATGGAATCGGAAGGTGTGCCCATAGGAACGCTTGTACTAAACAGGATACCCGACGTGTTTGGGCCCGTTTTACTTGTCTTATAGCTAGCACCCTGCTGCTACATGATAACCAGGATCTCAAAAGCTTGTATTTAAAAACATTTTTTTTATGTTCTCTTCGCACTACTTCAAGATTTTGTAGGAAATATTATTTATTTATTTTTTGCTTTTTAGTTACTTCTAAAGTTGAAAGTCTTTCTTTTTGCTAGAATTTTTTATGGATATTATCGTTACATTTATATGGGTTTCTTCTGGAACAATGTTACAAATTTAGGCCGTTTCACGCAGATATGCCAATGGTTTCAATAGACATAACCAACACTTAATTGTTCACCAAAAAAAATTACAAAAATGCACAAGACAGTAGTTACTTGGTAAAACAAAAGGCGGCCTTATCGAAAAAGCGATCTCTTCTAGGCAACCTGACTCAAAGGAGACTCTTTAATTATCTGTAATTATTATGCACCAAAGAAAAAAAGAAAAAAACAATATAAATAAAAAAGACACACATGGACAGCAGATCACAGTCAGTTGTAATGCAGTGAGGTCGAAGCCTAACGCAGATGAAGCCCATGCATAAAAATTACAACGTCGTCATGGCAACGCGAGTAGTAAATAAACAATTTATAAATGAGAGGAAACTATGTATGCTGAAATCTGGCGTAGTAACAGAAGTTGCCAAAGTAGAGTTCATTTACCCGAATTGCACCCCGACAATGTCTCGACGGCGCGCGGCCATAACAATCAAGTCGAAACCTTTTCAAATTTTTGTGACCCTAGTACAATGTTTTGTCGCGCGGGGAGATTTTTCCATATTTTTTTTATTTATTGGGTAAAAAGTGCGTTGAGGTTTTCGGAAAATTTAAATCGCATTTACATAGCATTATCGCTAATATTATTGCTTTAATAGTAAAGGTTACAAACAAATTCATCTGTATTTTTTATAACTTTGGTCTTGCTTGTTTTTTTTATTGAGAATTAAGTCAACATATATATATATAGTACTTGAAAAATATGACAAATATAAAAAAATTCATAGCTCTAATACTGATTGGTGTCTATACTATTTAAAGTTTTCCGGTCTCATAGAACTTAATAAAACTACGTTTTAACGGTTTTAAGCGCGGTAATTTATTTGATTTTGGTTTATCCGACGTTTCGGCCGCTTTTCAGTGGCCGTGGTCACGGAAGACTCATAGAACTTTAAAGAAGCTTACCAACTTACTCTGATTCAATATGAATTAAGGATAATAATCCCAGACTTTTAATACAAATGACAGATTAGGAGATGCCATATTAGAAGTTCTACCTACCTATTGAAATAATTTCAAAGGTGATTTGCCTCACATTATGCTTAATACTATAAACCTTGGATTCGATTTCAAAACCAGGGTAAATGATAGCAAAACTTTTTTATGACTATTGTTTGCCTAGTTTTGTAATGACACGTTAAAAGTTAAAAAGACACCCAAAACCATTTTTCAGATCGTTTCATACAAGTTCATTGTGCCAGACCAGCTATTTTAGATGAGATTTGGCAAAAGACGCATCAATATTGTTACACGCCGATAAAGGGAATGGCTTATTATATTTCCCGCGTTTGGAATTATTTTGTTTACTTTGTGTTTAAAATTTGTAATCAAGAAAAACCTCCTATTGTTACTGTACTCGTTTATAGCCGCAGATGTGCAGATTACGTCTTATTGGAAAATTCAGTCCAAGCGGTCGATTGTTGTATTGTACAGTTTAGTACAAAACAATGCCCGAACGGAGGGGTGAGGCAGTCAAGCGAGGATTACGACACGAGCAAGACGTGTACATTCGATAAGCTATATAGTGACGGACTTTGCGCGTCTTATGGAATCGTGCTGTTTGTAGTGGATTTATTTGTACCTGTGCTATACGTGTTTGTATAGTTCTAATAAATTCTATAGTAATTCCAACGGCATTTTAATTCGAGCCCCGCACTCATAACAATATCTAGTGTAGTAATATAAATAAGAAAAATAAGAAACAGCACACGCCATCTATTTAATTAAACTATGATTATATTTTTGTGTAAACAGGCGTTGAAATGTATTTTGAAAAAACCGTAATAATGATTAATATTCATTAATAACTTTTTTATGTAAGTCGGTAATTGTTATATTTTTGGCAGACAAACATATGGGTAATATACAACGGAGACACGGCATTGTGAGAGGGACCTCGAAAATCTATACCATAGTAACTCATTTACGAGATTTGTTATGCCAGGTATCGAACCCGGAGCCTAGTATCCCGGAGCTATAGTAAGATAGGCCGGCAAAACCTTAACCCACTCAACTACAGAAGTCGCGAGACAATAGACGAGAAGATATTCCTACATCGTTGTCAGCCAACCACAGTCCACTGCCGGACGTAGGCCTCCCCAAGTCAGCGCCAGTCATCCGGGTCCTCCACCATCCTCATCCAGTGCCTACTAGCAGCCTTACGCAGTTCGTCAGGACGTTTACCGAAGCGCGGTCTCCATTCCAGGACTCGTGTGCTCCATCGGCCATCACTGACTCTTCATCTTGCTAATATTGCGAGCCATGTCAGTTATATCGGTTCAGATATTCCAAACTCTTACAAAATTCACTGCAACGCAGAGGCTCCGTTGTGTATTTACCCATAATGCAAGCGTAAGTTGCTTAGCTTGAGGGTAACGTGTGAGTCTGCCGATTTACAAAAATGTTGTTGGATTTTAGGTAAAGATTTTCGTCAAATGATGAAGATACTTTACGATCAACAGTATATTACGTGTGATCAAATAATCTGATGGCCGAATTCCAAGATTTATGGCCAGAAAGCCTTGACATTCCTAATATTCAGGAGCCAGGCCATAAAGAATGTACACATACTTTATTATGACATTTATGACACCTTACGACAGAGCTCTGTGGTGAATGTACGTGATTTCACTGGATTTTCCCTACAACGTACTTAAGTAATCTATTTATGGCTGGTACTTATATCTTACTGTTTATTTATTTGCCCTAGCATCGGTTGAATTTTGACATAAGTTATATGTAGCATATATCAAATTTTAACCGATAATAATGCAAAAGAACGGTCCTCCTTTAATCTGGATGCTGTTCTTTGATGCTGCTTTGTATAAGCGTCAATTAATCTTTAGATAAGATTTGTCACTTAAAACGAGTATCAACCTTGATAAACTCGGTCAAGTGCGTGACAGCTCGTGCAGAGTAAAGAGTTCCTCGGATAAACCAAATATTACATTTTTGTCATCTGACTACAGAATCCTAAAAAAACATTTAACTTCATATTTTTAAATCAGTTATCTAGTCCGACATCGTCCTGCCAAGATGAGGGTGTGGTGGTCGTTTCTTGAACCCACTCATCCTAAGGACGATAAAGAGGCGAGGGAACGACGCTGTTCTTCTTAAGGCATACTGCCTGGTTTGATCCTGCAGTGAGGGAAAGTCATCGCCATTACAGGACGAGACTGCTTCCAGCTGCGGAAGCGCAAAAAGCTGACTTAACGTTGTGAAGGATAACTTGCATACCAATGTTCCCAGAACAGAGAAGAAGAAAACCGCGCGACTTTGATAAGAAAAAATAGGAAAACAAACCTTGGACCTTGAAGCAAACGTTCAGACCGCAACAGGAATTTAATACTCGGATGATGATGACTGTCGGTGGCTGGGAGCTCACCCTGATTTTTTTATTATCTCTTTCTCCTGACGCACACGCTTGTCAGGATATTTTTCATTTTTATTTTTGTGTTATTTTCTTTTTTTTATTGCCAATCCCTTTTTTAATATAAATACTGCTTATTTATACTACTTTATACAATTCTAATTCTTGTGCTTTCTCTGCCTTAATTGAGAACAAGAACGGGAGCTGAAATGCCTCGATCCCGCTTAAAATGAAATGCTACCGCATGGAGATCAGCCCATAACCACTGGTAGCTGTGAATGAAAGTCCAGCTGAAGACGAGGGCTTTCATAGAAATGGTTCGTCCGCATTTATCTTCCGCCGATGGTGTAAAGTTGTTTCACACGCGCCCATCTAACTAATTGTGTAGTGCGTAGCATGTCGTGCTCATTCTCGTGGTAGAAGGAAGACAAGTAACTACAAGCCAGAACTCACGCCCCTGGCCTATAGAAGGTGGTTTATGAGCTGCCGCCTGATAAAGTTTGGAGGGTAGGCCATTCCGCTTTCCCGCTACCCTGGCTGAAAGCGATAGCGAAACTCAACCGGAACTCCCATAGTCTCTCACCGAGAATCTTGAACAGTTAGGATTTCAACTCGGAAAAAGTTTGTAACTGTAGGTTGTATAAGATTCTTCATTTTGTTAGTTAAATATTGTTTGTAAATATAAATTTAATATGAAATATAAAATTTTCTCATAAATTTTCAATCACAACAAATTGAGTTAAAATAAATAAAATCTGAAATAAATTGTTGTGTCCCTTCGCAGTCCGTCAGTGTCCTGGCTGTAAAATCTCTCATTAAAACTTTGAGCATTCGTAAGTAGAGTACCTGGTGAAGCTCGGCAATAGACTGTAATTTTGCGGCAAACGTCTTTGGAAAATGGGACCTAGATTACCTGGCAGCTGCTGAAGGTTTCTTGGCCGACCGGCTGTGGTACAATCTCTTTAGTCTTCCCAACAGCGGCACTTATAACACTCGCATGCGTCCTGAAGCGGGTTGATTCACTACTTGGCAGCAGGTGCCAGCGGGCGGTGTATGCGCGCGGGGTGACGAATAACTCCAGGGAGGATGACGTATTCCGACAGATGGCGTTACCAGTCCCCTTGAAGTTTTTATGTTCTAATTTTCAAAAGTAAAAGGGCATAAAGCATTCTTCAATCTAATAAAAGAAGCAAAAAAATTATGGTCCTATTTTAGCTTCAGAACCATAGTTTGATAGTACTTGAGAAAATCGAAAAGAATAAGCGTTTAGTTTATTGTTTGTCATGACTTGATTTTATTTAATTATATTTAATGCACAAAACCCTAATAAAATGGTGCAAAGCCAAATTTGTAATGCTATTATTTTATTATTATTATATTACATAAATGTACCTATTACCTTTATTGTATTCGCCTAAAACTTTGTTCAGGTTATAAAAAAATTAAATCAATATACATCTTAGAACTATTTCTAAAATAGAAATAGTTTTTTTAATAAGATGACGAATAACTCCTAGAAAAGTTCCTTTAAAGACCGAGCTAATCACATAATTTTGTCCATATATATAGTTTTAACGAAACTAAGAATGAAATGATGGAATGAAATGGTTACCGTCGTCTATGGACGTTTGCAACACCAGAGGCGTCGCCAACGCGTTGCCGACCTCTAAGAAATTTTATAACGCCTCTAGTAGTTCAAATCATGTCATACTTCCATAAGTAAAGTTAGATATATAGGTTTTGATGGTGTATTTGGACCTACCAAATAACATAGAATCATAACCAACGCAACCGTCTCTCATAAACAGTTTCGCAAGACATCAGGGTTATCATCCTGTCCTCTATCTAGTGCAATTAGAAGTTCTACGTTCAATTTACAGGGTCGGTCGACAAACTCTGGGTAGTTAATTTAGAAAAATGTTGCGCAGAGTAGGTTCTCGTAATAACAGTTATTTGTTCAAATTGCTTTGAAATGTTTAGAGTATACAATTGTTTGAAAATAGTAACGATTAAAGTTTTAATTTTTAGTGTTCTAAAATGGTAATATTGAAAATGATTGTACAGTTTAAATGGATTTTATTACCTTAGTACATACTAGAACAGTGTTCCGCAAACTTTTTGTGTTCAAGGTACATCTAAGAAAACGAAAATTTTGGAGGTAAACCACAAATATATATATTTTTAAAGTAATATTAATCAACATTTATTTATTAATCATCGAAAAATATTTATTATTAATTAAGAAATCTAAAGTTTAAATATCAGAAAAGGTATTTATTATTATTAATCAACAAACCTAAAGTCAAATTGCAGCATAACCTTACTTTTCCGAGGCACACCCATGAATGGACCACGGTACACCAGTGTGCCGTGGTACATACTTTGCGGAACACTGTACTAGAATATCATAAGCGTACCTCATATTAGGTGGAAAACAATCAATATGCTAAATTTCATCAAAATAAGAATAATAGAAAAGATAATAATAATATAAAAAATACTACCGCAGGCGGGATTAGGTGAGTAACGACACCTCGGACCTGAATCCAGGGGCCAAAGCAAGGCCCCGCCTCCGTGCTTGCCTTAGCTAGCCGACACGAAGTGAAGATCGCTAGAGCTAAGACGCTCCAGGGGTGGAATCTTATAAATGGCATAACGTCAGAAGTAGTTGCAGTGAACCTACAGCCCACCTTTTTATACCCCTTAGCCACTCATACCCATGTTGCCCCTCGACAACCTTGTACGGAATATTCAGGGGCCCAAGCAGTGCGTGCCGAGTCACCGTCTGCTCATTTTTCCATGTTGCCCGGACATTGCGACAAGCAGACGCCATAGTCCCCATAACCCAGATACCTAGTTCCACTAGCAGTTTATCCCAATAGCCCGGTACCTTTTGTTCTCATTCCCTATAATAAGCCTACATTGTCCGGGGCTTGTCCGTGGGTACGTTTTTTTACACGCTTTATATTAGCTTCACTTGTATGTCAGTATGTCTGTAACCGACCCCTTTGAGCTCGATTTTGTCCTACTTTGAACGATCAGATTTAATTCATACTTTGCACACCTGTCAAAGGTCGATGACAATGCAATAATATAGTATCATGGAGCTGATCTGATGATGGAGTGGGAAGGTGGCCATAGGAACTCCTGTACTAAACAAGATAGACCCTTCGTGTTTGGGCCCGTATGTTTATATCGCGTGACAATGCAATAATATGGTACCATGGAGCTGATCTGATGATGGAGACGGAAGGTGGCCATAGGAACTCCTGTACTAAACAAGATAGACCCTTCGTGTTTGGGCCCGTATGTTTATATCGCGTGACAATGCAATAATATGGTACCATGGAGCTGATCTGATGATGGAGTCGGAAGGTGGCCATAGGAACTCCTGTACTAAACAAGATAGACCCTTCGTGTTTGGGCCCGTATGTTTATATCGCGTGACAATGCAATAATATGGTACCATGGAGCTGATCTGATGATGGAGTCGGAAGGTGGCCATAGGAACTCCTGTACTAAACAAGATAGACCCTTCGTGTTTGGGCCCGTATGTTTATATCGCGTGACAATGCAATAATATGGTACCATGGAGCTGATCTGATGATGGAGTCGGAAGGTGGCCATAGGAACTCCTGTACTAAACAAGATAGACCCTTCGTGTTTGGGCCCGTATGTTTATATCGCGTGACAATGCAATAATATGGTACCATGGACCTGATCTGATGATGGAGTCGGAAGGTGGCCATAGGAACTCCTGTACTAAACAAGATAGACCCGTCGTGTTTGGGCTCGTATGTTTATATCGCGTCAAAATGCAATAATATGGTACAATGGAGCTGATCTGATGATGGAGTCGGAAGGTGGCCATAGGAACTCCTGTACTAAACAAGATAGACCCTTCGTGTTTGGGCTCGTATGTTTATATCGCGTGACAATGCAATAATATGGTACCATGGAGCTGATCTGATGATGGAGTCGGAAGGTGGCCATAGGAACTCCTGTACTAAACAAGATAGACCCGTCGTGTTTGGGCTCGTTTTACTTGTCTTGGCTAGCACTCTGCTGCTACATGATATGCAGGATCTCAAAAGCTTGTATTTAAAAACATTTAAACAAAAATCAACTAAAAAATTAAAAATAAATAATAGTTTAAAAAAACTAAAAAAAACACGCTTTTATAAAAAATCCAACTAAAAAAAACAAAAAATAAAATTTAATATAATATAAAAAAGCGTGGGGTGTATTCAAAGCGCTTTTTAAGATATTCTATTATTAATTGAATACACCCCACGCTTTTTTATATTATATTAAATTTTATTTTTTGTTTTTTTAGTTGGATTTTTTATAAAAGCGTGTTTTTTTTAGTTTTTTTAAACTATTATTTATTTTATATAATATAGACAGGGCTAATCGCCGGTTAGCGTCACGTCACATGTACATCAAATTTGTCAAGGGGCCTCTACGTCTTGGCCGTCCCACGGCCTCACGCAAGCCATACTAAAGTCCGGGCCATTTTTATGGCCCAAAGTTCTACATTATATAAAAAAAAATCTATCTACTACATTCTATACTGGTACGACTGTACATATAGTAAATACGTATTTTTAGTTGTAATGATGTATATAGCCATCTCATCATTTAAATATTACCGATATATATTATTGTAAGATATAGAGGTAGTCTGGAAGAGATTTCTGTAAGCAATAAGGCCGCCGTTTGTATTACCATATAGTTTTTAATATTTTAATTTAAATTGTTTTCTTTTTATTATTTTAGTATACAATACGATTATTGAATTGTTTTAGAACATCTACCAAATATACACCTGCGTTTAAAACTACACTTCAAAACTTGGGATAAAGAAATATCTATGCACCGTTTGATATAAAAGTATATTTCTCATTGTTAAAATTTACCAAGAGACATTATTACGTAGGTATTTAACATATTCTATTATAATTAAGATCACCTGTTTTGGCCATATAAACAAGAAAAACATACACAACACAAACATTCATTGTCACATTTATTCAATAAGAAGAAATAGTTTCCTTAAATGCTTGGTAAGAGGTATAAATGAATCAAATTATAAATTCATATAAGCAAATTTCCGGAACTAATTTTTATTACCTAGATATCGGAAAATATGTTAACAATATTTAATCTTAGTTAACAACTCAATTACATTCATGGAAAACAGGATTGGATTGAGTGTAGGTACGTACATTTCCGGAAACATCGCTCGCATTTGCATTGAACAAGACAATTAATGTTTGTCATAAAATTGACGAATGAAAACTGCAAGTCCCAACTGCTTCCCCATCTCACACCGATACCTGTGTATGTGTGGGAATATCGACTATCGATCGGTTCGGAACACCTCCAATCGTGTCATGTGAGCCTAGTACTTCCCAATCGGTTGTCTATTATCGGCAATCGTCGATACATTTCCAATATCCGTTCTACCGTTCCCAAAATGTTGAAATCAGAGTTTGTCGTTTTACGCCAATTACGTTGATTTAAAAGCTTTTCTTGTCAAATAAATTGAAAAAAATATCCAGATTATATGAAGATAGTACGAGTTCTCATGGTTATTAATTATATCACTATTAATAAAAATTATAAATGCGAAAGTATTTCTGTCTGTCTAGTACGCTTTGACGGAAAACTATTGGACCGATTGGGCTAAAAGTCAGTATATATATATATTTGATGACGAGGATGAACATAGAATACTTTTTATCCCGAAAAATGGGATAGTTTCCGTGATATAAGTATATTTTTCTGTTTGCTTATAATGTTTTCACGACAAAACTATGGATCGTTTGGGCAGAAACTCGCTATATATGTAAGTTTAATGCCTACGATGGACATCGGATACTTTTCATCTCCGAAAAGAGATAGATTTTGGTATAGATTAGTGTAACGGTTATGTATAAAGTAGTATAGGTTTTGTTTTTTGTGATGTCATTTTTATCCTTTTGGTCATTTTTGTCATTTATGTAGTTTACAGAAGACGGAGGATAGATAAATAAAAATAGAACTGGTTGAAATAGGGGATGACGGTTTGTATGGAAGACCATTCATTTCTTAAGTTTAAAGATATAAAAAAAATATTATATATAAAAAATATATAATAAAAAAGCTTAACATCTAGACAGATCGAAAGTAATTCGATCTGTCTAGATGTTAAGCTTTCACGGAAAAACTACTAGGAGTACTGGATCGGTTTTGCTATAATTTTGTTTAATTGTAGTTTTAATATCAACAGATGGGATAGTTTGCGATATAAAATGAAGTGAATATTCCGGGGGCAAATAGCGCTAACATAAAATTTTCATACGGTATTATCCCCGCAAATAGGTAAAGCGCTGGAACCTTGTCAAATTAACATACACGTGACGTTATCCGCAACTCAATACGTACGCGTACTCGCCTGCCAGTGATGCTAACAGTACTTAGTGTTCGGCTACGGTTACGTCACCAAAATGGCGGCCAGAAGCAATAGCAATTTGCGGGGATTATATTAACGCCTACTCTTTAAACAAGCGGCACGGACTAGAGTTTGACCCGCGGTGCGGCCGCAGTGTAATCTCTAGTCCCTAATATATAAATTAAAAAATAATAGATTAAGGTTCGCTTGCGTAAATTTGCCTTTAAATAAAATTAGTTAATCATATTAAACTGCCTAAATATGTTTAATACAAAATGTAATGACAGTTCTTTAAACATATTTAGCGACAAATTTTTGGTTGTGCAAGACGCTAATCGTATTTAAGGGTGTTAAATGCTTTTAGTGTTTCTTAAATAAATTTAAGAACGTTATGCAAGCGGCCCTTAGACATTTATGATGCCTCAGTATTTTATATGGTAACTTATCGATTGATTCTGTTAACGAATGCGGGTTATTTTGGATAAATAAATAAATAATAGTTATTCAATTAATCAAGTGTACAAGCAAATTCGACTTTAAGGTGACGAATATTTTGATTCCGTGAGTCTACCTAAAGTATAGATAGATAGATAGATAACACTTTATTACACACCAAAATATACAATTACAAAAACAGACCATGTTTACAATATTGTCTAGGCAATACAACAGGCGGCCTTATCGCTCAAAGCGATCTCTTCCAGGCAACCTAACTGACAGAAATTGAATCAGGCGAAATATATGCAGGTGCAGGAAAAGGCAATAGATACATAAATACTGAAACTAATTTAAGAAATTAATATACATATACACATAGTCATAATACAATAACACATAAGTTATTATAATAAAAAATGTCTTAGCATGATTATATTCCGTAAATCAGAAATAGCTATTTGTGGACAAATAGTTTTTTCTGAGCAAATTTCTAAATGTAGTATATACCAGTTTTTATAATTATTGTATTTTATTAAGAAAGTTTGCTTATATAGTAATTTGAAATATAACTTCAGTGTGCTTTAAGATATTCGATACTCCATTAAAAATTCTCAAAGTTCACTGACTTTGATATTTTTGAGTGTCTTATATGACGACGCCCTATAGCAATTTGAAACTTGTAATATTCAATATTATTTTAGGCTATACAATGAAATTGGATATTGTACTCGTAGATTCAGATAACTTTAGTAATATATTCATTAAAAAAAAGTGTTTTCGAGTTGAAGAGGGTTGCTTATTGAGTTTGATTTTGGTAACAAAATACTTATTTGAAGTCTATAAAATTTCGCCTTAATAATAAGCCTATTCAATAGTTCTCGCTTTTTAAAGAAAATCATTTATTCTGATCGCTTAATCTACGTCGCCAGATTAGTTAAGAAATTGTTTTTTGGTAGGTTTCCTGGAAGAGATCGCTTTGAGCGATAAGGCCGTATGTTGTTTTGCCAAGAACTTATAATACTTCTTGGCTATTATACATTTTTTGAGACATTTGGAAGGTAAGGTCCCGAGGCCATGAACCTCAACAACAACAAGCTATTAAAAATAGGTCATCGAAGTAAAAGGTCCCCAGAAGGCTGGCTACGTTACCTCGCTGGATCACTATACTAATCTATTGTCTGAGGAAGGCACCAGCCCTCTGATCACCTGAAAGGTAGGCGTTTTGAGAGCTCTTTGTAGAGATTCATTGTCTTAGGACCCCACGACCGCTGTGGGGGGAAACGCGGCAGGAGCGTGTTGGATTTGACATATTGGGGTAGCACTCCGAAGAAGTAGGTACTATTGGTATTCGAGTTAAGGATACCCACTGAAACCCCTGTGTTACTTCCTTCGCCTTGTGCCAGGGTTACAGGAAAGCGGAAGCTCGACCAACTCCGAGTGCTCTGGCAATCATACCCCCCGGAATCGTCCCTGTATATCGGTTCGATACATATAATATTTTCTTAGATAATTGCGACTTCTATACATAATAAAACTACGTTTTAATGGTTTCCGTGATCACGGTCACTGAAAAGTGCCCGAAACGTCGAAATAACCAAAATCAAATAAATTACCGCGCTTAAAACTGTAAAAAAGTAGTTTTATAACGATACATATACGTCGCTTTCTATATCGGCTTTTATATTACAACACCGCGAATATGCATTTTCGATTATTTACGATATAATTTTAGAAAAATATTAAATAAAAACCAGCTCTTTGTTCCGTCATCATTTATTAGAGATTATTTATATAAATCATAAAGTTAAATGATGACAGAATAAAGAACCGATTTATTTTATATAAAATTATTAAAACCAAAAACACGTGTCCGCTGCGCATCTTTTTAGGCTGTATTCGTCTATCCCACGAAAAGTCTATCTTAAACGTTGACACGGTATATAAATTAGCTCTGTGATCCGAATTATTCTTCCTTATTTTTTCACATTTTGAAACGAATTATACAAACTCGAAACATTTATTATATTCTTCATTATTTATGGATATACCTAGGAGGTTACGCGAGTTTTAAACTATGCAACCCTTTGGCAAGTCAATATTCTCCTGTCCGCAACAGGCTTGCCAAGCCTCCACAAATACTAGGAGACTAAACACCAACAGCAAGTAATCGCATTCCAACGCTCCTACCCTTCCCGTTGCGCCAGACGTCTCGGTCAATGAACTACTAACAGACAGAGATGGAAACGGGATATCTATCCCTGTCTCACTTCAAGCGAACCGACCATAGATACAAAGTTTTGTTTTATGGGCAATAAAGTTCACTTTTTATTGAATTAATGACATGCAGGTAGAATTTATCAGAAAGGACCATGCGGTATCGTCTTACCGGTAGTAATGTTTCATGTCTACTGCTTTATAATGAGCTTTGAACCTTATCTTACATTAAATTAAGTACAGTTTCCAATCATTCATTTATTTTGGTTTTGTTAAAAATAGGGATAATAGCGTGAGAAATTCGAGAAGAAACTTCTTCAGTTGTACTAGGAGAACTTAAACATACGGAGTACTTCTTTCTCACGTTCCTTGAATGTTCCCCATGGTTCATTAAAGTGAACATCCGCTGTTAAACAGGCAACTGCTTTCTAAATACTTTAACATCCAAAGTCACCAAATTGATTTTTTATAAATAAAACAGGCAAAGTGCATGTTGAACCATGCACATTAATTGGTTTTGTAGATGCGATGAACATCCGCTACTTTTGTTATTTGAATAGAAAACCCTACAAACAGCACTTAATCTAATATACTCTGTCTCAAACTACTCAACAGTCATATTTTTCAGAAATTTCAACTGAATAGTACTACAAAATTTGGAGAGAGGGTGTGGTCGTTGTGGCTTACACTCACACAATTTTCATGACTTTTGAAAGTATAATATCTTGCCACAATGACATGTATTTCAGAGCCTGTTTTTAAATTTATGGTCAGTTAAATTTTAATTAACAATACTTTAATTGCTAATTATCAGTATTTATTTGGAATAAACATGTCATGTTCTGAAAATACGTACTACATACAGTATGAAATCGACTATGCTTACTGGATGGTATGACTTGTTCAATACATCATTGCATACCCGTGTTCACGAGGGACAGATAAACCGAATACCGAACGTTATTGGAAGTATTGGCAATTTCCGATAATGGACAACCGTTCGGAATGTACTAGGCTTACAAAGTGTAGTAAGAGTTCTATCGAACGAATCAATATGCCGATATTCCATACTGATAGATAGCTAGAACATGTATGCACGCTCTACAGGTGTTACCAGTGACTTCTTTCCACTATATTACTTTTTTTTGCTTCAACATTGCAAGTTTTATTTTAGATTTATTATATGGAATTATATTTGTTTGCCTTTAGATTTTTTGTACTATTTTTTGAGCCTTTAAATAAATAAAAAATAAAAACTTCGTTTAAAAAAACCGACTTCAAAAACTAAAATGTATAAAATAACTTATTTCTAAAGCTATTATCTATACTTATAATAGAATTGTAGAGGTCGAATTTCTGTACAATAAATTTTTTTGGTAAAAACCGAGTCAGGGGGATGTAAGAAGTGAAATATAACTAATTTAGATTTTTTCAAATTTTTTTGTTTCTCTGTTTCTGTTTGTCTGTCTGTTTGTATCGGCTAATCTCCGAAACGACTGGACCGATTTACATGAAATTTTGTATGGTGATAGCTTATATCCCTGGTCAACATATAGGATACTTTTTATCCCGAAAAATTAAAGAGTTCCCGTGGGATAGTTAAAAACCTTTAATTACTTAAACAGCTTATAACGAATGTAATTTCTCTGCAACGTAACATAATAAAAGCGGGGATTTTGACAGGGTGTGGTGTTGGTGAGAGAGTTTTATCTTATATATATATATATATATATATATATATATATATATATATATAATATATATATATAAAGCGGATAAGTTTGTTTCTTTGTTTGTTTGCTTGAACGCGCTAATCTCAGGAACTACTGGTCTGATTTGATTTTTTTTTCAGTATTAGATAGCCCATTTATCGAGGAAGGTTATAAGGTTATAAACCATCACGCTAAGAGCAATAGGAGCGGAGCACCAATGAAAACTGTTTCAAAATCGCGGGATATTTTTAACTTACTTAAAAAAAAATAGATATAACCTTAAATTTTCAACCCTCTACGGTCAACCCCTATTTTTTAATAGCGATATTAGTATTTTTTATAATTTTCTACTGGGATGATTTAGATTTTAATTTGAACGATTCTCATGAAATTTTGTGTGCATATTGGGTAGGTCTGAGAATAGGACAACATCTATTTTTCATCCCCTAAATGTTAAGGGTAGTCCACCCCTATTTTTTTTATAATTTTTGGGTAATTTTATTTTTTAATTTTTTTATGATACAGCATTAAAAAATACATTCCTAAATTTTCAACCCTCTACGGTCAACCACTATTTTTTAATAGCGATATTAGTATTTTTATAATTTTATACTGGGATGATTTAGATTTTAATTTGAACTAGGTGGCGCTGAAATCGGGTACCTGAATTTAGGTGTTCTTTTTGTTATTGTATGTGTTGAAGTTTGTCCCGGAATGGTTTAAATAAACGATTGGACCCAGCAGGTGGCGCCGCGATACTCCTCCTAAACGCTGGGCCTGATTTTGATGAAATTTTTTGTTTGTTCAAGTGGATTTGAGAATAGTTTAGATTAACATTTGGTCCCGGTAGATGACGCTGGAATCGGGATCTAGATTTTTATCTTTTAAAGGCAGGACAACGTCTGACGGGTACAGCTAGTGAAAAATAAATACTAACAGAGAAACAAAATGGTAGTGAGGGGAGTGGTGATGTGTGATGGTGAGATGATGGTTGCGGTCGTTGAGCGGTGTACGGAGAAATGAAAGATTACTTGCGTCGTACACTTTTAATCACACACTCACTCTCAATGTTACAGTAATGTTCAGAAGGATTTTGTATGAAGGCAAACAGCAAGCAAGCGCGAAAACTAACGTTGTACCCGAGCACGTATATCGTGCGTTTGGGTTGAAGGCGAAAGTCGGACTGTGCCGAGATCTCCCGAAATGAACTTCGTTTCTCGACAGTTTCGCGGCAGATGAATTGCCGCGAAACATTGGGCGCGCGCTTATGATAAACGGCGCGATGTTTTGCTTGCCACAGATAAATATTGGTTTCGCGCTCACATGCTTGCTTATGATGTTGGCACTAATGTTGCCACACCAGCTAAAAATACTTTCAACTTATTTTATGCTTCTGTAGACATATCACAAAAACAGTAAAACTTTGTCACCATTGAAGAACTTCATCATTGTGGAATTGTCACGCACTTGATGGATTGATTAAACATACCTAGACTAAAAAACGTGAAAGAGAACGACTGCAAATAAATACTACGTAGATGACACTGAACTCTTCAACAATGACATATCGAAGCAAATAAATAAAGAGAGAAATCGAGCCAATCTATCTAAGGGTCAGTATCCTGTATGTCCCACTTTATAGACCAAAGGAAAATAAAGTATACACGTTTCTGAAGGTGTATTGCTAATAATGTTCGCTTTGATGAATGGCTTTCTGCACTTTGATGTTATTTATTGAACTCCTACGCATTTTTGGAGCCTCAGGAGCCTGTGTTCCCATTGTGTATATTTTTTAATACATTATTAATAGGCAGGTGATGCGATAAGTCAATTGGACGACGACCTGTGGCTTACAAGGCTTCATGCGACTAGACGGAAATTTTTCGTAAATAAAACTTAGGTCAAGCATTTCGATCCAAAATATCCACCATCCACCAGATCACTCAAATAGGCTATCTACGCATTCATTTTAGCCCGCCAAAAGGTATATCATAGAGAAGTAGGGAAAGAGCTAGGAGGGTTTGGGCTTTACTACCTGTTATTGCTTTGCATTTTCTGAGAACATTTACTATACTCGTAGTAATATATATTTTTTACACCATCTGAAAGAAGAGATTTCAAAGAACAAAAAGCCAACCGACTCTTTAAAAAAAACTTATATTTTGACGCGAGAATTTTCGATTGAAAATTAGGGTAGTTTTTTTAATATTAAGTCAAAATAAGGTGAAAATATAAATAAATATTTTAAATCAAAAAATTACAGTGTGTTTGGGACATAAAAAGGCAAGTTTTCAACAAATTTTGTGAAAAGAAAATTATTTTTATAAAAGTTAAAAATAAAAAATCAAAAACTTGGTTATTTGAATTTTTCACATACATTTTGAGGTTATGTGAAAAAAGTATTAGTACAAAAGTTCACCTACAACTTTGCCATTTAACTTTTTCCCACAGGACTTGTAGTTTTGCCAGAAATCGAGATAAACCGTTCTTTACTCTTAAAACGGGCCTCTCCTTGACCTTCCCGACCTCAGATCGCCCGTAAATTATTTTTTCTTTAATGTTTGTCACATTCTCCTCCTTTTCCAATGTGTTTCATCCTACTATTATTTTTTCCTTTTTTTACCATTTTACAGGGATTAGCACTGGTCTAATAGAGAAGAAGCGAGGAATGCTAATATATAAAAAATATGCATAAAAAAAAACATCAAATAAAAAATAAAAAAAATTACACACACTACCATGTATTTCACATGCATGTACTCTTCTGTTTATTGTTCAAGTCAAATTAATAGTGTAGCCTTTTCGATATCTGTGGTTATAGAAGTATATATACTACTAATCTTTGATATTAATTATTACGGTAGAATTTCGACCACTAGTAATAAATGGACGTAGTTATGCGAAAACGTTCCAACCCACAAGTCACTCAATATTGAGATACAGTGACTAGTATACCTTTTTTGACATTTTACGTCATCCTAGAAAAATATTCCACTCTACATGTAATATTTCCTTATTTATATTTCTTACTGTATGTTTCAACCCACAATCTTTGCCAATCAAATCCTTTAATTGAGAATAAAATGTCATTATCCGTCTGGAACGGTTTTATTTAATACGATTCTGAATTAATATTTTTATACAATGATTCAATAATCTTGAAACACTTTAGCAAATCCATGTAATGTATATTTTTCCTGGAAATAATGATCCTATCTGTTTGGAACGTTTTAGCTAAATAACAAAAGTGGTGCATAAACGGTTCAGTAATCTTGGAACGTTTTAAAAAACCTATGTAATGTATGTTTTTCTTAGAAATAATGATCCAACGTATTTGGAACGTTTTAGCTAAATAACAAAAGTGATGCATAACCGATTCAAAATGCGTGGATCCTTTTGATTTTTAGCGTTAAATAATTCTTTTTAATATTAATAATGAATAATATGTAACGATAAACATTTGTTATTAATTAAAATATTTCGAACTACGCAAGTGAGCACTTTTGTCAGTGCTTACTTTTGCAAGCGAGACAAACTATGACTCATCCGAGCGTTAAATCCCGGTTACCTTCGGAGCGTTCACTCCGACGCCCAGGGTCCGCTTTCCTACTTTTTCTACTCCACTTCGCGCGGTCTTCAGCATCCCCCGTTTTGAGACCATTGGCACGCATGTCATCCTTCACGACGTTAAGCCAGCATTTCTTGGGCCTTTCCCTTCGACCGGGACCTGGCGGACGCGGTATGGCTAGACATTTGTTCCCCACGTAATTAGCCGGTCTGCGTAAAACGTGGCCGTACCAGCGTAAGCGACACTCTTACAATTTGTCTGCTATGTCACGGGCATGAAGACTGCCGCGGATGCGGGAGTTCCTGACCCGGTCTTTCCGCGTCACTCCACACATCCATCGCAGCATATTCATCTCCGTGACACGCAGTTCTTGTTTGTGTCGCTCAAGCACTGGCCATGCTTCAGTGTCATACAAAAGGACAGGTCTTATGATGGATTTATAGACCTGTCCTTTTAATTTGACCGGCATTTTGGGGTCACAAATGACACCTGTCACCTCACGCCACTTGGCCTAAGCTGCTATGATACGGGCCTTGACGTCGAGGTCGATATCCCCGGACGCACGCACTAAGGACAGATCCCAAGTACTTGCTGGACCGTATCTTCGCCTATGCGCACGGATGTGGGATCTGTAGTGTTGTAGGCCAAGTACTCAGTCTTCGCCACATTTAGTTTCAAACCGCCGTTCTCTAGCGACCTCTTCCACGCATTTACACGTCCCACCAGGCGCCACCTTTACAAATCTGCCAGCGCGATATCATAAGCATACATGAGCAACCATGGAGGTTGCTCATGCGCATCTCT
This sequence comes from Dendrolimus pini, assembly GCA_949752895.1. NCBI lineage: Eukaryota > Metazoa > Arthropoda > Insecta > Lepidoptera > Lasiocampidae > Dendrolimus > Dendrolimus pini. Next base: position 5,020,881 of record OX457143.1, read on the forward strand.
GATGCTGTTCGACACTTCTTCTAATATCACGCTGAACAGAAACGGACTAAGGACCGATCCCTGGTGCACGCCTACGGTAATGGGAAAGGGTGTGGTGTCGCCAACAGCGGTCCGAACTATGGAATCGGAATCACGGTACATATCCCGGATAATGTCGATATAGGTTTCTGGCACTCCTTTGGACCTCAGTGCCCACCAGATCAACACGCGAGGAACAAAGTCGAAGGCCTTCTGCAGATCCAAAAACAGGAAATGCAGAGGCGTCTTCTTCGTCCTGTATTTCTCCATGATGATACTTAGGGCCAAAACAGGGTCCATGGTTCCACGCCCTAGACGAAACTCATATTGACATCCCGAGACAGTGCACTCCTGCCGGATCTGAGAATCGATTATGCGCTCTTGTTTCTTAATCGACTATATCATTGTATATTGCATTCATGCATATCATTACGTAAAAGTTTCTTGTATTGTGTTGTGTCTGATCTAAGTTTTTAAAATAATGGTTATGATTAAAAAACACAATGTAGATACGTATAAAAATATTGATACAATTATACTGTTTTCTTAAGTTTTCGCGACTTGCATACATAATAAAAATACGTTTTGACGGTTTTAAGCGCGGTAATTTATAAGGTTTTGGTTTTTCCGACGTTTTGGCCGCTTTTCAGTGGCCGTGGTCACGAATGACAAAGGTGACATTTGTGCAACAAGTATTGTTAACGTTTTATCTAGCATACCGCCAAATTGTTCATTTTAATTATTTATTTTTAATTTTGTTTATGGTTATTATTTACTCTATGGGAGCCTAATTTAATTTACCACCGCTTCACAACATGTAGTGGCTTGAAGAGAAGAAGCGGCGCCAGAAACTCTTCAGCAAACATGCCTAGTTAATTTTATATATTAAAATGGGTGGAAGGAAAAAAAAGTTTTTTTCCTTCCACCTTAATGAGTTGAATATAGAAAAAATAATCAAAGACGTGTTTCCCACGTCAAATAAATCAAAATTATTTCTGCCTGTTGTGGCCTGATGGCAAACCTATTGCTCCACCGGAATTAAGTGATTTGCAGTCAATTCTGATGATTGTCTCCAATTTTATAAAACTTTTACAAGTTTGGAGGACATCATCGATTATGTCGATGGATTTGGCGGGGACTCAGACTTCGACATACAAGTTGATAACATACCCGATGACGATATTGAATTATTAACAGAATAATATGATTGACTTTTATAAAGAAACAAATTATTACATTTCCTAATATATTTATCTTTTTGATTCCATGTTTACTTTACTTTATCTTATTTAATTTTATAAAAATATATAAAATATACTTTTGGAACATTTTTGCAAAATAAATACAAAATGAGGATTCATACAAAAAGTAATTTTGCTAAAATGTTCCAATACCATTTCTCCTAATTACTTACGGTTTTAAGGTAAATATAATAAAAAATGGTACATGATCATATAATGATTATATTTTATTACGATTATACCTACATTGTTCATCTATACTAGTTAAGAGAAAAAAGTGTACCACGGAAACACTAAATTGCGTTTTTCTCAAATTGTAGTTACTGTGGAATGGAACGTTTTCGCATAACTACGTCCAAATAATAGTTATAATATTAGTTTGAAACTATTATAAAACGAATGAATTGTCATTAACTCTTCATTTGTTCAACCACCAACAATTTTAGACATATAATAAAAATAGGTAGTTATTAAATTTTCATCTCAGTTATTAATAATATGCTGCAAATGGAAGGCAAGATTCATATTATATTTGAGATATCTTTCTTACCTACTTATTATTCATTTCACATCACAAGTTTCATAGCTTTATGATAAATTGAATAGCCATGTAGTATGTATGCATAAGTTGCTATTCTTTGTGTACATTTTTATTATGTATCCATTCTTTGGTTATTAGGTTATTTGTTCTTTTAATATTTTCGATTTATATGCATAACTATAATTATGTAATTTACCGTATATATAACTATAGGTTCAGTAATTCAGTAATCAAGTTGATCTCGTTGATTGAGTCACAGATAAGTTGAATAATTCTACACTGGCAATTTCAACTCTGGAAAAAGCAAGCGAGTTTTAGCTAATTTATCTAGTATAGTATGTTGTTAATAGTGCAGAAAACTCAGAAATAATAGGTTTGTAAAACCTACCAATCCTTTTTTGCCATTTCTAAAGAAATTCATAGATCGCAGACTATTTCTTACAATTACCGGCAATATTTGAGGTTTACCCTCATTTATCTCTTCTAGTATCGTTGTTGATAGAGAAGTAAAAACATTGTGAGGAATCAGATAGTTTGAAATAACAGGTGTGTGGAATGGATCAAATCTCGTTTGCCATTCTTAAAGAAAGTTATAGACCGGAGACCATTTCTTACAATTACCGCAAATCTTGGAGTTTTACCGTCCTTTATCTACTCTAGTATCATTGTTGATCGTGAAGTAAAAAAAATCGTGAGGAAGCAGATAATGTAACAGGTGTCGTATATGTACTAAATCTTGTTTGCCATTCTTACAGAAATTCATAGACCGGAGACCATTTCTTACAATTACCGCAAATCTTGGAGTTTTACCGTCCTTTATCTACTCTAGTATCATTGTTGATCGTGAAGTAAAAAAAATCGTGAGGAAGCAGATAATTTGAAGTAACAGGTGTGGTATATGTACTAAATCTTGTTTGCCATTATTACAGAAATTCATAGACTGGAGACCATTTCTTACAATTACCGCAGATCTTGGAGTTTTACCGTCCTTTATCTACTCTAGTATCATTGTTGATCGTGAAGTAAAAACAAGTGAGGAAACTCGAACATCGAATGAACAGGTGTGTGAAACCCACCAAATTTTGTTTACCATTCTTAAAGAAATTCATAGACCGGAGAACATTTCTTGCAATTATGAAGAATCTTCGATCATATCATTTAACAATTTGACCTCAATTGTAACGTGATCATGACCTTTTGATCTACTGATCTTTAAGTACTAGTAACGTGGCCTAAATTTCTAAAACGAAGTTTGGTTTTGCTTTCAGTTTTCTAAACAAGCAAATCATAAACAAATATATCATAAAATTTAGCGAGGTCCATGGTCTATTGTTTATGTAAATCATAGGTTCCCAAACTTTGAGTAGAGCAGCGGTCCCTTTCTTAAGTTGTTAATTTTCATCTTCTCTTTAGTACTTTCATCATTGTAGGTATTAGTTCTTGATGTATAAGAACTGTTTGGGCTGTAATTCGCTGTTTTGCTTACACCTTTTGCCGTTAGGACATTAGAATAACGGTATTCTTATGTCCATCACCATTTTGAACCCTAATTGTAATAATCAATAACAATATGGAAATTTAAGTTTAAATCGTTATCATTTAAAGTTAACGGGCTAATGTCTTAATTGCTGATATAAATTGATTAAATTGATTCTAGTCTTATAATTTTCATTACTAAAAAATAAAAAATCTACTAATATATTGTAAAGTAAATAATTTTTAAGATGTCTTTTTATATATTTAAACATAAAATATAATTAGTTAATGGTGTTTTAAGCTTTCTGAGTGTAGCCATCAATATCTTAGCAAGATTTAGATTCATTGTTCCATTTATACATTGACGGCCTGGGCCCCCATGTCAGTGCGCCCGAATAGTCGGTGCCACTCTCTTTGGGAACCTCTGGTTCATACTATAAATAGGTTAAACAACAAAATCTGTTAATCAACTTTGTCCTTCCAGCCACATGTGCAATCTCCCGGAAATGGTTCGTTGCCAAATCACCTCTGGAGTGTTTAGCTTGGGCGATTAACCAATGTACTGGCAGTCAACACATTATTTTAGTTTCCGTAAACACTGATAGTTGTATATTGATTTGTATCGGGAATTAATTTCTTTTTTCTTTACTTTTTTATGTCAAATATGTAAAACTGTATAGTCAAACCAAATCCTTTTGTTCAATCCAATTGAGCCAAATTTATTAAGCGGTTCTCTAAAAGCGGCCGCTTTTGTTCCCTTGATACAGGTAATGCCCTTAAGCCTGATATACATTTACATTAGTTAAATAGATAATTTGCGATTAACTTTATAATTATCATCATTTAGACAGACAGACTCGAAAAATATTTTTTTAACTGTCAAATTTCTGTTCAAACGGATAATAAGGTCTCGATTGGCCACTTGCGCAAGTTAATAAACTACTTAACAAATGCAAAAGTAAATTCGAATTTAGTGTGTTGGCATGGCATATGGCAGCTAATATGTATTTATGGATGTCATGAAACTATAGTTGAAGTAATCTATATAAACTGACGGACTCATAAACTGCATCAAAGTTCAGGATTACTTTGAAATGTTTTTTTCAAATAAGTATGCAAACTTTTTAGATTAAATTATATAAATATGGAGAGACTGGCTCTTAATCTCAAAAAAAGGAAAATTTAAAAATAGAACTGCAGTAAAACAAATGAATATAGGCGGGAAAAGAAAATTTACTCGTAGTATCAGATTTGCGTGTTATTTATAGCAAAGTTTTAAATTGATTCTCATTGATTTTTTATTCTTTTGTCAATTGAATTATTGTTACCAGCAGAATTGTTGGGTTAGTTTTTTAACTCATCGAGAGTTTTTGAACCATAATATGGATACTTCGTCCGAACAAGCGGCTCCAATTGTAGCATTGGTGCGGGAGGGCTTGGAACAATAAGAAGAAGGTTAAAGGAAGCGGATATCACCCCTTTTAGACCAGCAAATGGTCCAAAGTTGTCTGTAGCTCACAGACAAGCTCGCTTAAGATTTGCGCGTGATCACCTGAATTGGACAGAAGAGCAATGACCTCCGTATTGTTCACGGACGAGTGTAAGACATGTTTATATGGTGCAGATGGTCGCAGAAGAGTCTATCGTTGACGTGGGGAGCGATATGCTCAAAGTTGCATTGAGGAGCGTGTTCCTTTTGGAGGCGGTTCGTGTATGGTCTGGGGTGGCATATCGATGAACGGGCGAACAGAACTTGTGTTCATAGACATGGTCCGTCAAAACGGTAATAGAGGGGGTTTGACTGCACATCGCTACATAACAGAGATCTTAGAAGATCACGTGGTGCCTTAAATGGGAATCATAGGCGAAAATTTTACTTTAATGCGGGATAATGCCCGGCCGCACGCTGCTGCACAAGTTCGACAATATTGCGAAGAGGTTGGGATACGTACAATGAATTGGCCAGCACGCAGCCCGGATCTTAATCCCATTGAGCATGTTTGGGACAATTTAAAAAGAGCTGTATATGCGAGAAACCCTTAGAAGCCCACGACAGTGGCAGCACTAAGAACAGCACTTTCAGAAGAATGGGACAATATTCCGCAAGATCTTTTAATAACCCTAATAAAATCTATGCGGAACCGATTAGAATCCGTAATAAGGGCACGTGGTGGTAATACACCTTATTAAAACATAAATAAACCCTTGCATAAAGTTTGTGTCTATTGTTAAAACCAATTTTTTAATTAAACCAATTTTCCTTAAATTTCCTTTTTTTTCTTCAAAAAAAGTCTTAAGGTCCTTTCCAGTACACAAACTTAAACTTAAGGATATGACCCTACGCTGTTTTAAAGTTCACGAACCAATCTAGAGGTTTCAATTTAAATCTGTATAGAAAGTTTGCATACTTGGTTAAAATATTTATTTCAAAGTCGTCTATTACTTTGATGCAGTTTATGAGTCCGTCAGTGTATATAAACATCAATGCCACTTTTTGTTGTAATTGAGCATGACTGTATAACTTGAGCATGACTTTACCGATTTTGAAATTTTGTGTGTGTGTTTGAGTGGGTCCCGGGATGGTTTATATCCACAATTGGAACCGGTAGGTGGCGCTGTAATCGGGTTCTACAATTCTCCTTATCACCTGGAGCGATATTTGTGATTTTATTTTTGTGTGTTAGAGTGGGTTCCCGGATGGTTTAGATTCTCAATTAGAACCGGTAGGTGGCGCTGAGATCGGGTTCTAGAATCCTCCTAATCACCTGGACCGATTATGGTGATTTTGTTTTTGTGTCATGAAACAAAGTGTTTTAGGAATTCAGAAAATATGGCGGTAGGAAGTTCTCCGGGTCAGCTAGTTACTCATATAATAATGCTATATAGATTTGTGATACTTTGTAAGTAATTGTAGACAATGTTTAATTTTGACAGTTGTGAAAATAAGTACTAAGTTGTGTTAGTATGAGAACCTTGTTCCCGAAAAACATTCGCTGTTTAAAGATGGCGCCACTTAAGATACCGACCGTTTACGGAAATCGGAGGGTTTAAGCGCAAAAATATGAAAACAGCTAGTGTTTGTCGGAAACGATTATTCAACCGCGATTTGTGTACCTATAAAGGTTTAAATTCGAATTCAAAAGTTTTTATTCATAATAAGTTCCACTAGATAACACTTTTTGAAGGTCATACATATAAGTTAAAATTTAATTTTAAATTCCTATTCTATGTACAGCTATTTGCTACGAATTAAATAAATAAATCGGCAGACAAACATTCATATTGTATATCCCAAAATTAAGCAAGTTACGCTTGTGCTATGGGTAATATACAAAGGACTGCTCTCTGGCGCCGATCCCAGACACCCAGACCATAGTAAATAACGGAGAAAATACGTTTGCGAAATTTACTATACCAGGAATCGAACCCGGAGCCTCTGCGTTGAAGTAAGGTAGGCCGGCAAAGGCTTAGCCCGCTCAACCACAGAGGCCATGCTGTTACGGAGAAGAATCGGCAAGGAACTCCCCAGCAACACGTCTAGCTAAAAAAAATATTCTTTATATTTCTTATTCTATTTATATCTCAACCTCTTTTTTATAGGTTTTATACAGAAGTATATTAAAGTGAATTGTAAAGTTTATGACTGAAAATTAAATTGTGTTTAGAGGTTGAAAATGTAATAAGTGTTTAAATCGTGCAATGTATTTTTCTGAAGTTCGGCGTCCCACAAGTGTTTAGTGGAATTACTATTAAAAAAAAATAATACATGATTATAAATGTCGAGTATATTGTTTTCATGAACACATAATCGTTTAAAAAACAATGGCAGCAAACGTGCACAATTTTTCTTCTACGCCGATGTGGACTTCTTATGCGTTCCATTTTACCCTGAAACAAACATCAAATTGTAGAAAAATATTATTAGCTATAATATATAGCTATTGGGGTTGTCTGGAAGAGATCGCTTTTTAGTGATAAGACCGCGCTTTGTACATAACTAGATATAATTATAGTGTTAAGTTCATGTTTGTATTGGTGTACAATAAAGAGTTATCTATCTATCTATCTATATATCCAACATAAATCTGAAAAGCTTCTAAAATATTCTAACTCCTCCACAATTAAATAGCATAGCAGCATATATACCATGTATTTACTTACGAGAGAAATTTTTGAATATTATTTTAGTTCAATTATATAATTAGATGGTTAATTCAAAACATTTTCTACTTTAATACCTAACTTTAGATGCACCTTATGTTGACAGATGATCGGTTCCTACATCTTACCTAAAGCAGGTAAACAGGCACATGGCCCACCTGATGGAAAGTTGTTACTGTCGCCTTCCATAGGCGACAGTAACAACGACATTTGCAACACCAGGACCAACCCCGCCAACACGTTGCATACCTCTAAGAAATTGTATAACGACTTTGTTAAAAACCCCATGTCATAGCGCGAAGGGAAGTTCCCTGCTATTATCACTTAAAATTTGATATATGCTCCGCACATATAATGGCGAATTTCAACCTATGGTAAGGCAAGTGAATAGTAACATGTAGAAAGCGGCCATACAATATTGAAATATCATTGTATAGTGTAGTCGATTGTCAAAACCGTGTGCGATGTATCAAAATTATAAATGAAAGAAAGAAATTATTTATTTCTAAAAATGGGACACCTAACAATAATTAGTGATAAAAACAATATTAATTAAATTGTGTGCCGCAATTTGCGAAATAAACTTGGTACTCAGTATGCTGCTGTGCCAAAACATAGTTCGATTCAGCGCTGATTGTCAGTGCCCACCTCCGGAATCACCAATGTCATGCGACCCACGGTAAAAATAAATAATAATAATAAATAATAACAGCAGCCCATAACTGTCCCACTGCTGGGCTCGGGCCACCCACTGTAGGGGAATGGACAGAATACCCGCCACGCTTGTCCAAGGCGGCTTGGCAGGTTTGACACATTGGTTATCTCGATGTGCAGGTTGCATCACGATGTTTTCCTTCACCGTTGTTAGCACGTGGCAATTATAACATTATGCACATTAGGTTAGAAAACAGCCTAAGTGCTACATGCGTTCCGGCCCAGATCGAACCCGCGACCTTTAAGTTCAGGACGCGTGCGCTAGCCATTACGCTACCACGACGGTAAAAATAAGCAAAATTAAAATTGTAGTAAACGTATTAGTGAAAAGAATAAAAAAAATCAGAAACAAGATACAGATACATACAAGATAAGCAGTAAAAATGTTAAATTCTCCATAATAACAAAACTAAATCCATATTTTTATACAGTCTACACAACTGCTCTGCACAACATAAAATTATTTCTTTAAGTCGTAGAAATTAATTATTAATGATGCTTTTTATATATTTTTTGTGAGCAATAACGGGGGTAACATTTTTTTTTATTGCAGGAGTTCAGCAGACAGGCAGACGGCCCACTTGATGGAAATAGGTTACCATCGCCTATCACCTTTGGTGTTGCAAATGTCCGCAACACCAAAGGTGCAACAAATGCGCTGCTGCTCTCTTTCTTAAGGGACTCTGGAACCTGGTCACGAATGCCGGAACACACACAAATGCTCTATCTACCACCTGGCTGTGGGTTGTTTTGTCGCTTCTTACGACAGGCAGCCCGGCCGCAGGAAATTCTATTCTTTCTCCGTATCTGCACGGATATATATATATATATATATATATATATATACTACGGTACTTACATTAACATTTTTTTGTCTGTCTCTCTGTATGTCTGACTGTTTGTTCCGGCTTATCTCTGAAACTGCTGAACCGATTTTATCGGCCTTTCACTGGCAAATAGCTGATGTTACAAGGAGTAACTTAGGCTATTTTTAACCGACTTCGAAAAAAGGAGCAGGTTCTCAATTCGTCGGTATCTTTTTTTTTTGTTGCTTTTTTATGTATGTTCGCCGATTACTCCGTGATTTATGATCCGATTTACGTGATACTTTTTTGTTCGACGCGGAATAGCTTCTAATTGGTCCCCTAAAAATTTTACATAGTTTGGCCCAGTAGTTTTCATTTTATGAACATTTTTCATGAAAATAATTTTCACTCCGTTCCATATGTACACCGATTACTCTGAGATTTATGATTCGATTTACGTGATTCTTTTTTTGTTCGACGCGGAATAGCTGCCGTGTGGTCCCCTAAAAATTTGACACAGTTTGGCCCAGTAGTTTTCATTTTACGAACATTTTTTTGTTCCCGGTTCTTGGGACCTATATTTTTTAAGAAGCGCGGCACCATTCGTAGGTCCACCCATATATATCTAGAGTCGGTGCAAAGCAAAACATAAAAATTACTATATTTTGAAAATTACTAAGCACCGATTTTAAGATGTTTTAGATAATATATATTAATAATAATAGCTTTAGAAATAAGTTATTTTATACATTTCAGTTTTTTAGTTTTTGAAGTCGGTTTTTTTAAACGAAGTTTTTATTTTTTTTAGTCTACGAAAATATTTGAAAATCCACACGCACGTCGCCGCTGTTGGGGCGGACAAGGCAAATTAAATAAAATTCCACGCGAACGAAGTCGCTGGTAATGGTTAGTTAATAATATAAAAATACACCACACGATTAATTCATTCAAAATAACTGCTAAGCTCACTACAATCATAGAAAATATCACGATAATAAAACAATCGTCTTTTTACAATCTGGGCCCAAGAATGTGTCAAAGCGTATCCGTCTCCTTTGAATGCTAACAGAACACCTCGCCTCACACCTATCAAACAGTATTTATCTCTTATCAAACCACATTATCTATTCTAAATGAGTGGTGAAACTAAAATTTTAATTAATAAAGTAGCCAGTGTGGTTACTATTAACTTTTTAAGTTTAATTAGTCTAGACGGGGGGCACTTAGGAAGATCTGACGGTCTTACTAATCTTGGGATTATCTTGAGATTCTAGTTGCAAAAGTGGCTTACGGGTAACGCTGTTTGATTTTTAATGGTAATATTAAATATTTCTTATGTCCTAGCTATTATTAAGGTTCCAACCATACAGTACATACAGGCCGGACAGTTTTAATGGTTTTGCCACTTCCGCGAAAACGTCCTAATATTAAAACATATTTTTTTTGTATAAACAGCATCTTTAATTTTCAATGAAAAGAAGCACGTAACCTACGTTAGGCTGTTGACCTTCAGCCATGCCCATCATCTTTGTAAGGGCACCTACACAATGTACTGCTAATTGAAAATTTAAATTAAAATTTAAAACAAATATTGCATAACGTAATAAAATTAAATATTTACTTCTGCGATACGAAAACAAACTATGTTAATGAAAAAAACAAAACAAAATAATAAATATAAATTAATGTAATTAAATCTCGTGTAATAATATATAAATCTTATAAAGTCGTCTAAAATTTAAATAATCAAATAAAACGAATGAAATATGAATAATATGATGATTTCATTCAAATTTTTTACTGAGTTCTGATTTAAATTGCTAATGTACGCAGTTTTTTCACTATTATATCCTCTTTTACACTTGCAATCAGTTATGCAAACTAGTGATAAGCAACCACTGTAAAAATGGTATTATATATACAGAAAAGATCCATGACATTAATATATACCTCATGTGTACTAATAAAATTGATGTGTCTTTTGTGATTTTACAATAAATGCTAAAATATAAGTGAAAACTGCTAATTTATACGATGCCTAAATAAAATTAAAAAAATTGGATTCTTTTTCTGGTAAATTACAACGCCCCAAATCGGCTTCAATGAAAATTTAAAGTGTAACTGGAAGTTCAACATACGTTTCTGTGTATGCATACTCCATTTCGTTACTTACACGGTTCAGATTAAGTCTTTATATAGTATTTAAATCAAAGCTGCTTTCCGCGTCTGTCTGTATATCCGCTAACTTCTCTTAACCGCTCAAGGGATTTTTAGACGGTTTTTATTGAAGATGTATAATATGAAAAAAAAACCCAATTAGGTTTTAGTGTAAGTAAAACAGAGTCCCTTCCGAGGGTCTGACCCGAGGCGTACCTGCGGGGAAAGCTCTAGTAAATTATAAATTAGTCCCGCACGCATGTAGACACAGGCATTGTGGAAAGAGAGCATCCCCATGACCCGCTCGCTGGAGCATACCTACTACTCTCCGCGCCTCGAATACCGCCGACGCCCATAGCTCGCACAATTAGCAGTTATAGTGCGCGCAAGGTAACTCTGCGCGCGGCAGAAATCGGAACTAATCCATGTGCCGCCATCTTGTTGTTTACGTCAGATGATATGAGAGTGTGTTGTGTTCCGTGTTTTTATTATTTTCAAAGTTAAAAGTCGCTATCACCATGCCGAAAGTGATTAAAAGTGCTGGCCGTGATATTATCTTGAAGGTAAAAAGTGATTGTGAAGAAGAACGAGACAATAACGGGCCTACAATTCCGTTTTACTAGGTCAGAGCCCGCGTTGCATATTTGACAGGTTAGTTTTAGGGTTGCCATAACATTAAAACTATATTAATTTTCTGGTTTTGCTATTAGCTTTTTACGACACGTGTACAAATACAGTGTAAACTACATAATTCTACTTAACGAAAAACTTTGTAAAACGTAAATATTGTTACGGTTTGTTGGATTAACATTATTTTCTATATATTGAAACAACATAACGTAAAGTTTGTTGTGATTTTCTAGCACGTACTTACTTACTGTATTTCCCTATTATCGTCCTAATGCTATGCTATTCTATAACAAAATTGCCCTATTGTATTCCAACAGACAAAACTGCCCTTAAGAGGATTCTAATTTCAAAATTTTAACTGATTACCTGTAACACTGTTTATATTATTATTCTTACATTGTTATAGGTGTTTCCGAACGTACTGTCACCCAAATAACTAAAGAGGGTATAGCAATACCTACTGCAGCACAGTAGCTTCATCTTCAAAAATTGTGATACCCAGAAAAAAAGGAACTGGAAAAAAGTAATAGATGATTTAGACGATTTTGATAAGTGCGCTATAAACAACTATTAAATGAACATGGGCACGAGGTTTTGCGTTTACCGCCTTACCACTGTGATCTCAATCCAATAAAAAACATTTGGGCAATTGTGATTGAATAGATTAGAAAATAACCACAGAAGAGTGGCTCAATGTATGTCTACATGTAGAAAAAAATGAGGACAAGTATTTTGAATCAGACTAATGACTAATGGATATGGAAATGGATAAATTTATAATTAATGTCACAGACGACACATCCGACTCTTCTGATGAAGAATTTAGCATGAATGAATGGATGAAAACTCTTTATTGTTCACCATAACTTAAACCAAGATATTTATATAACGTGTTTTCTGATGAAGATGTTCAAATGGAAGGTATTCACCCATTACAAGACCATTCTTACTCCAAATCTAAAATATCTACTATATATTGAATAAAAGACTTACAAGGTTATTGTGGACTTTTAATTTTTCCTTTTTTGTTTATTTATAGATTGAATAATAAAAGATGAAACATTAATTATAATAAATAAATTTCATCCTTGGAAAATAATTTATATTTATGTAACTTAATTAATCATAACTATTTTAAGTACCTATTTAAACTGTTTAAAATAGAAATAATGATTTATGAAAGTAAGTTTTAGTTTAAAAATATTCACTCATGATCCCATTTTTCGTTACATGTGGTCTTTGGAATTGTGAGAGGTTTAACTGGCAACATTAAATACGCCACCCGTCGCGCGCAGAGTTATCTTGCGCGCACTATAGGCGTCGGACGGTACGCCGGATATAGTAGCGGCCTTGGAGGCAAAATTATTACAATTCTCATCGACGACTTCCCACTCTCTCTCTCGACTCTCTCCCACAATTTATCATTTTCATTATATTACTTCTTTTTGTATATTGTAAGTTATATAAATAGTTTAATAATAATCATACAGTCCAATTTTATATCTTGTTTCATTTCCAAAGAAGAATCGACTGCCACCAATAGGCAGTTAATAATATTTAACCATTTATTTTATAACAATTCCAGAAAAATAAAGTATACATGCTTTTAACAAAATATAAGTATATGCGGTGGCGGATTTGCAGTCTTGGCCGCCCTAGGCCCCAGGCCATGTAGTAAGTATCAGTCACCTCTTTCTCAGCACCCACCATATTGAGTATATAATGAATTTACTTTTTTTGCCAATTTTTATCGAAATTGATTCAGAAATTTAGTTAACTACATTATCTGCTAGTTTGTAAAAAAAAACCGAGGTTTCAGGGATAATTGCAGTGCGGCCCACCATAATGTGTGCGAGCCTTTAGAATATTTACGTACTTTGTGTTATTTCTTGTTATCATCAGTGATTTTTTTGTCACAATTGGCCGCCCTAGGCCCGGGCCTCCTGGGCCTTAGGGCAAATCCGCCCTTGATGTATATGATATGGAATATTCCAGTGTGTCCCGTCAGTATGAACTATTCCAAAAAGACTGGCTATTAATCTTTCAATTACGTTAATAAACTATTTAGAAACAAGTGAGAAAAGCACTTAAAACAAAAAGTGAAAACGGGACGGTGCCTCATTCACTCCCCTGCTGGAGTCGCGGGTTCGTCGACACGTTAAATTAAGTGATTAGAACTTAACCTAATTGAATCTTAAACGATCCCATATTTACATAATACAGTAAGAACTTTGGCTTCTTTCTAGACAATATTATTACATGCCGACAAACACTTCTTTTGATTACTTTGTGTTTAAAATTTGTAACTAAGAAAAACACCCTATTGTTCCATTTATGGCCGAATCGCAGGCATAACTACGCAGGTGTGCGCATTATGTTATCTGGGAAATTGCGTCGAAGCTTGCCAGGTGTGGCATCGGTGCATTATAAAGAAATTGCCCAATGCGGAGAGGGGCAGTCTAGCGAGAATCACGTTCAAAGTAAGACGTACATTCAATAAGCGATATAGTGACGGACTTTGCGCCTGTTATTGATTCGGGCAGTTTGTACTGGTTGGACCCAGTTATATTTGTACCTGTTTTATATAATTCCAATGGCATTTTAATTCGAGTCATGTAGCTCTTAACAATATAAATAACTACATACATAAATTAACTGGCAGATAATAGCTGTCGTATTTTTAACACAATGCAGTTAGGAAATGTATTTTATAAATGGTCTTAACTATTTTTATCATAATAAATAGGAACTCTACCGTAAAAAGATACAACACAAACTCCTATTGTTCATAAGTAGGATGAGATGGGTATTACAGTTTTAATAAAGTAGGATGACTAATCGTTTGGCTAATGACATTTTTACTACTCTTCTCACAAAATCGTATCGATTGAGTTTAACAAGTAAAACAAATGCATAATCAACGTTTAAGATAATCGTCTGTTACGGATATTAAATACTATGACAGGTAATACCAGTCACTACTTGATAATAACAGTCAAGCTTCGGGCAAAGTTGTAGATCGGCATAAATAACCCTCTCTGACAGTCATACCTCGAGCACTCAACACACAAACACAAAGTTACATTCAGATGTTTGTGTGTGTGTGTGTGTGTGTGTGTGTGTGTGTGTGTGTGTGTGTGTGTGTGTGGTGTGTGTGTGACGTGTGTGTGTGTGTCTGTGTGCGCGTGCGTGCGTGCGTGCGTGCGTGTGTTGTGTGTGTGCGTGCGCGCGCGCGTGTAGCGAGTTAGCGCCATAACTTGGGACGTATGTAAAATATTAAAGAGTCTTAATAAATATTATAAATTTTTTTTTATCTATAAATTTAATACAATATATTAAAATTTAGAATATTAGCGATGATAATGTATTTTGGATTATGATCTTAAGCGTTGGGTTATGTATGCGTATTGTCCTTTAACAATGAACTACTAATGAAAGTGACAAGAATCTTATCATAAATTTTAAACAAAGCTTCAAAGTTTCATTACATGTCATATAATAAAGTCTATTAATTTTCATGTAACATTAATCTGCTAATTACATTCAGCATTGACTATAACAAAAAACAATTAAGACATGCTAATTGACGTCTATTCTTAACAAATCTAGTCTATAAAACTTGAACAAATATTGTTACGAGTTGCGAGACTCGCTGGATTAAAATGCCGTTGGAATTATTATAGAGTTTATTACAACTATACAAACACATATAACTCAGGTACAAATATAACTAAACACAACAAATCCAAAAGTAATGCAGAAAGTCGTAGTTCAATAAAACGCGCAAAGTCCGTCACTATTAGGTTCCCGATTGTATACACGTCACGCCTTGATCGTAGTTGTCGCTAAACTGCCCCCTTCCCTCATTCAGGCCATCGCTTTATACTGCCCAAATGCAATGTGCCCGCCTGGCAACGTGGAACGAATTTCCTAGAATCAGCTTATACTTAATCCGTAACACCTGACTAATGATTACAGCCGCAAGCGGCCGTAAACGATTACAATAGAACAATAGGCTGTTACCTAGAAACGTATGCCAATAAATAAGTAAACAAAAGAAGATGATCATAAAAGAATTACAGTTATCTCAAATGCCGACAGGTAATGACATGTGTTTTAACAGATATGCAGGTGAAATTTGTTTTTGTCGGCGCCTAGCTTGTAACAATATGTTAAGCTATTGAATTTAATTTTGAAAATACATGTATGTATAACATTTTAGTTAATGTTGGGCCAAAACACACCTCGATTGCCGAAATTGCAAATGGGAGAAATTCTCCCAAAAACTTTGATTAAAGGGGGTGTATAAAGGAATTAGACAAGAGGCGATTTCATCCACGTTTGACTTGAAATTACATACATACAAAGTACCGCAGCGTTAAAAAAGAATATTATATACATACATACATACATAACTTCACGCCAGGTCCCTTGCGGGGTAGGCACGAACAACAGAGCGCCATACAGGCTTATTTTTACACACCTCACTTGCTTCTTTGACATTCATAGCTCTTGTCATGCACGCTCGTCTGTTCTTAAGGCTCCTGACATCACCTTCTGCTAATACACGATCAATTTGATCATGGAAGGTGTGTCGTGGCCTTCCGCGACTTCTGCATCCATCCACTTTTGCATTGTATATCTGTTTAATCATTCTTTCATCAAACATTCTTTCCACATGCCCGAACCACCGGAGCATTCCTTTCCTTACCTTCACCCCGACACTCTCTTTCAGACCAACTCTCTTTCTTACTTCGGTATTACGAACGCGGTCCGCGAGCGTCACTCCGCAGATTTTGCGCAGTGCTCGCATCTCGACTGCGTTTACTCTACTTTCATGCTCTCTGTTCCATACCCAACTCTCGCTTCCATACGTGAGCGTAGGTACCAGCACCGCGTTGTGTATAAAAGAATATTAGATAGACATAAATACATAATATACTTAAACTATTTTATAAGTCGTATACACATATAAAAAAAACTATGTTTTAACGGTTTTAGGCGCGGTGATTTATTTGATTTTTGTTATGTATATGCTGTTTAGAAAACGTAAGAAAACATTAACGTTTCGTATACACATACTTAAGCTACTTTATTTATTTCTTATTAGTTAACAGTACAAGAAAGGCATAATTATTTAAGGATAAGTAGTGTTTTGCTGAGTGAGTTCTTAAATATTGGCAATGTTTTAGCCTCTTTGACATTAAGAAATTGTGCAGTTTAAAAAAATTCTTTTAATAAATCATACTACACAGCTAAACACTCTAAAGCTTCTGCTAAAAGTACTAGCCCATAGTTCGAGGCTGATGGTAGGCACTGACATACAGAAATAGCCCTATGGAACTATTTACATACATCCAAACATAGGTAGTTACACAGTAGAAAACAAAGTCTGCACGCCCAAACTTGGGCTTGGTCAAACATATCGATCAGAGACTAAAAATAATGCAAGTGCCTACATATTTCTGGGTCTTACATTGTACTTAGATTATAACAAGTGGCCGTGTCATTTTCCTGTACAGCGTTTACCCCTAAATTTACAGGGTTTCGTAGGTATTTTGGTGAAAACGTAATGTAATGGTCTTCTGAATGTCTTCTAAATAATAATATTACATACCGACAAGGAAACGCGCAACTGGTTTATTGCTCTTCCCGCATTCAGAGTTCTTTTGTTTACTTCGTATTTAAAAATTACAATTAGACAATAGTGTATTGTTATTGTTTTCGACTTTGTTGGCCGTTTGTAGAAATAATTAACCAGGTGTGCAAATTACTGTTTCTCAGAAACCCTAGTGCACGCGGTCGATATTTTGTACTGTATAGTTAGTATAAAACAATATCCGAACGGAGGAATTGGGGCAGTAAAGAGGATTACGATACGAGCAAGATGTAGATCCGAGGAGCGATTTGGTGACGGACTTTGCGCGTGTTATTGAATCGTGCAGTTGGTACTAGTAGTGTCTAGTAATATTTGTACCTATGTTATACGTGATTGTATAGTTCTAATAAATTCTATAGTAATTCCAACGGTATTTTAATTCGAGTCCTCCGTAACTCGTAACAATAACATGGAAGAATGATAATACTACCTCGTTAAATAACAATGTTTTCTGGCAAAGAAATAATATGAGAATCTTCTTCGTAAGGGAACGTATTGTTACGAAAGTAGGTTGTTTTTTTTTCAATTTTTAACCCTACTAATTTAATTATACTAATACTAATTTATAAAAAAAACCCTAATAATTAACGCTTTTAAAAATTATTCGGTACAAGATTTTTTGTCAGATAAATTTTAATTATGTAGGTAATATTTTGTTGTATTTTAATCCCACATTGTCATTTATACAGAATATAAGTATTTAACTCTTTGTTCATTTATTATTATGACTTAGTTTGTTTTCCGTTTGACTGACGTTCTGTATGTAAGTAGATGTATTTTTTTTAATGATTGTTGTGTTCACTATTTTAACATAAATCTTGTTTAAAATAGTGCACGCCTGCAAGAATTCTTACTCCGTTCATTTTACCATAAAAATAAATAATTTGTTTTTAAAAAAGGTTTTTAACTACAAGCTTTTGAGATCTTGGGTATCATGTAGCAAAGTGCTAGCCAAAACAAGTAAAACAAACCCAAATACAACGGGCCTATCTTGTTTAGTACAGTAGTTCCTATGGCCACCTTTCGACTCCATCATCAGATCATTTCCACGGTACCATATTCTTGCACTGTCACGCGATATACATATACGTGCGAAATTTCAGCTCTATCGGAAACCGGGAAGTTCGACAAATTTAACTTGCAAGATTCCACCCGAACTTACATACATACATCCATTGCAAGTTAAATAAAAGCTTGTAAAAGAACTATCTTTTGCCAGTCTCATATTAGATAAACACATTGACAACATTATGAGATTGAAAACAATATATCTTTTAAGAGGGTTTATTCATATAATAATGAGTTCGTAATACTACTGCCATTTGAATAAAAGTGATTAGTACAAAGACGACCCGTGTATCAAACGAGCTGTAAATTGGAGAATGTCACAGGTTAAAATTTGATACTACATTAGTTTTCTTGTCTTTCTTTATTGAAAAGCTGGCAAAGAGGAAAAATGGCCCACTTATATTTTTAATTTCTTTATACAAGTTACTTCTACTTCTTCATACAAGTCACTTCTACTTCTTTCTATATGCCACTTTTACTTCATTATTTAAGTCTTAGAAATCGGCCAAATGAATGTCGTTCGATGCGCATATACTAAAAACATTTAACAAGAATATCCCACATCTCACCAGCTACTTGCTCGAAAATTTTGGAAAACCATCTGTAACGGTCCCGTTTGATCAATTATTCATGTTAAATTTTTTGCTTGAAACTAGTAATTTTATCGTTATTTCGAGCCTTATAGCGACATCTGTTATTTGGCGATAATGTTTTTAGTAATAGTGCAATCGTCATTAATTTGGTTGAACCAGTATATTGGTATCTTGACAATAAGAATATAGTTTGGTTTAGACGTGTTTGGATAGATGGCGTTGGTTCGCTTTGGAATAATATTTTTGTATGTCTGTCTATAGCCAGTCCTTTTTTTGAAACACTGGTTGAATATTAAAAGTAAATTCTGTTAGATTTTTGTGCGTAGAATTTGGATATTTTTGAATTGAGAACAATCCGAGGCTTGTTGGAAAGGGCTGCTGAGGAAGCGAGACAGTCGGGTCGACGTCGTTAACGTGTCCGCTTTGGTCAGCGGAAGTCCGTGAAAATAAAAGAATTTTAATAAATTCTAGTGTGTTAAGATAGAAGAGTTGGAGATGAGAAGCTTGGATGCAGTGATTTAAAATGATTTATTGCCCGCTCGCGTAAAAATATATTAAACCGAAAATAATGATTTAAAGGTCTAAAGGTTTCCTCTGAAGAGTACTAGCCTTCAGAGTTTGAAACCTCGCGTGTGCAGTGTCGTGAAGTGATAAATGTGAGTGTAGTGTGAAATTATTGAAGATGGTGCTGGGAGCTGAGATTTGAATTCCCGCACTTGAGGCGGCGTGTTTCGTCGGCAGTCCTGTTTGTTCCTGTTGTCTTCGAAAGCTAAGTGGAATTTACTTTAATTAACTTGCAATGTACATTTTAGTAATTTATAAAAATTACTAAGAAATTATTTACGAAATTTTAAAAACAATTCATAAACTTTTTCTCTAAGGCAAATATTTCAATTCTGTGGAAGCCGCCATGTTGGTTGATTCTTAATTGTCAGTCTGAAGTGTGGTTATATTTAAAAATTGTTAAAGATGTTTTGATGTATTATATTGCAAGTTAATACTATTAATATATGGATGGCTTTCTATTTTTATGATAATAAACATTTAACACAGGTATGTGAAATATTGAAACTTATAATCACAAGGTTCCCAGACCTTGGTAGGTTACTTTGCTCGTTGGATTGATACTACAATATGGCTTTCAATGTTTAGGATATTAAACATTTAACATAAGTATGTGAAATGTTGAGACTTATAATCACAAGGTTCCCAGATCTTGGTAGGTTACTTTACCTGTTGGATTGATGCTATAATATGGCCTTGAATATGATTAGATCTTTGTTATGCGAATGTGTATTTTAATACTTTTATTTCAGCTAATAAATCTCTTTCTTTCAGATGGTTAGTTAGATTTTGTCTTTGTGTGTCTGTTCTTTAATATTCTTATTTAATTTTTTCTTGCAAATATTAACTTGAAAACCATCCATAGGTTAATTTATTTTCTATCTGTATAAATTTTGTGTTGTTCTTATAATAATTGATACAGCCGTTTTCTAGTGTGAACTAATAACTTATTAATATTTAACCAAAATCTTTATTTTCGAATAAGTACTTATACCTCAGAGCTGAGAGTTCTAAAACCATTTAAACTAATCTAAACCTATACATAAATCTATGAATATAGACATTATATCATTATAAATTAACTACTAGAACTTGATAGTGAAATACATGAAGAATTATAACCTTAGCGGAGATAAAAAAATAGTTTTCTTTTACACGAATCAATCCTTCTAGGATTGTAAAAATAGTATTAAATGTTCAATATTTATGTGTATGTATATATATATATATTTATCTGGATATTTATATGTTAACATGTCTGTTTGTTTGAAAGGTAAATAGTTTGAGATTAGACTGTTTACATAGGATGAGCTTTATAAGAACTCTATTCAATTATTTGTCTTATGTATTCATATAAATTTTACACATAGTAAGAAATAACTTATATACACACACTTCTAATCAAATGTGAGGTGACAGAGGTGTAAGAATTCCAATTTCAATCAATGAATTTTAGAACAACTGTTTAAGTATTTACATATATTTATGTATGTATTTGATAATTATTGTTTTCTTATTAATGTATTTCAACGTTGTCTAATTACATAAAAGATATTAGACTTGTTAGGTGGTTGTTACCTTTTATTAAAGATTTTAAACTTATAAACATTTAATTTAATTAACTGAATTTCATAATTTATTTTGAACTTTTAATAGTCCAATGGACTTTGCTGAGTTGATTTAATGCAACTTGTTTTCTATTTTTGATTACTTTATTATACTTTCTTCATTGATATTCATAACAGATCTTCATGTTATATCTTGAATATATATAAAGGTTTTTAGTGAGTTTTGAACAATTAAGGATTTCATCAGACATTCTTTTAACTAAGATGTGGTTTAAAGGACTGATTAAATAATATTCACTTAATAAAATTTCTGAATTTCAACTGTGACTGACGCGCTATATTTTAAAAAAAATTGAATTTCTAATTTTTTGTGGATAACATGTCAGTTTAACTGGAGTTATTATTTTACCAATGCAACTTATAGGGTCTATTCATTGGGGTTTCAATTTGTTTATGATCGTTTAAATATTATATATTAAATTTATTAATACAAGTTTATTTGTAGCGGAAGTGGATTATGATTTCATTATAATTTTCTATTAAAGCCATTATTTGTAGGTTTAGTGTAGAAGCTTGTGGGACCTTAAGGAGCAGTTGTATTTCAGGAGCTGGAACAATAAACTTTATTTCTTTTAGGGTGAATTATGGATTCTTTTGTCAAATCTTATAAATGGAGACTTAAGGGAACTGTAAGCTGAATAATTGAATTCTAGGGTGGTTTGCTGCAACACTTTAGTGATTTTATGAGTAGAAAGGGGGTGTGTTTGTTTAAGTTTGTTCGATATCTAACTAGATTGATAATTATTTGAGTTTCAGCTGGAGTCTGGAGTATATTAGTTCATATTTGAAGTTTGCTTTTGGGGTTATACTATATCTTTTATTTAAGTATTTATGTATTTATCCTATGGAATTACATGATAACATTACACTATACAACAATCATGCACTCTATATGGGAGGGCTAATTGACTTTAGAAAAATTAAAGTTTATTTAATTTTATAGGTTTTTAATATTTTAAATACTTTCTTGTTGAGAGAGTCTACTTTGGCACTTGGCTTTGTTTGGTGCAAAAGAGTTGTTGATTACAATTTAATTTTTTATTAGAGGTTTCTTTTGATTAGTTATATTTTCTTAAACTAGCAGTTCTACTGTTATCAAGTGTGTATAAAATAGACATTTAAATATGATTACAAAATGAAGTGACGAGATGTTGTTGATTACAATTTAAATTTTATTAAAGGTTTCTGTTGATTAATTACACTTTCTTAAACAAACAGCTCTACTGTTACCAAATGTGTATAAAATAGGCATTTAAATATTATTACAAAATGAAGTGATGAGGGTGAAAGCACATATTGAAGGTTTCTATGAAGATTCAGATTAGGACCGGGTTTTATGAGCTCTGCAACCTTGGACTAATGGATTCACGACCCATTCGTTTATTGTGGCAACGTTCCCTTGGATAATTTCGTCAATTATCAAGGATTATCGCGCGTACAGCTTTTAAGCAAATTTAGTTTGTTTTTATAATATGTGTATTCACGAGACTAAAAATGGTTTCACATATTAAGATTAACTGAATTGGTAACTGAAGGTCTGGAGCCAGTTAAGCCGCGGATCAGCCTAGAGGCGCGTGGGCACTTGCTTTTAGGGATAAGCTACCGTGTTGTAGGAGGATCAATCGTATCAAAATTTGTTTTCTTTTACGATATGTGACTTCATGAGAGTCTTAGATGTAGTTAGGCCAAGTGGACTTGACTGAATTAGAAAGGATGATTAAAGATATCTACATTTGAGCATTGTTACCAATGAAGACATCTTTGATGCAGAGTATCACCATTTTATGTTAAATATAACTCTAAACTTTACTTTTACGGTGCTATGCTCTCATCTTCTGGGTGCTAGGGTCATTAGACGGATGTAAGGATTTGCCAAATTCACTTTAACTTTCAATTTCATTTTAACCTTCACGGCGAACCTGAAACCTGTCTTTGACAAGGGAATCTCAAAAAAAAACTTACTTTTACGGGGCTATACTCTCATCTCTTGGGCGCTAGGGTCGTTAGACAGATGTGAGGTTTCGCTAATTTACTTTAATTTAAACTTCATTTTAACCTTCACGGCGAACCTGAAACCTGTCTTCGACAAGGGAATCTATTATATGAGTGAAGTTGTCTCTCGCCAAACTTTAATTTAAAATTTACTTATAATTCATAGAGAGACATTCTGAAACTCTTACTCTGACAATTTAGGGATGGGAATTTTATGAGATGTAGAGAGTATCACTATTTAAACTTCAATTAACTCTTATTACTGCATCAGGGGAGGTCTTTGAGGTGACGTTCCTCATAATGACAATTTTATATGATATTTTGGAAAGGTGACTTTAAGATGAAATGTTCACTTAAGTCTTTTGGCTTTTCCAACTCATTTTACACACAAGGCACTCCAAATGAGTTTCTTTTAAATGGATAGATCGTACTGCTGTGAGTTTCTTGTCGGCTCTTCTCACCAGCAATAGTACGTTGTGAACCGACGCTAGTTTTAGATAATGTTTATAATTGATTCAATAAGTATTAATTAAAAAATTGGAGGTTCTTCGTTTATCTCGATATGAGCTCTTTTACTGACAGCTAACGCGGTGGCATAATAATAATAAGAGAGGTGGTTAGGTGGGGTGCCTACACAAAATTATATAATTTGTTATGAATCTACATTAAAATATCTTTTGGCAAAATAAAGGCACGGGCGTACTCAGGCGATGAGCTTATGTCATGAGTAATACATTTATCATAATTCATAAAATGCATAGCATTTTACACTTACAACATATTACTACAATATTATATATATATATTTTACATCAACCTCTGAGAGTCTTCCTGTCATCTGTTCAACACTCTTATATAACCTACCTTGTGAACATAGGGTTAACGGTATTACGACGAGGGTTCCTGTTACTAGATGATTACGATTTATGGCCAATATTACAAGATTTATTCTATGAATAAATTTTATTAATTTCTACTTTATAAATATTTTATTTCTCACTCTATGCTTCGGCTTGAGTATGTCATCCCATAGTCTTTAGACACAAAAAGGGGGGTTCGTTGCAATTTGGTGTCGCGATTCCAGGATTTCAGGACCTGGTCTTCTGGGCGTGATGTAGAGTGGTTCTAGGACAGTAGAATCGAATCCTGGAACGTTACAATTCGCTGCGTGTTCCCAAGATTCCAGCATGATGTGTCTTATTTAGTACATTTCGTTCAGGTTCGAAGGGAGCAATTAGGGGTTGCATCCAAGGTGTCTGGTTTGATGATGGTGAACAAGTCCTGCTGTTTTGGGCTGAGTTATTTTATTCTTGTGTATCTGATAGATACACAATTTGTTGCTTGTGAGGCGGAGCAAGGTTTCAAAGGTTATAGAAGGGCTGTTGTTTATTTCAGAGATGACAGGGGGTGGTCGGTGGTTGGTGTAATAATTAACAGTCTGATTTTATAGGTAAATGATTTTAAGATTGTGAAGGAAAATTTTAATTTTCATGTTCAGATTAGTCCACAGGTTTACCGTTGGGGGGCGCCACTGTGGCGTTGCGAATTTCAACTATGTGTCAAATTTAGTTTGTCAGTTTACCGTTAGGGGGCGCCACAGGGACGGTCCAGTTTAAAATATTTTGTCCAAATTAGTTCTATTTCTTGCCGTCAGGGAGCGCTGCAGTGAATTCCGAATTAGTTCGTCATCTTGCCGTTAGGGAGCGCTGCGGTGGTTTCGGAAATTTAAATTTTGTATTAATTCGTCATCTTGCCGTTAGAGGGCGCCATGGTGATGTTGATTTTTTTTTGTACTTGCGTTCAAATTAGTTCGTCACCTTGTCACTATGGGCGCTGCAGTGACTTTGAATTTCAACTCTAGCGTTGCAATTAATTTATCCTCTTGCCACTACGGGTGTTGCAAGTGACTTTGAAAATTTTATTTTTCACATTCGAATTAGTTCAACACTTTACCATTGGGGGCGCCACAATGACTTTGTTGATATTCTTGGTCTTGTTGATTATTTATATAGCGAGACATATTTAATTTTATGGGGTGCATATTTTCAATTAAATGAAATGTTAATCATTAATATTTTTTTTTTTTGAAACTTTATTGAGGACTTTATTAAATTTTATTTTCATAATAGAGTTGAGGAAGTTAATTGATTGTTAGTCAGCCTTCTATCATAGATGGGAGTTAGGTTAATAATTATTCACTATGGTGAAGTCAGATGTTGTTATGAGGCACGAACTTAGGAATAAAATTTAATATTTTAATTATTTAAATTATATTATATACATAATTTATATAGTTTATGATTACTTATAGCTTGCTAGCGCTGTGTAATTATTTGAATGAAATAATTGAAAAATGGAATTCTAATATTTCAGGATGAACCAAGAGATGTAACAGTGCTAGTTCACTGCTAATTATAATAAATCAAGAGATATTATATAATTGCTACAAAAGCAAAAGAGCAGAAGCGCTCTCATATAAGCAAAGGAGCTATTCTATTAATATTAATTGAAGATTAGTGCATATCATTTGATGCTGAAGAGTTATTAATATCTTGCTGCCATTATATTTGGAGAATAAATATTGAATAATTTGCAGAAGTTTATTAAGTAAAGAAAAAATGCCAAAGGAAGTTCAGAAACCTGGAATGACTACAAGAAGAGAAAAGAGGAGTGCTGCGAGGGGTGCGGAGAGTACCAGGCCTATGACTACTACTCAAGGAGAAAACCCGAGATTTTTAAGGATTATGAAGAGGATGTTGGATCAGACATTGAACCCTTTACTTACAAGGATTAATCAATTAGAAAACAGTTTGACATCAAATAATGGGGAGGCCGGTTCGCAGAGGCCTGTGGCCTTGAGATTAGATCAAATGGATAGTGATATGACATTGGCTTCTGGGAGAGTCAACTCTCGGGGAGTTGTGGAGAATTTTGAGCCTGTGGCTGGCGGATCAACGGGGTTTAGACCAGTTGAGACCAACATTACACAATCAAATACTATGAAGACATGCTGTTCACAAACAGATACTGTTGAAAGACATATGCCAATGGCGTATTATCCTACTATGCCAATTAATAATTTGGAGAAGCCGAAATTTCCATCACAAAAACAACATCCAGTTACCTTCATAGAAGATTTATGTGCCTATTTGAAGAGAATGCCAGCGGGATTTAACAATGAGATTGATCTCATTATAGAATGTTTGGATGGTGGTTCCAGGAGTTGGGCTCGTGTATACCGAGAGCGCTGGACCAATTTTGAGGATTTTAAACGAGATTTCCTAGAAACATACTGGGGTGAAGCTGAGCAAGGAGAGCTTCGTAAGAAAATAGTGCATGGCACATGGAATCGATCTGGAACTAGTATGCTGAATTATTTTATTACTTTATGTGGACAAGCGAAGATGCTCACTTACCCGATCCAAGAGACACAACTCATAAATGATATCATACATCATTTCCCTAAAGATGTACAATATGCATGGACCACGAGTCAGAACAAAACTATTATTGAAGCGTCGGAATTCCTAAGGAAGCTAGATAATGTTAACAGGGGTGAAGTGCTGAATACTACACTGCGGATACCTTCATCATCACATGAACAAAATAATAACAGTAATAACAAGGCGAAGACCAGTTGGCAATTCAAGAAACAAGCTTTGAAGCCAGTTCAAGTACCTCCAGTGGACAGTGCTAATGTTAATATCATAGAAGACTTAACTATACCTCATGAAGATTATGACTATAATTTAAACTAAGTGATGTTGGTGGGAGTGTGCCCGACCCATCAACTATAGGAGGGACTGATAAGTTGTTAATAGGGTTAAGAATTATGATGTCGAATGGGTGGAAACCTGGTCAGTCTTTAGGCAATTGTAATGCTGGTATACTTACACCTATTATAGCCAAAGGTCAGTCCTCATTAGATAAGTCAGGGCTAGGTTATATTAATGAAGCTTTGGGGGGAACATTTACTAATATTTTAAAATTACATTTGCAGGATGTAAATTCTAATTCAGTTATAACAAGCGGGTGTGTATCTTCCTTGTTTGAGGAAGAAGATGCTTATTTACCAGATAAATTTGAGCTAGTGAAATCTATAATTACTGTTAAAATCTTTGGGAAGGAAGTGAATTGTTTGGTAGACACGGGAAGTGACATTACATGTATTTCCAGCACCTTTTGGGAGTTAATATCGAAAGAATGTAGTAAAATTGATTTATTGCCCATCAGGCCAATCCAAATTAGGGGTCCAGTAGGTCAGAAAAGTACTAAGATTCAACAAATGGTATTGTTACCAGTTCACTTGGGAGATAGCATTATTGATATTAGCTTTTTAATTGTACCAAATTTATTGCAATCTGTGATTCTAGGCTTTGATTGGTTATCATTGGTTCAAGCCACAATTAAATTACAAGGTTCTGAAATGGGGTTATGTTTAAAGATTAATGAACATGATGTAGTTTTGCCTTTTAGGAAGATAATCCTTGAGAGTGGAATATCAGAGATATCTACTCGAGATGTTGATGATTCAGACTTCCAAGAAAAGCTAAAGGAAATTAAAACGGGGATAGAGCTATCGGACGTACACTTAGGTCAATTAAAACAAGTTTTGGGAAGGTTTCGAAGTATATTTTCTAATGTTTTGGGTCGTGCAAATTGTTATGAACATGAGATTAAGATGTCAGATAGTACACCATTTATAAGAAGGTCATATCCTGTACCTTATGCTTACCGTCAAAAGATGGAGGAGAAATTAGCAGAGATGGTTGAAATGGGCATTATTTCACGGGGTTCCACTCCATATAGTAGTCCATTAACGTTTGCAATTAAACCCGACGGGTCTTTACGTGTATTGTTAGATGCGCGGGAGATAAATAAGTTCATGGTAGCGGAGTCTGAAGCACCACCTATGCAAATAGATGTACTAAATGCCTTTCATGGGGTGTCATATATTAGTGTGGTTGATTTGAATAATGCCTATTTTCAAATACCTATTTCTAAAGAAAGTAGGAAATATACTGGGTTTACCTTTAATGGAAAGTCATACATGTATAATGTACTTCCACAAGGTTTAAAGACTTCAGTGGGCAGTTTCAGTCGGGCTATGGATATTCTATTGGGCTCAGAGGTTAGACAGTTTTGTGTAAATTATTTAGACGATTTAGCAATTTTAACTTGTGGTACCTTGACTAATCATTTAGAACATTTGAGTATAATATTAAAGAAATTGCAAGATGCTGGTCTTACTTGTAACATTAAGAAATGTAAATTCATATGTAAAGAAGTTAAAATGTTAGGTCATATTATTTCCACTTCTGGTATTAGGACTGATCCGGAGAAAATAGAGTCTATACAGAAATTCCCTGTACCTAAGAAGATAAAGCATTTGAGAGCTTTTCTTGGTTTATGTAATTATTATCGTCGGTTTATACCAGGATACGCTGACGTGATTGAGCCCTTATGTAAGTTGTTAAGTAAGAGTCGTAGATGGTCATGGGAATCAGGGGCACAGAAAGCGTTTGAGGAGTTGAAGCAGAGATTTATTAATACAATTATGCTTCATCACCCTGATATGTCGAAACCATTTTATTTACAAACAGATAGTTCAGGGATTGGTGTCGCTGGAGTTTTATTTCAATTAGATGATGAAGGGGAAATGTTAATTTTGGGATTTTATAGTAGGCCTCTTAGGGGAGCAGAATTACGTTGGACTACTACTGAAACTGAATTCTGGGCCGTGATTTGTTGTTTACGGAAATTTGAGACATATTTGAGGGGAGCTAGAGTAATAATTAGGACTGATCATAAGGCCCTGATGTTTGTAAAAACTTGGAAGTTATATAATAATCGTTTAACTCGTTGGATTTTATATTTAGAACAGTTTAATTACCAAGTTGAACATGTTTATGGCAGAGACAATGTAGCTGTGGATGTATTGTCTAGATTTCCACCCAATACGACTGTTGTCCAGGAAAATAAAATTTATTGCCCTGAAATTCATTATATGGAAACATCTAAAAATAAGATTTTAATGCAGAAATTATCAAATATTGTTCACTGGCAGTCGAATGATGGTGAAATCCAGGAGATTTTATCATTATTGGATCCAGTTAAGGGTAATAATATTCAGAGTAGACTAAATGGAATTGCAAAACGTTGTATTGTGAAAGATAGTATATTGTATTTTGAATCTAGGCCTGGTATTTATGTAATTTATGCACCACTTGCTTTGAGGGAAGAAATAATTTTACAAGTACATGAGGAAATGGGACACCAGGGGGTGTTTAAGACGTTGAAATATTTAAAAGACAGATTTTATTGGTTAAAAATGAATAGGAATGTTAAATTAGTTTTGAGGCGGTGTCACATTTGCCAAGTTTCGAAAAGTAATAATTTTAAATATGTGGGAAGGTGTCAGTCTATTGTTACTAATCAAATTGGGGATCTTGTTATGTGTGATCTTTTTGGACCATTACCTAGAGGGCAGTTGGGGGTGACATTTATTTTAGTGTTTCAAGATTCGTTTAGTAAATTCATACAATTATATAGTCTGGTCAGGGCATCTTCTCGTGCTGTGGTTGCAAAGTTAAAGCATTTCGTTAAAATTATTAAACCAAAAATTATTATGACTGATAATGGAAGTCAATTTGCTTGTAATGGTTGGAGGAAGACTTTACAAGACATGGGTATTAGGCCATTATATACCACGGTTAGAAACCCACGTCCAAATACTACAGAAAGGGTGAATAAAGAGTTGGGTAGGTTATTTAGAACTTATTGTAATTCAGATCATAAAAGATGGTCAATGCTAGTGGGAAAGCTTGAAACACTTTACAATAATACTTTTCATGAAAGTACTGGTTTTACTCCCAATGAAATTTTATATGGTATCAAGACTTCACTGTCGTTTGATACTTGTTTATCTAATCAGACCGTAACGTTGGATGTGGTTAAAGTAAGGGAGTTAGCTCGGGAAAATTTAAAGAAAAATAGTTTGAAACGTCAGGTTAAATTTGACAAGACCCATAAGTTAATTACTTATCAGATTGGTGACCTTGTTAAAGTTAGGAAGTGTAATAAATCTATTGCTTTAAAGAAAATAACAAAGAAGTTTGAATTGCTATATGAAGGGCCGTATATAGTGGCGGCTGTTCCGTTTCCAAATGTCTATACTTTGTATGATGAGGGCAAGGGTATAATTAAAGGAAATTACAATACTATTCATTTAAGTAAATATTATAGATAATATTATGTATGCTATGACTTGGTTAAATAGCTATATTTAGGTAGCTTTTATAATGAACATTGTGTTGTACTTGCCATATGATTCTTTTCATGATTTATTAATGGTAAATATGTTGTCTGTATGTGACATATTTTAAATGTTATTTACAGTTTAAAAAAAAAAAAAAAAAAAAAAAAAAAAAAAAAAAAAAAAAAAAAAAAAAAAATTTTAAAGATCGTTACTTTTATTGTTTAGTTAGTTGAATATTTAAGTGTTTAAAAGAAAACACAATGTTTAAGATAAGACATTTCCTTGGTTTTGTTCATTAAGTTGTTGATTGTGTGTTTAATAAAAATAAATGACAAAATGTTGTTTATGGGCTAGGGAAGTGGCTCAACCATATATATAGATGAACTGTGAGTTCAGAGTTCAAGTTTAAAGTTCATTGACCTTACAATGAAATTTAATTGAATTAAATTTTGTTTTGTTCTCCAGCGGGGTGAATCGTTGTGTGTTTAAACTTCTATGATTTGTTATTTTAATGAGGTTCGATATTTAGTTGGCGAGGAGGACCGTTGCGCGTTTAGACCCTATCTTTTGTTATTTTATTTACACGAGTTTGAATACATATATATGGTTGGTGGGGTGAAGGGAGGCCGCTTTTAAAAAAAAAAAAAAAAAATACATGTATGTGTATAATTATAATTTTGAATTGTGAATAAAGAATGGTT
Source organism: Dendrolimus pini (assembly GCA_949752895.1). Lineage (NCBI taxonomy): Eukaryota > Metazoa > Arthropoda > Insecta > Lepidoptera > Lasiocampidae > Dendrolimus > Dendrolimus pini. The sequence goes on from OX457143.1 coordinate 5,052,088, forward strand.
AATTGATCAGACCGTGAGTTAGAATTTTATTTATCCGTAAACTCCAAATAAATTTCGGGGTGGTGTAACGGTCCCGTTTGATCAATTATTCATGTTAAATTTTTTGCTTGAAACTAGTAATTTTATCGTTATTTCGAGCCTTATAGCGACATCTGTTATTTGGCGATAATGTTTTTAGTAATAGTGCAATCGTCATTAATTTGGTTGAACCAGTATATTGGTATCTTGACAATAAGAATATAGTTTGGTTTAGACGTGTTTGGATAGATGGCGTTGGTTCGCTTTGGAATAATATTTTTGTATGTCTGTCTATAGCCAGTCCTTTTTTTGAAACACTGGTTGAATATTAAAAGTAAATTCTGTTAGATTTTTGTGCGTAGAATTTGGATATTTTTGAATTGAGAACAATCCGAGGCTTGTTGGAAAGGGCTGCTGAGGAAGCGAGACAGTCGGGTCGACGTCGTTAACGTGTCCGCTTTGGTCAGCGGAAGTCCGTGAAAATAAAAGAATTTTAATAAATTCTAGTGTGTTAAGATAGAAGAGTTGGAGATGAGAAGCTTGGATGCAGTGATTTAAAATGATTTATTGCCCGCTCGCGTAAAAATATATTAAACCGAAAATAATGATTTAAAGGTCTAAAGGTTTCCTCTGAAGAGTACTAGCCTTCAGAGTTTGAAACCTCGCGTGTGCAGTGTCGTGAAGTGATAAATGTGAGTGTAGTGTGAAATTATTGAAGATGGTGCTGGGAGCTGAGATTTGAATTCCCGCACTTGAGGCGGCGTGTTTCGTCGGCAGTCCTGTTTGTTCCTGTTGTCTTCGAAAGCTAAGTGGAATTTACTTTAATTAACTTGCAATGTACATTTTAGTAATTTATAAAAATTACTAAGAAATTATTTACGAAATTTTAAAAACAATTCATAAACTTTTTCTCTAAGGCAAATATTTCAATTCTGTGGAAGCCGCCATGTTGGTTGATTCTTAATTGTCAGTCTGAAGTGTGGTTATATTTAAAAATTGTTAAAGATGTTTTGATGTATTATATTGCAAGTTAATACTATTAATATATGGATGGCTTTCTATTTTTATGATAATAAACATTTAACACAGGTATGTGAAATATTGAAACTTATAATCACAAGGTTCCCAGACCTTGGTAGGTTACTTTGCTCGTTGGATTGATACTACAATATGGCTTTCAATGTTTAGGATATTAAACATTTAACATAAGTATGTGAAATGTTGAGACTTATAATCACAAGGTTCCCAGATCTTGGTAGGTTACTTTACCTGTTGGATTGATGCTATAATATGGCCTTGAATATGATTAGATCTTTGTTATGCGAATGTGTATTTTAATACTTTTATTTCAGCTAATAAATCTCTTTCTTTCAGATGGTTAGTTAGATTTTGTCTTTGTGTGTCTGTTCTTTAATATTCTTATTTAATTTTTTCTTGCAAATATTAACTTGAAAACCATCCATAGGTTAATTTATTTTCTATCTGTATAAATTTTGTGTTGTTCTTATAATAATTGATACAGCCGTTTTCTAGTGTGAACTAATAACTTATTAATATTTAACCAAAATCTTTATTTTCGAATAAGTACTTATACCTCAGAGCTGAGAGTTCTAAAACCATTTAAACTAATCTAAACCTATACATAAATCTATGAATATAGACATTATATCATTATAAATTAACTACTAGAACTTGATAGTGAAATACATGAAGAATTATAACCTTAGCGGAGATAAAAAAATAGTTTTCTTTTACACGAATCAATCCTTCTAGGATTGTAAAAATAGTATTAAATGTTCAATATTTATGTGTATGTATATATATATATATTTATCTGGATATTTATATGTTAACATGTCTGTTTGTTTGAAAGGTAAATAGTTTGAGATTAGACTGTTTACATAGGATGAGCTTTATAAGAACTCTATTCAATTATTTGTCTTATGTATTCATATAAATTTTACACATAGTAAGAAATAACTTATATACACACACTTCTAATCAAATGTGAGGTGACAGAGGTGTAAGAATTCCAATTTCAATCAATGAATTTTAGAACAACTGTTTAAGTATTTACATATATTTATGTATGTATTTGATAATTATTGTTTTCTTATTAATGTATTTCAACGTTGTCTAATTACATAAAAGATATTAGACTTGTTAGGTGGTTGTTACCTTTTATTAAAGATTTTAAACTTATAAACATTTAATTTAATTAACTGAATTTCATAATTTATTTTGAACTTTTAATAGTCCAATGGACTTTGCTGAGTTGATTTAATGCAACTTGTTTTCTATTTTTGATTACTTTATTATACTTTCTTCATTGATATTCATAACAGATCTTCATGTTATATCTTGAATATATATAAAGGTTTTTAGTGAGTTTTGAACAATTAAGGATTTCATCAGACATTCTTTTAACTAAGATGTGGTTTAAAGGACTGATTAAATAATATTCACTTAATAAAATTTCTGAATTTCAACTGTGACTGACGCGCTATATTTTAAAAAAAATTGAATTTCTAATTTTTTGTGGATAACATGTCAGTTTAACTGGAGTTATTATTTTACCAATGCAACTTATAGGGTCTATTCATTGGGGTTTCAATTTGTTTATGATCGTTTAAATATTATATATTAAATTTATTAATACAAGTTTATTTGTAGCGGAAGTGGATTATGATTTCATTATAATTTTCTATTAAAGCCATTATTTGTAGGTTTAGTGTAGAAGCTTGTGGGACCTTAAGGAGCAGTTGTATTTCAGGAGCTGGAACAATAAACTTTATTTCTTTTAGGGTGAATTATGGATTCTTTTGTCAAATCTTATAAATGGAGACTTAAGGGAACTGTAAGCTGAATAATTGAATTCTAGGGTGGTTTGCTGCAACACTTTAGTGATTTTATGAGTAGAAAGGGGGTGTGTTTGTTTAAGTTTGTTCGATATCTAACTAGATTGATAATTATTTGAGTTTCAGCTGGAGTCTGGAGTATATTAGTTCATATTTGAAGTTTGCTTTTGGGGTTATACTATATCTTTTATTTAAGTATTTATGTATTTATCCTATGGAATTACATGATAACATTACACTATACAACAATCATGCACTCTATATGGGAGGGCTAATTGACTTTAGAAAAATTAAAGTTTATTTAATTTTATAGGTTTTTAATATTTTAAATACTTTCTTGTTGAGAGAGTCTACTTTGGCACTTGGCTTTGTTTGGTGCAAAAGAGTTGTTGATTACAATTTAATTTTTTATTAGAGGTTTCTTTTGATTAGTTATATTTTCTTAAACTAGCAGTTCTACTGTTATCAAGTGTGTATAAAATAGACATTTAAATATGATTACAAAATGAAGTGACGAGATGTTGTTGATTACAATTTAAATTTTATTAAAGGTTTCTGTTGATTAATTACACTTTCTTAAACAAACAGCTCTACTGTTACCAAATGTGTATAAAATAGGCATTTAAATATTATTACAAAATGAAGTGATGAGGGTGAAAGCACATATTGAAGGTTTCTATGAAGATTCAGATTAGGACCGGGTTTTATGAGCTCTGCAACCTTGGACTAATGGATTCACGACCCATTCGTTTATTGTGGCAACGTTCCCTTGGATAATTTCGTCAATTATCAAGGATTATCGCGCGTACAGCTTTTAAGCAAATTTAGTTTGTTTTTATAATATGTGTATTCACGAGACTAAAAATGGTTTCACATATTAAGATTAACTGAATTGGTAACTGAAGGTCTGGAGCCAGTTAAGCCGCGGATCAGCCTAGAGGCGCGTGGGCACTTGCTTTTAGGGATAAGCTACCGTGTTGTAGGAGGATCAATCGTATCAAAATTTGTTTTCTTTTACGATATGTGACTTCATGAGAGTCTTAGATGTAGTTAGGCCAAGTGGACTTGACTGAATTAGAAAGGATGATTAAAGATATCTACATTTGAGCATTGTTACCAATGAAGACATCTTTGATGCAGAGTATCACCATTTTATGTTAAATATAACTCTAAACTTTACTTTTACGGTGCTATGCTCTCATCTTCTGGGTGCTAGGGTCATTAGACGGATGTAAGGATTTGCCAAATTCACTTTAACTTTCAATTTCATTTTAACCTTCACGGCGAACCTGAAACCTGTCTTTGACAAGGGAATCTCAAAAAAAAACTTACTTTTACGGGGCTATACTCTCATCTCTTGGGCGCTAGGGTCGTTAGACAGATGTGAGGTTTCGCTAATTTACTTTAATTTAAACTTCATTTTAACCTTCACGGCGAACCTGAAACCTGTCTTCGACAAGGGAATCTATTATATGAGTGAAGTTGTCTCTCGCCAAACTTTAATTTAAAATTTACTTATAATTCATAGAGAGACATTCTGAAACTCTTACTCTGACAATTTAGGGATGGGAATTTTATGAGATGTAGAGAGTATCACTATTTAAACTTCAATTAACTCTTATTACTGCATCAGGGGAGGTCTTTGAGGTGACGTTCCTCATAATGACAATTTTATATGATATTTTGGAAAGGTGACTTTAAGATGAAATGTTCACTTAAGTCTTTTGGCTTTTCCAACTCATTTTACACACAAGGCACTCCAAATGAGTTTCTTTTAAATGGATAGATCGTACTGCTGTGAGTTTCTTGTCGGCTCTTCTCACCAGCAATAGTACGTTGTGAACCGACGCTAGTTTTAGATAATGTTTATAATTGATTCAATAAGTATTAATTAAAAAATTGGAGGTTCTTCGTTTATCTCGATATGAGCTCTTTTACTGACAGCTAACGCGGTGGCATAATAATAATAAGAGAGGTGGTTAGGTGGGGTGCCTACACAAAATTATATAATTTGTTATGAATCTACATTAAAATATCTTTTGGCAAAATAAAGGCACGGGCGTACTCAGGCGATGAGCTTATGTCATGAGTAATACATTTATCATAATTCATAAAATGCATAGCATTTTACACTTACAACATATTACTACAATATTATATATATATATTTTACATCAACCTCTGAGAGTCTTCCTGTCATCTGTTCAACACTCTTATATAACCTACCTTGTGAACATAGGGTTAACGGTATTACGACGAGGGTTCCTGTTACTAGATGATTACGATTTATGGCCAATATTACAAGATTTATTCTATGAATAAATTTTATTAATTTCTACTTTATAAATATTTTATTTCTCACTCTATGCTTCGGCTTGAGTATGTCATCCCATAGTCTTTAGACACAAAAAGGGGGGTTCGTTACACATCGAAGAGATCAAACAAAAGTTATCAGAAAACTATGAAGTTATAGAAGTACGTAAACAAACAAAATGTATCAAAAACAGCGTATTTACACTAATGGCTATTATTTTAGATCTTGTTTCGTTGCATTTAAGTTTGAAATTGGAAAATAAAAACATAAGTGTCGGAAAAAAGTTTTGTTGCACTTTTTTCGTTCGCGCTCCGATCCGCTCAGAGCGTCTAACGCGCGTTAAGGACCTTCATTTCAAAATCGAACAGGTATGTGAGTTTTCTAAGTATTCCGATAGCCACGGCACTATAGACAACACATACAAAGGTAACAAAAGATAATGTTACGAGTTGCTGGACTCGAATTAAAATGCCGTTGGAATTATTATAGTTTATTAGAAATATTATAACACATATAACACAGGTACAAATATAACCGAACACAACAATGCAGTAAGTCGTAATTCAATAAAACAAGCAAAGTCCGTCACTAATAGATTCCTGATTATACACATGTCACACCCGTATCATAATCATCGCTTGACTCCCCCCTCCCTGAATGAGGCCATCGTTTGATACTGCACAAATGCAATGCCCGGCAATATGGACAGAATTTCATAGAATCAGCTTGTACTTTATAATCCGTAACACCTGGATAATGATTACAGCCGCAAGCGTAAAAGCTGTAAACGATTACCTACAATAGAAAAACTCTCTAGAAACGTATGCCAATAAATAAGTAAAGAAAAGAAGAAAATTATAAAAGAATTACAATTAGTGCCGACAGGTAAAAAAAATGGAATTTGTTTTTGTCGGAACCTAAGTTGTAACAATATAAAAAACTTAGGAAAAAAGTCTCGGCTCTTTTTGCTGGCTAAGGACCCATTAAGGTGATATTGAATTTTTGAAAATAAATATAAGGTTAATACTCGTACATTATAAAGGGTAGAAGAACGTCTTTCACACTCGATGCTTTTAAACCCGATTACTTCGATCGCGTAGTTTCAGTATTAAAAATGTCATTTTCAGTAATTTCAGGTGCTCTGACCCAGCTTTCACGCGCCAGTGAGTTTCCATGCATATTTGGTGTCATTGACATGGCTGTTATCGCGATGTAAGAGCGTATGGAAAATTTTAGGGGTTTTTAAACTTAGGTGTGTTACATACGCGAGAGTGTAACGCTATTTTTACAAGTTTTAAGATTAATCGGCAGACAAACACGCATATTGTATATGTAATTATGTATGTATATTTTCTTTCCTTTTAATTGTTCTTTAGTTCTAATAATACCAGGCAATAAAAGAAAAAGATAGGTATTCGAAACCGAAGCGAACTCCACTGAGGCCCGCCACACAGGCTCTGTTGACCCCTAATGCGGGCACCAGAGCTAACTTTGGACGCTCCTACAGAATTGTCATCGTATTGTTTAATTATTTTATGTTCCCTGTACTCATTATGTAAATAAATAAATTTCATTTCAGTTCATTTCATCTCATTTTAAATTCCTAGTAGGCGCCCGTGGTCGAAATTCGTCCATAATAATTATTGTCATCTATATTACCTTTAATCTAATAGTTTCCGGGATAAAAATATATTTATACTTTTACGGAAAAAGTATTGGACCAATTCGGATAAAATTCGGTATATATGTAATTTTAATACCGAGGGTGGACAAGGGACTTTTCATCCCTGATAAATGGGATAAGTTTGTGTAAAGGTTCTCCGAAAAGTGGGATAGGTTTTTTCATATTATTTACCATGTTGGCAATTGTGGTCATTTTCTTGTACAATATGTAGTTTTAATATCGAAAATGAGCATAGATACTTTTAATCCTGGGACATGGGATAGTTTGCGATATAAAATGAAGTGAATCTTCCAGGGGCAAATAGCACTACATAAAAATTTAATACAATGTAACCAGTATTAATGCTTGTAGCCGCGGGGAAACCTCTAGTACCTACATAAATAAAGTAGTTGAAAATTCCAAACATTATTTCAGATAGGTGTCAGAGTTCCAGGAAAAAAATGCCATCGTGCATATTTTTCTTATAATCAAATTAATCCTCCTGCTCAAGGAGGGCCTTGAGTCGTATTCTCCATTCCTAAGGGACCTTTCCCCATTCCTTCTTCATTGACTATTTGTCACCATCGGAGACGATCAGCGGCAGTATGCAGTACGTCATATACGGAATTGTTGACTGTGTTGCGGAATCAAGTTAATAAAGGCTATCAAATAAGCCTTCCTAAGTTTAAAAAACCCATTAGTTACGATAATCCAGTAATGAGGAAACTAGGAAGAAGACCTACAAGTCATAACTTCCTAAAATCAAGTTGACATTGACATTAATTTTCCGCATAATTTGGAATTTTTTCGGCATTTTCACCCATTCATTGAACCAAAAAAGTTATTATATTCATTTATTTTTCTTATAATAAAATTATAGGGTGAAAAGTTGAAGAGCTTTTAAATTTTACCTTACCTATCTTAATCGATTAGTGATAAAGAATTTAAAATGATTGCAGAATCTTGTAAATAATAATAGATTACTCCACTAGTATGTGGTAGGTCTTCCAAAGTACCAGTTGTTTCAAATCCTTGTTGTTCAGTTGTTGCAGATGGAGAGGACCAAAAGCGGCCGAGTCAAGCCCTCAGATTTTGTCATGATGTAAATAAAACTTATTCCGCCAAAATTAGACGCTTACGCGTCTAATTTCAATGTCATTGTGTCCTCAAACATTCCAGAAAGGGTGTAGAATATTATATATAGGTAATGTCTGTCACTTTCGTGATGGTCGTACACACTAGGCAATCTTATTTGCTTAAGAAGCTGACTCCCTGACAAAAAGAGATACTTATCCAATATAAACAAATGCGGTTAGTTGTTTGCAACACCCAAAGTTCGAAGCGCCTGCACAATTAATGTAATGAGACTCTGGTTCTACTGGTTGTAGGAAGATCAGATTGTCTTTAGGGGATAGATATGCTGTAATAAATTTTTACTTGTGTTCTTCCTGTAATCTGTAGATTAATAGCTTCTCTTGACCTATTTTTTTTATGTTTGCTTGTAGGCAAACTTGCAGACGGGTCCACTTGATGGCAAGTGGCTACCGTCGCCCATGGGCATCTGCAAGACCAAGGGAGCCGATGCGTTGCCTACCTCGTTGAGACTAAGAATCTGTTTACGCCCTTTTTGAAGAACCCTTTTTGAGGGAGTTCATTACACATTCGTTTGTATTGTAGTTGATATTATTATAGGTATAAGCCCCCCAAATAAAATTATAACAATTACCACAAGTCACCTAACACTGCCTCACCGTAAGTTAACAAATTCACCTCTCATTTTATGACAAACTAGCTATCCCGGCAGACGTAGTCCTGCCCGGAAAATCTTCAATCGATATGCCAACAGCAGCGCCACCTCCCGGGTCCAATTGTGTGTCCAAAACTTTGAATTTGAACCAACTTCGAAACCTTCTTTGGCTCATGCACAACAACTTTGCTAAAGATCATCAAATGATCAAATGTATAGTTTACGATTCTATAAAGGAAATAAAGACAAACATTCATTTTAATATATCAAGAAGAAAAAGAGATATTATATTATATAACATTTTGTGAATTACATTTAGATCACACGAATGACGCTTATAACCCATAGTTTGAACATAAAGTTCTTCGATTTACTACGTAATAGACCCCAAAACCAGTCGTCAAGTAAACTGCGTCCACATCTTGCTGAAGAATGCAAGCGCTAAGATGAAAATTTACTCCATCTTTTGCAACAATAGAAAGATATAGGTCGTTTCATTTATATTTTAATATAACTATTGTAACGATTTTATCGATTCGAATAAATGATACAGTCGTAGATGGGGTTTGATATTAAATTCTATACCTAATACTATTTAATTGCAATAAATAACTGAAACCTACATCCAAATACGTTCAACCATTGTGAAGTATGCGTATACAAGATAGATAGATAGATTGCACTTTATTGCTCACCAAAATAAACAAAAACAAAATGTATAATTACAATACTTCTTGGCAAAACAAGAGGCGGCCTTATCGCTAAAAGCGACATCTTCCAGGCAACCTAGCTTAAAAGAAATTTTTAACTAATCTGGCGATGTAGATGAAGCAGAAAAAAAATTGGACTGTACAATTTAAATATTTTCCAGGTGGTAGGGCATTTGCCCCACTGGATGGCTACCACCCCTTGTCTAAAGTATGTCGCTACAAAAACTGGTCTCAGGTACAATGCGGACAAAAGCGAGCTGCTTGTATTTAGGGCTGGTGAATAGCACTACTCTGAGGTACCACCAGTCACAATACGTGGGACGCCGCTGAAGATAGTGTCAGAATTTAAATACATGGGACACTGGGTTACTGCAGACCAGACCGATGACATGGACGTGGAGAGGGAGCGTAGGGCGCTCGCTATTCGGAGTAACATGCTGATCCGCAGGTTTGGAAGGTGTACAAAGGGCGTCAAAAGAACCTTGTTTGGTGCATACTGCCAGACTTTTTATACTTGCAGCTTGTGGGTTAGCTGTATTCAGAGGGGTTAAATTGCATGTGCTGCCGTCAAACGGAGCCACCAAATAAGAGTGTTTCTTACTTTTACTTGTTTTTATTTTACTAACAATTAATTTGTGTAACTAACAGAAATTTTGGACGCAAGTTTGATAAATAAAATTATTATTATAACTGTATGTCTTTCAAGACCACTTATTATTATCTTATAATGTATGTCTTTGACGACCACGGGCCATAAAAATGGCCCGGACTTTTGGAGGGCTTGCGCGGGGCCATGGAAAGGCCACACGTAGAGGCCCTTTGACAAATTTAATGTAAATGTGGCGTGACACTGACCGGCGATTATCCCTGTTTACACTATATAATAATGCACCCAAGGACAAGCCCCGGCTAGTGAGGACTATTGTGGAAAATGAGGACAAAAAGTACCGGGCTATTGGGAGTGGTACTGGGGGTCTGGGAATATGGGGACTATGGCGTCTGCCCGTCGCAATGTTCGGGGAACATGGAAAAATGGGCAAACGGTGACTCGCCATTCCCTGCATGGGCCCCAAAAAATGCCATAAAAGACAGGGGTAACATGGGTATGAGTGGGTATTATTATTATTATTATTCAAATCCTTCAGTTGTGTTCCGGCATTAGTGACCAGGTTCCAGGGTCCCTTAAGAGAGCAGCAGCGCATTTGTAGCACCTTTGATGTTGCAAATATCCATAGACGATGGTAACCGCTTTCCACCGAGTGGGCTGTCTGCCTATCTGCTGAACTCATGCAATAAAAAAATAAACATAAACTAATTTATAAATTTAATATATACATAAATCCAGACACATTTTGTACAATACCAATATATAATATATATTTACAAATGCATAGATATTTTTTTTATCATAATTCTTTATTCAAACTTTGACAAAGTTACCAAAGAGCAGCCTGGCAAGAACAAGCCAGCCTTTTTTCCCCAAAGTTGTGTGAAACTTTAGGTATTATCTACATGTAAACAGCTAACAAAATCCTTTCATAATAGATGCCAGACGCGACGGTCCCAATCACATGGTTCACTGAGCATTCCCAGTCTGCATAATAATTATTAAAAGGGTAACGGAATTTTCCCACTTTATAATGCCCTAGGGTTGTTCTTAAACACGTGTACTGCCCTTAACTGATAGACATTTATTATGAGATAGAATAGAATATTCTTTATTGCTTAACATTAAGATACAATTCAAGAAGTTTAAGTACAACCAACAGTACAGTTTAAGACCTTTTTTTATTGCCTGAAGCAGGCAAACAGGCGGACGACCCACTTGATGGAAGGTGGTTACCGTCGCCTATTGACGTTTACAACACCAGGGGCGTTGCCAACGCGTTGCCGGCCTCTAAGGAATTTTATAACGCCCTTTTTAAAGGATCCCATGTCGTAGCGCAGAGGGAAAACCTCGGCGGGAAGTTCTCTCCAGATCATTGTTGCACGCGGTAAAAAACCTTCTAGAGAACCGTTGCGTAGTTGAGCGCGGGAGCTCCAGGAAATAGGGGTGTACATCCCGTCGATGGCGAGCGGTGCGGTTGGAAAAATTAGGTGTTGGCACCAGGTCAAACAGATCCTCGGAACACTCTCCGTTGTACAGGCGGTAGAATATGCAGAGGGACGCAAGGTCTCTCCGAAGGCTAAGCAATTCTAAGCCGCCTGTTAGTATGGGATCGTCGACTATACGAGCGGCGCGACTTTGGATGGAGTCAAAAGGGTCGGCCTGGTAAGCGGGTGCTCCAGCCCATAGGTGTGAGCAGTATTCCATATGCGGCCTAACTTGTGCTTTGTAAAGCACAAGTCTTTGCCGGGGGGTGAAATACTGCTTAGACCGGTTTAGCACGCCAAGCTTTTTTGAGGCAAGTTTAACCTTGTCTTCCAGATGACCCCGAAACTGCACGTCGTTCGTTAACAACGCCTAGAATCCCGATACTGTTGGAGATGGTAAGGGGTGTTCCTTGGAACTGTAGCGCAGGGACAAATGGCTCTTTTTTGCAGAGAATGCGCAGACCTGTGTCTTCGTGGGGTTAAATTGGACAAGATTTTGTCGTCCCCATTCAGAGACTCGCTCCAGGGAGTTCTCCACTTCAGACACAAGTCTGACCCGAATTTCTTCCACTAGCGACCGAGGGGCATTAGCCCGGCTGGTGGTATATCTGGCGACACCTGTACTGTCATCAGCATAGCAATGAATGTAGGTAACTTAGGATGGATTAGAAAAAAATGTGTATCATGTGACAATATAATAGACATAGAAATAAGACAAAAATATATATATATAAATATTTAAATAATCACGTAAATATGGGATTGACTTTAGAGCCCGAGGTAATAATCTTTCAAGAGTCCGTTGAACGCCTGAAGAGACTGGGTACGCCTCCTTACTTTCATCCCAAATTTTGACGTTTATAAGTGTATAATCAGTCCTGGGCGAGAGAGGGGATTCTCTATACGATATCAAAATGATAATACATATAGATCTCTAAGAAAATTTATTGCAGTGAGTGTCAACAACAATCAAATAAAATACACCCGGGTCATGCACGTACAAAATGCACACCATACCGCGATGTTACTTTCTAGTGGCGCCATCTAGTTTTAAGTAACAAAATCTACAAACAATAAGATACCCTTACTTCTTTACCCTTATTTAATTTTCCAGCAAGCATTCTTTCACACAGGTTACATTGCACAAAATTTTTATCTAAGCTTACTTCGGCGAGTCGATTGCAAGATATTGTTTTTTTTTCTACTTACATAGAAACATAATGAAGTTTTTATACATATAAACTTTCAATGAAATATTATCTATTTCATTGTAAAACCCCTTAAAATTCCGTTACGTGGTTTAGGAGGAATTAACGGATAGTGTGTGTTCAGCCTTTTTTTTGCAAAAGTATTTTAAACTAATATTTTGTTCTAAACCTTTCAGATTTTGATTCAATAGGATCTAGTCTAAAACTGAGTCTTAATAGTTTAGAATCCTTTTAGAACAAAAAATATACTTAGGTTCAAATGTCTCTTACGATAAAATGGCGGTAGGGCTAGACATACAGACAGACGCAGAAAGGACTTTGTTTTATACTATCTAAAGATTTACGGTCTTATTCATAGTTAAAATAAGTATGAAGTCTTCTCTAAGAACCGTAAATAAGGCTTCAGACTGACTCTAACTCAATATGAATAAGACCGTTGGAAGATTGCGTCGAGTGTGCTTATTGCTTAGGAAGTCATCAGCAAATCGTAATCCGTTTCTAGACTGCAAAGTTTCAAAAATGTATACAACATACTGTAGATTACCTTGAACGCATTACTTATCTGCTTATATACTTATCTATTGTTTATAGGAATTACGTGGAACCTAGAGTAGTTAACTACCATGAGCTATGTTAAGGTATATGAAATGAAACAAAACTACACAATTGATCAAGATACGTATAATTTAATATTATTCTTAAATATATCAAAATACAGTATAACAGTAAACTAAGAAAGGATATTTTAACAAAAAAATAATGTTATACAAAAATAACAAGTGCAATCAGCATTTTAAATACGTTTACTTCCACGATTTGTAAATTAAAAAAGTGGTTCTCTATGATCTTACTTTTATATAGCGACATCTACCGATGAAGAAATACTTTTTTAAACAATACAATGTTTCTAAATTTACTCGTCTACCACAATGCAACGACAGATAGGTCGAAAGAACAACTATTTTTAATTAGTAACAACATCTAAATACACTATCTCCTTATAATTCATTTGTGTAGAGTAAAAATTTGTGTGAATCGGCGCAATTATTGTCAGTAAAAATGCACTTAAAAATGGCTTTTCAAATAATACACGTTATGTCAATGTCATCGAAATTATTTCAAAAGCGCCTCATTTGTATTGTCTATGAACAATACAGTGACAGTTTCATTGCTATATATTTAATATTAGGCGTTTTATGCATACGACATTAAAATACCTATAGTAATATTTTCAACATTATAAATTACGCGATATAATTCCTGCGTAAACTTAGAAACGACAAATCTCATAGTAATTATTTTGCTCCACGTTTTGTTTATGGACCTAGATGACATTTTTTTTATATTTATGGCTTGGCAACTAGGCCTTTAAGCCAGACCTAGATGACATATTTTTGTTTACCATAGATATAACCATCACAGAATTCGAACGTTCCATAATTGAATTCAAATATTTTTCGAACTCCGGTATTTTGTGCCTGTGTAAATGTTATGAGCAAAAAATTGACTAAACGACTATGTACTCGTGTTTCGAGTTAAATCTGGTTATAGCTATCTTTTTAACAGGCATAGACTTATTTAGCATGTAACCCTATGGAGCTTATGTGTGTATGTTTGTTTAGTATGCGTGGTTAGCGACAAAAAGACCGGCTTCAGCGCCCAGACCTGTTACTGATCCGGCGACGTATTTGCCCAAGGACGCCTGGCCGTTAGCCTGTAAAGACAGAAAAAGATATAACTTCGCACGATTTGGGGATATAAAATAGTTATATTCATGTATTCAGGAATTTTAAAAATAACAAAAGATCTTGGCAGTTTAAAACTAGGAGCTATTTTTCGTGTCGTAGCATCGCAACGACAAATGGACGGTGCCTAAATAATACTATACATTCACTTGCCCAACCATCGCTTGAATTTTGACATTACTTGTATGGATCCAACCTCCAAATTTAACCTACAATAGGGCAAATGTCAAAAACCATTACCTTGGTTTGCAGCTAGCGGTCTCACCCGCGTGGTGATGGAAAATCGTTATATGTTGGATAATTCACACTAATCTTTATAAATTATAGCCTATATGTCATTCTGATGTGTAAGCTATATTATAGTAAAGTTTCATCAAAATCCATTCAGTAGTTTTTGCGTGAGAGTAACAAACATACATCCATACATTCTTACAACGGTTTCACGTTTATAATATTAGTAGGATTATATATTTTCCAATTCTTCTTAACTTTGCAACTTTGTTTACTGTCTACATTTTGGTGTTCATACTTTTTTGATTTGTTTTTACTTAATTACATCTAGACATGATTTGTTCAAGTATCCTCTACTTAATTATTTAGGTCAGGTTGCCTGGAGAGATCGCTTGAAGCGACAAGGTCGCCTTTTGTTTTATCGTAAAATTATTGTGATTATTCATTTTGGTTGACAATAAAGTGTTTTCTATTATATTCTACTGATTATAACGTCATTCGGTTACGATATATTCCCTCAGATCCCTTGGAAGTTGTACTACTATAGATATAAATGGATGGATACTCCTTCTTTGCAAGTCGTACGGGTGTGAAACTAGTTTAAATTTTCCTATATTAGATATATTCTGTTTCGTACGATCAATACGAGATCCCACGGCTCACTTCCCATACCTTCTCTACCATTCTTTCTATCTAATCTTTCTATCTCATCTCTCTTATTCATACTAAAGGCTGACATCGCGTTGCTTTCGCTCCAGGAGCCTAATTCTGATATCACTATCGTCTCAATCGTAGGTTTGCCTGATTTCGGTATTCTGCTAATTCCAATGGAATGCCCCTGGCACGCCACTCTGGCTTTATAAACATTGAAAAGCGAAAACTCACGAAGTATATGTTTAGAATTTTACAATATTTATTTTGACTAACGCGATTTCTGCTAATTTCTGCCGCATGGATATCGAGAAGATATTATGGATTTACTACTTTTTGACACTATCGCAATGAACTCGTACTTTACATATCGTCGCAACGGCAAGAATAATAAATAAAAAAATTGCAGACTTTAGGCCCCAGGTGTGGCAAATATCTATAGACGATAGCAACCACTTACAAAATAAAAAAAACAATATCCTCTAACATACAAGCTTCTCAATACAAACACGAGCTTATTGCCTCACATCCATACTAATACACAATCAGCAAAACACAGGGGTTAGAAATAAACACAAGCAACATAGTATAGTTTATTGAACACAATAACAATGTTAGGCACATCTAATCAGCGTAAGGCTTACATATTAAATAATGGTTGAATATTATGTACTGCTATACAAAGTACATTATTGTAATTGTTTAACACAAATTTGCCGAGCAATTTCAAAACCTAGCAACCGTATTCAAAAAAATTATACAAGCAGCACAAAAAATGTGCTGAAGCTTATTGGGAAACGATATCATACTTTGATACAATCTTTACATGTTTCTGCAAACACAGTACATCAGTGTTTATATGCCCAATGAAACAATAAATGCAGAAAATCATTCAAAAACTTATGTTAGTTGCTAGGTTTTGAAATTGGGGAGCTGAAATGGCATGCAAAACTAGGAATGTTAACAACATACAGAAATGATATTACAATGATCAAGTAAACGATGCGTTATCTAAAATCATGCAATACAAACACATATTAGTGACAAAATAAACCAACATATTATATAATTATATTAAAAGCATAGAACTTAATTAATAAATATGTAATACAACAATGATATAAGTATCAACTTTTAAAAAAAAGATAAACTTCAACTTATTTAAACTTTTAATTCGAGATAAAGTTTTGTTGTAAAAGTAAACATTGTTTTCTTGGTTGGTTTGATTTGAGCATTAAAAAAATATACCATACATATATTTATCAAAAGTTTAATATGCGTGAGCTTTAACAAAGTTCGATTTAGACGATGCCAGAGATGGTATAGAGCCGGCCTCATATTTGCCTTGGCAAGCGAGACCATTGGCCTGTTCGATAAAAAAAAATTGGCAACGCCATTATATTTTAAATTTTAAAAATGGAATTCGATAAAAAGAGTTGGACACAACATTAGATTTCAAATTTTAAAAATAATATTCCACGCACACATTATCGTCGCGTGATTTGTGGAGTGGAGGAAAGCGGTAAGATCATTAAAAAGAAACGTGATTTGTCGATTTAAAAATAGAAGTGCGGCATCCACGCGAGCGGGAGTGCGGTACGGCGTTGTTGATGCAATGCGGGCAATGCGAAGTTAGAAAGAAAAAAACATACAAATTAGCTATGTCTACTTCAAACTACATCTAATAAAATATTAACTATTTCGCCTCTTTGTTACAATAACATGTTATCTTGAAAATTGAAATTTTAAGACGAGTATTTTAATTTCAAAAAATAATTATATCTAAACGGATAACTTTTTTATTGTCAATATATAATTTATTATTGAAAAAATTACGGTTTTTTTATTAATATTATTATCAAATAAAAATATCGAGTTATTGAATCAAAGAGGCCATATATGTATACAGTTAAGCGGACCTTTTTAGCCCTGTCATATATAAATCTTTTAATGCGCTACTCAAACTGTACTTTATTAGGGAGGTAAGAGAACAGACAGTGAGAGAATGTATCCCCCGCGCTTGTTTGGCCCTATACACAACAGGAAACACCTACATGAAGCATTAGGTATATATATATATAGTGGGCAGGGGATACACCTGCAGGAGATCCTGTTTTATAGGTACTTAAATAAATAATCATAAGGCATCGCACGTATGCATTTTAACCGGCGGGTATTTTTAAAAGATAGTAAGAGGTAAAGTTTGTGAGTTTGAGTCTTCCGGGTAATCTCAGGTACTGCTGAACCGACTTGGAAAATTCTTTCACCAGTGGAAAGCTACATTATTCCTGAGTGACATAGGATGACTGTGACAAATAATTTATTTAATTTTTTTAAAGACTAAGTGGACTCGGGAGCGCCTGTCAAATATATAACAGCAATAACATTCTACGCACCAATTGCGCATATCCTCGTATGAGGCATAGCGAGTGCTTTCTGCGTTTGTGAGTTAATTAAATTTACAAAACTTAATTAAACCTTGATTAGCGTACGTGCGGGCGTGTTTTATTTTATTTTTTAATGACGTCCAACGAAGTGGACACGAGTCAGCTAGTATATTGTAAAGTAAGTCGTAACAAGACTTAACGACAACTATAGGTGCGTAGGCATACAATCTAATTAACGGGGCAGTTGCCTCCCCGGCTATCCGGCTCCCTTGATTGAGATAATCGTGTTTCGTGCGAGTCCCGATGGTCCATTTCCCCCTCCTCGTATGCCATGTTCCTAATCAATTCCCATATAGGCTTCCCCTCTAGTCTCACCTCTTGTATCCCATCCCCTCCTGTTCCATTGCATTTTTAACGTTGGTAATTTATTGGTATTTAAATTGGTAATTACTTGCAATTAGTTGGGCCGTCTACCTGTTGGCCAACATTTTCGTCCCCATCGAGATTAAATTTAAAAAAATCCCTTTCTTAATAAAGCACCTACAGTATAGAAAGAACCTGCAAGCCTTTCACGATCCAAGCTCCAGTAGTTTGAGCTGTGCGTTGGTATACCATTCAGCGAGCTCAAGTAATTGTACGTTGTACACTCGCGCATAGACTAGATGGCGTCACTGTCGTATTAAATCGTGCTAAGGTTTGTATTACTTGGCCTCATTACATTTGCTTGCTAATAGTTACAATTATATCTAACAAATGTGTTTATAATTGCCTGTACAAGAATTACAAATTTTTGACACGTGTGACTCTACATTGAGCAGCGTTACGCGTCATATATAGGGACAAAGCCGATAACTTCTAGTTTCTCCATATCAAACTTTTGTTAAAATCAGTTGCTCTGAAGAACATTGATTATTTGATGGTCATACATATAGGAAAATTTTAAATTTACTACCTATGCTATGTACACCGCTTCGCAACGTGTTCTCGCTATTGAAGGAGAAGAACCGGCAAGAAAAACCCAGCAACACGTCGTTTTTATATATACGCTATACAATTACTTTTCGAAGAATTAATGGAGTAAACAGTGCATACAAAGAACAAGACAATAAAATAATAAAAGATAACAAAAATATTATTACCCTCATAAAAATGTCAAAGCATATTAAAAAATCATATTGCAACATATTTCAAGAAATTTCTTAAATCTTGGCATCTGAAACGAGCTGCTATGTAAATGAATTTTTGTCATTTAGATATTCTTCAATATCCTAGTATCCCCTTTTATGCACGGTTTAAAAAAAAATTGGTTTAAAATTTAGCGAAAGGTAGGTTTAACTTTTTATTAGGGATCTTATTATAGAAGCGTATACCAACCCGTAAGAAGGAGGATAACACTTTTTGTATGCCATATCTTGAATTGTAAACATCCTTATATTTTTTTTATTGCGTGAGTTCAGCAGACAGCGAGATGGCCCCCCTGATAGAAAGCGGTTACCATCGCCTATGGAGTAATACCAAGGTGCTGCCTGGTGATACTGGAAACCTGGCCACCAATGCCAGAACACAGCTCAAAGTTGTTATGGTGGCATCATCTAGACCAAGGGTGGTAGCCATCGAGACTACCACCGTATACGGCTCAGGCACCTCCCGAAGCAGCCGTGCCCCGAGAGGACCTTTGTCATAAATATATATAGTTTTCATGTGATGCTCTAACAGACAGACAGACAGACAAAAATTCTAAAAATGTATTTCGGAATCTGCTGGTCCGAATTAGCGCCTTTTGTTTATAATTTTTTTTAAACGCAACTCGAACCATTTACAGATCTATTATATAATACATGTACATGCCTGACAACAATGTAAACCCACCCCATATGTTATCAATGGTATATATAAATTCATGTATGGTAAATGTATTGAGGTAGTTTAAAAAAAATAGCACTACAAATTATTCTGATTATCTAATACCTTACTTACACATATATTTCTATTTAGAAACATTAGTCACCCCAAGCTTACTTAACGTTAACATAAACAACAAAATGAAAGCAGTGTTATTTACTAAGTTGTCATAATATACTACAATGTGCAATCATACCATTGTTTGCCTTGCATTCGTTAGTACTAATAAATTAGTGGACTTCCGTAAGTATAGCCAATTTAATTCCACTAGTAGCTGTAACCTTCTATGCTCTGACTCTACACAAGTATATAATCAAAGCTTTTACAACATAACCACTATTAGTACATAATCTATCTCAACATACCTAGACCCTCATCAGTAGCTCACAAGTACATATCAAAATTCTTACTGTTTATATGTCCCTAGTACTAAATCCTACCTAGTAGTACATAATCAAATCTCAACAAACTTTTGCCCTCTTCAATGGTTTACAAGACAACCTTTTTCAATAGTTCACGAGACTAAGCCCTCCTCAATAGCTCACAAGTCTTTACCCTCTTTAATAGATCACAAGTCTTTTCCCTCTTCAATATCTCACAAGCACATATACAAAGCTATATATGTATATGTCCCTACTACATTTAATTAAATCTCAATAAACTTTTGCCCTCTTCAATGGTTCACAAGACTTAACCTTCTTCAATAGCGTCAAGACTAAGCCTTCCTCAATAGCTCACAAGTCTTTACCATCTACAATAGATCATAAGTCTTTGCCCTCTTCAATATCGCACAAGTCTTTACCCTCTACAATAGATCATAAGTCTTTGCCCTCTTCAATATCTCACAAGCACATATCAAAGCGATTTATGTGTCCCTAGTACATCTAATCTATACTCTGATTTTCAATTACTTGGACTGAAAATGACAGCTGCGATCGCCCTTTTTGATTCATAAGTGAGTTGTGCGTTGAGCGAGTTGAATCAACAACTCACTTCTATAGAAATTCTATAGGATTCAACTCAGCGATGAGATGCTTTAAGCTTACAACATAAAAAAAGGTCGATCGGAGGTGTCATTTTAGTCCAGATAATTAAAAATCAGAGTATACTCAACATACCACACAAGTTCATATGAAAATGTCTGATTTAATAATTTAATTTGTATTACGGGTAATATACAGTGGACTACTCTGAGGTCGATCCCAGACACCCAGACCATAGTAAATAACGGAATTCGTTTCCGAAATTTAACATACCAGGAATCGAATCCGGAGCCTCTCGGTTGCAGTGAGGTAAGCCGGCAATGGCTTAGTCCGGTCAACCACATAGGTCGTCAATTTATATGTCCCTAGTACATTTAATCTACTCATCAACATACCTTAGCCCTCTTCAGGAGCTCCTGTTGACCGGCGAGTACGTTCTCAGGCTTTCCAGCCCAGGCCCGGAGTACGGAGGCCTG
Organism: Dendrolimus pini; assembly: GCA_949752895.1. Classification (NCBI taxonomy): domain Eukaryota; kingdom Metazoa; phylum Arthropoda; class Insecta; order Lepidoptera; family Lasiocampidae; genus Dendrolimus; species Dendrolimus pini. Next base: position 5,073,075 of record OX457143.1, read on the forward strand.
GAGGGCGCGGCCGTAGCTGAAGGTGAGGGACCAGGGCCTCTTCAGGTCGACGGTGTTGATCGCGTTCAGGTTCACCGAGGCTTCTTCTTCAGACTGACCTCCAGACAGGAAGGTGATGCCTGAAATGTGGGCAAGGAATTTGGGTTTAATTCTTTATATCAACATTCGAATTTTGTAACATGAAACGAAATTCAATTGACTGTATGCCATTTATTTTAATTGCAGGAGTTCAGCAGATAGGCAGACGGCCCACTTGATATAAAGCGGTTACCATCACCTATGGACATTTGCAACACCAAAGGTGCTACAAATGCGCTGCTGCTCTCTCTCTTAAGGGACTCTGGAACCTGGTCACGAATGCCGGAACACAACCCAAGGTTGTTATGGCGACATACTCCAGACCAGGGGTGGTAGCCATCCAGTCGGGCAAATGCCCTACCACCTGGCTGTGGGTTGTTTTGTCGCCTCTTACGACAGGCCGCCCGGCCGCAGGAATTTGTATTCTTTCTCCATTCCTGCACGGATAAAAAACGGTGTGTACATCGATGTCGAACTTTATGAGCCCTTCAAAGTGTTAGAGAACTGATCAACGAGGAATTTGGTTGACCGTTGACCCTTGTAGGGTTTCCCGCAATTTATCCACGTTGAACAGGTAATAGATATTACAGCTATTTTGTTGAATATGAAATCATACGTTATTTTTAGCAGGGTAATGGGTTTTCAGTATGAAAATACATACATACGAGCGTGCATGACAAGAGCTATGAATGTAAAAGAAGCAAGTGAGGTGTGTAAGAATAAGCCTGTATTGCGCTCTGTTGTTCGTGCCTACCCCGCAAGGGACCTGGTGTGAAGTTATGTATGTATGTATGTATGTAAAATACATGAAACCTGGAAATTCGTGTATACATTCGGGATAAGTAATGTTATATATGGTACACAATGAGTGAGTCATCTGTCTATCTGCTGAACTCGCGCAATACAAAAAAACATGTGCGTCTCGGGACGCCCGACAGAAGTGATAGCTTGCGTGAGAGAAAGAGAAGCCAGATAGACTGGCGCCGTAACGCGTTACGTAACGAAGCGGTTTAACATCCCATAAGCAGTTATCACTTCAAAAAGACACGGTAAGAGAGCTGTTGCATAAAAATAATAATTACCGGGAACGGCTGCTGGTACGGTCCTGAGCAGAGCGGTGACGGTAGCGCGGCCGATGTCCATCGGGGTGTAAGTCTTCTTGCACGACTGGCCGGCTGTCACCTGTATAATATAGTACACTAGGGTATAATGGAGTACAACAGGATTTACTAGGGTGTAATAGCGTATAGTAGGGTATATTAGAATATATTAGTAAATTCTCTTATAACTCTGTTATACCCTAAATAGAGAATATCAAGATGTACTAGGGTATAATAAAGTACAGAAGGGTATAATAGGATATAATATAGTATAATAGGATTTAATAGGGTAAAATAGAGTATAGTAGGGTATAATAGAATATAATAGGGTAAACATAAGGGGATCTTTGAAAGTTGCACCCGTGACTGAAAAATTGAGAGTAAGAAGACTAAGTTGGTATGGGCATATAATGAGGAGGGATCAAAGTCACGTGACGAAAAGAATGTTAAACTACAAGATGGATGGATACAGATGTAAAGGTAGACCAAAAAAAATATGGATGGACTGCATGAAGGATGATATGATGATTTGTGTTGTGACAGAAGATGTTGAATCCTCACAATTTTTCTAATGTGGGTAGTTTTATAAGTGCCACTGGCTCTCGGTTTCGCCGCCATTGCGTGGTGGCGAAACAGTCTCCAACGCACGCGAGGTCTGTCCGGACGTTCCTTGGAGCTTTTTATTGAACTTTACATACAAGCCGTGCTTGCCCTTTTGTGTGAGTGTGCCATACGCAAACACCGAAGTGCCATTCGAGGACCTGTTCGTGCCGTGCACTTTCAGGAGCTGTCTAGCTGCCCCATTGGAGGTGGATTCCGAGGTTAGTGGTGCTTATTACCCCATTGGTTTTTGTGCAGGATTTGGCATACCTCTCACTCTCTCATATAAACCTATACAGTCCATATACCATTAGAACCAGCGAAGCTGTGTATGGATCCGTGATCCAGCATTGCACAGAAGATGTATGTCAGAATAGAAGAGTGTAGAAGGAAAAGACATATTGTGCCGACCCCAATTTATTGGGATATGGTGAAAGAAAAGAGAGAGGTTATACAACGGTATAATATGCCAGAGCTGTTATGGAGCTTTGTAACCGTAACCGAAACTATTGGACATTTATTCCTATTATTATAAATTACTAAGTTACGCCTGCTACTTCATCCACGATCGACTTGAAATTGCCGCGGGATTCCCGGGGAATAAGCTAATTTTAATGCACCCAAACAACTTCAAACAGCTCCCAAACAAATTTCCGATATAAAAAATATCATACATTAAACTACATAAATTTTGCTACCGATCAGTGAAAAAAAGAAAACAGATTTATACTGTCCATCAGCGAAAACCGCATCAAAGTCAGCCCCGTAATTTATACGTGAATCGTGAACAAACAGACAAGAATACTGACATAAATTCTCCATCGTTTGTATAGTCTATTTAACTTTTGAAGTTATACTTCTTTAGGCGCGTTAGGGAAAAATGATGAGAGTAAATTTTTACGATACGCGCGCACACCGTCACAAGAAAAAGCAACACCCTGAAGTTAGCTATAAACAACCGACACCTTGAAGTTAGCTATAGTCAACATTTTAGTTTTTCTATTATTATTGTTGTTTTTTCTACAAACGTAGAATAAGGCAAAAGATAAATTTTATGAAAGGATTTTTATCTTGATACGCCAAAGAAGTATAACTTCTAACGCGTGTACATAAGTACACACACACACACACACACACACAATTATTTTTAAAATAGCTTCTATGTACAGATACATGTTTAGAATTTTATAATATTTTAGATATAGACGACGTGTGTATACAAACCATGTTGGGTTTGAGAAGTGTGCCTTCAAGGTAGACATGGTGGTCGCTGAGAGCCTTGTACACAGCCGCCAACACAACTTCTGTCACCTTCTGGGCACGGTCAAGATCATGTTCACCTGAAATTCAAAATTTTAATTTTTAACTAGAGTGTAGATGCTTATACTGATATTAGACGGAGCAACCAATTTGGGTTAAAGGCACAGAACTCAAAACTAAACTGGCGCCTTTTCATCTCCAGGAGTCCAAAGTTGGGGCTGGTCGCACTGCCACTTCTTCCGAAAATTTCAAACGGCTCAAATATGCAACCCTTGGAACGGGTATATATTTGAGCCGTTTGGGATGGAGACTTTGGGCCCATGGGGGCCAAGTGCCTACAAATTATGTAAAAATATTAAAAAAGACGTCTGGTCGATACAACAAGAGACCGGAAGGCTGCAGTTTATCTCGCACAAAAGATTAGCCTCTGTATACAACGAGGTAATGCTGCCAGCCTTCTAGGTATAATGCCCAGCGACAGTGGTCTGGTGGCGCTGGACGGGATTTAATACAAAATCTTTATTTTTAAGTTAGGTATTTATAGGATTGTTTTATGATTTATTACTTAGTTTATTTCGTATTTAATCTTATTTTTAAGTTTATTCATGTTTATGTTTAGATGTGTCACTTTGGTTGATTCAATCATTAAAAGACAGAAATTTAAATGATCTAACTGCTTAAATGAGTAAGCTAATCCTAGTATAATGTTTTAAGATTATGCATAAAACTCATCGCTACATCTGTGTGAAACAGTCAATACCTGTAACATTATAATAATAATAACAGCCTATAAATGACCCACTACTGGGCTAAGCTAAGCTAAGCTGAGCTAAGCCACCAACTATGTCGAGCTTTATACATATACGGTTAGTAGTTTTCACAGAATTAGTGATATATGATTTTTATCATAGGAATGACATAATAGGGAAACAGATAATATGCTGCGATGGATGTGTGGAGTGAAGCGGAAAGACCGGGTCAGGAACTCCCGCATCCGCGGCCGTCTTCATGTCTGTGACATAGCAGACAAACTGCAAGAGTGTCGCTTACGCTGGTTCGGCCACGTTTTACGGAGACCGGTTAATTATGTGGGGAACAAATGTCTAGCCATGCCGGCACCGCCAGGTCCCGGTCGAAGGAGAAGGCCCAAGAAATGTTGGCTTGACGTTGTGAAAGATGACATGCGCACCAATGGTCTCAAAACGGTGGATGCTAAAGACCGCGCGAAGTGGAGTAGAAAAAGTACGAAAGCGGCCCCTGGGCATCGGAGTGAACGCTCCGAACGCAACCGGGATTTAACGCTCGGATGATGATGATGAGGGGAACGGATAATCAAATCAACTGATATACTTTTTGTAAACTTAAAGAATCTCGCAGGCTCACAGATTTTATACGAGCATATCTGCTAATGTATACATAAATAGGTATAACGCATAACGAACTAAATAGCGCATTCACGATTGTTTGAATAGTAATTATAATTATTTCTGTCATGACATTTTTGTTATTTTAGCGCCTGTTCTTACATATGCAAAAAATCCTAGTCCATGTGTTAACAATTCCTAGTCGAATATGATTAAATAATTGTTTTCTAAAAAGGTTTTTAAATACAAGCTTTTGAGATCTTGGATATCATGTAGCAGCAGAGTGCCAGCCAAGACAAGTAAAACGAGCCCAAACACGACGGGTCTATCTTGTTTAGTACAGGAGTTCCTATGGCCAGCTTTCGACTCCATCATCAGATCAGCTCCATGGTACCATATTAATGCGTTGTCACGCGATATACATGCGTGCAAAGTTTCAGCTCAATCCGAAACCGGGAAGTTGGTCAAATTTAACTTGACATTTTCCACCCGAACTTACATACATACATACATAGGTACATCCATTGCAAGTTAAATAAAGCTTGTAAACAATAGACTCTTGCTTAGATTTTTTTTTTTAATTTATTCATGACCATAGAATCAAAGTCTTTCAGTCGGAAACATGTTAATTAATAGGTCTTCGTATAGTAGCGCAGTTGTATTGCAGGCTACAACCGACGCCATTCAATGGAGTTCTTGTGAAAACTCGAAAGATCACATCGGACTATACAGTTCACATTTCTCACAAAAACACATAATTTCTACTCAAAAACTATCAATATCCTGCAAGTATTGTTCATTTTAGAGTAATTATACACATTTTTAGAAAATAAAACTGCACAGCACAACTTCTCCTTTCAGTTCCCACCAAAAACTCTCTTGCTTAGAATAAAACCAAATGTTACCAGGCCACTAAAAGTAGCAAGAGATAACTTACCGTCAGGCAATACTTCTGGCTCAACGATGGGCACGATGCGTTGGCTCTGGCAGATGGAGGCGTAACGAGCGAGAACGTTCGCGTTCTCCAAGATGGATTGGTAGGAAGGCGTGTTGCGACCGATCTTGAGTACGCAACGCCACTTGGCGAAGTGACAGCCGTCCTTCTTGTATTGTGCGCAACGCTGGGCCAAGTCATCGAGACCTGAAGTTGAGAGAGGTTAGGTATAAATTAAGTGTATTGAATACATGCTGGTTTTTTATACTAGCAATGACGTATGTATATCTTATTTTTTTCGAAAACAAACTGACAGTTTACAAAATTAAAAGTCAAACTAAAAATAATGTATACATTTTGACACAAATTTGACATATTTAGCTTCTGCGTTTATAGCCGGTCCTATATTAAACTATTCCTTCACTTGCCCTACCATCGGTTGTATTTTGAAATTACTTGTATAGAGCTAATTTACTTATTCATGGAAAACCTACAGCTAAATATATTTGATTAGATATCAAAAATAAATACAAGAAAGCCAATGACCATTACTTTATAAAAGTATATACAATAATAGTAAGTAATACAATACAATAATAGTAAGCAGTCATCGACAAACTTAAATCTAAATTCAAAAACCACCTAAAATCAAAATCATTACTAGAAAACTCCTCCAAAAACAGATACTATGTTGCTTTGTATATGTAAAAACAATGTATGCTTTGTAATAGTCTTAATTTGTAACTTATTTTATTAAAATTAACCTTAACTCCTCCTTTTTACGAATTAATTTTTGAATTAGTAACCTTTGGTTACAGATTATCGTGAACGAAGGATAATGCTCAGTGGATTTTGTATCATAATTAATTATGGCAAGCTTTGATTATGTACTTATCCATAACAAAGGTGAGAAGTTTGGCTATCCACCTCTCGACTACGGTAAAATAAAAAAATATAATAGTGTATGTTTCCTACAACATACAGAAACACCAGAACAGTCACATTAACAACATATATAGAAAAAAGAAATAGGTATAAAATATAACTAAATAGAATTCCTTCATTTACCTTTACATATAGGCATTTTAAAAATATCATTGCGTCATTACGTGTTACGCAAAGAACCGGCTTTCTCTTATGTAAAAAGTGGTTACTTAAATAAAATTATATCATCCAGTAATTCTTTATTATTATTTACAAACAAGTACATTAGTGGTGTCAATGATTTCATTAAAATTGGTGTCAGAACACTTGATCCACTTCTAGAGTCATTAAATCAATTGGTGTAGAGTGGAATATTTTTATCTATAACACACAATTTAATAAAAAAATAATACATACGCAGATGAATTTCTGCCCTTTCTCTGGGACAATGGTTTCGAGTTTAAGTTTTCGCGCAGTACTTTATGGGCACTTTTATTTATTGCGCAACAAAGTATTTTATTACAAAATAATAATCAGTTAATGTGCAGAAAGCATCCAAGGAGTACATTGCGTTTGAGACAAAGTAATTTGAGACAACAAACATTTTGCTATATTATAATTTATTCTTGCTGTAAAACAGCAGACTGGGTGACGGTCCAGAATGATGTAAAGCGGTTACCGTAGCTCAAGGACATATGCAACATCAGAGGTGCTACCAATCTGCTAGCGTCCAATCCAATCCCGGAAGACAATTAAATGTTGTTATGACCGCATACATCAAACCAGGGGTAGTAGTCATCTAGCAAAAGCTCTCCGCTCCTGAATAGATTTTACTAAAAAAATCTTGTGTCCAAGAATGAATAACTGGAGAAAATCTGAATTAATTACATGTATCGCCTAGCTTTGTACAAATATATCTAAAACTAGATACATAATTATATGCCGCAGTTTCACTTAATTTTAATTAAGTGAATTTAAAAACGTATACGTTCTTTGTTCTACATGATTTGGTATGCGGCGTTCAAAAATAGTAAGTGCTCTTAGTTGATTAATTATTTTAGTTCGCGACTTGGACTAATCAATCATTCCTAAAATACCTGACTATTCATTAATAGGCTTGACAGTATGGAAAACGTATCTAGGAATATGTTTCACAATCTTCATCAGCTTTTATTCTAAGGAATCTGCTATAATTAGTTATTGCAAACTCATTTATCAATATAATACGGATCTTTCATTACATATTTATAAGTACATTCACGACGATGTTTACGTGTGTCGATTAATTTAAAGTTATTATCGGTTGCGATAAGAGACGAGCCCCTTAAAGTTCAATACTATCGCATGTTTAAGTTGATAAAGGGTCAAAAAAACAAAACGTGAGGTCAATTCTGGTAGCTGTTAGGAATATTGTTTCTTGGCTAAGAATAAAATTAACAGTAATTCGTATGTGCAGCTATGTTCACGCTTTTTCTTCACGGTAGCACGTAGTAACTGCAAACGCATTAACGATTTAAAAAAAGTTGCTAGAGAACTTTTTTAAGTAATGATAATTACAGATTTCTTAAGTATATGTTTTGGAACCACATTTAGATTTAAGGATGGAAGACATACCACCATTTTATCTTTTGTAACAGCAGTTGTGTATGTAGCCTATATGCGAAAGCAATCGTAAATGTCAACATAGTAAGACATAGCGATACTGTGTTCGATAATCAGAACCGCTGCAATCGAATCAATTTTCTACAAAATTATGTTTTTGAATAGAAAAGTAGCAAAACTTTTCAGAGAAAGGGTGTCTCTACATTTCTAAAGGAACATGTTAAGAATTACCGACTAAAGGTTGTCAGAGGTACAATTATTGTTGTTGCAATAAAGACCATCGCAATCAACGATACATAACTGACATACAAATCCCTTCAAGATAAACCATTATCTTACTGAAAAGGCGACAAATCGGTCACCTTGCTCGCATATGTCGGTTCCTTTGTAGATAATCCTATCTTTAGCAATGTAATTGTTTAACAGCTACAATTTAAGTATATGTAAGTTCTTACAGTTGATGTAAATAAAAAATCGTAATGCTGTAGATTGTTGTTGTTAAAGGATTAAGAATAGTTATTGAGAGAATTCGATGGACTTCCTTCACATCCATGGCACTCTGATTAATTCATATTTTTATAGGTATAGAATCAAACATATTTTATTGTTTCCAATACAATATCTTTGGTAAGTTAAATACACAGTTGCAACACAAACAACAACACCTAATTTTGAATCCCTTATAAGAGCTATCTTATTTAAGGCAGATCTAAAAGTTAAGTTCTCATTTGATATTGAGTAAACAAAGTGGTATTTCTACAAGGGTATCTATTAAACCCTATGTTACAATTTAAATATTCCATTTTATTAAGATACTATACCTAAAAATCTCAGATGTATAAATAGTAAATAATAAATTTAATGAATTTTATAATAAACGACGTTAAGATGCCCAACAAGCGCAGTAGGAAGACCACAGCTACTATTTAGTTCTTAATTAAAATAATCTTTTAATAATCTAAGGCCCGTGCAACAAAACAATATTTCTAGTCCCAACCGACGCATGATAATCCATCCTAATTAAATAAGTATTTTTGAATGTGCAAGGTTAATAAAATTGCTCAATATTAATTTGACCAATCATAATTTTAAGTGTAAATTTGTGCATGAACTTACCCTGTGTGGTGCATTCATCCTCAGATCCGAAGAGTGGGACAACACCTTTGTCGACCTTGATACCGGGGATAATTCCACGCTTCTCAAGAAGGGAGACGAGGGGAGTGCCGTCGTCGGCCTTCTGGTAAAGTGTCTCGTGGAAGAGGATCACACCCGAGATATTTTCGGACAAGACCTGTATGAAACAGGTTTATTTAGCTACTTTACTACCACTTCAGTAACACAGACGTAGATTACATAAGCAGAGTGTTCTAAGTTTTCCTAAATATTGCCTATCCTGGGAACTCTCCCAGAGTTTATTCTTTATTATACCCACAATGCCGTGGAATAAGAATAATAGGAATGGCTATCGTTCAGTATAAAACGTAACCATGAAAATCTCCTAAATACTACATGACTTCGTAGTACGAGCAAAACTTAAATGCGTCCATGAAGTTCGTACGTGTCATTGCACTGTACAAGATTTACAGACCGAGCTAAGAGGGGAGTTTCCGTCCCTGTAAGACCTGCGTAAACTCACGGAACTAACTTCACTAGAAGCACATTTAAGTTTTGCCTGTACTGTATACGTGATTCATAAACTTAGAATAATGCTCATAAGTTCTTGTTCAGCTTTCAGTGGAAGTTTTTTACTAGGCGATTGGTTGCGGAACTTATTTATTTCCCTTCAAAATAATTATGGCCGTTTTATTAACTCTCTCAGTCATATCCAAAACAACGTGTCTCACTCGAAACTATACAATTAGATTGAAAAATAAAGGTGGACAACAGAACAAAATATATTTAACTCAAGCTGTGACTCCAAGAGAAAACATAAATTAGAACAATTTTTTATGTATGTTTGTTTATATAGAAATAAAAAATAATCTGACTTTTAAATATCATTTAAATGTGTTGCACAAGGTTGAAAATGACAAAACAAAGGCGTCTGCCTTCGGCTACAATCCAAGCAGAAGAGGAAAAAACAAATGCAACAACAATGTTGCAAGTAAACAAATTAAATCCAATTTCATGTTGGTGTTGCCAACACTACGGTTTTATAAATACCACAAACGCAGACTGTATAAACTTGTTGGGTCACATTCTAAAGGTTATTTGGAGGTGTGTCTATGACGTCGTTATAATGCTAGTAACGGAATAAAAATAGTTCAAAGAAAAGTTACTTGGAATGCTGCATAGATTTTTATAAGTCATATTGTACTTATATCTGTGTTGTTATGTTTAATATTTGAATTTAGTGTGCAAGCGAAAGGGAATACATGAATTTATAGAACAGAGAATTACTGTTGATTTAGACTACTGTAGAAATTTCTAGCATATAATTTCATTAATATCGTTTAAGAATCCAATACATGGCTGACGTAAATTGTGCTCAATAATATAATTATAATACCACTTTCAAATACAATGAGTCAGGTATTCGGCCTCGCTTTTGTAGCAACGTGACGAAAACCACGACACTCTTCCGCTTCATCATACGAACTATATACTCACTGCAAGACAGGTAACCTTGTTGAGTCATACAGACAAACAATCTATGAACATGGGTACTGACTACGTTTCCATTAAGGCAAATATCATAAACCAAACATTTGGGTTATGTATTGATATTTTTGAATTACCAGTTCTATCTGTTATAGCCGCCCCATATTCTCGTAAGAACGCGAGAAAAGAACGTGAGAACCGGTGATATTATTATACTCAGCGCGTTCCATTAGTAGCTCACAACGCCCAAAATGCTCCGTTAGCCATTCCACAAGGCGACCGCGGTCGCTGTGGCGAAAACGTCACTAATGACGTCATCATTTTCGATCACACAACGCTCACAATGACCCATGTCAAGACGTAGGTTGAATAACCGTTCCACTTGGGTTTACGATTGTAACGCCGGTAAGCAATCGGGGAAGAGAGGGAAAAATCGCAGTCGTGAACGTGATTGTTGTGAGTCTCTAATGGAACGTAGCCAATCTCGGTTCTTGCGCTTTTTCTTCTCGCAGGTTTTTCATGAGAATGTGAATTGCATATTACAATTTGACGAAAACATTATACAAAGAGTATTTAATTGGTTCTATATTTGAAACATAGACAACCAATTAAAAATATTTTAAGAACATAGACAGCAATTATAACTGTTCGAAGAAAAATATGAATTTCAATTTCCTATTAGCTACAATATCTACTCCAATTTACATGATTCTCCAGTTTGATTATAGTTTAAAATATTAAACTTACTGCATCAGAGCTGAATAACAACTGGCGGTACTTGCGGCGGTTCTCTTCTGTGTTCTCAACTCCAATGTCCTGAAGACGTTTGCCCATGGTCCCTGTGAAAGATCTTCAGAATTAAAAATTGTCGAACAGTTTGCTGGCAATGATAGATAGTTAAGTTTATGACTAGTTCTGAAGCATAACCTAATACAACCAAGTATTAATACTAGGATTATGAGAATTTAAGACCTACCAGTGGACTCATCGGCGGCAAGGATACCCTTGCCAGGAGCGACGATCGCCTGAGCGATCTTCCTAAGCTCCTCCTGCAGCTCGGGAGTTGGGTACTGGAAGTAGGTGCTCATTGTGGCTGTAAAGAAAAAAATAATAATCCCTAATTCTCCAAATATTGAATTACTCCATAATTGTTTTTGGACATTTCTTCCATGTGAACTTTGCCCCATGGATTTTCCTACTCGTGCATATAATGTTTCAGGATTAAGTGTCCTGACTCAGGATATAAGGCACATATTTCGTGCCTTGTCTACATAAAAGAGGTATTAACTTTTTGTGACACAATATACATAAAGTTGGAAGGAGATTTAATTATTAATTTGTGTATGACTTTCAAACATGATTTCAGTCAGAATTTATGTTTGAATATATATAAAAAATCTAGTATAATTAAACCCTTCAGTACCTTTCACATGATATACAAATAGACAGGAATCAAATATATTTAATAATATTAATTTTGAACGGTGCTAACTTCAAATAGTCTTATTAAAATATGTTTTTATTCAAATTACAAATTTGATCTTGCTGAATGAACATTGAATTAAAGTCAAATGTTGAATATAATATTCGGAATACAATTTCAGACTGCATTTTCCGAAGCTAAGCAAGTTATGCCTGTGTAGATAATATACAATAACTCTGGGGCCCTAACCATACTATTAGCAAAAAAGACTATCACTTAACTACAGCAGTAATATGTAATGAAAATATATTAATGAAGTCAAATGAATAAATAAAACCAAACACCATTACAGCTGTGGAATTGCTTCCCTCGCACAAAGCATACCAACCAGCTTCTTAGGCAAAGTTTCAAGCACATTTTAAACTCAAGGTATGAGTCTTGTTTACTTTCAGAAAAATAGTTATGTAATCAACGAGTTGCACGTGGTTACCAACAAATATCAATTTGACCTCTAGCAGTAGTACAAAATAATGTTCAGAGTGACTGGCACTATGCCATCTTGCTATGTGTTAATAAAACTATTTCGAGAAAATGGTTTTACTTAAACTAGCAAAAACTGGTGCTTTGGGAGGGCTCGCAGAGTTTTCTACCTGGTAGATAAGATAGTTTAAGATAGTTTTAAAAAAACTTTTAATGTATGGATTACTAATATTTTTTTATTTTTTATTGCAGGACTTCAGCAAACAGGCAAACAGCCCACTTGATGGAAAGCAGTTACCATCAATGCATGAGGTCTATTTTTAGTGATAAGACCATGCATTGCACACAAATATGGTAGTTATTCTATAATCGTATATTAATAAAGAGAAACTTATCTAAATATAATCCTCTATCAAAGACTTCACAGACAGTAATTGACATACACTGATTGGAATAGGATATTGTATGATTAAAATAATATTAACAGTGTAATGTATTATAATAGATAAATAATGAATTAAAATAGTTAAAATGTGATAGCTTACACAACATTAACTATGGCAAAATGTCTTGGGCTATTATTTTGAATAACATTTGTATATAAATTACATTTCTGCAAGAACAAATATATTTCATTTCAAAAATAGACAAAAGCCTACCATGCCCAAGAGGACATTATTGTTTAATTAAATTATTTATAAGTAATTTTGAATTTGATACTATTATAGGAGCCATCTAGATAGTATACTATATGATAATTGAGTGATAAGACTAGCATTTTGTACAATTTCTATAGATTAAAAAACAAATGAGATTTTACGATACTACAAGGAGCCTACCCTTCGTTCCAAAGCCTGGCATCCATCCTGATTCTGGCGGACCCTTTTTCCCTTTTTTACCTTTACCCTTTGGTGGCATTTTTTTTCTTTTTTTATATTGTAAATGTTTATAAAACTAAAAATGTTATTTAGAAAATCTAATACTCGACATCATAAATTTTTTTTTACATATAAAACTCACCACACCAAAATGTTCAAAATCACTGTCAGTCAGGCAGGTCAATAATATATAATTAAACAATTTGCAAAAATTTAAAATTGGAACCTTATTTTGATTTTTGTCAAATTTTGTCGTTTTGACATTTCTTCTTTGTTCAATAATGACTTGGCACGGTTTGTGCATTCAGCCAGAGTCATGTGTAAATGGCTTTACAATTTAGTTTTATAAAACGAGGGAAACATAACGAAAGGGAGAAAAGATAGAAAATTTTACCGAAATTTGGAAAAAAGTGTCAGAATAATTACTAAATATGTACAAACCGTAGGTACAAACTACTAAAATTTAAGTTTGATTATTTACCAAAAAAAAATTGTCACTTAAACTTTTTAGTTTTTTCGCTGTTCGGGTACATAGTGTTGTCAATTCGATTTTTTTTTAATACATCGACTAACAGTCACTTCTGTAAAAGGATACAATTTAAGATTTTTCAAAAACTATTTGTGAATGTGAATGTGGGAACATTTTGCTAACTAGTAATAAGAAATTCGCAATGTCTATCTATTTATTTTATTCCTAATCCTTTTACAAACTAAATAAAATCAATGACCTGCCTAGCGTGACCTTGAAAGGTCAGTGCATTAACCATTCAGAAAATAACAAAGCACTTAAAATGTGTGATAGGTATATGGTTATACTAAAGTTTTAATAATAGGATATTGTTGCATAAATGCTGTTCAGTTACTTGTAAAAGTGTAATTAATTAGTTCTTGATTACAATAAGAATAAATATGATGAAATGCTATAATCACCATTATAAAGTAAAACTATTTCTAACTAATATTTCAAATTAAAAATATTACATTTATATTAATTAATTTATTAGTCATTATGATTAAATTTTACCTATGTAGAAATTATGGGAATAATATACCTAGACCACCAAACTACGAACAAAATAAAGTGACAATGAACTATAATGTAAATAAAAGTCTACTAACAATTACTAAATTTCACATTCTTATATCATAACCTACACCCATCAAGTATAAGGAAAATCATGCAATGTATCATTCACTACTACCAAAGACGTGAATTAAACGCAAGAAATTTACTTTTATGAAAATGTAATAATAAAATTAAGCGTTATAGAAATAGACTTACAGTTTAGTTTATTATTAATTTCTTTTAACACAGGCACTCCCGAACGGCTCTCAGTCGGTACAGCTGTCAATGTAAAATAAGTCGAAGAGAGGACATTGACAAAGGTCATTTGAAGGACTAGTGATAGCGCAAGACTAGTTTGTTCAGGCTTTACAACACCATCTGTTATGATTATTTGTAAACTGAATCATCAAATATAAGTTGTGTTCATGTGTACGTGTCAAGGACAAATCTTAGTCATTTTAGTTACAAACTACAGATGGCACTTTTTCAATGTGTAATACTATACTTGACGTATGACTCTAAAAACTTATTCTACTATTGATCGACTAAACTTTGTAAGTTGTTCTCAATAGTTCGCATCTCTATTTTGTATCATTTCTTTTTAATAGGCAGCCGTTTTTAATGTCAGCCAGTATTATAAAAGTATTATCCGTGCAAAACTTCAGAATTCATAATCACACCACATGACCAACCTAAGTAGTATCGAGGTTATATAAAAAAATATTCATTTCACAGGCTTTTGTTGTTAAAAGCGGTTTTGCATGGACCATAACAAGTAATTTTGTATTTGGAAAACTTACTTTATAAACTTTATATTGTTATTTAAAATTTGAAGCCAATTTTTAAGACATTGTTGGCTGATATGTTATCTAAGTATATTATTGTACTTAAATAATATTGTTCGCAATTAATGGTTTATCTACTTTGAGAGGCTTACAGGATGTTTTATTTTAGTTTATATGCGAATAATAAATATAATGTAATGTTAACTTTTTTTTCAATATTATGGTATGGCACCATCGCTGTCGGTGTTGATTTAACCAAACTATTAATGGTGTTTGAAAATCAGATGGTAAAATCAAATTCAATAGGTAGGTATCTAGCATCTACGAATAATTGTGCCACTAATTTGTACACGTTTTCTGCAAATCTAAAAACCTATTACCAATAATTTATGATGATACTTAGAAATATTAATTATGAACGTGCCATCGATTTTACCAAAGGTTGTCTAAGACTTTTTTTTATTAAGCCTCAATTATGGTTTTAATGCGATAAAAATAATATTTTAAAATATTTTTTTATCTAATCTCCACTTGATAATAATACAGAAGATTTAAAATGTTGTTTCCAATTTTTAGATGCTTAATTCATTGTACATATTTACTACGTTTCATTTTTGCTGGATCAGTATTAATCCTATCTGATGCGACGGACTGCCTTCCTCCTTAGTCTAGAACCGAAGAAAATCTTTAGGGTTATTCTTAGTTGGTAATATAATGCATAATTGATAGTGGTTCTAACAAAATTAGTCACTACAAAATCTTCTACGGTACCATTTTCATCTTAATTGTAGCAGTTATTTACATACTTACCTACCAAACTATAAAACATACAAATACAAACATAAAAAACAAACAAACCTAAAGAATTTTCGGACTGTACTGGAAAAAAAGTGTGTGTCTCGGGACGTCCGACAGAAGTAATAACTTGCGTCAGAGAAAGGGAAGCCAGACAGACTGGCGTCGTAACGCGGTACGTAACGAAACGGTCCCTTCCATAAGAAGTTATCACTTCAAAATAAAATAATGAACCTTACTGTATATGGCTGATAAAGTTATCTATATAGCGGTCTTGAACGTTTTGTAATCAGTTTTAGTGTCTCTTGTCGTTTATTACGAATAAGGTGATAATTTTGTTATGTAATAGTGCTGTTTAATTACATTACACATTATAATTAAAATACAAGACCAATGTTATGAGTGATACTTACTACACCTAGAGAATCTAGGATTTAATTTTATGGTTTACAAATGCACTCGTCTCAAGCCTACTGCAGAATACCGAACGGCTATTATTCTTTTTTATTTAAAACTAATAGTTTTTAGTTATGAATCATTGGTTTAAACGCCTCGTGTTCCGTTTTAATAAAAAAAAATATTACAGGCCCATAATGGCTATAAATGATGATACAGTCGATGGTACCTTGTGCCATTGACATTTGCGTTGTATATGATTTTATTACAATAAAATAAAATTATCGTATTTGTAATATAATAAATATGTATACTAAATGTAAATGAAACAAACTATTAGGGGGTAGATATTATAAGTAGACTTCGGACCAGCAGATTCAGAAACTGCAACAATTTAGGATTTTTACTGTATATCTGTTTGTTGTAACGCGAAAATAACTGGCTGACGGATTTAACTTAAACTCGACGCGGCAGTTTATATTCCGGGTCAATATTTGATAAACAATTTATCCTAATAGCTGACGTCGTTTCCGTGGAATAGGCAAATATAGCAAAAAAGATGGGTGCATTTTTGGCGCAGTAATTGCAATTCACTAACAAGTACGTCATAGTTATGGTACGCGAACGAAGTGTCGCTGCCAGTATTCGTTTTGAATAAAAACTTTAAAATTTTAATCAATATCTATCTAATTTGTCATCAAATTATTTTTACTTAATCTCTGCAGTGTTAACAAAATGCCGACATTCTTTTCTTATCCCGCCCCAGAGCTACAAGAAGAATTGAAGAGAACAGCAGAAGCTATCGTAGCTCCTGGTAAAGGAATTCTTGCTGTCGACGAGGCCAATGGTAACCTATTTAATCTAAACTCATATATTGTTACATACGTTTCGATGTCTCTTTCTTCTTCGTGACCTTGCTTATAAACAGATTTTATAATAGTATAATGATTTAGGATAAACTTAATACACTTTTTATCTCATAACATGGAATTCTATATCATACAGATTTCTTATTTACTATATTGTTATATTGCACAACACTATATTTCTTTAACATTCACACAATAACATGTAAAATCGACTCGCGCGTAATTCGATTTATTCATAAGTACATAATTTTAACATAAGGCACAATGTACATTACTAATAGAACTTTTCATTGAGTTTACTTAGATATAATACAAAGTACTTATGATATTTGGTTAAATTTAATTAATAATAGTAAAATAATTAATAGTTAGTAGTTTAATACCTGTTAATTAGTTTTGATCAGGATTTGTCCGTTTGTGTAGAAATCTTAACTGTTTAGTGAAATGTGACTTTTTGTGAACTACAAAATCTCCAGTGTTTGTCATCAGCACAGATCAAACAATTTAATTTAAAGATTATTATCACCATTTCAGATGGCATTGGAAAATTATTAGCAAACGTCGGGTTGGAAAATACAGAAAACAACAGAAGAAGATATCGACAACTTCTCTTCACTTCTGACGATGTAAATTATATATTTCGTTATATTAGTATTTTATCGTACAATTTCGTCGGCATTATTTCTCGAAAAGTCTGTGCCACAACACATATCGGTCCTCCGCCTTCCTCATTCAGTACCCGCCGGCAATCTTACGAAGACCATCAGTCCATCGGGCTGGGGCCTGGCACCACGGCGTAACGTGGTCTCCTCTCCAGGACTAGAATGCTCCATTAGCCATCGGTTCTGTGATAGTCATGACAGGCCCCAACTAGATAATTTTACAAGTTATCTCGGTTAATTTGGTTATTTCACGTATTACCTCATTTCTGATACTATCCATAAGAAAAACACCGAACATAGCTCACTCCATAACATATTGAGTGATTTTGTATTTGTGGATTAGTCCTGCCTTCACCGTATTCAGACGCCTGTCTGCTGAAGAAAGAAAATTGAAGAAATTGTAGTGTCTGATCGTATAATAACTAGGTATACCAATATTAATGATTTTCCCTATTATTTATAGGTAAAAATATTGTAAAACTTGACTATAGATACTGCAGCCGTATGTTTGTAAGGGGACCGCATAAGCATCATTATACATACTATTATCACGCCTTTTACCCATCGGGGTAGGCAGAGACTATTGTCCTCCACTTGCGACGATCCTGACAAACAACTTTCGCTTCATCTACTTTCGTTAACCTCTTCATACATACACGTTTATTTGATATGCTTTTTACCTGACCTCGTTTTAACACTTCTGATATTTTTATCATGGTGTGTGTACGTCGTGGCCTACCGGTTTTTGAGCATTGAGATGAGAGACGTTTTATTGACATATCGATATAATTACCGTTTTGTCCTTCACTCAATAGAGACAATAACGTCGACAATATTTCTGGCTTAAAGGCCTAGTTGCCAAGCCATAAATATAAAAAAAAAATCGACAATATTTCGAAAAAGAACGGTTTAAAAGTATAAAACTATATCTACTTATTTTAAATCATTGCTTTTATACCAAATTCATCGTAGATAGGTATTACACTCAAATAAAATAAAAAAATTTTTTTTTACTTCGATGGTATAAAACCATTTATGTTACAAATAATAAAACTTGTTGAAAGACAACAATGACTTGAACGCGATCTAGAAATATAGTTTACACATTACAATTTAAAATTCAAGCACTACATTAGAGGAAATCTTGTACTAAACGTAAATCATTTTTTCATTTCTGTAACAAAATGTGGTCGTCTACATCAATCATGAAAAAAAACGTGACAAGGTAAAAAGATAAGCAAAAAATGTTTTAGTATATCCCTGAACAAATTTCCCTAACGTCCCGCTAGGGAGCGCCCTGGCTTTTTTACTTGAATACTTTATGTAACGAAAATGAGTAGCTTATTTGCCTTCTAAAAAATAGACATGTTTCTATTTGAGTAGGTATTTTTTCTAAGCAACATTCTTGTACGTGTCGGTCTGTGTCTATATTGTCTCTTGTTGTTCTTTTTTTAATTCCAAAGCTGGTAAACAGGCAGACGGCCCAACTCATGGAAAGTGGTTACCGTCGCCTCTATAGGCGACGTCTATACGTATACAAGACCAATGACGAAGCCAACGCATTGCCAGCCTTTAGGATGGGTTGAGGAGGGTAGGATAAGGGGGATGAGACAGAGAGATCAGGAGAATTAGGAGGAATGGGATGGAGGGGGTGAAATCGTCGTCGTCAGCCATTCACAGTCCACTGCTGGACGTAGGCCTCCCCAAGACGGCGCCACTCATACCTGTCCGCTGCCTTTCTCATCCAGCGCCTACCGGCGACCTTGCGTAGGTCGTCGGTCCATCGGGCTGGAGGGCGTCCGACACTACGTTTACCGAGACGCGGTCTCCACTCCAGGACTCGTCTGCTCCAACGGCCATCGGTCCTGCGACAGACGTGACCGGCCCACTGCCACTTCAACTTGCTAATTTTGCGAGCTATGTCGGTTACTTTGTTTCTCTTACGGATATCCTCATTTCTAATTTTATCCATAAGAGAAACACCTAACATAGCTCGCTCCATAGCCCGTTGAGTGACTTGGAACTTGTGGACCAATCCTGCCGTCAGTGTCCACGTCTCGGCCCCGTAGGTAAGGACGGGGAGGACGCACTGCTCGAAGACTTTTGTCTTCAAGCATTGCGGAATGGTCGACGAGAATACTTGACGAAGCTTACCGAATGCCGCCCAGCCCAACTGAATCCTCCTATTGGCTTCCCCCTCGAAGTTGTGCCTGCCTACCTGTATTTTCTGTCCAAGATAGACATATTCCTGCACAAATTCCAGAAGGATGCCATCGACGTTTACCGGTCTCGGCATGACGTGTTCTTGTCCAAATTCATACCGAGACCGACCCGTCGGGAAGATTCATTTAAGCTGCCCAGCATATCGGCAAGTTCTTCCAAAGTCTCTGCAAAGACAACGATATCGTCGGCGAAACGGAGGTGAGAGATGCGCTCGCCGTCGATGTTAATGCCCCGTCCAGCCCAGTCCAGAGTTTTGAAGACATCCTCCATCGCGTTGGTGAACAGTTTCGGGGAAATCACATCCCCCTGTCTCACCCCGCGACGTAGGGGTATAGGCTTCGCCCTCCGGTCCTGGATCTGGACGGTCATCGTTGCGGCGTCATACAGACATCTCAGGGGGTGAAATAGGGAAGATGAAATAAAGGAAGACGCGTCGGCGCCGAAGGGCGTCCTTAGACCTCCTCTAGGGGAGAGGGTTATTGGCCATATTGGCCATTTTAAATTGGAGCCAAGCTTGGACGTAAAGTTGAATTCAATGTGTAGCTACGACTTTACAGTAACTGCGGTTACGGTTACAGCTCGCAGGGGAATGTGCGGCTTTATTTCGGTGAGCAATAAAATATTAATTATCTATCTATCTTGTTTAAACTCGAATACCTTCAAAACTATTTTAAGCAAATCGATAACGAGTTAAAGCCTCCAACAATTCTTACCACGACCATTTTTTATTGGCCCATTAACGACCCGTTCGAACGGATCTGCCCATTTGTGTGAATATGGGCAATTTCCTCTGCAGCCTTGAATAATGGAAGATGGCGTGTTTTTAGTACTTTCGCAAACTATTGCGTCCTAAAACTTATTCCTATAGATTAACGCGTTATGGTTTAACTGAAACTATCTAAGGTCTCTGACAGTGTTTGAATTAAGACACTCGTTATCATGTTACAAAATTCCGTAGCCCCCTAGATTTTGTACGTGAAAAGTATATATAACCTATGCTGACATAACTCAAACAAGTCAAATAGCGTATTAATTTTATTGTTTAACCAACCAAAATTTTACCGTACTCGGTGGACCCCCTATCTAATAAGATAATAAAAGAGGTTAATAAACCCACTTCAAAAAAAAAGAAGGTCCTCAATTCTTTGCGTAAATATATATATGTTTTATGCATTCTGTCAAAAAACTATCGGGAATGGATGATTTTACTTTAGTTAGATTGGCACAACTGGTTTTCATTTTGGCGGGCCGTTTGAGTTACATTGGTCATTTAGATTAAATACAGTGTTGTTTTTAGTTAGATCACATCTAGTGTATATTGCAAATTTCATACATACATAAATACATAACTTCACGCCAGGTCCCTTGCGGGGCAGGCACGACCAACAGAGCGCCAATCAGGCTTATTCTTACACACCTCACTTGCTTCTTTGTTAATCTTAAATTTTGCATCGCCAATGGAATTTTGTGTTCGGAGACGCTGAAAATGTTCGACGTCTTCAACTGAAGTAAACATCGCAAAAGTGAAGGAAATAGTGACTGAAAACCCTCATTCAAGTTTGACAGAAATACCCGCTTAACTTTCTGTGTTTCACGAGTCGATCCGTATCATTTTAAATAATCACTTAGATATGAAATATGTTACCGCTCGGCTAGTCCCAAAAGATTTAAATTTTCTTCAAAAACTCAATCGCATAAGAGTCGCCCAGGACATGCCAGAACGAGTCAATTCCGACCCAACATTCATAAAACCCGTTGTTACTGGTGACGAGACATAGGTTTACGAGTTTGACATGCAAACTAGACCGTCAGCTTCGGAGTGACGCCTTCCAACTGAACCGAAACCGAAAAAACCACGCCAAATCGATCAAAAATCAAAGTCATGTTGAGTATTTTCTTTGACTATCGCGGTGTTGTGCACTTGGAATTCTTATCGGAAGCTCAAGTGGTAAATTAAGTATATTATTTGAGCGTTATGCGGCGTTCATGAGAGCAAATTCGACGTTTGCACCACGATAATGCGCCTTCATACAAGGCCGTCATTGTAAACGTAAAAAATGTTGACCAAAAACTCAACAAATACCATCGAACAACCAGCTTATTCACCAGATATGGCTCTAGTTGACTTTTTTATTTTTCCTAAGCTCAAATTAACACTTCGTGGCACCCATTTTCATTCGGTAGAAGACATAAAAGAGAATTTGCGACTAGAACTAAACTCAATTCCGGAAAAAGCATTTAAAAAAAGATTTTGATAATAGAATTATTCGTATAAATGTATCGTTTCTGAAGGAGCATACTTTGAAGGTGATAAAATTAATTCGAACGAATTACTAACATTTTGTGAATTATTGATCCTTTCCCGGTACTTTTTAAACAGAATAGTATGTTCAACCATAGAATTAATACGTTTAGGACCCGAGTAGATGCCAGTAAAGTGAAGCACTGTTAAATAGGACCTAAAAATCTCAGTTCGCTTCTCGACGCGTGGTTCAAGTCAGTTCACAAGACAAAGTCCTAGTGTGACGAGTTCCAATACCCGACATTTAAGAAATACTGTATTTACTTGCAACATTATTTGTACCTTTGCGTGACGGAAAAAATAATTACATGGCGCTCACGCACACATCGATTGGTTTTGTGCTTCAATTCTGAATGTAATTTTGGAGGAAACCATCTCTCTAGGTATTATTCCTGTAAGTGTTCAGTCATAACTTTTTGTTTCTGAACCGATTTTGACAATTCTTTTTGCATAATATACTCTTAAGTTTTCGCGACTTGTATACATAATAAGAGTTTCTTGCGCCGCTCCTCTTCAAGCCACAACATGTTGTGAAGCGGTGGTAAATTAGATTAGGCTTCCATAGAGTAAATAATAACCATAAACAAAATTAAAACTAAATAATTAAAATGAACAAGTTGGCGGTAGGCCAAATAAAACTTTAACAATACTCGTTGGACAAATGTCACCCTTGTCGTCCGTGACCACGGCCACTGTAAAGCGGCTGAAACGTCGGACAAACCAAAATCAAATAAATTACCGCGCTTAAAACCGTTAAAACGTAGTTTTATTATTAATTCTTTTTGCATTGATTTCAATATGATATTTTCTAGTTGATCTTATATAAATTTTATAGCTTGGAAGTACAAATGTACACTATGGTATTTTGTTTATTGCCATCAGCTGTCTGTTTGCCAGCTTTGCAATTAAAAAAGTACATATATTAAATTTCACTAAAACTATGCAATAGTTTAGTGTTAACCACTAAAAAGCCTGTTGTTCTTCCTGTCCTCATATGCCGCGGCCATGGGAACATCCCTCGCGCCCCCTCTAAGTGGCCTAAGTAAGAGTAACAGCTTATTTGGCCCCGGGGAATATCGCCCGAGGCTATGCCGCGTAATTCCCACCTTCTTCCGCATACATAGTAAGCCTGTTATGTTTTTCAGTCTCTATCCGATCATATTTCCGCTGTAATACTCTTCGATGAGACAGTATATCAAAAAACCGATGACGGTACACCGTTCATAGAAGTCTTGAAGAAAAAGAACATTATCCCTGGGATTAAAGTTGATAGAGATGCTGTTCCACTATTTCTGTCTGAAGATGAAGTGACTACACAAGGTAAATCTTATAAATTTTGTCATAAATATCAATCGTATTGACTACAAATACGTTACGAGAAGCCTCATTGTACGCAATCCTTAGGTTGTCTAAAATGTGAAGTTTCATCCTCCTAATTAAAGGAGTTTGTTTCAAACCCAGTCGCTCTAGCGCTCTCATGTATATGCTCCATCTGGGATAACGTTAGTGACTGTGGCTAAATGCTTCTTTTTTATAGTGTTAAAAAAACGACGGTAACGAATAGCCACATTAGTGCCACATACGATATCTGTCAATGCTTAACGTCATTAAAAATTAATAACAATATCTCATCACAAATAATGCAATAAACCTGTAGCTATAATCGGCATAATATTACGCATAAATTTTATAACGCTGATATTAAACGGTTAAAATTTGTAATTATGAAAAACATTCTACTGTTATTGTACTTGTTCATGGTGTTATTGGATCGTGCAGTTTGTACTGGTTGAGTCCAGTTATATTTGTACCTGTGTTATACGTGTTTGTATAGTTCTAATATATTCTATAGTAATTCCAACGGTATTTTAATTCGAGTTCTGTAGCTCGTAACATTATTATAATATTTTTAGGCTTAGACGATTTAGCTCTCCGCTGTGCTGAGTACAAGAAGCAAGGCTGCAGGTTCGCAAAATGGCGTTGTCCTCTAAAGATAGGTGACAACACACCATCCGTCCAAGCCATCAAGGATACAGCACAAGTCTTGGCCAGATACGCCTCTATCTGTCAAAGTCAGGGTCTAGTACCAATTGTGGAGCCTGATGTTTTGTTAGACGGTAAGATTTCTTCTTCTACTTTTCTGAAAAAGGGTGTGCGGCTAATGGCCGGACCTCCATCCTATCTACAAAATTATATACTAACACGAGTGAAGCTGCGAGTAAAAGCTAGTTTATTATAAGATACTAAATCGATAAAGTTAGAATAATCCACCATACCAATGTTCTTACCAAACTTCTTGTCCATGTAAAGGTTCTCTGGAAGAAGTTGCCAATAGAGATAGGCAATATTGTATTTTGTAAATTATTATTTCTGTTCACTGTATGTTTTAACATACAATAAAGGATATGCATTCATTTATTCAAACATATTCATTCATTCAATTCATTCAAACACCGTTAACAGAAACAATTAAACAAGAAAAGGTTCCATTACACGGAATAGCAGCTGTTTGAAACTAATTCACACCTAACAACCCAATTACCTTAATTACAATCTTAAAAGAAGATTACAACTACCGCCAACGTAATTTACACGCTCTGCTGATTTGATAATTCGAGAAATATCAAGGGGGCTATCGTAAATCGTATTTACTACAAATATGACAAGTATCAAAATAAATTGGATCTCTATACCATGTGTTACATATATACCAGTATAAAATAATAATTCGAGATTATCGCGCAAGAGAATACGGCCATGTGGCATTTAAGTAAACTATCATTGTACCGATAGTGGTATCCGTTAACGGTCTAATAGCGAAGAGCCTCGACTGACACCTAAATTGGCTCTCACTTGGTAAATGGGTGAAGGGCCAGATGCAGAAAACTAAAAAAATTGTACCACCAGCAGTTCACCCACATAGCCCGGTACTTTTTGTCCTCATTTCCCACAATAGTGTCCTATAGTCCGACCGGGGCTTGTCCTTGGGTGCATTATTATATGGTGTAGACAGGGATAATCGCAGGTCAGTGTCACGCTACATTTACATTAAATTTGTCAAAGGCCGTGTTGACCTTTCCATGGCCCCGCGCAAGCCCTCCAAATGTCCGGGCCATTTTTATGGCCCTGGTCGTCAAAAAATACATTATTATAATAATAAATATTTTATTGATCTCAATAAACACATGTTTACATAATAACAGAACACTTCGTTGCACTGCAAAAGTAAACTGTATACTAACGTAAACTAAAGTAACTGAGACTAGATGGATCTCAATATCGCTAAGTAATTCTCCAAAAGCACCCGCTTTAGATCACCAGATCACAGTATTCTACCACTACATTTGAAAATTTATTTTGTTTTTTTGTTTTTGTCATGTCTCCGTTAATATGTCCGTCTATAATGTCAGAATTATTGTCTTCGGCAGCTACTGGATCACTGTGGATATGTATCAAATTTGATTGAAAAGAGTTGTCAGTATGGGTACATATACAGTACACAACGCTTTAGTGCAATTGTGAAGTTACTAGGAGTTGAAAAAATTACATTTTTCAAGCTATGAGTAACGAAACCTCAAACAACTGTCTGGGAATATCGTTAGTGAAATTTTCAACCATAGTGACGATGAAATTTTTATTTAAATCAATTTCTGGCGTGATATTTCTCCCCAAAGTAGTATCCAGCTCTAACTTAGAGCTTACTATAAAACTTTTGAACCATAAATTAGAAGATTCTGAAAAAAATGAGTATGATAAAGCTTTAGAAATATTTTTAACGGAATTGGTTTGAACCTCACTATAAATATGCGTCTATTGGCAATGGAGACATATTTGTGGGTTCGGTCTCGAGAATCCAATGTTATGGAATACCGAAGCCTATTGGTTTTATTAAGACCTACCATTTTGTTTGAAGTCTCGTGTGACCAGGCACACCTGTATTTGGAGCACCACCGCCATCCAGCACCAGCGTGGCTAACGTTATGGGCACGTTCCCAACCGATTTCAGCGATTTGAGACAGATATATTTTTTGATTTTGATTTTTATTACGAATTTGTACATAATTCAACCTTTCACATTTGTCAAACAGTTTTTGAGATATGGGGTATTTTCGGCGAAACTCTTCTGGAGACAAGCAATACAAAGGCCGTCAGTCATGTTGACGGAACCCTTTCTAATACCTAGACTTTGTACCATGTTTTCAGGTAATCATGACATAGTAAGAGCACAGAAAGTAACAGAAGTTGTGTTGGCTGAAGTTTATAAAGCTTTGAATGACCACCACGTTTTCTTGGAAGGGACACTATTAAAACCAAATATGGTAAGTGACAACTCTTTAAAATAAATGGTCGTTTAAGGTTCGGACTCGCACTTAGCGAGTTACTTTACAGAATGCAATCCATATATTAAAAGCCTTATTCGGTTCAACGTTCAACGATTACGAGTCGGATGTCATACACGCCGGCCGCTATTATTGTATGAGCGTCAGCCGGTACATAAGTCCGAGAGATCCAGATTCTTGTCTAACTTCTTGTACATCTAAAGTTTGTCTGGAACAAATCGCTAATAACAATAAGACCGCCTATTGTATTGTAAATTATTATTTATGATAACTACCTTACCTTTTTCATTTTAAAACACGATAAAGCAGATTAATTCATTCATCCTATATCGGTATTTATAAGGAATGTCTGTTACGAAACCACGTAATTCCTTTATTTATACTTATACTAGAAAATTTTAACCAGGTCACACCCGGCCAAGGCTGTCCCAAGAGGAATACCCCTAAGGAAATCGCTGAAGCAACGGTTATAGCTTTACGTAGAGGTGTCCCAGCCGCTGTTCCAGGTATAATTATATCAAGTTCTGATAGTTTCATGATATTCTAATAATATGGTGTCAATCAAATAAACTGAGTTTTAAAATTCTTCTAAAATGTCACACTCATGTCTTTGTACAAATGTAGTGAGTTATGATTTTATACATACATACATAACTTCACGCCAGGTCCCTTGCGGGGTAGGCACGAACAACAGAGCGCCATTCAGGCTTATTCTTATACACCTCACTTGCTTCTTTGACATTCATAGCTCTTGTCATGCACGCTCGTCTGTTCTTAAAGCTCCTGACATCACCTTCTGCTAATACACGATCAATTTGATCTTATAGGTAATTGTAATATTTCGACTGGCCAAGTGCCAGTGCAGGTATGCTGCTGGACGAACCCCCAAATTTGCGAAGGTGAAATTATAATATTGCAGTTCAATAAACAAATCTTTGATCTTCTATATATTTCCGTCTCCCAAAACACATCTTATACTATCATCGTCTTAAGCTTATCTCGTAACTATCCAACTCTTGAAGCCATTCTTCCACCTGGGCGTCTCGTGTCTTTTCATTCCGTCGCATTGTTTTTCATTCATCATCTATTCTTCTCATTCACACAACATTCGAATACTTACTTAACTTCAATGAATCAAATATCAAATAAATCCAAGGAATTATTCATGATACTACATGTGTATAATCAAATCGATATTATACAGTCAATTTATTTTTAATGTTGAATTAATTCAAATTTAATATCCAGGATATTTTATAGGGAAACTTACCGTCTTCTATGAGTAAGGATCCCAGAAGGCTGGCTATGTCCCTTCACTAGACCGCTGTATCAATTTGTTGTCTGAAGAAAGCACCTGCCCTCTGACCACCTGAAGACGATATTTCTCTCTTTACAGGAATAGCTTTCCTCTCTGGTGGTCAATCGGAAGAAGAAGCGACAATCAATCTTAACGCGATAAACAAAGTTCAACTGTATACACCTTGGACATTGACTTTTAGTTACGGAAGAGCTCTACAAGCATCCGTATGGACAATTTGGTCTGGAAAAGATGAGAATGTGGCCAAAGCACAACAAGAATTGCTCAAGAGAGCTAAGGTATATATCTCTTTATGTTTTACTAACCCGGTTTCGTGGTCTACATTTTACGGTCTTGTAGCTATTTTGGCAAAACCGAAACCTTTATATTATTATAACACTGTTCATATATATACTACTTGCATAATTTTTAATTAATGTTTATTGTCTTTGATTTGCTTTGTAGAGCTAAGCCAAGGCATCACGTAGGGATACTTTGCGGAAAATCAGCGCTGGTTGTGAAACTAGCATTATGCTGAGCAAGAGCTTTCTTAGGACAACACAAATAATTGTTATATAGATCGATTATCTTGTATGACTTTTTGTATCTTGTCCTAAATAAATAGTTTTCTTTTTTTATTTATAAAATTGACATTTCTATTCATCCCTCTGTTTTGTCTTTGTACTTCAGAAGCGAACAAAGTCATATAATCATTGGGCCGTAATTACGCGTACGTGATCACACCTCTATTATCCGCTTAAAACTTTTAAACATGTTTGTAAATAATTTCGATACCAACTTTAGGTAGGTACCAAGGGACCATACCTAAGAACCCCATTAATTCAAATTAGAGGTGGAATGAAATTAGTTTCGCTCGATTAAGCGCCTGTAATTAGTTCTCTAGAGTAAGATTTATAGCGACGGACTGTTAATTTAAACATGACCAAGAAATATTGTCTTTGCTAATACCCACCTCAGTTTGGGGCTGTTGCTTAATGAGTTTCTTTAAAGCTACATCTGCCGCTCTCAAAGTCTGATAATGGTTATTTAACATTAAATAGTATTGCTTCAAAAGCTCATTGGAACACAGAGGCTTCGGGTTCGATTTCTGGCATGGTAAATTTCGTAAACGAACTTCCCGTTATTTACTATGGTCTGGGTGTCTGGAATCGGACCTAGAGTGGTCCGCTGTATATTATCCACAACACAAATGTAATTTGCTTAGCTTGGAAATGTTACAATGTGTGTTAGTCTTTCGATTTTTTATATATTTATTTATTAAAGTGGCCAGAGTGAAACAATCTGGTTCTGATGCGATTTTTTCACTGATCAATCCCAAATTTTCTGACATAAAATCGGTGATATTTTATGTCTCGGGAATTTCTCCAGAAGCAGTTTAAAATTGTTAGGGCGCGTAAAAATTAGCTTATACCAACACAATTATTCGAAAAATTTTCGACTATTCCCGAAAACGCCGAAGCCCCCTAGATTTTGTACAAGCGTAGATAATGAAATTTTGTAAGGTCCGCTCTTTTATATGAACAGTATTTCAGAATTTATTTTGAAACCTCACCTGTACAATTGGGTATTTGACACGAAAAAGAGCATAAGCTTATATACCTTGCTATCATCTTGCTTTCAATATTTCATCATGGATATAATTTTATTCATTTTTTAAACAATTAATACTAATATATGCTGATATTATAAAGAGGTACTGTTTGTGAGTTTGTTTGTAGGAAGTACTTCTTGAACTACAGAACCGATGTTGGAAATTCTGTCACCAGTAGAAAGCTACATTATTCCTGAGTCACTTAGGGTATATTTGCTTGTGATTAATACATTTTTTTGACTCCCAGCAAAGTGGGTGGGTGACTTGTTCAAATTATGACGTCACAAAAAGTAAAAAGTATCCCTGTTGATTTGGTTGTCAAATACCCAATCGAAAGTTTATCTAACAAGCCGCAAATATTAATGAATTCCGTCTTTTCTTAGGCAAACGGCATCGCTTCCTTGGGTCAGTTCGAAAGCGGTCAGCTCACGTCGGCCGCCGGGGACAAGTCGAATTATTCAAAGAATCATCGCTATTGATTTTATTTGCTTGTAAGAATAAAGAGAATTCTTGTCGGCGTTTTATTCCATTTTTGTATGTCTTTTGCATTTTAATTTGTCATCATGTTACATACATCTAATTTGTAATTAATAAAAATATATAAAAAATAAAATTCACTGTTGGCAAGCTACACTATTCCCTGGTGGCATAGGCTATATTATATTTTTAAAAAAATTAGGGATCCTTACTAAAACTCCAATAATATAACCCAAGGTGATTTTTTTTCCTAAAATCTAAAACTATTGATGATAGAATGAAATAATGTACAACGACTTTGCAGAACACATCATTATCTACAAAAAGTGTCGCGACAGCATATGTCTAACTATTATAGTTATGCCACAATAAGTGTTCTTTTATTTAAAAAAAATTATTAAAATGCCGCCGCTAGAAAAGGCTCTTTATTTGTATCTTGGTATTCATCCTTATTAAAATAAATTACTTCATATTCAAGAGTGATTTAATACCTTTATAAAACTTTTAGAATTATTCAATTCAGACATCCCATTCGAAAGATATCAAGAGTTTAAAAATGTAAGAATTAGAACACGCGACCGTGACGCTTTTTCGTGAGCGAAAAATCGTGGGACCCCGTCCATATAGAAGTTTCACTTCAAAAATTGTTTATGATAAATACATCTTTTAATTTTTGTATCGGTGGAATTTTCGATATTGAACGTAAAGGAAGTTGCTAAGAAAATCAAAGTACCTATATTTATACATATCGCCCGCTTAAAGTAATACCTATATCTATCGTAAAACATTAAATACGCATACTAGCGCTAATCCTGGTTTAAAGTAACAAAAAAATTACTGTATGTAATAATAATGTTATTTATGTTTAAAAACCGTTATTGGCTCTCCTGTAAGTTCACTTTTATGATGGTGTCACTATTGAATTAAGAATGCAGTATTACGTATATCGTAAGTAAGATAGTAAGATGAACTTCTGAAAAATTGTATATACGTACCTATATACAGGTAAATTTTTCAAGTGGGCCTCAAAGATCAAATCCCAAACTATGCAAAAAACACCCAAAGGAGTCTCTAAAATCAATAAGCTTAGTCAGGAATCAAACCCGCTGATTTTGAAAAAATAAACACACTGTATTATACCAACCCTTGTGAAGATCAATTTTTGTAATAGCATGTCAGAAGTTAAATCAATAATATATTAAACGTATACCTCTAAAAAAAATGTACTTGCAAAGCAAACATTACCAGTTTCTTAAAAACTCTCGACTATCAGTGCACTGAAGGCATATATATACTCGTAAGTATATTCCTTAATAACTGTACTTACTGTACAGTGGAAACACTACCAACGTTTTTCTTAATCCCCTCCATGCTTCCCTGACACTACTGATACACTCTACACTATTACTAATAATAATTATACCCGCAGGGGAGCTTTGTAGCGAAGCCTTAGGAGAGAAGCGACACCTCGTACCTGAATCCGGAGGCCAAGACAAGGCCCCCGCCTCCGTGCTTGCGTTAACCAGCCGGCACGGAGTGGAGATCGCTAGAGCTAAGGCTCAAGCTCTAGGGGTGGAAGTGACAAATGGCATGACGTCAGAAGTAACTTCGGTGATCCTGCAGCCCACCTCTCTACACCCCTTATCCACTCACACTCATGTTGCCCCTACCTTCTATGGCATTTTTAGGGGCCCATAGGGAGTGGCGAGTCACCGTCTGCCCATTTTTCCATGTTCCCCGAACATTGCGACGGGCAGACGCCATAGTCCCCATATTCCCAGACTCTTAGTACCACTAGCAGTCCACCCACATAGCCCGGTACTTTTTATTCTCATTTTCCACAATAGTCCTACACTGGCCGGGGCTTGTCCTTGGGTGCATTATTATATGGTGTAGACAGGGATAATCGCCGGTCAGTGTCACGCCACATTTACATTAAACTTGTCAAAGGGCCTCTACGTGTTGGCCATTTTTATGGCCCGTGGTCTCGAAAGATTATACTAGTATTTCTTTTTCTCCTAATTAGCCAAATATCAAGGCCAACCTGTTGATCCCGATGACCTGTACTACAAGTTTCTTTAAACCTATTAAGGCATCAGCCTCTTACTTAATGTTGTTACTAGTTTTAAGTTTCACCGTGTACTTGAAGAGGGCATAAAGAATAATGTAACGTATGTTATGTTAAAAGTCAAACTAAGGGAAAAAGGGTATGGAGAAAAAGAAAATGCTTATAAGAAACTATCTGTTGACTCACGTCATTTTCTTTTGATTAATATGAAATTTAAATATTTCTATTCCAACTTAGGGCCGCTTGCATAACGGTCGCCTTTAAATAAACTTAGTTAATCATATTAAACTGCCGAAATACGTTTTACACAAAACGTATTGACAGTTCTTTAAACACATTTAGCGGCAAATTTTGCGCTGCGCAAGACGCTAATTGTATTTAAGGGTGTTAAATAGGTACGTTTTGTGTTTCTTAAATAAAATTAAGCAACCTTAAATTCGAAAGCAAATTACATTGTGGTAACCTGCTGTTTAAGCACGCTATTGCTCTTAATATGACCTCATTTTAGCACGAACAAAAGTAGGCTGAAGATTCAAACGTTGGGAGTATCAATTGACCTAGTTTTTAGTATTGTAAAGTGGAGTATTGCGACTTGTAAGTGATTGACCGCTTTTTATGAGCTTTTTAGGGTTTTATTGCTGAAGGTGAAAAGGACGCTATATAGTCCGGTGTATTTTTAAAAATTCTTTTTGTTGTATAAGTTCAGCAGTCAGGCATACGCCCTACCTGATAGAAAGTGGTTACCATCGCCTGTGGACATTAACAACACTATAGGTGCTACATATTTCTATCCGTGCAGGAACGGAGAAAGAATACAAATTCCTGCGCCCAGGCGGCCTGTCGTAAGAGGCGACAAAACAACCCACAGCCAAGTGGTAGGGCATTTGCCTGACTGGATGGCTACCACCCCTGGTCTAGAGAATGCCGCCATAATAACTTTGTGTTGTGTTTCGGCATTAGTGACCAAGATTCAGTCTCCTTTAAGAGAGCAGCAGCGCATTTGTAGCACTGTTGGTGTTGCAACACTTTCCATCACGTAGGCCGTCTGCTTGTCTGCTGAACTCCAGCAATAAAAAAAGAAAAAATAATATATGCGCTGTTACTCTCTTAAGGGATACTGTAACTTGACTACTAATTCCGGAACACAACTCCAGGTTGTTCTGGCGGCATATTCTAGAATCTAGAGGAAGGGTGATAGCCACCCAGACGCGGAAGTGCCACCTGGCTGTGGGTTGTTCTGTCGTTTCTTACGACAGGTCACCCGGCTGCAGAAAATTGTAATTATCTCCCCTTTCCTGCACGAACGAGTACGGAAAGTTAAAGGAGGCAGGTAACCGGCACCTATAGATATTTGCAACATAGGGCAACGCCACCGTGTTGCTAGTCTTTAGAATGTAGTGGAAAGATATAGAGGGATTACACCCGAGGAAAGGGACAGAGGGAATGCGATAAGGCAGATGAAATCAGGGGAGCACGAAGTAGGACATCGGAACTCTCACTTATCGCAAGAAAATCGATGAGCCTAAGGCTAAACGTTTGCCGATATTCTGGGAGAGCGTGGCATCACACCGATCGAGCTGGCACAGCGAGCTGTATATTAGCATTATGACAATCATGATAATGATTCCAGCATGGGACTATCACATCAAACTTTGACAGCCTTAAACAGTTTTCGTAAAATGGCTATCACGTAACCTAAAGGAACATTCGATGATAAGCCGCGTACGAACCTACGAGCCGTAACTGTAACCGAGCGGATACTGTAACGTGATCTTATGTGCAGGAAATGTTCTTCACTGGCGACGACTAACGAGCTGCCTTTGGCCCCGTACTCATCTACGAGCCGAGCCGATACAATAACGAGATTTTGCCGCGAATCAAAGGCCGCGGCAGTTAGCACCGCCAAAGGCACCAGTAAAATACCTCGAAAAAGAGTGCAAGCCCCGTCTACATCATGATTTTCGGTTACAGTAAATAAAACGATTACAAACACAAGAGTGAGTAACGTGGTGTTTTTTGCGAGCGCGGCGTGTGTCGCTCGCGGTGCGTTCGTGAGCCTTGTCCACACTATGACTTTTAGTTACAGTACCTACAACGGTTACAATCACAAAAGTGAATACGCGGTGCTCATTGAAAGCGTGCCGCGTGTCCCTCGCGGTGCACGCATAAAATACAATTCATACATTTGAATGGTAATATTAGTTTTATAGGTACCTACCACTTTCTTATTACACTTATTGTACTCATAACAATATAGAAGTTTCTTGTTTGTCGCCCGAGTTATAACGTAACTTTGCTTGTTATAGCGAAATAAAAGTCGTTCCACACATCTCTGCGACACAACAGACAGAAGTAAGATCCTTTGATATACGTATTATATAAATTTAGAATCTTGTTTGTTTGTCACCGCTGTTAGATTTCTATCTATATAATAGTAGACTTTCGAATAACTGTAATACTAGAAACGCACTGCTAACAAAAAATAGATTTAATAAAAGTGTATTCAAAAGAAATGATCTAATTTGACGGCCTTTATCGTTGAGTTGGTTAAGCCTTTTATTGTTTAGTTCACTGGAACGCAGAGGGTTCGATTCCTAGGATGGTAAATTTCACAGCAGAATTTTCCGCTATTTTCTATGATCTGGGTGTCTGTTATTGGCCTCAGAGTAATCCATTGTATATTACTCATAATAGAAGCATGACTTGCTTAGCTTGGGGTTGAAATTAAAAAAAGAAAGTATGATAAAATTTTATACACCTTTGTCACTTCTTTAGGGCCCCTTCCATTTAAATCTTTCTACATATTCAAATATACTTATTTAAAAACGAATACTATCTAATACAATGATAAATGTCAACTAAAACTAAATACATTAGTATTACTTATATTGTGTTTGTGATACTCTAACACTAAGGCTGGTATGCATAGACATTTAACCGACTGTTAAAATAAAATAATCGCTGCTTAGCTTTAGCTGCTTATATATTTTTGGCGATTATTTTATTATAACGGTCGGTTAAATGTCTATGCACACCAGCCTTAGTAGACTACTGTCTAGGTTACAAATTTGTATCGGTAAAGCCACGTGCTCTCCTACGAAACTGTAACCGTTGCAATTACTGTAACCAAAATTATAGTGTGTACGCGGGACGCGAGACTAAGTCGAGTGATCCACGGCGCGTTCGCGACGGGATGACAAAGCGATGATTAATGTCGGTGACTTATGGTTGCCATCCCATGCCATCATAATATATTATCATACTATATTTTAGGAGTTTTTGGCGGGAACTGAAAGGAGACGTTGTGCTGTGCAGTTTTATTTTCTAAAAATGTGTAAAATTACTCTAAAATGAACAATAGTTGTAGGATATTGATAGTTTTTGAGTATTAATTATGTATTTTTTGTGAGAAATCTGTACTGTATAGTCAAATGTGGCCTTTTGAGTTGTCACAAGAACTCCGCTGAATGGCACTAGCTGATTACCTACAGTTCAGCTGTGCTACACATAGGCTTAAGAAAATGAAGAAGCTATATTGTAAACTAAGATCTGGCTTAAAGGCCTAGTTGCCAAGCCATAAACCTAAATAAATAATACTATATTTTAGTAAATTGTACTATATATTACTGAAATATTATAAAGTACGTAATGTACTATATTTTATAACAATAATTCAATTCTCGTGCTTTTTGTTCAGATACTTGTGATTATTTAATAAATAATAGATTTTTGCTGGCCAAAGCAAAAAGTAATAATAAAAACACATGGAAAATGCAACAATGAAATACAATATATATTAAATAATTAAAAATAAATGTGTACTTTTTTCAGCAAAAAATCCCAAATGTGCTATTTTTTTACAGCTGAAAAACATAAATACTATACTTTCTTCAATAAAAGGTGGCAAACCTAGTCGGCGTACACATTAGAACACGTTCCTGTATCCGTTTGGTTTCAGTTACGCAGATGAGTACTATACGCTTATATTACTTTATAATATTTGTATTCAAATCTTTGTACATGTCTCTCTCGCTCTCTCTTACCTTTGACCTTTTCCCAACTATTTAAGGGCCAATACATTAAGACTATTTCTTGATTTTTCTTTATAAAGCAAAGATATCGAAGACAAGCCAAGGGCATAAGTAAGCGTAACATAAAAGCGGTATCTCGTATTAGAGCCAATTCAACCCCTGTTTATGGGCTGTTTACTTTTATTATACGCAACTTTGTATGCACAAAGATAGGAGGGGAGTGTTGCGAGCGAGCATGAAATGAGTTTTTAACTTTCTTACGTTACACAGATTTATATCTTGATTCGGGAAAGGCTGCAAGTATTGAAACGGCTTATTTACCTTTTATATTTTTGAATCCATTTTGGCAAATAATGGAACACGTAAGCCGCGTACTCACTAACCTACGAGCCGTAACTGTAACCGTTCCCGAGTTTTTACTCACAAACGCCTTTCGTCGCTCGTTTTCATCCGATCGACCCAAAAATGTAATAAAACTTTAAAAAGAAGAACGAAAAAATAAATAAATATTGATTTAGAATAGAATACTTATGTTAATATAAGGTCTTATGTTTTTGTAGTATCAGTACATTTTGCATCATTAGGCGTACAATGTTAAAATTTTACAATATCAAGTTAAAGAAATTACAAGAATTATCTAATTGTCAATATCATACAATAACAATCATAATAAAAAGGAATAATAGAAATTATAATCATAATATAATTAAGTCCTGTATGTTTTATAAAAAACAAAAATAAATCGAACATGCATTAGGTAATCTAAATATATATAATTGAAATCCACGTATATATACTATTTCCATTTCTTTATTTTCTCGATGACAGCTCCTGTGGAAACTTGAACGAGCGTCTTTTTTGTATTATGTATATATTATTTAATAAAAATATGACGCTTACGCACGAACAAGGTCATAGCAGAGTCGAAGAAACTGATAGGGATGGAGCTATGGATAAGATAATAGACCCGATATTTTTTTACAAACGCTAAGAAATTAAAGTATTGTCGGATAATTTTGTACAAATTTATTAACTAATATTACATTTCATTACAAGATGTAATTTTATTATGTTGATTCTTTATTTATTTATTTTAATCAAATCTGATGAATCGTCACTGTCACTCGATGATCTCTCCCCAACATTTATTATAAGTTCCTGTACTTCTATATTATCGAATGCCACATGAATTTCCCAATCCGACGCTATAATGTTTTCTTCTCACAATTTTTTCCCAGTGTTCGGCGGTTACTTCCGCACATGCATATTTTAATAAATCTAACATCTTGTTTGACTGTCGGAGTTTTTGGCGGGAACTGAAAGGTGATGTTGTGCTGTGCAGTTTTATTTTCTAAAAATGTGTAAAATTACTCTGAAATGAACAATAGTTGTAGGATATTGATAGTTTTTGAGTAGTGATTATGTGTTTTGTGAGAAATGTGAACTGTATAGTCAAATGTGGCCTTTTGAGTTGTCACAAGAACTCCGTTGAATGGCACTACCTGATTACCTACAGTTCAGCTATGCTACAAATAGGCTTAAGAAAATGAAGAAACTAAATGTATATTAAAAACTAAGAGCTGGCTTAAAGGCCTAGCTGCCAAGCCATAAACCTAAATAAAATAAAATAATATAGCATTGTACTGGCAATTATACGGCGGAAGTCGAAGGACCCAATAACCACATTCGGCTGTATTCGGCAGCTATTTCGTTGGTAATATATCCTTTAGGGAGGCTTTTATTCGATTTTAAAATTTCACTAATTGTACTTTTAATAAAGTATTATCCAGATTGTCGCCATGACGTTGGAGCCAGTCAATTATCTCTCGTTTTTTATTGGCGTGTGTCGGCATTTTATCAATTTGTCTGGAGTGGTATGTAGCGTTGTCCATAATAATTATCGATGGTTCTTCCATAGATTGCGCCATTTCTTTAAACCATCCTTCGTAAATCTCCACGTTCATTTCTTCGTGGCAGTCCGTTGCTTTCTTGGATTTAAAGGCCAGTAAAGCATCTGACACAAACCTTTCGTAGACCCTGCATGGCATATGATAAGGCGTTCACCTTTTCCCATTGGAACTGAACTAGTGGAAGCGGCGGTGTCGTCAGTCCAGTTCTTAGATACTGTGTGGTTTGCATTTAACCAAATCTCGTCAGTGAAAATAACATTTGGCCAATCTGATATCTTTGTGGCTTCGATCCAAAATTCGCAGCGAGCCCATAGCATTAGCAACGTCGTGACGTTCCATCAATATTTTACGTTTATCTGATTTTTTATAAGAATATCCAATTTCTTTCAAAACCAAGCTTAATGACGATTTTTGGCCATGGAACAAACCACGTTCACGTAAAGAAACAACACGTTTTTTAAGTGTTGGAATTTCTTTGCGCAAGTAATAGTCATATATATATATGACGGCGAATAGCGTTAGCGTCGAAGTTGTCAACCGTTGTCACACGACGTGGTTGGCGTTTTTTCTTCGACGTACGAAACTTATTTTCCTGCATGCCGCTTGTACCGTAAGATTCGGTAGTAATTTTTGAAACAGTAGGTCCACTAATTCCTAATGCGGCCGCAACACGCTCTCGCACTTGCGACAGTGGTAATAGCGGGCCACCATTTTTATACTCTGCTTCAAAGTAATTACGATCCTTGATCACCAGTTTTCTCGCCTGCCTTTTCAGAACAGACCCTTTAGGCATTTTGATATTTGACAGCTCGGCAGCAATCAAAACGGAGGAACACAAAATACTACGTTGTGTATGGATAATGTGAAAAAACTCAGCGAACAGAAATGTAGTGACTATATAGCACGACCGTCTTGTTGCGAGTGACAGATAAACACAAACACAAAATGGCGGTGGGCCATTGAGTGTTCCCAGCTTGAAAAAATATATTTGAATGTTTTTGTTGTATTTGTCTTTGTTCAAAACATAATAAATATATGCGATCCATATCATTATTTATTTGGTCACAACACTACAACTATAAAATTAGAACTGTCATCGAGAAAATAAAGAAATGGAAATAGTATAATGACTGACATGAAATTTGGCATTACCTTCCTTTCGCCAAGTAGAGGTCAGCTAGTAATTTAGCCGTCGTATAGATACAGTTTTCACTAAATTCTGGAATTATTTTAAGAATTTCGCTAGTCCACTAAACGGACGACCGTAGATTATACATTATATCGAGGGGTGAAAGGCTATTTGGTTTAAGTGACATCTAGGGCGATATTGAGTTATATACATATTCGGAATCAGCGAATTTTTCTCCGTCTTTTCGCACTTTTTTGGCGTTTGAAACAATACTATTTTTCTGTTGTTTCCAAAGTGGCAGTGTATTATTATTATTCGACGTGCATTCTGCATATTTTTTTTTTGTAATATACTTGAACCATACAATTATATAAAGAACCGAGACATGAACCAATTACCCTTTCTCAGATAAATAATTCAATAAGAGTTAAAGCGTTTTTCCTGTTTTAATTTTTTATTAAGGTGTAACTTGAATCATTTTGACTTCCACTAATTACACGGTGTGATGTTACTTAAACCATTTGTCCATCACCCAAATACGACATGGAGCGTCGCTTAAGCTCTTTCAGCTGCATCTATTTTACCACGCAGGGTGCTACTTTTTTTTTATTTTTATTGCAGGAGATCAGCAGACAGGCAGACGGCCCACTTGATGGAAAGCGGTTACCATCGCCTATGGAAATTTGCGACACCAAAGGTGCTACAAATGCGCTACTGCTCTCTTAAGAGGGACTGGATCCTGGTCACTAATGCCGGAACACAACACAAGGTTGTTGTGACGGCATACTCTAGACCAGGGGTGGTCGCCATCCAGTCGAGCATATATATAATACCCTACCACCTGGCTGTGGGTTGTTTTGTCGCCTCTTATGACAGGCCGCCCGGCCGCAGGAAATTGTATTCTTTCTCCGTTCCTGCACGGATAACTTAAACCAAATAGTTGTTTTGTTTCAGATATTTTGTTTAGTTGTTGAAACATTATGTTGCTATTATTTTTTAATTGGATGTCACTTAATACAGGCGATAAAATGAAGTGATGAAATTTGAAACATTTTTCAATTTTGTAAAAATACGAGTCGGTCGTTCAATCTTTAAACTTTAATATGATACATTTCATTCATGTCATATGATACCATATTTATTTAAATCTGCAACACTGCAATTCTAAAGAGGTCCTACTGGATACTGATGTAGAGGATACAGTCGAAGAAAATGATATTCTTTGTTTTTATTTTTTATTTTGTTTTTATTAGTTTGAAGTCTATAATTAACAATTATTGGTTGTGATTAATTATAGTTTTAGTAAGTTTTATGACAGCTAATCTTAAGTGATACTGAATAAATAATATCTAATTTTATTTGATGTTCTTACATTGAGACTGATTTTACTTGATTATGATACAAAATATTAAAACTTTAACTGGTGCTGTTGATTAAGACTAAAAATGAAAAAAATATAATTGATGTTCCCACATTAAGACCGTTCTACTTAATTATTATTGTTCTAAATAAATACTTTTCTGATGTGTGTATTCCTTTATTTATTCAATACTAGCGGCCCGGTGCGGTTTCACCCGCGTTCTGTCCCGCTTCCGTGGTATATAGTGTCATGTTATATAGCCTATAACATGACACTATATACGATGTAGCTACGTTAATGGGGAGTGTCATAACACTCCCCATTAGCGTAGCTTTCTAATAGTGAAAGAAGTTTTAAGTACTTTCAGACATTACGCTCTACAACGTCACAAACATTCAAACTCACAACGCAAAAAAAATCTCTTTATAATATTAGTATAGATAAGCACCTGAGATTTCGGTGATTGCGATATATCCAGGTTGTTTTAAGAGTCTTTGATAGTATAAGACGTAAAAAAGTGTAATATCAAACGTTACATTTTCAGTACTATAATGTCACATAAGTAAATTAGGCTTCCAGTCATTTTAATCTAATTGGTAATTGAGATAAATA
Source organism: Dendrolimus pini (assembly GCA_949752895.1). NCBI lineage: Eukaryota > Metazoa > Arthropoda > Insecta > Lepidoptera > Lasiocampidae > Dendrolimus > Dendrolimus pini. The sequence continues at coordinate 5,114,253 of OX457143.1, forward strand.
GCTTGCTACTATTAATTTTGGGCTACGTCACTTCATACTTTTTGGCTTACTCTGAAAATATACTGCAGTGTCGCTTAATTTTTTTTCCCTGTATTCAATTGTAGTTATGAAGTCACTTAAATCTTTTTTCCATACTCTGAAAAATAAGGGCTTAAGGCAAATTGTACAAAGTGACATTTATCTTTGTAATTAAAGATCGGTTTTATTTGGTATGAGCGTCACCAACACGATGTTTTTAATTGAATTTAAATAATGTGTACTCCATTCAAATAGCTGAAGAAGTTTTTTTGTTATGATTTTTTTTTTCCAAAATTTTAACTTTAAATGGCTCTCCTCTAAAGTTGCAAAAATGTCGCTTAAACCAAATAGCCCGTTCACCCCTCGATTATGTAGGACGGACGATTTCAAAACATTGTCTAGTCGTCCGGTTAGCGGACGATTATTATTCATCCGGTTAACGGAGGACTAGACCCTTCATTACTTTAAAATCACAGACAGACATATCAACTTTATCAGTAGAGATACTCCGACTTTCACATATACATTTCTGTGTAAATACGTGCATGTGGTCATTGTGTTTGTAATGTTTCAAAAATAAAAAGTATGACCAAAATGGTCAAAATGACCGAATTGGTCAAAATGACCGACTTGGCCAAAATGACGAAAAAGGCCACAGTGACCGACATGGCCAAAATGACGGAATAGACGAAAACGAACAAAAAGGCCAAAATAGTCAAAAAGGCCAAAATGACCGACATGGCCAAAATGACCAAAAAGGCCACAGTGACCGACATGGCCAAAATGACGGAATAGGCAAAAACGACCAAAAAGGCCAAAATGACCGACATGGCCAAATTGACCAAAAAGGCCACAGTGACCGACATGGCCAAAATGACGGAATAGGCAAAAACTACCAAAAAGGCCAAAATGAACAAAAAGGCCAAAATGATCAAAATGGTCAAAATGACCAAAAAGGCCAAAATGACCGACATGGCCAAAATGAGTAAAAAAGCTAAAATAGCCAAAATGACCAAAAAGGCCAAAATGAAAATTATCCCTTGTCCATCCTCAGTATTTAATTTACATACGTACTGAATTTCAGCCAAATCGGTCCAGTAGTTTTTCCGTAAAAGCATAACAAACAAACAGACAAATATCATTTTATCCCGGAAACTATCCCATTTTTCGGGATAAAAAGTATCCTATGTTCATCCTCGGTATCGAAAACATATATATAAGTATACTGAGTTTCAGCCAAATCGGTCCAGTAGTTTTTACGTGAAAACGGAACAGACAGACAGACAGAGTTGTTTTCGCATTTATTATATTAATAGGGATTATTCAGATTCAGTGTTTTCACTTTGAACAATACCACGAGAAGATTATGATAACTAAAATAGGAAACAAATGCTCTAGTTTCCATTGGATTTATGAATTTCAAACTGTCAAAACATTTCCAACTCTATCTGTATTAACATAGTGTTAAATAAAGTTTTAATTATTAAATTCACGGAATCGCGCTTTTTTGTTCCCATCGAAAGAATTCACTAACAAGGGTAAAAAAGTTTCACTTCAAAAAGTGACATCCCTAATAAATGAAAGCAAGTTTTAAAGATTCATAAATTACGAATACATTCTCCTTGTTCTGTCAATTATACGACATATTTAGCAAATTCGCAATGCCTCAAGAAAAATATACGTCATAAGGGCGTGTACACGCAGTGGTACGTTGTATATGTATATTAAACAATCCTTTTTAGCAAATTGTGTTGTTTTTGAATTGCTTCGAATTATTCGATAGGTAAGGCACAGGATATAAATATTTGATAATATCAGTCGGTTTATTAAAAATCAATCATCCATTAATTTGACGCTTGAAATTTCTTAACAGAAATTATTGATCCTTGTAACCTATAATACAACGTCTACATCTATATAAATATAAAACAAAGCCGTGTTAGTTACACTATTTATAACTCAAGAACGGCTGTACCGATTTGGCTGAAAATTAGTGTGGAGGTAGCTTAGAACCGGGAGACGGACATAGGATACTTATTATCCCGTTGGAATCAGTAGGTGGCGCTGAGATCGGATTCTAGAATCCTTTTAATCATCTGAAGCGATTTTGGTGAGTCTGTTCTTTTGTGTTTGAATGGGTCCACAGATGGTTTAGATTCACAATTGGAACCGGTAGGTGGCGCTGGGATCGGGTCCTAGATTTTTATTTTTTCAGAGCAGGACAACGTCTGCCGGGGCCGCTAGTATAAAATATAAATAACTTGTAAGTCTGCGCAATTTGTTATTACAATTCTTTTGCTTTACGGCTTGGTTTGGTTGCATTTGGTTTTGTTAGTAAGAACAGTGAATTACGTATGTGTGTGTACTTCTAATAAAATTTGTAACAATTCCAACGGAATTTTAAATTTACATCCCACAAATTCGTAACAATAGGATATTTGCAGTAAAAATGTAAGGCGATTCAGATAGTATTATAATGTTATCAAGCTGTAAAAGTAAATTGAAATGACTTAAAAGATCTTAAGTTTGAATACAAAGCTCTTAAACGAGACTTTGAAACGTCATCCTCAGGAGACTTGTCAAAAGATAAAACTCAGTCGCTTGTTGGCGTTCTTAGCGAAGTTTTAAATTAACTTGGGAAATTTTATGAAACGTCACTCACTACAGTTTCAAAAGTTGAAATTTTGAGTGATAGTCAAATTTCGATATTATTATTGAGGATATTCAAATTTATATGCTTGTTAGCTTTTATCGTAACGGATATAACGTCCAATTGTGCAAAGGAGAATATTAAAACAAGGTTTTAAGGGTTTGCACGGTCGGTGGTCGCGGGCAACTAACTCCGGTCTATCGCGAATGCAGTTCGTGCATTCTACTCTCTCTAGGCAATCATATGGCTATTATTTATTTTAAAAAAGACATACAGGTAAATACTGACTTACTTAAATTTTATATACATGTATTTAAATTATAATTTTATATTATTATTTATGTTTTTTTTTTAATAAATAAATAATTTTTTTTACAAAAAAATAAATAACATTATTCTTTTATAAAAATACATCAGAAATAAAATACATATTCAATAAAAATAAAATCTTGCGGATCACCGTCAGCGGGGCCTCAGGTCCAAACTACCGGTGGTTAGGGCTCCAGAGATAGGAACCTCCTCACAATTCGTGCCGTGTCCAAGAGTGCTGCCTTCTGTATCTGGCCCTTCACCCAGCCTCGCAGCGAAAGCCTCTCTAGATGACGGTCGAGGCTTTCTCTATAAGACCATTGACGGTGACAAGGTATATGACCTAGCCTCTCCGCAGCCCTGGCAGGCGTGGGCCCTCATCACGAGGCCTCTTCTATTGCCGGGGGACTCATTCCCCGGCATCGTCATGCCCTCGTTAGCGTGGGGCGGTTTGTAACTCGCCCCACGGGAGGAGAGGTGAGCACGCGCGGCACACTCGCGCTCTCATCTCGACGGCACATGCAGGTGAGTGAGAACCCCTATACCCCAAAGGGCCCCACCCGCGCCGCCCGCTTACGGCGGCCGAAGGTCTGTACTAGCCCTTCGGCGTCGGCGCGTCCTCCTTTGGGAGCGGAGCCGTGACGTGCGCTCACGCTCCCGCTCCGCCTCCTCCTTTGCAAGCATAACGTGCTCGCAGAAGGAGGAGACGGCGGCCCATCCGGTGTTGCTCCCGACTATAGTGCGTACCACGGCCGGGAGCGAAAGGTCAGATCCGGTTACGGTGACGAGGTCTCGGCGCTGTTCTATCCAGGCTGGACACTCCTGGAGTGTGTGCAGCGCCGTATCCTCGTCGCCGGTGTCACAATGTTGGCACCCTGACGTCGTCTCGCGGCCGATGCGACACAGGTACCTCCCAAAGCATCCATGCCCCGAAAGGACCTGCGTCAGCCTAAACGTCAGGGTGTCCACAGGCACACTGCATGAACTGTGAAAGATTTATTGTAAAATCGCGAGTGATTTTCAGATGTTTCCAGACGTATGATTTCCGATGAACTGAGGTGATGAGTATGGCTAAGGTGTAAATATTTAATAAGGAGGGGATTAAATAGTATTAATATTGGATTAAATAGCACATTATATAGAAGGGACAAAATATGAGCATTCCGACGAAGATCATACTTACGCAAATCAAATATGAATCGGATACAAAAGTTATGGAGTCGCTCAAGTTTATTAAGTTTGCTTTCGGTGAGGTCAAGATAACTGACATCGGCGTTATCTAAGATGGGGAGTAGGAGGGCTTGTACAAACGTTCAATTAAGTTATCATTGCGTTGCTATGACGGTGTATTTGTTGTAAATTGTCTCGGTGGTGCCAATAAAACACGATCAGAGCGCCGCCTTTCTAGACGACAGGTACTCTATGTCCTATTCTACATTCATTCTACTCTTTGTTGTGTAGTTACGGCGTGAAAATGTCACAAAGAAACTCAGATTCGCTTTTCTAATATTTCTAGTCGTTGTAAGCACTATTTATTTCTATAAATAACAAGTTTTAGGTACTGTTTACTTTATAAGGACTAAGTTAATGTAATTCTTAATCTATGTTGAAATGTATAATATATATATCTGCTCAATATTTATCTATATATATTACTACCTGAATCAAAAACACAGCAAAAACTTTGTATCGCTTCTACGAAAATTGCGCGGACGGAGGAGTATGAAATTTCGCACACTTATAGTTAACTCGCATTTTGCCCGCGACTTCGTACACGTGGAATAGTTTGGTAAAAGTGGAATAGTAAGGTAAAAAAACCCTTTGATTTAGAAACATTCTTCATTTGTGCTCCGCTCCTATTGCTCTTAGCGTAATGGTATATAGCCTATAACCTTAATCGATAAATGGGCTATCCAGATTTTTTTCAAATCAGACCCGTAGTTCCTGAGATTAGCGCGTTCAAGCAAACAAACAAATAAACAAACTTATCGGCTTTATATTATATATATATATATATATATATATATATATATATATATATATGTCGGAGGGAAGCTATGACTATGACGATATGACGATGTATTGTTGACTGGATGTATACCGCACAATATCATTTGTTTACATTTTAATTACTTCTAAAATTCTTAATTTAATTTAATTTGATTTGTTAAACGTTTCTATAACTTAAAGATCGTTCTAACCTAATAAAAGTTATGAATGTTGTGATTTAATAAACGACCAATCGGAGCAGAGCATATGGCGGAGCGGGGTCAGAGACGCCCTCTATACTTTGAGTAGTATCTACTTCGGTAGACTGAGGAGTTTTTGTGGCACATTTGGTTGGTGGCTACTGGTCGAGTTGGACCTTTGAGTTTTAAAGAAAGTATTGAAGCTGAAAGTATGAGCGGGTGCCCTGAACCCGCTGCTCGGTCTAAACTAACATAATGTTGATCAAATCTAAATTAAAAGTGTATAAACCGTGGCTATTGTGTTTTATGCTCGCATTTTATCCTGATGACGCCCACTAAACCTGCAATAACTAAAGATGATGTCGTGAGAACGAGGCCGTTCTGCGACATATATATCTGTGTGTGTGTGTGTGTGTGTGTATGTTATGTACACCATACCCTGTCAAAATCTCCGCTTCTATTATGTTACGTTGCAGAAAAATTACTTTCAGTCTGTTTTAAAATGTTTAAGTAATTAAAGCTTTTTTAACTATCCCACAGGAACTCTTTAATTTTTCGGGATCAAAAGTATCCTAAATGTTGACCAGGGATATAAGATTCCACCATACATAATTTCATGTACATCGGTCCAGTCGTTTCGGAGATTAGCCGGTACAAACAGACAAACAGAGAAACAAAAAATTTAAATAAATCTAAATTAGTTCTATTTCACTTCTTACAACCCCTGACTCGGTTTTAGCATTTTTTTTCATTGTATAGAATTTTAACCTCTACAAATTTATTATATATTATATAGATATAGAGAAGGAGTGCAGAATGCTAATATTTGTTTTAAATTATGCATAAAAATATATTAAATCAATATTTAAAAAAAACATTATACTCACTACCATGTATTTGACACACACACATGTATAAATACTCTTTTGTTTATTGGTAAAGTTAAATTAACAGGTGATTATAGAAGTATAGTCTAATAATAACAGACCCTCAATAATGTTGAAACTTATAATTGAAATTAATTATTATGGTTGAATTTCGGCCACGGGCGACAAATACTTTAGATCATTTCGTTTATAGCAGATAAACACAAATATTGTATATACTCACATTAGGTAAGTTAAGCTAAGCTAATGTTATGGGTAATATACAACGGACTACGTTGGGGTCGATCCCACATTCCCAGAGCCATAGTAAATAATGGAGAAAATTCGTTTTCCGAAGTTTACTTGACCAGGAAATTTACCTTATACGTACGACAGAGTTCCGCTGACAGGCCACCAGAAGTCACAGATGGCCACCCAAAGCCCGAAATGGCTACCGAACGCCAACGAATGGCCAACTAAGCCGCAGACGAAGCCAACGCAAAGCCCGCGAAGGCCATCGGTTGCCACAGACTAGCCAACGAGAGCCGTTGAGAGACCGCCGTCAGGAAGGCTCCAATGGCTTCAAGCCCCGCCACCGACGACACCGAGGAAGAAGACCACCGTAAAAACGGCAGAGTTGTGGAATGCACTACCAGAGTCCGTTTCCGAAAAGTACAATCCAAGTATCTTCAAGTCTTGTGTGTATAGGAACCATCTAAGTAAGCGTGCTCCATTTTCGACCGCATCATCGTCCGGCATTCGACGAGATCGTGGTCAAACGTGGTGTGTGTTTGTGTGTCGATTGAAAACAATGACAACGTGATGAAAACCAACACCTGCAGCACCTCACTTTATTGAAACAAATTATGCTGGAAATTCAAAAACGACAACGCAAATTGCGTTGTGAATGGCGGTGAAAATGACAAACGGGATGCGGGTGCAACGCTATTCAAAACACGGATTTGCATTGATTGAATCCAACCGCTAACAACTTGTAAGTACAATGATTTAGTGATGGTTTACTAGATGCGCCTATAGGACGGACATGGTTTTGCTTTATGAAAGACTAGAAAAAAATAAATTATGAAACGAATTATTACATATTGTGGCGAACGATGGTGGAACCATCTAGTTAGTTTTAGAACTTTTGGAACAATCTAGAAAAATCTAGAACAAAAAGACAAGGACGGATATATTTATAAAAAGATAGACGATAAACGAAAGAAAGAGATAGATAGATGTTAGAAAGAGATAGACGACAAAAGAGAGAAAGAGATAGATAGATGTTAGAAAAGGACAGATGTATAAACGAAAGTTCCCGAACAGAAGGTTCGGGAAAGAAAAGACAGAGATAGATGGATGGGTTCTAGAAAATTCTTCCGGGTATATAAACAGCGCAAGACGCACCTACCGGGCAGTTTAAAGTTGAGTTCAGTCCAAGACGGTGAAACGACAAGTGCGATACTAAAGAGTTATCAGAGAAAGTTAATAGAGTACAGAGACGGATTAAGTGGTTAATTTAGTGACAAGTTTGGTGGACAGATACGCGAAGGAGGTGTGTAGCGTAGTTCGAAAGAGGAACCAGAAGCGAGCTACACGCGATAATATTGGAGGTGGTCCGCGCAATATCGGCGACGGAATTAAGGGTGTGACAACTTATCGTCGGGACTGTGCATCGTTGGTCGTGCGTATAGGGGCAACCCTGCAGAGAGGTACTACGTGCGGCTGTGTAAGTCAATAAAAGCTTTTAAATTAAAAACTGGTGTTTTCTTCCAATCCATAAGTGCGTACCCCCGCTCGCACGTAACAATATGTTGGCATTCTAAAATATATGGCAGCTAATATGTATCTATTGGAGATGTTATCAAAGTACAGTTATAGTAATTACTCGTATAATAATGGTATAATTTATTAGATTACATGTAACACTATGTTGTAAGAGTGGTTTGGGTCTTATTTGTTAATTTTATTTCCTCTTAATAAGAATATTTAGATTTTTTTTGCCAACGAGCCAGTCTCTGGTACGTTTTTCTGTGCCAGCTGTTTGGTGTATAGTCTGTAGTTACTAATATTGAGAATAATAATAATTATAGAATACTAAAAACAAAAATAACTAATAAATTAGTACACTAACTTACAACACCAAGTTATGCACATAGTGTATTAACTTAGTACACTAAAAGTATAACTAATTAATTAGTTTTGTTTTTAGTGTTTATTATAATCTCAATATTACTAATTACAGACTATGTATCAAAAATCTCCCTCAGAGAAACATGCCAGAAAATGGTTGCATTTGCTGAAAATCCGAGTCCAAATATTTGTATGTAGGAGAAATCTTTAAAATGATGAAATGCTAAACATGCCGTGTCTGTATATTGAAGCTATTTATAAAAAAAAACTGAAATATATCATATATATGATAGAGAAATCGGTGATTTTTTTTTAGATTTCTTTTCTGTTTGTATGTTTGTTCGGGATTCAGGTAAAAACTAATGGGTCCACTGCGATGCGGTTTTTACTGATAAACAGCAAATTTTACGGCTTAAATACTAAGCTACTTTTTATCCTGGTAATCCCGCGGGAATTTTTCTGGGTATGATTTAAAATGGATTAAAAAAAATTTCACTAATGGATAGCAAATTTCATGTAATAAAAAGTGTGATATATTTTATCCTAATAGTTCTAAGTGTGCGTAAAAGTTAGCTTATTCCGACACAGTTTACTCTAAAACAACAGCTTACATTTTTTAAAATACTTTGTGTCACGGGAATCCCGCGGGAATTTCAAGTCAAGCGTGGCATATCCTACTTTAAAATAAAATTAATACAATCTTGCAACTTTAAATCCTTGGTGATGCATTTCTATTCACGTTAACGGGTTGGCGCTGTTTGAATTCTGAATGTTAGTAGACGCACAAAATTGGAAATATGTATGTACGGACTGGTTTATTGGGAAGTTGTAAATCACAGCCAAATGTCTGAATTAAAAGGACTATGATATTTACATCAATTCAGTTATTGAGGATACCTAGACATTGAAACAAGGAACTCTTATACAATTGTAATATCCACCCATCTGTCTTTATATGTCATAGTCATTTTACTCAGAAAGTAGTGAGTCTATACATAGGTTGAATTTTTGAAATGGGCCTTCATGACTAAACTGTGAACCATAAGCGATGCAGTTACGCCGCGAAAAAGAACTCATACGAACCACTCGCAAGCCTCGTTCACACTAGCACCTTGTCGCTGTATCAGTTCGGTTTGTAGATGAGTCCGTGGCCCGTTAGGCGTCGCGAGCAAAGATCGTTTCACGCGTACACATTAAGCCATGTACTCATCTACGTGCCGTAACTGTCACCGACCTAATAGAGTAACGTCCTCTAATGTAAACACTGACAATGATCTTCGCTTTGTCAGCTGGTTGCGAGCGCCGCGTGCCGCTTCCCTCGAGCTCGTGGGTCACCTACAACAAACTACTTATGATTTTTGGTTACAGTAATTGCAACGGTTACGGTTTGCAGATGAGTACGCAGCTTTAGAGATCGAGTCAAGAATCAGCCTTGAGACTCCTATGAGTGTTTTTCTGTATCTAGGCTCATTTAAAAAATTCACCCTGACCTATTTTATACAATTTGAATGACAAATATATAATCGTATTATACACTATTATGTAATAATAATTATTATTAATTGTGTAATTATTAAGTCATGATTTTAAAATTAAATGGTTAAAGGTCTGTGTTACAAGGCTGTAAAGTTTATTAAAGAACAAGTTGAGGATCTATTCTATTTATATTTGATATAAACTCAAACTCATATGCTATTCGACGTCAGGAAATTAGATTTAAAATTGAATTTGTACCAACGTTTGCACATTGAGAACGTTTTCCTTGTATATACGAAATATTATTCGCGAATTCCAGTTTTATATTACATCCCCTTCGGCCGCGCTCAAAGGATACACGTGCGAAGTACGGTAAGGTCAGACAAGAAACTTTATACTGGATGATGTGGGTTTTAGGGCTCTTTAAAGCAAGAGGAAAAATGGAACTTGGAGGAACATTCTGCAATTATGTTTTTTTTATTGCAGGAGTTCAGCAGACAGGCAGACGGCCCACTTGATGGAAAGCGGTTACCATCGCCTCTGGACATTTGCAACACCAAAGGTGCTACAAATGCTGCTCTCTTAAGGAAGACTGGAACCTGGTCACTAATGCCGGAACACAACTGAAGGTTGTTATGGCGGCATACTGTAGATTAGTGCCGTAAATAGGGCGGTTTCACCGGTGCCCAGACACAGGACTATTATTTTTTCGGTTTGCTCCTAATAAGTTCCCGCTGCGCCCCTAGTGCTCGATTCTAACACATACGTACCTAAATGCCAGCATCATCAAAAACGTCTGTTAAATTAGACAAAACATCGTGCTCATTTTTTGGTAGCGCACGAGTATTTGTGTTTAGTGTTTATCGGAGTCAAGCGGCCGGCCGGCTGTGTGGTCGGTCGGACGAAGATTAAGCGGTGGGCGGGTACGGGCCTATACATAGCATTGCTCTAGCTAGGGTACCTATAATATCTAAAAACTAAACAAGGGCGCAGTTATAGAATCTCGCATAGGGCGCAGAAAAGCCTATCCTACCACCTGGCTGTGGGTTGTTTTGTCGCCTCTCACGACAGGCCGCCCGGCCACAGGAAATTGTATTCGTTCTCCGTTCCTGCACGGCATAGGGTATCGTGTGCAATTAACTTTTACAAAATATATTAAACAATTATACAGAACCCGTCTTTTTTTTATTAGAACACACTGTATCGATACTTTTTACATTACCTACCTGACAAAGGTAGCTCGAGACATATCTTTTTCTGTCGCAACAAATTGGACTTGAATTTTCTTTATTGAATCGTTTTTGTTGAAGTACTTTGAAAATTGGATTTCAGATAGTTGTATGTTTTATGTATTCGGGCAATTTTATGAAATTCTTTTCTCTTTATTTATTCATAGCAAAATGTATGTCGTTCTTTTAAGGTTAGTCTAAGCTTGATTTGCGTGAGTGTTAAAGATTTACGGTCTTATTCATATTGAGTTAGAGTAAGTTTGTAGGCTCCTTTATGGTTCTTAGAAAACCTTTAAACTTACTCTAATTCAATATGAAAAAATCGTGAGGATGTAGCCGAATGATATAATAAATATTTTTTTTTATATAGTGTTACAAGTTGCGAGACTTGAATTAAAATGCCGTTAGAATTACTATAGAGTTTATTAGAACTATGCAAACAGGTATAGCACAGGTACAAATATAACCGAACACAACAAGTCCAAACGTAATGCAGAAGTTCGTCATTCAATAAAACGCGCAAAGTCCGTCACTATTAGATTCCCGATGGTAGTACACACGTCTCGCTTTGATCGTGGTTCTCGCTCGACTATCCCCGACGACCGACGACCCCTCCCTCAATCAGGCCATCATTTTATACTGCACAAATGCAATGTGCCCTTATCGTAGTCGACATAATCCGAAACACCTGGCTAATGACATGGCCGCAAGCGGCCATAAATAAATACAATAAAACAATGGCCTGTTCTCTAGAAACATATGCCAATAAATAAGTAAACAAAAGAAGACGATCATTTCAATTAGTTCAAATGCCGACAGGTAATATAATGTGTTTTGTTTCAGATATGCAGATGGATTTTGTTTTTGTCAAGACCTGAGTTGTAACAATATTAAACAGTTATATCTACCAGTTCTCGTATCTCCGTAATATTATTTTTTTGTTCCATGCGTAATAAGATTCGACGCGATCTGGGATATCAGTAATTAAATTTGCATTAAGCAGTTTTCTCCGTCTATATATATGTTAATTTACTTAAGATCTTTTCTTTGAAATTCTTTGGCAGCACGTTCTCAAAGGGAATGTTATAAGACCTTTTAAGTTCATGAAAATGCTTAGGCCCATATTTAGATCTTGTTAATATATTGTTACAACTTAGGCCCCGACAAAGACAAATTCCACGTACAGATCTATAAAAGAACATTTTATTACATGTCGGCATTTGAACTTAGTCCTTTTATGATCGTCTTCTTTTGTTCATTAATTATTTATTGGCTTACGTTTCTAGTTATTGTGAAGAACAGCCTATTGTCCTATTGTACTCGTTTATGGCCGCTTGCAGGCTGCATCATTAGCCTTAAATTATGTCCACGTTGCCGGGCGGGCACATTTGCATTTGTGAAATATAAAACGATAGCCTGACTGAGAGAGGGATCAGTTGAGCTACAACTACGATACAGGCGTGACGTGTGTACATTCGGGAATATAATAGTGACCTTCTTTCTGCATTACGTTTGGATTTGTTGCGTTCGGTTATATTTGTACCTGTGTTATACGTGTTTGTATAGTTCTAATAAACTCTATAATAATTCTAACGGCATTTTTATTCGAGTCTCGCACGCTCGTAATATTTAATTATGATAGTAAAATAGAACGCTATATTCTAGACTTCCAAATGAATCATGCGTTTATAGGTTAACTATCTTGTTTATTATTTAATGCAGAACCACAGTTTTCAAGTCATGGTACCGCCATCTCTTGGTTAAACCACAAAACACATTCTTGATACATACATATTCCTTCTCCATGTTGATGCCATATTTGATTAAAAGTTATTTCATAATAACATAGATTCCCTCAATTGGGATTGTTCACTTTTTTTCAATCTGGCTATTTGAAAAACCATTTCGAGGAATAGTGTCCCTAATCATTTCTGTATAGTCAAAATTCCAAAAAACGTACGATCTTCTTGTATTTTGTAAGAAATACGTTTGACCTTTATTTAACCTTACTAAATCCAATCAGGTGGGCCGTCTGCCTGTTTGCCTGCTTCAGGTGTAAAAATTGTATAGCTTTACATTATTTGATTTAAGTTCTGTAACATGGATTTTCCCTAAAGACCACTTTAAAAAATTTAACGATAACTATAGAAAATAATAATGGTTGAACACGAAAAATTATAAGCCTAGCGACAAAAAACACTAAAATGATCACGATACGTAATGAGTAATTACAGTGACATTTAAATAGTAGCACAGATTACTATGATTAATATAGATAAAACTTACTTTTATTATTTTTGTTTTCTAGGCAAATAAATCAATGTAAACTTGTCCCTTATGACGTCATCGGAGAAATAATTTTAAAATCAAATTATAAAAAAACTAACGCTTAAAATACAAAAATATTCAAATTAGTATCTTAAAATACCCTATTTTACATTAAAAAAAACAGAGGGTAATTTTTTATGAACAATCCCCATTGTTAAGCCAATCCGCCTAAGAGTCCCTTCGAAACCCCCGCGACAATATATCCCCCCTCTTTCCACCATTAAGAACAACAGTACTAGGTGCTAACTCCCCTATCTTTAGAATGTGTAAAATTCTCAACAGTAGCAGTGATGTTACTGACATTTACTTTACATACATACATACATAACTTCACGCCAGGTCCCTTGCGGGGTAGGCACGAACAACAGAGCGCCATGCAGGCTTATTCTTACACACCTCACTTGCTTCTTTGACATTCATAGCTCTTGTGATAGCGTGCGTCTGTTCTTAAGGCTCCTGACATCACCTTCTGCTAGCACACGATCAATTTGATCATGGAAGGTGTGTCGTGGCCTTCCGCGACTTCTGCATCCATCCACTTTTGCATTGTATATCTTTTTTGACATTTACTTTGACTCCGAGAATTCATTTTATAAAAAAATTCGTTTGGCCCAAACAGACACTAATTAGACATAGACGGAGAGAGTGATTTCATTACCTTACTTATTGTTATTTTTATTATTAGAATTTTATAAGTAGAGAAATTAAACTGCAAGCTTTGTCCACCTATAATTAGTTTTTACATCGTATTGGAATCCTTAGTCATAAGTCTAGTAAAGTATCTGATCAAATGTACAAAACTTTCGGTGATCCTTGATAAAATAAAATAAAAATAAAATAATCTTTTGTGTAATATCCGTATTTATCCGTGCAGGAAAGGAGAAATAATACAATTTCCTGCGGTCGGGTGGCCTGTCGTAAGACGTGACAAAACAACCCACAGTCAGATGGTAGGGCATTTGCCCGACTGGATGGCTACCACCCCTGGTCTAGAGTATGCCGCCATAACAACCTTGAGTTGTGTTCCGGCACTAGTGACCAGGTTTCAGTTTCTCTAAGAGAGCAGCAGCACATTCGTAGCACCTTTGGTGTTGCAAAGGTCCATAGTGGATGGTAACCGCTGTCCATCAACTGGGCCGTCTGCCTGGCTGCTGAACTCATGCAATAAAAAAAAATTGTTTGTATGTACGTATTCATCTTTGCCCCCCCAATTTCTTATTAAAACTTGAAAAATGCCGCAATTTTGTGGTCGGATTTGTTTGTGGTGTTCAAAAGACAGATGTGTAAGAAATAATAAGATTTTTGGCAAGTACAGTGAGTTATTGAATCTAGCTAAATGGCGGCCGCCTTGAAAAGTGGGATTTCGGTGGAGGTGGTTTGCGTCTGAAGCTAGAAGTTGACGAGGGTTTAAGTGAGTCTATCTCATTATTCTGTTTATTTATTATTATTCGACATACAGTAACACAACAACTGAAGTCAACAAAATTGTACTACTATCTACAGCGGCTTCGTGTGTACGGAATATCCAGGGTTTTTTTTACTTTCGGATTCCACACACATATCTGTTCCCGCGACTTCTTATACTTTTATTTTTTTCTATCTGTTTGTAACGCTGAAACAAATATTTCTTACCGAGAGTCTAAAAAAGTTTGATCATCATTTCTGGGCATCTTACCCATAGAAGACGGTGACCTAAGCTGAATATTCTACTTGTAGTTTTGAGGAACAATAGGTAAAATAAAATATAGCTAAATCAAATCTTCTTTATCTTAAAATTTAAGTGTCTATTTGTAATGTCAAAGTAACAACTTTTTACTAAATAAAAGTATATACGGTACTTATATCAAAAAATACATTTTCAATATTTTTGTCTGTCTGTCTGAATATTCCGACTAATCTCTGAAATGGCTAGATCGATTTTTTTAAACTGAAAAGTCGGTAAGTATGAGTTTTGCAAGTTACATACACTTAAGCATCAATTGATTGACAACGTCAACACGAAAGGCTGTCTACTGAAAATTAAAATATTTAATATTAATATTATTAATTCTTTAAAATGATCCTAAATTATATAGTGCAAATATTATGGACATAATCAGATAATACGATATAAATTTCCTGTTCTCTACCATACTTCTCTTATACATTGCTTCCACCAGGACTGTCCCAGAATACAATACCAATTCAAACCGTTGATAAAGTGAACTAAAAAATTTAAAAACTTCGTTTAAAAAAACCGACTTCAAAAACTAAAAAACTAAAATGTATAAAATAACTTATTTCTAAAGCTATTATTATTAATATATATTATCTAAAACATCTTGAAGTCGGTGCAAAGTAAAACATAATAACTTATTTCTAAAGCTATTATTATTAATATATATTATCTAAAACATCTTAAAGTCGGTGCTTAGTAATTTTCAAAATATAGTAATTTTTATGTTTTGCTTTGCACCGACTTCAAGATGTGTTAGATAATATATATTAATAATAATAGCTTTAGAAATAAGTTATTTTATACATTTTAGTTTTTTAGTTTTTGAAGTCGGTTTTTTTAAACGAAGTTTTTAAATTTTATTTGTTACTTTTTAGTGTCTAGCTATGTATGGGTGGACATACAAATGGTGCCGCGCTTCTTAAAAAATATAGGTCCTAAGAACCCGGAACAAAAAAAATTTCGTAAAATGAAAACTACTGGGCCAAACTATGTCAAATTTTTAGGGGACCACATGGCAGCTATTTCGCGTCGAACAAAAAAAGAATCACGTAAATCGAATCATAAATCTCAGAGTAATTGGTGTACATATGGAACGGAGTGAAAATTATTTTCATGAAAAATGTTCATAAAATGAAAACTACTAGGCCAAACTATGTCAAATTTTTAGGGGACTACATGGCAGCTATTCTGCGTCGAACAAAAAAAGAATCACGTAAATCGGATCATAAATGACGGAGTAATCGGCGAACATATGGAACGGAGTGAAAATTATTTCCATGAAAAATGTCCATAAAATGAAAACTACTGGGCCAAACTATGTAAAATTTTTAGGGGATCAATTGGAAGCTATTCCACGTCGAACAAAAAAAGAATCACGTAAATCGGATCATAAATGACGGAGTAATCGGCGAACATACATAAAAAAAAGGAACAAAAAAAAAAAAAAAAAGATTCCGACGAATTGAGAACCTCCTCCTTTTTTCGAAGTCGGTTAATAAAATATTTACTACGCAACCGACGCAGTTCCCTATAAAAGGAAGATGAATAATATGAGGTTCCACCGTTTTGCACATTTACCTAATATGATATTAGAGAGATTCATGTATTATATGACAATGGAAATTAAGGAAAAGAAGACATTTCTCCCTACCGTGAGACCTAGCAAGATCAACCAATATGTTACAGCGAAAAACAATCACTAATTACATTTGGAGGAAAAGAAAAGAAAACAGTGTCTGTGCCTTCGATAATATTACGAACATTTTTTTCTTTTGTGAAGTTGATATAGACAGATTTTTATTTTAGAAACATCTTTAAGTTTATAATTTAGTTCTTTTATATAAGTTTTAGGTTCAGTTTTGGATGCAACAACTACAACCTGATTCGTCGTTTGAGAACTTAGTTCAGTGCCATGAATGCTCCCAGGTACGATATTTCAAAGGTCAAAGAGGTTTGAGGATCCATATCAGAAAAGCTCATAAGGATCGAGATGGATACTCAGCTTCTTTGCCTAACCCTCAACCTGTTCTTGACTCATTACCGGATAGCACCCAAATTCCATTTTGGCAAAGAAGTTCAAAATTAAAACATTCGGCACCAATTTTAAAAAAGATCCCTCGAGCAGTAAGATCCAGTATATGTGAAATCTTCTCAAAATATATAAAAAAAGTTTTGGCTGAAAATACCTTACGTGCCTGGGAGGATTTGTTATTGCTCCCTTATCAAATCCTCAATATAAATAAAGATGATCAAGGTACGGTTACATCTAAAATTAGGAAAAATTGTAAAATTATACAAACTATTGGACAGAGATTAGATAAACAGATTAACCAAACGAAAAAATACCCAAATTGTAAAACTCATCTGAAAAATTTGATAGAATCAAAATTGTCAGACGGTGATATAAAGGGAGCAGCACGGATTCTGTTCTCAAACGACGATGTAGCTCCCAATGATGAGACTACTCTGCGTTCTTTACGGGATAAACATCCACCTTCAGGAAACGCCCAATTACTGGATTCCGATGATGCCAATAACAGTAGTATATACGCTACCCCGGAAGAAATACTCAAGGCTGTTATGTCCTTTAGAAGCGGCTCGGCTGGAGGACTAGATGGCCTCGCTCCACAACATTTGAAAGATTTGTTAAGTGGGGCCACTGGTACCTCGAGCGTGACCCTTCTGAGAGATATAACAGATTTAATTAATTTAATGCTTTCGGGTGGTGTGAATATGGACATATTACCCGTAATGTACGGTGCCAACCTATGTGCTTTAAAAAAAAAAGATGGTGGTATCCGTCCCATAGCAGTTGGCACCACGTACCGGCGCCTGGCAGCCAAAGTATGCTGTCGAGCCATAAAAGACCTAAGCTCCAGCTACTTTGCTCCAAACCAATTAGGTTTTGGAACCAAAGGTGGCTGCGAGGCGGCGGTACATGCACTGAGAACATTCGTCGGCAGTAATGTTTGTGAAGCCATCCTTAACGTGGATGTCAAAAATGCATTTAATTCGGTCAATAGGTGCACTTTGCTGGCCGAAATTAAAAACCGTTTTCCAAAAATTTACAATTACATTAGGCAATGCTGCTTGGTCTACCAAGACCACCTTATACATTCGGCTACTGGTTGCCAGCAAGGTGACCCTCTTGGGCCAGCCATCTTCTCGCTCGCTATCCACCCAATTATACAGAAGCTAAATTCAAAATTTAACGTATGGTATCTTGATGATGGGACCTTAGGAGGTGACATAGACACTTTAAAAAATGATCTTATATATTTAATAAGTGAGTTTGGTAAAATAGGCCTGACTTTGAATTATTCCAAATGTGAACTTTTTATACCCAATGCTACCGAAAACGACAACAACACTTTTTCCGATTTTCAAGTTCTGGCTCCAAATTTAAGATTAGTAAAGAAAGACAATCTAAGCCTCCTTGGGTCCCCTACCTTCGATGAATCTTTTCCTTATTTCGTTGACGATAAAATCCAAATATTTCAGTCCAAAATTAAAAATTTAAAAGAAATAAGTGCACATAGTGCCTATTTTATTATTCGGTATTGCCTGTTTACTCCAAATTTCACGTACATTTTGCGGTGCTCTCCACTTTCATCCAAATATTTTATATAATCTAGACAACATTATTCGGCAAACCTTAACCTCCATTATAAACATACCTTTGGAAGACCGATCGTGGACCCAAGCATCCTTACCAATACGGTTAGGAGGCTTGGGTGTACACAAAATATCTGACATAGCACTACCTGCCTTCCTGTCCTCAGTTTATAGTACTTTGGCCCTCATAGGACAAATATTAAACCCGTCACTTAGTGGCTTTGAGGTCCCATACTTGACTGAGGCCAGAAATGCTTAGTCCTTGGCTTGCCCAACGCAAAATTTACCCGCGGAACCAAAGTCGCAGAAGCTATGGGACGGGCCGCTCAGCAAGCTAATACATGAGAACCTTCTGTCTTCTTGTATTGGCGAAACTGACCGCGCCCGTCTTTTAGCTGTCTCTAAATGGGAGTCAGGTTTGTGGCTCCAAGCTCTGCCCTCGGCGAATCTAGGCACTCTCTTGGATGACACTACATTCAGGATTGCTGCCTGCATTCGCCTGGGGGCAGGTGTTGTGGTGCCACATCGCTGTCGGTACGGAGATATAGTTGATGAGTTAGGCCACCATGGCTTGTCATGCGTATGGAGCGCTGGCAGGATGTCACGGCATGGAATAGAATAGAATAGAATAGAAAACACTTTATTGTTCACCACATACACATAAAATAAACAATTTACAGTATTTACATTAAAAAGTAAAAGTAGGAGCAATGGGCGGCCTTATCGCTTTAGAGCGATCTCTTCCAGACAACCCGGGCTCTGGATTTTATGAAATGGAATTTCAAGTGTATGACGGTGGTGTGCTAATTAAATACACATATAATAGGATATATAAATATCACATAATACATATACCTACAATGAAAAAAAAGAGAATAAACAATAACACATATTAATATTATATATATACTAATATATACATCATTAATATGTGTATAGCAACCGCAATAGCTATACAATATTAATAATAGTATTAATACATAATATATTAATATTATATATACCTACTAATATACATAATATTAATATACAAATACACTAATAAATAAACATACATGTAATATGGTATTAAATATTATTATAAAGTGAGATAATATTCCCGTACCAGTTTTTTAAAAATGGCGAGTGACTTTGCCTTTCTCACGTTTTCGGGCAATGAATTCCACAGCCGAACAGCCTGCACAGCAAAGGATTTGGTGTAGAAAGTAGAAACGTGTGCAGGTGTTTTTAAGGTAAGATTATGAGAAGAGCGCAAATTAAGGGTGTGAGATGTATGGAGGAAATCAAAACGTTCCTGCTGCATGCTACACTTAATGACATTATCCGTCGGTCTCTTGCCACCGCCGGGGCACCAGCTATCCTTGAACCAAATGGGCTGTGCCGCGACGATGGTAAGAGACCAGACGGGATGTCGTTGGTGCCATGGAAGATGGGACGCCCTCTAGTATGGGACGCAACTTGTGTTGATACTTTGGCGGCGTCCCATCTTCCAGACACAGCCGTGACAGCCGGGGCTACTGCTGCACACCAGGAGGCCCTGAAATGTCGCAAATATGTATCCATTGGTAGTGGGTACGTATTTGTGGCTTTCGGGGTCGAGACCCTGGGGCCGTGGGGGCCTGGAGCTCATCACCTCTATCGAGACCTCTCAACACGTCTTATTGAGGTCTCGCGTGACCAAAAGGCTGGCTTGTATCTAGGGCAACGGATCAGCGTTGCCATCCAACGCGGAAATGCGGCCAGCATTTTGGGCACGATCCCCGCCGACAGCGATTTAGAGTCAATTTTTTATTTATAGATTTAATTATATTATTCTTGTACTAAAATAGATTTGATTGCATTACAGTAACACAGCATCAATTGTAATGAATTTTTTTATGTGTGTTCGAGTGGATTCGAGAATGGCTTAGAGTCACAATTGGACCCGGTAGGTGGCGTTAGAATCGGGACCGAGATTTTTATTTTTCAGTGCACGACAACATCTGCCGGGGCCGCTAGTAAACTAAATAACCAATCGCTGCCAGAGGGAAGTGTGCCCAGGAGGCTGGCTGCATTGCCACGCTGTATGACATTGTTGATTAGTTGTGCGAACTATGAATATATATAAGTAGAACTGTAACTTTAGGTAGAATACTGAGCCTAGATCATCGAAGACGAAGAAAAATTGGGACTAAAGTATCTATTATATTACAAGCTTTTATTTAACTTGTAATGGATGTACCGATGTATGTATATAGGTTCGGGTGGGATCTTGGAAGTTAAATTTAACCAACTTCCCGGTTTCTGATTGAGCTGAAATTTTGCACGCATATGTATATTGAGTGACAATACAATAATATGGTACCATGGAGCTGATCTGATGATGGAGTCGGAAGATGGCCATAGGAACTCCTGCACTAAACAAGTTAGACCCGTCGTATTTGGGCACGTTTTACTGGTCTTGGCTAGTACTATGATGCTACATGATATCCAGGATCTCAAAGCTGGTATTTAAAAACCCTTTAAAAGCAGTTATTTATATACAAGAATTAAAATAAATCCATCAATGGAATTATTGGGAAATCCTCTCTTTGGACGCTTAGAACTTCATCGAGCACTTTCCGCTTTCAATGAAATTAAACCCTCGTCACTAATCACTCCTTTATCAACCAGCACTGCCTTCAAGATACGTTTTAATTGAAATTTATAATGAGAGAGGCAACGGTTCGGATTGATACTAATAGAAAAGGTATATTCAGTTCGGTTGTTTGTTGTTTACTTCTTCATGGCTCTGGATTTGTAAATTGAATATATAATATGTTTTGAACTACAAAAGAAAATTACAAGTATTAAGAGTTGCAATTTTTTTATTGCTGGAGCACTGCAGACAGGGCTTTGTCCCACCTGATGGAAAGTGGCTGTTTTATTAATTACCCTTGCCTATAACGTTGTTATAGCAGCATACTCTAAGCTATCGAGACGATAGTGTTACGAGTGCGGGACTCGAATTAAAATGCTGTTGGAATTCCTATAGAATTTATTAGAACTATACGAACACGTATAACACAGGTACAAATATAACCGAACGCAACAAATCCAAACGTAATGCAGAAAGAAAGTCACTATTATATTCCCGAATGTACACACGTCACGCCTGTATCGTAGTTGTAGCTCCACTGATCCCTCTCTCAATCATATATATAACTGGACACAACCAGTACAAAATGCACGATTCAATAACACGCGCAAAGTCCGTCACTATATAGCTTATCGAATGTACACGTCTTGCTCGTATCGTAATCGTCGCTTGACTGCCTCAGCCCTCCGTTCAGGCATTGTTTTATACTAAACTATACAATACAACAATCGACCGCGTGGACTGAATTTTAGTAAAGTAAACAATGAAGTCCAAATTCGGGAAAAGTAATAAACTGCAGGTGTGCATTCACTTTGTCGGCGAACTATAGTATAGTATCATATATATAGTATCAGAGTAGATAGATAGGTAACACTTTGCTATCAACTAAAATATTTTTTTTTTGTTTTTTCAACATACGAGACGGGAACTAACGTTGCAGTTACATAGTTTAAAACTGGTACAGAGAGTAAAGATTGTCGCATAATGTCAATGCCATATTGATGATATGAATAAAATTTTATTGATGTAGAACTAGAAGTTTCTAATAAAACTGACTATAGCTTGGAAAACATTAACAATGTTGGATTGTTATTGTATATCTCTTATATATAAAATTCTCGTGTCACAATGTTCGTTCCCATACTCCTCCGAAACGGCTTGACCGATTCTCATGAAATTTTGTGTGCATATTGGGTTGGTCTGAGAATCGGACAATATCTATTTTTCATCCCCCTAAATGTTAAGGGTAATCCACCCCTAAATATTTTTTATTTTTTTAATTTTTTTTATGATACAGCATTAAAATACATACAACCCTAAATTTTCAACCCTCTACGATCAACCCCTATTTTTTAATAGCGATATTAGTATTTATATATTTTTTTACTGTGATGATTTAGATTTTAATTTGAACCAGGTAGATGGCGCTGCAATCGGCACCAGAATTTAGGTGTTCTTTTTGTTGTTGTATATGTTGAAGTTTGTCCCGGAATGGTTTAAATAAACGATTGGACCCAGTAGGTGGCGCCGCGATACTCCTCCTAAACGCTGGGCCTGATTTTGATGAAATTTTTTGTTTGTTCAAGTGGATTTGAGAATAGTTTAGATTAACATTTGGTCCCGGTAGATGACGCTGGAATCGGGATCTTCATTTTTATCTTTTAAAGGCAGGACAACGTCTGCCGGGTACAGCCAGTTTATAAATAAAAACCTTATTTACTTTTATTTATTACTTGCAATACAGTTTTTTCAACTATGAATAATGTTAATAATGACGTATGTAAGTTTAGACTATATGGCTCAATAGAGGATCGAGCAATTTTAACACGGAATAATATTGGGTTTTTTGCGGGAGGACTTTATGACAATGTAAGGAAAGGTTATTTATTAATAAAATCTTTTATTGATAAAAAATATTTTTTATTTTTAGTTAAAATTCTTGAATATAAACGGTGTACTGTGTATTAGGATTATGTACATTATTAGTATCATTATTTATTATCTAATTACCGAAATATGGCTGGCGCTGTGGGTTAGAGTGAGAGAGGAGGAGCCTGCCTTCCACTGCCGTATGCGTGAGAGAAAGGGAAGCCAGACAGACTGGCGCCGTAACGCGTTACGTAACGAAGTGGATTACCCTCCCATAAAAAGTTATCACTTCAAAACGGTCAGTAAATAATGCTATATACTATATGGTGTTGTAAGTGTAAAACAATTGTGTTAAATGACGTAGCACCTAAATACATGCTGCTATTTAGGTGCTATATATTATATATATATATATATATATATATATATATATACACATATACATGTTACGTAATAAAATAGATGTAAATAAATGTAATTAATAAATATAAATGATTGAAAACAAAAACAAAAATAAAAGATATATAAGAAAAGGAAACCCTCTATCTTACCCCATTAAGGACGAGAGGGGAATAAATTGAAACAAAAATATATATTAGATTTTATACAGGTATTTAAGAGACATTGGTTTGTAACCGATTTGTCTGGTTCACCAGGAAAGAGATCCTTCTCATTCTTGGTAAAGCAGGCGAGCTAACGCTGGTTCACCTTACGTCACACGTTATCAAAATATCGCTCGCGCGCGACGAATAAGACAGGACTTGTTGGTGAAATACTTATGTTACATTCATTTAACCTTAATGAAATTATCTGGACAAGACACACGGCTCGTCACGTACTTCCAGCTGACTAAAACTCCCCTTGATGACGTGCGGAGAATTGCGGATCGTTACCGTGGGCCCAAGTCCAAGACTACCTGCTTACTGTATATTTTATTAAATAATTATTAATTGCATGACTTCAGCAGGCGGACGGTCCACCTGATGGAAAGCGGTTACCATTGCCTATGGACATTTGTAACTCCAAAGGTGCCATCAGTGTGCTGCCGCTCTCTTAAGGATGACTAGAACATGACCACTAATGCCGGAACGAAACTCAAGGTTGTTATTACGTCGTACTCTAAATCAGAGGAGGTAGCCATCCGGATGACCAGGGATTACAACCTGGCTGTGGGTTGTTTTGTGGCCGCAGGAAATTGTATTTTTTCTCCATTCCTGCACGGATAAAAATATATTATTATGAAAGTGAAATTATTTGTTTAAACTTCTAGTACACATTCATACATAAACATTATTAACTCTTCCTTTCTTCGTAGCGCATCTAAATTTAACGTACTAGCGTCAAAATTTAACCTCTATATCTTCCAAACTAAATCCAACATTTTTAGAAATATAATGCATAAAGATTTTTTCAACGTAGACTAGTTTTACGCCAATTGCAGACTGACTTCATTTCAATTTATAGATTTCTCATTTTAAATTGTGAAATGTAATAATGTGCCCAAAATATTATGTCGCGTGCTCTCAATGGCATGGCAATGGCGTATCATTGGTTCGCTATCCCTGCCCTACAGCGCACTATATAGACTTGTATTCAAGGACAATCCTCAGTTATTTAAAATATGACGTGATATTGAACGGAGAGTTTGTCTGCACCATATATAATTGCACCCAAGGACAAAACTCAGTTATTTAAAATGTGGCGTGATATTGAACGGAGAGTCTATCTGCATCATATAGAATTGCACCCAAGGACAAAACTCAGTTATTTAAAATGTGGCGTGATATTGAACGGACAGTCTATCTGCATCATATAGAATTGCACCCAAGGACAATCCTCAGTTATTTAAAATGTGGCGTGATATTGAACGGAGAGTCTATCTGCACCATATAGAACTGCACCCAAGGACAATACTCAGTTATTTAAAATGTGGCGTGATATTGAACAGAGAGTCTATCTGCACCATATAGAACTGCACCCGAGGCCAATCCTCAGTTATTTAAAATGTGGCGTGATATTGAACGGAGAGTTTGTCTGCACCATATATAATTGCACCCAAGGACAAAACTCAGTTATTTAAAATGTGGCGTGATATTGAACGGAGAGTCTATCTGCATCATATAGAATTGCACCCAAGGACAATCCTCAGTTATTTAAAATGTGGCGTGATATTGAACGGAGAGTCTATCTGCACCATATAGAACTGCACCCAAGGACAAACCTCAGATATTTAAAATGTGGCGTGATATTGAAACGGAGAGTCTATCTGCACCATTTAGAACTGCACCCAAGGACAATACTCAGTTATTTAAAATGTGACGTGTTATTGAATGGAGAGTCTGACTGTACCATATAGAACTGCAACCTAGAACCATCCTCAGTTAATTAAAATATGGCGTGATATTGAACGGAGTCTATCTGCACCATATAGAACTGCACAAAAGGACAATCCTCAGTTATTTAAAATGTGGCGTGATATTGTGGGTAATGGGAATAAAAAGCACCGGGTTGTTGAAATGAACTGCAAATGGAGCTGGAGATCTAGAACTAAAACGCCTACTCGACGATGACCTCGTCGCGTGCTTGGCGTGAGCTGGAGAGGCTAAGTGTACAGTTATATTACAGGGTGTGATTTTTTATTCTCGTGACTTGTACCACATACTATTCTGGGATCTTTTAAGGCAACCGTGGTCAGGTTGTATAGCATCGTAATCACCTGCCTTTATTCGTTTCGCTTTTCAACTAAACAGAAAGCAAAATAGATTATCTTTAGAGCCCTTATATTATGAAATCTTTAGCAGATTTTTTACTTGTGCATTTATATATATAAATATTGTATGTATAAGTTTATAGAGAGAAAAAAGAGACGGACTTTTTTGAAGAAATTGCGATATTCTACAACCCAGAGCCAGGTGGTAGGGTATTTTCCCGTCTGGACTACGCATAGACTAGAGCATGCCGCCATAAAGACCTTGAGCTATGCTCCGGCATTGCTAGCAAGGTTCCAACCTGCCATTGGAGAACAGCCGAACATTGGCGGCACCTTTGGTGTTATAAATGTCCATAGGCGATGGTAACCACTTTCCATCAGGTGGGACGTCTACCTGTCTGCTGAAATCATGCAATATAAATAAGAAAAATCGTTTTGGAGAACATGTACGCCGCATTTTCAGCACATGATCTTACAAAACACCGAAGCCTCTTAGATTCTGTACGGACATAGCAAGTCATCACGTTCTATCAACAACGAGTCGAAAGGCACAATAAATAATGTTTTAGCTGTAATTAAAATGGATTATATTATGCTTTTTTAAAAGGAGAGCAAGTTATTTTAAGCCCTGCTTTTTTGTTTAAATATTATTCTAGAATTCATTATAGAATGTGCAGCCCAGTTGTCTATCTATAATATTACAAAGTTCTATAGATGCCGTGACTTTACATTAAGGCTATTAAAAAAAACCAAGTGGAATAGACTATATTTTAAACGGTGAATAACACGAAGCCAGTTTTTTTAGATTTCTTGTCTGTTTGTTCGGCTCGGTTCACGTAAAAACTACTAGGCCGATTTTGATGTGGTTTTCGCTGATCGACAACGAATTTATAAACTAGAACTCTGCACTACTTTTTATCCTGTTAATTCCGCAGGAATTTTTTGGGAATAATTTAAAATGGGAATTAAATTTTTAAATCTGGCATATAAAACAATCTAATTTTAATTTTATTTTTTATGTAAATGTGTGGTATTTTTTATCCCAGGAATCCCGCGGGAATTTTCCCGTGAGTGGTTCGTAAAAATTATTTTGTTTCGGCACAGTTTTCACTAAAGCAATAGCTTATATGTTTTTTTTATATGTTGCGATATTTTGTCCGGGAGAAGCGTGGACAAAGTCGCGAGCATATTCTAGTTTAAAACGAAATATTGCAACAATACGTTTTCTTCGGTGCGGTACAGTACGCTATTTTCCTTAATTGTTTACATTGCGCGAAATAATTTTCGCCCAATATCCTACCATCAAGGCCCTCGAGCGAAGTTACTGTAAAGGTCTGAAGGGATAATTACAATGAGTGGAAGCTGAGAGGGTCTTTGCTAACAGACGTTGTTAAGTGCTTCGTCCGAAGTTTCTAACGGTGCCTCCATTGTAGCGTCGAAAAGCGGAAAAGAAAATAAATATGTTACTTAAACATGTTCTTTAGTTTCCTGTAATGCTTCTTCTCTTAAATCCACCACATGCTGCAAAGCCGTAAATTATTTAGGATTATGGCTCGGCAGCTAAGCCTTTAAGCCAGTTCTTAGATTACAATATAGTTTCTTCATTTTCTTAAGCCTATGTATTGCTTAGCTGAACTACAGGTTATCAACTGAAGTCATTCAACGGAGTTCTTGTGACTACTCAAAGGGCCGCCACATTTGACTATACAGTTCACATTTCTCACAAAAACACATAATTACTACTCAAAAACTATCAATATCCCACAACTATTGTTCCTTTTAGTGTAATTTTACACATTTTTAGAAAATAAAACTGCACAGCACAACATCTCCTTTTAGTTCCCGCCAAAAACTCCCCAAAGCGGCAAATTAAATTAGGCTCGTAAATAATAATCATAAAAAACAACACACATATCTTATATATTTAAATTCACGTCTCGTATAACAATATACTATTATCTATACAAATATATACACATATACTTATACCTATTGTTACGACCGACAAAGACAAATTCACACCTGCACTTTCTACCTTTCGGCATTTGGATTTGGACTTCTTTTGTTTACTTTGTGTTTAAAATATGTGATTAGAAAAACAGCCCATTGTGTAATGTAATCTTTTAATGGTAGTCATTAGCCAGGTGTCATTCTAGGAAATTTGGTCCACGCAGCAGAGCAGACATATTGCATTTGTACAGTATAAAGCAATGCCCCAATTGAGAAATGAGGCAGTCAAGCGATAGCCACAAGCGAAGCAAGACGTGTGTACATCCGGTAATCTATTTAGTGATGGACTTTGCGCGTGTTATTGAATTGTACATTACGTTTGGGCTTATTGCGTCCGGTTATATTTGTACCTATGTTATAAGTGTTTGTATAGTTCTAATAAATGCTATAATAATTCAACTCGTAATAATATATAGTACAATGATTACAACATACATACGCACTTCTCCCTGACCCACCACCTTAATTTCCAAGTTATTCTGATTGTCCACGTTTTTTTCTTTTTTTTTTCCTCGGGCTTCTCCTCCATCATGGGTTAAGACAGAGGTTCTTATTTTATTTTCTTTTATTTTGAACAACAACATAGGGAAAGGGTTCTTTTTATTATGTATCTTATTTTTCTTTCTTTCTTATTTCTTTTTTTTTCAAAGAAAAACTTATCAACTAGTTTCTCCACGTTAAGGACGCACTAGAAGTAATATTGCCACCCCATTTTACCTATAACACAGGCGCAACTTGTTTAACATGGGTAATTACAACGTGTGTCAGCTGATTTACAAAAGTGCTTCATGATCAAGTTCAATATAATAGAAGAAATAACACCCCACCACCTCGGAAGGCTCGGTCACGTAAAACATATGGAAGGGAGTCGATGCGTAAAAAGGTATATTTGAGACAGTCTAGGCTGCTGTCGAACATATAGACTATTTTAAAAGTGTTGATGATAACAAGTGTGCCTTATATATCAAACAAATTGCAATATCTGTAAACGAAAATCACGAATTTTTCCTTAGACATCACGAACTGCGGACACAGCAACTTAGGGTGAAAACACACAATAGATTGTTGTAGCCCAGTTGCAAATTGTCACTACAAAAAAATCAAATTACATGTCGGTAAAGGTTTTTAACAAACTGACTGAAGACTCAATAACTACTCAGGAATATATTAAAACAAAGACTAGACAAATGACTGTTGGATAAATGTATTTACTCTGTAAACAAATTTTTTATCAAAATTTCATATGAATGAGATTAATTTATTTCTTTTTACACGCTTTATATTAGCTTCACTTGTATGTCAGTATGTAACTTGAGCTCGATTTTGTCCTACTTTGAACGATCAGATTTAATTCATACTTTGCACACCTGTCAAAGGTCGATGACAATGCAATAATATAGTATCATGGAGCTGATCTGATGATGGAGTGGGAAGGTGGCCATAGGAACTCCTGTACTAAACAAGATAGACCCTTCGTGTTTGGGCCAGTATGTTTATATCGCGTGAAAATGCAATAATATGGTACCATGGAGCTGATCTGATGATGGAGTCGGAAGGTGGCCATAGGAACTCCTGTACTAAACAAGATAGACCCTTCGTGTTTGGGCCCGTATGTTTATATCGCGTGACAATGCAATAATATGGTACCATGGAGCTGATCTGATGATGGAGTCGGAAGGTGGCCATAGGAACTCCTGTACTAAACAAGATAGACCCTTCGTGTTTGGGCTCGTATGTTTATATCGCGTGACAATGCAATAATATGGTACCATGGAGCTGATCTGATGATGGAGTCGGAAGGTGGCCATAGGAACTCCTGTACTAAACAAGATAGACCCTTCGTGTTTGGGCCCGTATGTTTATATCGCGTGACAATGCAATAATATGGTACCATGGAGCTGATCTGATGATGGAGTCGGAAGGTGGCCATAGGAACTCCTGTACTAAACAAGATAGACCCTTCGTGTTTGGGCCCGTATGTTTATATCGCGTGACAATGCAATAATATGGTACCATGGAGCTGATCTGATGATGGAGTCGGAAGGTGGCCATAGGAACTCCTGTACTAAACAAGATAGACCCTTCGTGTTTGGGCCCGTATGTTTATATCGCGTGACAATGCAATAATATGGTACCATGGACCTGATCTGATGATGGAGTCGGAAGGTGGCCATAGGAACTCCTGTACTAAACAAGATAGACCCGTCGTGTTTGGGCTCGTATGTTTATATCGCGTCAAAATGCAATAATATGGTACAATGGAGCTGATCTGATGATGGAGTCGGAAGGTGGCCATAGGAACTCCTGTACTAAACAAGATAGACCCTTCGTGTTTGGGCTCGTATGTTTATATCGCGTGACAATGCAATAATATGGTACCATGGAGCTGATCTGATGATGGAGTCGGAAGGTGGCCATAGGAACTCCTGTACTAAACAAGATAGACCCGTCGTGTTTGGGCTCGTATGTTTATATCGCGTCAAAATGCAATAATATGGTACAATGGAGCTGATCTGATGATGGAGTCGGAAGGTGGCCATAGGAACTCCTGTACTAAACAAGATAGACCCTTCGTGTTTGGGCTCGTATGTTTATATCGCGTGACAATGCAATAATATGGTACCATGGAGCTGATCTGATGATGGAGTCGGAAGGTGGCCATAGGAACTCCTGTACTAAACAAGATAGACCCGTCGTGTTTGGGCTCGTATGTTTATATCGCGTCAAAATGCAATAATATGGTACAATGGAGCTGATCTGATGATGGAGTCGGAAGGTGGCCATAGGAACTCCTGTACTAAACAAGATAGACCCTTCGTGTTTGGGCTCGTATGTTTATATCGCGTGACAATGCAATAATATGGTACCATGGAGCTGATCTGATGATGGAGTCGGAAGGTGGCCATAGGAACTCCTGTACTAAACAAGATAGACCCGTCGTGTTTGGGCTCGTTTTACTTGTCTTGGCTAGCACTCTGCTGCTACATGATATGCAGGATCTCAAAAGCTTGTATTTAAAAACATTTAAACAAAAATCAACTAAAAAATGAAAAATAAATAATAGTTTAAAAAAACTAAAAAAAACACGCTTTTATAAAAAATCCAACTAAAAAAACAAAAAATAAAATTTAATATAATATAAAAAAGCGTGGGGTGTATTCAATTAATAATATAATATCTTAAAAAGCGCTTTGAATACACCCCACGCTTTTTTATATTATATTAAATTTTATTTTTTGTTTTTTTAGTTGGATTTTTTATAAAAGCGTGTTTTTTTTTAGTTTTTTTAAACTATTATTTATTTTTTGTTAATTTTGTAATACTTCTGTGTTTGTTTTTAACAATCTTAAGGAAAATTTGCACGCGTCATAAGCAAAACATGTGAGTCTTGTATATATTCTTATGTCACTTCAAATTTATGTTAGGTTTAATCAAATAAATGAATTCGGTTGATTGATTGAAACAAGATATTTTAACGAATGCTTTTTATATGAAAAGTCTCATCTGTCGTCCATATATTTGATTGCCTGCTTCGCAATAAAAGAATAAAACTTCCTGCGTCCGAGCGGCCTGTCGTAAGAGCGGACATAAACACCCCACAGACATGTGGTAAGTGGATGGCTACCACTCCTGGTCTAGAGTATAAGTGGCCGGTTCTAATTTCCGTTTAGAGAGCGGCAGGTGGGCCATCTGCCTGTCTGCTGAACTCTTTCAACTTTCCCCATCTACCCTATCCCATCACTCTATTTCATTCTCTCTATCCCTTACCTTCTATCAAACTCCTCTATACCATCCCTCCTAACCCATTCTAAAGGCAGGCAACGTGTTGGCCTCACCTTTGGTGTTGCAATTTTCTATAAGGGACGCTAAATAGTTTCCATTACGTAGATTGTCTCCCATTTGCTAGCTGCGCAATAAAACCAATAATGTGATAAAAAAACGTTGCTGATAAGATGTTATTTTAAAATATTAGAATTTATTGTAAAATGTGTCCGCATCCCTGTTGTCAAGCAGGGCGGTGTTAGCTATTTAGCAAACCAGTAGTTACGATAAGTGGAGTGAAGGGATCCTTAAATTATCGAGACAAGGGTAAGTGTGACCACTTACTTACAGAAGTTATGAAATGTTCTATCCAACAAAATTTTAATGAACAGAACATAGTGTATAAGATCTAGCGAGGAAGAATTCCAAGACGAAGGGTCGGTCAGGCGGATATGACGATATCCGCCTGACCGACCCTTTATTATAAAACTTCTTCCGTATTTACCAAAAATGGGGCTACGGAGTCCTAAACATTAGTTACCACTTAAGATACAATGCAACTTAAGATACAATAAACTTAAGACACAATACAAATTAAGATTAAATACAACAAATGCTATTGCCGAACCAGGAACGTTCTAGAAACCACAATAAGGTTAACCGTGAATGAAGAAATCCAGTAGGAGATCATGAGAAATAAGGAGACCAGATCGCTCCTGGCGTGCTTTTAACTAAAGAATGAGAAAGATCAAATTGTAATAAATAAAACAAGGTGATAGACAGAGAGACAAAGTGCAAATATACTTGGAATAGATTCATATAAATAGTTGTAAATACAAGTATATATGTTAAATATAGGTCTACCTTACATAATACCTATTGATAAAGATGTTAGTTATAAATATGATACTAATGAAAATACACAAGCAATAAAGGTAACTAAATAATCGTAACAAACAAATACATCAAAATATTGTAATTTAAGAATAAGTAAAATATAATAATTATATAATGTGTATTCGCAGAATAAGAAAATGATAAAAAAATATGATCCATAAAAAGAGAGTGATCAAGACGCAGGAAACCCCGACCATGATCCAAACCTGGCAGAGGGACTTAGAATCCCCTGAGGTCGATGTGGAGACGGTAGAAGCTATTCGTCCCCATCTATCCCGATGGGTCACGCGGAAACGCGGGTCCCTGATTTATATAGGATGACGTAGATGCTTACCGGGCACGGGTGTTTAGATAGGTATCTGCACTAGATCGTGGGATGTTTGTCTTACCCTCAATGTCAAGTACGGCACGCTCGATTCTACGTTTCACACGCTGGTCGAGTGCACTGCATGTAAATCTCACAGGTTCGAGATTGACGTCATTGTAGAGCCGATCGATTCGCTGTGGAGCTCGGTCGAGGCCTTGCTCTACCTAATGGTTTCTAATTTTGCGAGTTAGTAATGACCCAAAAGGAGAACGCCGAGCTAAAAAAGGAGAGAAATGCGATCGCGTCCTCCGGCTGTCGTCGTCAGACTGGCACTAGGAGACGCAGATACGTGCACAATCTTCACATCACAATCACTCGAGGGGATGGAGTTGGGGAACTCCGCTCTTAGTGAAGTGGTTTACCATAGCCAATCCGGAGTGAATCCAGAAGGAAGCGCATGGGACAACATAGTGTTGATAGTAACCACGTATACCAGATCCTGGTCCGTCCCAATCCTTGCTTGTTAAAAGGGCGCTTAGTGAGGTAGTTGGGAACGTCTTCACCAGAGTCCTTTCATTTCCAAATGAAATGAAATGAAATCAAATCATCATTTATTTCATGAAATATAAAATAAAAAAGATGGTAGGATTGTTTCATAGTTTCACATGTTTTTGCCTCTAGGGCGTGCAAAATGTACATATTATAATTAAGAATTCAGTACTAATATTACATTAATATTAAAAAAAAATCATTCATAATAATAATAAATTAAGCATAATCTTAACATTTAGTAATTCTTTAAAATATTTAGTCCGTTGCCCCCACCGACCCAGATTCAGTTCGAAATGAATTTCCCCTGGTTATCAAAAAAGAGATGCCGATAAATAGAAAAATACAACCTAAGAAAAATTGAGTGTTGAGACTACAGTTATATCTGGCGTTATTACTTAATTAAAGAGAATTTAAAGTCATTTATAAGTCAATCTCGAAGGAAACCTCATTTATGACAGCATATTTTAAACAAAATACGCCCAAAGGCACGTTCGTGTGGAATTAACATAATTAAGACGACATCCGAGGTATTAGCGTCAACAAAATTACTGTACAACAAAATCGTGTAACAATTTCTTTATAAAATTTATGACAATATTTCGTAGAGCAGCGTTAAACCGTGTAAAAATGTAGGAAATTGCGGGTCGGTGGCTAACGAGCCAGAAATGTTGCAACAACACTTGTCGCACCTAATTTTATTCTGTACATATTTATTTGTATGGTTGCATTATTGTGCATGCCTATACATATATCGCATGTTTAATAAAACAAATAAAGTTCTATAAAAATTGAGTTTATGTTGTGTGGGAATGAGTATTTAAAGTGTTGGCCTTTTTCTTAAAGCATGACCTTAGCAGACAGGCAGACGGCCCACCTGATGCAAAGCGGTTAGTATCGCCTACGGATATTTGTAACACCAAAGGTGGTAACTATGTACTGCCGCTCTCTAAAGAGACTGGAACCGGGCTACTAATGCCAGAACACAACTTAAGGTTGTTTATGGCGGCATACTCTAGAGTCTAGACTAAGGTTAGTAGCCATACAGATGGGCAAATAATACCTACTATCTGGCTGTGGGTTGTTTTGTCGCCTCTTACGACAGGCCGCCCGGCCGCAAGAAATTGTATTCTTTTACCGTTCCTACACGGATAGACGACTTATTGCGAGTTGTTCTTTGTTTGTTAATAAATTATAAATCAAAATTATCTCAAGTTGTTAAATGGTCTTTACTCTGAAAGTGTAAGAATTTATATTCAAGAAAATTAAATGAAGTTTTTCAAGTGATAAGTATAATAATATAATGTATATAATTATTAGTTGAGTTAGAGAGTAGAGAACTTATATACATTACTAACTTCTGCCCGTGAACTCGTCCGTGTGGAATAGTTAAACAAACTTTAAAAAAAAACCCCGATTTTAAAACATTCTTCATTACTGCTCCGCTCCTATTAATCTTAGCGTGATTGCTGATTGACACATTGCTGCCGTGACGGAAACGCGAACAAAGTTTCGCTGGCACATGTTAGAAATAACTTCGCTTTGTGTTTTAATAATCCATATTGTTTTGATCAGATACCTTGTGTTTCTCAAAATTAATGAGCGTCGGTTTCAAGAGTACTTGGTGCTCTCTGGGAGGACCTGAATCAAGGGGCCAGCACTTCAAGGGCCACTTGGAAAATGTCAAATATACAACGAAAAATGCCACCTTATTGAAAAAACAACAAGTTTACTTTCACAGCTGTGTGCTTTATTTTTATTACTAGCGGCCCCGGTAGACTTTGTCCTGCTCTGAAAAAATAAAATCTAGGACCCGATCCTAGCGCCACCTACCGGTTCCAATTATGGATTTTAATCATCCTGGGACCCACTCAAACACAGAAAAACAAAATCATCAAATACGCTCCCGGTGGTTAGGAGGATTCTAGAACCCGATCTCAGCGCCACCTACCGGTTCCAACGGTATAAAAAGTATCCTATCTTTCAAGTTGGATCAAACTGCACACGGTGTGCAAATTTGATTAAATTCGGTTAAGTAGTTTAGGAGTCCATCGCGGACAAACACCGTGACCCGTAGGTAATTTATATATATTAAGATAGGCTATATTCTGTTTGCGACTTTGCTCGCGTTACTATTTATCCATTTGCCTTACTATCGGTTGGGTTAATATATAAGGAATTTAATTACGACGCTATTTTTGCAACTAAAGTTTTTCTTTCGTTCTTTCGGTTGCATTTTGACAATACTGGAATGGAGCTTATGCAACTTGTAACCGGTAGTAAGGCAAATGAATTTTTGATTAGATATAGGAACGGGCCTATAGAAAAGCTTGGCAGATACTGTCCTTTCTCCCTTCATAATTAAAGTCTCTGTCAAAGGCATCCTAGCAGCCATGACAACAAATTGTATTTTATAGTGTGGATGCCATAAATAAGCGAACCATTCTAGTAATTAAATGTTAATAAATAACGTAAATAATCACTATTGATAATGTAAATTGTTTGGAAATAAATTCAATTGAATTGAATTGAAAAATATGGAGAGGCCCGACTCCAGCAGTTGACGTTTGAGAGAGAGAGAGAGATAACACTTTATTGCACACCAAAATATACAATTACAAAAACAGACCATATTTATAATATTTTCTAGGCAATACAATAGGCGGCCTTATCGCTCAAAGCGATCTCTTCCAGGCATCTTAATTACAGAAATTTGAATCAGGCAATGTAGGTGGTGCAGGAAAAAGAGAATAGATATTTAAAAATTCAAACTAATTTAAGATATAAATATACAAATACATTTAAAGACTAGTATTATAGTATTTATTTATTATTTAACCTTACCCATAGAAGACAGTGATCTGGGCTCAGTATTCTACTTATAGTCTTGAGGGACTATGGGTAGAATACGATACAAATAAGTTAAATTTTCTTACATTGTATTCAATAGTATGTAATTTTATAATTGTTTTAATAAATCTATACATAATATTTAATAAATTTATACTTAATTTAATTCATATAGACATTATATAAAGACGGAAAATGAAATAGTCTCGAACCGAGTTGACAGAACGTAATAGGAAAATCGAAGTGTTTGCTATGAATTAATAATTTCGTTCCGCCATTGGTCCACGTAAACCGATGACTTGTTATACACTAATAGTCAATTTATCATTAATTGGATCGAGTGTGATGAATAGAAAAACGAAAAAAAATACTGGAAAAATGACGGAATGAAAACTTTTTGTCACAATTCATAATAATATGAAATGAATACTATCCGTCTTTAAACAAACATGTTTAATATGTTATTACGAGTTGCAGGACTCCAATTGAAATGCCGCTAGAATTACTATAGAGTTTACTATACAAACACGTATAGCACAGCTACAAATATAATAACACGCGCAAACTCCGTCACTAGATTACCGAATGTACACAAGTCTTGCTACGCTCGTGGTTATCGCTGGACTGCCTCCTCTCTCAAATGGGCATTGCTTTATACTGCACAGATCCAATATAGCCTGCCGCGTGGACCGAATTTCTTAGAATCAGCCGCCAGCCATCATCATTTAAAGCCGAAACACCTGACAGTGATCACAATACAACAATAGGCCGTAAAATATTACAATACACAATGGGCTGTGTTTTTAATCACGCATTTTAAACACAAAGTAAACAAAAGAAATCCAAATGCCTGAACTGTGTTTCTACAGGGCTGCAGGTGTGAATTTGTCTTTGTAGGCGTCTAGGACGTAACAATATTAAACATTTACTTATTTATCTACTGTAATATATTTTAATCTAAAATGCTTATGACATATAATGTTAATAAATATATTTATTTAGTTTATTTCGTATATATTGGTATTATAGAAATGTGTCTGGATTTATGTATGTATTAAATTTATAAATTAGTGTTAATATTTAAATTGTACAGTCCTACCTTTTTTCTGCTCCACCTACATCATCAGATTAGTTAAGAATTTATTTTAAGCTAGGTTGCCTGGAATAGATCGCTTTTAGCGATAAGGCCACAAGCTCGGCATAAAATTAACTAACCCCGTCAAGTCTCTCAAAAGCGACTCACCAGCTTCACCACAGCCTCCAGCTATCAAATATTTGAGATGCTGGGGCGTTAGACTACCTAGGCTCCCGGCAGAGCCACTATTGAAAGACCGGACGGCATTTCTGACATCTTTCATGGTGACACTCATTGCGCTGTCGAAATTCGGTGGATCTGGTAGTACGGTGTCTGGTGGGGATGGTGGATGTTTGTCACAAAAACGAAAAAAAATTTACAAAATGAAAATCACAAAATGAATATGATTTTGTTTTTGTAATTGTTTGTTTGAATTTTGGTAAGCAACAGTGTTATCTAAACTCATCTAATCTTACGTGTAAATTAAATTATAAATAAACAATTGTTTTTTACAGCAGACCCTAAAAACAAATTTATTAAAACGGCCTCTAACACAGAGGTATAAATGCCGGAGTCAATATGTAACGATATTTACGTTGCTGTTCAGGTATTTAATGCTTTGCAGTAACCGTTTATTCATCAACGGTGACTGCGGCAAACACAACTTTTTGAATCACCCAGTGTTTTCAAAAATAATATTTTTATTAAAGTTAGTGTTATAATCGCCATTTGGAAAAGACATTTTAATTTTATTACTTCTTTATTGGATTTTCGATGTGTATTTATTATTACTTTTCCTTTGGCTAGCAAAGTTATATTATTTTTAAAATAATACCTTAAAAATAAATAAACTAAACTATACTATAAATAAAGCTATACTTACAAAACAACATAAATCTATAAATAAAAAGTTTACTCCAAAACGCGGTCGGCGGGGAGCGTGCCCAAAATGTTGGCCGCATTTCCGCGTTGGATGGCAACGCTAATCCGTTGTCCTAGGTGCAAGCTAGCCTTTTGGTCACACGAGACCTCAATTAGACGCGTTGAGAGGTCTCGATAGAGGTGATCAGCTCCAGGCCCCCACGGCCCCAGGGTTTCGATCCAGAAAGCCACAACCCACTACCAATGGATACATATTTGCGACATTTCAGGGCCTCCTGGTGTGCAGCAGCAGACCCGGCTATCACGTTTAATTTAAATTATTTCACCTACTTAATAGTCTTGTGAGACGAGAGCTATGTATTAATAATATTAGTGGTTTAGTCGTGTTACATTTTCTTTAGTTAAAGTGTTTGTAATTGCTTTTTATAATTGCTTTTCCTTATTTCAATTTGAGTCAAATAAGTTAATAAAGTAATAACTAAGATAACTTAGTGGCAAAGACACTAGCGTCTCACTTAAATAACAAAGATTCAAATATTAGCTGGAGAGCATATACTGCTTGGACAAGTTTCTGACAGAATATGTATATTGTTACAATTACCACTTGCTGATGACGAAGTAAACATGATGAGGAATTTTCCCCTTGGGGATTACCTTACCTTATCAGTAAGATATTTATGGATTGGTGAACATGTATTACAAATAATTATATACCCTAATGCAATATATTCCTGAAGTCAGCTTGATGTCTTATGCAACTAAAAAGCTAGTATACCTCGGGTAAAATTTTAACGTTGTCAAACGTCGGGCACTTGATTTTTTACATTAATTTTAATATTTATATATAGTTTACAATTAGTATTTAATTTATTTTTGTGTATGATAATATTTTAATCATATTCCTTCTTACCTTAAGGAAATTTCTAAGTTCCTTCATAAATCACACGGCTTCGATTTGCTCTCTTCTAATAAGCTCCTCTTAAAGTTACCTGGACATTCTTTAACATTTTATTTCAAATCCTTCGCTGTGCAGGGTGTTCGCCTTTGACAGAGTTTGCCCGTAGATGTCGGAAAAGATTCATTACTTGCTTTAAAATCTGTCAAAATCCATTACCTTAATTCCGTATAAGTATTTTGATTTTCCATTTTGAAATTGTATTTTATGTGAACAATAAAGTGTTATCTGTCTATCATTCAATAGTGTAATGGTATGCCATTACACTATCGAATGATAGACAGATAACACTTTATTGTAAAGAAAGAAATAAATAAAAGAAAGAGTGTAACAGTCTTTTCAAGAGTATCGAATCTACACTCGTTACCGTAAGCAGATCTTATAAGGAATATTAAAATGCTCGTTTCCTTTCAAGAGACAGGTATTAAATTCCTCGTTCGTTGTACGTTGTCCTCGTTGTACGTGAGACGAGGATCGTTCTACCAATTTGTGCTTTTAGAAAAAAAACGCATTACCTTTGGATCTAATGCCATTATGGTACCGGTAAGAAAGGAAATTGTTTTGGCCTACTTTTCGATAGGGACGTTTTATTTAACAAACAGTTAGGCAAACAATTTTATTGACAATATAATGGTGATATTCGAACGTATCTGTATAATTTGGTACTTGACAGTCAATAGAAATACTTTTTACGGGTGTGGTATAGTTATAGGGCACATTTATTTATTATTTGAGATATAAAATAATTTTTGGTGGTTATAAACATAACCACGAAGGCTAAGGCGGGTGCGAAGCGAATAAAAAAGTTCGGATCTGTTAATCCTTATTATAAAAATGAATGTTTGTCTGTATGTGCTTTATAAAATGGTAAACTATACATTCGAACATGTGATGATCCTTAGCAAAGTGGTTGTGCATGAGCCAAAGAAGGTTTCTGAGTTGGTTCACAATGGGACCCGGCAGGTGGCGCTGCTGTCGGCATATCGATTGAAGCTTTTCCGGGCAGGACGACGTCTGCCGGAACAGCTAGTTATATGTAAAAATGAATGTTTGTCTGTATGTCCTTTATAGAATCGTAAACTATATACATTTGATCATGTGATGATCTTTAGCAAAGTGGTTGTGCATGAGCCAGATAAGGTTTCTGAATTGGTTCACAATTGTACCGGGTAGGTGGCGCTGCTGTCAGCAATTATCTATTGAAGATTTTCCAGGCAGGACGACTTCTGCCGGGACAGCTAGTAATAAATAAATTTTAATATGCACTACAACTATACTCCATCCCTTTTTATTATCATAAATAACGTCACAGCCTCCTTGAATTTATATTCACTGCTATGTGACGTCATAATTCAATCAAGTCAAATATTTTATTCATTATTCTTCAAATACTAATTAAAAATATTGTTACAACCTAGGCCCCGATAAAGATAAGTTCCACGTACAAATCTGTAAAAGCATATTTTATTACCTGTCGGCATTTGAACTAATTGTAATCCTCTTATAATCCTCTGCTTTTGTTCACTTATTTATTGGAATACATTACTAGTGGAGAACAGCCTATTGTAGTCGCTCATTAGCATGATTAGCCAGGTGTTACAAGCTAATTCTAGGAAACTGTGGCGACGTTGCCGGGCGGGCACATTTGTATTTGTGAAGTATAAAACGACAGCCTGACGGAGAGAGGGGGCAGTCAAGCTACAGCTACGATACGGGTGTGACGTGTGTACATTCGGGAATCTAATAGTGACGGACTCTGCGCGTTTTATTGAATTACGACCTTCTGCATTACGTTTGGATTTATTGTGTTCTGTTATATTTGTACCAGTGTTATACGTGTTTGTATAATTCTAATATACTTTATAGTAATTTTAACGGCAATTTATATAATATGATATGATTAAGCTGTTGGATATGTAACAAATAAATAATTATAATACGTGGGGTGTTGCTACTTTAAAGATTTAACTTTTGTTATTTAAATAATTTCATTCTAACATCCTAATAAAACAAATAAAGTGTTAAACCAATTAAGAAATGAAAAAAATACAACTTTTTGGAAAGGTTAAGTGAATACATAGAATAATTTTTAAATCTTGCAGTCATGAACATAATTATGGAAGTTCAATTTTTCTTTATAAGGATGGATTTACATTATTTTGTAATGTAGCGTAAGTAAGTAATGAATATATGAAGGAGACAGGATTATATGATGACGAGGGTGTGACATTTTCCTCTTACATCTTCAGCGGATTTAGTCAAGTCTGTTATTGTCATGCGTGGAATTGTTACGATCTGCAGGCTTCGTATTTAATGTCTGCTGAAAGATCACAAACTCTATTATGCTTTGGCCTCATCTGGGACAATGTTACAGATTTATGTCGTTGTGTTTTGTTAACATATTGCATTTAAAAGTCTGTGTCGATTTCAGATATATATTTTATGTTTTTCAGCTTTTATTTATTTAGATTTTATATAGAAATTGTTAGGTATTGTTGTTAGACGTATGTAAGGTGAGTGACATGTGTGATTTATAATACTAGCTCTCCCGGCAGACTTCGTCCTGCCCGGAATAGCTTCAATTATAATTAAGAAATAAAAAATAGGGGTTGATCTTAGAGGGTTGAAAATTTAAGGTTGTATGTATTTTTTAATGCTGTATCATAAAAATAAAAAATAAAAAATTATCTAACAATTTAAACAAATATTTAGGGGTGGACTACCCTTAACATTTAAGGGGATGAAAAATATGTCCGATTCTCAGACCTACCCAAAATGCACACAAAATTTCATGAGAACCAGTCAAGCTGTTTCGGAGGAGTTTAACTACAAACACCGCGACACGAGAATTTTATATATTAGATAATGTTATGATGTAATGAGGTTTTGTGAAATGAAGAAGTTGCGTTTGACGCAAACACGTTGTATGCGGATATAACGATGGATTTAATGTATAACTTGTGATAACTTGGTAATGACGTTAAATATTGACAAATAACGTATGTATATAGACTAACGTGGCTATAAGTTAACTGCGTTACTTTTAACGCTTTAAATAAGACGCATTCGGCCACAGCCTAAATCTTCAACACTAACGCAGATAAAGCGCTAACATTAGAAGTGCATACGCCCTAATATGTACAGATAATTCATTGCAATTTTCAACCTTGTAAGCTTAATCTGAAATAACATTACAGCCTCTAAGAACGTGCAGCGAAAATTGAACAATAGAAACGGCTTATGATGACCTTACTCGAAGATCGGCCATAAACACAAAGGGATTTGCGATTGACAATAGATGGTTACATTTCAGTACTTATCGTTAATAGAATTACAGATAATTTAATTACTATCAAC
Source organism: Dendrolimus pini (assembly GCA_949752895.1). Lineage (NCBI taxonomy): Eukaryota > Metazoa > Arthropoda > Insecta > Lepidoptera > Lasiocampidae > Dendrolimus > Dendrolimus pini. The sequence goes on from OX457143.1 coordinate 5,156,623, forward strand.
ACGTGCTCACAAAAGGATTATCGATTTGCCGAATACGCCGTTGCTGCAATATGATATGAATTGTAATTAAGTTTTTGAATTTTTATTTATTACATGCGTTCAGAAGATAAGACTGGCTTTCCTGATAAGCGTTTACTATCGGCTATGGATATCTGTAGCACTAAAGGTGCTACCAATGTGCTGCCGCTCTGTAAAGAGAGACCGAAGCCTAGCCACGAGTGCCGGAACACAATTTAAGGTTTTTATGGCGGCATACTCTAGACCAGGGGCTATAGACATCCAGACGGCAAACACCCTAACCACCTGACTGTGGATTGTTTTGTCGCCTCTTACGACAGACCGGCCGCAGGAAAATGTATTCTTTGTCCGTTCTTGCACGGATTTAGTTGGATTCTTTGTCCTATCTTTACATTCCTGACTTTTTTGTTCTTGTAGAGTAAATAAATATATATCCAATCCTATTGTAACGTATTGAGGACAAAAAATTGAAGAAGCAAGTAGCACTAAATTTTTAGGTACCTATTCATATTGATAGTGATTTAAGATATAATACTCATATTAACGACTTATGCAACAGGATATCTCGATTTTCTTATGGCCTGTATAACTTAAGTAAGTTGTCGACCAAAAAGCAGTTATAACGGCTTATGATGGCTATGTTGTTTCTTTGTTACGGTACGGTCTTACATTTTGGGGCAATAGCACTGGTAAAGAACGCGTGTTTATAGCGCAAAAACGCTGTATACGTGCTATATTTCATATAATAAAAACAGATTCTTGTAAACCATATTTTATATCCCTAAAACTACTGACATTACCATCATTATACATTTATGAAGTTGCTTTGTTTATTAAAAATAATCTACATTATTTACACACTAAACGCAACAGTAAGTGTAACAACTATTAATAATCGTTGTTTACTTATTATATATAATTAAAACTATAAATATTTAAATTAAAATAATACATATATGTAATTAATAAAAAATATAAATATCAATTAAATATAATATACAAAATAATTTAAAAGTCACCTAACATAATGTTTTACTGTAATTCGATACACGTAAAGGAACGTCGCAACGTGAACAAAAAAAAAAGACGACTGAATGACGGTGGAGAGAAAAAAAGACATTTTGGATTGGCTCATAGATGAGATTGCGTGTTCTAATTGTTACATATTTTGAAAACTGTTCTATATTATTTTATTCTAATATCTTAGTATTAATACAAGCCAAACTAAATAATACTTAATTTATTTTTAAAATAAGTGCTCATTATTCCCATACTGGGTAAGTTGTGTAAATAGATATTTCTTCTCCTTATAAGGGTTAAAAGAACGGTTGTTAACAGTGATTTGAAATTGTATTAAATATTTAGTAATTGTATTTGTATTTATTAATATGTAATGTAGTGTATGTAGTAACGTTTCTTTAAACCCTTAATAACTTATTTGTTACGTAAATTCTTCTTTCTTGTTTTATATAATGCAGAAAACCGTTATAAATTTTAGCATGGTATTTTAACTATTACATTAGATATTTCTGTACTATTACTTTCCTTATATTGTACGCTTGGATTGTCTCAACGCCTAGAAAAGCCACTTAGTGAGTAGGTCCCAATCTTTCCCTGTAGATGACCTTGCTTTATTGCTGACAATCCAAGTGGCTAAAAGGGGCATAGTAAAACATTCGCTGAGCTCGACTACATTGCGGTTCCAGGAATTTGGTTGGGAGTAATCTCCTCCCACTCTCTCCAAAATCTACTCCGTCGACGTGCCTGCGCCTCAAGTATTACAAGTTGCGAATAAGGAGTGCCGTGCTGTCCAGCATACTGCAAGGAATCTCAGGGGAGTGCGGTACCTATTCCAGGACTAGCCAGGAAAGCTGAACTTTGTTTGGCAAGAACCCATTAGTTACCATCTTATTTTCTTTAAAAAAAAATTAGTTTTAAATATACTTATTTTCTTACCCTTATTTTGATTGCGTTTTATTTATTTTAAAATAAAACGTGACATAAGCGCCATAACAGCTATCTTCTTTCACTTCATTCGAAAAGCACTTTGTTTTAAAACAGTCTATTCTGTATAGCGACTAAAATTTATAATAAACTACCACTGAAAATTAAGGAACTCAACATCAAAAGCTTTAAATTAAAATTAAGACAATTACTAATAAAAACAGCATATTACACAATACATGAGTATCTTTCTGACCCAAATACTGATACAGGAATCTGATTTTGTGACATGAGGAATCAATAATTATTAAGCATTATTATTATATTTTAATCTAAACATGATTAGTTTTAAATTATATTATTTTATAAGCTACATATGTGACAGGATACAGTGATACCTAATTTGTTATCATTATGGACATCATATTCAAACCTGTATACACAAAATAAATTACTTTGACTGTGTCTTTAAAATTAAAAAATGTTATTTAAGACGAACGTTGCAGAATAATAATTTTCTCCAGTGAGAAGGTGATTAAGTTTTTCATTAGAGCACAAAATTAACTGCCATAGCTTGGGGCACCCCGCCTCCCAGTTTAATGAAGATATTTTAGTTGTTTTTGGTCTAAAGCATAAGGATTTATAAATTGTGAACAATAAAGTTTTTCTACTTACAATAATAATGTTACAACCTAGGCCCCGACAAAGACAAATTCCACGTACAGATCTGTAGAAGCACATTTTATTATCTGTCGGCATTTGAACTAGTTGTAATCCTTTTATGATCGTCTTCTTTTGTTCACTAATTTATTGGCATACGTTTCTAGTGGAGAACAGCCGCCTATTGTTTTATTTATTATTGTACTTGCTCATTAGCATCATTAGCCAGGTGTTACAAGCTAATTCTAGGAAACTGTGGCGACGTTGCCGGGCGGGCACTTTTGCATTTGTGGAGCATAAAACAACAGCCTGATGGAGAGAGTCGACACGAGTCGGCACGTGTGTACATTCGGGAATCTAATAGTGACGGACTTTGCGACTTTTAGGAATTACGACCTTCTGCATTACGTTTGGATTTGTTGTATTCGGTTATATTTGTACCTGTGTTATACGTGTTTGTATAGTCTAATAAGCTCTATAATAATTCAAACGGTATTTTAATTCAGGTCCCACTAGTTCGTAACAATAACAACTGCTGGGTCACTCATCTTTAAGGGAGCGGATAGTATTCCCACCCTGTTTGTCCAAAGCTGCTTGGCAGATTTGATACATCGGTTATATTGATGTGCAGGTTTCATCATGATATTTTCGTTCGCGAGAGTACAAATCAAGTAAGGAACTTTTCAACATCTTACAGAACGCTGTAGCCTCCTCTTAAAGTATGAAGTATGGAGTGTGACTATGGCAAGTTGTGACGTGCAAAAATTTACGACTCAGATACTGTATTTATTATTATTTAGTCATGAATGAAAATTGTTTTTTGTCGTGTTATTTCAAGGGTCCCCCTTTTTTAAGAATTACATTTTAGAATTTATTGTAAAACTAGTTGACCCGGCGAACTTAGTACCGCCTATTTTCTGAATTCCTAAAAGACTTTGTTTCATGACACAAAAAAAGCAACAAAATTAGTCTAGGTGATTAGGAGGATTCTAAAACCCGATCTCTGTGCCACCTACCGGTTCTAACAGTGAATCTAAACCATCCGGGAACCCACTCAAACACACAAAAACAAAATCACCGAAATCGCTCCCGGTGATTAGGAGGATTCTAGAACCCGATCTCAGCGCCACCTACCGGTTCTAACACTGAATCTAAACCATCCGGGAACCCACTCAAACATACAAAAACTTAACCACCAAAATCGGTCCAGGTGATTAGGAGGATTCTAGAACCCGATCTCAGCGCCACCTACCGGTTCCATTTGTGGCTGTAAACATTCTAGAACCCACTCAAACACACAAACAAAATTTCATCAAAATCAAACGTATAGTTTACTATTCTATAAAGGACATACACACAAACATTCATTTTTATATATCAAGAAGAAGATGTATCAGCTACCCAATTACGTGTAAGCAGGGCCGTACCTTGAAACTAAAACTACATTGGGCACATGTCGGCTACGTAGACAGTTCCCATTCCTTTGAATAGCGGCCAGTTGTATAGAGCTATATTACATCCACTCCATGCGATGCCACGTTACGTACGCGACGCTTATGTAGTCACAGACAGTAGTAGCTTTACGTCTTAGACGTCGGACGGGTCTATCTATAACCGAGTTAAATGTAGTTGACGACGAGTCGAATTTGCTGCAACTAGCATAAAATGCGTGACACTCTTCCGCGTAGTTTGGTGCACACGCCAACCTTCCACGCATAAAGACATCTCAGACTTGTGCGTTGGCTTAAATTAGTTCTTCCTAGAATGTTTGATCAAGTCATCTCTCATCCCTTATACCACACATAATCCTTTCCAACAGCGCTCAACTGTCAAAACGTCTTACGCGTACCATAATCTAGCCAAAACTCATATAAGTGATTACAGCCGGATATGACCAGTTTAAGAAGGCCTCTCCTATATGACTGACTTAGCAATCTTGCGCTGCGAATGATAAGGGATTAATGTGTTATGAGAGGTCATGCCAGTTTGGTTATTAAGGACTTTATTACAATTGCTGTTATGGAATCGTGAGTGAGATTAAAAGCTTTCAACATATATATGAATGTTTAGTAGCTGAGACTTTGATGTCTATATAATAATATCAGCCAATAAAACCACTGGTGGGATTTTAACAAATGTAGGTACGACATGAGGCATTCAGATTGCAAAAACAAATAATAATTTAAGATGTTCAACCATGTAACTTATGGTTTACAAAATGTGTGTATGGGCATGTGGAGTCAACAAATAAGTTTTTGAGTCAGCGTGTTTACGACGTCATTACAGGTTATGAGTCCCGGATTTATCAATACGATCCAGAAACGAAGCGCCAGTTGATGGTTTAGGGGTTTCAAAACGAATCAAGGCCTACCAAAATGAAGCATCTAGAAGCGGGGGGAAGATTATGATCGTGAGTTTTTTCAATTTAACTGCCTACTTGGTGTCAATTCCTTTACGGAACCAAATAAGCATCAACGCAGAATGGTATATTAGAAAATGCTTGGCAGAAGTTTTCTCTGTTGTGAGCAACAAGCGACTAAACACAGAGCTCCGTGGGCTACTGCTCCACCACGAAGACGCGCCGCCCATTCCGCGCTCAAAACGAGGTACTTCCTGGACAGCATGCCGGTCAAACTCTTAGGTCACCCTACTTACAGCCCTGACCTAGCACCGTGTGACTTCTCTTTAATCCCTAAAATAAAAAATCTGCTCAAAGCGATACTACGATTTTCGTCGCGGGATACGCTGTCAGCGTTCGAGCAAGCTGTAAACGAGGTGTCTTTTGCGGTGGACTGGAAAAAGTGTTTCAAAAATTGGTTCAGACGCATGATGCTTTGTATCGTATAGAGGCTGGTGGAGAGATTACTTTGAAAAGATTTAATAAAAAATATTTACCTATAGAACATTTTATTTTATTTTCGCTAAACTTTCTTAGTGTCCCACGTATTTATAATTATATATTTACGTGTATATATCACAATTTTGACGAAAAAATAATGTCACTAGAACTCGTTAAATTAATTACGTCTTTAGTAGTATTCGCGTTTCAGTCTCTTAATACCTACACCTTTGGTACACATTTGTTAAATTATATCCTTAGCTTTACAATCAGCAAACTTCTAATCAGATTTCAGTTCAAACTGGCAACTGGTCCCGCAAACTTTGAGCAGATTAAACTTCGCGGCACAGGTAGGCATTTGTTAAAAGTTTGAGAAACCTTCGGGCTATAAATTTGGATATCTAGACGGGGTGATATTGCTTGGAGTTGTGTAACAAGTTTCGGGTCCCTCATTTATGGCTTTTTCGATTATAAGGCATTAGTTTCCAGTGTGGAAATTAAAAGTTTTTTGTATACATAGAGTAAATAATAAACATAAACAAAATACAATTAAAAACTAAAAATAATCTAAGTTGTAAATATTACAAGCTATTATAGACTGTGTAACAAATCGCTGCCAAATGGGAGCGTGCCCAGTAGGCTGGATAAATGCCGCGCGGCATGGCGATGCTTATTTGTTGGGCGAATTTTGGTATTAAATTATTAATTCTCCATGCTTATTGCTGGAGTATAGAAGAGAGACTGCTGATGGATAAGAAAGAAGAAACATTATTAAAACACATAGCCAGACATATTGAAGATATATTATTAAAAAGAGTATTATACTAACGGTCTTATTCATAGAGAGTTAGAGTAAGTCTGTACGCTTCTTTAAGAATCTAAACAAGTGGTCAAACAGTAAGAGTTAGGGTAACTAACTCTTTATGATTACGATCGTTAGTATATGGCAAAACAATAACGCTTGATGATGTGTGTCAAATAGGTGCAGTTCAGCAGTTGCCAGCAACGGATGCCTGTCGCTGGTTTTCAACTGCATTTTGGGACGGACGGATGTTGCATTTTTCTTAATTTAAATATATAATATGAATATAATAATCACGTAAACTATACGCTATTATTATATTCATACTATATATTTAAATTATTAGCGTAAGCGACACTCTTACAGATTGTCTGCTATGTTACGGACATGAAGACTGCCGCGGGTGCGGGAGTTCCTGATCCGGTCTTTCAGCGTCTTTCCACACATCCATCGCAGCGTATTCATCTCTGTGACACGTAGTTCTTGCTTGTGTCGCTCAAGTACAGGCCACGCTTCACTGACATACAAAAAGACGGGTCTAATGATGGATTTATAGACCTGTCCTTTTAATTTAATTGTATTTTGAGGTCACAAATGACACCTGTCACCTCACGCCACTTGGCCCTAGCTGCTGTGATACACTTGGCCCAAGCGGTTTTGACGTTGTGGTCGATATCCCCGGACGCACTAAATACAGATCCCAAGTATTTAAATTTAAGCCTATTACTATTTAGTTCCATGATAATAATAGATACACCCTACAGTTTGATTAGAATCTCAACTCATTACATGTCTTAAGCCCTAAAGCTCCCCTCTTCTTTTAAGAATATCAATATACAAAAGTAATAGGATACACAAACTCCTTATGATTAATAATACTAGTAGGTATATGTTGTATCTTTTTGTTTTACGACCGTCCTTCAAAGACCTTAAAATTTACGACGCGCGTCAAAATGGTTTACTTTAAATTTAGCATAGACGACGTTCTTGCACGCGTTTTGGCTAACTCTAGAGTATGTCCTTACACCGTCTGACAAGACATTTACTTAAGCGACAACTTATTACTTAACCACAAAATGTCTGTCCAAACGACAATAAGAACTTAACACGGCAGTTTTGAAAATTAACTAACTAGTGGTAATGTACACAGCCATGATAATTGATTTTTTTCAAGTAAACTAACTACTAAAGGACATATAAAGTGAAAAAAATAAAATAAGTTTAATCTATATATTAATACGTGAAGCAAAAACTTTGTACCTACCCCTCTTTACGAACATTAAGCGAACAGAGGACTATAAAATTTCGCACACTTATAGTTTATATAGAGAAGGAGCGCGTGCTGCTAATATTTTTTTTTAAATTATGCATAAAAATACATTAAATAAATAAAAAAACCCATTAAACACACTACCATGTATTTGACACACACACGCATATACGAGTATACTCTTTTGTTTCTTGTTAAAGTGAAATTAACAGTGTAGCCTTGGCGAAATCTGTGATTATAGAAGTATAGTCTATATACATTAATTATTATGGTCGAATTTCAACCACGGGCGACCACTAGCCATTGTAATTCTCCTACACTTTTTAAACTGTTTGAGTTAGGGCACTACTTTAACAAAAATGCTATATAAACGTACTATTTCAAAAAAAAATTGAATTGCAAACCAGTGTGTCTCATGCCATGTGAAACTACTTCAGTGCCTGTTCCTAATCCGTATACACCTTTAACAACATGGAGAAAGAGTTTTCAATCTACTATCAAAAGTACGACAATGTAGTTTTCAACATAAACATTTTTACGCCCGACCACATGCAAAGTATACCGTCTAAGTAACCTTACAAAAATACCCAACATTTCCTGGCGTAATTTTTTATTTTTCGTCTCCAGTTTTCCTCAAGTAAATAAGGAAAGTGGCCTTTTTAACATTTTTATCTTATCATCTTTAGAGATGCCTTCAGCCGTAAATTGTGCCATGATTGCTCTAATCAATCATAGCAAATACACGGCTCTGGTGTTTTGCATTTTATTATTATTGTTACGAGTGCGGGACTCGAATTAAAAAATGCCGTTGGAATTACTATAGAATTTATTAGAAGTATACAAACACGTGTAACACATGTAAAAGTAAGACAACACAATCAGTTCAAACGTAATGCGCGATTTAATAACACGCGCAACGTCCGTCACTATATAGGTTATCGAATGTACACAAGTCTCGGCTTGATCGTGGTTCTCGCTAGACTGACGATCTCTCCATTGGGCCATTGCTTTATAATGCACCGATGCAATATGTCTACGTGGCATACAGCGACGCAATTTCCTAGAAAACGTAATCCGCACACCTGCGTGATAATGCCTGCGAACGACCACAAACGAGTACAATACACAATAGCCTGTTTTCTAATAACAAATTTCTAAAAACAAAACAAAACGAAGCAAGACGTTAGTGACGGACTTTGCGCGTGTTATGGAATCGTTCATTACGTTTGCACTGGTTGTGTTCAGTTATATTTGTACCCTGTGTTATAAGTGTTTGTATAGTTCTAATAAATTCTATAGTCATTCTAACGGCATTTTAATTCGAGTTCTGCAACTTGTAAAAATAATAATAAATAAAACCTTTTTATCATCCAAATAATCTAAATAACAACCACTCACTGAATTAAAATAACAAGGATACAATAAACCCCGAATAATCCAATTCAAACATTATATCAGGTAAATTAAGTTTGATGGCCGTCCCATTAGGCATACGGGAAATTTAGTTTGCAAACAATTTCCATAACGAGAATTTGTTTACTTGTTGGAGTTGAGTCGGAAATGTTTTTCATGTGACAAACAAATGCCACTCAAGTTAAAAGTCCAGATATATAATAAATCTATATCAATAATAAATGAAAGTGTTTTTATCGTCTCAGGGCCGATTTTGCAATCACCAGATAAATGTAATAATCCTAATAATAATAATAATTAGTCAGAAGTAGCTTCGGTGGACCTGCAGCCCACCTTAGCCACTCACACCCATGTTGCCCTGTCTTCTATTTATTTTTAGGGGCCATGCAAGGAGTGGCGAGTCACCGTCTTCCCATTCTTCCATGTTCTCCGAACATTGCATATGGCAGACGCCATAGTTCTCATACTCCCAGATCCCTAGTAACACTAGCAGTTCACCCCAATAGCCCGGTACTTTTGGTTATCATTTCCCACAATAGTCCTACACTGGCCGGGGCTTGTCCTTGGGTGCATTATTATATGGTGTAGACAGGGATAATCGCCGGTCAGTGTCACGCCACATTTAGATTAAATTTGTCAAGGGGCCTCCACGTGTTGCCTTCCCACGCCCTCCCCCCCACGCAAACCCTCCAAAAGTTCGGGCCATTTTAATGGCCCGTGGTCTTTAAAGGTATACAATATAGTAATAATAATAATAATAATTCATAGAATAACGTATAATAAAGATGACCAATGTCAGTTGCCTGAATAAAGTCTGCCAATTGATTGGTTTAATTTTTCATTTCACCCAGGTTATTTGTTTATTTTATGAGTTCAGCAGACAGGCAGATGGCCCACCTGATGGAAAGTGGTTACCATCGCCTATGGATATTTTCAACACCAAAGGTGTTATAAGTGCACTGCTGTTCTCTAGAGGGAGACTGGGACCTGGCCACTAATACCAGAAAGAACTCAAAGTTTTTATGGCGTGTTATTCTAGACCAGGGGTGGTAGCCATCTAGACGGCCAAACATCCAGTTGGCTGTGGGTTATTTTGTTACCTCTTACGACTGTCCGCCTGGCCGCAGGAAAAGTGTATTCTTTCTCCGTTCTTGCATGGATAACTCAGGTAATAAATTATAACCTGAGATAACTTATAAAGTATTCGTTTTAGTGAAAACTGTGTCAGAATGAGCTTATTTTTACGCACCCAGACAACTATAAACCACTCCCGGCAAATTTCCCGCGGGATTCCCGTGATGAAAGTATCACACATTAAGCTTGGAACTTGGTAATAGCACCTGCGTGGAAATACTATGACCATCCGATACTATACCGACTAAAACCTCTCGGTATTCCAGCCTTTGCCTTACGCTAGGACCACGGTTATGCAACTTGCTACTTCTGGCCCGCTCTGGCAAGTGGTCAAAAGCTTACTACCTACACCATAACTATAAGAGAAATAATTTAAAAATATATAATTGCAATAAGCGTGTAACCTTTTACAAACAAACATATCTTACAACTAAAATATCAAGGACAAACAGATTAAGAAATACGCCTATACACACATATAATATGTAGATACATATACATAAAATATTTTATTTATTACTGTATTATTAACGATTTTTTTCAAAATACATCCTAATCTAGTCCTATTTACATTAACTTTCTTTTCTAGGCGCGTGTCATTCCTAGTCTTTTGTCCCATCATAGAACAAGACAGTTTAGAACAACAACTCACATATAAACCGTTTTAAAATAGCAACTGCATAGAGAACAGACGAGCGTGCATGACAAGAGCTATAAATGTCAAAGAAGCAAGTGAGGTGTGTAAGAATAAGCCAGAATGGCGCTCTGTTGTTCGTGCCTACCCCGCAAGATACCTGGCGTGAAGTTATGTATGTATGTAACTGCATAGATACTGTTATCTCATTTTCTCTTATGACACATTTCGGTATGTATAATCGATTCATGCTTTTCTGAGAAGTCACGAGCGGCGTTCGGTGCCCTTTAAGACCCGGCACTCGTATGCTGCACATCCTGCACTATAGGTAAGTCCGGAACTGTATTCTGAGATACATCCTTTGTTACGCCGCAAATAGTGGTGTGACTAGCTTACTGTATAGTATGTGGATAACACTTGGTCGCCTTCATAGCACTATCACTTAAGTTATACATTATATATCCAAACGCTGTTATAAACCTGAAATTGCATCATCTAGGATTTTATGACATCATATACGATGTCAAGCGCTGCTTGAAGATTTTATTGTCATATAAAATTTATTATTATAACCCATAAACGTGTAGTCCAGATAAGAGTGTTGTGATATTTTTATTAATGAACATTAAATTGTTTAAAGGTGACGTATCCTTATTCTAGTTTTTTTTAATATTGTTACGACCTAGGTGCCGACAAAGACAAAGCCACACCTGCAGCCATGTAGAAACACATTTTATTATCTTTTCGGCTTTTGGACTTCTTTTGTTTACTTTGTGATTAGAAAAACAGCTCATTGTGTATTATAATCTTTTATGGCAGTCATTAGCTAGGGGTGGTTCTAGGAAATTCAGTCCACGCGGCCGAGCAGATAAATTGCATCCGTGCAGTATAAAGCAATACCTCGATTGATGGACGAGGCAGTCGAGCAATAGCCACAAGCGAAACAATACGTGTGAACGTCGGTAATATATTTAGTGATGGACTTTGCGCGTGTTATTGAATTGTGTGCATTACGTTTGGACTGGTTGTGTTCAGTTATATTTGTACCTGTGTTATACGTATTTGTATAGTTCTAATAAACTCTATAATAATCCGAACGGCATTTTTATTCGAGTCCTGAAACTTGTAACGACTCTCCACTCGACTTTGCAGTTGATATCAGGTGAGAATAAAGTGTAAGCCTAACGACGCGCCTGCGGAACGCTCGGCGACTGAAAGTTCGGCTCAATACGCTCGCAATCTTTTATAAATAACCTATGGCACACCAGCGGAATTTCCGCCATGTTTCATCGCGTATAGATTCACGCCGATCCTGCAGTTGCCCAACTTGCCTATATACTAAAATGGAGGACGCTCACCTAGATGATAGCTGTTCATGCGATACTTGAAGACACCTAAATTATATGTTTGAGGAAAAGCAGCCGACAGTAAAGAGTTCTACTCCTCATCGGTACGTATTATAAAAGTGGAAGCATAGCACTTCGCTTGGTATTTCCACCATATATCGGAGAGGTGAACTCATACGGTTATTTGTCCGGGAGTAAACTGGTGAGGGAATAATTAATTCGTGCAATTTCGCGGTACACTTTCCGTCTTGTATCCTATAAAACTCTCTTTCTCTCATTCAGTGTGAGTACTTTCTTATAAAGGTAATCCAGAGATTTATTTTGTCTAGGCTAACAGCTTCTGCTTTTCTTTCACCTTCTCTCAATTGTTTGGGGTCACCATGTATGTGTCTTTTCCTTCCATATTCCTGTAGCAGGAAAGCTAACAGCTGTAGTCTTAAAAACCAATTTACAAGGATATGTGTAGATGAGCCTCCCACTTTTGACAAATTAGCTATTGAAATCAGAAAAAGGATGAATCAGTAAGTAAGTTGGTACCAGGATGAAATGAAGTTACTTGAGCTTATACACACACATTTTAATTCGTGCATCAGTGTGTGCAAATGGCAGCGAGGGTAACATCTCAGTAGGTGTCTCTATAAATGAAAATTCGAAAACAACGGTAAGTTATGCATAATATTTTGATTTTTTTAAAGTTTTATCATCAATTTTAGCTGTGTGCTATCGTTTACACTTGTATTTAAAAAAAAAGTAATGCAACCAAACAACCTTCATAAATTCTAAATTAATAATATACGTTACACTATGTATAAAGTGTAACGAAACACTTTCTCTACACAACCTAATAAAGTATTTTAAAAACAGGTTATTCAGTACCAACGCTCATGTATGGCAATGAAAGTTGCGTATGTCAGAAGAATCATGAAAGTAGCATACACGCGGTCGAAATCAGAGCTTTGAAAAGTATTTGAATAAGTGATATGATAAGAAACAGTGTGATAGGAGAACGTTGTGGATTGAAAGAGGATGTAGTGATACGAGTTGAAAAAGGAATGTTAAGGTGTTTTGGGCATGTAGAGAGAATGAATGAAAATAGAATCATAAAAAAAGGTATGACAGTAATGCGAGTTGTAGAGCCGGTGGTGGTCGACCGAGACGTACTCGTACTTCCCATGATCGAATTGAAGATAATTTTGGAAAAAGGTCATGTGAAAAGCATTTTGAATAAGCGTATGTATGAAGCGATTAATGAAAGTTGATGAAGCGAAAAGTGTTTTTCGGGATCGTGTGGAAATCCAGTGTCTCTGCCTACCTCTACTCCAATGAGAAACAGGCGTGACAGTATGTATGTTATTCTAAAAGAAAATCTCATTAAGATGCCTCGGAAAGTCCTTAAATAACATTCCATTAAAATGTAGGATCCTGAATAAATCCCGTTTAATTAAAATTCAAAAACAGCCATCACAGCCGTTAATAACAATGCCTTAAGCCCGAAATATCCGACCACTCTTAATGAAATCTAAACGCTTGGCCCAAAACCTGTGTACTTTCGCGTTGTAGCAAATGAACCACCTTCTGTTACATTTCGACGCTTTAGCTGAATGGAAATTCAGTCTTATTTGAAGCTTAATAAAGTTGAATATGTTTTAGTCCTTGTTTGTTGAATACAAATGTAATTTAGCACAAAGGTGTTATAAGGGTAGTAGTTGTACAGTGACTTATGTTCGTTTCTGTTTTGGATGTGAATGCATTTAAAACAGTAATTCAACTCCGCACAAATGAATAAATCAAAGAAAGAAAGATTTTTTTTATTTAAGACAAGATAGATGCAAAAAGATATAACAATAGTCATAACAGAATCGCGAAATAATAATAAATAAAATGAAAATTGGAATGTGCCCTTTTCTTTCATACTTTATAATTTGGTGATTTTACTCAGCTTTACTAAGTTTCATGAATTACACCAGTTTCATTAGCGTTTCATCTTTAAAAAAAATTCGAAAATTTTACACTACGTTTTTGAAGACACGTGAAGACTGACAGACAAATACGATACCACCTGGATGGGTGTTGTTTTGTCACCTCTTGTTGTAATGTTGTATTCTTTCTCCGTTCCTGAACGGATGAATATTACAAAGAGTCTTCTCCTCAGCTAAGCCGAGGATTAAACCGTAGTAAGTTACTTTATCTTACTTGTGTCGTATCCGAACGATAAATTAATTTATTAAATAATACACATTATGTATTATTTAATAATATACAAGAACTTACATAAAAAGTTAGTGAGTTTATTTATATATCACAAGTGAAATCGTGATTTGAGATTGAATGTAATATATATACACACACATATATATATATATATATATATATATATATATATTTATATATATCATTATATATACCCTACTGATGGTGAAAACCGCCTAAAAATCCGTTACGTGGCTTAGGAGGACTTAGCGGATATACAGACAGACAGATGCGAAAAGCAACTTTGTTATATACTATGTAAACTTCAGTAATTTTTAAATAATTAACCGACTTCGAAAAAAAAAGGAAGAGGTTCTCAATTCGTTGGAAACTTTTTAATTTTATATTTGAAGGTAGATACCGTAAGAACTATAACATTTAAAACGATTTTGATTTACTGTTATTTATGTATTAACTTTCAAACAACAGAAGCCTGGTGATTATTCGGGCTTAATTACGGGATTTCATTCTTAAAATGAAGGCACACTGGCAAGGAAACAGCTTTGATCGAGAGTAATTGTGGGAAACAGATCCCTAGAGTAGATTGGGGCCTAAAATAACATCGCCTACTGAATATTACATGAAGGGAGCCTTCCAAAATTAAGAGGTCAATAGTAAGGGGTTTGCTTAGATTGACTTTCTAACCTTCTATCTCCTAGGGTATTTATTTGAATCTGGTTGTGCCTACCACATCGTTGGCGCAGTACTTGAACTTCATATTATATTAATTTTATTATATTCATGTCTTTGTGACAGTTATATGTTTGTGCCGTTTGCTGTCGAGACGCTTGGACCGTGGGGTCCTGAAGCCAGGAGCTTCTACCAAAATTTATCGAAACGACTCATTGACTCTTCAGGTGATCAGAAGGCTGGTGTTCACCTCGGCCAACGGATCAGTATGGCGATCCAGCGAGGAAACGTAGCCAGCCTTGTGGGCACCTTACCCATAGAAGGCGGTGATCTGGGCTCTGTATTCTACTTATAGACTACGGGGGACTACGGGTAGAATACAATACAAATAAGTTAAGTTTTCTTACATTGTATTCAATAGTATGTAATTTTAGAAATATAAAGATATTCATGTCTTTTGAACATGTTTTTTTATGAATATCGAAATGTATCATATATTTATTTTTAAATACATTATTGTACCTATACGTGTATAATTATGACTATGTATATATGTATGTATTTGTATATTTATTAGTTAAATTAGTTTAAGAATTTATGTATACTTATATTGCTTTTTTCCTGCACCACCTACATCGCCTGATTCAAATTTGTTTTTGATTTAGGTTGTCTGGAAGAGATCGCTTGGAGCGATAAGGCCGCCGATTGTATTGCCTAGAAAATATTGTAAATTTGGTCAGTTTTTGTAATTGTATATTTTGGTGTGCAATATAGTGTTATCTCTCTCTCTCATATATGAACAATGAACATTTATGATAAAATTTCCTGTTAAATCTCTAAACTTTTCATTAAAATCTGTTGAGTAGTTTCGGAGTCTATTTGAGACAAACTTTAAGACCGATTGATAGGTAACTAGCATAATTTCTTAAAACGGTCAGCTATAATTAGATATAGCATGTAGTAGCATTTTATTTAAAACGTAAAGTTTGAATTTCAAACACTATTTTGTGGCTAAGTTTCGATAAAACGCAGACATGCAAGCAAAGTGAGAACATCAAATGATCAATTGGAGATGAAGTTTGTATTCAATACATATTTAACGAGGATAAAACCTCAGGTACAGTAATAGACATCTTACAAAAGAGGATTATTTGAACAAATACAACACAGAAAATGTCATTAGAACTTAACATCCAATGGTAAAGTTCAAAACCTAGCCAATAACTGCGCACCTAGCAATTGTTTCACGCTGTGCAATCTGAACTAACGTTCCTAAAGTAAATATTAACTTTCAATCGAATACTGTTCAAAGTTTAAACCAAACAGTGAAAGCCAATGAAAACTATGTAGAATGTAGAACAACAAATATAAATTAAATCAGAACCAATTAATCCAATCGATATAATACCACTTGTATTAAATACACGTGGATATGATTTATTATTTAAAAAGAAATAACCGGCTGTACCAAGAAGGCAGATGGTAGGTCCCACGCACTGAAAGGACGACTTTGAAAATTCAATGAGAATGTGACAGTGAAAATATGAAATCGATCACTCTATCAACAGTAAGTGCTGACGTTCAACGTGTATCTAATGTTAAATTTGCTCTTGATAGAGATGATGATGATAGAGAATTAAAAGACTATCTCTTTGGATTTTCAAAAGTTGTTGACCATATTTCAAGGTAATTTTATGTAATATCAATAAACATTAAATAAATAGAAAAATAATGAATATTTATAGCACTTACAATAAATTAAATATATTGATTTATTAAAGAATGTATAATTGAGTAAAAAAATATAACATTTTTTTTTTAAATTGTAAAAGATATACTTTATTTTGCGTATTTTCATAGTATACGTGAATTTTGTGATTCCAACAACACTTACGATTGGAAAAATACTTGTGATTGTGAAAAGAAACGTAAACTTTGATTCATATAATGCGATTTTTAGCAAAGTAATAAAATTTTGTAAGAATTTTTGAGAAAGAAGCGGAGCCTATTAAATAGATAATGCTTCATTGCTTACCAAATATACAATTACAAAAATACACAATTACTATATTGTCATGATAGAAACAATAGGCGGCCCTATCGCTTAAAGCAATCTCTTCCAGGCAACCTAACTTAAGGAATAATTTAACCTAATATGGCGATGTGGGTGGTGCAAATTAGTTATATCATAAATAGACATAATAGATAAGATAGAAAGTAAAAGAGTTATCATAAAAGGATGAAGTAAGTGCAGGTGGACTGAGTTTACGATACGTATGAGTGCGCAAATTGTGGGAAGTAGAAAGGCGAAGGAATTCAAAAAATTCCTTAAGATAGGGAGGACTACTAGGAATAAATAATTATTATTATCTAATACTTATCTTTATTTTGCAGATGATGACTAAAGTGAAGACCCAGGGCCTTGTGTCCGATTTGATGCCATGTATCAAATTGATGCAAGCCGTTGGGCACTTTCTATTCAACTACTATGACGGTAAGAATACAATACCGAAAGAGACTATTCATGTCTTCTAGAAAATACCTGATGAGATGAAATTTTTATCAAAATTAATAATAGGGCAGCGGACAACCTAATCAACTCAGATATTTTTTTATTCTTATAAACATTGCCATCTTATAGATATTGTACAAGCGTACTTACTTGTATTTATAACGTCAAAGTTGTTTGTACGAGTAGAAGGAGTCGAAAAGTGCTTTAATTATTATTTAAACATTAATTGTTAATATTTCTATAAAGATAAAGATGATAAGATATTATTGAATCGACTGTTTTTTTGTGTAAGTAATGTTATAATACGCATCTCTATTATTAATTTCATTCTCTTCCGCATATATAGCATATTACTTATAAACAAACTTGGTAAGATGTTGGTTAATAGAAAACTGTCGTAAAATATAGTTCTACAATGTGGAGTAAATTTTACTTTTTAAATAACAAAATGATTCACTTTTCCAGTTCTTAGAAGAGTGATGCTTTCTAAAGATAAAATCTGATTATATATTTGCTAGACGATTCCAAACAGCTTTGCGAGCGTAAACTTTAAGCCTGCATCCCAAGAAAGCTTTACACCTTTTCAGAGTGCAAAGCGTTCAATGCTTGTTTGTCGTCTTTGAAAGACGCGAGATTCAGGAGTTTAATATTGCAAAAGACAAGTTTACTTTTGCATTTGTAACATATAAAAATTATGGTGAACTGTTTAGAACTATTAGTGCATACATTACATTTACAACATGGGAGCTGTAAAAGTTTAAAGAAATAAATATTTTATCAGTCGCTTTACAGTATATACTTGAGAATGTACTTATACAACCTAGGCGCCGAAAAAAACAAATTCCACGTACAGATCTCTAGATGAACATTTTATTACCTGTCGGCATTTGAACTAATTGTAATCCTTTTATGATCGTCTTCTTTTGTTCACTTATTTGGGATACGTTTCTAATTATTGTGGAGAATAGCCTATTGTCCTATTATACTCGCTCATTAGTATCATTAGCCAGGTGTTACGGGTTCTTTTTCATTTATGAAGTATAAAACGACGGCCTGATGGAGAGTGGGGGGCACGTGTGTACATTCGGGAATTTAATAGTGACGGACTTTGCGCGTTTTATTGAATTACGACTTAGAAACTCCTACATGTAGGCTCTATAAAGTTTATAATAGTTTCGCGGGGAAAAGTATAATGCTCTTCAACAAAATTCCAGAATACGTTCAAAAGATTTCAATAAATAAATTTAAAAATATGGTAAACCAACGTCTGTGTGAGAATACTTATTACACGACGAAATATTCTTTAATATAATAATTTAATACGCACAATTTCTTTCTTTCTTTGGAAGCGGTGGTAGACTCATGATTGTCAATAAGTATTTGAAATAGATACATTTTTATTTTTATTGGTGATTTCCTTATATATGTTAGCGTTTATTGCAATATCTTAACTGGAAAAACGGCAAATATCCTTCCCTTCTATGAGAATACAGAGTCCATGATTACGGCTTTTTTTTTTGACACAGACATTTTCGAAAAAATCATAAATCTCTTATCACCAGCGTTCGTCGGTTTATATTTACCGTTGGAATATGAAATGCAAATCTATACATAAAATAAAACTGTAGAGGTCGAATTTCTGTACAATGAAAAAAAATGCTAAAAACCGAGTCAGGGGGATGTAAGAAGTGAAATAGAACTAATTTATATTTTTTTGTTTCTCCGTTTGTCTGTTTAATCTCCGAAATGATTATTTTTGAAATGAAATTCTGTATGATAGATATATAGAATACTTTTGATCCCGAAGAATTAAAGAGTTCCCATGGAATAGTTAAAAAGCCGCACCACGCGGACGGAGTCGCGGGCAGAAGCTAGTTAATAATAAAACTTAACCTTTGACTGTTTTGGTAAAAGATACATAAGGTTTTGTTCTAGAGAACGCCGTCATAACACCCTTGAATTGTGTTTCGGAATTAAAAGTCATGTCTCAATCTCTCCTTCGAGGCCAGAAACGTTCGAAAGCGAGGACAACATCGTGTCTAGAAAATAATCAAATTTTACTGTTACAGAAAATGCTGGAATGTCAGCACTCATTCGAAAAATATACGCTGGTACTCACGCGTTTATTATCGTCGTTCACTTCTTGTTCATGGGCATCAACATGGCTAAATACTCCGATGAAGTTAATGAACTTACAGCCAACACTATTACAATACTGTTCTTTACCCATTCCATCATCAAACTCGTCTTCTTTGCTTTGAACTCAAAGAGTTTTTACAGGTAATTTAATTTAACTCTTTTCTTATTCATTTCTTCTTCGCCCATTAATTTGAAAATTCTCTTTGTTTCATACTCGTACTCCTCTATTCTAACACACATCTTCTCTTACGCCATGCGCTTCAAATTGAAGTCATCCTTCACACAATTCATTTACTGCTTTTTTGATATACCTTAATTTCGTATCCATCAATGTTCGAACTTAAATTTTTCTTTTTGTCACATGACTTTCGTTCATCCTCAATACATGCCCTTAGTTTTCTTATCTTTAATTTTGCCAGTTGCGGGTGTAACTTTTAAAGTCTCCCTCATCGGTCATTTATGTATCCCTAAAAATTCCTTAAAAAATACAATGACATACATAGACAGACAGACGGACTAAGGAACATGATAGAAATATAAGGGGTTTGGTTTTTATCAAAATAACTGAGGAACTGAGGAGTTGAGTAGTGTGAAATCCACGTCTTAGAGCAGTAAAGTTCAGAAACCACAAACATAACTCAGTGACCTAAAATACAGCGCACGTAGAAGATTGAAAGGAAAAGGAACCGACGTTATCTCTGCGGATTGGAAGCAGTAAACCCTTTATTGCGATCTGTGAAGATTGAATACCTCTACAACGTACACAGTAAATGCTAATCAGTGTTGAAATTATTACTTATACCCTTTCCAAGCAGTTATTTTATTTTTGACAACCCGACGATGACCATCAATTAGTAACGTCCGAATGGGTTGCCGACTCGGTTTGTTATAAAAACGATTGCATTAGTTTTAATCAATTCTTTAAAGCATAACATTTTTGAAGTGATAACTTCTTATGGGAGGGTAAACCGTTTCGTTAACGCGTTACGGCGCCAATCTGTCTGGCTTCCTTTTCTCTCACGCAAGTTATTACTTTTGTTGGGCGTCCCGAGACACACACGTTTTTTTCTTTTTATTTTCAAATCAATAGTGTCAATAGTGTGTAGTTGTGTAGTGTTGATGGTTTAATAGTCTGTGCGTTACATGACTCTCAGCGCATCACTATTACGCCACCCACAACAATAAACTACGACAGTGTTTCACGTGGACTTTACTGTCAAGAAATATGTAACTTGATAAACGCCAGAAGTAAAATAAACGATCGGAAACAGTATAGTGAAAATGAGCAATGAGAAATACTGTAAGTTTTATAGACTGATTAAAACCAATTAATTTAATTTAATTTATGAATTGAACTCAACTCTTCTACATCACAATAAAAATTGAACAGTTCATACGAACATTACATATTAAATTTAGACTGGTTTGGTCTAAAAATATGTTTTAAATAAGTATTAAACATTCAATTTATGTATAAAAATTAACACCAGGTGTACCACCTTTAAATAATGTCGCGAGTAAAATACCCTAGTAATTAGTTTTAATAATTTTATTCCTAATTTATATGTATTATAGAAATTGTAAATCAAATTGTATATGAAAATGTGTTCCCGAAATAAATAAATAAACCGTATGTATGTTGTTGACAACAATGTTTCATAAAAATGATCCAAACTTTTGGAGGACTTCGTTGGGACCATGGGAAGGCCAACATGTAGAGGCCCTTTGAACATGATTTCTACTTATTTTAGCCCTGACTTTGTCAGGACGCTTTGGTTGTATACAAATTTTGTTTTTACTGATTTCCCTCTACTTTTATGTGCACTGTGTCATGTAACAAATGCGTATAAAATTTCACCTTATTTCAGAACCTTAGCGGCCTGGAACCAATGCAACAGCCACCCTTTATTTGTGGAGTCGGATGCTCGTTACCATCAGCTCGCTTTGAGTAGGATGAGGAGGCTGCTGTATTTCGTTGGCGGAATGACAATTGTTTCGGTGATCTGTAAGTATTTTTGATTTCAATCATAATTAAATATTTATCGATACAAAAATAAGTAACAACAATAAAGAAAATCAAAGAACTTTGATCTAAGTAATACATTTTTTTGTTGAAAATATAACATGTGCTCGCGAAAAGTTAAATGAATCTGTTTGCTAACTGGGAACTTTTTCATACCGCGACTGTACATATAACAAAATCGATTCTCAATAGTCAAAACATATCTTGGATGAAAGTTAACTACAAAATCAACCGTTCTATTTATTTTTAAAACTATTTCACGAACGTCCATATCTGTCCTGTACTTATTAACAAAAACTTGCATACATGCAAAATAATTTATTTTCAGTTTTTAAAAATTAGTTCTAATAATGACTTAACCACTATAGACAAAGATTCGGCTATGATGCTGTCAACAACAAACAAAACCATATAATTCACAATAGTACTAATTATTGTGAATTATGTGTTTGTGGTTTTATCTCTAGAATATCTTACTAGATACTAGACACTAGAAGGTATACATAAGTCCTTGAGACTATCTCTCCAATCCAGCAAACTAAAATAGAAACAAATGTATTCTAATAAAAATATACTTATCTCTAGGTTGGATTTTATTAACTTTTTTCGGAGAATCGGTCCGCTTCATCACAAACAAGGAAACCAATGAGACCTTGACGGAACCGGCTCCAAGGCTCCCTTTGAAGGCATGGTATCCATTCAATGCTATGAGTGGGAGCATGTATGTCATCGCTTTCGTTTTACAAGTAGGTTTTTATAAAATAATGTTATAGTTATATTCATACGTTCAATCTTACCCCACCGTCTCCCTTTCATCATCGGACAACCAGAAGGACTGACATGCTACACCGTGCTCTGTATATATTTTATTAAATAGGTTTGCGTTTGACCACGATCACCTCCAATGCCGGAAGATGATGCGGTCGAAGATGGAGCACGCTTACCTATCTAGTACCTATTCACACAAGACTTGAAGATACCCGGATTGTTCTTTTCGGGAAACAAGGACTCGGGTAGCGCATTCCACAATTCTGCCGTACATAGAAGGAACGTGGAGGCGAAACGTTTAGTACGCACTGGTAGCGTTGCCACCGTGAAACGATGGCGTAGACCAGAGCGCCTTGTGGTTCAAAGATGGAATGGTGTAGGGGGAATCAGGTCGAATAGCGATGCTCTAGGCTTTGAAGCCTTATATTGACAAGCTTGTCAATATAAGGCTTCAAGGCTCAATCAACCTCTTGGTTATGGTGGGCATATCACTTATACAAACAAAGCACTTTGAGTCCACCTTCATTATGCGCACCACAAAGGAGTGAAAAATCACTGCCGGAATCTGTTTTTCCGAAAGCTACAACCTGGGTATCTTCAATTCCCGTGTGAATAGAAACCTCCTAGGTAAGCGTGCATCATCTTAGACCATATCGACACTCGAAATCGCGCGAGATAATAGTCAAACGTGAACCTATACAATAACAAAAAAACATGTACAATACAAACAAATTCTACAAAGTTGGCAGCCGTAGACATGATCTTCGGTGTTGGAGTTTATGATGATGTTACCCATTTTTTATCACGTAAGCAACAAGCGTTTGTTGTTTCCATGTCTTTCTCTAAAATCTGCTTTCTGAGTTAACAATGGTGTTATATATTGATGGTCTCTGTGGTTATGAAAATTAAACCTATGCCAGTCAACCTCACTATAACATAGAAGCTCCGGGTTAAATTTCTGACATGGTATATGTCGAATGGAAATGGAAAAATAAACTTTTCGTTATATACTATGGTCTGATTGTGGTGAGCCCCAGACAGTTCCGTTGTATTTTACGCATAACACAAACGTAAATTGGGGATATATAATCATGTGTGTATTAGTCTGCTAATTTGAGTTATATTTTTTCTTATTTAAGACTTTCCTATGATTTAAATAACTTTTTTTTATCAGATCTATTGGTTGCTATTTGCAATGTCGATAGCCAACTTGATGGATGTGATGTTCTGCTCCTGGTTAATCTTCGCCTGTGAACAACTTCAACATTTGAAAGCTATAATGCAGCCATTGATGGAACTAAGCGCATCTTTGGATACTTACAGGCCTAACACCGCTGAATTATTTAGAGTTAATTCTGGAGGAGGTAAAATGTTAAGGACAAATTATTTTTGCAAAGATTTTGTCAAAGTTATTACATCATTTAAATTATTTTTATTTGATATATAAATTGTGCTAATGTGGATATGAATTTATTATTAATGTTAGATCTGAGATAGTATTAATAGTCAGTCAATCACAGTCCAATGCTGGACGCAGGTCTCCCCAAGTCGGCACCACTCATCCCGGTCCTGCACGTTCATTATCCAGCGCCTACTAGCGACCTTGCGCAGATCGTCAGTTCATCGGAATGGAGGCGTCCCACACTACATTTACCGAAACATGGTCCTTACTCCAGTCCTCATCTGCTCTATCGGTCATCGGTTCTGCGACAGACGTGACCGGCCTATTGCCATCTCAGCTTGCAATAATATCTAAGAAGGCATCATCTAAAAGTTAAACTTTAATTAAGCAATTATTTATCTTGCAGAAAAAGTACCAGAGGCAACAGATCTAGATATACGAGGAATATATTCTACTCAACAAGATTTTGGTATGACGATTAGGGGCGCAGGAGGTAGACTGCAGAACTTCGCTGAACAAAAAGCGAATCCTAATGGCTTATCACAGAAACAGGAGATGCTTGCCAGATCTGCTATCAAATATTGGGTGGAACGACATAAACATGTTGTAAGGTAACTAATGATTCCTTTAATATGTATTATAAAGTAAAAACTATTCAAGAAGGATTTGCTGAGAATAATATTTGTGTTATTAATAATATTTTAGTGTTAGAGATTGTTTAAGATAATGTTATTTTTAAGTACATATACTAGGAAGTAAAAATTAAATCTTAACCTATACCTATGTATGACCTTCAAAAAGTGTTCTACAGTGGAACTTATTTTGAATAAAAACATTTGAATTTGAATTTGAAAGTATATTTCTTAAAGATCCAAAAACAACCACCAACCCATATTATATTAATGTGTAATATGCATAAATTTTCTATCTGCAGACTTGTTACATCAATAGGAGATACATATGGAGTAGCGCTACTTTTTCACATGCTGGTTTCTACTATTACTCTTACATTGTTGGCTTATCAGGCAACCAAGGTATGTGGTACAACTCTTCTCACCTAGTCGAGACTTGCGTAAGCTCTGACTCCCTTGAACCTAAGAAGAGGACGGCCCTCTATTATTGATGAACCGACATCAACTGGGTTAGCAATTACCCTTAACTTTGGCCTATAGCGAAAGGAGTGACACCGGGTTATTTTTAGTGAATATAATTGCTTATCTAAGAAGCTCCACTTCACTGCAGGTCCCCGAGTAGTGGAGCGTGAATTGCATATCACGTTGATGAAAAATATACTAATAATAAGTGTGGGTGGGCCAATACGTGTCAAAGCCGCGCTCTGTTAGCTCACGTACAATCTGCGACTCTGATTCTAACAATTAAAGGAATCAACAATCAGAGGGTTGTTAAAGTAAACGTTTGCGTGTTTCACATTATATATTTAGGTAGGATACCCGTAATTAGTAGGGTGTGCTTTAAAATAATACTAAACTTCGAAAGCACAAATTAATTCTACGTTTCTTTTAGATATACGTACTTGAGGTAGGTATGTAGGTAGGTATAGAATACTGAAATAAGAAAAAATATTAGCATATTCCATAATTGAAATTATTGGCCAATACGAATCTATAGGTATTACAGAAAATAAAAACTTATCGCTAGAGATCCAACACATTTTCATATAGTTACGAATTGCGAGACTCGAATTAAAATGCCATTGGAATTCTTATAGAGTTTATTAGCACTATGCAAGCACGTATAACACAGGTACAAATATAGCCTTAAGAACAGACGTGCGTGCATGACAAGAGCTATGAATGTCAAAGAGGCAAGTGAGGTGTGTAAGAATAAGCCTCATTGGCGCTCTGTTGTTCGTGCCTACCACGCAAGGTACCTGGCGTGAAGTTATGTAAATCCAAACGTAATGCAGAAGGTCGTAATTCAATAAAACGCGTACAGTCCGTCAGTATTAATTTTCCGATTGAACACACGTCACGCCTTGATCGTAGTTGTCGCTGAACTCTCCCCTCCCTAAATCAGGCCATCGTTTTATACTGCACAAATGCAATGTAAATGTATGTTCGCGCGGCAACGTCGCCAGTTTCCTAGAATTAACTTGTAACTCCTGGCTAATGATGCTAATGAGCGAGTACAATAGAGCAATAGACTGTTCTCCAGAAACGTATGCCAATAAATAAGTGAACGAAAGAAGACGATCATAAAAGAATTAAAATTAGTTCAAATGCCGACAGATAATAAAATGTGTTTGTACGTGGAATTTGTCTGTGTCGGGGGGCTAAGTTGTAACAATATATTTTTTCTTTTTAGATAAACGGTGTAAACGTGTACGCGTTCAGTACTATTGGGTACCTGAGTTACACGCTCGGTCAAGTATTCCACTTCTGTATATTCGGAAATCGACTTATAGAGGAGGTAAGCACAATAACTAGTAAGAAATTTATTATTATACTTATTTACTTAATCATATTTACAAGTTTCCTCTGATCGTTCAGGTTTGAAATTAACCTTTTTCAATTGTTAGAATTATTAGTATGTATGGATCGACATTTTTATTTCTTGTTGCTGCAAATAGGCTGACAGCCTAGCTAATGCAAATCTTAAAGAAGAGACTTTTTTTATTTTTTATTGTAGGAGTTCAGCAGACAGACAGACGGCCCACTTGATGGAAAGCGGTTACCATCGCCTATGAACATTTGCCACACCAAAGGTGCTACAAATGCTGCTGCTCTCTTAAGGGAAACTGGGACCTGGTCACTAATGCCGGAACACAACTCAAGGTTGTTATGGCGGCATACTTTAGACCAGGGGTTGTAGCCATTCAGTTGGGCAAATGCCCTACCACCTGGCAAATGGACTGGAACTTATCCATTGATACTGAAACTTGAAATTGTTATGGCGGCCTACTCTAGACTAAGGGCTATCCAGATCTATTGTTTTTGTCCTTTTAGAGTTCGTCGGTAATGGAGGCAGCTTATTCTTGCCAGTGGTACGATGGATCGGAAGAAGCGAAGACTTTCGTCCAGATCGTCTGTCAGCAATGTCAGAAGGCCATGAGCATTTCAGGCGCCAAATTCTTCACGGTCTCTTTGGATTTGTTTGCTTCGGTGAGATATATTTTTATGGATAATTTCTAACATGCATAAGACCAAATTCCAGATATTTTACAAAGGTCAGGCAAAAGCACTGCAAACAAATATGAATGTATGAAGAGATAAACAAAGTCAGACGAAAGGTGCCTTTTATAAGTAGTGGTAGCGTAGTGGCTAGCGCACGCGTCCCATACTCAAAGGGCGCGGATTTGAAACCTGGCCGGAACGCGTGCACCACTTATAGTAGAATTATTTTGTCCGTGCAGTTTGAGTAATAAATAATCGGAGTATTTCGCTCTCTCTTCCACTCACGGGCCTTATGGGCGGACATAGTGATTGCGCATTATTGTTGTCGATAAACGTTATCGATATTGTATTTGGTTTTGTCATTTTGCGGGTTAGTGATAAAAATGAAAGAAAAAAAAGAGATAAAACAACGTATGTATTAAAATAAGAATAATAATGATTTAAAATAAATTATTAATTAGGTATCTATGTATTATAAAACTATAAGTACAAAAGTTAAGAATGTAACAAGTTATATTAAAAATAAATATAATTATTTATATCTAAGTTTAAAATTAACAGCAAAAAAGAAAATAATGATTATTTATAAGAATGATAATCTTTATTTGATAAGAATGAGTTTTTATCAATAATGGCGTTGCGCCCGCGCAACATGCTCACCGCCCTAGCCGGGCTGAGGGCGAGTTTGATTTATGACCCAAACTGCACGCACAAAATAATTCTACTATAGGTAGTTTTTGGATCTTATATGTAATGCATATTGTTACAATTACTACGTGCTAACAACGGTGAAGAAAAACATCGCGATGAAACCTGCATCGAGATAACTGATGTGCCAAACCTGCCAAGCCGTTTTGGATAAGCGTGATGCGTACACTGTCCGTTCCCCTATAGCGGGAGTCCCGAGCCCAGCTTTGGGACGTTTATGGGCTATTGTTGTTGTAGATTAAGCGAAAGGTATTCTAGTATTATGCCATCATTACAAATGACGATTCGTTCTTTGTATCTATCCCCATCAGAGACAAGCATGCCCTAATACGTAAAGAACTAAAACCGACCTGAAATTCATTCCGTGGATACGTCTATCAAGTTTCATAAGTTACAACAGATTTTGTGGAGAATAATACAATTTTAAATCCGGTGCGTATTTAATTTCATGAGTACAAATTTAGCGGGTAAAAAATTCGTAGTGACTGCTATAACTAATTATCCTGTATAACACTTGTCATTGCACACATTGTTGAAAGTTATTTAATGCGATTTTTCAAAACTTAAACAGAGTCGCGGCTATAAACTATAATTGCTATTAATTTTTATAATGGTGTAATATTTTTCTTTATATTCACAGGTCCTGGGAGCTGTAGTGACTTACTTCATGGTGTTGGTACAACTGAAATAAGGATTACATGGGATATATTCCAATATTTTTGAATGGATTCTCATTTTCTCTGTTAATGTTCTTGTCAACTACAAAACTTAGGGTCTAATTACTACACTCAGAGAGCTCAGCTAATGGTCCGTCCTAACCTTAAATAGTAAAGATTCAAGGGGTCCTTAATTGGGGTTCGCTATCTCGCTCGCACATAACCACATATTTAAAGATATTATTGCCAGAATTTACTTAAAATCTCAACAATAATACTATTTATGTTTTAGACAAGGTTTCATATTATTTATTGTTTTAACAAGCTTTGATTTTTATATATAGAAACGTATCTATGCATTAATACATATAAGTGGTCGCCCACAGGTCGAAATTCGACCATAACAAATATTAAATTATAATTTTGAACATTATTAAAGTGCTGTTGTCAAAGACTATACTTCTATAATCACTGATTTCGCCAAGGCTGCACTGTTAATTTGACTTTTACAATAAACAAAAGACTGTATATGCGTGTGTCTCAAATACATGGTAGGATGTGTAATGTTTTTTTTTTTGTGATTTAATGTATTTTTTATGCATTATTTAAAAAAAATATTAACATTCCGCACTCCTTCACTATATAAATTATTAGTGTGCGAAATTTCATACTTCCCCGTCCGGTTTTTGTTACACGTAACGTTCACCGTTGTTAGCACGTGGTAATACGGTACATGAGAGTATGAAAAATATAGGCTGATTTTAATATATATCGTAGATTACGATCTAATATGACAAAAATAAATTGTTTTAACTTGAATATTAAATATTAATTGATATTTTTGAGAAATAAAATTGTTATATTGCAGCCATTAGCCACGTGACAATAAACGCCGATCAGATCGCGTGACGTCATAGCGTGCAAAACACAAGAAGTTATCAATGACTTCTCAGATAACACTTCAATGAAACAGATGTTTGTTTTGCACACTGTGAAGTCATGCGAGACGCCATGACAGCTTGACGCGTTTTTGTGACGAAATGTCAAAATATTTATAAAATTGCTAAATTAAATATGTTAATGTTGTTTTTTGCTGAAATATTAATATTTTGGCTAAAATAGACCATAAGGCTCAAAATAAACCTGTTTCTCAAAAATTGTCAACTACCGAATTGTGACAATATGCACACTAGGTGAGAAAATTGCCTAAGTGGTGCATGCGTTCCGGCCAGGATCGAACCCGCGCCCTTGGAGTATGGGACGGGTGCGCTGCTAGCCATTACTCTGCCACGACGACGACTAACGAGATAGCGAATACCATTTAAGTAGTTAGTGCCCTAAAACCTGTATTCACAAAATGAATCACTGAATAGTTGCTGATCCCTAAGAAAATAGTTATTCTATTATGCATAATAGATAGGATAAAACAATCTTGTAATTTTTGTAGATCTCAATATTATAATAGGAGAATTCGGTTATTTATTGTTTAATGTTAAAGTTTATTACTGTATCATCATGTTGATTAATGAATAAACACATATAATAAATAAATATTTTGTGTGATTTTTAGTACTCAGTATATTTTTTCATGTCGGTTAATACGTCGATACTTATGACAAAGCCTTGACAATCTATTAGCCATCGAACGCCAATGGCCAACTAAGCTGTGACGAAGCCAACGCAAAGGCCATCAGATGCTGCGAATTAACCAACGAGAGCTGTTGAAGACGCGTAGACGCCGCCGAGTATAAGCCAGGGCAAAGAGGTTTTCTCGAGGTCCCAACCCCATCGTTACCTCTAATGGTCAAACAGGACGAAGGCCAGCATGGGAGCCTATTTGCTTTATATATTTAAATGTTTTGAGCAATCTGCTATAAGGGATGTGGACATATGCTACGAGATCAATAAAATTTCCACTTTATGTAGATATACAAGAACAGATGTTAAAATACACTCTCCATTCATCCTCTTATATTTTTAATTAATAAAAATAATTGTAATTGCTGTTAAAAGGAATTAATGCGCTAATCCTTCTACTTGTACAAACTAATAAAGTAATAAGTTTGTATGTTCGTACAATACCTGTGAAGATGCGACGTTTTTGATGACTAATTATAAATACGTTTACATAATATATAATCGCCTCTTTGCTTCAATAATGTATTATCTTGAATTTAAATAAAATATATCCTTTTTAAACTTCAAAAAATAATTTTATCTAATCAAATAATTTGGTATCTATTAAAATACATTATAGATTGACAGAAAAAAGTTATTTCGTTCAAAAAACTGTTTTAAATCTAAATTTTCAATTGCAAGATAACACACAATTGAAGAAAAGAGGCTATATATATATATATAGAAATATATAAAAAACACACAAAACGAGGAAGACTTTTTAGGAGCTGGGAGCTCTTAAGAGCACACTACAATTTGTTACCGGTTTTACACACTAAAACAGTTAAAAAAAATTATATAAAAAAACCATCCCAAAAGACAATTCATATTCCACAAATATTGATTTAATTTCCCTCCACAATCGCCATAAACCACTCCTGTAACAAAGTACTCAGCTATTTAATTAATAAACATAACCTACGCATTAAACCTTCTCGAATTACTAACAACAATATCTAAAGTGAGATACAAAGCTCCAAATTAATTGCGTTAATCGATTACGCGATTAATTAAATTAGTAATTAATCCCTAACTTACAAAGGCTTCGTTAACATATTGAGGGTAAGAAGAATTAAGTGTTTTTTGTACCTTTGATTTGAACTTAATTTAAATAAGCCGGAATAACAAGGTATTCTTTAATTTACTTTTAGGCTTCCGTAGACAAAATAGGATTAGGTAAAAATAGGATTCTTATAAAGTCTAATGTATACAACATCAACCCATAAATATACCACTGCTGGGCTTAGGCTTCCGGACTCCCAGTTTTTGCTGTGGTGGAAAGTAGTTTTGTAAACTTTACATATCGGTTCTCCCAATGAGCACGTTTCATCACGATGTTTTCCTTCATCATTAGCATCTCATAATTGTAGCAATCGTTTCGTTATTGGTTAGTAATCAATCCTCACTTACAAAGCTTCGTTTACATATTGAGGGTAGAAAGAATCAAATGCTTTTCGTACCTTTCTATTAATCTTTATTCAGATTAGCTACTAGCTTTCACTGTTCCTACTGTTAGGTTGTGGAATACATTACCAATGAGTATTAGAAATGTAAAATTAATTACATATATCAATAAACTTCTCAAAAATCTGTATTTAAACTTATAAACGCTTTTTCGTCTCTGTGAAAGACAAAAAAAATAGCGCTTAGTTATATTATATTACTAAATACAATTAAGCGCTTAGTTTTGAAAAAAATAAAAATCTAGAACCCGATCCCAGTGCCACCTACCGGTTCAAATTGTAAATCTAAACCATATGGGAATCCAGTGAAACACACAAAAAAAATCGTCAGAATCGGTTCAGGATATTAGGAGAATCCTAAAACTCAATTCCAGCGCCACTTAACGGTTCCAAATTGTAAATCGAAATAATCCACTCAAACACGTACAAAAAAGTCATTAAAATCAGTAGTCGTTCTCAAGTTATGCGCGTACATACATTTCTATGATTCATCTATATCTGTCCATCAGGATGTATTAATGAGACGAAACATTCGATAAGTCACATTTACGATTATTGAACCATTACCTAACTGGGAATATGATGGCAATTAGAGAAGAAACTGAAAATTCATTTCTTATAAAGCAATAAATCCATGAAGCATAAAATCGTTGTAAGTGAACGCAAAATGTTCTGTCCTGACCCTTTATTTAACGGTTTTAATACCTTTTGCTGAAGGCTACAGTAAAAGGGGAATAATTTAAACCGTAAAATTTATAAATACCCCTACTATAAGTAGTTTGGTTCGTTTGACAATTTTGGAATCTAAGAAGTGAGCTACGTTGGGTATTTTAGGGACAGCGAAAAAATACATTATACTTTCGATTACTATAACATACATAGTACGTAAATTAATAGTGATGCATAATGAACTTATTAATTATAGTATTCATACTGAAACAAAGAAATCTTTAGTGTTAACATTGTGCCTAGTATATAAGCATTATTTACATAAATATAGAAAGAAAGAAAAAATGTTTATTTGGTCTTCACATAGCCATATGGCGATGAATTGTGCGTTGTAGGTATATACCAAAAAAGTCTCTCGATGGTAACAAATGCCCTCCTGTGATGACCGAACATTCTCACGAACAGCGTGGAGCGTGGACGGCAGCCTGGCAGACACCGACAGACGGTGGCGTTTGTGAGGGACGCCAGGAGACCTAGCCCCCTTCAGGATAGACTAAGGGTATTGCTGGGGACTTTCTTCTCTCACAGCTATAGCACGTTGTGAAACGACAGTAAGACACTCGTCAAAATATTCCGTTTTCTTCTCTGTTACTGTATCCCAATTATTTGGCATAGGCAAAATATGTCTTTTCATTTTATACTCCTCTAGTCTAGCATACGTCCTCTGTCACACCAAAATTCATTTATCTCGTTTTTGGTTTACCAGCACATTAATTACTTCATCATCATCGAGCCGTTTGCATTGTTGATGATCCCATACTCACAGACGGTCTAGATACGCTTGGCTTTTGAAGCGATTTGGCATCTCTCTACGTTTTCTACCGACTGTATAACGGAGAGACTGTTTGGAATGGTGCCTTCGTCTTCTTTCTGCCACCGCACTGCTTATTGGCTGGGCATTCATCCCCCCTTTCTCGACCCACTTCGCTGATTTTTCTCGTGCGTACCATGGGGTATTTTGAATGAGCTGCCAGCTGAGGTATTCCCACAGCGCTACGATATGGAGTTTTTCAAAAAGGGTGTCATAGAATTCTATCAAGTCCGGCAACGCGTTGGTAACACCTCTGGTGACGTAAACGTCCATAAGTTTTGATAACCGCTTTGCATAAGGTGGGCCGTCAGGCTTTCTGCTGCATTCCAGCTATTAAAAAAAACATTTCAATAAACAGTTCAGGAATTTGATCAAAACATTAACTTTGTTCAAGAAAATGACGAATAGAGTTGTGGGTTATCATTTTTTTTATACAGGGGCAAGCCGTTTGAGGACCGTGAGCCGTGCGAGGAGGAAAGGTAGCGGCCATTGTGTGGGTTTCGCCAGCTCGGGGTGGCACTTCCACCGCACGTGTGCTCTTGCTGTGCCGCGATTAGGGAAACCCCTTCCTTCGTCCGGGCTGTGGGCTCGCTCGCGCATTCACCATCAGCCCGGACGGACGACGGCCGGCCCCTTTGCGGGCTAGCCTCACTGTTTTTTAGCCGGAGATCTGGGTTTCTCTGGCTCCTTGAGCTTACCGCGAGGTGAGAAGGGGCGCGCGGATCTGGGCGCATCCCTCCTTTACGGCCTTTATGTGCGGGCGGGTCTGGTTTCCCCGCTGGTCGGAGTTGTGGGCTACCACCGTCAACCCTCAGTTAAGCCCTACAACCGAAAATGAGTGACTTTAAATCCGAAATATATTAAGTTTCTGGAACAAATTCCTTTGTTCGCTTTAATTAAAACTTGAATGAGCCATTTGCTAACCGACGGAAGGAATTAAATGTTTTGCAACTGTATTCCGATACCGTTTTACGAACCTGGGATAAGTTTTATTCGATTTAAAGGTGCTATTAAAGCGAGTTCCGAGTTTAATCGATTTTGATGAGCGTTTAAGACGACGTTGTTACAAAGTAAGACATACTTGATTACTTATTTTCTGGGGTTCTAGCTGTTCTCTCTTTGACTGTCTATGTGTGTTAACCCATGCCTATTATTGTTCCTAAAACGTACTCCATTCATATATTTTAAGTAGAAAGGTTTATTCTACGTACCCCTATATAACTGTGTAGTGATATTTTAAGATACTTTTTCAAAAATAAAGTAAATACAAATTAAAATTCAAAAGTTTTTATTCAAAATAAATCCCACTGGAGAAAAATCTGTGAAAATCTACTCCTTAGAAGATCAGCTATCATCTGCATCTGGAAATCTTGTCAGAATTAGTTAAGCCGTTTCAGAGATTAGTCGGAACGTCTAGAGACAGACGGACAAAAATTTTCAAAAATTATTTTTAATTTTTTTTTTGACATTTCAATGTTATTTCTCTGTATAGATTTGCAAGCATTTTTTTCCTTTCGTTCGTATTTTTACAAAAACCCTAAATAACACGTTTATCAAAAACAGATATATTTTTTTTACACTTGCCGCTTGCTATCATCAAAAGAGCGACAACAAGATGCGAAGCGTTATAGAAGAGGAAGTAGACTTACAGAAATTAAATACGTTCACAACAACGAAATAACCCGCCTTTGAATCCATTCGATTTTCATAACTCGACAACATCGGCAAACATGTAACAAGCAAAATATCCCAATACCTACAAAACGGGGTGTTCAGGCGTAACGAGCAAAAAATAACTGCCAGATGTCGAAAATCGAGAAAAGTTGGAAGATATTGCGAGATACAATTTAGATAACGTGTTTTTAATATAATATTTTTTTGCTGTCGAAAAGAACAACAAAAGAATCGTTTGAGGAAATACGTAATTTTATCACGTGGCTTTTTTAGTTAAGTCTTAAGCCAGGGAATCTCAAACAACTGTGGGCAAAAGACCCCTTTTTAAAATTGAACTAATACCCCAGATCTCAATAGGTATATTACTTTAGAAATCCTATCTCTAGTAGTTTTCGTATTGATACAAAATACTTACCAATTAAAAATTTTGCGGTTGGTTAAGTCATCATTTTCTCATCACAATTAAACAAAATAAATGACATAAAATTCAGTAAATATCGAGTGTATGAATGAATGAAAACTCTTTATTGTTCACCATAATCTTAAATCTAGACAATTGATATGGATACATGTGTATTAGAACAATGAGCGGCCTTATCGCTTATAGCGATCTCTTCCAGGCAACCCAGTGTTTAAGGAGATTTTAAAGAAAATTACAAGAACCGATTTTTGGTGGCATATGAAACTATAATAAAATATATACTCTTATATTATATATATATATATATATATATATATATATATATATATATATGTATATATATATCTTATATATATACATATATAATAATAGTGTAGATATATATTATATAATAATGTAATTAATAATTATTAATAAATATAAAATAAAAATACTTAAATAGGCAATCGCAAAGTAAAAATAAAAAAATCAGTATGATGGATGAAAAAGGCAGAAGGTGAACGAAGTTAGTACACGTAACACAACCTATATCTTAAAAGTTTCAAATAAGAATTTGTATTCATTATTATAGGGGTAGATTTTTAAATCTCGTCGACCCACAAAATCAGTTATCCTTTATAGATCGCTGGGAAACCGATTTCGCCCCAGAGGGTCGATATCGACCATTTTGGGACTCCGTGCCTTAGACGGTTAATTTCTGGTTTTCGATTTGGTTATATCAAGCAAAATAATTCATTTGAACATAGGTAGGTAATTTATTTCCATAAATTCATTTATTCGCAGGAATTTCTATACTGTAGATGAATTTCCCAAAAATGTGCTTGTCGTTTTTATCTATATGGGAAAGCTCAGTGATTTATTTGTTTTTTTTTTCTTGTGATATTATTTATTCATTACCAAAGCTTATTTGACATGTTTCTGAATTAGAATATTCACGTAAATTTATATTTAAATCTATTTATATACTACTGTGCATCTACAATTGTATAACACGTGTAGATGCCTTACATTCTTGCAAATAAAGATATCTATTGATTGGAACTACTGTCAAAATTAGATACATAGTACATGTTTCACCTAGTGAAGGCATACGAATTACATATTTTTTTATTACGTCTAAAATTATTACTTTAAGCGTCTAAAATTATTATATTTCTTGGTGACCACCAAGAAATCACAGACGGGCCAAAGACACGACACCAGCACATTATAATTTCTGGTATTGTTGTAAGGCTGCTTTTTTTTTTTTTTGTTCATTATTTGTCTTGATTCACAAATAATATTTTGTTAATATCTTTAATTTATTGTAAGTATATATTTTATGTATATATGCTGTATTTGAATTTTATGTTATAAATATTTGGAAATGTATTGAACTATTTGTTTTTATTACCAGAATAATATAATTATTTATTAGTAACATAATGTACAGATTGCCGTGACGTCGCTGTCGGTTCAAGCGGAAGATCAGCGTTGATCTAATAGATCGACATTATTGCTGAGCTTGATCCAATTTTTAGGGCTTATTATGTATATCTCCTGATACTTTGTGGTTGTGTTCTCTTTATTATCCTTTATTTATTACTTTTTAATCGACTTCGAAAAAAGGAGGAGGTTCTCAATTCGTCGGGACCTTTTTTTTGTTGCTTTTTTTTATGTATGTTCGCCGATTACTCCGTGATTTATAATCCGATTTACGTGGTTCGTTTTTTGTTCGACGCGGAATAGCTTCCAATTGGCCCCCTAAAAATTTGACATAGTTTGGCCCAGTAGTTTTCATTTTATGAACATTTTTCATGAAAATAATTTTCACTCCGTTCCATATGTACACCGATTACTCTGAGATTTATAATTCGATTTACGTGATTCTTTTTTTTTGACGCTCAATAGCTGCCATGTGGTCCCCTAAAAATTTGACACAGTTTTGCCCAGTAGTTTTCATTTTACGAACATTTTTTTGTTCTCGTTTCTTGGGACCTATATTTTTTAAGAAGCGCGGCACCATTCGTAAGTCCACCCATACATAGCTAGACACTAAAAAGTAACAAATAAAAAATAAAAAATTCGTTTAAAAAACCGACTTCAAAAACTAAAAAACTAAAACGTATAAAATAACTTATTTCTAAAGCTATTATTATTAATATATATATTATCTTACATAATTTTTATTATGTTTTACTTTGCACTGACTTCAAGATGTTTTAGAATTTAGATAATATATATTAATAATAATAGCTTTAGAAATAAGTTTTATACATTTTAGTTTTTTACTTTTTGAAGTCGGTTTTTTTAAACGAAGTTTTTATTTTTAAGCCCTGTGACGTTGCAAATTTGGCGTTATTAGCCTTGCAACATCTACCCATAGTACTTCTTAAATCGGTTGTATTAACACCGCATTACATCCTTAAATTAGTCATTAGAAATCACGCGATGCCATCCCGCGATATCTCCATTAGCTTCCCCCTCCCTCATTTCACACCCCCGCAGGGACAACCGTGCAACTCATATTCTGCGTCGTTGATCGCGGCTATCATAAGTTTTTTTAATTGCCCTGTGACGTTGCAAATTTGGCGTTATTAGCCTTGCAACATCTACCCATAGTACTTCTTAAATCGGTTGTATTAACACCGCATTACATCCTTAAATTAGTCATTAGAAATCACGCGATGCCATCCCGCGATATCTCCATTAGCTTCCCCCTCCCTCATTTCACACCCCCGCAGGGACAACCGTGCAACTCATATTCTGCGTCGTTGATCGCGGCTATCATAAGTTTTTTTAATTGCCCTGTGACGTTGCAAATTTGGCGTTATTAGCCTTGCAACATCTACCCATAGTACTTCTTAAATCGGTTGTATTAACACCGCATTACATCCTTAAATTAGTCATTAGAAATCACGCGATGCCATCCCGCGATATCTCCATTAGCTTCCCCCTCCCTCATTTCACACCCCCGCAGGGACAACCATGCAACTCATATGTGCGTCATTGCACCCCGCGCGCCCCTCGCCTGGCGCGCTTAAATACCGCCGCAGCCCCCGCGCTGCTTCCTTCCGCCACGCGACTTCATACGAGTTAGACGCAACACTAGTCTGTGATATTTTGGTAAATTTAAATTCAGTGAAAGAAAGAAGACAAACGAGGTACGTAATGTTTTTATTCGAAGTGTTTCCCCTGCGCGCCTCTTCTTCTTTATATCAGTAAGGTGTATCTACCTTGCAGATGAACCTCACGCCGTTGTACCACGATAGCAGCCGACCGCCCGAAGGTCTGGCAAGGCTTGTCTACATTTAACGCGGCAGTTCTTTCTAACCCTTTATAGGTAAGCATATTTGGGCTCCTATATCATCTAGTCTGGTTAGGTTCAATAATTCCCCCTCTTTAATAATTCTCATTTCCCCGACTGTGCTTATATTAGTATTGCAATAGGTGTGCTCACTGGGATAACCGTATCAATTCCAGGGAGCCACGTGGGGACATCGTATTCCCATCAGCCACGTGGGGACATCGTATTCCCATCAGCCACGTGGGGACGTACTTCCCATCAGCCACTTGGGGACGTATTCCCATCAGCCACATGAGGACATCATACCTCATCGTCATCACATGAGGGCCTCGTACCCTCCTCAGCTACGTGAGGGCATCGTACCCTCCACTCGACCACGTGAGAGCCAACGTGCCTCGCGCTGCCACGGGTGGGCATCCTCACAGCCCACGCGTCCGGTCATCTTGGCTGTGCAACCTTCATCTTCATTATCGACTACATGTCACGCGGCCACCGACGCCGGCAGCCTTGCAGAGCGTCGGGGTATTTGCTCCAGGCTTCGCGATCCTGGATGGCGCCCATAACCTTCGTCTTCATTAACTAAATAACTTTTATATCATTTCTTAAACCACTGTTCGTACAAGGCGGCATATCTCAATGTTAGGAACCGACTAGGTGACCCACATTCCCTGAGCTTTTACCTTGGACATCGGTCCATTAGTCAGGAGTCAGACGACCAGGGTGTCGACCTAACTGTCCTCCCCTGTGTCGGGTTTCGTAGTATGTAAGTGTTAACTAAATACTTTAGATTATATAAAGATTATAATGTACTAAGGTGTACCTATTTTTATACTCCTGTCTGGCTCCCCTATAAAGGAAAAGAAATAAATAGTTTTATGCTCGTGCCATTATTGTTTTATTCTATAACAGTGGCGCCCAACGTGGGGCTGGGAATACGATGTCCCCACGTGGCTCCCTGGAATTGATACGGTTATCCCAGTGAGCACACCTATTGCAATACTAATATAAGCACAGTCGGGGAAATGAGAATTATTAAAGAGGGGGAATTATTGAACCTAACCAGACTAGATGATATAGGAGCCCAAATATGCTTACCTATAAAGGGTTAGAAAGAACTGCCGCGTTAAATGTAGACAAGCCTTGCCAGACCTTCGGGCGGTCGGCTGCTATCGTGGTACAACGGCGTGAGGTTCATCTGCAAGGTAGATACACCTTACTGATATAAAGAAGAAGAGGCGCGCAGGGGAAACACTTCGAATAAAAACATTACGTACCTCGTTTGTCTTCTTTCTTTCACTGAATTTAAATTTACCAAAATATCACAGACTAGTGTTGCGTCTAACTCGTATGAAGTCGCGTGGCGGAAGGAAGCAGCGCGGGGGCTGCGGCGGTATTTAAGCGCGCCAGGCGAGGGGCGCGCGGGGTGCAACGACGCACATATGAGTTGCATGGTTGTCCCTGCGGGGGTGTGAAATGAGGGAGGGGGAAGCTAATGGAGATATCGCGGGATGGCATCGCGTGATTTCTAATGACTAATTTAAGGATGTAATGCAGTGTTAATACAACCGATTTAAGAAGTACTATGGGTAGATGTTGCAAGGCTAATAACGCCAAATTTGCAACGTCACAGGGCAATTAAAAAAACTTATGATAGCCGCGATCAACGACGCAGAATATGAGTTGCACGGTTGTCCCTGCGGGGGTGTGAAATGAGGGAGGGGGAAGCTAATGGAGATATCGCGGGATGGCATCGCGTGATTTCTAATGACTAATTTAAGGATGTAATGCGGTGTTAATACAACCGATTTAAGAAGTACTATAGGTAGATGTTGCAAGGCTAATAACGCCAAATTTGCAACGTCACAGGGCAATTAAAAAAACTTATGATAGCCGCGATCAACGACGCAGAATATGAGTTGCACGGTTGTCCCTGCGGGGGTGTGAAATGAGGGAGGGGGAAGCTAATGGAGATATCGCGGGATGGCATCGCGTGATTTCTAATGACTAATTTAAGGATGTAATGCGGTGTTAATACAACCGATTTAAGAAGTACTATGGGTAGATGTTGCAAGGCTAATAACGCCAAATTTGCAACGTCACAATGTGTTTAGTTTACTTGTGTATGTCCTAAAAATAAACCTGTTTTCTTTGTTCTTCTCCTATAGATATATAAACAAACATATATTTACAAACAAAAAATTGATTCTAGGTCACTGTCGATGGGCCAAAATTGTTGCTTTATATGTTTTACTTGGCACCGACTTAAAGATGTTGTTGGTTTAAGAGTTTTATAAATAATATTTTAAGCGCCTGTTAAAATAGTACTACTGGCACGCTCTCCAACAAGGGCTGCTCTCGATTTCCAATGGATTTACTCATCAGATCCTGACTTGGTGACATGGTGATAAGACCACCTCTATAGTATTTCGAACCTCTTTCGAATAAAAACAATTAATAATCGGCCTATAATTCAAAGAGAAATCGCGTAACAAACATACAAAATAAATATACAGGTGATTTGAGAACCTCCTCCGTTTGGAAGATGGTAAAAAGAACAAAAACCCTAAAAGGAAAATGTAAATCGTCGACATCATTGCATACAAAAGATTTTTTTAATATCGGTAAAATTAATCTCTCGTGAACAGTACACTCGCTTTATTGTCTTGAAACAAAAGGCATAAAAAAATTATATGATCGCGCCCGCAAACAGCTAATTAAATGCGGAAATCTCCTTTTTTTAAACAGAAGTATCATCTTTTTTATTAGTTACTAGGATATGTCCGCGACTTCTTCCACGCGTGACTTGAAATTCTCCGGGATTCCCGGGACCCAAAATACCGCACCATCAAAAAATAACTTCAGCTATCGTTTTAGTGAAAACTGTGTCCGAATAAGCAAAATTTATTCACCCGAACAACTATAAATTGCTCCCGGGAAAATTCCCGCGGGATCACTGGGATAAAAAATTTCACACATTTTATTACATAAAATTTGCTATCGATCAGTGAAATTACACAAAAAATTACATTGGTATTTGATATTGTATAATCTGGCCATTTCAACTCATTCACAGAAAAAAATCCCACGATAAAAGTTAGTGCAGATCGTAGTATGTCTAAGAGTTTGCTGTCGATCAGCGAAAACAGCTTCGAAATCAGCCCAGTAGTTTTTAGGTGATTTCCGAACAAACAGACAAGAAATAAAAAAATTTGCACCGTGTGCTCCGTTATTAATATAGTCTATTCTAATTTTTCTTTTATTTAAGTTTCAAACCATTCAGTACAAGGCTAGTTTAGAATTTAATTTAGATTGGATTTACTATTATAATTCGCATTCACTTTAAACACATAAACTTAAAATTAAAATATACAAATATA
Organism: Dendrolimus pini; assembly: GCA_949752895.1. NCBI lineage: Eukaryota > Metazoa > Arthropoda > Insecta > Lepidoptera > Lasiocampidae > Dendrolimus > Dendrolimus pini. Next base: position 5,198,343 of record OX457143.1, read on the forward strand.
ATAAATACATCATTTTAAAAAGTATAGAGAAAAAATTACAAATAATAAATAGATCCCAAATCACAATTATATTAAGTCATTGGGAACGCAGGCAGCATTACCACGTTGTATGAAACATTGCCCATAATACAGGCCAGCCTTGTGGTCGCGTGAGGCTTCTATCAACCGTTTAGATAGATCGGTCTCGATGAAGGCCGTGAGCTTCTAGGCCCCATGGCCCCAGAGTTTCGACGCCAAAAGTCGCAAATAATACATATTTGTGACTCCTTTTTAAATTAAATAAACAAGACGGTGGGTTGAAACAATTCAGTGATAAAAGTGTGTTATTTGGATAGGATGGGTGAATATTGAATAATTTACATTTGCTTTCAATGTTCTCAAGCTTCAGTAAGTATTTACGGTTTGGCTCTTTCGGTAACAGACAGATGTACTTCTTTTTAAATATGGATTTGCATATTTTATCTGTTGACTCAGCATCAAGAAAGTATGAATAATCAAGGCTTAGAATAAAAAGCATTCGTTCAATATCAACCAAATTATAGACACAACGTGAAATGACAGGACTTTTGACTTTTTATAATCACTGATTGATTCTTAAATACATAAATTTACAACCATCCAAATGGCAGTACACTTTCTTTGCATTAGGATGGTGTGAAATGAAAATGCATCGTGAGTTCGACGTTTTTTCAACAGTGGTATAGTCGGCACTTGTATCATAACGCTATGTTTTTTTAACCTACATAATCTAGCCGAATTCTCTCCCCGAACCATTAATGGATATATATATAACTGAATAGTTTATAATAATATAGATAACATAAATATACCTACATGCAAACAATAATATCGTTCTATTTAATGCAACAATTTTTATTCATTACACAAATAGTAGATAGTTAACATGCTTAGAAATGTATAAATGGATTTGGTTTCTCTGATTGGAAAACGGGGGTTTCCACAGGCGAATAACTTGTAATAGAATTTCCTAGAAAAACGAAGCGTGTTCAACTCTTTATATATCGTTAGCAAAAGATTTTCATTTTAGCGCAAATTATAGGAAAAGGAACGGTAAAGGAAATTAAAAAGTTCTGTCAAATATGGGGAGCACAAGGATCGAAAAGAACTTTCTGCAGAAGTGAAAGTAAGTGAATATTCCGAAGATAGAATACAGTACAATATACATCTTATTATATTCGCAATTCGACGTTTCAAACGCGTTTTATATACAAGAGTAACTCAATGATATCTCCAAATCCTTGATGTTGCTGAATACCTTCTGACTAACTTAGATATCTTGTTCACAGATACTTTAGCCTGTAGATTATAATCCCTTTGTATTCTAGTAGGACGTTGACGGCTGCTTTCTGCCTTGCAATAAATTATATATAGGACCATAGAAACTTCGAATTTTGTCAAAAACCAGATTAAACGTAAAAAAGTATATCCTGACCGTAACACGATTGATCGAGTCGTGAATGTGGGACGGCATTCGACGCAGGTTAGTGTCCAAATCATCAATCAAGATTACATCGGGAAATATTTTTTATCTTTTTACATTAGCATTCATTTGTAGTAAAGGGGTTTGCATAAATACAATTCCTGGTGAATAAAAAAATGTGTTTTTAAGATACATAATTTGCGTCATTCAAATAAAAAGTGCGTTACGTGATATATAAGTCCGCAACTTTTTAATAATTAGTGTAATACTGGAAAAATAATGGTTGTACACATTCTATACTATATGTGATTTTAGAGCATTTTTTAAGTTTATAGGTAGCAAACTGGCAGACGTTCCAGTTTTTGGTTAGTGGTTCGCGCCGCCTATGGACATTTGCCACGACAAGGGAGTCAATGCATTGTCTACATCGTTGGGACTTCATAAATGTACAGAGTTTAAGATAGTTTATGAATATTCAATTAATATTTACGTCTAGATTAGCTGGTTAGACGGCGTAAACAGCTAAATCATTCAAGCGGCGCAAATACCAGCAAACCCTCAGTGAAAGTTATATGTTTTTGCCAATTGCTGTTGAAACGCTTGGACCGTGGGATCTTGAAACCATGAGCCTCTACTTAAATTTATCAAAACGATTCATTGACTCTATAGGTGACGAGGGCTCTTACCTATATCGAACAATGGATCAGTCTGGCGATCCAGCAAGGAAACCTCTTACCCATAGAAGACGGTGATCAGTATTCTACTTATATTTATAGTTTTGAGGGACTATGGGCAGAATACAACAACATAAGTTAAGTTTTCTTTTAAAGTATTTGTTTATTGAGTCTTTGTAATTAAAAAATAATTTTTTTTGCTAAATTAATATTAATTTTTTACAGACACCAGAAATTTATTTAGGTGTGATTGACCCCTGGAGTCATTATCTTGATTACAGCTCCTTGGTAAGGTTTAATTGGCGTAATCCGCTAACGTAACATATTTGCGTGATATGGGTAGCCTATTCTTTATTTGTTGAAGCAGGGAGGAATGCATTTCGTACACTACTGGGTCTTTTATGGGGGTTAGACCTTTCGTGGCAAGATTATGCGCCGCACGGTCTGTTTGCGACTCTGGTACAGAAGTTCCCAAATAGACCACTGAACCTGAACCTGCCTCCCATGTGCCCACGTTTGTGGTAGGAAGAATATGAGACTTAGAACGTAGTTACACCCATGGTCATCCGCACATCAAATCTTGAGAGTACCCCGGGAAGCAGGGTAAACTCACTACACCAACAGAGGTTTAGTTCTCCCGCATCTCCAGATGCAGGTAGACCCCTGTGACGGAATCACGGGAGGAGATTTTGTGCATATCTGCGCCTCCGGACACCAGATTGACGTGGGTTGACTAGCATGGAGCTAACCGTGTATCGCATGGACCTCTTCGAAGCCTGTATTCACGCAGGTAGGTTCCCGCAGCAATGGAAAGAGGGGCGTTTGTGCCTAATTCCTAAGGGAGGTCGGCCTCCCAACGATCCGTCCGCCTTCAGGCCCATAGTGCTGCTGAACGAGGTCGCCAAGGTCTTCGAAAAGATCTTGGGGGAGCGGCTCGTGAAGCATCTCGACGCTGTGGAGCCGGGGCTATCAGATACGCAGTTCGGGTTTCGGCGGAGGCGCTCCACGATGGACGCCTTCGAGACGCTGTGAACGTTGACGGACGAAGCCGTCCAAGCGAAGGACGTCGTTCTTGCAGTGTCGCTAGACATAGCGAACGCCTTCAACAGCCTCCCTCATGAGACGATCAGGGAGGGGCTCCGCGCGCATGGAGTCCCCCCGTACCTCACGAGGCTGTTGGGCGAGTACCTGCGAGATCGGCATATCCTTTGGGAGGGCGGTGAGTCCGCCAATCACGTGTTAGGTCGGCGACGTGTCGCGTGCGGCGTTCCACAGGGGTCGGTCCTCGGGCCGATTCTTTGGAACGTAGGCTATGACTGGATCCTTCGGGTAACGGTCCGGCCCGGGGTAGGGCTGATTTGCTTTGCGGACGACACCCTTCTCACGGCACGCGCTGCGTCTTTTGCGGAATCCGTGGACGTCGCCAACGACGGGTTGGCGATCGTCGTAGATCGAATAGCTAGGCTGGGCTTGAAGGTCTCCCCCGCGAAAACGGAGGCCGTCATGTTCCATAGGAAATTCCGGAATCCTCCCCCGGACTTGTCCGTTACAGTTCAGGGGGTGGCGATTAGAGTAGGGCCCAAGATGAAATATCTTGGGCTAGTTCTAGACGGGAAATGGCTGTTCAAAGCGCACTTTGAGCAGCTAGTTCCCAAACTCGTGAATTCCGCGGGCGCACTCTCCAGGCTTCTTCCTAACGTGGGGGGGGGGCCGGGGGGTGCGACGCGGAAGCTTTATTCCGGCATCCTGAGGAGTATGGCGCTGTACGGTTCGCCCGTCTGGTCCGATTCGCTTCACCGCCACAACCGAACCCTGCTGCACCGCGCGCAGCGGGTTCTGGCCGTGAGGACCATACGGGGGTATCGCACAGTGTCGTGGTCGGCGGCGACTCTCTTGGCAGGCGAGCTGCCCTGGCATCTCCAGGCAGACGTCCTGTCCAGGGTTCGACGTACCCGGCAGGATGCCCTAGCTAGAGGACTGACCTTCTGTCAAGTCGAATTAGAGACGGTCAGGAAGCGGGAAACCGCTTGCTGCCTCGTCGAATGGTCTCGTGACCTCGAACACCCTGTGGCCGGCGGCTATACGGTGGATGCAATCAGGCCGCAGCTGGAGAGATGGGTCACCCGCACCAGCGGAACCCTGACCTTCAGGACGACGCAGATACTGACCGGACACGGTTGTTTCGATCAGTATCTGTTTCGCATTGTGGGCTGCTTGCCTTCTCCGGACTGCCGCCAGTGCGGCGCACCTGATACGGCGTTTCACACGCTTGTCGAGTGCGCTGCATGGACGCCTCAGCGTTTCGAGCTCGAGACGCACGTAGGAGCCGTCGGATCGTTTGGCGACTTGGTAACGGCCATGTTGCACAGCGACGACCGCTGGGAATCTGCGGTTACTTTCTGTGAGGCAGTAATGTCTCTCAAAGAGGCCGCAGAAAGGGACAGGGAGCGAAGTCCTGCAGCGCGTGCTAATGCCTCTACCCGAGGTCGCCGGCCTTCAGCTGGCACCCGGAGAGGCAGGTACGCGCATTACTTCCCTCCCTGAGTTAGGTTCCGGTACGGGGGGCCCTTGCTACTAGGCAACGCAAGGGATTCATCTGCCCCCGTTTCGAAGTGGGGTGTGTTCTCCCAGGGCACACTCCAGGCACTTTATTGCGCTGGATCGACTGTTGCGTAACTATGTTCTATATCTCAGTCTTTCCATCACAAACAAAGCGCAGGGTCGACAGGGAGGAGGGGGTTTTTAGTGGGTATTGAGGTTGCTCGCCCGTGCGGCATCGCTCTGAGTCTTCCACACTCCTCTGTGTCACGCCATCGCGGACGGAGCGCAAACAAAGCATATACAATTACAATACAATACTATTGCTAGCGTTATCGCCCCCGATGGATGCGTGCCGTTTCCTAGTGACGGCCCAGAGAGTGCGTAAATCGGTCAGCATTTTCCCTCGCCTCAAAAAAAAAAACGTGTATCGCATGGTTAGCGAGAATCCTGGTTGACTGGTGGTGATGAATCTACAATTATTCCGTTTTTGTCAATTGACTTCAAAACATTGATAAAACGCATTAGTGGATTGTGAGTGCGGGTATGTACGTACATAGTAGTTTATGAAATCAATTTTGCTGAAATCTAATTAGTTTCGTCACTTAATCAATGCGGTCATATCTGTATTAATATAAAATATACTGGCAGTATATTTGATGAAGGTATTTGGAACGAATTCCGCTGTGGTAAGGGTCGAGACAATTGTTGGCCAAGTTAGTATTTGTATAGGACAGATTAAAGGTAAATAGGGGTTGTGAGGGGCGATTGGTTCAGTGAACAAAGTATATTAAAACGGTATTAAAGAATATATAAATCTGTATTGAGACCAGTCATGGTCCGAATATTATAGGTCACTAAAGTGATAGACCAAAAAAACAGATTTTGTGATAAAATAAAAAAAATAGTTTATTATTTACTTATTGTTTATACCTCCGATGTAATTCCAAAATTATTTTTTCTTAATCCAGGAAAGGCCATAAAGGGGCTTTTTGTTCAATCTACCTGTAAGCTTTTTATGAAACTAATTGTCATTTATGGTGAACAATAAAGTTACTTCATTCATTTATAAACTCCATACATGTGATCTCAATTGACAATAGTAAGGTGAAAAATGAATCGTCAGACAGAAACCTGACTTTAGATGTCAATCATAAGAATGTTGAGTTAACACCAAATGTGCTACTAATCTTGAAAAGGGGAATGGAACTGGCCACTACTACCAGAACACAACTCAACAGTATTATAGTAACATGGTCTATAACAGGGGTGGTAGCCATCCAGATGGGCGAATACCGTTTTGCTGTGGGTTGTTTTGTTACGATAAGTTGCCCAAGAGCAATAACTATATTCTTTTTCGGTTCACACACAGATAAAACTCAAATATTGAGAGAAAAAGTCCGATTATACGGACGAAACTGAATCAAAAACAGGTACAAACATATACAAGCTACAAACTTCGCTGCTCGTCTTATAGAGCAGTATGTCAGATATGTTTCCCAGAAAATTTGGCTTTCATTTTTAATATATATTTGCTCTGCAAACACAATGTGTATATACGTCACAATTTGAAATATTATGAGTATAAACGATTACATGAAGGTAGTGTGTGTTAGATATTTCTAATTTTATGTTCTTTATTATAACGCTTTCGCTTATTTTTAAGGTTTTACATGTGTTACAGTTGAATGAAAATGTGTATTAAAAACTAATAATATATATTTAAGCGAAACGGCACCAGGTGAAAGTCCTGTCGGCTGATAAATAATCGGCATACAAACATTGTATATCCCCAATTAAGCAAGTTACGCTTGCGTAATAGGTAATATACAACGGACCACTCTGGGGCCGATCCAGACACCCAGATCATAGCAGAAAGTTCGTTTCCGAAATTTACTATGCGAGGAGTCGAACCTGGAGCCTCTGCGTTCCAGCGAGTTCGGCCGGCTAAGACTCATAGTCTAAGATCCCGCTATACAACGACCTTCACCGAGATGATTATTTGATGAAACCTATTTTATATTTAATTTAATGTGTCAATAAATATATTGCATATAGGTTGCCTAACAAATTTCAGTCCAGTATATGATTAATTGATAATAATAATAAAAAAAAAATCATTTCACCGGTTTGTTTATTAAACAAATTCTATGCCAATCGAAAGTATGAAGCCCATAGAAAAAGGAAATGTTAGGTTGCCTATTCTTTTCCGGTCACAACTCTCGGGTAGCCAGGTAAACACAGATAAATCGATACTAGCATTTTGCACCGGTCTAATAAAGATTAATTAAATAAAGATTATTTCATTATGAATACGGTGGTATAGGGTTGCCTGCGAAAAATCAGTCCCGAATTCCGGTTCTCGAATTTTGAAAAGTGAAATATTGCTGCTAAAGAATATGTGCGGCTGAGAGGTCCCAACCAACCATATCCCATGCGATAGAAGAAGAAATAGCAGCTGTTTGAAGTCCGTCCATTTAAAAAAAGAGAGTGAGCATGCTATTTGACCTTAAAAATGAAAAGGATAGCGATAGACTCGTATATACTGTGTATCATTTTGGAGTAGTTTATTATTAAAATAGAGGAATAGTTATTTTTTATGTGTTTCTATATTTTATCTGACACTAAAGTATATATACATCTTTAGTAAAAAAGAAAGTTATAGTAATACATATATAATACTAATCTTGCAAATTTCATCTTTATTATTAGAAGAAAAAATAAAAAACATCAATTTAAAAAACTTTTGTTTATTGTGAAAGTTATAAATATATTTCTTTTTAATTGTTTAAAATTATTCAGGTTCTGTGTCATCAGACATATAACTATGATCTCCAACTTCTGAACCGTCTTCGTCGTTCTTCGTCGTCATCACTCTTCGTTTTAGTTCTTTCGACAATGTCTTCTAAATTATCAAATTCTTCGTTATATTTTTTATTCAAAACGGTCACTTTTTTATAACACGTGGTATGATAACCTACAAATTCCAGTGACGCACTGGGTAGCTCAACAACATTGTATTTAAAGTTTTTTTCTTTTACGAAAAGCTAACTTTAATACACAGTTTTTAAAAGTTTCATCATTAAAATTAATTACATCACCATCCGAACGTGTGGTTCGGATGATGATGTAATTGTAAATAAAAAACACTTTTTTGCCATTTTTTCAACAATAAGTAGTAGCACGTTTTTTTAAATTGTAACTATAGCGACAATCTACTCCAAAATAAAGCACAGCTTATACGAGTTTATCGCTATCCTTTTCATTTTCAAAATCAAATAGCATGCGCACTCTCTTTCTTTAAATAGACGGACTTCAAACAGCTGCTATGCTGTGTCCTCTTCTATCGCATGGGATATGGTTGGTTGGGAGCTCTCAGTCGTACATATTCACTTGCAGCAATATTTCACTTTTCAAAATTCGACAACCTGAATTCGGGACTGATTTTACGCAGGCAACCCTATACCATCGTGTTCATAATGAATTAATCTTTATTTTCATTTAATTTTAATTAAATAATCAGACCGGTGCAAAATGCTAGTATCGATTTACCTGTTTATACCTGGCTACCCGAGAGTTGTGACCGGAAAAGAATTGGTAACCTAACATTTCTTTTTCTATGGGCTTCATACCTTCGATTGGCATAGAATTTGTTTAATAAACAAACCGGTGAAATAATAAAAAAATTTTTTTATTATTATTAATTAATCATATACTGGACTGAAATTTGTTAGGCAACCTATATGCAATATATTTATTGACACATTAAATTAAATATAAAATAGGTTTCATCAAATAATCATCTCGGTGAAGGTCGTTGTATAGCGGGATCCTATACTATCAGCCAGCTCAACTACAGAGGCCGTCAAAGAGGGCGTCGCCGCCGAGAGAGTTCTGCATGTTTATTTAAACAGTAGAAATTTTCAACAGAAACGACTGTGACATATTACGTACATACTTTTTTTTTTTATTCAGATAAAAAGACATTAAAACTAAAATACGCAGTGTAGCAGATCACTGCCAACGGGGTGCGTGGCCAGAAAGCTGGCTGCATTGCCACGTTGTATTGCCATAGTCATTTGTTGTGCGAAATATGATTCTGATTACGAATAATGTCAAAGAGTTCCTTACATATAAAATAAATTCTTTACTAACGCAGCCCACGGGTCTAATATTTCAACCCCAAACGGCACAAATATGTAACATTTTCCTATAACTCCATATTTACGCCATTTGACGTCTTCAGCTGAAGCGGCGGCTTTGTTATCCCTGACTCGGTCGGTCATTGGAAGATGTGACGGGGCCAGTGTGTCTTACATATAGACTTAAATAAAGAATTGACAAGAGGGACCCTTTTGTAAAACCAGCTGCTGTACCCTAGAATTTGTCAACAAACCATTAAAATAATATTTCTTTAAGAAAAATAATTCAAGAACATAACATTTAAAGACTTGTCAAGAACAGGCTAAATAAAATATGGAGAAAAAACAGAACGTTTTTAATTTCAAAACTGTTGGACTTTTAGTATTAAAGGAAAAATAGAAAATTACTTTTTCAGGTCAATGGGTAGAGTATATTTGTTATTTTGTAAGTGACATCAGCTCACTAACGTCCCACTGCTTTTCACTTCGCTCTTATCGTGACTGAAAGGCCATGGTCATAATCACAGCGGTGAGAATCGTGGAAGCACTACTACAGCAAGTTTAAATATTACATCTTGCTATATTTGAATGAAGAATAATGCAAGGCTGAGTTCCTATGATATGTAACACCAACCACCCAAACGCAGTAAGTAATAGTTGCTTTCTCACCTGCTTATTATATCAACTATCCCGTTGTTTACCTTGATGCTTGCTGTGTTGAAAATAGGCATCACTAACAAGGCAGCAAGCAGAAAGTTCTGCCCACTACTCTTCCTACTTTTTTACTTGCTACCGTGAATATGAGTATAAGTGAATGAAGGGTAAAACTGAGTTGGGGTTTAAAAGTCACTTCTGTCGATAGCTGAGGTTTATAGGTACTTCGTAAATCGTACCAGTCCCTCTTTCATCCCATATAAACCATCCTTGACATTAGCCTTTCCAGGAGTGTCATTTGTCCAACTATAAATAAAATATAAACCGTTCTTATTGCTTTTCACGCCACAATGCTAACTTTACGTTGCAGTTGGTTCGCTGTTTTAATTTAACGGTTTCTCCGTATTTGGATATAGGCCTTTCCATATAATTCATTCTAGTATTCTACGGTTTTCAACTAGAATTACGATAAAAACTTTGGTCGTTGACTTCGACTATAAAAGACTGGCAGGGACACGGAGAACGCGGTTCTTGAGATCGAACACTGATGACGTAAGAGTCGGCTAGAGTAAGGCCGCGATTTTGTTATTTCAATATCTTGGTGTCAAAAATTCGTATTCTACTAACTCTATTAGGTATATCTTCTCGATATTGTCGCGCCGGAATATTCGATAAATAAATTGTTTTACCATAAGCAAGAATAGCATTAACCGAAATTGATATTAGATATACTAACGTCTAGGCTCCTCCCTGGTTGGTATGGGGTCTTGTAGTAATTAGTGGACTGTTCTAATTGTATGAGCTTTATTTCGACCACGGTACAGATATTATACGCGACAAAGGAAATGATGTATAGCTTCTATATGCGTAAGCGTCGCTGGACGGTGTGAGGCGGACGGGCGTGTGGTTGTAATATTTTACCAAGAATTTTAAAGAATATTTCGCGATTTTTCGCTTATACACTGGCGTGCCACGGATAGTTCATTGGAATTTACAGAATGCTGAAATCAGTCAAAACTACGATTGAGACGATAGTGTCTGGCGATTTTGACGCGAAAGGAATAGCAGAATTGGACCCTAGCATGCATGTCTACTGGTTGCGCCTCAGTCACCGCTGTGATTAGAAACGTAACCTAAAGCGTATTGAAGTTTATCTGATATTTTGTATGGTATCGCAAAGCGCGCATTATGAAGCCTTGTAAGATACTGATATGAAAAATTTAATATACTCGCGCAAGAGTCGTAGAAATAGGGTGATTTATATTTGCTCATGAGATTTGATTGAAACTTTTATGGTTTCATAAACCTTTTGAAGTACTCCGAGGTACTCTAATCACTATTTTATTGATTTTGGCATTACTTGTTCACCTTTATGTCTGTTAGATTTTTTTATTACTTTTATTGAAGGACTTTTATTGACTTCACTTTTTGACTTTTATTTATAAGTACTCGACGTTGCCCTTTGCCTTTGGTTGCTAAGTAAGTGAGCTCCAGTGACCTATTATATCGGAATGACCGCGACAGTTTGCATAGTACTTGGTGTGCGTAAAAAAGCTAAATACCTTCTCATTTTTTGGTTGTCAAATGCTGAAGTATCTTCACACTTATACTATACTATACTAGTTAGTATACAAATAAAATCTTTATTGGCAATTTGGGTCCAATTCTGAGATTACTATTTCGTAAAAATCACAGGGTATTATCGGTAGGTCTCGGTTTTGTTTTCTGATTTCGGTAAAAAAAAATAACAACAATACTACGGACTCGAGGTCCGTACCCTTTTTACAACTTGACTACTGTTTTTTGAGTTTATACACGCTTATTGTTAACTTTTGTTATTGTCTGTGACATTAATTTTGTGGTTTTTATGTTGTGTTGTGTACCTTAAGAATAACTTATATAATTTTGTTTTTCTAATTTTAATACTAAACTTATACTAATGTAGAGTGTATCTGTTACATGGTGGTGTTGTGAGAGAGTGCATGTGCAGTGTGTTCCTTATGTCCTGTATGTCCTATACCTATATTATCTTAACTAGTGCCATGTATATTGCTTTTTCTTTTTGTGCCTAGGTTATTAATTTTTAGGCTCTTTGTGTGTTGTGATTTCGGTATTGTAAGGATTAGGGTTAGGCTATCTCAATAAATATTTATAAGCGAAAACTCTCACGAAATCAATGTTTAAAATTTTGGTTGCTTTTCTATATTCATTTCAACTGATGTCATTTCTGTTAGGGTAATACAAATTTTTGACACTATCGCATTGGAATCATACTTTGAATGTTGATAATGCCGGCCTATTTGGTCCCCGCCTCTTTGTTCCCTTGTTTCTTTCGCTGCATCTGTCACTATGTAATGTGACATAGTCGACCGCGCCGCTGCTTCTGCACAACCCTCATCGCGTTTTGTGTGTTGTGCCGCTATTCACACCCGCTTATATCAACTCGTTCGATGGAAAATGCACGCTGTACCGTTCCAGCTGGTCCACTAGTCGAAGAACCGCAAGACGCAAAGAAACGATCACGAGGAAGAAGCGCCTGCCGCTGAGAAGCCCGCATCGTTCGTAGCGTGTCTGGTGCGGCGACCTTATCCTGTTAATCCTTTCCTTCTCTTTTTATCCCCGCTCCCACCCACGCCATGAAAAATGTTTTCAACGCCTTGAAATAGCAGAATTAGCCCTCTACAATGTAACATGGAAGGCGTTTTCTTTGAACGATACGATGTCGTACTGAAATTGCGAATATGAGCCTATACCGACCTAGGCCACTAATTGGTAGTCTAGGTAGGTAAGCAGCCTACAAATATTTTTAATAAGTTCTTGTCCATCGAAAGGTTTCCTGCAAGAGATTGCTTTAAGCAATAAGGCCGCCCTTTGTACTACCTTATAGTTAAGATAAAGTGTAGTACATTTCTTATTTTGGTGTACAATAAAGAGTATTGTTGTTGTAAGTATAACTCAATAATCCAATAAAATTAATAATACCCAATAATGCCCAAGATGGTAAATGTGGAGTTATTCAAACCTTTCAAACCTTTTGGATTGTGAAGATTAGATGCTAAAAAGAAAAAAAAGGTTATATGATGTATGCCCTTTCACTGGTGAGGGGGGGGGGGAGTACACGCTCTCCGTGTACAGGAAAAAAAAAAGACTAGCATAGAAATACTGAAGCGCGTCAGATATTCAAAAGGGATGTTAAGTAAGCCCTAAAGGAACTCCTATTCAAAAGATTGACGATTTAGACGCGATCAAAAGTCATGGCCGATTCATCAATGGAATATGATAAAATTGAGCTTGCAATCAAAATTCCGATGGAAGAATCTGACAATGAGGCAGTGGAATGTTGAACAAGTGCCTTAAGACGAAAACATACGGATATCAAATATGACATTAGCAGCCAAAATCAAACAAGTCTTTCTGCTACTTACGGATGGTTTTACTAACTAGATGTTTGTGGGCGCTGATCAGAAATTTAAAAAAAAACCCGGATATTCTGTACACACGAAACCACAGAAGATAATAGTATAATTAATTGATTGTACAAATCTCATTGAGAAACTACATTTGTATGTTCCTCCTACTAATGTTCGCCCTAGGAAATTATTACACACACCATTGACGCGTACAGCTTACCGACATCATTTGTTCTGCATCAGAACAGCAAGTGAATTTAATGAGTAAGTTGGAAGATATTATAGACTTAGACCTTTTTACTAATAGTGTAACATTGTTTAGCGAAAAGTTGGTCAAGTTCTATTCAAACTCGGATTTATCAATTTAAGTACCTTACATTTATGCACATTTTTGAAGTGATAAATTCTTATGGGAGGGTAAACCTCTTCGTTACGTAACGCGTTACGGCGCCAGTCTGTCTGGCTTCCCTTTCTCTCACGCAAGTTATTACTTCTGTTGGGCGACCCGAGAGGCACACTTTTTATTATTGTTTCTTTGTTTAATTTGCATTTTTTCTCATTTTACTTTTACTGTTATCTGTGGAGGCTTATTAATAGCTTCTCTTAAGCTAGCTTATTTCTTGTTATTATTAATGTTAGCTGTTAGCCCGCCAAATAAAATAAAACAATTTTGTTGCCTTCAATTGTTGTGTAAATTTTTGTCTAATAACTAAAAAAAATACAATATTATATAGACTTACCCAAAACCCCCCGTTGACTAAGAACGTCCGCCTTGGTTTCATAAGTGAAACCAGCTCAATCAATCATTTAAAGAATAACAATCACTTTTAGGGGCCACCATTTAGTTTGATGCAACAATTCACTACCCTTGACAAAAATCTATTATTTCTTACATGTCTGTCTATTTATAATCACAGTCCATAAATAAATGTCCCAGTGCTGGGCTCGGGCCTCCCATTATACGGGGAATGGATTATTTATTTATTTATTTTATTTTAGGAAGGCTTACAGTCTAATATATAGAAAATATAGAAACAACAATATTTAAAAAAAATGCTGATAATAAGCCTCCGCCTATTGGTAAAGAAAAAAAAAACATATAAATGACATAAAAACATAAAAAATCAAAAGACACGTACATACACGATATTAAGAGATATTAATGTAACAATTTTTTTTAGCTATTTATTGTATCGAAGAAATTCTGAGCTAAATTGCGCTTAACAGAATTTATGGGCGTGCAATACAAGTCGAGTGTTGAATCTACTACTATTTCATTAAAGGAATTTGAGCTTCGTATGATAAACGCGTTTTGTCTGTAGTTGCTATTTATGATAGGTGTGTGGAGTAATCCTCTCTGCCTAAGGCCAAGTTGATTAGTCCGTAATGATACTTTCGAGATCATATCTGGACAATCAATCTCACCTCTAGCCAACTTCATCAGGAAACAAATATCACTTATATTGCGCCTGGAATTTAGAGGTAAGAAATGATATTTTTTACAACGATCGAAGTAGTTGTTAGATGATCGTTGTGCCCGGTAATCTAGGTATCTTAAAAAATTCTTTTGAATTTGTTCTACTCTGTTTATATATATGCTATATTTCGGATTCCAAACTTGAGATGCATATTCAAGATGACTTCGAACAAATGAGCAGTAAAGAACTTTTAACGGTTTTAAAGATCGAAAATATGTTGTAGCTCTCATTATGAATCCCAAAGACTTAGATGCCTTGTTAATGATAAGGTTTATATGGTTATCGAAAATAAGTTTGCTGTCGTGCAGGACACCCAAGTCTTTGATAACATTCACTCTGCTAATTATGTTATTATAGAAAGTATAGTCAGAATTTATGGTACGTTTTTGCTTTGAAAAGGTAATAGTATAACATTTTGATACATTCAGTTGTAGTCTGTTAAGAGTACAGTATTCCGAAAAACGATTTAAATCTTCTTGGAGTAGAAGAGTATCTACATTATTACGTACTGGTCTTAATATTTTCATGTCATCGGCATATAACAGAATTATAGAATTTCTAAAGCAAAGTGTCACATCAGCAATAAAAATATTAAAAAGCAGGGGACCAAGGATGGATCCTTGTGGTACCCCGGAAGGTATTAATTTCCATAACGATGCGTTTCCATGTAATACTACTCTTTGAGTTCGATTTCGTACATAGGAAGAAAACCATCGGAATAAATCGCCATGAATTCCGGAATACCTAAGTTTGCGCAAGAGTATCCGATGGTCTATGCGATCAAAACATTTACTATAATCTGTGTAGACCACGTCAACTTGCGCCCCTTTATCCATAAAGTCTGTGAGATATTCATTAAATAATACTAAGTTGGAGGTAGTTGACCGTTTTTGCATAAATCCATGTTGGTCTTTACCGAGACTGCTAACCAGGCCTGTATATACAGCTGAATGTACCAACTTTTCCAATACTTTGGAGAAAAGGCAAAGTTTGGATATAGTTCGCAATATTGGATTTGTCGCCTTTTTTGAATATAGGGGTAACAAATGCAGATTACCAGATTTTAGGGACTTCCCCTTCCATCACAGATCGTCTAAAGAGGATGCAGATCGGGGCAACAAGATTTTGAGCACACTTTACGATGAATAGAGGTGGAATAAAGTCTGGGCCACCAGATTTCGTTAGATCGAGTGATTTCAGTAAACGTAGGACCTTATCTGGCTGTATGTCTATTGTACTAACTAAAACATTAGAGCCCAAATCTATTTTATTGTTAGGGTCACTATCCTCAGTAACTAGCTCCTGATAAGTAGACTGAAAGTAATCAGCAAATAAATTGCTGATTTCCTCCCCTGTTTCAGCTGTTAAATTATTAAGATGCATAATATTTGGAAAACTGCTACTGTTTGTCTTGGTTTTTATATAGGACCAAAAGGATTTAGGGTTTGATGCTATGGATGATTCGACTTTATCCATATAGTTATTGAAGCATACCTTTTCTAACTCTACTACTTTATGGCGTAAGAATGAAAACGTATGATAGTCTGCTAAGTTGCCATAGGTTTTGTATTTGCGATGAAACTTCTGTTTCTCTTTTAAAGTTTTTATTAAGGCTGCACTGTACCATTTAGGATGGAGCTGGTGTTTTACTGATTTTAAGGGAACAAATTTGTCTCTAATGTCGTACAGCATTCTATAAAATTTATCAACTGCTTCATCTAATGAACCGGACTGTAATGATTGGCACCAGTTAACTGCATGTAAGGTGTTGTTTATTGCTTCATAGTCGCCTTTGTTGAAAAGATATTTTTTTATAAATTTGTCTTGCAGAGTGTGAATTTGTACAAAGTCTGCCCATAATAACAGTGGCTTATGATGCGTGTCTACTGGCACTGCTAAAGGATCTGAACATTCTTTAATTTTAATCGAGTCGTTTGAGAACATTAAATCTAACAATCTATTATTAATATTACGATGTTTATTATACTGCGAGAAATTACACGTATTCATAGTATCAAAGAAATCTATAACTGTTTGATCGCTGAGATTCTCGTACTGCATCTCATTTTTTTTTTTTTTTTTTTTTTTTTTTTTTTTTTTTTTTTTTTTTTTTTTTTTAAGCCCGGTCTCTTCGTCATATGGTAGGACAGAGTCATCTTTACTTTTTTCTCTTTATTACTATCTTTAAAAAGCATGCATTAATACAGTTTTCTACTACTTATATTTCTAGAACAAAAATAAATTTTTACGACTTGGGATTTGTTGGGTTTGATTGGCTATGGTTGGTTATACTTAGGATACGTGTTTACGGAATATTTTACTTGTTAGGTAAGGGATAGGATGGGGAGGGTATGGATTCGTCTTTATTTGTTGCTTTATTTCAAAAACATTCTCAATACAAGTTTCTTATTCTAATTTTTACAGTATTTCCTGTTTATATATATTACAGTTACAATTGTTTACTAATTTTCTACATTATTATACTTAAAGTGATATATGTTCTTAATTTCGAGTTATATTATATTACATGATATTTTTGTGTGTTCTAGATTTTTATATCTTTATTTTCATAAGTAGTATGTTACTCTGTTTTTTATCTTTATTCTGCGTTTACATATATTAGCTGCAGTATTACATCCAGTGCTTTCCTATGTAGCAGTTTTAATTCTACTTTTTATATTTATTACATGTGTTTTATTTCTTATTTACTATTTATATGCCTATTTTTTACTATTGTTACTAACACTAAAAATAAATATACAACAGTATATTACTTTAGGGTTTTCTATTACATATTGGTTTTATTACTATTGACTATCACTGGTTCACGCATATTATAGATTATTAATTTATATTATTCTTTCAGGTTTTCTGCTACTCTCGGAGGCCTACAATAAGGTGAGTATGTATTTGTTTCTCTGTATGTGTTTGTAACATGATTTATACTGTGTGTTTTGTTATGCTTGTGTGTTATGCCGATTTGTGTTTTGCAAACAATGACTTTTGCAACAAAAGTCATTTGTTTAAATTTTTTGCTGTCTATGTCTTTGCGATTCTGTATGAGTGTCACTGCTACTGTTTACGTGCATGTTGCGTGTTTCGTGTATTTTTATGTGCGTTTGCCTTTGTATGTGTGTGTGCTGTGATGTATGTTGTGTTTGTGTTTTTCTGATGTTTGTGTTTTCATGTGTTATGCTAAGTGTTAATGTATTTTGTGCTTGTAGGTTTCCGTTTTCGTTCGTTCTGTCACCGTTTCTTCTGTTGTCCCCTACTAGGGGCGACGCCGCCACTCCTAGGTGGAGACAGTCGGTTGCACGCAGAATAGCAGAGCCGTAGACCGTACCTCGCTGACTGGTCATATGTCACATAGAATGTTACCAGTTGTACAATCTTCGTTTTCTCAGCGAGGCACAGTTTCCGGCCCATTACTATTTTGTTGCTTCCGACGTCCCACCTATTCGTAGGCGACGGCTGCACGCGCTATTGCGTCCCATTTGCTTCTCACAGGGCACTTATCGCTAAAAGCGTTATGCCCTGTATCCACTTTCTTCTCTCTGACGCAATTCTTGCATTTAGGCTGCGTGCCAACTATGTGCTCCTCACATTCGCGCCACATGTGGGGTCCTCCGCAGTGGCTACACATTACTTGAGACTCGGTGCACAGCTTTTTACCGTGTCCGAATCCCAGGCAAATTGTGCACTGGGTAAGCGGTGACCTATCTACGACCTGCAATGTTTGCAGGTCGATTCTTACCGTGCCAATCTCTGTCAGGCGCCTCCACACGGGCGGGGTCACTTTCAGGACTACTCTTTGCGTGTTCGGGTTTCTACTCGGCATCTTGTATGCTACCTCCATACCTTCGTCAGCCTTTTCAAGGCCCTCAAACACCTGCTTATTCTGGTTTTTGAGGGCCTTAAACAGGTCTGCGTCGGTATGGACGCGCAATACCCCCGTTATCATCACCATAGGTTGTTTGTTGGTGATGTTCTCTGCTGTTATGTCTTTCACCTGTTTCTTCAGCTTCTGGGTCAACCTGTCCCTTTCTTCGGTCGTCCTACAGCTGATTATGACCCGCCCGTCTCTTGACTTCCTCACGCGCTCCACCTCCACCCCCCCTTCCTTGGCGTTAAGCGCCGTCCTAACTTCCTTGAGGGTTTCGTCGGCGGTGTGCAGTGGTTTCTTGCTAGTGATTGCTACGGAGTGTAGCGTACGGTACACAGGTGGTCTAACCCCCTGCCTTGCCGCAGCCACACTCGCGTAGCTTGGCTTAGGAGGGCTCCCCTCGCTGAAGCCCGGTTTACAGCCGTGAATAATCTTTTCAAGATTATTCATGCTCTCCAGGCTTCTCTTCAAAAGCTCGGTTTGCTCCTCCATCCGCCTCGCTAATTGGGCCTGACTCTCCTCCATCTTCTGGATTCTCCCTTCTTCACTGCTAGTTTCCCGCACTGGTTCTCTTCTTTCTTCTTCTCTTTCTTCAGTCTGGATTTCCTTGCAGCAGGTTTCTTTTGTGGAGACCGGGTCCTTCCCCGCCTTTGCGGCCTCATAGAGTACCTTTCCATAGTCTGAGTCGCATTTACAGAGCAAGTTGTAAACACGTCTCATCGCTAGTTTTACGCCAGCCTTGATTTCCGTTTTGAGGTTCCTTGATCCTTCTATGAGCTTAGTGTGTTCTTGTAGGTGCTCTCTGGCCTCAAACATTCTTTTGTACCTGTATTCGTGGTTCATCTTGCTCGCTTCCTCAACTTCATCCACTTCCTTAGTAGCCTCTGGTGGATTACCTTTGACGTACGTTTTGTCAGCTGGCTGTTGTCTTGTAGGACCAGCAACTGCCTGCAGTGTCTTCTTGGGAGGCGGGGAGAATTTCAATGCCACCGTATTTTTTGATTTTATTGGCTTGTACATTTCTGGGCTAGATTCCGATGAGGTATCTAGGCACACTCCCTCAGAAGCTGACGTCGATGCTGATGCCGACGCCGCTGGCTTCTGTTTTGCCGGGGTGCGAAACATGTTGTTGGTGGTATTTGTGTCGGATATGTATTTATACTAAGTCAATGCGTTTACTAAACTAGTCGATCCGCGCAATAGCACTGGATCAAGTGGTCAGGGTGTAAAATAAAATAAAATATAATATTTATTGAACCAGTCAACGTCAATATTCTATACAATATAATTTTTGTCACTTAATTAACTTATAATAACTTAAACTAACTTAAACTAACTTAAACTAATCACAAAATTTTATATTACAGGTACCCCTGAGGAGGCGCCGAGCGTCAAGGGAAGGATGGGATGCAGGAAGGATAAGGTAAGTGTAAGGTAAGTTTTTTATTAAGAGAGTGTGAAAGGTGAGTGTGTTAGATGTGTTAGGAAGGTGCGTGTGTATGTGATTTGCAAGTTTTATGAGTGAGGTAAGTGAGGTGAGTGAGGTAAGTGTGAGATGTACTCGAGGTAAGTACCTAGAGTACGTGTGTGTATCTGACTGTATGTGAAAGTAGTGAATGTAGAGTGTTTTTGTGAGGTAAGTGAGGTAAGTGTGTGAAAATAACTATTCTGCCGGGCCCAGATTGTTGGTCTCGGCGAGCCGAACTCGGCAATACCAAGTTCGGTTATCCTAAGACCAACAACGACTGAGTTACAGGCAGATTAGTTTTGGGGGGGAGGTAGGGTGCGGGAGGGGGTTCCTGTCGACAGAGCTCGAGTTGCCGAACAAAACGAGCCCAAGGTCCACTACACTAGGTAGTATAGTTCTCCGTCAAATTAGTTTCAAAAATCCAGAAAAATTTCTGGATTTTGTGTCTGAAAGTTAGAACTCTTGCTAACGGGTCAAATATGGCCTCAAAAGAGGTGTGTTTGGGCTCGTTGTGACGGGCTCGTCGAGCTCTATCGGAATCCAGTCAAAAAACAGACTAGAAATCTTAGGCCGTAAAAGTCAAAATTTTTGGGAGCAGTCGATAGCGGGAGGTCCGGGCTTCACTCTGAAACCAACCGCGATCTCGTGCGCCCAGTAGTTCGGGAGATATCGCCAGTCAAAGTTTTCCAAGATGGCGGCCTAACTGTCAGATACAAACTTTGACCGCGGATATCTCCGGTTCTACAAGTCCTAGGACCCTGGTGTTCGGGTATTTCTGGGTGCCTCTGAGGTCCTCTTGACGTCTAGATAAAAATCCAGGCTCAAAATTGCGAGAGAAGATTTCCGGGTTTTTAGGCCCGGATCCGATGCTCCTTAAGGAGCTGTTGTTAACAATGAAAACCCCACCTCTCTAGGACCAATAGTTCCGAAGATATCGTCAATCTAAAATTTACAAAATGGCGGCCGAACTGTCAAAGTCCGGCGCGAAACTCTCGTATCTCCGCGAATATCAGTCCGATTTCGACCGGATTTCGACTGGGCATATGCCCAAGTCAAACTACACCCCGCTACGGTGGGGGTTTATGTCAAAAATTTTGACCCCTTTTTTGTGGCTAGTCCGTCGCAGAAGCCCTTGGGGATAGCTACGCAGAAAACCCCGTCGCTCTACGCCCAAACGCCACTGAGTTATTTGAAAATCAAAATTTTCAAGATGGCGCCGGCCCTTGGCCAAAAGGTCGTGAAAATCTGTATCTCCGTCAATATAGATCGGAGAACGTCGTGCTTGGGCTCAAACTCCGCGTCTCGACGAGTTCTCTGCGATGCCGTCGCCAAACTAATTTTAACCACTATATTTATATATATATTTACAAAAATATCCTAAAAAATGAGTATCTCGGTAACTATCCACGCTAAAATTTACAAAAAATGCCCAGACGGCGCCTAAAAGTTTGCTCTATTTTCCTACTAAATAAAATAATTTTCCCCAATATCAAAGTTGGGGAAAAAGTCTAAAAATTTGGAAAATTCAGTTTTTCTGAATTTTTTCTTAGAAAATTGTCTCTATAAAAAATGGATTTCGATGCGGCTGAGTAGAGCTTCTCAGCGCGCTTTTAACTACACTTTCAAAATCCACGCGCTTTAAATAGTTTCCGAGATATTCGGGGTCAAAGTTTAAATTACTAATTACAAATAACTTACAACTATTAATGATAAAATTCCGCTGAGACCGGAAACGCGCCGTCCTCTTGAAAGTCTTCAACCCCCCCTAACCTCGAGTTGATTGCCCCAGTAACTTCGGAGCAATTTCGAGGTTAGGAAGTTGTTTTTTTGTCCCTGGTTGCCCCGGGTTTGCTCCGATCTTCGAGCTTGAGGTGTCGATCGACGCGCCTTCCGAATCCCTTTAAGGCTACCGTGCCAGATTTTTGAGCTTCTTGAAGTTTTTTCGAGTTAAGCTCGAAAAACAAAAAACACCAAAAATTTTTTACAGTTTTTAATTTTTTAAAAATCGGAGATGTAAAAATCTTAAGGTCGTTTCTGGCCAATCGGGTTAGTTTTTTGAGCTCTACGAGTAGGTATTTTTGGATCTCCGATCGGTCCAGAATTGACAATTTTCACTCCACGTTTTTTCGGTTTCCCTTGAATATCTTTGTGGATGGAGTTGGGATTTCACTTTTTGGTTTTCGGGGGGATGGGGGCACCTGAGCCCCACAAAAGCCGCCCCTAAAAACCGTACGTCACCGATCTTGTTTTGTCACAAAAAATTCACAAAGTTTTAAAATTCAGTTTTTCACTTCTAACTTTTTTGCGCGAACTGTTACCACTTTTATTTTTGCATAGGCGGATGCGCCTCACTTGCCCGCACACGCCGGTATATCGCACGACTTTGTAACTACAGAAAAACCTATTTTTCTGAATTATTTTCCGCGGAGCTCTTAAAAAATCGACTGGTTTCCACGAGTTTCGGAGCGGAACTACTGCATCTCATTACTATCAGGTACTTCAGACCATTCGACGTAATTACCGAAATTAAAGTCGCCCATTATAATAAACTTATCTAACGGTCGGGAAGAGACAATGGTATTAATATTATTTGTGAAATTTGTAAGTTGAGTTTTATATGAGTGGCCATGGTTCTCGTTACAAAGGTAAACACCACGAATGTGTATATTATATGTAACAGCTGGCCTAGATCTTTTTAGAGTGATTGATACCCATATATCTTCAGCTGAGCTTCGCCAATTAGTTCGTTCCAAAGAAATCAAATCATTTCTAACAGCTACCAATACACCCCCTCCCAATGACTGTGCCGTGCGAGCGTAGTCACGATCACGTCTCCATACTATATATCTATTATCAAATATTTCACTACTATCTATACTATCTACAAGCCAAGTTTCGGTGAGAACTATCACGTCATAATTACATAGACATAAGTTTCTAAGAAATATATTGGTTTTCGTGCGCAATCCGCGCACATTTTGATAGTATAGATTAAGCGATGCCATCAGTAAATAAAAAACAATACCACAAATGTTTAAATAAATAATCGGAAATATAGTATATATTAATTATAATCCGAAAGTACTTTCTACAATAATATGCATTATGAGAGCTGTATAAGGTTACCAGTAGTGTTAAATAGTTTGTATTAATTGTCGAACTACGTGTATGAAACAACATTGTATAACTAAATATTATATATAAGATATTTATTATTGACGAATTTAGATTAGTGTAAAAACATTTTATTACGTATAAAAAAGTAGACAAGTTAATATAAGAATAAAAATAATACAAGTCGGTATGTTTAAAAAGTTTTAAGACATCGAGAGAACACATTCCGGCACAGCGATCAACATGGCGCGTTATGATATAAGTAAACGTAAGGTAGTATTGACTATAGCAACGAATCGACAACGATATTACTGTGTATTGAGTATTGAACTTTAATGAGTAGGACACACGGCAACAAACAATTTGATGAAAAACAGCGAAATAGTAGTAGACATTAGGCCATTCTCTATAGTGCACTACAAAACAACTTTTCGAATGTAGGAATATGAATACAACAATAATATATCCCATAATATCATATCCTAGGTATGCCCGTGTCTTAAATTTTTCACTTAAATTAGAATAAATGAAGATTAACTTGTTTACAGTTACAGTTAAAAAACAGTTCATTAGACAATTTTGGACAAGTCTTTTTCGGTTTTCACCCCATACCCACCATGCTTGTCCAAGGCGGCTCGGCAGCCTTGACACGCCGGTTACCTCGATGTGCAGCAATGGGACGTATATAGGCTGTTATTATACGTGGGTAACGCTTAGCTGACAACGTCTTTTGACCAAAAATACAATAGCAGACACGCTTCGAAATATCCCTCGTATGCACCCATCCAATTTACGGAAGGTCGTTAAAATATTGGAACGCGCACAGACACCCGCCATTAATGAAATTGTGAATTCATCAGAGTGCCAGGAGCCTTTGGGGAACGTCTTAAGCGAATTTTGAGGTCAATCCATTTGTTCCCTGCGTTACATTTGATTTTGTTAATTTAGATCGGACTGGGCGAATATTTTAGGACTGTTTATTTGTTTAGGCCCGGTTTTTACCAAAAATGAGAAGAGAAGAGATAACGCTAGACGAAGGTGAGTTACAGTTATTTAGTAGCATAGTTGTTCTTGTCGTGTTTCCGTTTAAAGTTGATAATTAATAAATTATTTTGTTATGTGATTAATTTTGTTATGTACCCTCTTATTTCTAAACGATACAATCGGCCATTTCCTTAATTGAATAATAAATACATAACAATAATATACTGTGGCAATTGAGTAGATTATAATTCAAGGTCTCTCAATGGTATATAGATGGCAGTCATTACATTTCATTTTTATGTTGGTAGACGCGATTAATTTTTATTGTGTTCGGTTTGTTTTATTACATGTAAAACTTTAAGGATAATGTTTAATATAATAGCTTGTATAAAATACTATCTGGAATTTCCAAACTGCAATGTATTCAATCTTTTCATTCATAACACTTTAATTAAAATAACTTATCAATGACTTCAATCCGCTATCGGTTGTGCCAATTGTTAAGTTTTATAAACTATTAAATTGTTGGAGGGATGGCGTGGTGTTCTAAAAATGGTCGACGACTATTAAAATTAGTGTTTTATATATGTTAAAACTGTAAGATTCTCTGATTATAACTATGTGACCAGTTGCTGTTCTTTTATAACCTTAAACCCTTCTGAGTTGTTGCAAGTATTACAGGAGGTAGTTAACCACAATACGAAGCGGACGTGTGAGCTGACTAGATCTCAACATAGCTGTCTCCATGTTTAGGTAAAGGTAGATGGCGTGTCCGATGTTGCCGAGGTTAGTTGTCCAATGATGAAGACGGCGGGATCAGATCGAAGAGCTCAGCTGGACACTCTCCAAAGTGTACCCGATAGAAAAGTGATGAGCTGGCAACTCAGTGTCTGGTTGTCCGTTAATGATGACAGCAGGAATAGATCGAAGTGCTCTACTGGACACTCTCTAAAGTGTACTTGATAGTCAACTGATAAGATGGCAACTCATACGTCGATGTTTGAGACTGAGTTTTGTAGTGGTCGTTGCCAGCGAGCCTCATGGCTCTCCGTTCAATTGACTTTAACGCTTCGAGTTGATATTTGGCAAAGGTGGGTACTAGTACTCAGCTGTTCCGGTGTGAAGTACCGTCTCATTTTCTAATGTATGCCCAATTTTTTAATTGCAGTTTGTGCTAGATACTCGATATAAGAGCCAAAGTTGAGAGTCGATGTCGAGGAGACGCCAAAAAGCTAAAGCTGATCAGTTATCGCAACGGGTACCCAATAAAGAACAAAACAGTCAAATATCGAACCCAACCCTTAGCAATAATGTAACAATATGAGCGGCGATAAATGTGGTAAACAAGAAGTAACGGTCCTAAAAGAACAGGGACGTACTATCAAACTGGCTTTTATTACACTTTTATAGAATTGTCGGTCCCGAAGCATGACCTAATTTTGTAGTTAGTCTACCTTCCAACTCCAACACAATAGGGTTGAGTTATAACGGATGAGCGGAGTTTTTGAATGGTCATCAAAAATTTCACTCAAATTCTATGTAAATCAAATAACAGAATTTGGGTAGAGTTAAGTTGATTTTTTTTGAGAAAATAACACTGAAAATTTTTTGGGGCTAATTATTTTAAAAACCAACCTGGTAGCGGTTGATTTTTTAAAGGTCAATTAACTCAGGAATCGAGGTTAATTTAGGGGAAAAATATTCTCTAATATTGCATGAACCTGTTGTTTAGCTTAAAAGGATATCATATTTTTAATTTTTTTGTAGCCGGTATTTTAACTTTTTCATCGGTTTTTAAAACACGTAACATTTTACACAACTAATGATAATCCCAATTTACCTGCGCAATAGACCAATTTTAGTAGCGCGCCACCGTGTACGAATCCTGTAAGCGGGACAGAAGTAAGAATGCATAGCAAGCAACGCCTGCTATTTCCGCTTACGAACAAAGTTCGATATTATTTATATATTATGTCGGAAACCGGTCTGCACGTTTCAGCGCAAACTGCCGATCGGAATTATAAGCTGTGTAAAACTGTATGTATATAAGGATTTAGAAGACGAAAATGAAATGGCGTTTTAAATTTTAAGACATTGACTACCATCATATCAGATTCCCAGGATAAGAACTAGCGCAGAGTTTAAGTCTAAGATTTTTCTGACGATTAGCAAAAATCGCATCGAAATCGGCCCAGCAGTTATCACGTGAATCCCAAAGAAACCGACAAGAAAACCGTCATACACTTACGAATTTCCTGTTCATAAAATCCATAGTCCGGGTTGTCTGGAAGAGATCGCTCTAAATCTAAAGCGATTAGGCCGCCCGCTCCTACTTTTACTGTTTAATGTTACTACTGTAAATTGTTAATTTTATGTGTATGTGGTGAACAATAAAGTGTTTTCTATTCTTTTCTATTCTATTCTAAAATCGAAAAAATAATTATTCATATAGTCTATTCCAGTTGCTTTTTTATTGTTTCTACGTACAGTAACTTACTATTACTACTGTCCTTACTAGCTGGCTAGATTACTAGCTGTCCCGGCAGACGTCGTCCTGCCCGGAAAAGCTTCGATCTGCAGACTAATCGATCAATCGATATGCCTACACCAGCGCCACCTACCGGGTCCAATTGTGAACCACCTCAGAAACCTTCTCTGGCTCATGCACAACAATTTTGCTAAAGATCATCATATGATCAAATCAAATGTATACAATTCTATAAAGGACATACAGACAAACATTCATTTCATTCAAATGAACGTTCGTCGACGAGTCGTCGTTAAGGTGAAACGGTGCGGTCTTGCGGCATGTTGACGTGACGTGCAAATTTATGTTACCCTGTCGTAAAAATGCACGTGACAATTCCGCAACGTTACATGTTGTCTTGCAAAATTCCGGTGCATTTTTTACTACAAACCTGTGCAATAACAGTCTCTTTATAGATATGGACTGTACAATACGTATACTGCTCCTGCCATTGTTAAGAAGATATAATGAAACATCAACTGAGTGAGTGCATAGTAGACACGACGATTTCCGACGATGTCCGACATGTCGTTCCCCGGCGACGTTGCCGTAGTGTACGTCAGTCAATGCACCATGCCGCACTACTGTACTGTTCCACATCGACGACGACGTTACATCGTCGTTCATGTCTGAGGTCTGCGTCTGAAGCCAAGGTAATCTAATTATTGTTCGACAAACATTAACAAAACAACTGAAGGCAACAAAATTATACTATTATCTTCAGCGGCTTCGTGTGTTCAAATTATCCAGGGTTCTTAATAACAAGCTTTTATAACTTGTACCACTTCAACCAATGAAGCCTCAGGCTAGACTCGTTATTGCCAATATCAAGGTATTTCATCGTCCACCTGGATTACCTGTTATATGAAAGGAGACTTAAGTCCAGAACTTAATTTTGAAAATTAATAGCCTTTTTATGAACAGGTATGGAAAAATATATCCGTGCAGTCTAAGCAGTTATACTTCCACATTAATATGAATGTAATAAATGACGTTTGAATGTCTGTTTTTCTGTTCTTCACGATTTTAGAAATGGCTTTTAATTAAGAAGAATAAACAATATAACTTTTTCTATCGGAAAATCAATATAATATGTACCTTTAAAATTATTACAGCCATCTGGCAACCGACCACCACCGGGTTACCTCTCTCGTCAGCTGTCCCGGCGCGTAAACCACGCGAGTGTATGTGAAAGGTGACCATCTGCTGCTTGGAGTGATTCATATACTTATCTATACCAATCCCTGACAGACTACTCGGCAAGTCTGACGCTATGTTCACACGGCGTCCATCCGTGGATGGCGGTGCCCGTCAAGTGTCAGGATCTAATGACCCAAAAGACTTCAGCGTAGTTCGATACCGGTCAATATAGATAGATCGCAAAATGTCATTAGCTAAAATACTTGTAACACTCCCAAAATACTCCAAAGTCAGAATTAGACTCAACCGATGTTCCCTAAAAATCCGAAGGCAATATATCAGTTGGTAAGCATATCAGTTGACTATAAATATGCGATGGATCTACCCGAAACGAGGTCGGGTTCAGACCCTAATAAACCAACTAAAACTCGGTGAGGCATCCTAATCAAGTATAAACGGAAGTAAATTGGAGCATGTGGTTGTCCACTATCGTTTTCAGAATTGCAACCCGGCAGTTTTCAATCAAACACCCTATAGTACTACTAACACCCTATACTCAACTTTATTGCTGACATGTGACAGTAGAAAATTGTTTGTATTTGCTGGTATGTTGGTATATCGAAACCACATTATTCATATACCCAGTGGTCTATAGGAAATTAAATTCTTTTACAATGTGATTACACCTAGTAAACATTGTTGATATATTTATGAAAAATTTGTTGCGCATTTAAAGGCTTCCTCCTCAATAATTTAATTAAAAATGGAGTTAATCTTTTTAGCTTATGGTTGAAATTCCTTTGCGGAAACATATGCGGGTAGTTGCAGTGGTATATTGCGTGTATTTTCCACTTAATCTAATTTAGTCTTTTTCGTGTTGTAATAAAGTTTATTTTGAGTTTTCTTTTCTAGCTTTTGTGTCAATTTGTTCACCTGAAAATAGTTTGGAGTACACGTAGAGTCGTGTTATGCGGTGTCTGTGTAAAGGTTGGGTTTACTTTGTGTTACATTATTGTACTATTTTAACGAGTTTATTTACTAGAGGGTAGTTTGTATCCATTGCCCCACTAATCGGTTCGTTCCGTTATCGCTCGAATATAAAAGCATGCGAACGGAACAAGGTGACAAAATTCCCCCTCCGACATTGGTTGGGTGCCAAGTATCACTCCGGCTTGAAACCGTTGTACATGTCATGGTAGCGCTTTAGGGTGGCTAATTATTGTGTGAGAAGTGAGACTCAATTAGATCGCCTATATTTGCTTTTTTCATTTTACCATGTCAACCATTTAACTCTTAATCCTTTCTAATAGATGAATATAGGCAATACGGTGGCGTGGCTTGTTGTGGTTCTTGATGCCGTTCTTACAATTTACTAACAAATGCGGCATTCCCATGGCAAAGCAAACGAAGTTTAAATGACATATGTTGGTGGGACATATAACAACAGCCCATAACTGAGTTAAAATTACGCTGAAATTAATGGATAATGAATATAAAAATTAAAATTACTATATAATAAAATTATATCTTAAACTGAAGAACTACGCTATCCGCTCGCCGGTGGCCCAGGAGGTCGTATCAGCGAAATACCGTGAGCACCTTGACGTTGTTCTGGCACGGTCATGGATTGGTATGTTATCTATAGGATTTCCAGAGCGTAACGTACTCTCTCTTAAAAATATTTTTGATAATGGAATTTTTTTTTTTTTTAATGAAATGAAATGAAATTTATTTACATAATGAGTACAGGGAACATGAAATAATTAAACAATACGATTAATAATTAATAATTGAATTGAGCACCAGAGTAAAGCGAGTCTAAAACGCTACTTAGAGCTTGGGATACTTGTTAGACATTTTGTTTCTTTGTAAAGCGATGTCACTTAGTTCTTGAGAATGGATTACGCTCAATTGAACTTGCTTTATTGAGATATAAAATCCAATAAAAGTTAGCTTCAAATTGAATATCGACTTTTCTGACAATTTAACTTATTCAATGTATGTCACATAAATTTGAATAAGATTAGGTAATAAGAATAAATTTGTATCTTAATGTTGTTTGATTCTAATATTAAGTCGCGATAGCTTAACAGTTAACGCACTTGCGTTGCAAACTCAGATAAAGCGGCTTCAAATCATATCTTGAAAATATGCACCACTTCGACAGTTTTCTGATAGTGAAGGAACTCTTTTAATTTTTTATTACATGAGTATAGTAAACAGGTGAACGACCCAGCTGATTTAAAGTGACCATTATGAACATTTGCAAAACCAAAGGTGCTACAAATGCGCTGCTGCTGTCTTGAAGGAAACTGGAATCTTGCCACTAATGTCGAAACACAACACAAGGTTGTTATGGCGGCATACTCTAGACCAGGGGTGGTAGCCATCCAAACGAGTAAATACCCTACCACCTGGCTGTGGGTTGTTTAGTTGCCTCTTGTCACAGGTCGCCCAGCCGCAGGAAATTTTACTCTTTCTCCGTTCCTGCATGGAACATCGCGATGAAACCTGCACATCAAGACAACAAGTGCCAAACCTGTCTATTCGCTATAATCAAAATGCATTTGGCCACAGTCGCTAAAGCTAACATTATCCCATATAGAACAGGGATATTAGTGTAACATCTCCATAAATTCCTAATGTCTTATATAATTTTCTTATATTCCTATAGTTCTTATTAAGAGCAGGTAACATTAGTGTAACATCTCCATAAATTCCGAACATCTTATATTTTAATTTCCCTATATTCCTATCACTAACATAATCCTACATGAAACAGGGACATTAGTGTAACATCGTAATAAATTCCTAACATTTTATTTTATATATTCCTAACATTTGATCTGGTCTATAAATTAAAAAAAAGACAACCATGCCATTACGAGTCAAGTTCATTCGACTGACCGATGATGAAATATCGGTAGTCAGAGACTACCGATATTTGATCAGCAAACTTATAGTAACTCTGTCTTGATCAAATCAAGATTGATTAAATGTTGAGCAGAGATGGTTTACGGACTATAAAAACCGTCAAAAGTTACGATTACAATTCGATCCCATTGCCAATTAGAGTTAGACTCGGGGCCCAAAGATATCTCAAAAACTCATCAACGGATATTATTCTGCGACAGGTTTTTTACAACTTCCACGTTTTAGTTCAAAAATAAGAGGTGGAAGCCATTCTGTACAACTTTGTAAGAAACATTAAATCACATCTATTAATAAAAAAAATACATTATAGTAGTTAATAAGAAAGCAGTGGCTGGCTTTAGTCAAGACAGTTTTTTCTATTAAATCGTGTTGGCTATACATTTCTGTCAGCTCACAAAGCGTCAGCGAACAATAGCAGGACGTGAGGGCCACGTCTAATGGACCCCAGTAGTCGGTCGTGAGCACAGATTTTCATTATTTATGCTGTGGATAGCGACTGGCTGTAAAGGAATAGCGGTTATGATTTTATTGATATTTATAACTCTGTATTGATCGCTACACAAAGCATGTCAGAAGAATACAAAATCGTCAATACTGTTACACGCCGACAAAGTGAATGCACACCTTGTTTATTCCCTTTCCCGCAATTGGATTTCTTTTGTTTACTTTGTGTTAAAAATATGTAATTAAGAAAAACATTCTATTGTTATTGTACTTGTTTATGGCCGCAGGTGTACAGATCACGTTTTCTTGGACACTTCAGTCCGCGCGCTCGATTGTTGTATTGTACAGTTTAATATAAAACGATGCCCGAATGGGAGGGGGGGGAGGCGACGACAATCAAGCGACGATTACGATACGAGCAAGACGTGTACATTTGACAAACTATATAGTGACGGACTTTGCGCGTGTTATTGAATCGTGCAGTTGTACTAGTTTTGTCCAGTTATATTTGTACCTGTGTTATACGTGTTTGTATAGTTCTAATCAATTCTATAGTAATTCCTACGGCATTTTAATTCGAGTCCCGCACTCGTAACAATAGGAATATTTTAATCTTGCCAGGAATGCCCGACTTTTTTCTCGTAAAAGGAGGTGAACTATATAAAGTACTTTTTTATAAATTTATTTATAAAATAAATCAGTTGAAGTCTTCATTATATATCACAGGAAACGTATCCAATGGCAAAACTTGGGCTTTTGGGAACCCTTCAAAGTTTGGAGAATGACGCACACTCCGCAGATTTTATTAATTAATTGTAATTAAAATGTAATTTAAAACAGTGTAACGCAAGTGTAAAGCAAAATCTGTAATATTATAAAATTCTAAACATGCAGTGTCTGTACATTGTACAGGATGGCGCAATAGAACGTGCATATTTAAAATATTGATTAAAAAATAAATACAAAAGGTACAGTTAAAATAAAACTGAGGTATTATGAAGAAATAACTGAAGTTTATTTTTTAAAAATAACATCGTCTAAATGATGACCCTCTCTACGACGACACTCCTCTAATCGCAAACGGAAGTTATTGAAAACTTTCTTCAGTAATGCTGGTATAATTTCTGCCGTTTCACCACGGATATTCTCCTTGAGCTGAGCGATGTTTTTCGGATTATTGCTGTAGACTTTGTTCTTGAGGTATCCGCACAAAAAAAAGTCAGGAGGCGTCACGTCTGGACTACGTGGGGGCCATGGGATATCACCTCTTTTCGAAATCAGTCTGCCAGGGAACATCTGTTTCACAACCGCCATGGAGTCATTTAATGTGTGACAGGTAGCTCCGTCTTGTTGAAACCAAGTCCTAGAATTCACTATTCTTGAATTTTCAAGCTCTGGAGCCAAAAAACCTTCCAACATCGCAACATAGCGTTCGGTATTAACAGTGACGTTTTGCCCCCGCGCATTTTCAAAGAAAAACGGTCCAATTATTCCTCTACCAGAGATTGCTGCCCATACTGTCACTTTAGGACTATGCAGTGGTTTCTGGTGCTTGAGTTTGGGATTCTCACTGTTCCAGTAACGACAATTTTGACGGTTAACGAACCCATTGATATGGAAGTGGGCCTCATCTGAGAAAAGGATATTGTCAAAATTGGAAAATCGATTAAGCATTTCATTAGCAAATACGAGCCTTGCTCCGAAGTCAGACTCTTTCAATTCTTGTGTTAACTGCAGCTTGTAAGGATGCAGTTTAAGATCCAAGTTTAAAATTCGTTGCAAACTTCGTCGCGATAAGTGTAAGACAGACGATCTCTTGCGAGTAGACATTTGTGGATCTCCTCGTACAGACTGCATAACTCTCTCAATATTGTCGTCGGTCCTAGATGTTCTTGGACGACCTTTTGCTTGTGGTTTAAACGTTGAACCAGTCTCTTCAAAACGCTGGACCCATATTTTAATTAAATTAGCACTCGGAGCTTCACTAATTTGCCGTAGTCCATATTCAGAACAATATAACCGCCTAGTAACGATGTATGAACGAGAGTTCTCGTAAAATGCGCGCACGCAAAATGCGCGACGCTTCCCGTCGAAGTGACTCATAGTGACTAAAACTCCATGAGCCCGCCTACCCAACGATGCAGGCTCCCCCCGCCCGCGCACTTTCTACCCCGCGAAAAAAGATGATGCAATATGCACGTTCTATTGCGCCACCCTGTAGTTATTGGAAAAAAAAAACAATTGAAATAGACTATATAAACGACGGAGAACACGATGCAATTCTTTTTGGATTTCTAGTCTGTTTGTGTTTGTCTGTTTGGTCGAGATTGGGGGATGGGATGGGAATCTCGCGGGAAGAATGGTTTATAATGGCCATTGCGATGGACCCGAACGAGGCTAAATTATATATATTTTAATAAAAATGGGACTAAATAAAATGAAACACCATTTTTTCTTTACGTTCGAATCGCAACCAACTCGATTTATTTTAATATAAACATGTCAAAAATCGAGCTGTCAGTATTATAATATTTATAACAAAAAGTATTTATTCCACAACAGCCATACTGAAAAAAAATTGAATTACAATGTGATTTTTTCACTGATTGAAGCAAATGTATGTAATGAAGTGTGAGATATTTCTGATCCCGGGAATCCCGCGGGAAATATCCTGAGAGCGGTCTGAAGTTGTTAGGGTGCATTAAAAATAGCTTATTCCTATAAAATCTCCTGACAATTCTCTTTATCAATTTCGAAAAATAAATCGCTGGAATCTGAACATAAACATTCCTTTAACTGACAATTAATTATTGCGTCCTTTGCCTGCTTTTTCATTTGGAAGTTCCGTCCGATATCAAGTAGTTTGTCTTGTTGATTTATATCTCGCTGGTAATATTTTGTTATAACAATATTTCATTGCTAAAATAGTTATTTGAGGAGGATTGCGTTTTGTGAAAATATGATCAAATGCCACCATAGGCAAACTCGAGAATGCCATTAGAAGAGAAGATCATTTTCCGGAATAATAATATAGCGACATAATGTCTTTATTTCAGGCAATAACATATCCATATAAAATTACAACACAATTAAAAATTAAAAGCTATTAAATTAAATTAAAATAATATTCATGTCATTTCAATTTACACGTGTATTGTGCATTTGCGTCACGGTGCTCAAAATGCCAGCTCCTAAAAATGTCAACCCAACCGTTGTGATGGTTGATGATGATATTTATTATATGAAATATATATTTATCTATACATATAATATAATATAGAAATATATATACTTTTATATGAAAATGCTACCCTACAAAACAATAACATTGCATCATTGCTAAAAATAGCAATTACATCGAGTGTTGCCAGGATCACATTAACAATAATAATAATTAGTTATTGATTCACTAAATTATCTAGACGATAATTTGAGTGGGCTTATAAAATTAACTAACCGGTAGAAAATGGTATCAGGAGACGGACATAGAATACTTTTTAATCCCGTTGGTACCAGTAGATGGCGCTGAGATCTGGTTCTAGAATCCTCCTAATCACCTGGAGCGATTTTGGTGATTTTGTTTTTGTGTGTTGAATGGGTTCCCGGATGGCTTAGATTTGCAATTGGAACCGGTAGGTGGCGTTGAGATCACGTTCTAGAATCCTCCTAATAACCTGGACTGATTTTGGTGATTTTGTTTTTGTTTGTTTGAGTGGGTTCCCGGATGGCTTAAATTCACAATTGGAACCGGTAGGTGGCGCTGGGATCGGGTCCTAGATTTTTATTTTTTCAGAGCAGGACAACGTCTGCCGGGTCCACTAGTTTAATTATAAATCGAATGGTCTGTTAAATCGACTAAAATATTATTATCTATGATGAGCGTCTATGTGACATTAATGTACGTTATGGTTCTTATGACCACTATGGTGGATATCTTGCAAGAATAGAGTTTCCGTCTTGCCTAAATAACTACGAAACCCTAAAAAGGATAATGGACATGCTTTTGATATACCTCAAAGCGATGTTTCTGATTGAATAACGGACTTGCAAAGGGGCCTCAATTCGCTTTGTATGTAAATACACTACAGACCTTTGATGTCTGGCTTGAAACGATATAATACAGGCATTTCCATATTTCTGCGATATTTGTGTAGACAATGAAGGAATATAGGAAATTATATTTTGGATATTATTTATACCAGGATGACGCTCGTTCCTACATCGGTCGGAATCTCTCGCTGCGCAGCGTAGTCGACCAGAGGCCCAATGGTGCTATAGCGCACACAGACGCAACTAACCAAGCGCTCACACTTCCATATCTTATACTAATATATAAAGCTGAAGAGTTTGTTTGTTTGCTTGAACGCGCTAATCTCAGGAACTACAGGTCTGATGTGAAACATTCTTTCAGTGTTAGATAGCCCATTTATCGAGGAAGGCTATAATAGCCTATAGGCTATATATTGTTACAACTCAGGACCCGACAAACACAAAATCCATCTGCATAACAGAAACTAAGCACATTTATTACCCCTCGGCTTTTGAATTAATAACATTGAAATTCTTTTATGATCTTATTTTTTTACTTATTAGCATACGGCCTATTGTTGTATTGTAATCATTAGCCAGGTGTTACGAATTTATAAAGTACAAGCTGATTCTAGAAAATTCGATCCACGCTGCCGGGAGGACATATTGCATTTATGCAGTGTAAAGCAATGGTCCGATTGAGGGAATTAAAATGCCGTTAGAATTACTATAGAGTTTATTAGAACCATACAAACACGTATAACACAGATACAAATATAACCGAACACAACAAATCCAAACGTAATACAGAAGGTAGTAATTCAATAAAACGCGCAAAGTCCGTCAGTATTAGATTCCCGAATGTACACACGTCACGCCCGTATCGTAATCGTAGCTCGACTGTCCTCTGTCTCCATAAGGCTATCGTTTTATACCTTACAATTACCAATGTGCCCGTCGACGTTATCCGCAACACCTGGCTAATGATTCAGCCAAGTCAAGAGGCTGTAAACGAATACAATAGAGCTGTTCTCTAGAAACGTGTGGCAATAAATAAGTGAACAAAAGAAGACGATCATAAAAGGATTACAATTAGTTCAAATGCCGACAGGTAATCTTCGAACATTAACTTATTGATTTTCTTCGTATCTAAACAATGTCAAGCTACTAACGAACCATTTCTGGGAATAAAGGAGCGTTAGACTGGTGAATACCGGATATTGTGTTGTTCTGTACGGGAAGTGGGCGCGCCGTCTTATTGTCTTAGCGTCACTAACGGTATATACTTACTATATACGTCACTCGATAGTGTATCATGTGGCAACTGACAGAGAGACAAAATTATAAAAATTGTATTTTCGGAATATGTTGGTCCGAAATAGCCTTGATTTTGCTCTTTTATAAATTCACTCTACTTATATGGATTTATTACAGAACTAGGATATGCCCGCGACTACATCCATCGCTTGACTTGAAATTCCCGCAGAATTCCCAGGACACAAAATATTTCAACATTTAAAAAATGAATGTAAGTTTTTGTTTTAGTGGAAACTGCATATGAACAACTTCAAACCGTACCCGCGCAAATTCCCGCAGAATTCCTGGAATAAAATATCACACATTTTATTACATTCAATTTGCTATGGATCAGTACAAAACGTCAATCTAGCTATTTGAAAAACCATTTCGAGGAATAGTGTCCCTAATCATTTCTGTCTATAGTAGAATTATTTTGTCCGTGCAGTTTGGGTCATAAAATAAAGCGAGTATTTCGCTCTCTCTTCCACTCACGGGCCTTATGGGCGGGCATAGTGATGCGCATTATTGTTGTCGATAAGCGTTATCGATAGTGTATTTAGTTTTGTCATTTTGTGGGTTAGTTATAAAAATGAAAAAAAAAATAGATACAACAACGTATTTATTAAAATAAGAATAATAATGACTTATAATAAATTATTAATTAGGTATCTATGTATTAAAAAACTATACGTACAAAAGTTTAGAATGTAATAAGTTATATTAAAAATAAATATAAATACTTATATCTAAGTTTAAAATTGACAGCCAAAAAGATAATAATGATTTTTATAAGATTGATAATCTTTCTTTGATAAGAATGAGTTTTTATCGATAATGGCGTTGCGCCCGCGCAACACGCTCACCGCCTTAGCCGGGCTGAGGCCGAGCTTGATTTATGACCCAAACTGCACGGAAAAAATAATTCTATTATAATTAAAATTCCAAAAAACGTACGATCTTCTTGTATTTTGTAAGAAATGCGTTTGACCTTTATTTGACCTTACTAATTCCAATCAGGTGGGCCGTCTGCCTGTTTGCCTGCTTCAGTTGTAATAAAAATTCTAGCTGTACATTATTTGATTTAAGTTCTGTAACATGGATTTTCCCTAAAGACCACTTTAGAAAATTTTACGATAACTATAGAAAATAATAATGGTTGAATACGAAAAATTATAAGCCCAGCGACAAAAAACACTAAAATGATCACGATACGTAATGAGTAAGGACAGTGACATTTAAATAGTAGCACATATTGCTTTTATTATTTTTGTTTTCTAGGCAAAGAAATCAATGTAATCTTGTCCCTTATGACGTCATCGGAGAAATAATTTTAAAATCGAATTATAAAAAACTAACGCTTAAAATACAAAAATATTCAAATTAGTATCTTAAAATGCCCTATTTTACGTAATAAAAATATAAAATCAGAGGGTAATGTTTTGTGAACAATCCCCATTGCATTGGAATTCGATTTTTTTAATAATTCCCAGAAAAAAAATCCGCAGGATACCCTACATAAAAAGTAGCGCAGATGCTAAGTCTAAGAATTTGCTGTCGATCACCGAAAACCTCATGGAAATCGACCAAGTAGTGTTTTTTTTTTTTGAGGCTAGGGAAAATGCTGACCGATTTACGCACTCTCTGGGCCGTCACTAGGAAACGGCGCGCATCCATCGGGGGCGATAACGCTAGCAATAGTATGCTTTGTTTGCGCTCCGTCCGCGATGGCGTGACACAGAGGAGTGTGGAAGACTCAGAGCGATGCCGCACGGGCGAGCAACCTCAATACCCACTAAAAACCCCCTCCTGCCTGTCGACCCTGCGCTTTGTTTGTGATGGAAAGACTGAGATATAGAACATAGTTACGCAACAGTCGATCCAGCGCAATAAAGTGCCTGGAGTGTGCCCTGGGAGAACACACCCCACTTCGAAACGGGGGCAGATGAATCCCTTGCGTTGCCTAGTAGCAAGGTCCCCCCGTAGACCAAGTAGTGTTTACGTTAATCCTGAATAAACAGACAAAAAAATTAAAAAAAAAAAAACATTCGCATCGTGTTCTAGTTCGAAATAAGCTGTAGTTTCCAAATACTTGCCAAATCCACAAGCATGAAAGCAACGACTCGAAATACAACGGTAGTCGGGTTTTGTGTAAAATACAAAGGCTGCATTATGCCGAGTGTTGTTTTCTTGAGAATATGACCCAAATGTGCAACGTTGAAATGAGAATTTATGTTCATGATTGTCCTTCTTATGTTTCAAATTCAAATTCATTTATTTATTCAAACTTATTTCTAGGCCTTATATAGTTATATCTAAAACTTATAGTAATAACTAATAACGTATTTTGAATTAAATTTAAGGCTACAAGTTTTGAAGTGAAAGTTTATTGGCGGCGGCGTTGGAAAAAAAATTACCGTCATTTTTTTCGGTTACGCGCCATCTTGTTTTCTTGCCCCTACCGTGGTACCGACCGTGATACACGGTCGATTCGACCGTGGTAGGGGCTTTATTTATTTAACCAATTTCTGTAGGAGCTTTATTTATTTAACCAATTTCTGTAAAGTTGCATATAGTAGATCATTTTTCGAAAAATAAGGTCATAAAGAAGTTTCACTTCTTACGTGTGTACACTAGTACACGCACACATTTTTTTTTTTGGCGGCGGTTGCTGCACTTGACTCGTGGTCTGTATCGCGGCACCCAAGACAATTTTATTATAGAAACTTAAATATAATGGAATTATTAATTAATTAACCTAAAACTATGAGTGCGTGCGTGTGTGTTTGTGTGTGTGTGCGTGTGTGTGTGTAGCTGTGTGTGTGTGTAGCTGTGTGTACCTGCGTGTGTGTGTGTGTGTGTGTTCGGTGTATGTGTCCCTAGTGTTTCGTATAGGATCTCTTTGTATTTATTTTAAAATTTTACAGTTTTTTTTATATATTGTGTTTTATTGCAAATATGGTTAACAGGCAGACAGCTCAGAGGCTCCTAAGCTTCTTTCGTTGTTCGTTTTCGTCCGATCAGCTCGAATGGGTCAATTAAATTTTCGATAGAAGTAAGAAAGAACAAAGATTTTTTTGAACTAGGATAATGTCTATGTCTGTATGTATACAGACAAACAGAATTGAAGTGTCTTTTTTATTGCATGAGTTCAGCAGACAAGCAGACAGTCTACATGATTTTACCATCGCCTATGGACTGCTACTCTGTTAAGGGAGACTGGAACACGGCCACCAATGCCGAAACACATCTCAAGGTTGTTATGGGGTCCTGCTTTAGACCAGAGGTGGTAGCCATCCAGACGGGCAAATACCATTCCACCTGGCAAACCTGTTTGGTTGATCAAAAGAACAGCTTTTCACTAAATCCATATGACACTATACTTATATCAAAAAAACAATTTTTAAGATTTTTGAATGTCTTTCTATGTGTTTGTTCACATCCTTAACGTTAACGCAACTTTAACCACTAAGACGTCCAGTACTTAAGCACATAAATTACTTTTCGCGGGGCGCGTAGGCATAAGACAGATGCACGCATATCCATCAGTGGGCGTCTGATGGCTGAAATGATAGATAGATAACTAAATGTGCACAATGGGCGGTCTTATCGCTAAGAAGCGATCTCTTCCAGACAACCCGTGGCAGAAATAAAACATATTATATTTTGTATGTTCATAATATATATTTGTGTATTTGTATTTTTTCCATGTAATGTTGGTGTACAATAAAGAGTATTGTATTGTATTGTATTGTATATTGGTCAAAGGTGCTATACATAAATATTAGAGGATATGCAGCACACACATATATATATATATATATATATATATATATATATATAAACTAAGACTTATCGATATTACATACATAAATATATACATGCATACATATATACACGTACAATAATATACGTAGAAATAATGATGTTGATGAATAAAGAAAAATATAGGCGAGCGGGAGCGCCATTTCTCAGTTTTTGTCCCTCTCGAAAAAATTCAAGATCCGGAGACCATTGAGTGAAGAGAGCCTATCTAGGTTGACTACTCATCTCAGATTATGCTGAAACGACGTAGAGAAGGCTAACGTGAGTGAGCTGCGAGCCTGGTATCGGCATGATACAGCGCTGGACGAACTTGGCTCCTTATTTTGTAGGTAACTACTATTTGTATGCAGCAGGTAGTTAAATGAAAGAAGGTTTAAAATGGTTCACAACGTTTTTATTGCACCGTGTAACAATTGTATAACCAATTTATTACAATCTAAATTACTTTAATTATATCGAGTACATTCAGCGAAGTTACACATGTGGCCACAAATATTGCGCTAAAGAATAAAAGTAAGTATCAACTAACGTCATAAATCAAGACAAGTGGCCTTGTGCAAGAACCTTCACAAAGAGTTTCTCTATAAAATATACTACATATGCTAAGAAATTTGGTGAAGCTTCAGATATAATAAAAATTAAGATATGTTCAATATTAATGAAGAAATACAACGATTAAAAAAGGTCGGACACTCAACAGTCTTTTAGAAACATTTGAAAGCGACACAGTTTTGAAACATCTTTTTTATTTTGATCAGTAATAAATCTAAAGCCTCCTTTTAGGTCTAAGGGCCACTTGTATAAGGTTGCTTAAATTTATTTATGAAACACAAAACGTATTTAACACCCACAAATACAATTAGCGTCTTGCATAACGCAAAAATTGCCGCTAAATATGTTTAATTAACTGTCAATACGTTTTGTGTAAAACCTATTTAGACAGTTTAATATGATTAACTAATTTTATTTAAAAGCGATCGTTATGCAAGCGGCCCTAAGTGTTGATCTGGAATATGAAACAAAAAAATGTGATGGCAAAATATTTTTCTTCATAATAGATATAACTTAAACAATTATTATACAACCTTAATTAACATTTCAAAACTTTTAATAAGACAACGTACCCCTACTACTAGAATATTAAAACCTTGATTTCAGCTTCAAATAACTTAAGTGTTTTCTTCAAAGACTTCATTAACATAGTTAACAAGTCTCATCATTTGAAGTTACTTAGTAAATATATAAATAATGCAGCAACTACGTAGTATGTAGTTTAGACATCATATTGAAATATAAAGTATCATGTGCCTTAATTGTAAACTATTAACATTTTACATTACCCTTACATTATACATAATTTAATTAAATATCAGCAATGTCAATCTTAAGAAACGTTTAGGTGTATAAACCACCGCTGCTGCGCCGCTACTGTACAGCTATTTCTGACGCTTGTTTCACAGCGAAAATGATGACGGCGACGTGGTGGTAGCGCGATCCTATATCTGACTATTCATCCACTTGCATTACCGTCGGTTGAATTTTGAAATGCTTGTGTGCTTAAAGTGGAGCTTAGTCAAATTTTAACCGATAGTAAGGCAAGCGGTCAGTAAGATATAGTAACCAGTGGTTAGAGTATACAGTTTGGCAGCACGGTGGTGGTATGGTGACGGTATATTGTACACGATCGCTTATATTTAGATGTTAGCTCAAAAGGGTATCAATACCTATAATATTATAAAATTTTGAGCATGCTGTGTCTATACATTGAAGCTGTTTAAAAAACACTTATGGTATGGACTATATAAACGACGGAGAACACGATGCATTTTTTAGATTTTTCGTCTGTTTGTTCGGGATTTAAGTAAAAATCTACCCAGTAGGGGTAGATTTCGATGCGGTTTTTTTGATCGATAGATAGGTTCTTAGACTTAAAATCTGCGATACTTTTTATCCCAGTAATCTTTCTGTGAATGATTTAAAATGGCCAGATTAAAATGGAATTCCAATGTGATATATTTAATGCTAGATAGCAAATTTTATTTAATAAAAAGTTTGTTTTTTTACGTGAGAATCCCGCGGAAATTTTCTCGCAAGCGGTTTGTAGTTGTTAGGGTGCATACAATTTAAATTATTTCAACACAGTTTTCACTAAAACAATAGCTTACCTTCTTTTTTAAATGCTGCAGTACTTTGTGTCCCGGGAATACCGTGGGAATTCCAAGTCAAGCGAGAACGAAGTCACGGGTATATCCTAGTATTAATTTATACGGTTATCTAAAACGTGTCCTTGATATAAAAACGTAATATTTTCAATATTAATATCCTTTATCCACAGCGGAAATAAACGGAGATATCGTAAGTAGAGGAGATCAATGCCCTCAAATTGATAACTTTATTTTTAGTAAGTATTACTTTAAGCTAGACACAAGTCCAATAACAGTAAATGTCGAGCCACATTGACACTGTCAGAGTGTGATCGGACTGAGTGGAACAAATTACTCAGACGTTACTCGTATCGTGGAAATTGACAATCCAAGTAAATTTGTACAACGGCCAACATCTGACCCAAATGTCCTCGAGCTGTTATAAACTTTTGCTAGTCTACTCGGATATGTAAATGGCGTAAGCCGGTGTGACGTATTTGACCCGGAAAATATACTACAAAAGAGAACAAATAGATATGAGTAAACTGATATCAGAAAATATTTGTGTACAGTTATTCCATACAGTG
This sequence comes from Dendrolimus pini, assembly GCA_949752895.1. NCBI lineage: Eukaryota > Metazoa > Arthropoda > Insecta > Lepidoptera > Lasiocampidae > Dendrolimus > Dendrolimus pini. The sequence continues at coordinate 5,241,055 of OX457143.1, forward strand.
ATAGTGTCAATGTGGTTTTATACATAAAATTCCGTTTTTAATCTATGTACAATGACGCTATGTATGGTGTAGGATAATCAATACGTATCTCCAATCTCAAAACAACATATATCTCCTCTCCGATTTAGTGGATTGCGTGCCTTAAATTGCTTTAAACTATAGGAATCATGCCAAAAATGACGAACTATCATTTTAGTAGGGGAGCCCAAGATGCTAAATGTGGAGTTACTCGAGCGTCGCGGGGACCCGTTGGATTGTGAAGATAAGATGCCAAAAAGAAAGAATGTTATATGATGTATGCCCTTTCACTGGTGGGGGGGGGGGGGGGGAGCGTGTAGGAAGGAATTCCTATTCAAAAGACTGACGATTTTGAAGCGACCAAAAGCCATGGCAGATTTTCAGATTAATATACAGACGGTTCAGCTTGTTGTCCTTGTCGTGCTGATCCATAATCTGACAATTTTGTGAGGAATTTCCGTAATCAGACGGTTTGAAAAATATTTTGAAGCATAAAAAATATCCCTATCCTGTATGAAGGGTTAATATATTGTGGGTCTATATAATAGGGTGCGATGTTTCTCCCCTTATGTTATTCTGCCACGCTCGAGTATATCCCAAAATCCCCTCTTGGCCTCCCCTACTATTTATCATACATCAAAAAATAAACATGACAAATGACGCCCCATTTGACATAGCCATTATCTGCAAGCAGACGGCGAATTATTGCTGTTCTATATTATGTTAATAAATATAGATTTGGGAATAATAAAAAATGTTGTGAGGCATCAGTTTTGTATTAGTTATTGAAGAATTTAATGGAAATATGAAAATTGAAAATAGAATTTATAAATCTTAGGGCCGCTTGAATAACGATCGCCTTTAAATAAAATTAGTTAATCATATTAAACTGCCTAAATACGTTTTACACAAAACGTATTGACAGTTCTTTAAACATATTTAGCGGCAAATTTTGCGTTGTGCAAGACGCTAATTGTATTTAAGGGTGTTAAATACGTTTTGTGTTTCTTAAATAAATTTAAGCAACCTTATGCAAGCGGCCCTTAGAATACAATTTAAAAACTTCGCAATTGAAAAAAGTTTTAAGAAATGCTTTGTTGGTTTGATTTTTATTAAACGAATTGCATTTTAAAGGTATCAGAGTTTTAATATTTGCACTTCAAAACTTTAAGTTTCAAAATGAAAAACGTCGATAACTTTTTATAAAAACTTTCATGAAGATTCTAAAGTTATTAATTGATTTTAAAGACTCTTTGAAAACATCTACTTAATTACAATTAATTAATTACTAACTTGCATGGAAGAAATAGTTTGAATAAGATTTAAAGACAGTAAATTTGAAATTGAATCAGGTTAAATGGAATTTTGAATTCTCTAAGCAATATAACAGGAAGCACATGGAAGTAGCACAACACAGAGTTATTCTTATGCCTATTCGCAGTAACAAATACTTAGCCAAAGATATCTAATACATCTCTTTATAGAGCTTTAAATAGTAATAAAACTTACGATTTTTTACGAAACATTGGTGAATAAAAAATATAATAAAATGACTACTAAGTTATGGTTACCGCAAACCTCTTCATATTCAGGAATTATCGCAAACATGTTATTATATATAATAATAATTTTATGATCCCAACAATATATTCTAAACAAATAAATAAATTCAAAACAACAAAATATTCTAAAAATAAAACCTGTGTTTTAGTGTCGATTTCAAAGATAAATAATCGTAAATAACTGAATTTAATTTATGGAACATAATGATACCAATATTGTTAATTTCGTTTGTTTTAATGTATACTAATAAATTTTATAACTTCGTTTTAAATTTTTATGTATTTATTATTTATATAGGTATACATTATGATATAATTGATCAAAAGTAAGCTTGAAATATAATCATGAAATGTATGTTTTTAATTTATAGGATACAATACAAATGATTATATGTACGTTTATCGTGATTCAAATACTTTTAAAATGTTGATGTATTTTAAATTATGTTTTGCAATTATTCTTGACTATGAGTGGAGTTTCCTAATATAACATAAATACAATCTTTAATTCTTAAAACTACTACTAGCTTAGGTCAGGTTTATGGAACAGAAATATTTTAAGAATAGTTAGAGGTGTCAGAAGCACCGATTATTAGAAAATGCAGGGAAAGCAAATGATTTAAAAAAGACTATCGAACAAGCTCAATGTTAATATCAAGCTAAAAACCTTGTAGTATGGAACATAAAGAAAAAATATTATTGACTTTACTTAGAAAGGTAAATTAAGCTTGCATCTTTGCCTTCAGATGACACACGCCGCCATGAGCGACAGCACTCGCGTCGTAACTCGTTTGAAATTTGTTGCTAATAATTTGAATCTTATAACACATCCATTAATCTCAAATTACATTCATCGAAGTCCGACCGCACCCGCCCCGCTATGCTTTACACCCGTGATTAGGTTAGTGTCATATGGTTTATATAAGCGGACGCGAGTCGTGCAGGACGCGTGCACTGACTTTGAGCGTGGCGAGCGCTGGTGGCACAACTCGTATGCGGTTGGGTCTTATGGGTGGTCTGCGCGAGTTATCTGAACTTGACAGAGCACCGCCGAGACCTCGTTGCCTCTACCGGACAGGACTTCTCGCTCCCGGCCGTGCTTCGCACCATGGTCGGGAGCCCTACCGGATGAGACGCCATCTCCTTCTTTTGCGAGCGTGTTATGCTTGCAAAGGAGGAGGCGGAGCGGGAGCGTGCGATTTTGCTGTGCTCCCGCCAAAGGAAGACGCGTCGGCGCCGGAGGGCCAGTTTGGACCTTTAGCCAGCGTTAGTGGACGGCGCGGTTGAGTCTCTTGTGGATAGGGTTCTCACCCGCCATTATGCCGCGACATATTCCGCACGCACTCACTTCATCTCCCCGCAGGGCGCGTTATAGACCGCGCCACGTCATGAAAGCTTGAAGTCGCCGAGGAACAAAGAAAACTTCTCCGGCAGTGGATGAGGCCGTTACGACACCGCCTGCCAGGACCAGCAGAGGGCCTAGGCCATGTACCCGTGGCCCTGGTATTAAGGGCGAAGGACAGAATACCGAGCGATTTTAGTGGGTATCCCCAACTGTGGTGTGACAATAGCATTTCCCCGACCTGGCGAATCCCACACACCGGCCGCGACTTTACTCCATCGCGCGGCTTGTGGCTCTTAATCGGGTTTCACCTCGTAATAAAAGGATCATCTGAACATATCCCAATAGTTGTCACTTCGCGAAAGTGGTTTGGCCTTCAGATATCGTCAGAAAGCTAAAGTGCTAAACAAATATTAATGTCTTATTTTTCGATAAAACAAGTTCAATTATTACTTGATTAGCTGTATGTTTTATATGGTTCTAATTATTTTTTTAAAAATCATAGAAGAAGAAGACTATTCTGTTATAGATATACCACTACAAAATAATTACTAAATAAGCCGTCCTTATTAGTAGAAAAGTGTAAAATTACCCTGGAAGGAAATTTAATGATTTACTTAATTAAAGCTTAGATATTGTGAGATTGCGAAAGATTGTTGAATAATTGAATAATAATTTATTGCTAGAAATGTATGTGCACATAGGTTTTTTTTGTGGAAATTATCTCAATACATTTTTCCTTATTAGGTGTGCAAATATCAGATCTTATAACTAAAACTAAATTGAAACTAATTTACAATAATAATTAAATAAAATAGATGTTATAGACATTAGTAACTGCAAATCCAAATTGTATTATTAAGTAAATTAATAATATATTGTTTCAGTTATTTTCCGGATCTTAAAACCGAAAGCGGGTGTAAAACTCATACATATGTATAAATTATATTGTGACAAAACCGTATACTGCAAAAATCAGTTCCGCCTTAGAAATTCATGTCTCCATGTGAACGTAGCCTTACTTCGTTTTTTAGCTCTCCCAAAACAGACCGTTAATTTATATTCTAGTATCTGCATTTAGACACTTCCAGACATCTATTAACAGTATTTAAGTACAAATTCTAAATTCAAGTATAAGTATTTAATAGACAGTTTAAAAGGGAAAGTAAATCAGTTACATTATCTAGTACCTACTACCTTATAATTATTATTTTGATATTAAATTCTACAACCTTTAGTTAATACCGAACACGTTCCTAAGAAATTTATTTACATGTGTGCGTTAAAATTATGGATAAAATGTGTCCTTTTACGGGGAATATTTAGTGATAAATTATTGTTTTGACGAGTCCGTCATATTGTTAAACCGTATTGTACAAAGTTTTGAAATAGTTAGCTCCAACGATTTTGTTTTCTAACAAACTTGTATAATCCAATTCACAATTTGAAACAAGCGAACATTTAGTTCATCATTGTTCACTTTTTGATTTATCAATAGTCTTACTTTTGACGACACTAACCAGCATATGTTTAATGCTAAGCAACAACACAACGACTCTCATGTGAACCAGATCCACCTCCTGTTGAGGAATCAGGCTGAGGTTCCGAGCCTCTCCCTCCCCCACTCCACTCCAATGCGTCAATCATCTCCATTAACTCTTTAAACACAGCTATGACTCTCCAGTTGTATTTTGCCGAACACTCGACGTATCCACACTTCCAGTGTTTTCTTACTATGTTCACTATATTTCTCCTCTTTTCACGGGAATCTCCGCAAGCGCTTTCAGCAATTGCCAGCTGTTGTAAACCACTAGCTGCTGATGGCGTATTGCTGCAAAGCAAATCTTGCTTATTACCAACTACTAGAACCGGCACGTTTCTCATGTCTCTTGATTCTACCATCTGATCTCTCAAAGTCCTAATGTACTGAAACGTTTCAACATTTGACAGATCAAAAACAAGAATATACGCCGTGGCATTTCTTAAACCATAAAACCGGAATAGGTCCCATTCATAATAAGAGTTGATAGGGAAGTATGGGATGACGGGAACGTCAGTAATCTTGACTTCATAGAGATGTTCGTTGATAATCACCGATGGGTAGAAAGTGTGCTTTCTATCAGTAGGAATGTACTCTTCCGAGAAGTCACTCCACACGAATTGCTGTAATGAAAGAACAACTTTAGAAAATTTAACATATATCTATAAGACATTATTATGCACTAGACCTTAGTACCATAATACATGACAGTTTATCTTGTATTCTTTTAGCTTCAACAATTCTCAAAAATGAAATTGTATTGTTATGAGTTGCGAGACTCGAATTAAAATGCCGTTGAAATTATTATAGAGTTTATTAGAACTATACAAACACGTATAACACAGGTACAAATATAACCGAACACAACAAATCCAAATGTAATGCAGAAGGTCGTAATTCATTAAAACGCGCAAAGTCCGTCACTATTAGATTCCCAATTGTACAGTATATTATATTATTACACTTATTTAAAGATGTGGTAAGAGATTTATAACTAAAGTAATATATAAAAAATAACAAACACATTTTTATTAGTACTGAAACAAACGTATTTGTAGAACTTGTATAATATGCATGCTGAAAGTTGGCATTTGAAGAACTGTACTACATTAAATTTAACACCTTTATAAAAAATACCCATTCTTCGCAAATAAATTGAATTGAGAAATTGTTATTGCCACTTCTGCTTCTTAGAACAGTAATAACGTTAATAGTATAGTTAATAGTAGTAATATTCATTCATCTAGTTTTAGATCTGACTCATATATCCATGTTCTTATTTTTCTTTAATACTATTAAATTAAAATTATTATCAATGTTTTTTTTAAACTGAATTTTAAATCATGCATCAAGTTGAATTCAATTTTGCTCCAGCCATTTCGCTTGGTTAATAAATAATTCAATGAATATTTTATTGCGCATCCAGCCAATAGGAGTTTATTGATTAAAGTTTGCATACACAATCATTGTGCTTTTATTTATTTTTCTCTTTTAAATATTTATTGCTTTTTCGCGAGCTTTTATGTTAACCGATATAATATGTATTATATCGGTTAATACATATTATGAAACCATAGAACATTTTTTATCTTTCTGATTTCTTCTACCTTCTTCCAATTCTTTGGGATCAGCGCAATATGACTGTTTTTTCCATCCACGGTCATCTATTCTGATATAATTAATATGTTCTCTGTCACACCACATATCATCATGTCAACTTGCACACAATGTATCCATCACATTTTCGGTCTACCTTTACTTTGTACTGGTCGCATTCTTTTTGTCATTTCATGTCGTTTATTTTATTTTTATTGCAGGAGTTCATTAGACAGGCAGACGACCTACTTGATGGAAAGCGGTTACCATCGCCTATGGACATTTGCAATACCAAAGGTGCTACAAATGCGCTGCTGCTCTCTTAAGGAAGACTGGAAACTTCCGAGTTTCATTCCTCCTCATTACATGCCCATACTACTTTAGTCTTCTTCCTCTCAATTTTTTTGTCACGGGTGCAACTTTCAAAGATCCCGATTAATAAGAAATACTAAAGTGAAATTTGAGAAGTCTTCTTCTATAGCTTACTATGTGTGTATACAAACATAGGTGTGACAATCGCCCATTTAAAAAAAACTAAAATGTATAAAATAACTTATTTCTAAAGCTATTATTATTAATATACACTGACGGACTCATAAACTGCATCAAAGTAATAGACGACTTTGAAATAAATATTTTAACCAAGTATGCAAACTTTCTATACAGATTTTAATGGGGATTGTTCACTTTTTTTCAATCTGGCTATTTGAAAAACCATTTCGAGGAATAGTGTCCCTAATCATTTCTGTCTAGTTAAAATTCCAAAAAACGTACGATCTTCTTGTGTTTTGTAAGAAATGCGTTTGACCTTTATTTGACCTTACTAAATCCAATCAGGTGGGCCGCCTGCCTGTTTGCCTGCTTCAGGTGTAAAAAAAATTCTAGCTGTACATTATTTGATTTAAGTTATGTAACATGGATTTTCCCTAAATACCACTTTAAAAAATTTAACGATAACTATAGAAAATAATAATGGTTGAACACGAAAAATTATAAGCCTAGCGACAAAATACACTAAAATGATCACGATACGTAATGAGTAATGACAGTGATAGTTAAATAAGTAGCACAGATTACTATGATTAGATATAGATAAAACTTGCTTTGATTATTTTTGTTTTCTAGGCAAAGAAATCAATGTAAACTTGTGCCTTATGACGTCATCGGAGAAATAACTTTAAAATCGAATTAAAAAAAAACTGACGCTTAAAATACAAAAATATTCAAATTAGTATCTTAAAATACCCTATTTTACGTAATAAAAATATAAAATCAGAGGGTAATTTTTTGTGAACAACCCCCATTGAAACCTTTAGATTGGTTCGTGAACTTTAAAACAGCGTAGGGTCATATCCTTAAGTTTAAGTTTGTGTACTGGAAAGGACCTTCAGACTTTTTTTGAAGAAAAAACAGAAATTTAAGGAAAATTGGTTTAATTAAAAAATTGGTTTTAACAATAGACACAAACTTTATGCAAGGGTTTATTTACGTTTTAATAAGGTGTATTACCTCCACGTGCCCTTATTACGGATTCTAATCGGTTCCGCATAGATTTTATTAGGGTTAGTAAAAGATCTTGCGGAATATTGTCCCATTCTTCTGAAAGTGCTGTTCTTAGTGCTGCCACTGTCGTGGGCAAAGGGTTTCTCGCCTATACAGCTCTTTTTAAATTGTCCCAAACATGCTCAATGGGATTAAGATCCGGGCTGCGTGCTGGCCAATTCATTGTACGTATCCCAACCTCTTCGCAATATTGTCGAACTTGTGCAGCAGCGTGCGGCCGGGCATTATCCTGCATTAAAGTAAAATTTTCGCATATGAATCCCATGTAAGGCACCACGTGATCTTCAAAGATCTCTGTTATGTAGCGATGTGCAGTCAAACCCCCGCTATTACCGTTTTGACGGACCATGTCTATGAACACAAGTTCTGTTCGCCCGTTCATCGATATGCCACCCCAGACCATACACGAACCGCCTCCAAAAGAAACACGCTCCTCAATGCAACTTTGAGCATATCGCTCCCCACGTCGACGATAGACTCTTCTGCGACCATCTGCACCATATAAACATGTCCTACACTCGCCCGTGAACAATACGGAGGTCCATTGCTCTTCTGTCCAATTCAGGTGATCACGCGCAAATCTTAAGCGAGCTTGTCTGTGAGCTACAGACAACTTTGGACCATTTGCTGGTCTAAAAGGGGTGATATCCGCTTCCTTTAACCTTCTTCTTATTGTTCGTGCACTCACGTTTACTCCATGCACTTCATTAAGCTCTGTTTTGATGTTAACAGACGTGAGGAAACGATTTCGCAGGGAAGTTGTAACAATAAATCGGTCATCACGACCGGTGGTTGCTCGAGTCCTGCCTGTACCACGTCTCCTTCTGTAAGAACCTGTCTCCACAAACCTTCTGTATATTCTAGAAACCGTAGACTGGTTTAAATTTAAATTTCTACCAATCGTTCGTTGATCCAAGCCCTCCCGCACCAATGCTACAATTTGAGCCGCTTGTTCGGACGAAGTATCCATATTATGGTTCAAAAACTCTCGATGAGTTAAAAAACTAACCCAACAATTCTGCTGGTAACAATAATTCAATTGACAAAAGAATAAAAAATCAATGAGAATCAATTTAAAACTTTGCTATAAATAACACGCAAATCTGATACTACGAGTAAATTTTCTTTTCCCGGCTATATTCATTTGTTTTACTGCAGTTCTATTTTTAAATTTCCCTTTTTTTTAGATTAAGAGCCAGTCTCTCCATATTTATATAATTTAATCTAAAAAGTTTGCATACTTATTTAAAAAAATCATTTCAAAGTAATCCTGAACTTTGATGCAGTTTATGAGTCCGTCAGTTTATATTATCTAAAACATCTTAAAGTCGGTGCTTAGTAATTTTCAAAATATAGTAATTTTTATGTTTTGCTTTGCACCGACTTCAAGATGTTTTAGATAATATATATTAATAATAATAGCTTTATAAATAAGTTATTTTATACATTTTAGTTTTTTAGTTTTTAAGTCGGTTTTTTTAAACGAAGTTTTTATTTTTTATTTGTTACTTTTTAGTGTCTAGCTATGTATGGGTGGACCTACGAATGGTGCCGCGCTTCTTAAAAAATATAGGTCCCCAAGAACCGGGAACAAAAAAATGTTCGTAAAATGAAAACTACTGGGCCAAACTATGTCAAATTTTTAGGGGACCACATGACAGCTATTCCGCGTCGAACAAAAAAAGAATCACGTAAATTGAATCATAAATCTCAGATGGAACGGAGTGAAAATTATTTTCATGAAAAATGTTCATAAAATGAAAACTACTAGGCCAAACTATGTAAAATTTTTAGGGGACCAATTGGAAGCTATTCCGCGTCGAACATTAAAAGAATCACGTAAATCGGATCATAAATGACGGAATAATTGGCGAACATACATTAAAAAAAAAGCAAAAAAAAAAAAGATCCCGACGCATTGAGAACCTCCTCCTTTTTTCGAAGTCGGTTAAAAACGTAACTCTGGAATCGTAGTTTCTAAACCCTATAACTCTAGAAAGCACCACAAATGACTCATATTTCGCTTTTTGATGTGTTAATACCACAGACATATTTTGGAGCAAATCAGGCTAAAAACAAATTTTTGCTGATTTTGTGATTTATCTATAAGTTTTTTACTTGATGATTGTCATTCGTTATATGTATACGTCTTCTATGGTAAATATAAATATCCAAAAATCAAAGTACAAGGGAACTCTATCAACAATCTTAGGATAAGTTGGAGGAATGCATGCAAGCCAAGTTGACAATTCTCCGACCCAACTTGCCTTACCCCAAGACGGTTCTAAAGCTTGGTCGACCCGGATTGAAACAAGTTATTAGTGCAGCCACTGGGCATGACAATGTTAACACATATCTTCTCAATATAGGTATCACTGATAGCTCTCTGTGTAGAGTTTATCTAGAGGCAAAAGAGACAGACACTCATGTATTTGGAAATATATTATTGTACATATGTATATATTTGAGTATGTATATATGTTTGTACTTGTATAATTATTTCTTAAATTGCCTGCACCATCTACATGACCAGATTAGCTAAGGCTCTTGATTTTAGGTTGTCTTTAAGAGATCGCTCTGAGCGATAAGGCCGCGTTGTATTGTTTACAAAATATTGTAAATATAGTTTGTTTTAGTAATTGTATATTTTGGTGTGCATTATCTTTTTTTCTTTCCTGTTCTACTCAAATGCAGAGGAATAGCCCTATACAGAATGAAATAATTGAACGCTATAGGTAGCCTTTGGAACGTATTCAGCAACGTTACGAAGGTGGGGGACAAACTGGAGGTGTTGGGCTGGATGGAGTAGACCCTCATCCAACTTCGCATGCAAAATAGGCACTATGACGTCGAGTTGCGCTTTCAGAAGAAAAATATAGTACATAATAAAGTGTTCTATATTTATTTTCTAATAAATATCAATTCCATGAAATTAGAACTTGAAGTATACGTGAGAGAGGCCTCGTAAAGAGCTCTAGTTTTAATACATATTTTTAGAGTTCAAAGCTTCTACTAAAATTATGTTGCTATTACGCTAAAAGCTTACATATATATATCCTTTGATGTTCGTCGCACGGTATCATGTTTATTTTGTGAAAGTTCGGTTTAAACCACTACGACTCACGACCGCAGTTTAGAACACCTGCTTTTCTTTACATGTATTTTACCTAGTAAATTCACTGAAGCTTGTAGAAATAGGCAATACTTTTAGAGCATCATAGCCATTTAGAAGTCCAATGAGCCAATTCAGAATTTCATTTGATTTTGTTTTGAAGTAACATTTCTTTAGAATCATTGTTATTTGAAATTTGAAGAAGCAAACCAACTACACATTGCGTTGCGATTAATTTTGACGCTTATTCGTTGCCATTCATTTTTTCATTTGTACGTAATAATGCGTTTTTCCAGTTATCCGTTGAAGTTTCAGTTCTACTATGTGTCCCAACACACATTTTTATTGACGCATTACTGGATTCTGTTATGCAATTTTAATTCGGAAAGTATATTCTTTACACTAATTTACTTTTTGATATTTACATTTTTATTAATCCTATCTTTTTTTCGACAGATGGAGCCAGAAGGTGGAGCTGAAGCTAGCTTTAGACAGCCATATAATAGAATATTTTGAAAACGTCTAATATTTATTTTAACATTTTTATATTTTTGAAAGTAGCACTTACAATTTATAAATAATTAAATTAAAAAAAATTGTTTAAATAATAAATTCTTAAAGGATTAGTTTATGTATTCGGCGAGGTAATACCGCTAGCCTTCTACACTGCCCAGCGCCAGCGGTATTGTCTGGCTCGATCGATTGTTCTTTATAGTATATTCTTTATAAATTTGTTAGGTTTTAATTTGGATGTGTATTAGTTTTATTTTAATTTGTATTTATTTTCAGGGTATAATTTATTTTAAGGTCTCGTTTATGAATGTTAGTAAAGCAAATATTTTAGAAATTTTACTTTGAATACATTTTGAACAATAAATTGTTGTTTGACTATTTTAATTGTTATTTCAGAGTATGTTATGAATTACGTTTTATGGTGTGATTGTGTTTTAGTATTCTTCTTTCATGTTACCATTATTATTTTATCTATAAAGCACATATTTCATTTCATATTAATATTTGGAGAGATCGTGTCAGCTGTCTGTATTTTAATATTCACACAATGTAGGCACTCTGGTACTCTTCATAATACGGTAAAGAGGTGACAAGTCTGGGGTCGCTATTGCTTTGTTCGCATTTTTCCAGTATGGCTGCTGTATAATATAATAATAAAACTGAAGTGCCTGTCTGTGTTTTTAGAATCTTTATATGTATCTCTGTTTGAAAGGTTGTCTGGAATATCTCCGAAACGGCTCAACATATTTGTCGTGTTTCAATTCGATATCATGTAGTTTAATGAACTATGAATGCAAAGCCCAGTGTTACGTAAATTAAGTGATGGCCACAGCAAACAGAATAAGTACTGTTCCCGAGACAGAAAAAAAATTATATCCCAGCTCCGTCGTACGACAAAATTTTACTCCTAAGTACGAACGTCTTTGAATATGCAATGCTGCGGCCGAACAAGGGTGGTTACAAAACAAATCGATTGCATTAGTTTTAATTTAATTAAACTACTTTTTTATGTCTGTCATTGGGTTGCCTGGAAGAGATCGATATAAGCGATAACACCGCCTATTGTTCTAATGGAAATGTATTCATATTACATTTTCTAGGTTGAAGTTATAGTAACTATAAAGATTTTTCATTCAAATCTCCATTAGCGCGAGCGAGGCCCCAGACAAAGGCTAGTATTCCTGTAATCCCACATTCGCTTTGAAAAATTACCTAATATTTTAACAGCAACACGAACAATAATAAATCCCACAGAAACAGTGAGCGGATTACATTACGTTTCGCATTACAATATTCAATTTCCGAAATGTATGTGGAATTTATATTCCAATGTACGAATCCATATATTACATATCGTATCTAGTAATACATTAGTCTGGCTGATACGTATCATGAATAAGTGGTGTATTCGATGATATCGAAATGAAAAATATGGAAATAAAGAGTCTCACAGGAAAATAAAACCACTCCGTCAGTTTGCGTGCCCATCAAATGTTATTTATTTTTATGAGGTTGGCAATCAAATTTATTTATAATGTTACAACTTAGGCCGCGACAAAGACGAATTCCACGTACAGATCTGTTAAAGCACATTTTATTACCTGTCGACATTTGAACTAATTGTAATCCTTTTATGATCGTCTTCTTTTGTTCGCTTATTTATTGGCATACGTTTCTAGTTTTGTGGAGAACAGCCTATTGTCCTATCGTTCTTGCTCAGGAGCATCATTATCCATGTGTTGCGGATTACAAGTACAAGTTAATTCTATGAAATTGTGTCGACGTTGCCGGGCGGGCACATTTTCGTTTGTGAAGTATAAAACGACGGTCTGATTGAGAGAGGGGTCAGTCGGGCTACAACTACGATACAGGCGTGACATGTGTATTCGGGAATCTAATAGTGATGGACTTTGCGCGTTTTATTGAATTTAGACCTTCTGAATTACATTTGGATTTGTTGCGTTCGGTTATATTTGTACCTGTGTTACACGTGTTTGTATACTTCTAAATAAATTCTATAATTATTCCAACGGCATTTTAATTCGAGTCCCGTAACTCGTAGCAGTATTAATGTAATTCTGCATAATGTATAATTTGTATAATGTTATATGTATTAGGACTATGGGGCATGTCTTCCTGAAATAAAATTGTAAATAAATTAAACAAAATATTATACAATATTTGCAAATAAAATTAATTTCAGTTCACTCTCGGTGGCGAGCGTTCCCAAAATGCTGTTCGCATTTCCACGCTGTACGGCAATGTCAATATGTTGCCCAAATACTTTTAGTATTACTTTGCATATTAAAATCAAGTCTGGAAGTTTTAGGAGAGAACTTGTTGTCTGATTATCAAGGCTTCTGTAGAAATGATGAATGTTATTTTGATATTTTTATGGAATATTAAATAAAATTCGTATATAGGTATATAGGTTAATACGTATATACGTATGTACAACTTTGTTTTTTGATAATAAAATAAAACTAATGACACCTGGTTGGTACGAAGTTTCGAAGACCATAGATGTTTTTCTATTTTAGATCTTGTTTTATTGCATTAAAGTTCGAAATTGTACAATAATATATAGCAAAGCGGTCAGCATTTTTCTTTTCGGTTTCACTTTTTATCGTATAGCTCCTATCCGCCAAGTAACGTGCGACAAGGAACTTCGTTCCAAAAAGTATTGACACCCATTCACCTGTATGATACTAGTCTTGCCAACAGCAGGTGCTCCCAGCAGCACCACTTTGATAAGGTCGAGGCTATCGGGACTCGGCTCCACACTTGGAGCCTCACCCGACGTCAGGGTGCCGCATCCACCTCGCTCCAAGTAATCCAGATCCAGTTCTGCAAGAAGAAGATGACACGATCATATTATTTCTTTTTTCGTCTTCTTCTATATCTTTGAGTCAATTTTTCATCTAATAAAAGGTCGCTGCCTCATAGATTTTTGGTCAAGTAAAAAAGAATTTTTTGTTTAACAATGACTTATATCTTACCGCCTTTTGTTTTACCAAGTAACTATTGTCTTGTTGTGATTTTATTTTGTAATTTTTGTTATGGTGAACAATAAAGTGTTGTCTATGTCTGTTTATATTATTTCTATTACGAATTTTAACATTAATAAGGCGTTATTTTCAACACTTTAAAAACCTAGGGGTTGGTCTCTTTAGCTGTGTTTTACTTAATTTACATAAAAAGTTATATATATAAACTTGAGTGACACACTCACACGCACACACACATATATCGAGCGGGGTCGAGGCGCCACCTGTACTTAAATTAGACGGGGGAGTTTTTGCGAGATATTTGAGTGATAGTAACGGATCGAGTTGGATCGTTGAGAATTTAAAACGAATGGTTGAGTCTCAAGGCTCATGAAAACGAATGTCTAATCTGGAATCGAATCGTCTGATTTTGAAAACAATAAACACAAACAACCCTTTCCTTTGGTTTGCCGTTTGATATACCTACCTTCACAGGAACAGATTCTTACAAGTCGTATAATAATATAGGCAGTAGGTATGTATTTATTTTTTCAAAATCAACTGATTCGATCGTACCTGGCAAAGGTAATTGATTTTTCAAAAATCTAATGATACCACTTTAGTTTTCGTTAAAATCGGCCTCGAGACTCATTTGAATGTTTTTCTCTATTTAGCATCGTTGATGATTTAGCCCTAAAAGCCCACTTGAAAAATTCACCCTGTAGGTATATCTCGATAATGAAATTAACTTTGGCTATGAACGCAATTGAAATACCTCAGTCATACCTTTCATCGATTTTGTCTGATAAACGAGAGGTCCTTAAAAGTTACTGCTTCATCGGACACCATTTATTGGGGTCCGAAGAAGCATTTGTTTCAACATTTCGCCATAAAAGTTCGGTGAATTCAATTGGCCCGATGTCTAACGGAAGTAAGAATATTAAAATACTGTTACGAGTTGCAGGACTCGAATTAAAATGTCGAACTAGAATTACTATGTAATTTATTAGAACTATACAAACAAGTATAACACAGGTACAAATATTACTGAACACAACCAGTCCAAACGGAATGCACGAATCAGTATCACTCGACTACCTCACCCCTCTGTTGGGGCATTGATTTATACTGTACAAATACAATATGTCTGTAGACTGAATTGCCTAATCACAAATTTCAAACACAAAGTAAACAAAGTTGTCCAAATGCCCAAAAGGTAATAAAATGTCTACAATTATGTAGGTGTGAATTTGTCTCTTGTTGGCGTTCAGGTCGTAACAATACAGTTACCCTTCACTGGTGATTTTGTCAAGAGGGCATTCAGGGCCAAACCCATAACTTTATGAAATAGCAAAAATACTCAAAGGGCTGACGGGACGATTGTGATAAAAAACTAAAGCAAATTTATAGATAAAAAGATAGATAACACTTTAATGCTCACCAAATATATAATTTCAAAAATACACAATTACAATATTGTCATGGTAGCAACAATAGGCGGCCTTGTCGCTTAAAGCAAGCTCTTCCAGGCAACCTTACTTAAGGAATAGTTTAACCAACCTTATATCGTAAGAAAACATACTTAAACTACATATATTATAAATTAAATTACAGATACTTAAATTACTTTATAAATTAAATACATGCAAAAATATTTATAAAAATCATTATATTTGTGAAAAATAAATTACTATAGACAGGAAACGAATCCGCTGATTAAAAAATAAAAATGTATTATGACACCAATCCATAGACATAGACAAAGATAAATTTATTTCTTAAACATGAGTGTTCACATATTAGAGTATGAACGATGATCGGTAAATAAATAAAATAAAAGTTAAGTCGCATCATCTTTGGCCAGCGAGGTAATGAAAAAATTATAATTATTGGAATTAAAATTAAAAGATAATTTATTAAAGAATATTAATAAATCCTTTTCGTCCCTGCAGGAATGGAGAATGAATACAATATCCTGCGGCCAGGCCGTCTGTCGCAAGAGGCGACAAAACAACCTACAGCCAGGGTATTTGCCCGTCTCCGTCACCTTTACGTCTCGAGTTTGTCACCATAACAAGCTTGATTTGTGTTCGGGCATTAGTGCCCAGGTTCCAGGATCCCTTTGGAGAGCAAAAGCGCATTTATAGAACCTTTGGTGTTGCAAAAATACAGCCAAAATGAGTCCTGACTTGACTCCGAAATGAGAATACTTCACTCCTTTCTGTTCAGCGCTGTCTCCTGCCAGTAGGCTTGAAGCCCGCGCAAATCAGCTGCCACTACGTCACTCCACCGACATCTGGGCTGACCAACTGGTCGCCGTTCCGTTGGTCTGCCTAGATAGGCTCTTTTCACCGCGCTATCCTCCTCCATTCTGTGTAGGTGGCCAAGCCAGCCTAAGCGAAGTGCCTTGCTCTCGCCTATTATATAGGACTCATCCACCAGCTTTTCGATTTCAGCATTTTTTCGGACCCGCCAGTTGCCAGGTGGTAGGGCATCTGCCCGACTTAATGGCTAGTACCCCTGGTCTAGAGTATGGCGCCATAACAACCTTGAGTTGTGTTCCGACATCAGTGACCAGGTTCCAGTTTCCCTTAAGAGTGCAGCAGCGCATTTGTGTGCTACAAATGCAGCTTTAGTGTTGCAAATGTCCATAGACGATGGTAACCGCTTTCCATCAAGTGGGCCGTCTGCCTGTCTGCTGAACTGCAATAAAAAATAAAAAAAACTTCCCCGTGTCGGACCCAGGATCTATCTTAAGACCTTTCTTTCAGCCACAACAGCTTGTTCTTCTCCTTAAATGTTAGGGTTCAGGCCTTACATCCATACGTCAATATTGGGCGTATTATAGTTTTATACATACGTATTGTTGTATTTTATATATTGTATGTTTTTTTAACAAAATGATATATATATATTATTTTACACTACGGATTGGTGTTATAATACAGATGTGTTTTTTGTTCAAAAATTAAATGATGAGATTCCTGACTAGAGTAATTAATATTTTTAAAATCTACAAGTCTTCATAACAGACCGGACTAACCCACCGCCCTCCATTCCTCCCCGCCGAGCCACGGCGACAGACGCGCAACAATTTTCTTAGCTCTGTGATTTTCATCAAAATCGAGTCTCTTTTGAACATGTCTCGTTATTTCGTATAGTTCCGTATTTCGTATAGCGCACTTCCACGGCAGCAAGCAAGAAGGTGGCAAGGGGAGGTGAGCAACGCAAGCAAGCCATGTTCGACATAATAATATAGAGCGGCGAAATATTATTTATTTCAAGCGATATTTTGAAAATGTGTCCGGTGAAAAGTTTTAAATGAAATTTCTTTGAAATAGCATTTCGGCGTTTCGGCTATTTGTAAAATACTAGCTGTACCGGTATTGCAATGCCGCGTGTTACGTCACGCACATAGTGTAATTTAATGTTATATAAATAGCAAAGTTAAAACTGTGTACTCTATGTACCTAGTTGCCAAAATCTGTCAATACAGAAAACAGACTTAACCTTCAGAGATGCATCTACGAACATGTATAGGTTTTACATATTTTCACGTATAGTTTATATATATATATATATATATATATATATATATATATATATATATATATACATATATATATATACTAGAGTTTACCCCGCGGCTGAGCCGCGGGTTAACCTCTAGTGCGTGTCTCTTGTTTATAGAGCAAGTGCTACAGGTTATAACGGGTGCGCCAGAGAAACTTACTTATTTGAAAGGTCAATAAAAAAAAAAGTACTTCAGTTATTGTTTTAAATTTATTTTTTATTTGAGAATACAATATCCCAATATTTTTTTATGCAGTCTTAAAAATGACATCGGATAAATGGCGACCCCCATTGCGCATACACTGATGAAGTCGATTTTTGAAATTCGTATCCACTCTTCGCAGCATATCAATCGGTATGTTGGCAATGGCGTCGCGAATGTTGTTCTTGAGGTGTGCTATGGTCCGTGGTCGATCGACATAAACCAGGGATTTCAAATAACCCCATAAAAAGAAATCGCATGGAGTCAAATCTGGAGAGCGTGCCGGCCATTGGAGATCGCCTCTGAGAGAGATGAGGCGGTCGGGGAAATGTTGTCGCAACAAATTCATTGAGTCTCGTGCTGTGTGTGCTGTGGCTCCATCTTGCTGAAACCACACGTTCCTAACGTTCATTTCTTCGAGTCTTGGAAGAAAAAATTCCTCGATCATGTTCCTGTAACGAGCTCCATTCACGGTAACTGCGCGTTCGTTTTCTTCAAAAAAATAAGGACCAATTATTCCCATTACCGACACCGCACACCAGACAGTAACTCGCTCACAATTAAGTGGCTTCTGGTGAAGCTCACGCGGATTTACATCACACCAATAACGCATGTTTTGCTTGTTGACGCAGCCGGAAATGTGGAAGTGAGCCTCGTCACTGAAAAAAACGACCGCGTCTTCAGGCAGGTTGTCAATCAGCATTTCACATACATTTTGACGGGCAACAAAATCGCGTTCAGTTAATTCTTGCACAACAGCCAATTTATAGGGATGAAATTGAAGGTCTTCATGGAGAATTCGTCGAACAGTGGTATCAGAAATTCCCATAGCAGCTGCGTGTTTGCGAGCCGAACGCCGGGGAGAACGCACAACTGACTGCCTCACTCTTTCGATATTTTCCGGTGTTCTGATGGTCCGTTGAAGTCCATTTCTGGGTTTAGCGACACTTCCACACTCCCGAAATGAGTTAACCCACGACAGAATCGAATTACGGCCAGGAACGAGTCTGTGAGGAGGAATTTCAAAGCGAGCGCGGAAGGCACGTTGCGTAGCAACAAGTGAGCGACCGTTAGAAAAGAAGCTCTCAACTGCGAAGGCCCGCTGCTCTCTAGACTCCAAAATGACCAATTAGGCCAAAATGACCAAATAGGCCAAAATTACCAAATAGGCTAAAATGACCAAATAGGCCAAAATAACCAAATAGGCCAAAATGACCAAATAGGCCAAAATGACCAAATAGGCCAAAATGATCAAAAAGGCCAAAATGACCAAAAAGACCAAAATGACCAAAAAGGCCAAAATGACCAAATAGGCCAAAATGACCAAAAAGGCCAAAATGACCAAATAGGCCAAAATTACCAAAAAGGCCAAAATGAAAATTATCCCTTGTCCATCCTCAGTATTTAATTTACATACGTACCGAATTTCAGCCAAATCGGTCCAGTAGTTATTCCGTAAAAGCATAACAAACAAACAGACAAATATCATGTTATCCCGGAAACTATCCCATTTTCCAGGATAAAAAGTATCCTATGTTCATCCTCGGTATCGAAAATATATATATACTGAATTTCAGCCAAATCGGTCCAGTAGTTTTTCCGTAAAAGCATAACAAACAAACAGACAAATATCATGTTATCCCGGAAACTATCCCATTTTTCGGGATAAAAAGTATCCTATGTTCATCCTCGGTATCGAAAATATATATATACTGAGTTTCAGCCAAATCGGTCCAGTAGTTTTTACGTGAAAACGGAACAGACAGACAGACAGACAGACAGAGTTACTTTCGCATTTATAATATTAATAGGGATATATACAGGGTGGCGCAATAGAACGTGCATATTGCATCATCTTTTTTCGCGGGGTAGAAAGTGCGCGGGCGGGGGGAGCCTGCATCGTTGAGTAGGCGAGCTCATGGAGTTCTAGTCACTATGAGTCACTTCGACGGGAAGCGTCGCGCATTTTGCGTGCGCGCATTTTACGAGAACTCTCGTTCATACATCGTTACTAGGCGTTTATATTGTTCTGAATATGGACTACGGCAAATTAGTGAAGCTCCGAGTGCTAATTTAATTAAAATATGGGTACAGCGTTTTGAAGAGACTGGTTCTACGTTTAAACCACAAGCAAAAGGTCGTCCAAGAACATCTAGGACCGACGACAATATTTAGAGAGTTATGCAGTCTGTACAAGGAGATCCACAAATGTCTACTCGCAAGAGATCGTCTGTCTTACACTTATCGCGACGAAGTTTGCAACGAATTTTAAACTTGAATCTTAAACTGCATCCTTACACATCCTCTTCCCCTCGGACCTCGGCAATGAGTAGACGTACTCAAGAATATATTTGTTTTTGTTTAATTGTTTTAAAGTTAAAATTTTAATCACAAAAATCAAGTTAACAAATTAGGACAACATAAACGTTAGGAGGTGTTGTTAGCTATCGAAGTGTGCAAGTGAAACAAGTGTTGTACGTCACAACTGCGTCTGGCCAATCGGAAATTTCACCGCTGCAGTTAGACAAATCAAGGGGCGCCGGCTCGACACTGCGGCCATATTGCTATCGATGCATACTGGCGCAACAGGTGATTTACTTCAACGCACTGAATATTAAATATTAAATATACTGTTACGCTACATCATCCTGCGCTGCGTATGAGTCACTCCATTATTTGCATTGTTCATTCTACAGATAATTAAGACATTTCTATTGTTTTTTTTTTTTGGAATAAAGTTGAAAAAAAAAGTGGTGTGACTTTGTCCTAAACTTGGAACAACATGTCACGCTTATCTATGCTTGGTACTAGTATCTCTGCCTCTGACTCGGATCTCATGCGTAATATTCGTGACGATAAAAAAGTCGCGACTAAACGCAGAAAATTAGCAAGAGGAGACCTAGATGATTTTACTGACTTTCGTTCAGAGATTAGAGATATGATTGAGAATCTAGCCATAAGTCAAAATAAGAGGCTTGATGCTCTGGAACAACAAATATCGAACATCGTACAAGGGTCTAGTATGGATATTGAAAAGTCTATTCAGATGGTTTCGGGACAGATCGATTCCTTGCAACTCAAAATAGAAAATCTGGAAAAAGATAGAAAATGTCTTAAAATTGAAATGTCTGCTCTTGAGGAAAAATGTGAAGATTTGGACAGAAATATGAAAAAAACAAGTATAGAAATACGGAACGTCCCGAAAAATAAATTTTCCAATAAAACTGAATTATTAAATGCGATCAACTCCCTAGCCAAATGCTTGGGCTTGGAAATATCATCAGTAGATTTACGTGATATTTACCGTTACACTAATAAGCGCCAAGACAGAGATATTATTGTTGTAGAATTTAACAATACCCTGATCAAAAATAAATTACTTGACGCAATGAAAGTTAAACATAAAGCAAGGATAAATTTAAATGCAACTTCTCTTGGCATACATGATAATTCGTATATATATATTTCAGAACTTTTAACTACTAAAATGAAGCGCCTCCATTTTCTAGCTAAAGACTTAGCCAAAACTCATGGATATGCTTATTGCTGGACGTCAAATGGAAAAGTGTACTTGCGAAAACAAGAAGGAGCTCCATATATATTAATTAAAAATGAACAACAGTTAAAGGACATTAAAAATAACATGTGACTAATCTTTATTCTAATACTACTGTTACTATTGAAAAAATCTTTTTGTAAGTTGTTTACTATTAGTTATGCCTCGTATAAGCTTAGTAATTATATTTTGCCAACTTTAAGATTTAATATCTCATATACATTTTATACAGTTACACATCTTATGTACTTCTTCACTACATATACATACACTATACATTACTTATTTACTACATACATTTCTGACACATACAGATATAATTATAAATTCCTATACTCTAAGTATACAATTGTTACACATAGTATATATTACGTTTTGACTATCACATTTACCTATTATGTTTCTCTAAAGCTCTCGACATGTAATTTGTGTCATATAAATGCATCAAGACTTCCTCTCATAAACACAGGCAAAACAAAAAATTTGTTACTAATTTTTTCTTATGTTTTAGTCTGGCTGAAATCAAAAACCTCTTTTAGTGAATATATATCCAGATCCCCTGTCTCACTTTTCTCACAATAATAATGAATAATATATTTACTACTATTTCTAATCTTGATAATATGTCCTCTTCAAAAGTGATAGAATGTACTCCAGAGGAATTTAAAGATCATTTGTATCCCTCCAACAGATCTTTTAATATTCTTACGCAAAACATCAGAAGTATTGGTTGCAATTTTAACAGTTTTACAAGTTTATTAAACAGAATTCATTCTGAGCCAGATATAATTGTTTTGACTGAGTGCTGGCTATCCTGTAATAAAATATTCCCTCACTTAGATCATTATACTACAACATCCACAGTAAATAACACTAACCAAAACGATGGAATAATATTGTACATTAAAAACAATTTGTGTTGCAACACTTATGAACCATCCTTTTCCGAAGGTAACTGCCTGGTGTCAACCATTAATGACTATATTACTCTTATATCTATTTATCGCCCACCGTCGTTCCGCAATATTGAAGTATTTTTACAGTCACTTAATAAGTTACTAGTCGACCTTAGTAAAACTAAACATATTATCATTACTGGCGATATGAATATAGACGTGTGTCCAAAAAATACCTATGATAATAGCACAAGTGACTATCTTAATTTAATGGCTTCACATGGTTTTTTGCCAAGTTACACGCTACCAACAAGATTAGAAAGTTGTTTAGATCATGTCTTCATCAAATCTAATCTCAAAACCACAGTAGCTATTATCAGAAACAGTGTGACTGATCATGATTCTATATGGACATCTTTAATAACAAAACAATCGTCATTGATAAATAATCGGGATCGTTATATAGTGAAAATAGATTATGATAATATTAAAAAAGATATTGCAGCAACCAATTTTCAGCCAGTCTTAGACTCGCTAGACTGTAATGAAGCTACAAATCATCTTACTACCACTATATCTAAGATTATACATAAAAATAGTCGCAATATTATAATATCATATCGTAAAATACCAATTAAACCATGGATGACGCCGGGTTTATTGAGGTGCATCAGAAACAGAGATAAAATGCACGCAAAATTGAGAAAAACACCTGATAACAATATATTAAAAGCAACCTATAAAAGATATCGAAATTTCTGCAATAATCTTCTAAGAAAATTAAAACATATATATGAACGGTCTGAACTAGAAAAAAATAAAGACAATCCTAAAAAGATATGGGAAGTGATCAACTCTATTACTAATCTAAAAGATAAAAAGAGTGTACCATGTGAATTACTCACGGCACCTTTTCCGTTGGATACCGCGAATAAATTAAACCACCATTTTGCTAATGTAGGGAAAAACCTAGCTCAAAATATTATAACAGACACAAATTATAAATACTATAATATTAAATCCATATGTTCATCACTTGTACTTTTGGAAACCAATCTGACTGAAGTAGTATCACTAATCAACTCGTTAAAAAACACAAATTCTGTAGGCTGTGACAATATATCAGCAAACATTGTAAAACAAAACAAGGAAGTATTAGCAGGACTACTTGTTCATATCTGTAATTTATCTATTAACAATGGTTGCTTTCCTGTAGCGTTCAAAAAATCTATAATCACACCAATATTTAAAAGCGGGGACAAAACTAACTTAAATAATTATCGACCAATTTCAATATTGCCTACTTTTTCAAAAATACTTGAAAGAATACTAAATAATAAACTCGTAGAATATTTGGAGAAGAATAATTTGCTCTCTATAAATCAATTTGGTTTCCGGAAATCTAAATCAACCTCAGAAGCAGTTGATAATTTAACCGAAACTATTGCTAGGAACCTGGATAGTGGTCAAAGGGCGTTGGCAATCTTTTTAGATCTAGCCAAGGCCTTTGACACTATACCGGTTTCCTTACTAATATCTAAGCTGGAACATATTGGAGTTCGAGGAAAACAGCTGTCTCTCTTCGAAGACTATCTTCAAAACCGTTCTCAATGTGTTAGACTAGGAGATTATATTAGTGAACAACTTCCTGTCACATACGGCGTGCCTCAAGGCAGCATCCTAGGGCCTACCCTCTTTTTGGTCTATATAAATCAACTTTGTGATATTCAAATAGAAAATGGTAAAGTTTTTACGTTCGCTGACGATACTGCACTTGTTTTTTGGGGTGAATCCTGGAACGCTGCCTTTAGAAATGCCCAATTAGGTTTCAATCATACATGTAATTGGCTTCGAAATAATTTGCTTAGTCTTAATACAGCTAAAACTAACTATATCACTTTTTCAATTACAATAAGAACGCAACCACATACAGAGTCACTCAATATTTATGCACACTCTGAATTGTGTAAAATCAATGATCCTACTATTAATTGCCAATGTCCATGTCTTATAAGTCAACAAAAAGTAAAGTACTTAGGAATAGTCATTGATCCTTTTCTACGTTTTGATTCCCACATTACAGCAGTCTCAAATCGCGTCCGTAGGTTAATGGCAATTTTCAGAAATATAAGACATGTAGCTGACTCAAAACTCTTAAGGACTCTGTACCTCGCTCTATGTCAGTCCTTGTTAACGTATTGTATAAATTCCTGGGGGGGCGCAGCAAAGTCTCATCTGCTTATACTGGAACGCACTCAAAGGGCGTTACTAAAAGTCAGTCAATTCAAATCATTATTGTACTCAACTGAAATCCTATTCTATGAAAATAAATTACTCACAGTACGTCAACTTTTTATTCAGTCATTATTATTAAAACAACACAAGTCAAAAAATATTAATAACACACTTGATATTATAGACAAACGTAACAAATATATTATTTTTAAATTAGAAAATTTTAAAACCGTATTTATCAATAGATTTCCTTGCTATTTAGGCAAATACTTATATAATAAAATAAATAAAATACTATCTTTTCATTCGTTAACTAATCACAAATTTAAATTTAAAGTTTATAGTTGGCTACAAACTCAAAATTACAATGAGACTGAAAATTTACTGAAAATGGTAATTTAACACACACACACAAATACACACACACACACAAACACACACACACACACATACATCGTATTAATGTTAATAAATAATAAATAATTGAGCATTGGAAGAGCATCAACACCTAATTAATACAGGTTTTTACCTAGTTTTAGGTGTTGAAGCCCCCATATATTAGTTTTAGATCAAACTCTATTGTCTTTTATATTGCTACTTTTTCATGTTTTTTTTTTCCCTGAATAAATTATTATTATTATTCACATATATATTTAATATCCAAATCTTTTACATTTTTTTTTTATAAATAGCTTATAAAATATATATACATTTATTTATAAAAAAAAATATAAAAAACTGATCTTCGCCGGCAGTGGGGCCTCGGGTCCAGACTACCGGTGGTTAAGGCTCCAGACACAGGAATCTCCTCACAATACGGGCCGTGTCCAACAAAGCTGCCTTCTGCATCCGACCCTTCAACCAGATACCAAGCGAGAGCCTTTCAAGGTGGCGGTCAAGGCTCTTCGCTATTAATCCATTCACTGACACCACTATCGGTACTATGATTGTAGAGTCCAGGTTCCACATGGCGGTAACCTCGTGAGCTAGATCAATATACTTTATTTGTTTATCTTTCTCGGCATTCACGAGGTTACCATCATGGGGGATCGCGACATCTACAATTAAAGCACGTCTCGCAGACCGATCAACTATGACAATGTCAGGCTTATTGGCAACAATAGTCCTGTCTGTGATAATTGATCGGTCCCAGTAGAGCAGATATTGACCATTGTCAAGAACTGGCTCGGGCTTGTATTGGTAATAAGGTACCTCCGACGAGACAAGTCCGTATTTAAGAGCAAGTTGTTGGTGGATGATCCTGGCTACTAGGTTGTGCCTGTGCAAGTACTCGCTGTTAGCAAGACGAGAACAACCAGAAGTGACATGTCTGAGAGACTCACCAGGGCGGTGACACGCCCGACATATGTCAAGCGTGCCGTCCTTCAGAATGTACTTCCGGTAGTTGTTCGTCTTGATAACCTCGTCCATAATTGCACAGACAAACCCTTCGGTTTCCCCAAATAGGTCACCGAAACGTAGCCAGTTCACCGAGGCTAGTAGGTCCACATCAGGCCCTGTTAAAGCCTGATAGAACCTGCCATGCAGCTCCTTGCTCTTCCATACGTCTATACGATCAGAAGCACTCATTACCAACGGTCTCTGCCAGTTCTGTTTTGATAAGGATAGCGGGGTGAACCCTTTGTCTACTGACACTACATCGTAATGCATACCCGCTGTCTCGCCTACTTTGAGAAAATATTCTCTGAGATTGTACACCTCACGGTTGTGGAGGTCTTTGGTATTTAAAAACCCCCTACCTCCACACTTCCGCGGGATGTACAGTCTCATCACAGACGAACGCGGGTGGTGCATCCGATGTGTTGTCAGTAGACAACGAACCCGTCTATCCAGGGCGTCTAATTCAGTTTGAGTCCATCTTAGTATGCCAAAGGAGTATGCTAATGCTGGTATGACCCAAGCGTTGAAGGCTCGAACCTTATTTCCAGCTGAGAGAAGGCTCGTTAAGACCTTTCTCAGGCGGGAAAAGAAACGATTCTTCATCGCCTGCTTCACATCAGCATCAGGAATACCCAACGACTCTGACATACCAAGATACTTGTAGGTTTCACCTTCAGAGAGAGTCTTGAGGGATATATTTTCAGATAGTTGTAAATTTTCTGAATTTACAACTCTCCCTCGTTGTACATGCATGACGGCACACTTATCTGCACCGAATTCCATACTAATGGAGTTGCTAAAGCTTTCAGTAATCTTTAGCAATTGCAAAAGATCTGGCTTTTTCGATGCAAATAGTTTCACGTCATCCATGTACATAAGGTGTGATATAATCTCACCCCCTCTCCGAAGTTGAAAGCCTAACTTTGACTCCCTAAGTAGAGTACTTAGTGGATTCAAAGCTAGACAAAACCACAGTGGACTCAGACTGTCACCCTGGAAAATGCCCCGCTTGATCCTTATCGGGTCGTGCAAAACAGAAAGATTCCCTCTGTCCCCTGGATGCCTAAGGACCGTGGTCCACTGCCCCATACATGAACTGAGGAAAGCACGGAGAGTTGCATTTACTTTATACAGCTCTAGGACTTTCTCCAGCCATGTATGGGGCACCGAATCATAGGCTTTTTTGTAGTCAATCCAGGCTACAGACAGATTTTTTCTGTTTCGCCGTACCTGATGACTAATGGTCATATCGATGAGGAGGAGCTCCTTAGTACCACGGGACCCATCCTTACATCCGTTTTGAGTATTGGCCAAAATGTTATTATTTGTCAAATGTTTCATTAATTTAGTTCTCAAAACAGATGTAAGTAGCTTGTATATAGTTGGTAAACAAGTGATGGGTCTATAGTTTTTTGCCTCCGTGGTACTGCCTGACTTATGGAGCAGATGAGTGACTCCAGTAGTCATAAAGGAAGGAAGCGAACCCATGTTTATAGCTTCCTGGAATTGAACGGCCAAACAAGCATGCGAACTCTTGAACCATTTAATCCAAAAGTTGTGCAATCCGTCTGGTCCAGGACTTTTCCAGTTTTGAGCCACACGAATTACACAACTAATGTCAATTGGTTCAAGAGCCAACGGTTCCATTTCTGGAATCATTTCACAAGCCTGTTCGACCACCCTAGTCCAGTTGCCTTCTCTGTGGGTGACAGGCACCGACCATATATTACTCCAGAACGCTGTCATAGAGTCGATATCTGGCCAGTTACCATCATCCACAGAAACAGATGACTGCTCCCATCCTCTATACACTCGTTTTTGGTCTCTTTGGAAAAAGCGGTTTAGATTATAACGATCTGCTCGTTTTTTATACCGACGTAATCGATTGGCCCACGCACTAATTTTTTGTTTATAAAAGTCGATGCGTTCTGTAACTCGAGGTAAATAGTCACTGGGGTTGATGTCAGTCCCAGTGAAGGCGCGATTTACAAAACGCATGACTTTTGGCCTGGTGTTTCCGTTCCTAAAACAAAGTAATTTGGCTATGAGGGTCCTGGCCTTACCAATACGACATTCGATTCTCTTCTGCCAGGCAGGCCGTCCATCACTAGGCCGTGACCTCTGTTCCAAATTTGGGAATTTGGTACCAGAGACACGACATGCAGCAACAGCGCCACAGTATAGAATCGAATGTGTCTCGGTAAGATCTTTACTGGCTCTAAAATATGGAGCCAGTAAGGAATCCAAGACCCCCATGAGCAACAAATTACGTTTGTGAGTGGGTAACCGTGGTAGACGTGGTCTACTTAATATAGGCATCTCCTTATAATCTTCAATCGCTTCCTCCAAAGCCCTCCTCATAAGCTCATTATCCTGGCTACTTACGCTACCAACCGTAGTATCGTCCATTTCCATCGGCGACAACGCCGTCACCCTAGATGTTATATTTGGGTGTTGTAGGGAACTCGGAGTCTCGCTGATTCTACGGGTGGTTCGTATTTCAGTGCGCAGACGATCAAGTGTAGACTCATCCAACAGATGTCGTCGTTGAATAGCCCGCACTTGATCCGACAAGCGCTGTGCCGTGACATTGGTATCTGGTTGAAGGATCTGAAACAGAGACAGCATGCGGTCACGGTACGCAGTGAGGTTGGTTCCTATATCTGTCGCCTCGTAGTACGCTCGCATGACGTTCTCATTCATTTGTTGAGTCCATCGCATGCGGCGCACAGCACCACCGGTAGCGGGGGCCGGGCGCGGGATACGTCCCGCAGGCCCCAAGCGTGCCGACGGCGGCCGTCCTCGGCCTCGCGCAGGTCTTCGTCGCGGGGCTGACGGCGCTGGCCCCTCCTCGCTGGTGCTCGACGCCGCGGTGGCCGCCGGTGTGAAGAAATCTTCATCCGTTGACGACGACCGAGGCGTGGAGCCAGGCGAGGCGGGCACAGCAGGTGGTGGGCGTGCGTGTCTGCTGCTCCTCATGTTGTCTGCTTGATCCTACTTCATTATTTGTTTATTAAAAATCCGTTATTGTTTGATTCTCGTAATTTTTCTCCGATGTTTTTTCTTGACATATCTTGTCATCATTGATGTTTGAAAATTTTCGTTGTATTTATTTGATAATTTTGAGACAGTTATGGAGGTTGCTTTAATGATTTGTTATTATGTACTTACACGGTGTAGAATATTGTTTTAAAAGTCCAAATATATATTGTTAATTACAATCACTGCAGAATTTAAAATTTTTACGGAAAAAGCAGACAACCCGTCATGACAGTTTTTTTTTTTTTTTTTTTTTTTTTTTTTTTTTTTTTTTTTTTTTATTATTATTATTATTACAAGCTGCAGTTAACACAAGAATTGAAAGAGTCTGACTTCGGAGCAAGGCTCGCATTTGCTAATGAAATGCTTAATCGATTTTCCAATTTTGACAATATCCTTTTCTCAGATGAGGCCCACTTCCATATCAATGGGTTCGTAAACCGTCACAATTGTCGTTACTGGAACAGTGAGAATCCCAAACTCAAGCACCAGAAACCACTGCATAGTCCTAAAGTGACAGTATGGGCAGCAATCTCTGGTAGAGGAATAAATGGACCATTTTTCTTTGAAAATGCGCGGGGGCAAAACGTCACTGTTAATACCGAACGCTATGTTGCGATGTTGGAAGGTTTTTTGGCTCCAGAGCTTGAAAATTCAAGAATAGTGAATTCTAGGACTTGGTTTCAACAAGACGGAGCTACCTGTCACACATCAAATGACTCCATGGCGGTTGTGAAACAGATGTTCCCTGGCAGACTGATTTCGAAAAGAGGTGATATCCCATGGCCCCCATGTAGTCCAGACGTGACGCCTCCTGACTTTTTTTTGTGGGGATACCTCAAGAACAAAGTCTACAGCAATAATCCGAAAAACATCGATCAGCTCAAGGAGAATATCCGTGGTGAAATGGCAGCAATTACACCAGCATTACTGAAGAAAGTTTTCAATAACTTCCGTTTGCGATTAGAGGAGTGTCGTCGTAGAGAGGGTCATCATTTAGACGATGTTATTTTTTAAAAATAAACTTCAGTTATTTCTTAATAATACCTCAGTTTTATTTTAACTATACCTTTTGTATTTATTTTTTAATCAATATTTTAAATATGCACGTTCTATTGCGCCATCCTGTATATATAGTCTTAAATTTAAATTAATTAATAAAGTAAATACATTTATTATTATAATGTTATGGATTTTATAATGTACAATATATACCTTTTTTGGATTAAGTACCTTCGCGGACGTACACCTTCACAGAAAAACCCACCAAAATTTCAACACAATGGGTTCAACCATTTAGGAACGCACAAAAGACAAATATATAAACAAGACATAAGGGCCACTTGCATAACGATCGCCTTAAAATAATATTAGTTAATCATATTAAACTGCCTAAACATGTTTTACACAAAACGTATTCACAGTTTTTTAAACATATTTAGCAGCAAATTTTGCGTTGTGCAAGACGCTAATTGTATTTAAGGGTGTTAAATACGTTTTGTGTTTCGTAAATAAATTCAAGCAACCTTATGCAAGTGGCCCTTAGAACCGAATAAAAATTAACCGGTTTTAGTTAACTATTTCGACTGGAATATAAACGTATTAAAGAATGTTATGTAAATCCTCCACCCACTTTTTAATTCCGAATTAGTTTGTCTATACGACAATTGTTTCTATTTAATATGGTTTTATATGCGCCTGAAACTTTATGTACACATTGTTGCGCTTTGAAGGTGTGCAACAAAAACAATTCAAAGCCGGTTCATACAATAAAACCTATTTAACGAACTTTTGCAACCAAAATCATTTTGATGGAGGTTAAAAGGACAGAACTGAATTAAAAGCCAATAACTAATCCTGTACAAGTGTTTTATTTCCCCTTCGAATTTGTGTGATCTATATCCGTGTTAATCCTTTTTATGCGCCTCGTGGCAAAACGTCGTATATCCTGCATTTTTATTGTTAGTATATCTTTTCTATTGTTTGCAAATTCATAGAAGCCATAAAGCTTCCAAATTGAAAATATGGCTATTTTTACAAATATATAATCCGTCAGTCGGAAGACTGAGCTAGTTGTGTTTCGACTGCGATCGAGTTACTTAAATAAAAGAGAGTTTTATCCGTGCAGGAACGGGGAAAGAATACAATTTCCTGCGGCCGGGCGGCCTGTCGTAAGAGGCGACAAAACAACCCACAGCCAGGTGGTAGGGCATTTGCCCGACTAGATGGCTACCACCCCTGGTCTAAAGTATGTCGCTATAACAACCTTGAGTTGTGTTCCGGCATTAGAGACCAGGTTCCAGTCTCCCTTAAGAGGGCAGCAGCGCATTTGTAGCGCCTTTGTTGTTGCAAATGTCTATAGGCGATGGTAACCGCTTTCCATCAAGTGGGCCGTCTGACTGTCTGCTGAACTACTGCAATAAAAGACGACTTATAAGATACTCATTCTAAAAGTACTTTCGGAATGAGTATCTTATAACGACGGGCTTTGCGCGATTTATGTGATTAAAATTTTCTGCTCTACGGTTTGGTGGAGGCTGATCTATACATCACAGTACGTTGAAGTACATGTATGTACTTCTAATAAACTTTGTGATCATTCCAACCGTATTTTAATTCACATCCCACAAAAACGTAACATTATTTATAAAGAAGATAGCAGCAAGACCTCTCAAAGGAAAATTCTTACCTACATTTAGCTATAGAATATCGTCTATAGCTGTACAATAATTCAATTTTCCCGTGTCAAAGCGCGTTCGCATACAAAGTGAAAGCTCTCCCCGATTCCATTAGCCCTTTATCTGATGCCAACTAATTCCTGGCACGAGATTAAAGAGCACAAAAGAACTCATTTGCTGGAGTTCTTGACGAAAGGGTAAGTAATAATTAATCCTGCTGAAGGGTTGCTGGGAAGTTTCTTGCTCCTCCACATAGACTAGTGAGAGAATATATAGAGAGATGAAAGACTATTAAGTGATTAGTTATTAGTGATAAGTTCTTTACTGTACAACAAGGTACATGATAAATATGCCATCGTATATTTAAACAGACATGAAATCAAAGCAACCACCCAAAAGTGAGTTATGTAAGTAGATTACCAAAAAACTGAAAACTTATTATATAATATCATATAAATTAACCTTATTATATATATCAGAATATTGTGATCCATCATTTGCAAACACAAACACACACACACACACAAACAAGTTAACATTTGTAAAAAATAATTTTAGAGATAAAAATTGTTCAGTCAGTCACACACGTATTTGGTGTTCCCGATACAGGCTAGTCCTAGTGCGAAACCTATGAAAGCATTATTTCTGTGTAATTTTTGACAATAAATTGATTTGTTTTGATTTGATAAGGATTTAAGCAACATTGGGTAATAATATATGTTGCAAGATTTTCAAATAAACCAATAAAATACATCACTTCCTAACTGTATGGAACTCACACTGGATCTCAACTGCTGAGTCTTTAATTTGGTAAAATCCCGAATGTTGCCATTTGGTTACGTTTCGTGTAAAATAATGAGAAATCAACTGAAAATTGATTAAATTTTTCATTTTTTTGTAATAAACAATATTTTTGTGTAAAAGGTTAGTAAACTACGTACTATTTAAACTTCATCTGCTTAGACTTTATTTAATTGCATACCAGGTTCCTTATATTTCTTTAAGTTTGAGACATTACTATATGAAGTAGGACTGTATGATGGGAGAAATTACGCAAATAGACCAATAACCATGTAATTCTAGTTATAAGATTATAATTAAGTAGTAACAGGATTAAGGGCCGCTCGCATAAGGTTGCTTTAATTTATTTAAGAAACACAAAACGTATTTAACACCCTTAAGTACAGTTAGCGTCTGTCGGTAGCGAACTGTCAATACGTTTTGTGTATAACTTATGTTGTATATTTGTATATATAGTATAGTTATATATTTATTATTAAAATGTATGTAATCGTATAATAATTATGTATACCACCATCGCCACTCCCAATCAAAATATTCTTGCCACGGGTTGTCTGGAAGAGATCGCTTTTTAGCGATAAGACCGCCCTTTGTACCCTACTATAATAATACTAGTTCGTAAGTTTTCTGTAATGGTGTACAATAAAGTGTTATCTATCATCTATCTATCTAGCTTATTTAGGCAGTTTAATATGATTAACTAATTTTATTTAAAGGTGCTCGTTATGCAAGCGGCAAGCGTCCCTAAATATCTATAATACTATAAAATTCTAAAAATGCCATATCTGTACATTGGAGCCATTCTAAATGAACAACAACTGAAATAGACTATATAAATGATGAAGAATACAAGTTTTTTTGTTTTACATGTTTGTTTGGTATTCACGTAAAAACTACTTGGCGGATTTCGATGCGGTTCCCGCTGGTCGACAGCTGATTCTTAAACTTAAGCTCTGCGCTACTTTTATACTGGGAATCCCGCGGGAATTTTTCTGGGAATGATTTACAATGACCATATTTAAACATGCAACACAACACCTTCCATGATCAAAATGATCGTGTATTAGCAGAAGGTGATGTCAGGAGCCTTAAGAACAGACGAGCGTGCATGACAAGAGCTATGAATGTCAAAGAAGCAAGTGAGGTGTGTAAGAATAAGCCTGTATGGCGCTTTGTTGTCCGTGCCTACCCCGTAAGGGACCTGGCGTGACGTTATGTATGTATATTTAAAAAAAAACGAATTCATGATTTTTTAAAGATCGACAGCAAATTGAATGTAATACAATGTGTGATATATTTTATCCCCGGAATCCGGCGGGAATTTACACGGGAGCGGTTTGAAGTTGTTCGGGTGCATCAAAATTAACTTATTCTGACACGGTTTTCACTAAAACGTTACTGTGGTACTTCGTGTCCCGAGAATCCCGCGGCAATTTTAAATCAAGCGTCGGCGAAGTCACGAGCCTCCTATTATCCTACTATTTTTATATAATTAGAATTTATATTATTTTATTTTATATAATTAGAAAGTCATGGTAGCGTAATGGCTAGCGCACGCGTCCCAAACTCAAAGGGCGCGGGTTCGATCCTGGCCGAAACGCATGCACCACTTAGGTTGTTCTCTGTCCTAATGTATATATTGTTACAATTACCACGTGCTAATAATGGTGAAGGAAAACACCGTGATGCAACCTGCACATCGAAATAACCGATGTGTCAAACCTGCCAAGCCGCCTTGGACAAGCGTAGCGGGTATACTGTCCGTTCCCCTATAGTGGGAGGCCCGAGCCCAGCAGTGAGACATTCATGGGCTGTTATTACTTTACTATTACATATAATTAGAGTTTATATTTTATATTATTTCGCAGGATAACGCCACAAGTTATGTTTTATGGATATGTTAACAACACCGCTCTATTTGAAATTAATTTTAAGATGTTTAAGGCAGAGATATGCTGGAATCACTATCTTCATCACAGCTATAATAGCTGACTCAATCGGTGTGATACCAGGCTCTCATAGAATATCGGCTTAAAGAGCCTTACTTATAATCGTTTCTTATATTTAAAGAAACTGCTCAACTGATTAATGAAAATCTTACCCATAATCTTCTCTTTAGTTGAATATTTTGGGTACAACCTACGTTAATAATTCATTTTTCGTTTATCTGTGCTCCTCTTGGGTAAACAACAGGTAATACACGTTTATAAGTGAAAAAAAGATATGAATTTCTTTCTTAAGAGATGCCTAATCGTTTCTTAACCAGATTATTATAAGTAAAGCCGATAATCTTTAGTCGTGAACTTATTGCGTTTCGTTACAAAACACCAGGCCGAAAAGTGGAAAGAAGTATACTAGAAGAAGTATGGAATGAATAGTACCAAATTTACTACCATCCCTGTTATTGGAAAATAATTTATTCCGTATTTTTTGTATTTCTATGGATGGATAAATATAATGTATTAGGGTTTTTTTTAATTTTTTATTGCAGGAGTTCAGCAGACAGGCAAACGGCCCCCCTGATGGAAAGCAGTTATCACCACCTTTGGACATTTGCAACACCAAAAGTGCTACAAATGCGCTGCTGTTCTCTTAATGGAGACTGGATCCTGGGCACTAATGCCGGAACACAACTCAAGGTTGTTATGGCGACATACTTTAGACCAGGGGTGGTAGTCATCCAGTCGGGCAAATGCCCTACAACCTGGCTGTGGGTTGTTTTGTCGCCTCTTACGACAGGCCGCCCGGCCACAGGAAACTGTATTCCTTCTCCGTTCCTTCACGGATAAAACATACAATTGAAACATACCCAAAACTTGCTTAGTTTGTTTAGTGCAATTCCCTCTAACATTGTTTTCATCCTCCTTTTCTTGTTTAGGCGTTGTGTCCAGTCTGTTCATTTCAGTTGGAGTAGCATACTCTTTGACCCAGCTCTAACATTATACATGATCACCAAGTTTTTTTTAATAGCCACATTTTGTATTGTCTACATTTTTAATTTGATGAATTTACCAAAAGGCCTCAGTTTTAATAATAATTAAAAATTAAATTGTAAGCTTATTGATTAAATAGTTCTATGTTTGTTGTATGTTTTTAAGACATAGGCGAAGAACGCAGATAATACAGCTTCGTATTTGTAACTTTATTTATAAATTCAATACATTGAAATTTTGTAGTGTAGATACATATATTTTCTAAACTATTTCTTCTTTATGAAATAATTTTCATTCACTATATAAATTTATAAAATAATCATTTCGATTATAACAATCCCTTATAATAATACTGTTTTCCATGAAATCAATAGACATAAATAAGTCCTTAAAAAGCACAGATATTATTATTGAAGAAAATGACAGTTTTTTACTTTTTAAACCGTTTCACAGGTAATGTATTTTTACAGGCCAAAAGCTGAATTCGAATTTGGAACTCATTTAAAAAGAATATCAATCATAGTTATGTTGATATCAATTCTTTTTCTTTTAAACTTCTTTTAGAACTACGCGAAATTGGCGGCAAATTTTTCGCGGGACGAACACACCGCTCTAACAGAGGGCTGAGTGCGAACTGACGCGTTCCAAATTCCAATACAGCCTTCGGAGGCTTTGAATTTGAGCCTCTCGTTTGTCTTCTTAAATCCTTTGAACAAGACAATTTCGACATTATTTGTTGTCGAGTGTTCAGGCGAGATTAAAGCCCTTATGCATTTTAATATAAAGTATATGAGACGGACTTATAGGATTTATTCTTAGTGTTCAGCGAGAATAGCAACCCTCGATCGACGAGAGATTTTTTTTTTCTAATGAGCTGTCATTCATTATCTATTATATTGTGGTAAAAACTGTGGGTTGTCTTATTTTCTGTTACATAAAATAAAATTATTCTATTAATCAAAAAGCCTATACATTTAGACAATTACATTAACGACGAGACTTCATCATATCAGTTCATTTACATTTAGTTTGCACATTAATTCCTAAATATTTTTTATTGCCAAAAGCTGTCAAACAGCCAAACGGCTCACCTGGTGGAAATTTTCTCTAAAACGTCTATTTCGAGTACATTAACCACTTGGAGGGATCTTCTCTACATGGTTTAACTTAGCGCTGCGACATGAGGTTTTTTTAAGAAGGGTGTTATAAAACTTCTTGGAGGTCGGCAACGCGTTGCCGACATTCCTGGTGTTGCAAAAGTCTATAGGTAAAAAAAATATATATAAAAGATATACATATAACAAAGCAAAACATATCTCCCAAATTACATACCCTATTTCCCATATTAGCATCCCGCATAATACAACGTTTATTTATGCATTCGATTACTAAGCAAAAATTACCATAAATTTCACGTACATCGCGTTATCTGCACGCAAGCGCTACCCAAAATCACCAATCGGGTGAGCAATGTATGTAAATATACGAAAATATCGTCAGTAATTTATCATACGCCTTTGACAGCGTACGAAGGTTTACATATATAACGAGTTAACTGTATAGGGTATTTTACTTATTGGTTATAATTTACGATAAACGCAAGTTAGGATAAACTACAACACAACCCAAACACAAATACATGAATGTGAAGCTATGTAAATTCAGATAATATATTGTTACATGCCGACAAAGGTAAACGCACACCTGCCTGCCATAAAGCACAGTTTATTACCTCCCCGCATTTTGGAATTCTTTTGTTTACTTTGTGTTTAGAATTTGTAATTAAGTAAAACATTCTATTGTTATTGTACTTGTTTTATAACCGCCAATAGGTGTGTCGAACTAATCCTTTGTTGTATTATATAGTTAGTATAAAACATGTCCGAACGGAGGGGTAGGGCAGTCAAGCGAGAATTACGATACGAGCAAGACGTAGATTCGATGAGCGATATAGTGACGGAATTTGCGTGTGTTATTGAATACTAGTAGTGTCTAGTTATATTTGTACTTATGTTATACATGTTGTATATTTCTGATAAATTCTATAGTAATTCCAATGGCATTTTAATTCAAGTCCTGCGTAACACGTAACAATATATATCGGTTGAAGAAATGTATTTATTTTGTTTTTCAGGCGGGGGAAATGAATTTCGCACATACCGGGTCCTTTGCCGTGCCATAGGGATTAGACCGTTGCCTATCATGGAGGCATTCCACTGAGGGCAATCCAAACAGTAATCGACCGGCTTGTGTGGAGACTCGAACCAATGGACAAATGCCCAAGGGCTAACCCCCACAAAAACCACCCTCCTCCGATGCCCCGCGCTTATGGTAGAAAAGGCATGACACTTAGAACGTAGTTACGTCCACGCCGATCCTAGCGCAATAAGTGCATGAGAGTGCCCCTGGAAGAGCAAACTCACTTCGACGACAGGGGTGGAGACTCCTCTGCTCCCTAGATGCAAGAGGGCCCCTGAAGCGGTATTTTTCAGGGAGGGAAGTCAAGCGCATATCTGCGCCTCCGGGCTCCCGGCTGGCGCCGGCGCCCGTGAGGGGGCGCATAAATACGCGCAATTCCACTTCTCTCCCTATCTCGTTCTGGTCTTGAAGAGCTTCCGTTAAGCTTGGGCATCTGACTGTATCATCAAAATTGTCCAATCTCATGAACATGTGAATATAATAATGATTAGAAAATTGGTGTGCACATCACGTAAACGATAAGGTTTCTGTATATATAGTCTAAGTTAAATTACATATAAGCAAGTAAATACATAAAGAGTATAATATTTCGTCGTCTTAGTTTGTACTACCATCACGGTGATTGAACCATGGGCTTTCGCAAGTAGTGCATTACTCTGTCCAACGAGGTAACCATCAACGACGCACCACACAACTTATAAACCACAAGTGGTGACCCCGACGTTGTATGTTGTTGTAATGTTAGGTTAGGCTGGGCAGCATGCGTTACAGATCGACCCACGCATAGCAATCAGAGCATGAAGATGCTGGGGGACAAAATAGTTCCCTTGTAGTGAATGAGGCTGATGGCCCACCACCTGCCAGGGCCAACGGAGGGGCTATGGCATAAACCCGTGGCTCTGGCATTAAGGGCGAAGGACGGAATACTGACGGGTTATAGTGAGTATCTCTAACTGTGGTGTGGCAATAGCATCTTTAATTCTGCCTAGAGGTGCTAGTGCCACCCTGACCGGGCGAATCCTCACACATCGCGACCTTTCCCCGACGCGCGGCTGGTGGGCTTGGATCGGGATTCCCCTCGTTAAAAAAAGCTGGGCAGCATTCGGTAAGCTCCACTTCAATCAAGAAATTGTGTGTCAGTCTATCTGGATGTTCCGGCTAAACTCTGAAACGGCTGCACCGATTTCGACAGAACTTTCGCTGGCAGATAGCTGATGATGTAAGGAGTAACCTAGGCTAGGTTGTTTAGGATTCCGCGAAAAAAAAAATCTAGCGGACAAATTCGCGGGCACGGCTTGTATAATGATAAAAACTGGAGTACCCAAACGCGACTAGCGATTACCCCGCTTTACGCGACCTCGAGCGGATCGTTATAACGCAATTTTAAAAATTCGCGCTAATTTACTCCGCTTTACGCGGGTTCATTGATTGCTCCATTAGCTCGCTTCGTGGTGCGATTGCGCTAGCAATAACAGTGCGAATTTTCTCAGTTTATTAAAGTTCTATCAGTGTTTTTTAGCAAGCAATACAAAAGTGTTGATTGTCATAAAAGAATTTTGTAAAAATGCAAACTTTTTTTATTGCCTGAAGCAGACACGCAGGCAAACGGCCTACTTGATGATAAGTGATTATCATCCCTTGTGGTCGTTTGCAATCCAAGGGTGTCGCTAACGCGCTGCCGAGCTTATTATAGATTTTTTTTACGTAAAATGTTACTCACAAATGTTTCTTATGTAATTCTACAAATTAAATAGATAAATCTAATTATCTAACAATGAATAAGTTGATTCTGTTTTCTCAAATTATTTATTTGGCTTGTTATATTATATTATGGTCTGTTTTTTCAATTGTATATTTTGGTAAGCAATAAAGTGTTATCTCTCTCTCTCTCTCTCTTTCTCTATCACCTTACCCTACTATACGCGAATCTTACTTCATGTGATTTTATCTGGAACGCATCCCTTGCGTAAAGCGGGGTATTTCTGTAAATGGATCGCGCGAACTACTCTACCGGGGAGATATCGTTAACTTACGAAATATTTATTGATTTATCTGTATTATATTATCGTTTATTAATTAAATAGTTACTACATTTAGTGTTTACCGTTTTTACGGTTTACCGTACATTTACTGATTTTTCAATCAACGGATAAAAGTTGTTCTATAGAATAAAACACAACATGAGACAATTTAAAACTTTGTTTAAAAAAACCGACTTCAAAAACTAAAAAACTAAAATGTATAAAATAACTTATTTCTAAAGTTATTATTATTAATATATACTATCTAAAACATCTTGAAGTCGGTGCAAAGTAAAACATAATAAAAATTACTATATTTTGCACCGACTTTAAGATGTTTTAGATAATATATATTAATAATAATAGCTTTAGAAATAAGTTATTTTATACATTTTAGTTTTTTAGTTTTTGAAGTCGATTTTTTTAAACGAAGTTTTTATTTTTTATTTAATATTGACTATAATCTTGTTTCAATAATATATTTTAAATAATAAAACGTTACGTAAATTAGTAGTATTGTTTCTTGACACCAGAGAACGATTGTCATCGCCCTCTAATCGTGTAGAATTTATTATACATAGATGCTTTTTAAAGTTACGGTTTTATTTATTGCAGGAGTTCAGCAGATAGGCAGACCGCCCACTTAATGGAAAGTGGTTACCATCGCCTATCGCCTATGGACATTTGCAACACCAAAGTTGCTACAAATGCGTTGCTGCTTTCTTAAGGAAGACTGCAGGAATCTAATCACTCACATGCTGGAACACAACCCAAGGTTGTTATGGCGGCATACTCTAGACCAGGGGTGGTAGCCATCCAGTCGGGCAAATACCACAAGCTGTGGGTTGTTTTGTCGCCTCTTAGAACAGGCCGCCCGGCCGCAGGAAATTGTATTCTTTCTCCGTTACTGCACGGATAAGGTTTAATGAACAGTTGTAATATCGCATTATTTTTTATTCTATGATATAATTCCCTTATTCATAATACAACCTTAAACCATAAAAGTGGACGCTTAAAACCGTCAACGCATAAACTCGTAAAGGACTTTTATTCTCCGGACGTGGACGGACATAAAATGTATAAATAGAGCGTAAGAAATTTCAGTAACATAGGCATTATATACTTTTTGACGAAGAGAAATCCATTACAGACTTATAGCCGTGTGGGGATCACGGCGAAGGTCTAAAGATGGTAGACTCACGCCTTATAGTCGAAATTCCCATTAAAACTTCTCGTATTCCTTCCAGTTGCCTATAGGCCGAGCCTCGGGAAACGGCTATCGCCTGCCGCATAAGCTCTGGCATGTGCCGGCCAAAAAGGCGTCAACCTTTGTGATTGCAGGTGTAACGTTGCACTTGCACCATTAAAAAACATAGACATATTCAATGACAGTACTAATGTCAAACTATGTCAATGTCAAGAGAGCTTTAAAAATTATAAAGCTGTGACGGCGGCTAAACTAAGACTCGCTCGAAATTCAAAAATAGCAGCTGTTACAATTCTTTTATAAATATTGTTAAACACTTATTTAAATATTAATTAGTTATGGACTGTACACATTTTAATTAGAAAACTGCACATGCGTAATATATGATGATTTTTTAATAGCAATGGAGGGAAAAAAATATACAGATAAAAACAAAAAACATGTTTGTTCTAAATTCAAATATTTCGCATTGGTGGCCAGTACTATGCCACACCAAAGTAATAAACACTTTTTGTTGGAGATTCCAACAATATTATTCCAGACTATACAAAACCTCCTTTAACGTTAGTAAATAACTACGTGGGAACACGTGGTTATTATTATAATTAAATAATTATTTTTATTCGGGTCTCCTAGGTAATATGTGTAGGCTCCGGGGTGGGCACTGAAAATCAGTACTGTGGCGGAATATCTTCGAACACAGCAATATACCCGAGTTTTTTTTGAGTGCCAACCTCATTTGCCGAATCGTGGCATATACCTGTACAAAATATTTTGTTTCGTCTATTATTTATTTTGTCTGTGTCGCATTTGGCAAACAAATGTTTTCTTTCTTTCATTTCTCGTTTCTTCCGTGATAATACTTAGAAAGCAAGCTATTGTATAGTTTTGAGATATTCACGAAGTTTCTACGCGTTGGCCAACGATAGGTATCATTACGTCGTATACCAGTAGTTGGTGAGTTGGCACTCAGCCAAATGCTATTTGGGTGTTCTGCTGGAGAGCTTTGCTGTGTATCTGTGCACTGGAATCGTGACTTGTTACTTACAATGGATCAGACGTGACGCCTCAGCTGTCGTTTTAAATTGTGAATAACAAAGTGTACGAGTATTGTATAGTGAGAGATTATATTTATATTAGAGGCAACCGTTCTGACAATACATAAAAAAACTGATTAGAAACAAAAAACTACTTCTATAATGAAATCAGGTGTATGATCAGGCGTTACATAAATACCTAAATCTACACTACCTGCAACATATTACCCATTTTGTCATATAAAATTTGCTATCGATCTGTGAAAAAATCGCATTGAAATTCCAAATTGTTTTCCAATCTGGTCATTTTAAATAATTCCCAGAAAAAAAAGATCACACTTTTACAATTTTATAATACTATAGATAGATTTTAATTAGTCACTGACACAGTTGCAAATGGGTACAGGATAACTATATGTGTTACTAATAGGTTTTTATTTGAGACTTTGATTAATTTAATGGTGTTCATTATTTTTTCCATATAGATAATAATAATTAGTGTTGTGAAATTGAACTACTTAACATAATATAAAGCTTTGTAGAGTTCTGATTGTGCAGTTTCCAATCTATTCGCCATGGACACCAGGAACTTTATTTTGCTTCTAAATTTTGCTTTACTTTTTAATCTGGTTCAATGTAAGTGTTTTCAAATATATTCGACACACACAGAGATATTAATGGCTATTAAACTTATTTTATTTAAGATTATTAACATTTATATCCACATACACCCATATATATCCATCCACAACCTCACACACCCACAACCTCACACACCCACGCACACACAAACATACATCTTTGAATCTAAGATTTATTTCAGTTTCTTAACTAAGTTTAAATTTAAGTTTATCATTAAAGTTTTTTTGGTAGCCATGGAGTGGAGCACTGGTGACATGTCATACAGATTTCTTTATTTCAAGCACCAGTCTCACACACCAGATTTCTTTGAGAACTTGTTGCGTTGAGATAATAAATAAAGTTTATTATTATTAATAACTAGCTTCTGCCCGCGACTTCGTCCGCGTGGTGCGGTTTTTTAACTATCCCACGAGAACTCTTTAATTTTTTGGGATCAAAAGTATCCTATATGTTGACCAGGGATATAATCTACCACCATACCAAATTTCATGTAAATCGGTCCAGTCGTTTGGGAGATTAGCCGGTACAAACAGATAACCCGACAAACAGAAATAAAAAAATTGAAAAAAATCTTAATTAGTTCTATTTCACTTCTTACATCCTCCTAACTCGGTTTTTAGCATGTTTTCATTGTACAGAAATTTGACCTCTACAATTCAACAGTTCAATCAATCAATCAATATCTTTATTTGCAAGAATGTAGTTTATACAGGTGTTACACAATTGAAGATGCACAGTACATTCTACCACATAGTGGTGTACAAAATGAATTTGTGAATAAATTTATCGTAGAAAAATTAGTACAATTTTTATAAAAACTACGTTTTAACGGTTTTAAGCGCAGTAATTTATTTGATTTTTGTTATTCCGAATTTCGGCCACTTTTCAGTGGCTGTGATCACGGAAGACGAAGACA
Organism: Dendrolimus pini; assembly: GCA_949752895.1. Lineage (NCBI taxonomy): Eukaryota > Metazoa > Arthropoda > Insecta > Lepidoptera > Lasiocampidae > Dendrolimus > Dendrolimus pini. The sequence continues at coordinate 5,284,624 of OX457143.1, forward strand.
TCAAGAGTCAACGAGTATTGTTAAACATTTATTTAGCCTACCGCCATCTTGTTTTTTGTACCCTCTTTTCCAAGATGGTGGGGACAAGGGTGGCGACCCCATAAACTTGAACTTAAACTTATAATAACCCCCTCTACACATCAAAAAAATAAAATAGTGTCCTCTAAAAAACGCACGCTAAGCCTTAAAAATTGTAAGATTTCAATGGCCTACTAGAGATCTCTTAAAATGAAACATAAAAATTGAATTGCTCAAACTGATTCCCGCATCCCGGCGCTCCAATGCACTAAAGACGATCCTGATTATGATTTAAACTAATATTCTGTGTCTCCTTTTCACAGGCAGCTACGGTACAGAAGAAGTTTCAGACAATGTGGGAATATATGGTGGCCATGAAATCAGTATCACAGAAGCACCTTATATGGCTTCCCTACGATTAGGTGGAAGGAAACACTTGTGCGGCGCATCCATCATACATGAGAAGTTCATTTTGACCGCGGCACATTGTATTTCACCGTAAGAATCTATCTTCTTCTATACAAATAAAAATCAATTGCCAAAATTAAATGTAAGCGCCTCAATTCAAGACGGCTGGACTGCTTTTGTGTGTGTTTTAGTGACTCAGGGAGTGGTTTCAATTTACAATTGGAACCGGTAGGTGGCGCTGCAATCGGGTTCTGGCTTTTTTTTCGAGACAGGACAACTTGTATACCAAGGACGCTAGTTTTTAATATAATAATATATTATTTATAACAGAAGATGTTTTCAGGTGTTATAATAAGAGTATGGCGGTGATCTGTTACAAACAGTGTAGGTTGCGTACAGCGTGATCCTGTACGACACCTAGAAGCTAGATTTCCCGGACGCCTGAAGTGACGCTCATATGCTGTGAGTGGTGTCCATACTTCGTGCATCGCGTCTGTTGTCATTCTCAAGTATTCCAGCGTAAAGACGTAATGTTTTTCGACCTCAATTAATCTGTCAAACAGATCGGTCCGACTATATTCAGTGCATGGGAAAAACTGACGCGTGCTTAGACATTACTAGTGTAACCATTAGTATAACGCCGAAGTGGTTTCGAACAACAGTAGATTTAGATGCCGCATTCAGCATCTGTGACAGACCAAGGCTTTAAATAGTTAATCGGTCTACCAGGCTGAAAGGCGTCCTATATAGTTCAGGATTCGTCTGGTTCATCAGCCATTGGACCTGCCTTAAATGTCCAGGACCATTAATACTTGGGCTTGCTAAATTTGCGAAGTGTCGCTTACCTTAGTTCTTTTACGGATATATTCATTTAGACGTACATTTAAATTATACATCTGAAATTACAGTCCACAAGCCATGGTCTATCTCAGATGTTCAAAGCGGAGCCTAGCATCCATCATATAATATATAATCATAGTCAGATTTTTCTGGTACCCGTGCTATGATTGGACAGATTGTCGTCGAAATGCCACGTCTCTGCGATGCAACGCTCGAGACTAATTGCGGACGCAGAGTACAGGTTATGAGCGCTGCATATGTATTTAAGAGAGACCGCTTTAGTATATTATATTATAATAAGCATTCGTTGGTTGCGTATCAAGTTAGACGGAGGCTTCTGCGTTTGTAACAGACATTTTATAAGCAGAGGCGTAGCTTTCCTTAGACGGGCCTCGTATCAAATGTGTTTAGGGAAGCCCAAAGGTAAAGTAAAGTATTTTATAAAAGAAACCGCAAAATGCTCGAATTGAATTAAAATAATTATATATTGTTTATAAGTTATGACTTATACTTAATGCTCCTGGGAGCTAAGTGAGACAAACAATTCAAATAAAAGATACATTTTTCTCGCCTTTTTTTCGCCAAGATTATTTATCAAATCATCCATAGCTCCGGTGGTTCGAGCATGTGGAAAGAATGAATGATGGAAGAATGACTAAACAAATATACAATGCAAAAGTGGATAGATGCAGAAGTCGCGGAAGGCCACGACACGCCTTCCATGATCAAATCGATCATGTACTAGCAGAAGGTGATGTCAGGAGCTTTAAGAACAGACGAGCGTGCATGACAAGAGCTATGAATGTCAAAGAAGCAAGTGAGGTGTGTAAGAATAAGCCTAAATGGCGCTCCGTTGTACGTGCCTACCCCGCAAGGGACCTGGCGTGAAATTATGTATGTATGTATGTACCCATAGCTGAAGACGATTTCACTTTTTCTAGATTTTCTACCTCTACAATGACAAGTCTGATAGCCGTTTCTGTTGGCCCAGCAAATACTCTAAAAAAATCTATAAAAGATTACAGATAACAGTACATTTGCCAACACACTTTCGGGGCCCTTGTAGCCTGGGGGCCCCATATCATTGATACAGCTGATACGGCGGTAGCTACGCCCCTATTTCTAAGGTCACCGATAGGAAGAGGTAAGCAGGGTACTAGGATATGTGATGCAGGATGACTAGTTGATGACGAAAAGTCTTCGACAGAATAGAATGATTGTTGCGCCGCTTCTTCTCCTTTAAATAGTAAATAAAATTGCTTCAGAAGCGGTGACAGACTCATGACTTTCAATAAGTAATCTTTAAGATTCTATTTTGAAATAAATACATTCATTTTCAATTTCAATAACGTTTATTTACAGAAAAAAATACTACACAGTAAGCGTTGGAACAGATGACGTCAATGGAGGACAAATATATGAAGTCGAAAAAATTATTAAACACGAAAACTACGATGAGCAAACATACGACTATGATGCCTGTATCATAAAACTGAACGGCACCTTAGAATTTGACAATAGCGTCAACAAAATTGAAGTAGCTGAAAAGCCTCCTGTCAGTGGAAGGATTGTTGAAGTTACTGGTTGGGGCAAAACCGTAAGTATCGCAGTAGTGACCAAAACATTATTTTAAAAAAAAATGCCTGTAGTCATAGTGTCAAACGCGTCGACTTGATGATAAGTGATTACCGTCGCCGTCGCATCTGTTAGGTAGTCCAAGGAAGCCAACGTCATTTTCTAAGGAACTATGTGGTTTGAAAAGCTTATTTGCGTGGAGATCGTTCTAGCGGCCTTTTAGGGTATCGCTTTGTGAAATTGACACAATTAGATATATTGATAGGTGTAAGACAAAGCATAAAGTTCCAATTCGATACTTGTCATCTTCGTAATACGAATCTGCCAAATTGATGTTTGTTATAGCTAATGCTGAACATAAAAAATACTCAACGGATTTTTATGACTCTTTGCAGTTATATAGGTTTTAAAATAAAGCATTGATCATAAAGATATTTTTTAAATTGGCCAAACTATAACGATAGGTGTCAATTCATAGGAACAGGTAGAACAAACTTTTATAGTGTCATGTTAATTGGTTTCTAATAACAATGCTGGAGCTTTGATTTTAACTCTACCTGTTATTAATTGACTTTCAAAAGGAGGTTTTCAATTCGACTTTTTTTGTATGTTTGTTACACGATTGCGCCGTCAATTGGGGACCGACTTTCCAATTTTTCTTTATCCAATAGAGTATAAAGTATACCTGAGGTGGTCCCGTTGTCAGCAAGTCAAGATCTGATGAGTGGATTCCAAGGAAATCAAGAACAAGTCTTGTTTAAGAGCGCCTACATTCTTGCAAAGGCAAAAGTTTTCTATTCGTGTCAGTAGCACAATTTCAACACGCGCTTAAAATATTATTTCTAACGCAATTTAATAACAACTAATATAATTTGTTTAACAAACACAAAATCGACTTCAAACCAAAAAGCATGTAATTAATATTTTTTCAAATTCTTTGAAGTTGGTGCCAAGTAAAAAATAAAAAAAACAACAACAATATTGGAAAATGCACCAACTTTAAGGTGTTGAAGAAAATAAATATATTTGCGTTTTAATTTAGAGCCCGTTTTATTTTTGTTAAAAATAAATTTGGAGAATTATTCAGTGAAATTGATGCAAGACGTAGTTACGAATATAATAAGTTTACACATTATTTTGTCGCTTATCATATTCGTAATGCGAATCTGCAAACGTGGCTATTTTAACCAAACTGTTTTATTTTACAGCCCTACGGGTCTTTATCAGAACGTTTGTTGCAAGTGTCTATCCCAGTACTGCCCTCTAGAATTTGCAAACACACGTACTTGAGACTTAAATATGTCATCACACCAAGAATGTTTTGCGCAGGAGAAATCGGCATGGATACTTGTGCAGTAAATATACATACATACATACATAAGTTCACGCCAGGTCCCTTGCGGGGTAGGCACGAACAACAGAGTGCCATTTAGGCTTATTCTTACACACCTCACCTGCTTCTTTAAATATTTTAAGAATAATTTAATTTTCCCTTTATTAACCAACTTCCAAAAGCTAAAGGTCCTCAATTCGACTGTATGTTTGTTCCGCGCTTTCTCCGTCAATTGTGGGTCGATTTTGTATTGTTTTATCTTTATTCGAAAAAGTATTCTCGAAAGGTGTATGAACATAAACATCCATTGTCACCAAGTCAGGACCTGATAAGTGGATCCCAAGGAGATCGAGAGCAGCCGTTGTTAAAGAGCGCCTAGGGCCTAGAGGGAGGAAAGGGAGAATCACTATTGTCATTTTTGTAAAATAGCAATGACACTTGTATTAGCGTTGCCGTATGGATAAAACTTGGTGAATAATTGCTCACTGATGCAGAGTCGTTGAAGCGTCAATCTAAAATATATATATATATATATATATATATATATATATATATATATATATATATATATATATCTCGATAGAAATGAAAGAAAAGAAAGAAATAATTTATTTGCTAGAAAAGTGACATACAAGGATGTTAAAATAATTTATTCATACATATTTATGATTAAAACCGATATGTTGTACACCGAATTTCCTATAAATGAGGTCAGAAACTCAGCATAAAGATGTTTTGGAGTTTCTCCAACACAGCGCTGATGTGTGTATTAATTTTTAGCTTTCTAGTTCGACGCTTCGATGTGCTTCCACTCTGCGTCAGCGTGTCTTGACTCTTCTCTTAGTTTTAAAATAATAGTTAGTGTTCAGTTCTAGATTTCATTGTCAGGCGAAAGGCTTTATTTAGTGTACTAAATTGAGTATCTTTCTGTTTTTCAGTCAGATAGCGGCGGTCCACTTACTTACAAAAACAAACAAATCGGTATAGTGTCGTTTGGTTTGAATATTTGCGGAGTAAAACCTGGAGTGTATACGAAGCTCGAGCCGTTGAAGAGTTGGATTCTTAATACTATCGAAACAAATTTATAAAATGTTACATTTGTTTTTTTAATAGATTAGACTGAATATATAAATATATTGCATATATGTGAGATTACGTTGTTTATAAATCTTTTGGTACAATTTAAATGACTTTTATCCATTTAAAATTGTCCTATCTTTCTGTCCATCTGCGTTTCTCGTATGTCCCAGTGTTAGTAATTCTCGTTAACATGATCCAAAGAAAAAACTTTAGCAGAAATATATAATATACGTGTATGTCACTATGCACTAAGCATCGATGAATTCTCAAAAAATAGGGGTAGGTTAGGTTAGGTTTATAGTAAAGAAGGCCTTAATGGTTGAATTTATTTATCCGTTAATTGGTAATTGATTAAAAAAATTACCGATATTTTTATTGGTTGAAAATACCCGTAAATCTTTCCGTTGAAAAATTAATTCTGCTAATGTTAACTCGAATGGTTGAGTGTCCTATATTATTTTTGATTCAATGAACTTTCCTTCATACTTCTACATTTTAAGTTAGATATAAAATTTAAAAATTGACAACAACAAAGTAAACAAAGGCTCAAACATACAAAAAAAAGTCAAAACACAAAGTAAAAATCTCTTGAAATACAAAAACACAACTTTACCAAAATAATAGAAGATATGCACATATTCAATATACTCTTTGATATGGACTGACCCGCCGTAATATCAATTACCAAACAATATATTACGTTTAAAAAATCAACCAATCCCGTCATCTTCGCGATCGGTAAAAATATGGTTTCATTTTAATTTTCTAACAAATAAAAATACCATTAAGTGTAAAAAAACACCAAGTTAAAATTGTGCTTTATTTTGAGGAGCATAGAGCATACAATCAGATACTCAAAATTCAATATTTACATGATAAGTTGAAAACATCTGCAATGCGAAAATAAATCTTGTGTTGAGGACTATACAGTTGAAACTTGCATGTATATAGTTTCCAATAATTACCTATGCGACTACACGCAGTGTATTTGTTAAATGGTATTTTTAACCGTTTTGCTTAATTTTATTTATCGAATAGAAGTGTTAATTTTTTTTACCGGTAAATTTATTGGTTAATGGTTATATTTGCCACCACTAGTTTATAGGCTGCAGAATATAAGCCCTGTGCAAGTAAGTATACATAGGCTATCTCTCTGAGCAGCCTGTGTACAAATAAGTATTTATTCAAACACCGTAATTCATTGCAATCTGAACAAATTAATTTTTAACAAGATTTTAATAGTAACTGTGGCAAGATTACTTTTTTCCTTAATGAACCTGCCAGTTACAAGTTTACTCTCAAAGTAAAAATAAAATTTGGTCGAAGAATTATATTTCTTAACTAGATATGCCCGCGAATTCGTCCACGCTTGACTTAAATTCCCGCGGGATTCCTGGAACACGAAGTATCGCATAATTTGAAAAAAGAATGTAAGCTATCGTTTGTACTAGTTAGTTGTAGTGGAAACTGTGTCAGAGGGAGACAATTTTTTGTGCATCCGAACAACTTCTAACCGCTCCCGGGATAAAAATATCACACATTTTATTACATTAAACTGGCTATTGACCAGTAAAAAATCACATTGGAATTTGAATTTTCTTTTTGATCTGGCCACTTTATATCATTCTGAGAAAAAAATTGCAGAATTCCTGAGATAAAATGTAGCGAAGAGCTTAAGTCTAAGAATTAGCTATCGATCAGCAAAAAGCACAGCAAAATCGGCCCAGTAGTTTTTACGTGAATCCCAAACAAACAGACAAAATTACAGACAAGAAATCAAAAAAAAATGCATCGTGTTCACCGTCGCTAAGTAGTATATTTCAGTTGGTTTTTGAAGTGATAACTTCTTATGGGAGTGTAAACCGCTTCGTTACGTAACGCGTTACGGCGCCAGTCTGTCTGGCTTCTCTTTCTCTCACGTTAGATTACTTTAAGTTATCACTTCTGATGGGCGTCCGAGACGCACACCGTCTGTTTTTTTTTAAATACCTTTAATGTACAAACACGGCATTTAAAGTGATAACTTCTTATGGGAGGGTAAACCGCTTCGTTACGTAACGCGTTACGGCGCCAGTCTGTCTGGCTTCCCTTTCTCTCACGTTAGATTACTTTAAGTTATCACTCCTGATGGGCGTACTGAGACGCACACCGTCTGTTTTTTTTAAATACCTTTAATGTACAAACTCGGCATATTTAGAATTTTATGATATTATAGATTAAATTAAATAAACATTTGTAAAGTTCACGATTATTTTTTTAAATTCCGTACCTTTTATTTCAAATGGTGAGTTTTGAGTTAGTTTGGTTTTACAAGACTTATGTACGCGATCTTGGTGATCTGTGATATTTTGATTGGGGTGAAATATTGTACTACATTTTACTTTAAAAAAAGTTTAAAGCTTTATCATTCTACTTTATCTAGTTTTTTGACTTTTATTACTTAAAACATATTTTTATAACAGACCATTCAAAAGAGAATTTCATTTCTCATAAATTTTTATTAATAAAAATAAAATGAACTCTTATTTCGGGGACAAAATGTTATTACAACAGTGGGGTGCCGAAATGTCCCTGTTTACATTTTACTTAGGTACACATAACTACTTTTTTATAATTGGCTTTATCTCAGTCCGTAATGTTGGGAAACTTTCTGTTTTCCAGTAATAACGGATTTTGTCGTCATTTAGATAAAACTTTGTTCGGAATCCGAGTGTTTTTGTTTCTTTTATAGTTTAATTTTTAAAACAATGATAGTATTATTGTAGGATTTATGATGATACAGGTACTCAGAGTTGTCCAAAAGCCAGTGGTCCAAATCAAAGCCATTTGCTAGAGCCTTCAGAGGGCCAGGTGCTCATCATGCGTGTATATACGATGATTTACGCAGCTAATTGGATAAGGGCGATTTCCAAATCTTTCTCCGAGTCGCTGCTCGCAGCCGCACTCTCACGGTGCCGACGGGCGACCACCAGGCTTGCAGTCGAGTCGTACTGTAGCAGCGGGAGAGGAGCACGGTTGCTCGCTCTCTCTCCCTTTACGCCGCTTCCTTTGAGGACATAACAACCTCGCAATAGGAGGCGACGGCCTACCAGCCGGGCTGCCTTCCGATCATCGGCAATAACAAGTATACTCTGGTAGATGAAACTAGGTCACGGCGCTTCTCGTACCAAACAGAGCACTCTTGGAGAGTGTGCAGCGCCTCAACCTGACATGACCTCGACGCTATCACTGCAGTGATTGACGATGGCTCACACCTTATGCATGAGACGCAGGTACCTCCCGAAACAGCCGTGTCCGATGACGAACCGCATATATGTCTAGAATACTCAAGAATATTAAGTAATTTTTAACTTCCGGTAGTATTCTATCATATCTGTAGTCAATATCATTGAATTGTAAACACAATAATTAATTTATTTATATCCTTGTAACATTTATCCAAGTTTAAAATCGACTAAAAATAACTCAAAGCGAATAAATATAACAATATTAAGTTACATACAATCAGTGATTTTTAAAGCTTACCGAGGGCATCCTTTACAGGAATTTAAAGCAAAACTCTTTTCGTCATCATTTAACGATATTTATCAAACAACCGTCCATATCCGTGCAGGAACGGAGAAAGAATACAGTTTCCTGCGGCCGGGCGGCCTGCCGTAAGAGGCGACAAAACAACCCATAGCCAGATGGTAGGACATTTGCCCGACTGGATGGCTGCCACCCCTGGTCTAAAATATGTCGCCATAACAACCTTGAGTTGTGTTTCGGCATTAGTGACCAGGTTGCAGTCTCATTTAAGAGAGCAGCAGCGCATTTGTAGCACCGTTGGTGTTGCAAATGTCCATAGGCGATGGTAACCGCTTTCATTGAGGGGACCGTCTGCCTGTCTGCTGTACTCCTGAAATAAAAAAAATATAAAAAAGCAACCGCCGACGTGATAGATTGTAATAATGCGTTTAGCTTACTTTAATTAAATAATTCGTATATTAATTTATTATAAGGCCTTAAAGCTCTTATTCACAAAATAATGGGCATTATTATTAAAGTAAACATAAATAGGTTATGTTGATAAAATGCGTAGGTAAATAAAGAAGCTTGATATTTGCACGATGTTTGACATAATACTAAATATCATTAGCAAGTATCAAAATTGTCAAGAGACATAATATTGGAGTTGCTTAAGTTTAAACAAATTTGCAACAATGGCGCTCCTATTATTTTGTACTCCATGTGGCCAGCTTTTATATTTTACCCTATACTATAAAATATTTTAATTATTTACTGACACAAAACACACAGGACAACTAGAAATATGTTGCTAATGGGTTTTCAGTTGCGATAAGTGATTTAAATTTATTTAATGCCGTCCATTATTAATTTCCCTGTAGATAAAAATAATAAATGTTGCAAAATATACTTGTGTATTTAACCTGATATAAACCACTGTGCAGTTCTGATTTTGCAGTTTCCAACCTATTCGCCATGGACGTCAGTAACTTTATTTTTTTGTTTTTAAATTTTGCTTTACTTTATAACCTGGTTCAGTGTAAGTGTTTTAAATTTTTGCAACACACAGTTTTTGATTTAACCTTAATTGCAATTAAATTTATCGTAGAAAATATATAACTCTTATTAAGCATATTAGTGGAAAGTACAGTATTTCTTGGCTTTACTTTTATGTTACCAATAAATTAAACCAGCCCATAAAATCCCACTCTTGATTTTGATCCTCTCCGTTTTATAGATTCAAGTCAGATTGTTTTGTGTGTAGATTTTCTCACAAAGTCTTCCTAACATTTAAACATTCTTGTTCATAGTCCCATTGTATAAAATTAATATTTGAACAAAGACTATTACACTTTATTTAGACTACTGATAGTGCTTAGTTTCATAGCTTTGATCATAATCATACCTAAGATAATTTTAGCTTTGATATAAAGACAAACATCGTAAATTTTCTCCGTTTAAGAATTGAAAAAGAATACTAATTCCTGCGGCTGGGCGGCCTACTGTAAGAGGCGAGAAAACAACACACAGCCAGATGGTAGCGCAATTGCTCGACTGGCTACCATCCCTGGTCTTGAGTATTCCGCCATAACAACCTTGAGTTGTGTTCCGGCATCAATGGCCATGTTCCAGTTTCTCCTTTGAAACCAATGATCTTATATATAAGCTCACTGCTTGTAACTGGCAACACCTTTGGTATTGCTAATGTACATAGGCGATGGTAACCGCATTCCATTACAGTTACAGGGTCTTTAGATTATCTGCTTTGGCATTAGCAATAAAAAAATGTTATCTCTTCTTATTACACAGGCATCTACGATACAGAAGAAGTTTCAGACAATGTGGGGATATACGGTGGCCATGAAATCAGTATCACTGATGCACCTTACATGGTTTCTCTAAGATTGGATGGAAAGCAACATTTTTGCGGCGCATCCATTATACATGAAAGATTCATTTTGACCGCGGCACATTGTATTGCACCGTAAGAATTTTTAAAATAATTATATGCTATTGATAACAGGTAAATCTTTGAGGTGTTACAAAGAGTAAGAGCAGCTTGTTAGAAACGTCATAGGTTGCGTACAGCGTGAAGCTGTATGCAGCTTACGAAAAGGTCTAATCGCGCGTCAGTTTTCTCCATGCGCTTTCTATGATTGGAAAAATAATTAATGTCATAAACACGATGTCTCCGCGCTGAAATGCTAAAAAATGATTGCAGACGCGGTTAGAAATAAAAAATAATAAAAACTTCGTTTAAAAAAACCGACTTCAAAAACTAAAATGTATAAAATAACTTATTTCTAAAGCTATTATTATTAATATATATTATCTAAAACATCTTAAAGTCGGTGCTTAGTAATTTTCAAAATATAGTAATTTTTATTATGTTTTACTTTGCAACGACTTCAAGATGTTTTAGATAATATATATTAATAATAATAGCTTTAGAAATAAGTTATTTTATACATTTTAGTTTTTGAAGTCGGTTTTTTTAAACGAAGTTAGTTTTTTTAAGCAAAGTAAAACATAAAAATTACTATATTTTGAAAATTACTAAGCACCGACTTTAAGATGTTTTAGATAATATATATTAATAATAATAGCTTTAGAAATAAGTTATTTTATACATTTTAGTTTTTTAGTTTTTGAAGTCGGTTTTTTATTTGTTACTTTTTAGTGTCTAGCAATGTATGGGTGGACCTATGAATGGTGCCACGCTTCTTAAAAATATAGGTCCCAAGAACCGGGAACAAAAATTTTTTCGTAAAATGAAAACTACTGAGCCAAAGTATGTCAAATTTTTAGGGGACCACATGGCAGCTATTCCGCGTCGAACAAAAAAAGAATCACGTAAATCGAATCATAAATCTCAGAGTAATCGGTGTATATATGGAACGGAGTGAAAATTATTTCCATGAAAAATGTTCATAAAATGAAAACTACGTGGCCAAACTATGTAAAATTTTTAGGAGACCAATTGGAAGCTACTCCGCGTCGAATAAAAAAAGAATCACGTAAATCGGATCATAAATCACGGAGTAATCGGCGAACAAACATAAAAAAAGCAAAAAAAAAAAAAAGATCCCGACGAATTGAGAACCTCGTCCTTTTTTCAAAGTCGGTTAAAAAAATAATAAGACCATGGATAAGGTAGGTAGGAGCTGGATGAGGAAAGTGGGGTACCAGGATATGTGTCGCGGGAAATAGTGAACGACGAACGATCTATGAAGAAATAATTATTATTTACAGGCTAAGATACTACACAGTAAGCGTTGGAACAGATGACGTCAATGGAGGAAAAATATATGAGGTCGAAAAAATTATTGTACATGAAAACTATAATCACACAACACAGGATTACGATGTCTGTGTCATAAAACTGAAGAGCGCCTTGGAATTTGGAGATAGCGTCAACAAAATCGAATTAGCAGGAAGGTCTCCTGTAACTGGAAGGATGGTTGAAGTTACGGGTTGGGGTAAAACCGTAAGTATAGGACTTGTGACCAAAATTCTCTCAATGTCAAGGTGAAGTCATGTCTTATGTATATCATTGAAATTTTTCTGATAAAATATTTGATCTGAAGGCTTGGGCCTTGGATAATCGATTAGTGAAATTGACATGTGTATATTTTACTGTAGATATATTTTACTGGTAGAATTTATTAAAGAATAAGATATAGCATAAAAAATTATTTGTCACTAGTCATCCTCATTATAATAATCTGCAAAACATGAATGTTGGTACTCTTTCACGCAAAAAACTACTAAAGGGATTTTAATGGAACTTTATAAGAATAGAGCTTATACATCAGCGAAACACATTAGCGACATTTTGTAAAATATTGTTAAACTTAGCCAAAATATAGTGATAAATGTTAGTTAATCAATTATAATATTGTCATTTTCATTTGTTTCTAAGAATCATTGAGGGGTCCAGATTATAAAAAGGCCACTTTTAGAGAACCACTTAATAAAATCGACGTGTATCTAGATATAATGGTAGATACAAGACATAGCATAGTAAACCTTGTCACATTCGTAATACGAATCTGTGGAAGTGTCTATTTTAACCCACTTGATGTAATTTTGCAGCCATACGGACCCTTATCAGACCGATTGATGCAAGTGTCTATACCAATACTATCATCTAGAGTTTGCAGACACACGTACCTTAGATTTAAACATGTCATCACACCTAGAATGTTCTGCGCAGGAGACGTCGGCATGGATTCTTGTGAGGTAAATATTTGAAGGAGCGATCTCTTTCTTGTTTTTTTCATATTCTCCCAATCATTTGGGGTCGGCGCAATATGTCTCTTCCTTCAATAATCTTCTATTCAGATATAAGTCTTCTGCCACACAACAATATTTATCTTTACACAACCCATCTATCTTTTTTGGGGTCTCCCTATACATTTGTAGCCGTCAATTTTGCAGTTGAATATTTTTATTTCATCACGTGACTTTCATCGCTCTTCATTAGATGCCTATACTATCTTAGACTTCTTCTTCTAAATTTTTCAGTCAAGGTGCGAAGGTCTAAAGATCGATTAGATTGAAGCACCGATGCGCTTTGACAACGTCATTGTGTACTGACCCTTACTTTTAAAAATTGATTCTTGGTCAGGTCTAAATCTCACTGTCTGACGAAATGCTCTGTTTATTTTAGTAAATTGAACAACCTTTTTTCAGGCAGATAGCGGCGGTCCACTTACTTACAAAAACAAACAAATTGGTATAGTATCATTTGGTTTGAGTATTTGCGGAGTGAAACCTGGAGTGTATACCAAGATCAAGCCGCTGAAGAGTTGGATTTTTAATACTATCGAAACAAATCTATAAAATCGAATACGTAATTTAGGAGTTTTCTTTCATTACACTGAAATATATTGCATATGCGTATAACAGTGTTTTTTGTAAATCTCTTGGTATAGTTTTAATGCCTTGTTATGTTTCTTATCCGTGTATGAACGGAGAAAGTGTTGGAAAATATCTTTTAGTAAAAGATTGTGTGAGCTGTTCGACATTTTTTTATTGAAGTAAATTTAATAAATGCATTCCACATAATAATGACATATTTGTCTATGACATTAAATGAGGTTTTACAACATACCCCCCTTAATGGAAATAGACAATATAAGAGAAAATATGAAAACAAGGCAAAAACAAAGTAATAGAAAATAATACAATATACTACAAACTAATAACCTTAAAAACGAAAACATATTTACAGCTTTAAACTAAACCTAATTCCGAAGTACACCTAAGGTGTGCTATACAATTTAGAGGCTTAGTCAGAATATCTGCTGGCATTTTATTAGTTTGCAAGAATTGTATATTTATTATGCCTTCAGCAATTTTCTCTCTTATAAAATGATACTTTGTATCAATGTGTTTTGTCCTATTGTGGTGGATTGGATTTAAGGCAATTTTTTGCGCACTTTGACTATCACTAAATAACGTAACCTTATCAGTGTTACCAGTAATGTCAAATACTAACCTCCTAAGAAAAATTGCCTCCTTAGCGGCACTAGTTAACGCCATATACTCGGCCTCCGTTGAGGATAAAGCTACCGTTGGTTGCTTCTTACATTCCCAACTGATAGGGCCATCTGCTAGCTTGAAGCAATAACCGGTGTAGGAGCGTCTGTCAATTTCACAATTTGCCCAATCCGCATCCGTATACCCACATAATAGTTTACCCGTCTTCCTGTAAGTAATACAATAGTCTACAGTTCCTTTTAAATACTGTAAAACACGCTTGGCTGCCAACCAATGACTCTTGTCATAACAGTTATTGAATTGGCTCAAATAACTTACAGCGTAAGCTATATCAGGCCTAGTATTTACAGCTATATACATTAAACATCCCATTAAGTTTTGGTAAGGATACTCACAGCTCTGCTCACTCTTTTTAAGCTTATTATTTTGTAACGGTGTAGACTTCTCCTTACAATCTTTCATACCAAAACGTTCCAAAACAACTTTTATATATGTTTTTTGGCTGACTGATATGTTCTTATTTTCGTCATTCGTAATATTTAAGCCCAAGCAATATTTTAATGGACCCAAATCTTTTAATGAGAAATATTTTTCCAAATCACTTTTGACAATGACATTTTTTCTTTGTAAAATAAAATAATATCATCGACATATACAGTGAGTATGACAGTTTCATTATTAAAACTTTTTAAGTATATACAAGGTTCGGAAGAGGTCTGCTTAAAACCTATAATTGATAAAATTTCATTTAATTTTATATTCCATGCTCGTGCAGCCTGTTTTAGGCCATATAACGATTTCCTTAATAAGCAAACTTTGTTCTCTGCGCCTTGCTTATAAAAACCTTCCGGTTGTTGCAAATATACTTCTTCTTCTAGATCTCCATTCAGAAATGCAGTATCCACGTCTAAGTGGTGCATATTAAGACCCATCTCTGCAGCCAAGGCAAACAGAGTTCGTAAAGAAGAAGTTCGCACTACTGGTGAAAAGGTTTCATTGTAATCAACACCACAAACTTGATTAAAACCTTTCGCCACCAGCCTTGCCTTACATTTGACAATAGAACCTTCTGCATCTCTTTTACACTTGAAGACCACTTACATGGTATCACCCTTTTATTTGGTCTATCCACTAGGTCCCAAGTATGTTTCTTTATTAGTGAATTATACTCATCTTGCATTGCCAATGTCCACTGATAACTATCGCCTCCGTCTACAGCTTCTTTATAGCTTTGGGATCGTCTGTGTAGTCAGCTTGGCTAATAAGGTTTGCATCAAAACGTTGACGTAGCCTATTCCTAAGTGGATATCGTTCCTCAGATAAATCGACAGTCTGCGTTACTGTATTGATATCGTCAGTAGTAATTTCATCACTTATCCTAGGAAAATCTGAATTATTTTGTACATGCTCCACAAGGAGCGGCGCCACTTCAGCTTCCTCCGTCAATTGATGACTGCACCTTGGATTCTGATCTGTGTTTAAATGAGTTATATCAAAAATATTTGAAGAATTACCAATTTCTTTGTCTTCAGCTTTCAAATCGCAGAATACTCCTTCGAAGAAAACTACGTCTCTCGCTTTGGTCAATCTTCTTGGATAATTTGGTTCCCGAAAATAGTAACTTCGAGGATCTTCTGAGTATCCAACGAAAATATACTCTTTAGCTTTGGGATCCAACTTATTTCTTCGAGCATCTGGAATTTTGACCATTGGACGACAACCAAAAACTTTTAAATGAGACAAGTTTGGTTTCTTACCATGCCATTTTTCAAAAGGTGTCTGACCATCGAGGCTCCTGTGAGGACATCTATTTTTTAAGTAGACAGCAGTCTCGACTGCATCCTGCCAGTATCCTTTAGGGAGAGAACTATCGGAAAGCATACAACGTGCCTTTTCTACAATCGACCTATTCGTTCTTTCAGATAGGCCGTTTTGTTGAGGACTATATGGAACAGTTGTTTCATGCTTTATGCCTTCTCCTTTTAGGTAGTCAGAAAACTCGCTGTTTACGTACTCAGTACCATTATCTGACCGCAGTGTTTTAATTTTTAAACCGGTCTCCCTTTCTACCATGGCTTTAAACATACTAAACTTACTTTTGACTTGATCTTTAGAGTTAATAAAATATATATAAATCATACGAGTATAATCGTCTACAAAAATTAGAACATATTTATTGCCTTGAAAAGAGCAATCAGACATCGGTCCACAAAGATCCGAATGAATCAGTTCTAACTTAGAAGACGATTTATGGTAACGAACTTTATTAAAAGGTTCCCTAGCTTGCTTACCTTCTATACATGCTATACAGGGTTCCTTATCTATGTCTTTGTACGAAATGTCTGGATTTGCTTTGTTAAGAGCGTGTAAACCTATACGACATAAGTGACCAAGTCGCTTGTGCCATAGGCGATAACTTGAAACGTCACTTTGTACTTCGAACGCTGATAAGGATTTGGGTGAACTTACAGTACAATCTAAAGTGTACAATCCACCACAACAAGACCCGTGACAAACAGCATCACCTGTATAAGAAAAAGTAGAAGCGTCAAAAAATGTACAACCTTTTGTATCAAAAAGAACAGAAAAGCCATTTTGTGTGGCTTTCTTTACAGAAATTAAATTTGTATTTAAACCTGGCACAAATACAACATCTGAAATATTCTTTACATTTTTACCACTTAGAGTCTCAAAATTATTTACAATAGGAACATTGCCTATTCCAGCACTAAATAAGGTATCACCATTTGCAATTGTCACTTTGGTAACTGGAAAATCTCTAATATTTTCCATCCAATCAGATCTACCAGACATATGTGCACTAGCTCCAGAATCTACGTACCATTTGTCAGATTTTATTTCTCCAGCAGTATTCAAAGCACCGAATAAGTTTGAAATGTTACCTTGCTCACACCTTCCCTTGTTCCTTTTATTCAAGGGACAGTCTGGTACTTTATGACCGGGCCTTTTACAGGTGTAGCAAATTATTTTTCGAACCTTTGGTTTTTTACTTGGTTTGTGCTTTGCTTTTAACGCTGCATCAGACGTAGATGATTCAGATTCAGCTGACCTCACAAACTCTGTTAATAGTTTACTCTTTAAAAATTCAGTTGAAATCCCTCCTGTAGAGCTTTCTAACGCCATGATCAACGGATCAAAACGGTATGCTTGAAAAAAATGCTTGGAATATAGTAAATACAACAATTTCTTTCCATTAGAAACTATTCCTACCTGACAAACATTTGATGTTCGTCCCGTCGTTTAGAAATTGAATAAATTTAAAAGTGAAGTTATTTTCATTTTTTTGGTTTTGAATGTGAAACGTTTGATGTTCGTCCCGTTGTTCAGCTAGTATTTTAATAACTGTTTAAACAATAATTAGGAATACGATGTTTGACTATGGCGTCCTAGGTTGTCATTCGGTGTTTAAAATCAAATCATAGATCTCTCTTTTTCTCTTTTCTTTCACCATATCCCAATTACTTGGGGTCGGCACAATATGTCTTTTTCTTCCACACTCCTCTACTCTGACATACATCTTCATTCACACCACATATTATCATATCATCCTTCACACAATCCATCCATCTTTTTTTTGGTCTACCTCTACATCTACAATCAAATCGTAGATATACCGAAAAAAAATAGGCATTAAGCAACGTTCATGTATGAAGAAATTAATGAAACCAGAAGAAGCAAAAGGTGTGTGCCAAGATAGTAGCAACTGGAGATACACCAACTCTACCTACTCCCATGGGAAACAGGCGTAATAATTTGTAGGTTTTAGACCATAAATGTAGATATTTACTTGCCATTTTTAATCAGTTTTAACCTACTTTATATTTAATTAAAACTAATTGCTATCGATGTGACCTAACGATAAACCCTCATTAATTAAAAATGTGGGTAGGCGAATTCCTAACAGAGAGTTTTATGAAAGTTTGAATAGCCTAATTAAAATATGCGAGGGTAAAAACGATAAAAATATTCATAAATTTTAAAATGGGTAGATACTAAAATAATTCTTGTAATGAAATCCCTTAAATATGGATGTTTTGATGAAACTTGCATCAATAATGTTATAATTGAATCTATTTTGCTACAGCTGACGTATTCCGAGAAGCTAAAATCCTTATTATCCGTAAACGACCAGTGGCCTTACTTATAATCGTTTGTTAAGTTTTAAGAAACAGCTCAGCAACTGATTAACGAAAATATTACCCATAAACTCCTCTTAAGAATAAGAGGTGGTGGTAAAGTAACTCATAAATAACTGTCAAAAATAACCAACATCGAGAGGTAGTTTAAGTGACTGCTAAGAGACAAGATGGCAAATTTTGACAGCCATTGATTAGGGGCTTAAGAGTCTCTTATTTAAGAGATAGCTAATCTTTTCTTAACGAGATTATTACAATTAAGGCCCCAGGTGTTTTATTACCTTTGGTATTTAAACTATCTGTAATTATTATTCTTTTAATGGTTGTTTTAATAACGAAAAGTAAGACTTCATAAGCCGTATCATTTTTCAAATTTAGTTGAAAATTTGATGTTAAAACATCACGGCTTCTAAAAATTTTCAACTAAGTAAAGCTTTATAAGTTTAAGAATTCCAATGAATAGTCAGTGCATGTTAATTAGGGCATCCATGTCTATTTTATGACTAGGAATATGAAAATATAAGGTCGGCCGGTCGAGACAGAGTTAGTTGAGTTTCAACTGCGATCGAGGCGTTTTTTACGACACATCTTGACTTACTCTTGTTGTATTTGATTGTGTTTGTAAAAACCCTAAATTACATTTTTGTACTTCCAATAAAGTTTGTGATCATTCCAACGGCGTTTTAAATTAGGATCCCACAATATGTAACATTAGCCAATTTACCGAAGGTAAATTTTCCTATTTCTTACACAGAAGTGACTCCTACCGACATGAACAAAGGTCCTACCCCAGAAATTTATCTTGCCAACCCATAGAACATAACACAAGATATTTGACCAAAACACGTTTGGTCGCCGTAAGCCGGGTAATTAATGACCGTAGAGATATGCGGTGTTATTAACGAGACCCAACCCCGAGGGCTATCTTCTGACCGCTTGGTCATTGTAACTACCCATATAAACCTATCCGATGTGTTACGACTAGCCAAACAAGTTAAGTTTGCGAATTCTTGATTCGACACTGTTCAACACATTGTTCAATAATAACAAAGTTTAGGTTATTTAATACTATAGTTCTACCAAGATTTTGTCTGCGTTTCTCTTGAAAATTCGTAATATGGACACATATTGTCAACGAAATCTGCCTTTGCCTTCGGGTCGCACACTATGATGTGACTTACAGCAGCAATATTCCTAAATGACACTCATCGTTACATTTTGACAAATATGAAGATTTTTTTATTCCTATTCTATTTGAAGAGCTAACAGCTGTACTCTAAAAAAGGAAGCTACAAAAAAGGTAATGATAAGCCTTCACAATTGAAGATGTATAAGATATAGATATTGTTACATAAAGACAAAGAAATGCGCATCTGGTTTATTACCCTTCCCGCATTCGGACTTCTTTTGTTGACTTCGTGTTTAAAATTTGCAATTAGACAATAGCCTATTGTTATTGTTTTTGAGTTTGTTGGCCGTTCGCAGGAATAATTAACCAAGTGTGCAGATTACAAGGCCACGAGGTCGTTTTTTTGTATTGTATAGTTAGTATAAAACAATACCCGAAAGGAGGGGTGGGGCAGTCAAGCGAGGCTTACGATACGAGCAAGACGTAGATTCGATGAGCGATATAGTGACGGACTTTGCGCGTGTTATTGAATCGTGCAGTTTGTACTATAGTAGAATTATTTTGTCCGTGCAGTTTGGGTCATAAATCAAACTCTGCCTCAGCCCGGCTAGGGCGGTGAGCATGTTGCGCGGGCGCAACGCCATTGTCGATAAAAACTCATTCTTATCAAAGAAAGATTATCATTCTTATAAAAATCATTATTATCTTTTTTGCTGTTAATTTTAAACATAGATATAAGTATTTATATTTATTTTTAATATAACTTGTTACATTCTAAACTTTTGTATTTATAGTTTTTTAATACATACATACCTAATTAATAAATTATTTTAAATCATTATTATTCTTATTTTAATAAATACGTTGTTTTCTCTATTTTTTTCTTTCATTTATATCACTAACCCACAAAATGACAAAACTTAATACACTATCGATAACGCTTAACGAAAACAATAATGCGCAATCACTATGCCCGCCCATAAGGCCCGTGAGTGGAAGAGAGAGCGAAATACTCCGATTATTTATGACCCAAACTGCACGGACAAAATAATTCTACTATAGTCGTGTCTAGTTATATTTGTACCTGTTTTATACGTGTTTGTATAGTTCTAATAAATTCTATAGTGGTTCCAACGGCATTTTAATTCGAGTCCTATGTAGCTGGTAACAATATTTTTGTAAAGTTTCATCGAAATCCGTTCAGTAATCTTTGTATTTCAATTTCAGTGTTACAATTGCAGATATACTAACATGTGTTACGGTTTTACACCTGTATTAATTATCAACTGAAGCGTCGACCACTGAAGCTACAGTGTTCAGAGAATTGCCTGCAACCACAAACTGAAACTCAGCAAAAGCAGTTTTAATTACAGCACCAGCTTCAACAAATTAAACCCTAGGAAATAAATGTATGCATGAAAATGTACAAAATATCCCGCTTCACGGCAATTTTAGAGGAGTTGCGTCGGTTTGAGGGGGTGCAATAAAAGTGCACCGCCGGCATAATTACAGCACGGCTCGCCTCCCGGAGACAATTAAGGGATCATCCTGAAGCTCCCTCCCCCCTGGGAGGACGACATGTGGTGGAGGGTGGTTTGTTTATACCCGTTGCTATGTATGGCAGCTTTCTACAGCTGAAGTTGCCAGATGTCCGATTTTCGACCGGACAGTTCGATTTTGTTTGTTTGCCCGGTCAAGAATATAGAATAGAATAGAATATTCTTTATTGTACACAAGAAAATAATACACATGAATTAACAATCATAACTAATACTATCGGCGATCTCATCACTAGCAGCGATTTCTTCCAGACAACCTTCTGGACATAATTTTACATTTCTAATAATAAATAGGTCAGTATTCAATGCGCATAGTTTAAAATATATACAATCATATATACATATATTACACATACTCGTACATATTTATATACAAATATATGTACATAGAGTTACATGGACATACATAATTACTGTTTGCAAATTTAGATAGTGATCTTTGAGGTGTTTATTAACAGATGTAAGAGACTTTGCACTTCTGATGCTCATTGGTAATGCATCCCACAACCTTAAAAGGAAGGAAGAACGAAGGACGAAGATAAAGGCACACCTGCCTGTCATAAAGCGCAGATTATTACCTTCCCGCATTTAGGAATTCTTTTGTTTGCTTTGTGTTTAGAATTTGAAATTAAGAAAAACATTATATTGTTATTGTACTTGTTTTATGGCCGTCGAACTAATTCTTGTTGTTATTGTATTGCGTTGAAGCTTGCCAGGTATGGCATCGGTGCATTATAAAGCAATGGCCCAATGCGGAGAGGGGCAATCAAACGAGGATTACGATACGAACAAGACGTAGATTCGATGAGCGATATAGTGACAGACTTTGCGCGTGTTATTGAATCGTGCAGTTTGTACTAGTAGTGTCTAGTTATATTTGTACTTCTGTTATACGTGTTTGTATAGTTCTAATAAACCCTATAGTAATTCCAACGGCATTTTAATTCGAGTCCTGTGTAACTCACGTCGTAACAATATTGATAAACCGGACAAAAGATTGTCCGGTCTTAAAGCAAATTCGTTAATTATCTGGCGAACTCTCGTGTCTCGCCGTAAATACTGTACAAAATGAAAAGTAAGTTTTCATTGATATAACTGCTAGTTGCACTGAATTCAAAGATGGCTCCTCAGGCAGTTAAACTTTATTAAAAGCAGTGACATCGAATACTAAATATATGGAAATATTTATGCAAATTTAGTAACTAAAAAGTAATTTCAGTATATTTTTTAATAAAGAAAAATTAAACACTTGTCTTTTTTCAAACCCATCTGGCAACCCTATCTACAGGTCGATTTGGCCAGTACCCATACAGAGCCTAAATAAATTATGTAGCGATACAATGCACGTAGATACATTTTAGAGTGCTTGTATTTAAAAATGCACACGTTCAGTAAATTCATGAAATAAGAAATATTACCTACTAAAAATGATAATCACCCAGTGTAAAACGTACATTGCTCTGATAAGGTCCTGGTTCCTATATGAAAAAATTAAATCTGAGAGCTTACTTTCCAAATGTCTTTCGACTTTTGTTTTAGGACTTTTTTTATTTAAGTGGGTTTTCCACACATTTTTTTTAAATGTATATTCCATTTATTTTATTTATTATCTGTAATGTTATTAAATTGTAAAAGTGTAATCTTTTGTTTATTACATTTTTTGTGTTTGTCTGTTTGTACGGGATACACGTAAAACCTACTACGTCGATTTGGATGCGGTTTTCACTGATCGATAATAAATTCACGGATTTAAAATCGGTGGTACTGTATATCCCGAGAATGGTATAGGATTTTTTTGGAACGGTTTAAAGTGGCCAGGTTGAAAAAAAAAAATATTCCGAACAACTCAAGGTTGTTATGACGGCGTACTCTAGACCAGGGGTGGTAGCCGTCCAGACGGGCATGGCTGTGGGTTGTTTAGTTGCCTTTTACGACAGGCCACCCGGCTGCAGAAAAATGTATTCATTCTCCGTTCTAATAATAATATTCTGCTATAGTCGTGAAATCCATATTTTGCAGGCATTTCCAATAACTTCGCCAGAGAGCAGAGCACATTTTAAATTTTAAATATTCTAAAATTGAAACAGCTGAGCTCGGAGCGTAGTTGGTTACGAAATGAAGATAATATTTTTCTACTTCCACTCGAATCGTTTTAAGAACTTGTTAGAATATTGAAAAACAAACAATCAAATGCAGGAAATGAGTTGCTTTGCTTTCAAACGTTATCTACTGTTTAATTAGTAAATTATTATCACTACATGAAAGCTCGTTTTAATTAAAAATTAAATTATAATTATTAAATATTTTTGTATATCGTAGAGATTAATTGACATTTTAACATACACAACAAAGAGGTTATCACAAACATACGAGTTTTGATAATAAATGTTAGAACTAATGACGTTAATATAATTCCCACATTCACATATTACATCCTTACTTAATATTATAAATGTAAATATAAGTTTGTTTGTTACGCTTTCACGCGAAAACTACTCGACCGATCATCATGAAACTTTGTACACATATTCTTGGAGGTGTTAGAAGTAACATAGGATACTTTTGAACCCGAAAAATTAAAGAGTTCCCGTGGGGTAGTTAAAAGAACTTTCCACGCGGATGAAGTCGCGGGCAGAAGCTAGTTTATTATAATGAGAGATTACATTCCAATCCAAATACATCCAATTTTTGAAGTTTACTTATTTTGGCGCGTTAGGGAAAAATGATGAGAGTAAATTTTTAAGACGCGCGGACACCGTCACGAATAACCGACACCCTGAAGTTAGCTATAGTCAACATTTTAGTTTTTATATTGTTAGTGTCGTTTTTTCTACAAACGTAGAATAAGTCGAAAGATAAAATTTTTGAAAAGATTTTATCTTGTACCCCAAAGAAGCATAACTTTTAACGCGTGTACATAAGTACACACACACTTTTTTAATAAAAAAAATCCTTTTTAACCGATTTCAAAAAGAAACAGGTTCTCAATTCACCTGTAAGTTGTATGCTCTTGATGGTCTCAATGACACCAAGTCAGGATCTGGTGAGTGGGCCCAGGGAAGTCGAGAGCAATCCTGGTATACTATAGGTTTGACACATCGGTTATCTCGATGTGCAGGTTGCATCACAATGTTTTCCTTCACCATTATTAGCACGTGATAACTGTAACAATATGCACATTAGGTCAGAAAACAGCCCAAGTGGTGCATGCGTTCCGGCCAGGGTCGAAGACCGGAGGACGATTACTACGAGATAGGAATCAGTCCACTTATCATCCGAAGAGCCGATTAGGCTTTGTGTATAAGAAAGTAGTAAATCGAAGAAATTGTTCCAAAGTTAAACAACGCATACGTAATTTCTGGTTTCAAACTTGCATCTTCGAGTAGGGTAGTTTTTGAAATAAATTACCCACTCTGTAAAACTTATCCTCGTTCTTAGATACGAACGCAAGCATCATTTGTTTCACGTTGCAAAGTTCTTTGGTAATTTGATTTGAAAGGCGAATTGGGAATTTATTTTCCTTGAATATATGTAAATATAACTACAATTCGTCATGTAAACAGTGTCGTTATAGAAATGGAATGAAAATAAAAAAATAATGAAATCTAGTACTGTTTAAAGGTCAATTTTTTAATTAAATCTGACTTTTCAGATACTTTTTTGGTAACCGTGATTAAAGCTATCGGTAAGCTTCGTCAAGTCTTTCCGTAGACCATCCCGCAATGCCTGATGACGAAAGTTTTCGAGCAGTGCGTCCTCCCCGTTCTGACCTACGGAGCCAAGACGTGGACACTGACGGTAGGACTAGTCTACAAATTTCAAGTCACTCAACGGGCTATGGCGCGAGCTATGTTGGGTGTTTCTCTTATGGATAGAGTTAGAATTAAGGATAACCGTAAGGGAACCAAGGTAATAGATATAGCCCGCAAAATTAGCAATTTGAAGTGGCAAGTCACATTTGTCGCAGGACCGATGGCCAATGGAGCAGACGAGTCCTAGACTGGAGACCGCGTCTCGGTAAACGTAGTGTCGGACGCATTCAACCCGATGGACTGACAACCTGCGTAAGGTCGCCAGTAGGCGCTGGATGGGGAAGACAAAGGACCGTGATGAGTGGTGCCGACTTGGGATTCCTATCTCCAGCAGTGGACGGTTAATGGCTGCTGACGATGAAGACAACGATGACGATTAAAGTTACTTAAATGCAGATTTAGTTAGACCCAATTACGTCAAAAATAACCTACCCACTAACTATCAAAAGAATAAGTTAATAACCATTGATAGCCTAAAATAGCGCTAGCGCAATCGCTCCTTCTTCCTATACTTGATTATGGTGACATCAGCTATCTAGATCTTAACCAGCACCAATTAGATAAACTTGAGCGACTTCAAAATTTCTGTATACGCACAAAGCTCAAATGGTTGCCTATCCGACTTCGCCGTAATGCTCATGTTTTGTCTCTTCTTTATATCGTATTGTTTGATCCTAGGACCCCTTCTTATCTTAAAGAACGTTTTCAGTTCTTTCACAGTGATTTGAGGTCTTTGAGAACGTCAGAAAGGTTGCGACTTAGGACACCGATACGATCTACGGAGATTTACGCAAGGTCGTTCTCTGTCCAGGCTGTGCACCTCTGGAATGCTCTGCCGGCAGATGTCCGGTCTGCTAAATTCATTTAACAGACTTGTGAAGGAGCACTATTTAACTGTATAACGTGTTTATTGTTTGTTCCGTATGTTTATGTACGTATATATTTTTATAACTATGTATAATATATGTATTATAATTATTTTATTATTAGTTTTTTATTTATTTTATTATTTTATATTTATATCTATTTCAACTGCACGCCAACGCCATCTGTGTAAGATCTTGTCCATCCAAAGGTTGCCTGGAAGAGATTGCTTTTAGCAATAAGGCCGCCCATTGTACAACCTTTTAGTAAGTAAGTTTTTTTGTGTATTTGTATTATTGTTTTCCATTTAATGTTGGTGTACAATAAAGAGTATTGTATTGTATTGTATTGATTAGAATGTGGTGATTTACTTTTTTATGGATGTATAGGTTTGCGTTTGACCAAAACTAAAAGCAAAACCAAAACCACTGACCACCACTACCACTATATTACTACTCAGCGATAGAATAGTTCAATATCTTCTGCTATCTGACATAATGAATGAATTTGTACGCCTAATAGGTAAATAACATGGGAATCTTTGTATACCTATCTCCTAACATCTCTATGTACCATGTATTTAAGCAAACAAATAAACTGTATTGTATTATATCGTGCCGTGTCATGTTCTGTCGTGTTGTGTCCTGCTGTGTCGTGTCGTGTCATATCGGAAGAAGATTTTTCCGCAGTCAATTTAATGTAGTCTTTACATGTTGGTATAACTAGATCTAATTGCCAATGTTTAACAGTTGCGAACATCTAAAAAATATAATAATGTTACAACTCAGGTCCCGACAAAAACAAAATCCACCTGCATATCTGAAACAAAACACATTTTAATACCTGTCGGCATTTAAACTGATTGTAATTCTTTTCTAATAGTCTTCTTTTGTTTACTTATTGATTGGCATACGTTTCTAGAAAACAGCCCATTGTTTTATTGTACTCTTTTATGGCCTTTGCGGCTGAATCATTAGCCAGGTGTGGCGGATTAAGACTACGATACGGACACATTCCATTTGTGCAGTATAACACGATGGCCTTGTCGAAGGAGGGGCAGTCGAGCGAGAACCACGATCAAGGCGAGACGTTTATACATTCGGTAATCTATTAGTCACGGACTTTGCGCGTTTTATTAACGCGCTCGTTTGGATTTGTTGTGTTCGATTATATTTGTATCTGTATATATATGTATTATATGTGTTTGTATAGTTCTAATAAACTCAATAATAATTCCAACGGCATTTTAATTCAAATCTCGCAACTCGTAACAATAATAATGACTTTTATATTCTCTCTAATATACCTTAGTATCAAAAGTATAAAATATTTATACAGTAATATTTAATCCATCCTTCTACCTCGAATTAACGTTGGTCTCTACGGAAAAGGGAATGCGTCAGCACAAAATTAATGGATTCAGTTCGAAACACGGTGGTAAATGATAATTTATCGTCGATTAATAAATACCACCACTGGTAAATAGGGCTTGAAGATGATAATGAGAATTTATTGGTGGGCCTATTTCTGTATACATGCTATCTATGCTATATTATCTACACAATGTAGGTATGCTACGGTAGGCAGCTCTATTTTACTTACATAAAGAGTTAATTAGGTTTTTTATACCGCGGTTCTAGCGGCAAAAGTCAGTATATATTGTTACGTACGAGCAGGGTTACCCACTTAGGATTGGAAGGACACCAGTTCTTTTAACTAAACGCTTTTATTGACTTACACACTCGCACATGATTCTTCTCCGTAGTATTGCCCTACACGCACAAGTTACGACGTACTATCCCAACGATAGGATGTCACACTCACAATACCTCCGGCCGGTATTGCGTAGACCACCTCTAACCGTAAACCTTCTGGGCACCTTATCCATAGAAGACGATCTAAGATGATCTAAGCTCAATATTCTCAAAGGAGCACGCACCGGCGCCGGAGGGCAGGTGTCGACCTTCGGCTGCCGTAAGCGGGCGACCCTGGTGAGGCGTCCTGAGAAATCGCCCCACGCCCGGACTAGACCTAGATGATGCCGGGGGACAAAATAAGTCCCTCGGCAATGGAAGAAGCCTGTGCGTGAGGCGCACGCGTGCCAGGGCACGCAGAGTTGGGAATCCCGCTGTCCCGCCATGGCATAAGGTGCAGGACGTAACACCCAGGGGTTTTATTGGGTATCCCTAACTGGGGAGTGGCAATAGCGTGGCACCAGTTCTCACTGGACACGCTAGTGCCACCCCCGATCTGGTAAATCCCACACACGGGTCTAGAATTATCCCCGCAGGCTTCTGTGCCTGTCGCGGCTTAGTCAAACGGATTTCCCCTGGCTAAATCAAAAGGCTCAGTATTCTACTTATAGTGTTGAGGGACTATGGGTAAAATACAATACAAATAAGTTCTATTTTACTGTATTAGATTACATACATACATACATAACTTCACGCCAGGACCCTTGCGGGGTAGGCACAAACAACAGAGCGCCATTTATATTCATAGCTCTTGTCATGCACGCTCGTCTGTTTTTAAGGCTCCTGACATCACCTTCTGCTAGTACACTATCAATTTGATCATGGAAGGTGTGTCGTGGCCTTCCGCGACTTCTGCATCCATCCACTTTTGCATTGTATATCTGTTTAGTCATTCTTCCATCATTCATACTTTCCACATGCCCGAACCACCGGAGCATTCCTTTCCTTACCTTCACCCCGACACTCTCTTTCAGACCAACTCTCTTTCCTACTTCGGTATTACGAACGCGGTCCGCGAGCGTCACTCCGCAGATTTTGCGCAGTGCTCGCATCTCGACCGCGTTTACTCTACTTTCATGCTCCCTCTTCCATACCCAACTCTCGCTTCCATACGTGAGCGTAGGTACCAGCACAGCGTTGTGTATTAGATTATTACTACTTATATTATTTTATAATATTGTATTACATAGAGTATAAATGCCATACCTGTTTTCAATGGCAGAGACTGTAAATCAGTACTTGCTACAACCCCAGTACGCATTTTTCGCTTCATCTGATTTCCTAAATCTTTTCGTACAACGTGTTACATGCCATTAAAGATGAACGCACAGCTGCTCGTCGTAAAGCAGTTTATTGCCTTCCCGGATTTAGCAATTCTTTTGTTTACTTTGTGTTTAGAATTTGTAATTAAGAAAACATGCTATTTTTTTCTACTTGTTTTATGGCCGTCATTAGTGTCGAACTAAAACTTATTGTTATTGTTTTCGACTTTGTTGGCCGTTCGGAGGTGTGGAAATTACATTTTCTTGGAAGAACCCAGCCCACGCCATCGATTGTGTATTGTACAGTTTACCATAAAACAGTACCCGAACGGAGGGGTGGGGCAGTCGAGCGAGGATTACGATATGAGTAAGACGTACATTCGACGAGCGAGATAGTGACGGACTTTGCGCGTGTCATAGAATCGTGCAGTGTGAACTGGTTGTATCCTTATATTTGTACTGTACTGTTTTATACGTGTTTGTACAGTTCTAATAAACTCTATAGTAATTCCAACGGCATTTTCATTCGAGTCCTGGGTAGCTCGTAACAATATGAACAGATTTTACGAGTACGTGACCTTTATCCAAAATGTTTGCTATTTAGTCGTGGCAAGTATTGAATTTCATTATTAAATTTCTTTTTTATAAAGAAGCTTAATAACACAATACATTTAAACTTTTAATAAAACTGTAGTACTTCAGAACAAAATATGGCGGTGAAGTTTTTACTTTAGAAATGTGCTGACAAAGAACGTTGCTAGTTATATTAATTAAAAGTTTTTCATGTCTACCGAGGGTCCTACGTTATCTTCTCTTTAGGGACAATAAAGCACAGTTGGATAAAGTTGAATACACAAGGGAATAACGTTTTGTTGCTAGACTCGAATTAAAATGCCGTTGGAATTACTATAGAGTTTATTAGAACTGTACAAAGACGTATAACACAGGTACAAATATAACTGAATACAACAAATGTAAATATAATGCAGAAGGTCGTAATTCAATAAAACGCGCAAAGTACGTCACTATTAGATCTCCGATTGTACACACGTCACGCCTTGATTGTAGTTGTCGCTGAACTACCCCTCCCTCAATCAGGCCATCGTTTGTTCTGCACAAATGCAGTGCCCGCGCGGCAACGTGGACCGAATTTCTTAGAATCAGCGTAACAGCTGGCTAATGATTACAGCCGCAAGCGGCCGTAAACGAGTACAATACAACAATGGGATGTTCTCTGGAAACGTATGCCAATAAATAAGTAATAAGTAAACAAAAGAAGACGATCGTAAAATAATTAAAATTGGTTCAAATGCCAACAGGTAATAAAATAGAGTTTTTTTACAGGTATGCAGTAAGTTGTACAGTATATTATGAGTACATTTTTCTAATTATGTAGATATGTATGTATTATTTATTTGTACACAAAATACTAACAAATAAAACCACAAAATAGTGGTGATGTACAAAGGCGAGCTTAACCCTAAAAAGAGTTTTCTTCCAGCAAACCTATGGTTCTAGCGAGAGTAGGAAGACAAGAGGCTGGATTGTGTACATGAAAGTTGTTAGATAAAAGTACTTATTGAAAATAAATATTACATTATAAACTACATACGTAAACTCTTAGCATATGTATGTATATTGAGTATTATTTTGAGTTTTCGTTTAATTTTATTCTTAGTATGAGGTAATTGGAGAACCAGGATATGTTAGGCAAACTTGTGGAATGCCTAAATCCATTGATCGGGTATTTGTGTTTTTTTCTAATAAATGAAAAGATTATATAGGTTTTATAACAACTGGTCTGAAGTATGTCGCCATAACAACCTTGAGTTGTGTTCCGGCATTAGTGACCAGGTTCCAGTCTCCCTTATGAGAGCGGCAGCGCATTTGTCACCTTTGGTGTTGTTTATTCGATATAATTATAACATTATATCAGATCAAAAACAAATATTTGAACCCGACCTACCTGAGTACCGAAAACACGCCAAGCCCGCGCATGACGTCACCATAATTATTTCTCATAATAAGTCACCAATACTTTTAAATTATAGCGAAAAAATATATATGTTGTTTGTTATAAAACGTTAATCTTTCCATTTATTAGAAAAAACATTGACCCAAATACCGAATTAAACATCTGTATTAAGAAAAAATATAAACTATTTTTTTGCTTTTTCTTTATTTATATATAATTACGATTGAATTAGTTTTAATTTAGTTAACACACCAAATGGTTTTTAATTTTTCTTTGAATGTCTCCTTGGACACCAGGTTGCCTGGAAGAGATCGCTATAAGCGACAAGGGCGCCCATTGTTCTGATGGAAATGTATTCATATTAAATTGTCTAGGTATCACGTATCTCACTATGTTTTTATATCTATGTATGTGTTGTAATGTTTATTATTATTTCAATGTAAATATGTCTAATAACCCGTTTTATATTTATAATTATTAAACTGAACCGATTTGATACATCCGATTGATGTATATTATTTGTGTTGTATAGTCCTCCGTGACTCCACCTGCTTTTCCCAGACGGAAGAACAGCGCTGGCCTTAGCAGCTAGCATTACGCTGAGTCTGGGTCAAATTTTAGGACTTATATTGATGCAGTTATCTTTTATTTTAGTCAGTATTGTTAAAATATTTATTTGTCCTAAATAAAATAAATCTTTCTTTTTAGGTTTAAGTCATGGTGAACAATAAAGAGTATTGATTTATGATGAAATATAAAATATCCAGTCATATAAATACAATAAAATAATTTAAAAAATTAAATCAATTTTTCCAAGACTCAGAAAAGTCTTAATATAAAGTATCTTCAAGTTTTATTTTGCTGTACATTGAATGGTATTTACTCTTTGAACATTCAGTTATAAAACTAGTGGAACATCATCTTATATTTACAGCAGGAAACATAAAGTGGAATAAATGCTAGAGGGAAAACTTGGTAGTGAGTTTCTTTGAAACCTCTTCCATTTATATGAATTTTATATTTCGGTTTTGACGGTTTTGATGTATTTTCTTAAATCGATGTCTGCCATACAATATCTCTATATCTTTTTTTTTCTAATCGCCAATAAACTATTTGTGTATTTGCTTTGAAGACCATTGAAAAGTTACATTTTGGGTTGCATTTCTCAAAGGATGCAATTTTATTTTTTTGATATGTAGGGAGTTCGTTTTTATTTGTTGCAGGAGTTAAGTAGGCAGGCAGACGGCCTACTTGATAGAAAGCGGTTACCATCGCCTATGGACATTTGCAACACCAAAGGTGCTACAAATGCGCCGCTGCTCTCTTTAGGGAGACTCGAACCTGGTCACTAATGCCGGAACACAACTCAAGGTTGTTATGACGACATACTTAGATCAGGGATGGTAGCCATCCAGTCGGGCAAATGCCCTACCACCTGGCTGTGGGTTGTTTTGTCGCCTCTTACGACAGGCCGCCCGGCCGCAGGAAATTGCATTCTTTCTCCGTTCCTGCACGGATTAGATTAGTATAAGCTTAAGTTGAAGTTTATGGGGTCGCCACAATTTCCCCCGATAGCCATCTTGGAAAAAGGGACTGAAAATTATTGAAAAAAAATCCACTACAAATTTGTTATTTTTTTTAAATTTCACAGCGCTCGGAAGTTGACCGGGTTCTCTGGAATACTCGTCAAAATACTTATTTATTTATTTGGTTCGTTTACAGTTACTACACCATAACATTGTAGGAGATAATTTAAATGTTCAATACTAATATAAGTGTGTAACCTATTACAAACAAACACAGCTTTGGTTAAAAGTAAATAAAAAATATTTAAAAAAAACACAAAATATAAGGACAAATAAATTTAGACATGAAATTATAGAAATACACAAGCACACATTTATTAGATTGAGAGCCGGTGATCGCCAGACCTATAAATAGCATAAAGGCCAAAAAAATACGATGAAAACGAACCATTAGACTTAGATTCATGTATTATATATTTTTTTATTCATATTATTTAGCATTCTCTTAACATTCCTATGTTATTATTTATTTTGAAACGCAAGTTTGTGACTACAGAATATCACTCACTAACTTACCACGGCTTACACACAGATATTCAGTATCAATACAATGTGTATTATATTGTATTGTCAATACAATACTGTACCTTTAACCAACGATATTAAATATTAAAAACATTTCTCCCGAAGTCCCAAGTCAAAGCCGTAAATCAGAAATTTCGTGGCAACGCCGGTGCCTCGAATAAATCACAGAACGCGTTTCATTGGAAACTTTTGTAAATCATAATTTAAGGGCGTAATATAAAAAAGAAGTTTTTATATCGCCTCCCTGAGTTTTATGGCGGGAAGGTACGCAATGTCCCGATTTATCAGTTGTTGACTCTATTGAGTTGGTTTACATTGTAATTTTGTTTCAGCTCCATCGAAATAGCTAATAAACTGGGTGAGTTTCCAGACCGCACACAACAAAGGGTTACCTAGATGTGACCTTCTGTGTAACGTTTATAGTTTGCATAATAGGTATGTAAGGTATCTATGGAGATTTATCGCAGTATGAATTCTTCGTATGTTATTATTGCGACGGTAACAATATTTTTTGTTTATTACAACTCCATTAATTCTTTGAAAAGTATATTGTGATAGAACTTCTATATATTGAGAAAGAAGAGCCTGAGATAATATATAAATAATAATAATTAAAAAATCGTGCGTCTCGGGACGTTCGATAGTAGCTAACTACTACTACTAACTTAAGCTAATCTAAGTTGAACTATTTAATATTGAAATTGTTTAACTTGAGAATAGCTTAGGTTATTACTTGACGTGCTGCCTAATAACATACATAAATATATACAGTAAATTTATATATACATAAATATATATTATAATAATTTATATATTTTTTATTTTTTATTGCAGGAGTTCAGCTGACAGGCAGATGGCCCACTTGATGGAAAGCGGTTACCATCGACTGTGAAACTCCCTTTCCCTACCAATCAGACAAGCTTAATCAATGACTACATTTAAACGTATGGTCACTGACCAGTACTGGTCTATTAAATAAAAATTGTTACGTTAAATGAATATATCTATTGTTCGAATATATCTAATTTATAATATCATTGTATATCTAATTATCTAAAAAAGTGGATGGATGCAGAAGTCGCGGAAGGCCACGACACACCTTCCATGATCAAATTGATCGTGTACTAGCAGAGGGTGATATCAGGAGC
Source organism: Dendrolimus pini (assembly GCA_949752895.1). Lineage (NCBI taxonomy): Eukaryota > Metazoa > Arthropoda > Insecta > Lepidoptera > Lasiocampidae > Dendrolimus > Dendrolimus pini. The sequence goes on from OX457143.1 coordinate 5,318,661, forward strand.
CTTAAGAACAGACGAGCGTGCATGACAAGAGCTATGAATGTCAAAGAAGCAAGTGAGGTGTGTAAGAATAAGCCTAAATGGCGCTCTGTTGTTCGTGCCTACCCCGCAAGGGACCTGGCGTGAAGTTATGTATGTATGTATATCTAATTATGTAAGTATATCTTTATATATAAGTATATAGTAGTTTATTTACATTTTATTTGATTTTTAATAGTATTTGATTGTAATTTTATTACTTTCATTTTGGTTTAGTACACCACCAAAAATTGTATATTGAAATTTCCTTTAAACTCTCCTTAAACACTGGGTTGCTTGGAAGAGATCGCTATAAGCGAGAAGCACGCCCATTGTTCTAATACAAATTTATCCATATTGTTACGAGCCACAGGACTTGAATTAAAATAAATGCCGTTGGAATTACTATAGAGTTTATTAGAACTGTAAAAACACGTATAAAACAAAAAAATAAAAACTTCGTTTAAAAAAACCGACTTCAAAAACTAAAAAACTAAAATGTATAAAATAACTTATTTCTAAAGCTATTATTATTAATATATATTATCTAAAACATCTTAAAGTCGGTGCTTAGTAATTTTCAAAATATTATAGTAATTTTTATGATTTACTTTGCACCGACTTCAAGATGTTTTAGATAATATATATTAATAATAATAGCTTTAGAAGAACAAAAAAAGAATCACGTAAATCGAATCATAAATCTCAGAGTAATCGGTGTACATATGGAAAGAAAAGGAAATTTTCTTCATAAAAAATGATCATAAAATGAAAACTACTGGGCCAAACTATGTAAAAATTTTAGGGGACCAATTGGAAGCTATTCCGCGTCGAACAAAAAAGAATCACGTAAATCGGATCATAAATCACGGAGTAATCGGCGAACATACATAAAAAAACAACAAACAAAAAAAAAAAAGATAGAAGAGAACCTCCTCCTTTTTTCGAAGTCGGTTAAAAACAAATAAAACTCGATGCAACCAGCTCACACTGCACGATTCAATGCAATTCAACACGCGCAAAGTCCGTCACTATATCGCTAATCGGGAGTACTACAAACGTCTTACTCGTATCGTAGCCATCGCTTGACTGCCGATCTCTCCGTTCGGGCACCCCTTTATACTCAGCTTACGACCGCGTAAACAATGATTTCCACGAATCGAACCTGCGCCTCTGTCTGCACAATTCCCAGAAAAACATAATTCTGCCCACCTGCATAATTATACCTGGGAACGGCCATAAACAAGTACAAGAACAATAGACTATTGGCTAATTGCAAATTTTAAACACGAAGTAAACAAAAAGAACTTCAAATACGGAGGGTAATAAAACCCTGTTTTATGGCAGGCCGGTGTGCTTCGTGGAATTTTGGCTAAGTTATAACAAACAATATACATTTTCTAGATTTAAGTATATATGGTAATAAAGAGTTTTCATTCATTCAATTATATTGGGGCTGGTCCGATTTAAGTTTATGTAATTATAGTGTATATGTAATGTATATTTGTTAGGTTTTATTTATTTATATGAATCTATTTTATTTTAATACATTACATTTTGTAGCAGTATACAATCTGAAATTAATTTAGAAAAGAAACCAAAAAGTACCTATTTCATTTTACGATCACTATACCAGATCCAGTATTCTTTCTTCAAGTGGTTACGAATGTTAACCGCCGTATCATTGGCAAAGAGCCAAGGCAGACTATCTGGCACCTACGGGCATAGTAGGAGCAAACATTTGAGACAGATTTTATTACCGGCCGTGGATATAAAGCGACGAGCAGGCGGGGTCTAGCCTGGGGTCTATAGGTATGTGAACATGGCTATGTCTATTGAGCTATTAGCTATTATTTAATATACTTTTTTTTTAAATTCTGTCCTTCCTGACCTTATGACGACGTTATGACATTTATTATATTTTTTCTGATGTTTATTAATTCTTTTAATTTTTAACTCTTTTATTTTCAATCTCTTTATTTAAATTTACAAAACTTTATTTAATAATTATATCTGTTATAACTTTCTATCTTATATATCATATTTACATTCAAGATGTAATACCGAAGTAAGAAAGAGAGTTGGTCTGAAAGAGAGTGTCGGGGTGAAGGTAAGGAAAGGAATGCTCCGGTGGTTCGGGCATGTGGAACGAATTTATGATGAAAGAATGACTAAACAGATATACAATGCAAAAGTGGATGGATGCAGAAGTCGCGGAAGGCCACGACACACCTTCCATGATCAAATTGATCGTGTACTAGCAGAAGGTGATGTCAGGAGCCTTAAGAACAGACGAGCGTGCATGAAAAGAGCTATGAATGTCAAAGAAGCAAGTGAGGTGTGTAAGAATAAGCCTGAATGGCGCTATGTTGTTCGTGCCTACCCCGCAAGGGACCTGGCGTGTAGTTATGTATGTATGTAACTATGTACATTCAAGATTATCAAATAAGATTCATAATATTAACATGTGATCAAATTGAAAATTATTATTGCTCGTCTTAAGTACTTTTAGCATATTAACGCTGTTGATTGGTAGTTTATATTTTACGCTACTAGTATCAGCGAATACATGAGTAAAGCTTGTCAATAATAGTGTTACAACTCAGGTCCCGACAAAAACAAAATCCACCTGTATATCTGAAACAAAGCACATTTATTAGCACATTATTAGTTGGCATTTGAAATAATAACATTGAAATTATTTTATGGTGGTTTTCTTTTGTTTACCTATTGGCATACGGCCTATTGTTGTATTGTAATCCAGGTGTTACGGGTTTTAAAGTAAAAGCTAATTCTAGGAAAATCAGTCCACGTTGCATTTGTGCAGTATAAAAAAATGACCTGATGGAGGGGGGAGGCAGTTGAGCCAGAACCACGAACGAAGCGGGACGTGTGTACTACAATTGGGAACCGTAGTGATGGACATTGAACGTTTTAATGAATTACGACCTTCTGCATTACATTCGGACTTGTTGTGTTCGGTTATATTTGTACCTGTGTTATACGAGTTTGTATAGTTCTAATAAACTCTATAGTAATTCCAACGGCATTTTAATTCGAGTCTCGCAACTCGTAACAATAGATTTCCAACAGATAAAGCTAAAAGAGATACACTTCGTGTTTGTCTGCTCGTACATTATGCGACACCTGCTTATTTCGGAAACTACTAAATTTAGACATATGAAATTTGCCTACTCAGAAATCCTATGTATTTATGTAGATTTGGTATGAATTTAGATATTTTTATTTTATCAAACAAGTTTAAACAATACAAACGGCACCAATATACAATAATTCAATAGGTATTTTTTTATCGCAGAAGGTCAGCAGATAGGCAGTGGGCCCACTTAATGGACAGCGGTTACCATCACCTATGGACATTTGCAATACCAAAAAGTGGTACAAATGCACTGCTGCTCTCTTAAAGGAGACTGGATCCTAGCCACTAATGCTGGAACACAATTCAAGGTTGTTATGGTGACATACTTCACACCAGGGGTGGTAGCCATCCAGTCAGTCAAATGCCCTACCACCTGGTCGTGTTTTGTTTTGTCGCCTCTTATGACAGTTGGCCTGGAAATTGAATTCTTACACCGGTCCTGCACGAATAAATTAATACAATTATTTTTGGGTTATAATTTAAAATGTGAATGTACTTTTTAAAATAAAGGAAGGAAGGAATGACTTCCTTTATTTTTGAAGTTTTAGAACCATTTTTACAGTCCATTCAACACATTAGTTTTTTTAGTTAAGAAATGATGAAAGAGAATCTATGGATTTTATAAGCACCGAAACTCTTATCGTCAGCATTGCTATAAAGAAAGTAACAGGCGCCTAACAGTCTACGATCATTTGGACCGTGTCCAGTGACACGTTTTGCTGAACTAGTAGTAGTATGAGATAATAGCCGTACAGTAAAATATATTACTTACAATAAATATGTGATACTTTTATTTATTGTTTCAAGTTGTTTTAATAATAATAATAATTGTACAAGATTTGAGGATTCTATAGCAATTTTGGCAATATCGAAATCTTATAAAATATTTATGTACGTCCATATGTCTTTTTGTTTGTTTTTCAGTCATTAACAGTATTTGTACTACGAAAATGACTGCATCTACTTATATGAATGTAATTTAGTAGGAATATGTAATTTATATGTCACTAGCTGTCCCGGCAGATGTCGTCCTGCCCGAAAAATCTTCAATCGATATGCCGAGAGCAGCGTCACCTACCGAGCCAATTGTGAACCAACGCTGAAACCTTCTTTGGCTCATGCACAACAACTTTGCTAAAGATCATCACATGATCAAATGTATAGTTTACGATTCTATAAAGGACATACAGACGAACATTCATTTTTATGTATAAGAAGATAATACAATGATGTTATTATATACATTAGCCGTTGTTAACATTTTTTCCAGTATAGATTATCTTTAATCAGATTTAAAGTCATATCGATATTATTAACGTAAAAATTGGGTAATTTTGAATGGTAGAGCTTGAAAAATACTTTCTACAAAAATTTGTTTGAACGAGATTAGTTGAGTATTTAAGATACCGGCTATTTTTGATTGGATATCTTATTAGGGTATTATAGCTGTAGGATACGCCGTTTATCCTTAAAAGTTCTTCCTTAAGATCTATAAATATAGGTTGAATATTATGTTGCTGCTGCTAGTGTACCAATGAGGATAGTGTACTCCTCGCTAACTTGAGTCGAGTTAAGATAAGGAACACCGAAAGTTATGCACGAAACTATACAGTACATAATGTTAGTAGATACCTGCTCCTTCAAGAAGTTACATTAGCTAATTTCTGTAGTATAACTAAAGTTTTTTGAACTAAAACTTCTTTATTATCGTTGTGATATGAAACTTGATGAAAGGAAAATAAAGCGATACCAAAAGGAGATATTTAATAATTTTAACATTATGCACATAAAGATAGAGTTGAAAATATTGTTACGAGCTACACAGGACTCGAATTAAAATGCCGTTGGAGTTACTATAGAGTTTATTAGAACTGTACAAACACGTATAAAACAGGTACAAATATACTGGATACAACCAGTAACACTGCACGATTTAAAAACACGCGTCCGTCACTATATCACTAATCGAAAGTATTACACACGTCTTGCTAGTATCGTTATCGTCGCGTGACTGCCCCACCCCTCCGTTCGGGCATTGTTTTATACTAAACTGTATAATACCGACAAAGGGGCCGAGTTCACTGAGTTAATCCGCATATCTGGCAAGCTTCGACGCAATGCAATAAAAATAACGATTAGTTTGACACTAATGACGGCCATAAAATAAGTACGATGTTTTTAAATTTTAAATACGAAGTAAGTAAAAGAACTCCGAATGCAGGAAAGGCAATAAACTGCGTTTTACGACAGCCAGGTGTTCGTTCTTTGTCGGTATGTAACAATATGTTAAAATTTTGAAGTTCATAAATCAAATTAAAACTAGAGCTTTTGTTTCCTATTTTAGTTATCATAAGCCTCTCGTATCATTTGTTCAAAGTGAATACATGGAATCTGAATAATATGTATTATAAAATATCTTAAATATGTAACATATTAAATGTAATATTTTGCGTTAAAATGTAAAATATTTTTTGAGCTTGGTAAAAATATTATAAAAATAATTAACTTTATAATTACCCTAATACATTCATACCCTAATACATACAATCTATATTTATCTCATTCTCGCGTAGGCTATAACTTTTTTGAACTTTCTGGCGTGTGTGAACTGCACACACGCAATTTTTTATTATGTTTATACAGGTTTGCGTTAACTGATATTGCACCTGATATTACGTGAAAGTGCGGTCTAGCATGGACCACGCTTATATAGAAAATACAAAGTTAATACGAGACTTGAAAACACCTGAATTGTATTTTTCAGGAAATATTACGACGGTAAGTAGTTCCTCCTGTTCACTCCTCAGTGGTGCGTATTATAAAGGTGGAAGAATAGCGCTTCGTCTGCTTGGTTGGTGGTATTTCCACCACATATCAATGGCATGAGCTCTTCGTCTACTTTTTCCATGGTATAGGTAAAGGTGAAAGGGAAATAAATCACAAAATCGTTTTGCCAAGATGCCTTAAGACATGATTGTTCTCTAAAAATATACTCCCCTTTTCTACGATTATACTTAATTATTATAATTAAATTTAAATTCTTCGTTCTACATCAGGTGGTAGCGTATTAGCCCGACGGACTACCACCCCTGATCCAGAGTATTCCGCCTTAAGATCATTGACCTGTATTCTGGAACTAGGTAGTATCCCTTAATAAGTAATAAAAAATATAGTGTTAAGACCAAAATGTAAATAATTTAAAATTAAATATAAATGGGCATTATCATTATAATAACGATCCCTGCAACTTGTTTTACGGTAATGAATTATATTGAAACGAAAGTAGATACTTTGTATGTAAGTAATACAAGCACCTTTTTAAATTCATATATACATAATAATATATACGTGATCATAACGCAAACATTCAACAACCTTTTTAACCTAAAATAATTAACCAAGTATGCGTCTGCCCCGTATATAGAAAGGTTCCGTTGAGATAAACGTTTGTTAATTCCGTCATTTCGTTACGAAATCCAAAAAAGTATGGTTTCGAAAAATCTCATGTATCGAAAAAAATTAAAAGGATTTTACGTTTTGAAATGTAATGGCGTTTTTATCCACTTTAAGAACTTGAAGTTTTATTGCCTTTTTTATCTTTAAAGGGTCAACACAGTTAAAGACTTTAAGGAACAACATTATTTTATTTTATTTTATTGCATTGCTAAACTCAAGGAGACAGGCAGACGGCCTGGTGGCCTGGTGGATAGCGGTTTCCATCGTCTATGGACATTTGTAACACCAAAGGTGCTATCAATGTGCTGCTGCTCTCTGAAGGAAGACTGGAACCTGGCCACTAATGCTGGAACACAACCCAAAGTTGTTATGGTGGCATACACTAGACCAAGGGTGGTAGCTATCCAGATGGGTAAATACCCTACCACCTGGTTGTGGGTTGTTTTGTCGCATCTCACGACAGGCCGCCCGGTCGCAGGAAATTGTATTAGTATTAGTGTAGTGCCGTAAATAGGGCGGTGCCACCGGTGCCCAGGCACAGGGTGTATACTCTGGGGCGCGCAACAATGGCCAGACCAGGCAGGACTATTAGTTTGTCGGTTTGCTTCTTATAAGTTCCCGCTGCGCCCCTAGTGCTCGATTCCAATAAATACATACCTACAAGCCCGTATAATCAAAAACGGCTGTTAAATTAGACAAATATCGCACTTATTTTTTTTGCAGAGCAAGAGCGTACTTGTGGTCTAGTTCTTTGGAAAAAAAAGATTTTTCTTTCAAAATATTTGATAATTGGTCCACCAACACCAAGGTCCTTATGTGTTATTTACTCACCCTGAATGAAATAAAGTAGGCCTAGACATAGCATTCCTCTAGTTAGGGTACCTATAATATTGTTAGACGCCGACAAAGTGAATGCACAACTGCTGTTTATTACCTTTCCCGCATTTCCACGTCTTTCGTTTACTTTTTGTTTAAAATTTGTAATAAAAAAACATCCTATTGCTATTGTACTCATTTATGGCCGCAGTTGTGCGGCTTACGTTTTCTTGGAAAAATTCAGTCCACGCGGTCGATTGTTGTATTGAATAGTTTAGTATAAAACAATGCCCAAACGGAGAGGTGAGGCAGTCAAGCGAGGATTACGATACGAGCAAGACGTGTACATTCGATAAGCTATATAGTGACGGACTTTGCGCGTGTTATTTAATCGTGCAGTTTGTACTAACTGTGTCCAGTTATATTTGTACTTTAAGTGTTTGTAAAGTTCTAATAAATTCTATAGTAATTTCAACGGCATTTTAATTTGAATCCCGCACTGGTAACAATATCTAAAACAAAGGCGCAGTTTATCATTACAAACAAATTTAAATTGTGCGTCGTTTAGTATTTGTAAATTTAAGGCTATTATAGGTATAATTTTAAGATTAAAATATTAGTGATTATAACAATATAACATTTTCCAAATAGTATGTAGGTTTATAATATAACATTAAAAAAAATTGTACGCCCAACCGGCAAAAAACATGTGCTCAATGTATAACAACAAGACCTATTGTAAAACCATGTTTTTATACAATAAATTATTTTGATTTGATTTGATTTGATAGAAGCTCGCATAGGGTGCATAAAAGGCTATTTACGGCATTGCACTCGAGTTACTATCATCACATCATCACCACATTCCATCATTATCATCATCATCCTCTCACTATCACCATTTGTACGGATATCATGCCGTAGCCCGTACTCCAATATAAACTATTTTTTTTATTCATGGACATCATGATGGATGGGTATAAAAATATATAAGGGTTGCGTTTTTGCTAAAACGTTTACGGAACCCTATGATTAAAACTTATATAATTGCTATTTTACATATAAATTACTCATTATGACTATACGTATAAAGTCACAATAATCGTACGTAACATTTATGAGTTTAGATAATAGTCTTAAAATAAATTATCATGTAATTATAAGGTAATGTAATAGATATTACATCAGATTATAACAATATTGTTACGAGCGTGAGACTTGAATTCAAATGCCGTTGGAATTGCTAGAGAATTTATTAGAACTTTAGAAACACGTATAACACAGGTACAAATATAACTAGACGCAACCAGTACAAACTGCACGATTCAATAACACGCGCAAAGTCCGTCACTATATAGCTTATCGAATGTACACGTCTTGCTTTGATCGTGGTTCTCGCTAGACTGCCTCATCCCCCCCTCCCCCCGTTCGGTTATTGTTTTATACTAAACTGTACAAAACAACAATGGACCGCGTGGACTGAATTTTCCGAGAAACCGTAATCTGCACACCTGCGACGGGTAAAAAAGTGCAATAACCATAGGCTATTGTCTAATTGCAAACTTTAAACACAAAGTAAACAAAAGAAGTCAAAATGCGCTAAAGGTAACCAGGTGTGCATTCCCTTTGTCGGCATGTAACAATATTATCAGCTTAGTCGTGGTGGTGTAATGGCTAGCGCACGCATCCTAAACTCAAAGGGTGCGGGTTCGATCCTGGCAGGAACGCATGCACCACTTAGGCAGTTTTCTGACCTGATTTGCGTATCGTTACAATTACCACGTGCTAACAACGGTGGAGCAAATCATCGTGATGCAACCTGCACATCGAGAAAACCAATATGTCAAACCTACCAAGTCGCCTTGAACAAGCGCGACGGGTATACTGTCCCTTCTCCTACAGTGGGAGGTCCGAACCCAGCAGTGGGACAGTTATGGGCTCTTATTATATAACCATATTATTAACGATTCAAAGTTCAGTGTAAAGTGAGAAGAAAGGAGGTAAAGAAAATATTAGTTGAAAATTAATTCTTCATAAAGTCATATTAATTGAGCCTAACACAGTGAGAGATAATACTTTATTGCACACCAAATATACAATTACAAAAACAGACCATATTTACTATATTTTCTAAGCAATACAATAGGGGCTCATCGCTCAAAACCATCTCTTATAGGCAACCTAAATCAAAATAATAATAATCAGGCACTGTGGGTGGTGCAAGAAAAACGTAATTGATAACTAAATACTTAAACTAATTTAAGAATTGAATATACAAATAAATACATTATATACAATAATATTTCAAAATGCATAAATGTTATTAAAATAAATGTATTAGCATGCTTATATTGTGTTAATAAGACATGGCTATTTGTGGAGAAATAGTGTTCACTGAGTAAATTTCTAAATGTTGGTAAGGATTTGGCCTCTCTGACAGTAAGTAATATTCCAAAGTTCCAAGGACAGCCTGCACTGTATAAGAATTATGACACCTGCAAAATCTTCAACCTATTATGATAGGATGAAGTGTGTGCAGGTGTCATAAGTATTCGGTATTTATCAGAGCGCGAATTGCGGACAGTGGATAGGCGAAGGAAGTGGCACTAAGTATAGCGACACACCTACGAAATGATCCGCTTGGAAAGTTCGCCGACGGAAGGATCGGCGCTAATCTGTACGCGACGAAACACGACAGAAATTTTGCTGATGTGTCATAGATTATTTAAAAAACATTGCGAACATATTTAGCCGAACTACCTGCTGTAGAACGTGGCTGCCGAACTATAAAACATCAGCGGAATTTAGTTCGTATCATCAGCCACAGGCTCAAACGCTGCAGGGCGCGCCGTCCTCCGGACTACGTCGCGGAGAATGGACTCGTGGGCGAGTTTAGGGAGGCCAGAAAGGCCATTTCGATTGCAATACTGCAAGCGAAAGCCCGGGCTCGGGCCGAGCTCCTCGAGACGCTCGATCGGGACCCTTGGGGGCGTCCGTACCGTGTGGCCCGCAACACGTTGTGGCCTTGCACTTCCACGGTCACGGAAACGCTCGAACCCGAGGTGCTCCGGTCGGTTATCGACGGGCTCTTCCCGGATCCGGGGAACTTCACTCCCCCCAGTATGGGTCCACACGTTCCCTACACCCCCTCAGACGAGGAGCCTCACTCCATCTCCGAGGAGGAATTAGACGATGCCCTGGACTGACTCCGGGGCAGGAAGACGGCACCAGGACCCGACGGGGTCCCAGGTCGTCTCCTCTTCCTGGCCGCTAAACATCTATGCAGCCAGCTGCGGGAACTGTTCGAAGCCTGTATTCGCGCAGGTCGGTTCCCGTCGCAATGGAAGGAGGGACGTTTGTGCCTGATTCCCAAGGAAGGTCGGCCTTCCAACGATTCGTCCGCCTACAGGCCCATAGTACTGCTGAACGAGGTCGCCAAGGTCTTCGAAAAGATCTTGGCGGCGCGGCTCGTGAAGCATCTCGACAATATGGAGCCGGGGCTATCAGAAACGCAGTTCGGGTTTCGTCGGAGGCGCTCCACTATGAACGCTTTCGAGACGCTGCGAACGGTAACGGACGACGCCGTCCAAGCAAAGGATGTCGTTCTTGCGGTGTCGCTAGACATAGCGAACGCCTTTAACAGCCTCCCTCACGAGACGATCAGGGAGGGGCTCCGCGCGCATAGAATCCCCCCGTACCTCGCGAGGCTGTTGGGCGCGTCCCTGCAGGATCGGCATGTCCTTTGGGAGGGTGGCGAGTCCGGAAATCTCGCGTTAGGTCGGCGACGCGTCGTGTGCGGCGTTCTACAGGGATCGGTCCTTGGACCGATCCTTTGGAACGTAGGCTATGACTGGATCCTTCGGATTCCAGTCAGGCCCGGGGTAGGGCTGATCTGCTTTGCGGACGACACCCTACTCACGGCACGAGCCGCGTCTTTTGCGGAATCCGTGGACGTCGCCAACGCCGGGCTGGCGACAGTAGTAGATCGAATAGCTAGGCTGGGACTGAGGGTCTCCCCCGCGAAGGCGGAGGCCCTCATGTTCCATAGGAAGTTTCGTAATCCCCCCCCCGGACTTGTCCGTTACAGTCCAGGGGGTGGCAATCAGAGTAGGGCCCAAGATGAAATACCTGGGGCTAGTTTTTGATGGGAAATGGCTGTTCAAAGCACACTTTGAGCAGCTAAATCCCAAACTCGTCAAATCCGCGGGCGCCCTCTCTCGGCTGCTTCCCAACGTGGGGGGCCCGGGAGGGGCGACACGGAAACTATACTCTGGCATCCTGAGAAGCATGGCGCTGTACGGTGCACCTGTCTGGTCCATTGCACTTCACCGCCACAATAGAACTCTGCTGCACCGGGCGCAGCAGGTTCTGGCCGTGAGGACCATACGGGGGTATCGCACAGTGTCGCGGACGGCGGCCACCCTTCTGGCAGGCGATCCGCCCTGGCATCTCCATGCGGACGTCCTGACAGCGGTGCGTCGCACCCGGCAGGATGCCCTAGCTAGAGGCCTGACCTTCTGTCAGGTCGAAATCGAGGCGATCAGGAAGCGGGAAACCGCTTCCATGATAGCCGTCTGGTCTCAAGAGCTCGAGAGCCCTGCGGCCGGCGACTACACGGTGGACGCAATCAGGCCACAGCTGATGGAATGGGTCAACCGCACCAGCGGCACCCTGACCTTCAGGACGACGCAGATACTAACCGGATACGGGTGTTTCGATAAGTATCTGTATCGCATTGTGGGCTGCTTGCCTTCTCCGGACTGTCGCCAGTGCGGCGCACCCGACACGGCGCTTCATACGCTAGTCGAGTGCGCCGCATGGGCGCCGCAGCGCTTCGACCTTGAGACACAAGTAGGTCCGGTTGACTCGCTCTGCGACCTGGTTAAGGCCATGTTGCAGAGCAGCGACAACTGGGAGGCTGCGGTTACTTTTTGCGAGGCAGTAATGTCTCTCAAGGAGGCCGCAGAACGCGACAGGGAAAGAAGTCCTGCAGCGCGTGCTAATGCGTCTACTCTAGGTTGCCGGCCTTCAGCTGGCACCCGGAGAGGCAGGTACGCGCACTACTTCCCGCCCTGAGTTAGGTTCCGTTACGGGGGGCCCTTAGCGAGCTAGGAAAGCAAGGGACCATCGACCCCCGTCAACGAAGTGGGGTGTGTTCTCCCAGGGCACACTACAGGCACTTTGTTGCGCTGGATCGGCTGGACGTAACTACGTTCTAAGTCTCAGCCTTTCCTTCACAAACTAAAGCGCAGGGTCGACAGGGAGGAGGGGGTTTTTAGTGGGTATTGGGGTTGCTCGCTCGTGTAGCAACGCTCGGAGTCTCCACACTATTCTGAAATCGTCGATCCCGGACGGAGCACTGTCAAGAGCATACTATTGCTGCAGTGTTATTGCCCCCGACCGACGCGTGTCGTTCCCTAGCAACGACCCAGTTTGTGCGTAAATCGGTTAAACATTTTCCCTCGCCTCAAAACAAAAACAAAAAAAAGCGGAATTTCCGCCGCGTTATGCCGCGTACGATCCTTCAGTCGCAGAATATTCCGCGCGGTACGTTACGCGGGTGTGTTGCTATACTTATCATATTATCTCATCTTAGATTTTAAACGAGCAATTTTTGTTTATTTTAATACAAGTACACCTACGTCTTATCTCGTTGATCTTGGAAACGGCTCCAACGATTTCGATCAACCTTTTTTTATTTGGATAATTTAGCAGAGCGCACGTCTGCCGGCAATGCGTTCCAAAGTTGCACGGCACAAACAAAGAACGATCGTGCGTAAATCTCCGTGGTATGTAAAGGAGTCCTCAGCCGCAACTTCTCTGATGATCTCAGGGGTCTTGAATCACTGTGGAAGAACTGGAAGCGTTCTTTAAGATAGGGCGGAGTACGAGGATCAAACAATACATTATAAAGAAGAGACAGAACATGAGCATTACGGCGAAGTCGAATTGGTAGAGCTTTAGTAGTGGAGCTTTTTACGATATTCGGATATGTGATCATATTTTCGTAATCCAAATATGAATCGTATACAGAAATTTTGAAGTCGCTCAAGTTTATCTAATTGGCTTTGGTTAAGATCGAGATAGCTGACGTCACCATAATCAAGTATTGGGAGAAGGAGGGATTGCGCAAGCGCTACTTTAGTGCTGTACGGTAGAAAATATTTCAGACGACGTAAAGAAGCAGCGGATGCAAATATTTTCTGGCTTATTTTTTGTAGCTGAGGGCCCCAGGATAGTGATTTGTCAAAATAAATGGTATAATAAACAGATGGTCCACCTGATTGAAAGCCATTACCATCGCCTACGGACATTTGTAACACCAAAGGTGCTGATACAATAACGCTGCGGCTCTCTTAAAGGAAACTGGTTTGTTGTGTGATATAAGCTGCTTCGTGTGTGCAAGAATATTCTAGTTTATTATATTCTATTCGATAATCAGGGTTGATATTGACCTTATAGACGGCGTTGGGGATTGTTTTACCTTAATTTTTCATTACTGTATGTAGTGTGTGGTACACGCGTGCGCGTCGCTGACCAAATGGTAGATGATAGTGATGTGCTAATTAATTGATATGGTGTCTAGTGATGTGCATTAACAGACGATTAACAGAGTATTATTTATCTATAAATTTTGTGAATTTTTATCAAAGTTAATAGGCTAATCTTATAATACACAATATGTAAATAAAAATTATTGCCGTGAATGTGATTTACGATTTTCTGTCTCTTTTATAATTAAGTATATATGTTACGGTAAATCTGATTAATTGAAAATTATTAATAATTATCTATTATTATTAATAATAACCGAAAGTCGAGGTTAAAGTGATAAATTAATCACATTTGTCGGTTTTTATTAATAATTTAACCCTAGTAGTGATAAATGTAATAAGTGGCCAAGGGTTGCGGGGCGGGGCGTTGTGTGCGACATGTTGGATATCATTTGTTAGACATATTTACACTTGAGATATAAAATTAATTTTGGATGGTTATAAAAAAATAACCACGAAGGCTAAGGCGGGTGCTCCGCTTCGCTTCGCACCCGCCTTAGCCTTCTAACCTATATTAAAAAAGTTCGAATTTGTGCATAATAAATAAATGTGCCGTGTATCTATACCCATAATTTTATAATCTTTACCTATACCTACAGACTGTGTTTAATATTAAAAATAAATACCTGCTGGTCAAAAAAAAAATGGGTTTTTCATTTATTTTATAACTTTTACCAATATGTGTCGTGAATTATTAATAATTACTACTAAAAGTAATAAATTTCGATCGTTTATTCACATTTACCAAAACATGTGGTTATTAATAATAATAATAGATAATTATTAATAATTTTCAATTAATCAGATTTACCGTAACATATACATACTTTAAATGTATGATGTGTAGTTATTTAATCGTATTTTCCTTTCTGTGTGTACATAAATTTGCGACAATAAACATATTTTCTTTCTTTCAAATCGTTTTGACCACTGGTTTTAGTAGCTATGGAGATATAATCTACTTACGTATTGTGTATTTTTTGTCTGAATGCCTCGAGGTTCTAGTCGTTTGCGAAGCTCGTCTCTTGTATCTCATAATGAACTCTGGAAAAAAGAAATAAAATTAACTGCATGTTTGTGTCAATTTAAAACATATTTTAAGGAATTTATGCAGGATATACAGGATTTTCAATAAATTTTCTGCTTGAATGTGACCAAGCCTAATCCATTGGAAGCTCCCCACACTCGTCATTGTATTGAGCCTGTACCGCCTTTATGTCATAAACGACATTTGGACCTAAATATGTTTTTTGTTCCAAAAGGTATTTTAAACTATTTTATTGTTTTAAGACTTTCAAGTTTTGATTCATTAGGGTAAACAAACTAAAACTGAAAGTCTTAAATCAAAATAATAATTTAAAATACCATTGGCAACAAAAATATATAACTAAGGTCCAAATTTTGCTTACGATAAAATGGTGGTAAAGGCTCTGTATTAAATATTATTGTAAGCAATCCACTAAGCAAAGAAGCTTAATTATTATTTGATATTTATTTCCGACTTTTCAGCCACTTTTTAATAACCATTTTTTCAATTTAATGATTTAAAATGAACACGTTTTTAAATTGCATGAGTTCAGCTGACAGGCTGCAGACGGCCCACTTGATGGAAAGCGGTTACCATCACCTACGAACATTTGTAACTCCAAAAGTACTACCATGTGCTGCCACTTTCTAAATGGAGACTGGAATCTGGCCATTAATGCCAGAACACAACTCTAGGTTGTTATAGCGGCAGTATAGTCTAGACCATGGATAGTAGCCACCCAGACGGGCAAATACCCTATCACGTGGCTATGGGTTATTTTGTCGTCTCTTACAATAGGCCGCCCAGCCGCGAAAAATGTATTCTTTTTCCGTTCCTGGACGAATAGATTATAATGAATAATTATAATTAGTTGCGGGTAGACTAAATAATAGTTTTAACATTACTCATTGACATTTGACATCTTTCTTCTAAGGACGGGTTTGGGACTTCCAACGCAAAGGCAGGTCTCCATTCTGTCTACATTAACGCTAGCAAAGCCTCGGCCAAGAGCTAGTATACCTATGTACTTATAAGCCCAACGCGAACGATGTCGCCGGCGCAAGTATTGCTGCTTATTTTTACGTTTTGTTCTCATATTTCAACCACGCAACGATCATACAATTAACTAATTTAAAAAAAATCGTTTCTTTCATCTAAATCTTAATTGGATTTATGATTCCTCTTAATTATCTGCATAATTTTTAATTACCATTATACATTACTAAAGAGGATAAGCAATTATGTTTATATAATTTTTTGTAGTTATGAATATGTAGGAGTAAGTATATAATCATCACAAGTTAAATCTCGGCTGCGATCTAAACGCCCGCCATGATGTCAGGAGTTTGCTTTCTTCATTATTCTATTTCTCGTCCCATGGTCTTAAGTACTCCTTATTATTATACTATAATCTCTAACGAGCTAAATGACTTTAAGTCAGCACGTTTTAGCCTTGGGGAAGGGTTAATGCCACCGAAATGGGGGCGCGCCGGTGTTCCGCGCCCTTACTTCCTTCCTCCCGTGGGGCACATTACAATCTGCCCCACGCACAGATAGATTATAAGGCGTCGCAGGGGGCTTACCACCCCCGGCAGTGAAACACCGATTGCCAGGGCTTACAGAGCGGCATGCCCATAAAGCCGTAACCCTGGCATAAGGGCGAAGGACAGAACACCGAGGTGTTTTAGTGGGTAGCCCCGACCGACCGACCAATAGACCGTCCTGCTTTCGGTGCTAATGCCACTCCAACGTGGCGAATCCCACACTCCCTAGAATATTAGATATTCCTCAAACGGATTTCACCTCGTTGAAAAAGCTTCCTCTACCAGGATTTTTCGGAGACAATTTTTCCAGGAAGCTTCATCGATAATAAAATAAAATTCGATAGTTTTGTGGTATAACAATAAATCTATCAATTTAGTGCCTTTTACGAAAAATCTTAAGGGAATAAATTTCATGCTTAAATCATAAAACACCGTTGACGAATGTGGAATATATTTTGTCCTCATACATATAAAACTCCCGCGAAATTTGTAATATGTACGTTGCGGGTAATATTCCAAATTAAATAGGAATGCTGCTAATTCGCTAATTAGTAGTAGGTAGTATAAGCTATTATAAATGAATATGACCGTCTTATAAATGAAATTCAATTTATTTTAACTCACCTTTCACTGCTAAAGTTATTTGTTCAATTTTATTCAACACAGTTTTGTACAAAACTATCTTCACAAAAGATCAACAATGATATGTTTATATAAAAGATACGGTAGATTAACAACAACAATATTATATTCAACAACAATTTTATATGTCTTTAAACACGAAAATAGACCGCGGTAACATTTTTAACAATTATCAAAAAGTCACATGTAATTTCACATAAGAACTTGGGTATTTTGATTCTAACAAATAACCTATTTTAATTTAAGTTATTATTTCGTACGTTTTCATTCATAATTATTATTTAAAAAGGTAATTTCTGTTTTAAAATTTCGCTTGATATTTCGTAATTTTGACGTTTGGCTAATGTTGCCATTAAATAAAATGAAATGCCATTAATTTTATAGCTGATATAAAACAAAGTGATGATTGCGGCTTTCTCAATTTGTAATAACATTGTATAAGATATTAATATGAATTCTGATTTATGAGTAATGCAATTTGTACCACTACTGTGTGGGAATCAAAGTATATTCAATCATTATAAAAATATTGGGGTTAAAATGGCTATTTTTGCAGTATCGTATTAAGGACACTACTAAAGATCAAAGTGATGAAAATCTTGTGACGACCAATTATCTAGATTTGCGATATGATACTGCTAATTTGGTTTTGAAACGGTTACTTTTTCTGTAGCAAAGACAGCTGTTCAAATGGATGCCGCTGTCACCTTTCCATCATTGTACAACTCATCGGTGACTGAGTGTTCATCCACACTTCTTGAATAAAGAACTCACCCACTGCACATGATTCTGACTTCTTTTCGCTGGACTTGTGCAAGTTGTGGACTGGACTCCTACGGTTTTCTCGAGCGCTATAATATGGGCTCTGAAAAAATGCGTATACAAGTATTTAAACTCTTAACCAGATAGGCTATTTCTTAGTGCAGAAGATATCCATAGAGGACCATTCATTTCTTTTTTAGACACCAGTGGTTTATGAGGATTTATAAAATTCGACAACGACTTTGAGCCTGTTTTTAATTCAATACAGTAATTTTCTTTACTATAATAGCGTATAATTATTGTAACAATATTAACATAAGATCAGGAATGTTTCTGCGTGTCCTGCCATTCGCCAATCAAACCGACTTTATTAGATTAACACACTATTTGAATTTTGCAATGATTTCTCAGGGACAATCAAGAGAACAACCACGACTTTAATTAATAACTTAATTACTAGTGTATAATTCAATAACATTTCAATTTACTCGTCGTGATTTCAGATATTCATAATATTATAATTGTTATAAAATTAAGAATACACTAAATACAAGGTCTATTAATTGTCAAATATCATTTAACTATTTGATTGACGAACTAACGAACAAGATTTTTTGTTTTAGTAAGCATACTTTTATTCTACTTCCTAGTAATCAACAGTCATAACGGAAAATTACTGTATTTTGCTTATATAATGGTTAGATACTTTTAATTTCTTACATTGTTTACTTTGGCAATTGTACCAATGTGCATGTTTTATATTGCGATCAACAAAATTAAATCTATATTATTATTTTATACAACAGAATCAAGACAAATTTATATCTCATACTAATTTATACCCAAATGTCTCACAAACTTCTCTGATTCATCTTGGTTGTGTGAAAGAAATTGCTTTTAGTGATAAAACCGCCGATTGCTTTCTGTACTTATGTGTCTTGAGTGTATCTTAATGGTGCGCAATAAAATATATTCTTTTCTAGTCTAATGATTCGTTTATAACTCAAATATCTGTTTACAATTATTATTTGAGACATAATATTTTATGGGGGCAAGGATGACATGATGATTTATAGTGTGATAGACGACGTATAACAGAATCGAGGAATATAGAAGAAAAATACATATTGTACCGACCCCAAATAACTGAGAGAAAGAGAAAATGAAGAAAGTAGGAAATAACAAATTAATTGCAATTTCAGCGTTAATTCTACAAACAACATTCCTTTTTATTAATTTAGTTTATCGCCATCAGAAAATAATAAGACCACTATCATCAAAATGACAAATAAAAACAGTATATGTTATTCTAGTACTTCATCTAGCCAAATTTGATTTGTGTACAGCGTGTAGGTATAATACATCATTCTAAAATTAGAACCATTTTTAGTAAAATTTACAATTTTAAAGACAAAAACATTATTTTTAATATAAATGCTTTTCCAAATTTATTCCCAATAAATTTCTCTGATATGTAGCGGAATATTACTTAACGACAGGCAACACAGGCCTACGCATGCGTACGAAAAATATGGATTCGCGCCAGATGTTCCCCGCGAGTTTTGGTACTTTTATTGATCTGTGAGTGAGACGGTAATGCATTCTTCATTACCAATCATATATTGGCCTCTTTTAGAATAGGCAGGTCTTTATATAGATGTAGGTTACCTTGACCTCTTGCTAAAGTTTATTTTCTCTTCTTCTGAGTCGTTCCCTCGCTGCTGAGGGCCGTGAATACTTGCTCTCTCCTCCACCGAGATCGGTTTTGAGCACGGTGGAAGGTTGAATTTATTGGCATGTCCAGTTGGTAAGCAACCTGGTCAATGCATCTATTTATAGATCTACAACTTTCCCAGTGACTGCAAGTCTGTCCCTATTATCTGGGTTCTTGCGGGCTACATAGCCAAAGTACTTCAGTTTCCGTTGTCGACATACTGTTGATAACCTCTGGTGATCTCCAATCTCAAGCTCTTTAACACCAAAGCTTATAATTAAAGGCGATTTTCTGGTATCAGCCATTCAACTTCCTATTTTCACGAGGAGGAATCCCTTTACGGGTACGCCGCACGGAAACTAACAGCGGAAGTAGTGTGGGATTTGCCAGTCTGGTGGTCGCCGTATTGTCTACTCAAACTGCTCGGTGGTCTTACCATGTGTCGTGGCTACGGTACTAAGGAGGTATTCGACTTCCTAATATTATTGCTATTGTATACTTAACTTTTGTTACGCAGTCTAGCCGGACATAGACCGACTGTTTCCTCCAAGCAAGCTCTGCATAGTGGGCTGTCAGTGACACCTACATTGAAAAAATGCCTCTTAAAATTACCATGTCCAATGGCTGCACTAATAACTAGTCCTAGCCGGGGTCGACTTAGCTTGAGAATCGTCCTGGACAAACGCAAGTTGGGTTGGGATAATCTCAACTTGGCTTGTTTGTATTCTTTCAGGTTGTTGCAAAATTGTTGCTTAATCCCTTTGTCCTTTGGTTAATGTATTTTTAACACAGATCCTTAAAAATCGTCAAAAAGTGGACAACAAAAATTTCAGGAGAACCTCGCTAAAGCACAGGAACTGCCTTTATGTACTCAGGTTCTCGCTTTAAGTGTGTTGATCTGACGTATGTTGTATGTAAATCCAATGAGGGCTTACGAATTCCATTTCTACGGTCGTTGATACAAAATCTAGTAGTCAATGTCCTTAGAAATGTTTCCATCAGTTTCAAAATGTATCGATTAATCTAAATTAAATTTGCCATAAAATTGATTACTTACATTGATGAAAGAAAATTTAGATACGGTATGTTTTTCCTAATTTAAGACATTGCGTAGTGAAACCATTAGTCAATAGCATTAGGCTCTTTATTATTGAAGATGAAACTCAGAGCAGTTATTTATAGTTAGGTAATGTTGTTGTTAGCGTCGGGGAATATATTTTCTTGCGACACCATACTCGGGTCAATACGGGGCAAGGCCAAATGCATTTGTGTGGGACTCTCGGGAAACCGAACTCCGTCCCAAGGGGCGAAACCCGACGCTCTACCCATTAAACCTGCGTGCCTTACTGCACTGTGCTAGCACTCCACGGGATTTAGAAGAGTGTTACTGCACCGTGACGCCCTCGTGCGCAGAACTTAGTATTAGACGATGCTATATTAACCTTGACTAGCTTACTACCGACCTTATTAAATACCGTAAGCTCTCACAGAAGAAGCGTAAACCGGTAAGCCTTGAGGTGATAATGTTTTTTACGATCAGTCAGAATTCCGATGGTCCACTTCCTTCTTCATTTATTCTAACTTTCCTATGCAATCTATCTATCTATCCCATGTTCTTTATCACACTCTCCCTGTCTAATCCATCTATGTGATGGAAAGTGGTTATAGTCGCCTATATAATTATATATGTTGGAATCTCCAACAAACAGTTTTCATTTGTTTGGTGCGGCATAGTACTGGCCACCAAATATCCTAAATGTTTGAATTTAGAACAAAGATGTTCTGTTGTTTTTTATCTGTATATTTTTCCCTCCATTATTATAAAAAATCGTCGTTATATTCCGCGTGCAGTTTTCTTTAATAATTAAAATATTTACAGTCAACAACAAACTAATATCTAAAGAAGTGTTTAACAATATATTTGCAAAACCAGAGATGCTGCTAATGTGCTCCCGGCTTCGAACGGGCAACTGGAACCTGGCCACTAATATTGAAACACAACTCAAGGTTGTTATGTCGGCGTACTTATGACCAGGGAGGTAACCATCCAGACCAAATGCCTCACCACGTGGCAAATAGCAAACATAAAAAAATGACACAATTATATATTTTTATCCTTGCAGGAACGGAGAAAGAATACGATTCCCTGTAGCCGGGGTGCCTGTCGTAAGAGGCGACAAAACAACCCACAGCCAGGTAGGGTATTTGCCCGTCTGAATAACTACCACCCCTGGTCTAGAGTATGTCCCCGTAACAACTTGATTTGTGTTCCGGAATTAGTGGCCAGGTTACAGACTCCCTTAAGAGAGCAGCAGCGCATCTGTAGCACCTTTGGTGATGCAAATGTCTATAGGTGATGGTAACCGCTTCCATCAGGTGGTCCGTCTGCCTATCTGCCGAACTTATGCAATAATAAAAAATATAGCATAAAGCCGAGTATAAACAGAAGTCATATAATTATCGCAGCACAATAAAGGCAAAGAAATTCACGCATCACAAAACGTGTGCCATTATTATGTTACGTTACATTACCGAAGCACATTGACACAACGCCTTTACGTAAAACTTTTCAACTAGAAAGCGAGCTAAATAATAGAAGTTAACAGATGCAGTGCAGATTGGCTAAAAACGGCCTTCCGCGATTGGTATACTCGTGTCTTATAAAATGTAACTTATTGTTAGATTACCTCTTATACGTATAAGTTATGAGAGGTTTATAGTCCCTTAAAATAGTCAAATAATGTGGCATTGATGCTGGATAATCGCATGCTGAATTTTAATTATGAAAAATACCTTTTTACCCAGCCTATAAACTTCATAAACTATTATGAATTTGAATGAATGGGTTACAATTTTATTATTCTGAAGGCTTCGTTACATAGCGAAACAAATAAAAATATGATCCTACTCTACCTACCTGTCTGTCAGTGTGTATTAGATTTATTTATTTCTGAAACTACTGAGACTAGATATACTAAAGATACATTTTTTTAGTCTTGTTTTAGCAAATGAAGTATGTATGTATAATTATTTTTGAAAATTCAAGACTAAAAAGAAGAACTGAAATTAAAACTTTGAGCAGTATCGTCGAATAAGGTATGTAATGAAAGAGACTATTATTATCGCATATGACCAAATATTTTTACCTATTTTATTATTTTTATTCTTTTAGTTATTTATAAAAATAAAAACCCCGCCCCCTCTTATATTTAGACTTTAAATGCCAAAAATGTTGTAGCAGTACAAATGTTCCTAATAGATTAAAGATATTTTTTCAAGGATAAACGTAGCGACTTCTCAAACATTTATACTCTCGGGTGACAATCGGTGCTTAGTAAACATTCAGATATAAAATCTAAAATTTTGTCTAAGCGCTCCGTTACCCTTAATACTACATAATTATATTTGTGGTCAATAAATGACTCACGTCAAAGTGATACATAGCCAATATAATGAAAATCTGGCGGGTATATTTGAGAACCACCGACGTACTTGTTTAAAGTTTCACCGCAACAAAGGGGTTAAACTTACTCACAGTACAAATGAATATGCGAAGGGACATTAGTATGCGTGAAGTGGAAGAAAAAGTTAGTGACGCAAACTCTTCCTAGGACGTGACTGTTATAATTGCCGTTTTAAGTAGTTGTTTCGAATATTTATGCTAAATGTTTGTAGGAAAAGTAAGAGGGAAAAATCATGTTTTCAGGGTTCCGTAATCACTTTAGGAAAAAAAATCATCATGGCTGACTGAAATCTGTTTATCTCTCTTTGTTTTACAATTCAATTGTATGTTTGTTATGCGATTTTCCGGTCAATCGTGGCCCAAGTGAAGAAAAATATTCGAAACAAACTACTAATTAAAATAAACTACTCATGAGGTGATTATATTGTCACCAAGTCAGTATCTGATGAGTGGACTCTAGGGAAATCGAGAGCAAGCCGTTAGGGGCTCCCTAGACGCTTCGAAATGCAATAATTATATCTTACTTAGCAGTAGAATTTCTACAGACGCTTAAAATATTATTTCTAAAGCTATTCATGCAACTAAAGAGTAGGAAACATTTTTTAAACAATAATAAAACGGGATTCAAACTAAAAACAAAATAAAATCACAGCATCTTGAAGTTGGTGCCAAGTAAAAACGACTTCAAGAAGTTGTAGAAAATGCTTGTTTTTCTTTTTAAGTCAGTTTTGTTTTTGCTAATAAAAATATTCTCAATAACAATTGAATGTATGATGAATGAAAGATATACTCTATCGAGTACATTTTCCATTGCATGGTGTTTATTACAATAATACAATAATTAAATATAACAATTAGGAATAGCACAAAAAAAAGAAAAATAGGGAAAGTCAACACGCTGCTAACTAATCGATGCAAAATTAAGATTACTTCGAATCGTTAAGCAGGTGTTCAAAAGGCTTAAAAATAATTCTTAGTGACATTTTTATTACATTTTTATTTTATGAATACTTGCTTCTAAACTAGTGAAACTATTTACTATAGAAAATTCTATGTAAAATATATTTTAATGAAATGCTTCAATAAAGGACTGACCTGAATGACTATCTGATGGATATTTTTTTTTTTTTTTAAGATTTTATTTAAAAATAACATTGTCTGTATAAAATTTGTTGTAATTATGGATTTTTGTGTCTGCAATAAACAAATTATTATTATTATCTCTAGAGACCACGGGCCATAAAATAATAATAATTATTATTATTAAATCCCCCACTGTCCGTTAACTTTTGAGTATGAGGTTAATATTCTGAAAAAGTCATGATAGTGGAGATTAATAAACTCTCAACACATATTGATTTGAACAAAACCCATTGAGTAGCTACTATTTGAGTCATATGGTATTTTTCACAGTTTTCTTCAACGTTCTGTAGCCAAATGGGAAAGATAGAAGAATACCAGACCTCCTAAATCCTTTACTTTGGGTTAACTGACATATATTTAACGTAAAAAATTAACTACATCAATATTGCAATCTCAATGTTCAATTTGCTTACATGATGTAGTATTTCCTTAAGTTATCGCAACTAGTAGGTACATTCCATTACATTAATTTCATCGATATCATATCCTATTTTCTAAAATCAATTGTAATGTAAAAACTCAGATATTATCATTATCAATTATCACGAGCGTGATACAGATTCGTGTGGCATTCTACTAGGGTCAAGGTGACGTCTGGGGAATACTGTTTGCCGTTCGATGGAACCGCGTCAGTTCTGCGCGCGCGCACCTACAAGCGTCACACGAGGTATGGCCATTTTGTATTATTTTTTACGCGTATTATTTTTTCAAAGTTTAAAATATTTCGCAACAGTCCATGTTTCGTCATGAGTTATTTTTTATATATATTATTATTAATTTCATATCGCTTCTTTGCTTCAATAACGTGAAAAGTTCGACAGTATATAATATATTGCAGATTGACAGCAAAAAAGTTATTTGTTTAGATACAAGTATTTTTAAAGGCTTTTTTTAAAATATTAATTTTCATAATGACACATTATTGGAGCAAA
This sequence comes from Dendrolimus pini, assembly GCA_949752895.1. Classification (NCBI taxonomy): domain Eukaryota; kingdom Metazoa; phylum Arthropoda; class Insecta; order Lepidoptera; family Lasiocampidae; genus Dendrolimus; species Dendrolimus pini. The sequence goes on from OX457143.1 coordinate 5,343,889, forward strand.
GAGGCGATATATCCTAAAATCATGTAAACCACAACACAAATTTTATTTTTAAAATTCCATATATAAATTCTCAATAATTATTGTAATAAATTCATTTGCAAGTTGTTTATTTTGACATTAGTAACATAGACACGTTTTTTAACTTTCAGGAAAGTTTTTATAGTGATGAATGTGCTTTTCAATCTATTAATTTTTTATCGTTCAGTTTTACTGCGTTTTTATAGTTTTGTCATTGACAAAAAGAGTGGTTTAAACTATTTCCAAATACTAAATTGCCAATACTTAACTGTACGTATGTGATAAATCTGAAAACTATATAAACCATTTATATTAATTATAATTAACAATTAATTATTATATTAACTTTAGTGAGGCTTTTAAATATTTAGAAAGAAAATAATGGAGTGTATTTAACCTGTTTTATTTCAAGTTTAAAATGTATAATTGTTGGAAGTTTCTATGAGTTTTTTATTAATAATTAAAATGCTTAGTTTAACAACTTAAAAACTATTTTGGATATTTTAATTCGTTCTACTTCATAAACGTGAAAATATGTTTGATTATTTGTTCAATCTTAATGTACCAGCTGAAGAAACGATTTTTATGAAATCTGACGTGCTATATTACTCATACAATATTATTAGGGCTCAAATTACAAAACGTAAGTAATTTTTCTTTGAATATGCACTGTTTGCTAGAACTCCATTAATTCTTCAAAAGTCATTCTGTAACATTCTTCTGTATAAAACTTAAAAAAAAGAACTTGAGATATAAACAGAATAAGAGAAATATAAAGAAAAACAATCTTTAGCTAGACGTGTTGCTGGGGAGTTTCTTGCCGCTTCTTCTCCTTAACAGCAATAACACGTTGCAAAGCGGTGTACATAGACCAGGAAGTAAAATTAAATTTTAACCTGTATGTATGACCTTCAAAAAGTGTTCTCCACTGGAACTTATTATGAATAAAAACTTTTGAATTGTGAATATATATCCAACACTAGAGTTTTCCCCGCGACTGCGCCGCGTGAAAATTCCTAGGTTTCTCTATGCTACGAACATACAAATTTAAATAGGTGTTTTATGTACATAAACCTTCAATACTTTAGTTTTTTGTTCAATTCATTACAATTATCAATATAGGGTACGTTCCATTAGGAACTCAAACGACCACGTTTATTACCGCGATCCCGTTCCACTTGCTTAACGGCGTTACAATCGTAAACCCAAGTGGAACGGCTATTCGACTCAACTCTTGACATGGGTCGTTGTGAGCGCTGTGTGATCGAAATTAATGACGTTATTAGTGACGTTTTCGTCACGACCACAACGCCACGACCGCAGTCGCCAGATGGAACGGCTAACTGATCATGGGCGTTGAAAGCTACTAATGGAACGCCCTGTAAGTGTAGACAATTGCACAGCAAAACAAAGAAACGTCGCAGCCAACCTGATTTCAAATACATACTAACTAGGTAATGAATGACATGTGGGCAACCAGACAACGTATTTGTTATTGAATTACAGCGATGGTTGTCTACATCGCAATTGAAGCGCCATCTATTTTACTAATCCATCTATTTTAATAAAAAACAACGTCACTTGTCGGGTTAAAATGTACCCTTAGTGTTAATTCGGGTTATAAGCCAGCACTATGTCGAGTGTCAATCATATGCGTTCAGTTTCCATAAAGGATGCGATCGGAACGCCATATTTTTTGCTATTTTTGTCCCACGGAAAAGACATCAGTAGTAAGACAAGTATTCTGAAACAATTCTGAGCAAGACACTTCTTTTCCAAAATGAACTGATAAATCAGACCCCATAGCCAAATTACTTTAAAATTCCTGTCTCTAGTTTTTTCGTATTGAACGTACGCTTACTGACTTGCCGAGTTTTTCACCTTGTACTGAGTTGAGTTTTTATTAAGTACAACAATGATACTTCTTACTAAAATATTAGTCATTCCTAAAACAAGTTGCGACACATAACACAACTTATACAGTATCTTTAAAGTTTCAAATAAGACCATGTGTGAATGAATAGGGGTCGATTTTTTAGACCTCGTCGACCCCCAAAAATTAGTTTTCGTTTATGTCGACCCCTGGGTAACCCATTTTGACTCCAGATAAAACATCTAAAAGCTGTATTTTCGGATTCTGTTGATCCAAATTGGCCCCCAGAATTTTTACCATTTTTAAATTCATTGTATGAACTCGATATATATATACAGAATTATTATATTGTAGACTAGCTTCTGCCCGCAACTTCAACCGCGTGGTGCAGTTTTTTTACTATCCCACGGGAACTTTTTAATTTTTCGGGATCAAAAGTATCCTATATGTTGACCAGGGATATAAGCTACCACCATACAAAATTTCATGTAAATCAGTCCAGTCGTTTCGGAGATTACCCGGTACAAACAGACAAACAGAGAAATAAAAAAATGAAAAAAAAACCTAATTTCGTTCTATTTGACATCCCCCTGACCCGGTTTTTAGCATTTTTTTCAATGTACAGAAATTTGACCTCTACAAATTTATTAGAATATGTAAAGATGTTGTTCTGATATTTGGGCCATTTTTTAGTTGCTGTAATTAATGTAGAGAATGAAATAAAAATATTTTTATTTTATTCTACAATTTTTGGATGATTCACGTTATAATAATAGCGCTGTAACGCATTAGTGATGATAGTAAGCTATTAACAAGTCACTACATATAGGATATATATATATAGATAGAATACCACCATAGATAGATTTTTTGTCGATTTTATCGCGAAACGTAGTCCGACAAGGCACTGATTTTCAGTGTCCACCTCCTAAATCACATGAAACATGTAACAGTTTCGAGGAAAATAATATTTCATCAAAAAATGTAGCTACAAGGTCCTGCAGTGACGCCGATGATATTTCATGGGAGTCGTAGCCAAAAAATTGAATATTTATATTATAAAAAAATTACCTTCCGCCCGCGACTTCGTCCGCGTAGAATAGTTTAAAAAAAAAGGTTTGATCTTAGCGTGATGATATATAGCCTTCCTCGATAAATGGGCTATCTAACACTGAAATATTTTTTCCAATCAGACCAGTAGTTCCTGAGATTAGCGCGTTCAAGCAAACAAACAAACTCTTCAGCTTTATATATTAGTATAAGATGAGGCTATTACAATAAAAATCCATAATGACGCAAAATAAAACTTAAAAGAAACATGAATCAAACAAAATTCCATTTTGTAATAATGAACGCTGCTTGTTTTGACACTTCATTAACCGGCTCACATGAGTCGAATTGTTTTAATACTTGCTAATTAAAGCCTAATTTAGACCAAATTGCTTTATGGAATATTTGTTTTAGAAAACAGTGCTCTAACAACTTTAATTTGATTTACGCTGCTAACCTGTTCCGCCTTATGTTACTATATACCGAATCAACTTTCAAATTTGACATTCACATAATACAACATATCACGTTCAAATTTGAGTAGGAAAATCAATCCATAAATAGCATTGCATCCATTATTTAAAAAAATAACAACTGTCTTCTTATTATCTATTATTTAATAAGCCTTTTTTATATATTCACATTTATCAAATAAATTACAAACTATACAATCATTAACAAGTACATTAAATAAAACTAACTATAATAGGGTATAATTATTAAAGATAAAATATTGGTCCCAAACCACTGTCACTAATAACATTTATTAAAAGGTTATTTAATTTATTACGTACTTTTGATGGATCATCAATAATTCTCTTCTATTTAATAACACAATAATACTAGGGCAATAATTAGGACACTCAACTGTTTTATCTTCTTTAATATAATAAATCTGTAGAGAGCTCGAGTTTTTACAAATAGTTCAAAAAAGAAATAAATCAAGGGAGCTTATTTGGACCAGCTAGTTTCGAAAATACCTCTTAGAATTCTCGTCTCTCTGTCAGAACATCACGTGAAAACTACTGAACGATTTAAATGAACAGAAACAAATCTACACAGATCTCTGGCTTATATCCCGAATCAACATGTTTTAATCCTGGTAAATGTCGTCGTGGATTTGACAAATATAACTGAAAAGATGGCTGGTTGTCATCACATAGGCAAAATGAATTTCTAGTTGGAGCAAGCGACTATTAAAATAATACAAATAACCAGGATAATGACACATTTAGGATCAGTATTTCAGAAGCCAAGCGGTGTTTAAGCCATAACTTTTTATGACTGGCTTTAAAATGTACTGTAATTATGTCAGTGTGTTACATAATCAAGATTTTATACGTGAAAATCTGTAATTGGCTTTGTGTCTCAATTTCAAGGGTTTATTCATGTGTATCAGCTGTAGGTTTACCATCGCTAAATTAATAAACAAACAATTTTTGGCACCGCGGTTGCAATGTTTCAAACGTTAGTTCACCTAGATCATTCAAACGCAGAGGACTCTTAGCTAAGAAATTACACCGTTTCTACGGCAGATAGTATCAAACCATCATGTACACGACTAGAATTTAGTTGGATCTAGCTATGAAAATTTGTCTTGTTTGCTCCAGACACAATAAATAGGAACATATAGCAGAGATTGTTTGGATTGACAACGGGCAGTCGTACGTAGGGTATGGTAGGGTGCACTAGTCAAGTTTTAACTTCTCACCTTTTCTCCTGCTTTACCGCAACCAACACGTGGTGATGAGCGCGTTGTATCTAGCGCAGGGAAGATGTGTTTCTTGATCAGCCGGAGCAATGTATTTGCCGTGTAGAAACGACACGAATTCTTGCGTAGAGCCAAGTCTTTAGAGTCAAGTTTTCTTAGTGCGTACAACAGCCTAAGGTATAAAATTGTCATAACTTCTCCATACAACTACTCCATAGCTTTTAACAAATTTAATCAGTAGTAAGGCAAATCAATGAATAGTGAGATACAAAATCATACATTAGTAATTTTGAATAATATTACATATAATTAAGATTCTGCGACTTACAATACCGTTTTTTACTTCTTGAATCATCGTTGATTGCCATTTACCGCCAAATGTGAATAACCTCTGTGTTGTAAAACAATTATCTTAATAACAGGGTTCACGGTATAATGATTTAACTGACAACGCAACTTTATGTAGGAAGTCACCTCGACAGTGTGACCTTAAGATTACTTCGCCCAACCAGTATGCACATTACTCAGGTAGGTCATTGCACACTTATAGCGGAGATATTAAATCTCGCATATTAAGGCCATGATACGCGCCGGAACATCCTCATTTCCTTCAGACACTATAGATTTTATTTTGTTAGTAGTCACTTATCAGGAAAGTTCCCAAAAGGCTGACAACGTTACCACGTTGTATAGCAGTACTATACCTTTGAGCAAAGTAGACGCCAGCTTTTTGGTCGCGTGAGAAGTCTACCAAAAATTTGGCAACGCCTCGATAGTTTTAAAGCGTTAGGAACCCATCGACCCAGAGTTTCTACCCCAAACGCCACAAATGCGTAAGTATTTCCGATGGCAGCATACTTGCGATGCTGGAGGGCCTCCTGTTCAGTTACAGCAACTGGCACGTAAGATGGAGGTAGAGCACGTAAGATGAAAGATAGGACGCCGCAGCGTCATCGGAAGTAGCATCCCATACTAAGAGGGGGCCCATCTTCCAAGATACTAATGTCATCCCATTCGGTCTCCTGCCATCATTGCAGCACAAGCCGATTGGTTCTAGAATGGCAAGTACCCGGGGTGTTGACAAGAGCATCTTAGTTAGGATGAATTCAGATAGGTACGTTCGGTTTGTGAGTGTAGTAGTGGATTCACTTTCCATTCACAGCTGAAGCCTTAAACTAAGGCAGTAGACCACTTTACGTAAGAAAACATCATCATGACACTTAAATAATGTAATAAAATAGCTCTCTACGTTCATTTTAAAACATTTTGAAACTTTTCGAAATACAATATTTTTAGTAAGGTAACCGTTATAGCTCTTAACGTTATTATTTTTATGATCTTCGTGATGTGTACGCATGATAGACCAGAATTTTATTGCAAAAAATATCTTTTGAATATTGAAAACATAATATGCACCGATCACGTAATAGTTTTGTACAGGTACCTATGTGTATGTATATGACTATACTGGTTTGAAGGTTATAGTAAATTTGTATGATTCGCCCACAACTTCGTACACGTTGGATGGAATAAGCTAATTTATACGTGTCCTAGCAAGCTGAAATCACTCCTCGGAAAGATACCACGGGAGTCCCGGGATATAGTGTCGCAGACTTTACGATCGAGATTTGGCTATCGATCAGTAAAAATATTATATCGATATCCGATTGTTATTACAACCGGGCCCCTTTAAACCTCTCCCAAAAAAAATCTGTGGGATTCCCGAAGTATAAAGTGCCGCAGATTTTATGTCCGGGAATTACTTTTTGCATGACTCCCTAACAAACAATCAAACAATTTAAAAAACTAAAAACTACACTTTTGTAATATTATACATAGATAATAAATCTTTTGTAGTTGGATTATTCAAGGCGGATAAGTGACTGTAATTAGTTATCTTGATTTGCAGGTTTGTTCAAAATTTTCTTCTTTAACCTCTATTTAGTAAATGGAATGAAACCTATACAAATGAGATCTGGAGGGACCTATCTCGTATGTAGAGGCTTTGCATTTACCCAGAAATATTTTCCTGAAATAAATAAATAAAATAAAAATAATTAACAAAAGAAAATTATCGATATTCGAAAACTTGAAAATAGAACGTTTACGTTATGTAAGGTTAACGACCAATTAATTGACTCTAATTACGGCCATTATATTTTATTCCTTACTACCTCTATTTGCCACTTCTCATGCAAAAGATTTGCATGTTGTATTTGTATCTTATGAACCCTGCAAGATATCAAAATGAAACACGAAGTTTTGAGCTGAAATTTCTGTTTTAATCCTTATGATTTTCATTAAATTGATCCTCTCTTTTCTTTCACTTTCTCCTAGTTGTCTGAGGTCGGCAATATTAATTATGTCCTTTACTTCTCTATTCCTCTATTCTGGCATACGTCCTGTGTCACACCACAAATCAAAACGTCATCCTTTAAGCATTCCATCCATCTCTTTTTGATGAGATTTGTACCTATCAATCTTCCAGTTTAATATTTTAATGTCACGTGACTTTCATTTCTCTTCATTACATACCCACTCTAGTCTTCTTCCTCTCAATTTGACTGAAACTCTCTTACTTTTCTTTCGCCTTATCCCAATTATTCAGGGTCAGCACAGTTTGTCTTTTCTCTCTACACTCCTCTGTTCTAACATACATCTTCTGTCACTCCACAAATAATCATATCATCCTTGATTATGACTGACAGACAATAATGAAAATCAGTAAATTATAAATGTATGACCAAGCATTGTATAAACAGTTTTCACTTAAAATTTGGAGTTAATTTTGAAATTACAGATCAAAACAATTTTATTGGTATAGACTATGTTCTAGAAACGAAGGTCATCATGTTATTATCATTGCTGTTAGTACTCCACAAGCATAAAAACTGGTCATGTTTATGATCCGGGCTTTACTTGAAAGCAAACCGGCTTGTCTCTGCATAGGACTTATGACGTAATATGTACACAGATAATAGTTTAAGTCAGATTATCTAAATCTTCTAAACACAGTGGACATTGTCTTGGAAATTTATGTCATATTCAAGTCATAAATATACCAAGATTCCATTTTAAATATTGTATTTTACGTAGGGGAACATTAAAGACTAGGAATATTTATACTCTTTGGCTTTGGAGAAATTTCGGTTCTTCTCTTTATGTTTTATACCGAAATTTTCAGAATGATAACTTCGTCCTTTTTCTCCCGTTACACTTCTCGCCATAATAGGGTGGGCGTTCTTCACTATTTTCTTGTACCTATAGCAGTTACTCTCAAATATGCAGCAGTTCCTAAAACACTTTCTTAATATGTATGTGCACATTAGAAATTCGGAAGGAGCTCGCAGCTTTTCAGAAAGGAGGATTTTTAGACATAGGAATCAAAATATTATGTTCGTCCCTGCAGCACATTTGGTGTTATAAATGTCCATAATATAAGTACACAGAGAGTTTTTTTTATATCCGTATCTTCTCTTCTTCTACTTCTGTGTTGGTAGCAGACCTCCGCTGTGCTGGTAGCAGAACTTGAAGGGACCTCAACTCCTAGCCATCTTTCAGCTGTTAATTACTCATCGATTAAATTATAATTATCTACTTCTACTTAATCTAAAAGCATCTTATTTGAAAATTTGACACTCGTGAAGCCCGCTTCCCTTGTCACTGTCCTGCTTGCTGCCATGAAAGTGGCTATAATAAAAAGAGCCATAAAAGCTTTACAACAAGACCTTTTAAAAGGAACCACAAAGATAAGCCGATATTCATTTCCGTCTTTCGATTTGGATGCATCAACCAAAGTAATCCGTGTAAACATAACCTTGAATAATTTAATTTCATTGAATGCCCTTGTGTCTTTATGCTCATATCAGACGAATCAATCAAATTTGGTTAAAAGGCCCAAAACTTGAAGACGCAATACAATGGTATTCAATGACATTGAATGATTTATATGAATCACTTCGACTGATTCATTAAATTAAGTCACAGAAATGTACTGTCTAAATTCACCTTTAAATTTTGTGAATTTCAACTAAATTGATCAAATTATTTCTTCGATGACAGTCAACGTCTTGAACATTTTTTGTGGTGATCCGTAAACAACATTATCCATTGTCCATTAGCGGGGCTATCAATTTGTCTGTTGTTCTCTACTTGGAGACACATACAAATCCATCACTGCCTTTTTTACATATAAAAATAGATAATTATATCCGTTCGGCAACGGAAAAAATAATACAATTTCCTGTCTGGATGACTACCACCCCTGGTCTGAATTATGCCGTCATAACAATCTTGAGTTGTATTCCGGCGGCATTAGTGGCCATGTTCCAGTCTACCTTTACAGAGTGGCAGCACCATTGTAACGCCTTTGGTGTTACCAATGTCCCTAGGGGCGTCCTCCTGTCTGCTCACCTCATGCAATAAAAAAAGATGTACATTTTTTACGGTAACCACCATCAACAAAGAAACATGTTTTGCGATCGACATGCTTCGACGTAACGCGCAGTAAGTTTTTGCATCATTAAAATTCGACGTCAGTTCTATATGGGAACTTCCGTGAACCTGTTTAAGGTATTCATTTACAATACCTATCTATATAAACCTATTGTTGTGCATTAGAATATTGTATATATATATATATATATATATATATATATATATATATATATATATATATATATATACATATATATATATATATATATATATATATATATATATATATATATATATATATATATATGTCGGAGAAGGGCCTCATTCTCACGACATCTTTAGTTATTGCAGGTTTAGTGGGCGTCATCAGGATAAAATGCGAGCATAAAACACAATAGCCATGGTTTATACACTTTTAATTTAGATTTGATCAACATTATGACATAGTTTAGACCGAGCAGCGGGTTCAGGGCACCCGCTCATACTTTCAACTTCAATACTTTCTTTAAAACTCTCAAAGGTCCAACTCGACCTGTAGCCACCAACCAAATGTGACACAAAAACTCCTCCGTCTACCCAAGTAGATACTACTCAAAGTATAGAGGGCGTCTCAACCCGCTCCGCCATATGCTCTGCTCTGATTGGTCGTTAATTAAATTACAATATTCATAACTTTTATTAGGTTAGGACGATCTTTAAGTTATAGCAACATTTAACAAATCAAATTAAATTAAATTAAGAATTTTAGAAGTAATTAAAATGTAAACAAATGATATTGTGCGTTATACATCCAATCAACAATACGTCCAATTAAAGCTTCTCTCCGACATATATATATATATATATATATATATATATATATATAGAAATAACACTATTACTCACCAAAATTAACAATAATAAGAATCGCCGGCGTCAATGCAGGATCTTGTAATTAAATTATTGGTGAATTTTTTCGTCAAAATTGTGATACCTTACTTTACTATACCTTACTCTGACGGCGACAAATTTTACAATAACAAGAGAAGAAAGGTAGCTTTATCGGTTAAGCTAACATTATTTAATTCTTCTTTTATTGTAATCATAGCTATGTATAACAACGTTACTACCAATGCTCTCTGTATTGGTAGTAATCTTGTCGCGAAAGTCGCGAAAGCACCAAAGTTGCAGAGACGCGAAAGCCATTGATGGCCAACTAAAGCCCGAGATGTCTATCAGTCGCCACAAAGTGGCCAACCAAGCCGCCGATGTAGCCTACCTACAAAGCCTGCGAAGGCCACCGGTAGCCAAAGATCAGCCATCGAGAGTTGTTGTGTAGGCACCGGTTGGGAGCAGCTTCAATGTCATTTCACCGGAGGTCTTTGCTCTCCGAGTTGAAGTCGGGGCAAAGAGTATTTAGTTCGATACCCCACTCAAAGGAGCTGAAAACCTGACTGACTGACAAGATTACTTGTTATGCTGGGGTCTATCTGCAATAATGTTATAATCATTGACTACGGCCAAATGCGTCTTATTTATAGCATTAAATATAACACTGTTAACGAAAAGCTGCATTATTGTATCTACAGACGTTATCTGTCGATATTTACAGATAATGCGTGAGACCTATCGGTACATCTCTGTGGAAATGTCAATTAATATATTATTATCCCAGATGAAGCAGTAGCATGACAAATAGAAGTTAATGTCCGAATTTATGCTGAGAATTTGTTTTAAGCCAAATTTGGCGTCAGTATGAATATAATGGGTGCTTTATTCGCATCATTATCTTTTATAGCGCAAATGTAATTTATTACACGTCAACGTTTATGAGTGGCGCATATTAATTAAAACGTAAACAAGTGTCATCTATATTAATAATATTAAATTGTCTGTATGTCATTAGAAAATATAGGTGGTGTTTCTACGAAATAACAGCAGATAAACGACCCACTGTTGGGCTCGGACCTTCTAATTTTGAGTACAACAGACAGGATATGTGGCGTCTAAGGCAGTTTGGCGGATTTGATACATCGGATATCTGGATCTACAGGTTTCATCACGATATTTTCTTTCACCGTCAGCCCGTGGTAATTGTAATAATATGCACGATTAGTCAAAAGGCTGCCTATTCCCCGATGCCTATTTCACGGCCAGGATTAGAAGCTAATCTGTTTTTTTTTAAACGAGTTTGTGACTCAAGCGTTGTATGTACCTCCTAAGCTATCACGATTATCTTTGATAGTAGGTATTGATGACAAAATAAAAACTATTAGAAAAAATACTGTCAACCTCAGACAAAGGAGTATAAGTATAGACGAAGGCACATAAAGAAACAAAAGAAAAAGTCGAGCGTCATATGAAGTAAAGTAATTATTAAAAACTTATGTGGCATACACTTATGTAGTATCTGTGTGATTAATAGTTTACATCTGTGTGGTTAATAACTTACGTCTCTGTGGTTAATAGTATCTACTGGAAACTATAATATAATAACAGCCCATAAACGCCCCACTGCTGGGCTTTGGCATCCAATTAATGTGAGGGGGGGGGGGGGTTGTCGACAGTATACCCACCACACTTCTCCAGAGCGGATTGTTGGGAGACAATATGCACAAGATCCGAAAATAGGCTAAATGGTGCATGCTTTCCGGCCAGGATACAAACCGAAAGCCGCGGCCGCCAGTTCAAAGGAGATTGGGACGCTTGCGCTTGCAACTAAGCTACTATGGCTTATTCCCCACCACTGGAAACTATTCCGCCTTTTTCTGTACTAATTTAATTATGTAATCCTAGGCTCCTATAACGCATTGCGATGCATTCAGCTTCCTATAGCTGGCTTCACTCTGAGTCCTCGGAGCTCGTCGTAATTCGTCTGTGCTCTCAACTTTAATTCAGTGCATTGCTTTGATACATATGACATTCAAATTGTCTATTCATCGACCTTTAGTTGCGAAAGCTTCGTGTAATGTCAAGGGGAGACACTACGTGATAGGATATGGCATTTGACTATTGTTCACTCAATGGACTGTAAAGGTATTTGTGTTGAAATTTAGTTTAGATTGATAAAAATACAATCAGGGCATAAGGTTGTTATATCCAAGTCCAAATAACTTGAGGGAATAAAACGATGGCTTTCGTAGATCATGACAAACATGACAGGTATAAAAAATTGGAGCTGTATGCTATGTCTTCTTCTTTTTTAAGGGATTATGGCTCCAACGCAGTTTGCATTGATTTCGCCAATGTCACAGTAGGTGGTAAAATGTCAGGTGCATATGAGAGTATAAATACAAATATGCTATGTCTTACAACTACTAGTATGTGTGTATCTAGACAGGTGTCAATTTCACCAGGCGATTCTTCAAAAGGCTTTTTTGATCAGCTAACTATTTTTTAATCTTCAACAAAGGTTTAATATATTTTTTTTATTCTTTTAATACTTGAAATTTAGACATAGATGGCCTCTGCTTCAATAAAGGTAAAAACAACCTGAGCCTACGTACGCTACGTATGCGGTGTAATGTGGGAGAGTTGGTGTGCACACTTGTTCCGCGTACACAACGCAAATTGACGTCAGACTCATGAGTCATTTCTTCAGGTGCTGTTGAGTACAATGTTTTCCGATTCTGAGAGTGAATTTGATGACGATTTATTACGTTTGTTATTTATAAATGAATATTTACGCATCGATTCAATGATTCAATGCATTTAATATTATAAATGGCTTCATGTCGCCTAACCAAATCAATGTCCCATTTTCAAAAAGCGTACCAACCAACGTCTATTCAAGACTGACGTGCTGCGAACGTAAGTTCTAGAAACACACTGGTCTTACGCGTGGGATCGATTATGGTTATCCCCTCCATGATCCCACGCCGATCTGGATTGATGTGTTCTCTTGAACCCTGAAATTTTAGAAAAAAATAATTCTAACCCTCAAAAAATAATTGTATAGAAACGTTCTGTTTCATCAATCTACAATGTTTTTAAAAGATACCACGTTATCTGTAACAAAAGAAAATCTCGCCTCTTTGCTTGAAGCACAGAGGCGAGATGTTCTTTTGTGTTTTTTTATTTGTCATCTGCGCTTTTTCCCTCTTACACCTTATACTTGTACATTACTTATGATGTCATAAGTATATTGCCTCGTACACTGTGAGGTTGCGACGCCGTTTTGTAACATGATATACACTCATCATCATCACCCGAGCGTTAAATCCCGGTTGCGTTCGGAGCGTTCACTCCGACGCCCAGGGTCCGTTTTCGTACTTTTTCTTCTCCACTTCACGCGGTCTTCAGCATCCCTCGTTTTAAAACCATTGATACGCATGTCATCATTTACAACGTCAAGCCAGCATTTCTTGGCCCTTCCCCTACGACCGGGGCGCCGGCGGAAACGTGGTGTAAAATGATAAACACAATCTTACTTGTTTTACTGTCAGTTCCTATAGTATGTTCTTCATTCTATCCTTGTAGCCACTGCATATTATGTTATTAATATTTAAAATTAAATACCAAAATATTTTGCCAGGTGGTAGGGCATTTGCTCAACTGGATGGCTACCACCCCTGGTCTAAAGTATGTCGCCATAACAACCTTGAGCTGTGTTCCGGCATTAGTGACCAGGTTCCAGTCTCCCTTAAGAGAGCAGCAGCGCCTTTGTAGCACCTTTGGTGTTGCAAGTGTGCATATGCAATGGTAACTGCTTTCCATCAAGTGGGCCGTCTGCCTGTCTGCTGAACGCCTGCAATAAAAAAATATATATAAAGATATGCATGACGTATTATATTACGCAATACCATATACCTACAATTTAGGACTAATGTTATAATTCAGGGACTATCAGAGTGTGAAATTTCAAACAAGAATTCACACGGATATCCTAAAGAAAAGGAAGCCATGACCTGGTAAATAATAACTGTATTATGACTTCATAGGCTTGTAATGTATGCAGTCTATTTAAACTATTATTTTGTGTTACTTTTACGACGTTATTCGAGCGTTAAGTTCATGTTATACAAATATAATTATTTTGAATTATTCTTCTTTTGATAGTTCCGTATTTACTCTGGCTCAAACGAAACCCTTTTCGTGATGTCCGTTTATCTGTCTTTCTATTTTGTCACTTTTCTCAGAACCTCATGGCTACGTTCCATTAGGGACTCACAACGACCACGTTAACGACCGCCATTTAGCCCGTTCCACTTGCTTGCCGACGTTACAATCGTAAACCCAAGTGGAAGGGCTATTCGACCTACTTCTTGACATGGCTCGTTGTGAGCGTTGTGTGATTGAAAATGAGGACGTTATTAGTGACGTTTTCGCCGCGACCACAACGACCGCGGTCGCCTTGTGGAACGGCTAATTTTGGGCGTTGTGAGCCACGAAGGAACGTCCTGTATACAATGCTAGAGTTTAAACAACTGCAAAAGTGGCGCCTTTATGCTATTTTATTTTATTATATTTGATTAACCTGTAAATACTTACGATAAGTATTATATCTTACATAAACGAATAAATGTGCACAAAATCCTACGTGAACAAATGTTACAAATGAAGTGAAGCACAATTTTGAACTTGTGTACATAAACTCTGACTTGTAATTACCTGGACTTAAATGACAGCAGCGATCGAACTTTATTTGTGTTGCAAGTTTAGAGGAACTCACCACTGTGAGTTTCAACTCACAGTGGTGAGTTGTTGATTTAATTCATATAACTCACTCATGAATCAAAAAAGGTCGATCACAGCTGTCACTTTGGTCCAGGTAATTCAAAATCACAGTATAGATTTACACGTGATGTACTCTCTGTGGTTAATAGTATATTTATGTAATAAAGTACATATATAAATATATATGTACATAATTATATATAAAGTACATATCCTCGATATGTACTTTATACTTCATAACCAATGGGCTTACAGAAAAAAGTGCAGTTTTACACAAGAGACAAAATTGTGAATAAAACAAAACTAGTTGATTGTATAAGGCTGAAATTTGGATTACCATTCCATTTAGGTACACTTGTACACTGGTAAGACTTTCTAAATTGTAACATGCATAGATTTTAGTAAACAACAAAAAAAATGCATTTTTGCGCATACGCCCGTTTGTTATGAAGCCCTCGATATATATACAAATACATTCATATTCTAACTACTGATTAATAAAACATCAGCTACTACATTCCGGGAAAAACAAACTAATTCGAATTTTCAATTAGTTACTTTGTCAGGCAAAAAGTTCTAACAAAGACTTTTTTGGGTAACTCTATGCGTCAACGGCTTTTTCAGAAACTATGTCAATGGCCGTATTTTTATTAAAACTAATTTTTCCTGCTTTGTTGTCATGAGTCATTGTGCTAACATGATTGTTTACTTTTTATGAGATATTGTAAACTTTGTTTATTATACTATAAAAGGCGCGAATAGCTAAAAAGTTGTTATATTGACTGATAAGTATTCTAAATATGAAATCGATGCGAAGAACTTGTTCTATATTTAAATTTAAAAATATATATGAAACAAAAGAAAGTTAACAACAATACAACAAAGGTTTACGCTTTCACAGAGTTTCTGTATTCATCATTTTAACAGGTTTAAAATAAAAAATATAAGCTTTTTTAAAAAGGTTTTTAAATACAAGCTTTTGAGATCATGGATATTATGTAGCAGCAAAGTGCTAGCCAAGACAAGTAGTTAGTTCTACTTGACTTGGCTAGCCCAAACGCGACGGGTCTATCTTGTTTAGTCCAGGAGTTCCTATGGCCACCTTCAGATACCATCATCAGATCAGCCATGGTACCATATTATTGCAATGTCACGCGATATACATGTGTGTGCAAAATTTCTGCTCAATCGGAAACCGGGAAGTTGGTCAAATTTAACTTGCCAGATTCCACCCGAACTTACATACATACATAGGTACATCCATAGCAAGTTAAATAAAAGATTGTAAAAACTAAAATAATAACAATATGTCTTTCATTAGCGTTGCCATACAGCAGGGAAACGCGGCCAGTGTTTTGGGAACGTTTAGGCACATTTTATCATAAGCGACGTGGACCTAAGTATATTTTTGTTGCAAAACGTATTTTAAACAACTATTTTGTTTGAAGACTTTCAGTTTTAGTTATATTAGACTCTACTGAATCAAAAACTGAAAGTCTTAAACCAAAATAATCGTTTAAAAGCCCTTTTGCAATAAAAATGTACTTAGGTCCAAATGTCGCTTACGCAAAAAGGCGGTAAAATTTCGATATTGTATATAATTTTCATTAATATTTTTTTAATCGCCTCCTCTGTCATGGTAAAGCAGAAGTTATTATAATGTTCTTTTTAAACCTTTTCCCTATTTTAATTTATTTATTGTTACTATATAAGTCGTGGTAGCGTAATGGCTAGCGCACGCGTCAAAAACTCAAAGGGCGCGGGTTCGATCCTGGCCAGAACGCATAGACCACTTGGCAGTTTTCTGACCTAATATGCATATTGTTACAATTACCACGTGCTATCAACGGTGAAGGAAAACATAGTGATGCAACCTGCACATCGAGATAACCGATGTGTCAAACCTGCCAAGCCGCCTTGGACAATCGTGGCAGGTATACTGTCCATTCCCCTACAATGGGATAAAACATTTTCTTTCTTTCTTCCGTGGAAACTTCATTTGTATGAAATACTTTCCCGTAATGTGCAAGAACCAGAACCAACAGAAGTATTTAAGATAAAATATATTCTATTTTCGAGTCAGATCTTTACGCCTCATTTCTCAAAGGAACAAGATGACAATCACATTTCAAATTGTAATGCCCAGTTCAATGTACCATAACAGAGTAATGTATTATTTCGGTTAGCTCACGCACTGAATCTTAAGGAAAATCCAGACAACATTTTAATAAATGTTGTCGGGGTTGGATGATAATAAGTTTTATTTATTTTTATGATATAAATTACCTAATATAAAATTATCCATACACATTAAAAGATAATTAAATGATTTAGTCTCTTTTTCATAATATATCCTACCATTACATAATATGTATATCTGTTTCGTGTGTAATAAGCACACAAAGTGCAGTGTTATTTATTTTTAGAAATTAGTAAAAACAGTCCCCCAGCACCACATGAAAAAGTTTAAAAAGGTACTAAATGTTTACTAATATTTTTATAAATGTAAACGTAAATGTATACGTGTACTAATATTAATATTTCTTAAAAATAACAATAAGGAACAATTTGTGCCTGGCAGATTTCACTGACAATCGTATAATTAAATATGGTTTACCCGTGTAACTTTTTACATATTAAAAATAAAAATAAAATGTTTTTATTGTCGATATATATTATTATTAAATTTGTTATACGTAATAAAATACTAAATAGCACAAAATAAATTCAAAGAAATAAGTCGAATGATCTTTTAGCGACAATACTGTTATGTGGGAAATATTTTCTCTAATTGGTTAAAATTATTATACAATTAGGTTAACGTCACACCTGCGGAACGTACCTATTGTTACCTATGACACATCAGCGGAAATTATGCCTAATTCGCATTAGCAGTGATCCTTCAGTTACTGTACTTTCCGCGCGGTACGTTTTGCTTGTGTAATTACACTTAGAATTTAGACACCGTGCAGCTACTGGTAGAAATACATTTAAACTGTGATACTACAAAATATTCTTTTCTAAACGATTTACATAATTAATGTACTGTATTCTTTTGCAAATAACTATGAAATAACAGTTTAACGAGGTTAAGAAACAGTTATGATTGCTTCTTGGAGTTGTTTCAAAATAATGACGTACAGATTGTTAGCATAATCTTTAGATCAAAAGAAAAGCTGATTGTTAGGAGCTCGTTAGTGGAAATTTGTAAGATTTCTCTTTATTCTTTCTTTTTATTTTCCTGTACAATTTTGTTTTTTCAAGTTCTGAGATCAACTTCTCTAAGTCTATAATAATAATAAAAATATCTCAGAACAGAGTCTATATTTTTTAAGCGTATTATTTAGAAGTGTCTTGTTATAAATTAAAATTACTGTTAGTAATGATTAATTAATACTATTGAATACAAATTTTACCTTTCACAAGTTTTTTATCCCATCTTGCCGAAACCATGTGTGTGAGCTAAAGCAAGGCGATCTCTAAATCTTGGAAGAAATTAATTATTCATCATGTGTCAAAAAAAATGCCATCAACAGTAAGGTGTTTACCCTTTGGAGTTCTCAAAAAAAATAGGTCCATTTATGCTATAGATTGATAACGTATACCAAACGGTTTGTTAGGCTGTGCGGTAGCTGCTGATGGTACAAATGCATGATCTGTCCTTAAATCAGCAATAATTGCAACGTTCTTATGCATTACGCAAATATCGTAAATATTTTATCCGTGCAGGAACGGAGAAAGAAAAAAATTCATGCGGCCGGGCGGCCTGTCGGTAAGAGGAGACAAAACAATCCACAGCCAGATGCTAGGATATTTACCCGTCTGGATGGCTACTACCTCTGGTCTAGAGTATGCTGCCATAACAACCTTGAGTTCTGTTCCGGCTTTAGTGGCCAGATTCCAGTATCCTTTAACAGAGCAGCAGCGCATTTGTAGCACCTTTGGTGTGGCAAATGTCCATAGGCGATGGTAACTATTTTCCATGTGATGAGTCGTCTGCCTGTCTGCTGAAGTCATGCAATAAAAAATAAAAAAACATCAGGTAACCCTGAACAGAATCATTGACAAATAACGACACAATAATTATTATTGTTCAGAAAGGCTTCAATATTACAAACAGACGTTTCATATCTGTCTACTGGGACACTGTGATTACTAAAACCGCACTAATGATGATCCTTACGAGATCCCTCACACGGAGGGATCTCCGATGAATGGTTTTGAAATAATTTAAAACTTGAAACCCTAATTCTGCCGCCGAACATTCATAGCATAACTAATTAAGCAATTGTCTAAATTAACATAAAAGTTAAGTCGTGAGTTCCTTGTAAAAAATACTCGTATAAGTGATATTAATGAGATGTTTCCTAATAAAGCTGTGCAAGGTTCTCTTTGTTGTATGTTGGATAAAAATTGTAATAAAACAAGTAAAATATGATTTCCGAGGTTTGGTATTGAATTCATGTTTTTGGTCTGATTTTGAAATTAAATACATGAACCAAGTGGGTGAAGAGTATACGTGCAATGTGTTTCTTAAGTAAATTTAAGGAGCGTTATGCAAGCCGCCTTAAATGTTCATTAGTTTTTTTTTTCTTCTGTGATGGTGACGTTACTGCGTGGCACTAACGGAGGACCAGCGTTGGTTGTTAGCAACCAACATTTGCTGAGTTAGGGCCTGTTTAGAATTAGTTAAGTTAAGTTTTTAGCTTTTATTAAACTGCATATGTATACTTTACATACATACATAACTTCACGCCAGGTCCCTTGCAGAGTAGGCACGAATAACAGAGCGCCATTCAGGCTTATTCTTACACACCTCACTTGCTTCTTTGACATTCATAGCTCTTGTCATGCACGCGCACGCTCGTCTGTTCTTAAGGCTCCTGACATCACCTTCATACACGATCAATTTGATCATGGAAGGTGTGTGTGTGTGGCCTTCCGCCACTTCTGCATCCATCCACTTTTGCATTGTATATCTGTTTAGTCATTCTTTCATCATACATTATTTCCACATGCCCGAACCACCGGAGCATTTCATTTCCTTACCTTCACCCCAACACTCTCTTTCAGACCAACTCTCTTTCCTACTTCGGCATTACGAACGCGGTCCGCGAGCGTCACTCCGCAGATTTTGCGCAGTGCTCGCATCTCATGTATACTTTAATAATTTTAAATAACTCTAAATAAACATTATTTTCTTGCTTTTCTTTCTTCTTTTGTCACTTCTTTATTGGGGTTCTCGAAAGTTGTAAGTTTGTAATTTTTTGTTTGTAGCTCCACTACAAAAAATGACAATTTATTTACCGCTTCCAAAGCCTTTTCATAGTACGTACCATGTTCAGTTATTATTCGTCCAAATATTTGAAACATAATTTCAATTTTCTGATTAGCACTCATTAGGTTTATATACTGATTTTGCAAATCTTAACTCAGCTCACTTAGCTCTTGGAGAGCATCGTACATTTAGTATGAGGCGACGCGGTAGCTGTTCAGGACTGATTAACTAGGTTTTGTATTTGTATAATTTTGAGTTATTAAAAAAAAACATTTTTATTGAGGTTACCAAAATTATTTTTTTCAAATTTTTACATTTTTTTCAGTTTTTAGGGCAATTTGTCGATATTTTCGAAATTTCTTTTAAGGGCACGTAAGGGCGTGCCCCCACGTGTCCCCACAAAAAAGCCTTGGGTATACGTATATGTAACCCCACTGTTCGATCTGGGATAATATAATAGTTATTTACCGTGTCACACGGACATAGCGATTATTTTTTTTCCATTTCCTGAGGCACACATTTGTTAGAGTATTTCTTTCATTAATTCTCAAAACAGTCTTATATTATTTCACGAAAACTGCATTTTCCGGAATAAAAAATAGCCTAAGTGCTATATACCACACTATATGTCTGTGCCAAATTTCATCCAGATTCGTCCAGCCGTTCTTAAGTGACAGAGCAAACAAAATTCATCCAAACCTTCGCATTTATAATATTAATAAGTATTAGATTATTATAATTATTCTATAGTTCTGGTTTCGTTCAAAAAATGTCTCCATAATATATAAGCCTAAATCAAAAATAAATATTTTTACAAAACTTAAGATACGTAACCACGTAAGCCAGTAATTACAGTGCAGTGTCCCAATCTCTCTGTAGGCCACTTTTTATTAGAAAAGCACTTCACTTGTCATTGCGAAAACTAAAAAAATCATTCAATTGTATCTTGAAATAGATCAAAATTCGAAAGGCATTCGATTACTTTAATTATTTATATGAAATAAAGTGTATTGTCAAATTTGTGTAAAAAATACTTGTAGTAAATAGTCACTACTTAAAACAAACGTTATTAAGAATATATACTAGTTATTGTCCACGACTTATATCGTTTTAACGTAGTTGCATCTATATAAATAAAAATCAATCGTAGAAATGTATACAGGACGTGTATAGCTTGAGAACGAGTCTACCGACTGTTATAAAAATATGTATGTATGTATGTGTTTGTGTGGGTCCACGGATGGTTTAGATTCACAATTTAACCGGTAGGTGGTGATGGGATCGGGTTCTAGGTTTTATTTTTTCAGGGCAGGACAACGTCTACCGGAACCTCTTGTATTTTATAAAAAAAAATAACAAATGCTAAGGAAACCTTAAAACGCACTTACTCGTAGATCCGTTAAAATGTAAATCATTTTAATAAAATGAGTTCACATCGTCGTTCATATCGACCCTATTAGTGTAGCGAAGTTCGATCCTGGAAATATAACCCAAACTACAAAAATGAATGTTGTCGTCGGTCAACCAACCATTACTGGATGTAGAGTAATCCCGGTCCTCCGCTTACCTAATCTAGCTTTCACCGACAAACTTGTACAGATCGTTGATCCACTAGACCGGAGCCTGGAGCGCGTCCTACATGTATATTTTTCGAGATGCGGTCTCCACTGCAGGACTCGTTGCTCCATTGGTCTCTTGTCACTTCAGTTTACTAATTTTACGAGCTTAACTTTTACACACATGAGCAGGTAGTGAGAAGGGATGAAAGGCAGGTGACAAAAATGATTTTAAACTGAATGAGATTGACGAGTAAAAATGTGTTAAGGGTGATATGATGATTTATTATTTGATAGAGGACGTATATTAGAGTAGAGAAGTATGGAAGAAAAACACATATTGTTCTGACCCAAAATAATTGGGAGGAGGTAAAATAAATGAGAGAAGGCTTTTACAGAAAATCTCGTCGACGATGAAAGTAATAAAAAAACATGAAACAAAAATGTAATTTGAGAAAATAAATTTCAGAATCAGGATGTCACCGGCAGCGTCGTTTGCGGAACGATGGGCCCGGGACAACCTTGTCCGGGAGCCTTCAACAGAGGAGCTCACAGTGCTTCAACTTTTCATGAATGGAGATGAGGAAGAGGCTACTAAGAGAGCGAGGAGATACTACTCTGCTCGAGGTCCCGGAGGGCTGACAGATTTATGGCAGAACCGACATCCGGATGATGATGACATTTTATCAAGTTGTCAAGATGTGTAAGTTCGTATATATCTAGTTTCATTCTAATATATTCTGCTACAGCCATGCTATATTAGGAATACCACTACTATCATAAGGATTATGTACAAGAGGTAGATGGAAACTTATTAATGCTGACTTGGCGTCATCTTTTTCTATATAAAGTCTAAGCATCAATGGACTTAATCTCCATAGCGGATGTTTTAAATGTAACCGAAATTTTTAACACTTAAATGATGATGATGATTTAATCTAAAGTTAGAACTATGGGCGTCTCTGTCGCTATCTTTTTGACGCAACTTCATATCCAAGAAGCAAGAAATACTTGTAGAAAAATAGCTCTAAACTCCACTTTAAATAATATTTAACAGATATCACAGTAAAAAAATTAAAAGATTTACTATCGATATCCGTATTAATGAAAATTTTAATCTCAATATATTTCAGATACATAGCACCATTGAGATCGCGCACCGTGGGTGGTAAGCGAGTGACTATTGTTCGCCTGCCAGCGTCCCCAGCAATGGATAGACCTCTGTCTGCAAAGGCACTGCTGTCACGATGGCTTATGATTTTGGATATCAGGTAAATTTCTGGAAGTTAATACATTTCTAAACTATAATCAAGGCCTACTCTCCTACCTCATGTTCGACATAGAGCTATATTGCGAGACCATTATAATTTATCTTTACATAGACACTTATATATCCAGTGACCAAAGTAAACCAAAAAGGTTATGTACATATCCATAGGTGGCGAAATAATAGCTTTCAAATTTGTAAAAAGTGTAGATACTGGTCTTTTAACTTTAAACTTTGGGTTGGAATAATTTGTACCAATTCAAGATTTACTACCTTGAATTGGTACAAACAAAACAAACCTTTAAAAAAACAGTCAACGTAACTTAGTTTGAACAAGGTCTGTTAATATTTGATAAGTCGACGTATTTGATATAAAAACTGCAAAGGTTTCGTAGCCAATTTGAAAGAACCTTCATCACTCCTACAAAATTAACTCTTTTCATAGTGCGTGTATTGAAATACATCTGTTCTTTATCGACAAAAATGATATTGCTTTTATAGACACGGATCACAAGTTTTAGTAAGTGGAGCCGCGCGGAATAATGACGCCAGAAAATAAAATTACCTTGCTCAGCTATGTACAATATCTGATTACCTACTACAATATTCTGATTGTCTTCCATTCTCACAAATTAATTCCGGCCAATGTCAATTCTGTTGAATGAACTACAATGGGGGCTTTGTTAATAGTGCGAACTGTTGTTAATTTTGGTACATTAAGTATTTATAACTATAGATGTTAAATTCAATTTCACTGTTCAATAGCTCGATCGACATGCAGCAGGCGAATAATCCTCTCAGGCGAGATAATGAAAAGCATAAAATGATTGTGGTAATTATGGCACCTGTTGCTATTTGCCGAAAGCGGTTTTAGAATCAATAATAATCTTGGGCTGTAAAGATTCACACCCTCGTTTTAGAGCTACTCTTTGGAGGCAACTGCGAATCTCGTTATATAGGATATCTAACATTCCGCATGCAAACCTCACCAACTAATGATTACGGCTATGCCATGAATATACAGTAATCTCCCTCACCCCGCATGGCTATAATAACTAATGAAAAAAAAAAACACTGAATTTTTAACTTTTATCACAAATCTACCGACTGAGGAATCGTTTTTGCCCTATACTTACTTCATGTCCTTTCTTTGTCTTGTACCTTTACCCTATATTCTACGGCAATAGTAGTGCGTAAATCGAAATGAAATCTGTAAAGTATGCATTTAATGAGTAAAAATGCTTGTAAATAAGACTTGAATTATTATCATTCTTGGATCTACTAGAAACTTTCCCAGAAGAACAGCAATTGTTTTTGGTATATATACTATATGTACGGTTTAGAACGCGGAATTTGGAAAAGACCAAATGCACAACCACTTACCTTGCTTGCTGTGCTGCGGGAACCCTTCGATTATGGATTGTAACTCCTCACATTCACTGGCACGATTTCTTGATTGGCTAAGTGTATATATTTGAAAACTAAGTAAAAATAACGAAAAGAGAGGAAGGTCGATGCGGCGCGTGCGGTGTAGCAAGTAGCACTGATTATCCGCGTGAGGGCAGCATCGGCGTCGATAGCTCACACGGGGTGGCGATGCATTTGTATTAAATATACCAAAAATTGGAAGTTATGAAATCGCGGAAAAATTGAATATGCTAAGTTTACGGAACACTATATATAAAGTTTTTATTACTTTTTCAAGACTCCGAGACGATCCAACACCAGGTGATGAAGTAGTGTTTATTGACGTTGGTGATTTACAACCGGGACATCTAAAGAATCACTTTAAGGGCAACTACTGGAAAGATTTTGTTTGGTGCATGAAGGTTAGTCAGTTGGTATCTATCTACTTCGCACAGTGAATCTGTGTTGTCATCCAGGGTATCACGCTTAGCAATCTCTTACAAGGACTGCAATGAAATTATAGAACGATTTAGACTTAGTTCTAATTAGTCAGATATAATTTTGTAGTTTTTATAACATTTATCATTATTTTGCTATTTTAATTGACTAATAAGAACTTTGTTAATCATTTCTAGATTGACAATACTTCAACTTCACTTGTTTCCCATCGGGTTAGGTAGAAACAGTGGAGATCTACAATTGTTATGATTTCATAGCACAATCATAGCTCACTTCATTTACTTTATTAATCTCTCCATACATACTAATTTATTTGAGCTACTTTTTACCGGACCTTTAACATAGTTTTAATACTAAATAAATAATCAAATATGTATATTCTGATATTTTGAAAGAAAATTATTAAAAGTTATTTTGACATCATCATTCTTTTATGTAAATATTATTTTAAAAACCTAACGGGTTTTTCTCCAATTCCAGAACGCCTACCCGAACCGGTTATCAGAGATTCACATAATAAATACTCGTCGCCTTAAGACCATGTCTTTACTCCTTCTCCACATCGGCTTATACCCTTGGAGGCGTAAAGTAGTCCGCATCCACGACGCTGAGGATATCAACGACGCGATGACTACTGACCATTTCCCAACAGATGGCTTGCCGTATGAATATGGAGGGAAAGCTGGAGCGATGAAAGATCTTAATGGTATGTATTTACATATTATTATTTTTTTGCGAAGCTGGCAAACAGGCTCATGGAAAGGGGTCGCCGTCGCCTATAGGCGTTTGCAACACCAAGAGCCAAGCCAACGCGTTGCCAGCTGTTACGTCACGTACATAGAATCATTTATTGCTTACTAATTAGCAAGGTTAAAACTGAGTAGTCCATGTATGGGCTAAAATCTTGTAAGTGTCTATAAACAGACGACAGAAAACCTTCGGAGATGCATCTACGAATATTTTTAGATTTTACATAGTTTCACGTAGCAGTTAAGATTTCTGTATATATAGTCTTAAGTTTAATGTTAAATTAATAAAGCAATAATTACATAGAGAGTACAACACACATCGTGTTATTTTGTAGTCCCCTCCAGCGATTGAGCTTGGTTCCCGCGGCGGTAGAACCGTGTGCTCTTGCCAGTGGTGCGTCACCCTTCATCCAACGGGGTAACATCATCGACGCACCACTAAACTTACTTAAACCCCACATCAGCATGGGATAAAGAATAAGTTAGAAAGATCAGACAGGAGGAATCGAATAGAGGTGATAGTATATGGGGATGGAATAGAGAACATGGGATAAGGATAGGGAAAAGTTGTCCATCAGACTTCTCGCTCGTCGATTTCGATATTCTGCGTGAGCCAGCCTAGCAAACTCTAATCAAGATAAGTCTCTATCACGTCAAACTACTTACTCAGTAGCTATGTATTTTTCTTCCGTGCTGGAAATGTTGTTCTAATTTTACTAATACAAATAATTTACTTAATAAACTTTCAGACGAATGGACCAAGAAGCTATTATCAAACTCAAAATGGCTTCAAGCAGAAGAAAGGAAATTTTATATAACCGACCTAAAGCCAGAAGTAAAGTCGCGAACAAGGCATAAGAGCGCAATTCGTACTCTACGCGGGCGTATCGGTTCATACGACATGATTACAAGGACACATTCGTGCAAGTCTCTGAACCGGCACGATGATCTAGATGATGGGTTATATGGTGCTTATAGGACTCTTAAGATCAAAACTGACAAGTTCTATGTGTGATTTATCTTATGTTTAGGTTATTATTAGGAGATAATTTAAATTTACTACCATAAAAGAAGTATACTATTTACTGACATCAGTGGCGTAGTGTAGTGGGGACAGCAGGGCGGCCCGCCCCGGGCGACACATTTTAGTGGGCGGAAAATTTTCACAATAAATAAAATGAATATTTGAACCCTATTATATTTTTATTGCAACTACAAATTCGGACCGATTGAAAAGAGCACAGAATATCTCATTACTTATTCTGTGTCAAATTCGGGGAATCCCCTTTCTTTGAATGATATTTTGTAGCGTCTGCTGGCAACACAAAAGAAAAATAATTTTCTAGATAAGTTCAGTAGATCCAGAGATTATCCCGTACAACGTCACAAACACACAATTTACCTCTTTATAATATTAGTAAAGATATAGTATGCATTACATTGAAATATTTAAATAAAAGGGCGGCAATATTGTCATCCGCCCCGGGCGGCCGTTACCTACGATACGCCGCTGACTGACATAGAAGACAAATAATAAGGATGACAATAGCTCAGTAAAATATGTAACACGTAACATACTCAGCCATAACTACTTAGTTTCTGAATCGATTTCGATGTTTGTTTTTGCGTTACGTTTTGCAAAGTTTCAAAATGGTCTCTTTGGGTTCCACAGATATAGCAGAAAATTCATTAAAATCGGGTAGAATATTTTTGCTGCCATAGCTTTTTATTTCTAAATCGATTTTAATAACTCTTTTTACATAATAAACTACGTTTTAACGGTATTATGCGCGGTAATTTATAAGGTTTTGATTTATCCGACGCTTTGGCCGCCCTTCAGTGGCCGTGGTCACGGACGACTTAAAACCGTTAAAACGTAGTTTTAATACAAGTGCCGAAAACTTATGAAGATTATTTTTACGTTCGATTCAGTACAGCTTCAAGATAATATCTCATCAATTTCATGAAAAATTAAGGTTTTCTAGCAAAAAAGAAAGACTTCAAAAAAATTCGGTTTCTTTTTTGCTAGAAAACCTACATTTGTCACTTCACGCAACTAAAAGAATTAAATAAAATATTTTCTACAACATCTTGAAGTCTGGGCCAAGAAATTTTTAAAATGCATTCATGTACAAAATAGTTAGGTACTCTTGAAGTCAAACAGACTTGTTTTGCTAGAAAACTGTTATTAAATCATGTTTTTCAATTTAAACTCTAAGGTTATGAGAGATATCCAAAGTTACGTTTCTATTGGACAATAATTGTCATTCTTATATTTCTTCTAATGGTTTTATGAGAACTTGAAAATATTGTAACGTCTAATGCCATCTATTGGAAAATTTTGTGTACTATTTAAAGTTCAACCTTTACAAGGCCATCTATTATTGTTGTTGATTGTTAAGTTTTTACTTATATTTCTCATAGATGGCAGCACTTGTTCCAAATTCAAACCATCCATTTATTTTAACATGGAAGAAGAATACTATCAATTATAATTGCATTAATATTTTTCGTATCTTGTATTGGATTATTAACAACTAAATTTATATAACACATTTAGGCTGTTTTTTTTAAATTATCTGTAAAGTTTTACACAACTTATAATTCCGATCGGCAATTATCGTTTGCGCTGGAAATTGGTCTGCGGTTTTCGGTATATAAATACTTATATACTAAATATTATTCGTAAACATTCTTAACTCTGTTCCACTTACACGATTCGTACGCTACGTTACTCAAATTGGTCTACTGCCCAGGAACATCGGGAGGAATCATCAGTTGTGTAAAACTGTAATAGAAACAGTTGTCATATAGAGAATCTAAATCTCGCGCAACAAATTGAATAACGGAAGTTTACCTAACACTCTTTTTATAGTTGACTCAAATCGATTGTAATCGTTAAAAATCGGTTGATTTTAAACCGATTCCAAACCAAGCCAAAAACCAAACTTAAATCAATTTTTCCAAAGGTGTAGGTTCCAGTTTGCACAACTACATTCAATTATAATTAAATATGTTTCAATAATAATTATTAACAGTTTCGTGAATTGGTATATTTTTTAGCTAACATTTAAACATCTATTGAATAGATTAATGCACCAGTAAGTATTCTAATCATTATGTGATCATTTATGACTATTAATTAATATTTTTTTATATTGTGTTGAGTGTGAGATTATTTTATTTGCTATGTTGTATTTTGTAAATAAATATATAATTGTAGTTTGTCTCTGTTTTGATAACTATTCAACCAACTTAATGAAAAAGCAATTCAAATATACGTGCATGTATTGTATGAAGAGATTAATGAAAGCAGATGAGGTGAAGTTCGTAAAGATCGTAACAGGTGGAGATCCATAGTCTGTGCCTACTCCTATAGGGAACCTAGCTTAATGACACCGACCCACAAAAAAGAGTTCTGTACTATTGACCAGACCTATCTACTCGTATGTATTTTTGAATCAGTTTTTTTTATTGCATGAGATCAACAGGCAGACGGCCCACTTGATGGAAAGTGGCTATCATCGCTTATGGACATTTGCAACACCAAAGGTGCTACAAATTCGCTGTTGCTCTCTTAAGGGAGAATGGAACCTGGTTACTAATGCCGGAACTCAACGTTGTTACGGAGACATGCTTTAGACGATCAGTGGTAGCCATCCAGACGGGTAAATGCCCTACCACCTGACTGTGGGTTCTTTTCGCCTCTTACGAAAGCCCGCCTGGCCGCAGGAAATTGTATTCTTTCTCCGTCCCTGCACGGATAAAATGTATTTTTGAAGTCAGTTTTTTATTATTGTATGAGTTCAGCAGATAGGCCCACCCAATAGAAAACGGTTACGGACATTTACAACATTAAAGGTACTACAAAAGAGGTGCTGCTCTGTTAAGACATTGGAACCTGGCCACTAATGCAGGAACACAACTCTGAGTTGTTATGGCGGCATACTCTAGACCAGGGGTGATAACCATCCAGATGGGCAAATACCCTAACATCTGGCTGTGGCCGCAGGAAATTGTATTATTTCTACGTTCCTCCACGGATAAAAATTTGGCTCATACAAACTCAAAATATTGAAGTTTAATGGACCGAACTGACGCCGTATAGAAATACCTACATAGGAATTGATGAGTCTGGTCAAAAGTATAGACCAGACCACTTCTTATAGGCCAATGTAATAGGTATACATATCGATGCTAAATATTATGAAGAGGTACAATTTGAGAGTTCGTGATTTTGAAGAAGTTATCTCATGAACTACTGAAGCGATTTTGAAAATTCTTTCACCAGTATAAAGCTACATTATTCCTGAGTACATAGGTTATATACTAGTATGTGTGCGATTTATTTTTTAATGACGTCCAGCGAAATGGGCACCACGCAGCTAGTATAACGCTTCTGTCACTTGGCACTACTTTGACAGTAATATTAGATGATGTAGGCTAAGCATGGAGATACCATTTTCACTTGTCTTTCAGCCACTGTAATAGGCGGTGCGGGGGGGGGGGGGGGGGTTGCGGAAGGGTTTTCAGCCGCCATTAATGCTATGATGAGATGGGGGCCCGCTCATCCCGTGGGTCGCATTACACTCCACCCCACACAGTGAGAGTTATTCCTCCGGCAACAGATGAGGTCAATATACCACCACTTTCTCCACCTCCGCCTTGCGGAGTGGCGAGGCCATGTACCCATGGCCCTGGTATTAAGGCAAAGTTCAGATACCAAATTCAATCCAACATGATCTTTACTAATCGTCCAACATATACCTTCTCTGTATTCTCTTCTATTTTTAAAACCATAAAATGATATTTCTACAATAGCCATCTTAATGTATGTAATAAAACTAAACGTTGCATGCAATTTAGTGAATGCATCGGCTTAGTGAAAGTCGAGCTCTTACAGGCGCTGTCACGGTGTAAGGTGGACTAACGGTGATTTTGTTAGAAGATTACAGACAACATTAATAATTTTCACTCATGTTAAGTAGGTGTTTAATTATTTTATTATTGAAGTGATTAACGTTATCGGCCCTACTTATAATAATCTCGTTAAGAAACGATTAGGCATCTCTTAAGTAAGAGAATCATATTCAGACTCTAATCAATGAATATCTTTGTCTTCACTTATAAACGTGTATTACCTGTTGTTTACCTAAGAGGAGCACAGATAAACGAAATTTGAATGATTAACGTAGGTTGTTAACCTTCCATTTAATATATCGTCTGCTTGTTCGCCAATTTCGTAATAAAAAAGACAGGCTCATGGCCTGATGGAAAGCGGCTACCGTCGCCTATATACAAGCAAGTCTGCTGACTTAATACCCAAGGTGCTAGAAATGTGCTGTCGGTATCGAAGGAGGCTAGACCTTGACCGCTAAGGCCAGAACATAACTCTAGGTTGTTATGGTGGTATACTCTACACCAGGGGTGGCCATCCAGACGGAGGAATGCCCTACCACCTGAATGTGGGTTCTTTTGTCGCCTCACAAGCCGCAGGAATTTGTAGTTTTTTTGGCCGTTTCTGCACAGATAGATTAATATTATTATGCATTCGATTAAAATACTATAAACTATTACAATAAATGAAGTAATAGTAATATAAAACATGGCACAAATGACACTATAGATATATTATAGTCGTATATATTTTCATAGCGTCAGCATTAGTAGTATAAATACTAAATAAGTTAGTAATAACACTATACATGCTAAGAAAGAATAAATTGTTACATATTATATAAGGATAGGATATTAGATTTAGTCGACCTGTGTTTCGATATCTGTATATTTGCGAAATAGATACAGATGCTAATGTAAACAATCAGATCATTCCAAATTATTATATAGCATCAGTAAAAATATTCTAGATCCATAAGTTCCTTCTTTCATAAACTATGAATGAGATTAAATTGAGAAAAAAGTTTGCGTCTCGGGACGTCAAACAGACTGACGCTGTAAAGCGTGACGCAACGAGGCGGTTTGCCCTCCCATAAGGAGTTATCACTTCAAAAAACATACAATAAGGAGTATTACATTTTAAAATTAGAACTAGATAACTGTTTAAAATATTGTTAGTATTGATGTAAAATACTTTCTTGTATGCAATCAAGAATATTATGTTCTATCAGAAGACTTTGGCCCAATTCTTAAATCTTACCGACCGTTCATGTGTCTCATTATCGTTTAAAATTTGACATAAGCTTCATACAGGTAATGTCAAAATTCAACTTATGGTAGGGGTATGGTAATGGGTCTATGTTTGAGAAAAACAATCATATACATAGTATGACATATATATTTTGAATTAAATGCATTTTCTATGTTCAGAAGTAAAATTACAAAATCACTAGATCGTTAAACTATCAGTCTGACTCGTACTAAGCCGACTTTCAATGACAATAACAGTGTATATATATATATGTAAGTACATTAAAATACAATCTAAAACAATTTGACTTGCAAAAAAAAAACTGTAAGTGTATAAAATGTAGCTGGTCGCCTTTCACGTGCTCGTTTTTACATTTTTCCAACAAACAAAAAACTTGTAATTTTAAATTGTTTGACGCGAGTGTATCTGCAAGAAAAGTAACGGTGGTGAGGCGTGCTTCAAGTAAATTGCTATTTGTCGCTTTTTAAACCATTACGTACCTACATCTACCTAACATTCGTATTCTATTTTTATTTATTTTTATTTTTATTTTGATCCTTTAATAATGGTAATGTCTATTAATAAATGTAGGACATCGAAACTAAAATACACCATGTAGGAGATCACTGTCAACGGGGAGCGTGCCCAGAAGGCTCACTGCATTGCCACACTGTATGGCAATACTCATTTGTTGTGCGAAATATGAGCCAGCCTTTTGATCACGGGTAGTGGCGTCTTTTTATTTTAGTAAAACATGCCCCATAGCTACTGCATAAAATTGTATTAAAATAATTACAATTTTCGATGTATAAGTATTTCTATATACTGTATATTAATATTAAAAAGAGGTAATGTTTGTGAGTTTGGATGTTAGGGCTCATCTTCGGTACTACTGATCCAATACTGAAAATTCTTTCACCAGTAGAAAGCTAGATTATTGCCGAGTGACAAAGGCTATATTTGATTGTTGATTGTCATTAATAATTCAAAAAAGTAAAAATATTTAACGCTCAGCGAAGTGGGCTCGGGAATGCCTGCCAAATATGTAACAGCAATAACGTTCCACGCAAGAATTGGGCACATGCCACTGGCACGCCATTGGTATTAACAGAATACCGATCAAGCAACTTAGCATGGAGACTATAGTGTCCAGCGATTTTGACGAGAGAGACCTGCTCAAGAAGATCATAAATACATATTTAAAGTCTCAATGAGGTATGTAATGCGTAAGCGCTTTAATGTTGCAGACAGGGTTCCCAACCGTACTATAACTTTATTTGGGGGGCCAACAACTAGGTAATATTAACTAGATCAAGAGAACCTATTATAAGCAGAGATGTGAATTATCTAAAATACAAGTATTTGAAATACAAATACAATACCAATTGTATTATAGATTATAAAAAAATATCGTAAGAAATGTACTACATTTACATCTCTTACTCAATCATCGCGCAATAGTTATAGAAATCTGAACAAAAAGTTCAGATTTCTATAACTATTTTAAAAGTAATAGAACTTTGCTGGCTAATGCAAAAAGTAGTAATAAATGTACACAAAAATTCAATAATAAAATAAACAAAATAAAAAATAATTAATGAGTACTATTTTTCCCCTAATTTTCCCAAAAGTACATTTTTATAGTTAAAAAAAAACATAAACACTATTTTTTTTTTCAAAAAAAGGTAAGTACCCTAATTGCAGATGTCCACGGGCGACGCTAACGACTTACCATCAGGATCGTTTGACAGGTAAACTTCTTAATATGGCTGTTTTTGCTTTGTCCATAAGCGAGGAAACAGTTACGAATGTTGGTCTACTAAAATAATAATCTCTGATCTAGTGCGGGACAACAAGAACATTTTGCACACTTTCGAATCTTAGTCGATACGAGAATATCTCGCCAAACAACCAACCGAATAGCTTATGAATAACTTTCACAGTAATTAATTTTTTAATGGTTTTAATTAATAGTTTTATTGGCGTAAAAATTCTCTATACTGCAACTTTAATAAAGCTGAGCTGCACTCGCGTTTTATCAAGATACGTATCTGATCTCAAATTTAAATTAAATATGGTATTTTCCGAGGTGAAGTAATCCGTTTTTTATTGCGGTTATATCTTTCATATGTGTAAATACTTTTCGTATTTGCACATATGAAAGAAAATCGACTATTAATTTATTCTCAAAGCCGTAAATACATAAACAACCATTTTGTTCGACAGCTATATAAATTCTAAAAATTCATTGTTATCAAATAGGTAATTTTAATCAATTCAAATAACAATATAATTATTAAGGATTTTTTATAGCTGGAATTCAGCAGGCTGTCTGGGGGCCGCATGATTAAAACTGGTTTTCATCGCCTATATATATTTGCAAAACCAAAAGCGACCAATGTGCTACCGGCATTGAAGGAGAGACTAAAACCTGGCTACTAATACCGGAACACGATTCAGGGTTTTTATAGTAGCATATTCTAGAATAGGGAAGGTAGCTATCCAGAAGGCAAATGCCCTACCACCTGGCTATGGGATGTGGCATGTTTTGTCGCCTCTTATGATAGGCCGCCTGACCCCAGGTATTAAGTATTCTTTCTACGTGCCTATATGGATGAAAAATTTCGGAGTTCTGATTACCGAAGTTCTGATGTATAAAGCCATGAAGCAAGTTACTTACAAATATTATTTCACAATCGTAAATTGGGTAAATAGATACGGATTTACCTCACAGTATTAACGTATAATGCTAAGGATTGAAACTAAATACAACCTCTAATGCAAACACATAGGGTTCTTATTTTTCTAACGTATTTGCAGAAGGTACATAGGTAGCTAATCGTAACCAACAAATCAGCAAATACACCTCGCAACATGATACGCGCTAGTAAGTTTATGTAGTCCTAGTATGTTGTCGGAAAAGGGAGGATTTCCTAAAACAATATTCACGATTTTTAGGGCATATAACAAACAGTACAAAACTGACATACGTCCTTGAAGTTAGTACACGTCATCGCCCAGAAGCCAGTTATTTGGTTTACGGTGTACGCAAAGAGTAGATTGAGCCTTAAATTGCCAGGTGGTATGGCATTTTTCCGACTGAATGGCTACCACCCCTGGTCTAAAGTATGTCGCCATAACAACCTTGAGTTGTGTTCCGGAATTGGTGACCAGGTTCCAGTCTCCCTTAAGAGAGCAGCAGCGCATTTGTAGCACCTTTGGTGTTGCAAATGTCCATAGGCGATGGTAACCGCTTTCCATCAAGTGGACCGTCTGCCTGTCTGCTGAACTCCTGCATTTTTTTTTTTTTTAATAACGTATTCATTCGGCTGCTTTCAGGACTCACAGGCACAAGAGCTATGTTGCATTACCAGCTGCCAGACCATTAAACTTGTAACTTTCACCAAAACCCCATGCCATTGTGTTGGTTGTGGACCGGGAAATAATACAGTACCTAACATGAATATTAGCAAAGTTTTTACTCCTACATTTTACATACCCGTAGTGGATTAAAATTCACTTGAAAACCTAATAACAAGAGAAGCAGACTCAGCAGATATTCTATATAGAATTATATTTATATATAGAAATATAATTCTATATACATATATCTCTATATATTTGTATATAAAAAACGCCCTATAAAAAGGTTCTTGTTAAAATGAAAGGTTTATTTCAACAGTACGAGTCAATATTCATTCGGCTGCCACTAAATCAGTCTCGGCCGAGTTGGTTCGCAGACTACCAAAACCGCCAACCTTACGATTCCTATTCGATTCGATTGCCAACTTATGTTATAGACTCGGGTCCCAGGTGTAATAAACGTAATAACGTACTAAATTTAAGTAAATTTGGGGGGTGTCCTAGGAAATGCACGAGTTGGTTCACCCAGTTCCGTTTTATCATCGGGCAAGTAGATGCACCGGTTTACGCGACCTTTATATGGTAGAAAAACCACCTGGCTGACTAACGTTTTGTTGTTTCTGACGAAACGTTTCGCCTAACTTTTCTGGTGCGTACTGCGAAAGAATGGAATAAGTTGCCGGGTTTTGTTTTCTTGACAAATAGAATAAGGTAGTCTTCAATCTTCTAGATAAGCATACTACATCCCAAACCGCGTCATTATTTAAAGTCAGGTGACACAGTAGTTAATTAAACGCAAATCTATACAAATGCTTAGGCTGGTGTGCACCGACATTAAACCGGTGGTTAAAATAAAATAATCGATGAAATGTATACAGCATAAACAGCGATTATTTTATTTTAACCGTTATAAATTTTAATGTCTCTAAAGATTATTAGTCAAGTTTTAAAATAATTAAGCTGTTTTAAGAAAACAACTATTTGATATATAGGTTGATGATAAAGTATGATTATAAAGGTTAAAGTAAATATATGTGTCTTTTAAGAAAGATTCTTGTGGAAAAGCTTAATAAATTGTTTGCACGAGGTCAGAACAGATGTAGCTTGTTGGTTATGATACCAAACGGATTGCAGGAATAGATTAATATATACTCATATCTCCTTAACCCTGTACCTCTCAAAACGGGACATAAACGAAAATGTAATTTTCTGTTTTAAACCCAAATAAGTTATTTATTCGAGACAAACACGTTAAAAATCTTAATTAAATTTTATTTGTTGGTATAGATTATCCCTAAAAGTAGATATTTTGTGGGTGTACCAATGAAAAACAACAGTCAAATGCTAATAATGCGTCTACTGAATTTAGCAACTCTTACGTTATAGGCTAACATTGCGTAGATTTTGAAATAATTTGTTCCTTAAAAAATCCTTTTTCTTGGTGAATCATTAAAAGTCCACCCTACCATATCTGATCCAAAAAAAAATGTGAGAAAACTACGAATTATGAATTTGAGTGTTTTCCAACACTTGTTAGTTTGAGTAAATATGTAGGGTTCTTACGAACCTTAAAGAAGCCTAGAAACCTACTCTAACGCAATATGAATAAGATCGTTATTATAATAATGCTGCTACTCAACGAATATTGTTCAAACCAATTTCTTTAAATAATTTTGAAACTCTGCGACCTCAAATAATGTCTGAATTTTTCACTAGTAGACAGTTCAAAAGCTAGAAACACTATTATTATACAATTGTGAATAAAATAAAATTTCATTAAAGAATATCTTCATAATTTTAAAGAACTAATTAACTATACCCCTCACAACCTCGTAAAATAAAATCTCAGTCATAATTGGACCTACTTATGCAAAATGGAACCAACCCACATACTGACAGTTTTGAGAAAAAGCCGTTTTTATTAAAATTTGGCATACAAAAAGTGTCTATATTTTGGAAAAAAAAATGTTGAATATTATTATATTTTGTCCTATATATTCAAGGAAACCTAGGTTTTTGGATTACCATGGGTCATAGATCTTGTTAGTTTATTATACTCTTGGTGTTTTGTGGGCTAGCTACTTTGTGATAAAAATGTTTTATTCTGTAAATGTTGTCAATTCGTTATGATTCATATTGAGTCGATAGAAGGTGCATTTTGAAAGCCTTCCTTCCTTAATCCAATTTTGGCATGTTTGTGGATTGGATCTGTTTTGAAAAAAGAAAGAAAAAGATTGACGTTTGTCGTACTTCATTTGTATTTTCGCTCTGTCAGGGCGTTCCATAAGTAGCTCACAACGCCCAAAATCCTCTGTTAGCCGTTCCACAAGGCGATCGCAGTCGTTGTGATCATGGCGAAAACATCACTATTGACGTCATCATTTTCGAACACGAAACGCTCACAACGACCCATGTCAGTAGGTGGGTCCAATAACCATTCCACTTGGGTTTAAAATTGTAACGCAGGCAAGCAAGTGGGACGGGCAAAATCGCAGTCATGAACGTGGTCGTTGTGAGTGTCTAATTGAACGTAGCCATAGTCAATTTGCTCTCCACTAATGTTACCAGATTTAATTTGTTTCAAATCAGGATTTAGATAAAGATGGATTTAGTGTTGTAGATCAAAACAAAAAACAAACAACGTGTTTTAAATTTATTGATTTATCGGGACCCTTAGAGTCCCGATCAGGTGCAAACCGGGACGCGTCCCCCGAAAATCGGGACATGGCAACGTTACTCTGCGCAGACCCTTCTATTAAAGCTCGTCCATACAGTAATTACTGCTGGGTCTAGCAGTAATGAGAAAGATGACTGTAACATACGATATCTGGTACACGGAACCATTGAAAGACAGACGGATTGGCACGACGATTTCATTTTATATATATCAAAATAAAATAAAATCGTTGAGTGCCGTGCTGTGGTCGTCTCTCGCCTCAATGTTGCGGCGTAGTAATTTTACCAAATACTCCCGAAAACCACCGCAAGATAAAATAAGGCTATTATTTCGACATCTCAAATCTAATATTCGTCATCGTGTACGCAATCTTTCGAAATTATAACCTACTACGATTGTCTGTTTCCATTTCTCAATTTTTTTCCGTTCATTTTCTTTATATTGCAAAATTGTTTTTGAGTAAAACAAATATAAGTATTTTCTAATGACAATTTCAGTTTTTATGTCAGTGGTTAAAAATATTTTAATTTGAATTTTAATTAACCATGCACAGAAGTTAGTCTAAAATATTATGCAACTTAAATCATGTAGTAATAGATATTTAAGAAAAAAAAGTCAAAAGGCAGTTTTGAAACCATTCGAAAAAGGTCAAAGCTTGACATAAACTCCGTGCATTATATTTGCTTCCTTATAATAAAGCCAATATTAGACGTTTCATTTCTGTCTTCAATTTAGATTTATCAACTAAATCAATCTATATAACATATTTAACATTAAATTATTATAAACATACTAATTTAATTTTAAATTAGTTACATTTTTTTAAATATTATTATTGTAAAAAATCAATGTAAGAGTTAAAAAAATCAGTTCACGCTATTTTAAAACACAGCTAATTAGCTGTTACTCACAAAATACCTACGACTAAGTTGTCGACTAGCTGTAATAACTAGCTACCACTTGGCTGTTAGCCATCGCCATCAATTCACGTAAAAACTACTGTTCCGATTTCTAGAAATTCTTAGACTTGATAACTGCGCTGCTTTTAATACCGGGAATCGCGCGAGAATTTCTCTGGGAATTATTTAAAATGAAGAAATTTAAAAAAAAACGAATTCCAAAGTGATTTTTTTACTGATTGATAGCAAATTTGATGTTATATAAAGTGTGATATTTTGTTTCCCGGGAAACCTTTGTCGTTGTTCGGGTGCATAAAAATTTTGCTTATTCCGACACCAGTTCATTAAAACCATAGCATAGCTAACATTCTTTTTTTAAATACTGCGGTACTATATGTCCCGGGAATCCCATGGGAATTTCAAGTCCAGCGTGGACGAACTCGCAGGTATATCCTAGTTCAAATTATATATCTGCTTAATATGGATAGCATAGATAGTAAGATATAGGAACCGGTTGTAAATCGGAAGTACAACGAGAACGTACTACACCTGTGGTGGGAGTATCGAACCACCGGTGAGTCATAGCACTAACATTAGCCACTTTCCGGGCTAAATATTACCGTCAGTTACGAGGAACGGAACGAGTGTTACTATGTCATTCGTGCACCTTTCAAACGCAATTTCCTTTTGTAGACTACTTCTTGAAAGATTATCATCTATACAATTTGCCGGGTGATAGGGAATTTGTCCGTCTGGATGGCTGCCAGACCATAATAAGCTTGAGTTATGTTCCGGCGTTGCTGGACATGCACCAGTCTTCCTTCAGCACCTTTGATGTGTAAATGCTAACCGCTTTGCATCAAATGGGCCGCCTGACTATCTGCTGAACTCATGCAATAAAATTTAAAAATACAAATACCACGCTCCTATATTTTCCTAAGATATTTTTTGATTCAAGTGCCTTGTTGATAAACAATATTAAGCATATTGTAACCAAAAATTTATGTAGCACGAGTTTAAAAAAATGTGGTTGCGGTCAATTATTGTCTCAGGAAATTCTCCTCTATACTTATTATATTTGTAATTTATTACAAATAAAGAATCTAAATTATAAACAAATTACACTACAAAAAATCTTACAAATTAGATACTATCATAAATATATTTACAAGTAAAAGATAAAGCACAGAGCGCTGTCGGTGGGGAGCGTCCCCAAAATTCTGGCCGTATTCCCACGTTGAATGGCAACGCTAATCCGTTGCCTTAAATGATAAACCTCACCCCCATGGCTCCAAAGTCACAACCCCGAAGTCAACTTAACAAATAAAGTAAATATAGAGAAGAATTTCCATATATAATCTGATATATCTTCTAAGATAAGTACCATTCCGAATTTGAGATCATCCATGATTAAATTTCAAACTTAATACAAAAATTTAAGTGAAATCTGCCATTTATATGAGTTTCAATTCTTACAATTTTGTTTGTTTCGGTCTGAAAGTTTCTCATACGTAGAGACTAATGTTACAAGGAATTTCAATAAAAATAGGAATGAGACATTAAATTTTCGTTTATGTTCCTATTCTAGTTTTATAGCTATTTCATTTTACTCTTGTTTTGTGGAAAGGATATAAATAAACAAAGTAAAAAATCTAAATAAATTGGATGCTTTTTTATAGTATCCTGGTCACAGGATCAGTCTCCCTTAAGAGAACATCAGCGCATTTGCAGCTCCTTTGGTGTTGCAAATGTCCATAGGCGATGGTAACCGCTTTCCATCAAGTGGGCCGTCTGCCTGTCTGCTGAACTCCTGCAATAAAAAATAAAAAAACAAAAAAGATCAAATCCGAAATAAGGGCATCCTCGGTAAGGTATCAAGGATATCAAAATATAGAACTGGTGGGTCACGTCGAGGGACAGATGTCTAATGGAGCATACACGTTCTGAAGACTTCGTCTTCGTAGATCAAGACAAGTGTAATATGTTCTCCGGCCCTATATGTCAAAGAGCTGAGTGACGTCGTTTATAAGTGTCAGGTGAGGAAAGAGGGAAAGAAGAAGAAAGAAAGAAAACATGTTTATTATTAGGACGAACATACATAAGTGAGAGAAACACACTTAAAGTAATAATACAAAAAGGAAAATAACCACAAAGTAACACGATATATAAGTCCAAAAATTGGATCAAGCTCAGCAAAATGTCGATCTGTTAAACCAACGCTGATCTTCCGCTTGAACCTAGACCCCGGTACCGAGCTATGGGGCGTATGTCGAGGCCTACTTCCAGTAGAGGCTTAGGTATGTTTGACGACATTCTTACACGTCAAATTTTATTGGGCTGTATGTAGCAATAACGACTTATTTTGGCAATCAAGTAAAGGAAAAGATACGTGTTATATCATACAAAAAAGTGAAATAGCTGGCCTAGAATAGAGAGACGATTGGAGTAAGCTTCACCGAGAAGAGCTAGATCTAATTATATTATAGACGATGAAGATGATGATCTAGCAATCCATGCCTATGTAAAAGACGTAGAAAGAATAGTGAAGTACATCATACAAGTGATTAGTTTAGAGGTGAGAGATGTTTCTCAGGTCACCTTGGGAGGTGGGAGGAGGCGGATGGAGCTTTGTATCTTTTAAACCTACCTTTAGCAATTAAAATAAAACTTGTTTATTTTGATGTTATAAAGTTAATGTTCAAAACACC
The DNA here is from genome assembly GCA_949752895.1 of Dendrolimus pini. NCBI lineage: Eukaryota > Metazoa > Arthropoda > Insecta > Lepidoptera > Lasiocampidae > Dendrolimus > Dendrolimus pini. Next base: position 5,385,144 of record OX457143.1, read on the forward strand.
TGAAGGGCGTTAAGGTTATTTAGTAATGTTAAATAATATCATAATTTTGAGATGACTGTGCTTACATACGCGATAGTATTGATGTGGTAACATTCGGCACCAACTGACGAGAGAACTCAAATCTTGCCGGAACAATAGTTACTTATGGTTCTCTTTTCCGTCTCATAAACATTTAGAGTTGACACAGTATCGTAGCAGAGGGCCGCTTTATACGTTCCCTGGATCTTTTCTTGACTAAGACGTCACGTAACTCTCTCCTAGATCCTATGGCATCCTAACAAAGTGTATCTTCGTCGGTACGCAGGTAGATTTAGCGGGTAGTTCGTCGGCTCTCTCTTCGGAGTTGAGGTACCGATACCAGTCCTACACGCACACGTGCAGGCGGCACTAGACGCTGCAGTTGGCCTCCCTTCCCACCCATGGCCCGTGTGTGTGTTACAAGAAAAGATATTCACTGCGTTATCAAAAAAAAAAATGTATGTCTTTTCTTTCTATACTCCTAAATTCTGGTCTACGTCTTTTCTCCCTTTACTTTTACCTTCTCCAAAATATTTACAGTCGATTCAGTATACTTTTAAAGTCCTTACTCCTGATTCTAGTCTGCGGTCCACAATATTTTTTTTAACATACCTTTATCCTTATATCCATCGGGTTTCAGTTTAATATTATTTTCGCGACTTGATTTTTATCCCTCCTCCTTAAACTTCTTCCTGGCATTTTAATTGATTATCAATAGTACCTAACTGCACGTAGGTATATACTTATATTAAATTTCATAAAAATTTACTTCTGTTACAATATAAAGGGAATAAAAGAAACACAAACAAACGTATTGTAACATTTATATAAAATACATATTCATACACTTATACAATTAGCAAGAGAATAATTACTACTCATTAAATACCTTTAGTGGGTATTAAAATTCCATTATAATAATAAAAAATTTACCTAGCGGTTCCTTTGGAAGGTTAATTTGTTTCTTTTTTTTAAATATTGTTTTTGCCGTGGTAGCGTAATAATTAGTTTAAAAAAATTGGGACATGGAATAAATAAATAAACAAAGTAAATTTAAATCTGTATTATCATGGAAGAATCCTCAATGCGCGCTTCCAACTCACACAAGGCTACTTGTGTGTATATTAAGTAATGTAAGTTATTTTTATAACTTTCATGGGATATTTCATAATTACGTGTACATTCAACGCGTAATAATAAAAGTTGCGTATATAGAAATATATAAAAAGGCAACGAAATTTGTCTGTTTCGTAATTGCGTAAATGATCATTAGGGCCACACAAAACGTAAAGAGTAAAAAGACATCAAAAAGTTTTTACAGTTCTGTGTGCGCACTTTGTGCAATCATGAAGTTTCTGCAATTTTCTATTGAAGAATATTCAATTTGAGTATATTTCATAAAATTTCATCGAAATCTCGAAAAGTCGAAAATCTCGTGGCCGAGTCTAACATAATAGACGAGATAACATCTCACCGCCTCCGTTGGCTCGGTCTGTTGGAACGGATGGGAGAGGATAGAAGCGCGAAGAGGGCCTATTTGGGACGATCGGATGGGCAACGTCCGGTTGGTCGCCCTAAGTACCGGTGGAGGGACAAAGTGGAGGCTAACCTGCGTGAGCTTCAAGCCCTTAACTGGCAAGAAATCGCACAGGGCATAAACAGGTGGTGTCTTCTCGTTTCGGAGGCTAAGACACATTTTGGGGCGCTGAGCCAACGAAGTTAGTTAAATTAATAATTAGGTTAAATACTGTAACCGAGCGGATACAGTATCGAGCTCTAATTTGTACGCAAGAAATGATCTTCGCTCGCGACATCCAATGAGCCGCCTTTGGCTACCTACTCATTGGCGAGCATTTATAATTGTAACCAAATAGATTTAGTAACGAGGTTCTAGTCTATTAAGTGGCTCGCGAGCGCAACGCGAGTGAGTGACACGGCATTTGATTCACGACAATTATCGGCTCACTGCGAGTCGCTTGCGGTGCACTTACGAGCTACGTTATTCACTTATAATTTTTGGTTATAGTAACGTGCAAAGCTTACATTTACAAAAGCGAGTACGAGGTTAATTTTGGCTCGTTGCGAGCGCGCCGTGTGCCACTCGTCTCGTGCTTGTGAGCGACGTACACACCGTGATTTTTGGTTACAGTTACAGCAATGGTTACTGTTACGGCTCTAAGGTGAGTACGTGGCTTTAGGCGATGGGCTGATACAAACGCTGTAGGCTATGTCCGGCGTGACGCTGTAGGCGACCAACCAGTGATAATCATGAAAGTGCTTTGTAGTTAACTTTCTCAGACTAGGGCCGAATCTAGGGGGCAAGCCGAAGCCCATATCCCAGGACGCCAATTCAGAGGGCGGCGAATTCAAACTTCGCAGACAATCTCAACTCATCGTTAACGCTACTTTGACCACTGAGACGCATGTGACGGGGCAGACATCACGGGGCATGTAGGCATAGCTCAAAAGCCATAGACGCACGCGTCCTTAAGCCGGCCTCTGATTGCTGAAATAATTAAATTAAAAACATGGGTCAGCCCCCGTCGAATAAATTCTAGATCTGGGCAGTCTCAGACGCTTGACGTACATGTACGCTGTGCGTGGTGTCCATACATCAAGTGTCTAAGGCAGTGGCTCAATTTGGATGGAGCCACCAAAGTAAACATAAAATTGAGTCATTCAATATCAATGAATATTGTTGTATTTTGAGTTCTGTACCTTTCAACCAAGTAGAAATCCAACTTAGTTGATCCGTCTATGTCAGCCTTACAGATTCTGAAGGTAGCGTCTAGGGTCAATCGACGGTGAACTCTTCCAACATCAGATTCACGATATACTCATGATCAATTAGGAAACATCTAAATGCGCGTCTGGTTTTCTCGTTAACTATATCAAATTATTTGATTGAACTTTATTTGACATCAAAAAGATGGCGTTTTCACGCTGGAATTTCACGCCGAGTATGTGCTTTAGTCAATTTTTAAGTTTATTCGTTGCATTCGTAGGTCGCGTATAGCGTCAGGCTAGACGCAGACTACGGCGTCTATATCGGAACACCGCCTTAGCAATTTCAAATTGCGTATCTATTGTTAGCACATCTACATACATGATACAACAATTAAATAGTTATTTTGCAATATAATATTTGGTGTTTGCGGAAAACTAATTGGATTTAAGCAGCTTAAATGAAAAAGACAATTTTAAACAAAAAATGACTAGAATAATAAAATCTGTCAGTCTGTCAATGTTAAGTTAAAACTGTCTGTCAAAGTCGATTATACATATATAATAATGTATTTATACTAAAGTAATGTTTATTTAAAATTTATTTTTGGGATTAGAGTTAATATATGTGACGTTACTACTGCGACTGAGAATTTTACACGACCTATGTATTGGGGAGTTAGCACCTAATACTGTTCAGTATTTTTTTACTTATATTAACAAAGAAAGAAAGATTATATTTACTTCTGAAAGCGACAAACACAAGATGATGACAAATAATATGTAAATATTAATTAGTTATTGTTAATAGTAGCAATATTAATTTTCATAAGTGTGTTCTTCCTGTAAGTTATAACTGGTGCCAGGAATAATTTTAACCAAATAGTTAACAAAAACTCCCTTTAGTCGTTTTGCAGATATGATGTTTTTTTTTTTTTTTTTTTTTTAATTGCGAACGTTGGAAACCGGCAGCCGGCCCGGCTCATCAAAAGTGGTGACCGTCGCTTATAGACGTTAGCCACGGGCGAAGCAAGCGCGTTGCCAGTCTTTATAATGACATATAGAGGATGGGATGGGTATTAGATGGAGGATTCAGACAGGAGGAACGAGATAGAGCAGATGGGATATGGAGTTGAAATAAGAGGAGAGGTTGGCAAGGATTCTCACTTATCGCATGAAACACAATTAGCTGAAGGCTAACGTTTCAGATTAAAAAGAAATTGCTTAAAAAATGTTTAATCAATAAGTGTTTCTATTCAGTTTATCTGCAGACCATTGGCCATAAAAATGGGCCGGACTTTTGGGAGGCTTGCCATGGGAAGTTCAACACATAGATGCCCCTTGAATTTAATCTAATCTAATAAATGTGGTGTAACACTGACCAGCGATTATCCCTGTCTACACCATATAAAAATGCACCCAAACAAGCCCCGGTTAGTGCAGGACTATTGTAGGAAATGAGAACAACTTTGAAAATAAACATAAGAATATATTATATGCGCGTGTGTCAAATATATGGTATAGTTTGTAACGTTTTTTTTATTAATTTATATATTTTTATGCATATTTTTATTAATTTATTTACTCCGTCACTCACGTATTTATATATAAGTAATGATTATGGTACACGTTTTTTTTACATAATTAATACATTTGCACGTCAAATTAGGAAGAATATGTGTACGATATTCAAAGTAAAATGTAAGATCTTGCCAAGCCAAGTTTTTTTTTGGAAATAAACCAATTTGATATGATTTTATTCACGCCGATATTCTATGAGAGGGTGATATCACACCGATCTAGCCGTCCCTGCGAGATATAGTTAAAATAAACTACTCCAGTATGGGTCTACCACGCCAAAAATATTTTTTTTGTTTTCCATTATCAAATTATAAAAGCGGTTTACATTCGTCATTTCAGCGAGACCCTCTACTGTACGTGGTAGAACCCCTCTTGGCAAGAGTGTTTCCACTGGTTTTTTCAAAAGTATTTTAATTTGTATCATGCATTTGGTAAACTAAGATTGTTATCATAATTATAGCTGTGTGGATTTAATGTTATTTTCTGAAATATCATGTAGACCATGATGACGCGTGGTTTTTTAAGTTTCTCGTTTGGTGGTTAGGCTGTGGTGACACCAGAAGCGTTTCAATAAATAATTCAACCTTTTAGTGGGCGCTGAGCGTTTGAATAATGGACTACTTTTGGAATCGCGCCTAACTTTTCAATGGTATACATAAGAAAAAATGTAGTTTCAAATATATTATTAATTTAGCTATGTGTTAAAAATTCGTAAAATAAGTTTTTTTTTATGGCAGGAGTTCAGCAAACAGGCAGACGGCCCACTTGATGGAAAGCGGTTACCATCGCCTATGGACGTTTGCAACACCAAAGGTGCTACAAATGCGCTGCTGTTCTCTTAATGGAAACTGGAACCTGGTCACTAATGCCGGAACATAACTCAACATTGTTGTGGCGACATACTTTAGACCAGGGGTGGTAGTCAACCAGTCGGGCAAATGCCCTACCACCTGGCTGTGGGTTGTTTTGTCGCCTCTTACGACAGGCCGCCCGGCCGCAGGAAATTGTATTATTTCTCCGTTCCTGCACGGATAGAGGAAAATAAGGAAAATATGGAAATAAGTAATTTACACCTGGATATACGCATGTCACATATCAACGAATGCGAAATATTGAACTGAAGATGTCGGATATTCTCCTATTGAGTGAAAAGCAAATGAATATGTGATAAATAATTGTGTACCGAAAGTATTGTAATTATCAATTGTGTATTTTTTTTATTTTGATGAACTATAGTATATCTATCTCTCTATTTAAGTATATATAGACTATAAAAGAATAATACTAGGAATAATAATCACCTAACAAGAAAACGTAACTTTGTAAAACTCGTAGACCCTGCATAAAATCAAATGGCGCTACAAATCAAAATTTTTATATCTCTCTTTAACGTTTATTATTTAAAACTAGTTGTCCTGGCAGACGTCGTCCTGTCCGGAAAAGCTTCTTTCTATATGCTGACAGCAGCGCCACCTACCGGGTTCAATTGTGAACCAACTCAGAAACCTTCTCTGGCTCATGCACAACAACTTTGCTAAAGATCATCACATGATCAAATGTATAGTTTACGATTCTATAAAGGACACACAGACAAACATTCATGTTTATATAAGAGAAGAAGATATATTTTCAGTTATTAGAATCTTTGATTAAAATTTTCTAAAAGAAATATATACTTATATGGGCAACGTTCCACAAGAAACTCACAACGACCACGTTCACGACCGTGATTTTTCCCGTTCCACTTCATTGATGTAGCAATTTATTGTTACATCAATGTTCCACTTACTTACATTTACCAGCTTACCAGCAGCCACTTATCACGATCGTAAACTCGAGTGGAACGATTATTCGATCCACCTCTTGACATGGGTCGTTATGAGACCTGGGTGAGCGAAAATCATGACATCATTAGCGGCATTGTCGATAGCAGACGGAGCATTTTGGGCTTAATGAAACACTAAAGGAACGCGCCCATATTATAATGCCACAAAGCGGGTCGAAAAATATCTTGACGAGTCACATCAACGACGTGGACAGGATGTAGGATTTAAGAGTTTTTCAAAGTTATGTTTTATTGGTTTTCCTAACATTCTTTTCCAGAGATATCAATCAAACATTTATCACTGACATATACTTATTAAATTTTCATATATTAAAAATAATTTCGTGCGCGACTAAATTGGGATAAGCTGCCATTAACACTGCTTTGTTTGCCCACTTTGCATATACCTAAGGGTTTCTTGGTTACTCATTCCTAAATTTTACCGTCTTATATTACTTATTAGTACAACAAACCCGCTGCTAAACAGACCACAACCCTAACCACAAATACACTACCAACCACTGAAACCTCCCCCCAGCTGCAATTGCAGTCGAGTTCAAAGCGCGTGACGAAATCATAAAAACCGCGCAACGTCTGTGGCGACCGCATTCGGACCAGCGCGGTTGGACGCGCTGCAAAATTTAAAAATAGAACAACTTTCTTTTTTTCTTAATAAGTGATTTTTAAACTGTAAACACGTTGCGTTCCAGTGCCAGTGTTTATATCGTAGAGACTTTGGCTTGTGACTTAATTTTCCAATTTAAAGGTGATTTTCTTTTTTTATTCGCAATTTTTCTATTGTGCTTGTAGAGTTGTGCTATATATCTTGGATGTTTCGTATGGTAAGGTGCTTTTAGAGGTTTTAGGAACTTGAGAGTATTCTTTTATTTACTATAACATTAAAATTTAAATATCATTTTATATAAGCATATATTCCATCTTTCTTGTGGTAATTTATTCGGTTTCTTATTTCCTCTACAATTGTTGAAACTTTCATATTAATCCATATATTAAAAAATTTAGAAATTATTTTAAATTACTAACAAAGTTAAACTCGTATAAAATCTTTATTCCGCCATTGCTGGCGAGATAGAGGAATAATATAAATTATTTATATTTTGACGTTTGACGTTGACGTTTCCAAAGAACGTTATGAAAAAAATGTGCTCAATAATTCGTTTTTGTAAAAATCTGTAATGGAAGAAAATACCTAAAATATAATATTGTTGAATTGAAAAATCCGGAGTTTCAAGTATCTAAAAGACCACGGCACCTTGGTACCTAATAGCTTTTCTCCACAAAGTTTGATGCGTTTGAGACAGTAGACGCTTCATATATTATGTTGCACATACAGGATTTACGTGTCTTGCTTTTTTTAAATTGGTTATCACAATAATAGCAATCTCTTTTGTAACAGCTATTCACGTAACGAAACAAGCGAATGTATACTTAAGTTAATCGACAACTGGTTGAGTAATTCCGGCCATTGGCACCTAAGAGAAAATACAGGGCCGCCGTAATGATTTGTTTAATTTCTTTTTTAAATACAGAAGCTTTACACGACTTATTTATCTAGTCAATGTGATGTATGTTGAATATTCATATTTAATCAACTGGGCAATATTTGAAAGCAGGACATTACTAGCTTTAGCATGGAGGTTTTGTGGCCCGCTCGAAGTCAATTTCGCTAACAATTATAACTTATTTAAAAACAATTATTGAGATCAATTTCCTAAATAATAATTATTTGTTGAGTTAAGAGACATTTGTTTCCGACATGCAACATAATATTTTAAAAATAAGATGGTAGCATTGAAGATTATTTAGAAGAATTTATAGTCGCCCAATAAAAGTGTTAGAAATTCTCAGGCTTATATTTATTTAGCATTACCAAATCAGAGTACAGTCCTAAGTATTCGCAACTAGTACACGTAACAAAACTACGTTTTAACGGTTTTAAGCACCGAAACAAAAATAAGTGACTGAAACGTCAGAATAATAAAAATCAAATACATACTGCGTTCAAAACTGTTAAAATGTAACTTTATTATTACAAAATCAGTCAAAATTAGGCTTAAATTTATTTTCGACTTATGATTGTTTTAGTCCTATTATATATGTATTACTAGAATGTATCGTAAAATATATACTTACGGTCTTATTCATAGAGAGCTTAAGTAAGTTTGAACGCATCTTTAAGAACCATAAAGTAGCGTTCAAATTTAGTCTAACTCTAGGAATAGACTGTTAATTAGTTCATGCTCAAGATATTGAAAATGGAACAAAGACAAATAGAAATGTGCAAACATTTTAACAGATTCACATTCACTGAATATAAAAATTGAATAGAATAGAATAGAAAACACTTTATTGTTCACCAAAATAAACAATTACAAAATAAATAATTACAATAATTAAAGACAAAACAAAAGGCGGCCCTATCGCTTAAAGCGATCTCTTCCAGGCAACCTGACTGAGAGGACACTTTTAACAACTTATGTCTAGGTATAATTAAATTAAAAACAAGTAAAATAAAAAAAGAAGGTACATACTATGTGGACAGTAAACAGCTAACTTAAGAAAGAAGAATAGAAAAATATATATTTCATTATAAACGATGGTAATAGTTTTTGACAGGTTTTTTAAATATGGCAAGTGATTTAGCTTAAAATATTAGTTAATTAAAATTAGTAACAGGTTGGAATGCTTTGGTTAATATCGAAACATTTTTTTATTGCATAGTAAAATTAATGTTACAAAAACTAAAAGAATCTTATGTTAATGTTTTAAAGTAAATAAATACTTTACCATAACAATTATAGTAAATGTTATTGTCTTTAAAACAATAAAACATTCGTTTTACAATCATAAAAAGTAATTGTTATTCATAGAGTAGTTAGTAACGATTATAATATACATACATTTAATACTCTTGACGTGGGAAAGGGCTATCTGTATAGATAAGCAACTCTTTATTAAACACCAACACAAGTGTTACAATGAAAGGAACTGCAGACAATACCACCCACAAAAAATTTACGAATAAGAAGAGGGACGTCGATGAGAAAGAAGAAGCAGAAAATTATTGGTTTTGTTTGTGTTACCTTGAACCCTTTTGGTTACCCTTGACGGTAACCACTCACCATCACATTTGGGGTATCAGCCTATCTGCTTTGCTTCAGCAATAAAAAAGGGTCTTGGAAGCGTTCAAATAAAATTGACACACAACAGACATGGCACTAGATAGGATATATAGGTATAGACATAAGGCACACACTGCACATGCACTTCCTCACAACACGAGCATGTAACAGAACACTCTACATTAGTATAAATTTAGTAGGTATTAAAATTAGAATAAATTAATATAATAAGTTATTCGTAAGGTACACCACAACGCAAAAATCACTAAATTAATGTCACACACAAGAACCAAAAAAACAATAAGTGTGTATAAACTCTAAAAATTAAATCTAGAAATTAAGTTCTAAAAAAGGGTACGGAACTCGAGTCCGTAGAGTTGCAAAAAAAAATATGTTTGACAAAGTTTGAAAAAAGAATGCCCTGTCTAGCACGCTCTTGGCTTTATCTGGTTATGTTGCATGCAATAGGGATTCAGACGCATGTATATGTATGTATTCTTACATTATTTTCATATAAAGGAAATTTTTCTTTTAATAAAATATCATGATAGAAGTAGCTTTAATTACTGTTTAAACAGTACCTGCGCTATTTGACTCTTTGTACTTATAAATATTTATGATTTCATAAGTATGTACCTTATAGTTTTTGTACGCTCGTACAAAAACTATAAGGCATATACAGCGTTGTATAGGATAATAAAAAGTATCTCAGTTTGACTGTCAGCTCAATTGCCATTCTTAGAACATCTCATCCATTTGTAAATCTCAAATTATCAAGGACTCTAGCAACCGAAATACGCATAACGTGTCGCGTGATGAATTTCTTCATTGCTATTCAAAATCAATTAAATGCGTTCTGATGGAAAGAGTCACTAGATGAAAGGTTCGGCATTACGCTGAACACTAGTTTATTTTAGCTGATCTTTCATAAATTACTTAAAAATAACTGCGAGCGTATATTGGACAACTTTCAGCGCCGGGCTTGCGCCAGGCGTGTCAATAACCTAAAGGAGCTGAAGAAACAGGCCAATTATCCAAACATATCAGCTTGTGTTTGTGATAACAAACTCTTAAGACCACTGTGATATTGGCAATAACTTTGTTCCTACAAATACTTTAGTCATTCAAGCGTGACTTCCGTGCTTCTTGCCATTATAAAAACCTCATTGTGTTGTGTAGCGGTATAAAACCGTTACTCTGCCGGCTGCAATTTGGAAAGCAATCGGTCGATCATCTCTCGGTCAAAAGATTTGGTTTTATTGGGTTATTAAAAGAAATGGGAACGTTTTGAATTGCACGATGCATACTTCAGAAATCAGGCCAAATAAGTCATCTTAAAATATTGCAGAAAAAATATTTTACACCTTACTTATTGATAGTCATGGTTTACCTCAGCCTTAAAATTTATTTCCTCCCCAAACGGCTTAGTAGCTAAGGGATGGTCCAGTATTTATAATCTGATGTGAGGTATATCGAAACAAATAGTGGCTTACAATTATCATCTAATGGAGCAAAATGAACAGAATCACTGTAATTAGCCAGGTGGTAAAACAGCATCAGACTAGATGGCTACCACTTCGGGTCTAGATCTTGCCACCATAACAATTTTGATTTGTGTTCTGGGGTTCGGACATCAATGGCCAAATTTCAGTCGCTTTGGAGGCCGGCTGCACTTTGGTGACATCTTTGGTGCTGCAAATGTCTATAGGCGACGGCAAACACTTCTCACTAACAGGTTTCAATAAGCTATCTATCCGTCATTTAAGTTACTAAAGATAAACAAATACATCCTTTTGTCCTTATTAGCTTTTTAATAATCTATCCACGGATAGCATTTCCTATCAAAACCAGCTATCTACCGAGCGGAAGACGGATAGCTTACTGGAGACAGGAATGGTCATACATTTCAAGTGCCAGGTTATCTGCAGGACTGCAGTGATTAAAAAAACTTATCAAGAAAGTCAAATTAATTTAGTTAATGTAAGCACTTGCACATCATGTAAATGACAAAACATACTGGAAACTTTATATTATGTAATACCTATTCATGTACCTTTGTTTTTGCAAACAAAGATTGATTGATTGATTGAGTATAGAAAAAAAATCTTTTCACAATTTACATTCGGATGGAAATCGTCATTATAGAGCTTCAAAAATCCTTTCCACGAAATTGACAGTCCTTGAGTAGTGTTTTAAGATTGTGGGTATTTTCGATTAAATTCTATTTTTAGTTTCGTAAATAAAAAGCAAATAGCGGACGATTTAAAGATGCTAATAACGTAAAATATTTTTATGAGTTACGACGCAATGTAAGGAGGATGCTCAGCCGAATTGGATTTCTTGCTGTGTCTAATTTGGATATTTTAAACAATAACGTGTATCTTAATATACATAAATGTATATTGACATACCTTATCATCTTACTTTTAAAATTTTATATATTTTAATTATAGTAGAATTATTTTCTCCGTGCAGTTTGGGTCATAAATCAAACTCGGCCTCAGCCCGGCTAGGGCGGTGAGCATGTTGCGCGGGCGCAACGCCATTATTGATAAAAATTCATTCTTATCAAAGAAAGATTATCATTCTTATAAAAATCATTATTATCTTTTTTGCTGTTAATTTTAAACTTAGATATAAGTATTTATATTTATTTTTAATATAACTTGTTACATTCTAAACTTTTGTACTTATAGTTTTTCAATACATAGACACCTAATTAAAAATTTATTTTAAATCATTATTATTCTTATTTTAATAAATACGTTGTTTTATCTATTTTTTTCTTTCATTTATATCACTAACCCACAAAATGACAAAACTAAATACACTATCAATAACGCTTATCGACAACAATAATGCGTATCACTATGCCTGCCTATAAGGCCCGTTAGTGGAAGAGAGAGCGAAATACTCGCTTCACCACTCCGATTATTTATAACCCAAACTGCACGGAGAAAATAATTCTACTATAGATACTTTTAAATAATCAAGAAGCTACTTGATCCATTAAAATTGTGACGTCATAACGCAGCAATCTCATACAAAGTCAAGAAAACTTGGATATACTTACTGTTTGATGATTAAAAGGTACCAACATACTATTCTATACATACTCCCTTGTCACCTTAGACCATTAAACCAATTAATGGTTTAATAGTCTAAGCTTGTCACCCATGAAAATATTTAGTTTTTCAGTGATATTAAAATATATGAATATGGTATCAACTTAAAAATAAAAACGTTTAATAGCATGGAAAGAAATAATAATAACAACAAAATAATCAAGTACCTACATAACATGTTTTGTAAGTGCCCAATTATTATGGTGCGAAGATTACTAAGGCTTTTAATTTCGCAAGTCACGTAGTAAGGCCCCAAGAGACTACTTTAAATGCTAATGACCGCAATGGTTTACATTTTATCTATTCTATCAAATCTAATTTGTCTTGCTAATTAATTAATCAAATAAATAGAAATAGTGAGAAATCAGAATATAATATATAATAAATTTTAATTTGTTTATATAAATAAACAAATTAAAATTACTTACCTAGTAATTATACTCATAATAATTGTATGGATAAGGTCAAAAATGAGTACATAACCTTTGAAAGTTGTACACGTGACTGAAAAATTGAGAGGAAGACTAAGTTGGTATGGGCATATGCCCATGCCTCATTATATAATGAGGTATGGGCATATGCCCATGCCTCATTATATAATGAGGAGGGGTGAAAGTGACGTGATGGATGGGTACAAATTTAAAGGTAGACCAAAAAAAAGATGGATGGATTGTGTGAAGGATGATAGTATTATGATGATTTGTGGTGTAACAGAAGATGTATGACAGAATAGAGGAGTGTGGAAGGAAAAGACATATTGTGCCGACCCCAATTAATTAGGATATGATGAAAAAAGAGAGAGAGAATAATTCTAATCAATTTAACTGATTACATCTTGTACCTTGTTTTGTTTTTGTCATCATTTTTTATTTTTCTACATGTAAAAACTGACACGATTTTGTAGGGTTCTTTATATCTCTATTTTCCTTTCCCTAACGAGCAAGAGTTTTGGAATTGTTTATAATGTTTTTAATTTCTTTTTTTAATTATAGATTTTAGACTTCTCAATTTCAGATAAATCTGCAAAGATTTTGATTCCCGTAATTTTATATTGTATTTTGTTTTTACTTTGGTCGCGGTCCTACCCACCTTTTAAATCCCTGTTTGTTTGTTACAAAAACAGTTGTTACCAAATCAAGTATTGCCTTAAGAGTAATACCCGATTTGGTTACAATTGTTGTTAAATTTTTTGTGTTCATCTTTCTGTTTGCCTACGTATGTAATTTTTTTCAACACTAGTCCCAGTCTATTAGGATGAATTTTAATAGGCGGTTAAGAGTCCAGCAAAAAGCGGTTACCCCAACACCTATGGACATTTGTAACACCAAGGGTGTTAACATGTGCTGCCGCTCTCTAAAGGGAAACGGAAACCTGGCCACTAATGCCGTAACACAACTCCAAGGTTGATATTGTGGCATACTGTAGACCAGGAGTGGTAGTCATCCAGACGGGCTAATACCCCCTACCACCTGACTGGGTTATTTTGTCGCATCTTTCGAAAGGTGGCGACTGTAGGAAATTGTGTTTGTCCTTTCTCCGTTCCAGCTCGGATCAAAAGAAAAATATATCAATTACAGCACCATCTTGAGTTACACAGGGAGTCGCTCATATAAGATATTTTTCTATTATGGTTAAATTACCACTATTTACTACTTTAATCAATAGATGGCACTGGATTAAATTACATTATATGTCTATCTTTCGGTTTAATCTCTGAATAAAGTGACTGTAATCGTAAATTCAATCAGGTTAGTTATTTTTAGTAAACCGTACATAATTTCCGATTTCACTTGCGATTCGTAACAGTGAAAGTGGAGATTTTTGTTTTAAAATTCATTAATGTGTAGTATTTTTAGCGCACGAAAACCGTCACGGTACGTAAATCACGGGATAATTAGCTTAATTATAAATTAAGTTTCTCTAAACATTACAAGTAGTAATTACTCTTGATAGTGAATGGCTTTGCTAAAAATTATATCTCGCTTAGTTTTGCATGAGTACTAAATATTTGTTGAAGCATGGAAGAAGTATATCGCACGTTTTGGCCAATACTGATACTTTCCAAGCAAAAGAATATTATATTAAGTATGAATATTAGTATAATGACAGTGCCTGCCTCTTCTGCTACTGGAATTACCAGGATTAGTGCTATTACACGTATCTCCATGTTTAACGATAGATGGCACTAATATCTATTATATGATAAAACTACGTTTTAACAGTTTTAGGCGCGGTAATTTATTTGATTTTGGTTATTCCGACGTTTCGGCCGCTCTTTAGTAGTCGTAATCACGGACGACAAAGATGAAGAGTCAACGAGTATTGTTAAAGTTTTACTTAGCCGCCAACTTATTCATTTTAATTATTTACTTTTAATTTTGTTCATGGTTATTATTTACTCTGTGGGAACCTCATCTAATTTACTACCGCTTCTAAAAATCAAATAAACTACCGCGCTTAAAACCGTTAAAATGTAGTTTTATTATGTAAACCAGTCGCGTAAACTTGAGTAAATATTAAGTGGATATAATCAAATTTTGGATGTTGTCAATATTCGCTCTTTAATAAAATATGTTTGTACAAAGTTTTTAAATGCAGTTCAATACATGGCATTACACGTAATTTGACTGTTACTATTTGGCTTTTTATTATTTAAAACATTTTTTCAACTTCGGAAACTAATAACTTTACTTATATCCCATTACTTTACTTAAGCAAAACAGTTAATAATTAGATTTACAGTTATATGTATAATGGTCACCCTTAATTTTTATTGGAG
This sequence comes from Dendrolimus pini, assembly GCA_949752895.1. NCBI lineage: Eukaryota > Metazoa > Arthropoda > Insecta > Lepidoptera > Lasiocampidae > Dendrolimus > Dendrolimus pini. Next base: position 5,400,339 of record OX457143.1, read on the forward strand.
TTTCCTACCTACGAATCGATTTTCGTAATGCGTCTCCCAGTATATAAGATTTATGAGGAGTGAGATAATAATCATTACGTTTTTGAAGTGATAACTTCTTATGGGAGGGTAAACTGCTTCGTTACGTAAGGCGCTACGTCGCCAGTCTGTCTGGCTTACCTTTCTCTTACGCAAGTTATCACTTCTGTCGTGCGTCCCGACACGCACGTCTTTTTTTTTATTAGACCATTTCAAAATTCCATCGTTACATATTCTAAAATAAATGTACTTAAGTAGTAAACTCCAGTCGTGCATCGGAGCTGACACATATTTTCTTTCGTGACTTTAGTACATCATTGTGAAGCGCCATAGACTTTGAGACAAATGACTATGACTTACATTATTTACAAAAAGAATCGAATTTGACGAAGACAGCGTTCCATCATTACCAAAAAGTAGAAATCCCTAAAAAATGTATAAGTAATCGATTCATATGATAGCTTTAAATAGGTTCTTATGTATTCCGTCGAGTCAACCGCCGACCCTTTCTTGTGCATCATTGCATTATTTACCAAGGTCAGTTACGCAAAGAACCGGTTATGAAACTTCATACTATGTCAGGAACAGAACATATGTGGCTCTTAAACGTATTATTTGTACATATATACATATACTTATTGTGATTATCGTTAATGAAGTCCAACCATTATTAGACTCGTAAGTGGCTTTGTAGGCAATAATTAAAGATTTATTATTACAGTGTTATTTTAGAGCATATTTTACACCACTCAATAAAATTGAAGTATCTGTAGGTGATTTTAAAATAAATGCTAATATTTGAGTGAAAACTGCTTCTTATATGATGAAGTCATAAATTATGTATCTGAAAGATTGTCTTGATGAGACCAAAACTGCTCAAGGATTCAAATAAAAAAAAATGGAGGTCAAAACATCAATTAAGTGTATGTTCCATTTCAATACCTTGCATGGTTAAAAATGTATGAAAAATATATGTGATGAGTAAATTTATAGAAAAATTGTATTTTGAGAAAATTCTGTTTCATTTTTTAGGGCAATATTCGAAGTGCTATTTGTCCTAAGCACACGACGAACGAGTTCACGCACTCAACTAGAATGGCATTTTTTAGTCCATTTTTAATCCCTCGTGCGCTTTTAATTTCGTGTTGCGTTTTCCTCCTAAACATGCATGTAATACCATATAGCATAAAAAATATTTATACGAAGATTTGAGAACCACCTCCTTTTTTGATGTCAGTTAAAATTAATGCAATATGAATATGTGTAAACTTCAGGACCAATCAATTCAGCCAAGATGACGTTGGAGCAGCCAACTGGTGAGATGTGGCAGAAGATCCGCGTAGAGCTCAACGAGAACGTAGACACGCGTGACGCAGACCTGGCTCATATCAAGGAGTGGCTTAAGAAAGAACCTCATCTACCTGATGAATTCGGTATGTTTACTCCTTCCTTACTTTAACTATAGAAGAAGTATACTTAAGAACCTGATAATACCTCAGTAAAAAAAACGCAGACATTAAATTTTAGAAATTTTGAAACTGACTATTGCCCTCAATCTTACTATTCATTAAATTGCCTTACCATCGAATAAATTTTGACATTACTTGTATAGAGCTTATGTCAAAATTTGACCTACAGAACGGCATATGAATACGAATGTAATGTATAGAAAACAGCCTTAAATCTAACATCGTGTGGAATTTGCAGATGACCAACGTATCATGACCTTCCTCCGTGGTTGCAAGTTCTCCCTGGAGAAGACCAAACGTAAGCTGGACATGTACTTCACAATGCGAGCAGCTGTGCCTGAGTTTTTCACCGACCGTGACGTCACACGTCCTGAACTTCAAGAAATCTTAAGCCTAGTGTAAGTCTCTTATATTTATTTGATCTTTCTGGGGTTTGTAATTCTGACTGCTGTCAGAATCTATCCCCCGGATTCTGTAGACTATTATCCTCCTTGATGACATTACGACATCCCTTTCTTGTACCAAGAGCCTACGCGTATGATTCATGAAACAAAATAAGTCTTTACGAGACATTATTATTGATTGCAAAGTTGCTAAAAATATTAGGAACACTGAACCTATCTGTCGTAAGAGGCGACAAAACAACCCACAGCCACGTGGTAGGGCATTTGCCTTACTGGATGACTATCAACGCTGGTCTAGAGTATGCCGCCATAACAACCTTCAGTTCTGTTCCGGCCTTAGTGACCAGGTTCCAGTCTCCCTTAAGAGAGCAGCACATTTGGTGTTGCAAATGTCCACAGGCGATGGTAACCGCTTTCCATTAAGAGGGCCGTCTGCCTGTCTGCTGAACTCTTGCAATAAAAATTAAATAAATAAAAAACCTAAGAGTTATTCGCAAAGGACCTCTCAACTCTGTAAAAATATTTTGTATGAATGAATGAAAACACTTTATTATTCACCAATAATTAAAAATACGTCCTTAAAACTAGATGCAATACTTATTAAACACAGCGCGGCCTTATCGCTTATAGCGATCTCTTCAGAGCAAACCCCTAAACTAATGTTTGTATTAATTTGTAATGTTTATTATATTACGAGTTTAGTTTAGTTTAACATGACTTACTTGTTAATATTATTTATCATTACGTGTTTCACACATTAGCTTGTTTAGATGGAAATTATATCCTATATAACGGAACACTTACTGAATTTGATAGTAAATAACATCTAATATTTAAGGATTTTTGTTTTTAATTTTTTATTATTATTATTGTTTACAGCCAAATGCCACCCCTTCCTGGCCTCACTCCTGAAGGCAGACGTGTCATCATCATGAGAGGTATATTACTTCACCATTTTAAAATCATAAAAACTATTGTATAGAATAAAATACAACATTGGAAAATTAGTTATACATATACATGATTTTTTAAGTTTAGATGTCTTGCTATACATTCACTTGCCTTATTTCTTGTTTGTTTGTTCGTTATTCACGTAAAAACTGCTGGGCCGATTTCGATGCGGTTCGACTTAAAATCTACGCTACTTTTTACCCTGAGAATCCCGGCGGGAATTTTTCTGTAAGTGATTCGAATTGGCCAGATTAAAGAAAAATCGTATTCCAATGTGATTTTTTCACTGACCGGTAGCAAATTTTATGATATAAAATGGTGATATTTTTTATCCCGGGAATCCGCGGGAATTTTTCCAGGGGCGGTATGTAGTTGTTCGGGTACATAAAAATTCAGCTTATTCCGACACAGTTTTAACTAAAACGATAGCATACATTCTTCTGTAAATTCTACGGTATTGTGTACCCGAGAATCATCGTCAGCCAATCACTGCTGGACGTAGGACTCCCTAGGTCGGTACCACGCACCACGCTCCTCCGCTTTCCTCATACAGCGCCTGCCGGCGACCTTGCGTAGGTCGTCAGTCCTTGGGCTGGAGGGCGTCCGAGACGCGGTCTCCACTGTAGGCCTCGTCTGCTCCATCGGCCATCGGTCCTGCGACAAATGTGACCGGCCCACATATCCTAGTACCTGCATAAACTATGTACTTTTTGTTCGTTTAGCGCTAATACCACTTTCCTACTGGACCTGTATCGTTTTTTTTTGGAACAGGTACAGACAAATAGGTATTACATTTTTACATAAATTTCTATGATTTCTTAAAAAGAATTACAGTTATTCTGTAACGTGTTCTGTCCTAACCCAGGTCTTGACAAAGACGTGCAGACCCCAAACGTGGCTGATGCCTTCAAGCTGGCCCTCATGATGGGTGACGTCAGACTGAACGAGGAGAAAGAGGGCGTTGCCGGTGACGTGTACATTCTGGACGCATCGGTCGCGACGCCCACGCACTTCGCCAAATTTACACCCACACTCGTCAAGAAGTTCTTGGTTTGCGTACAGGTCCGTAAAAAAATCCGTTATTCTTAATATAGAGGAAACTATGTCATTCTTAGCACCTCCCAGTGAGTTGCATCTAGTAATTTTATTCAAGATATTAACAAGTGCTATTAATTACTATTTTTTAGACAAAATATGTATCATTATTATTTAAAAATCAATAGTATGTATGTTCACATACAGTAGTAGTGGACCTTCAGAGAAAATACATGCGAACATAACCTATATACCTACAAAGCTTATTAGACAAGTGTGAACTGCACGCACACATTTTCGCATTTCTATTCTATTATAGTCTTATTTATTCTCAGGTATTTTGACCTTTATTCGGAATAATTCAAACTAAACTACATTTTAAGTCACTAGCCTAAGATTCAAAATTCAAAATACTCGTACATATCTGTTGATCTACGTATAAAATAATATCTGCCTTAAGTGAATACATGCAGATAGAGCTAATATTTATTTGAAATCTAAGTTTTATGTAAAATGAAAATTGATACTAACGGGTAAAGAGAAATGTGTTTTATATCTAATAAAATAAGGTTGAAATGTTAAGATTTCTAAATGTTTCAAATTAATTAATAGGGTGCAAACAATGATATATAGTTTATATATGTAAACATTAGTTTCGTTTGGCACTTTACATACTACAGTTTTTCCCTAAACCTAAGTTGTAAAGACTAACAAACCCCAAAAAGCGAGAGAAGCAGATATATCAGAACAACAGCCAAAGCCATGTTATTATTTTGAGAGAGTTTGACTTTCTCATTCTTTTTCTTCCATGAAGGTTGATATCTGAAACTGATTGTTTTTATTATTTTAGGAAGCCTACCCAGTAAAAGTCAAGGAGGTCCATGTGATCAACGTATCTCCACTCGTCGACAAAATTGTTAACTTTGTGAAACCTTTCATCAAGGATAAGATCAAAGAAAGGGTAAGCATCGTATTTTATTTTCCAATATAGTACGGCTTTAATAATAACTTCGTCTGTATAAATATCGTTTATATATCACATAAGAGTCGTGATACCTTAGTAGGTATTTCACGTACCCATCTCTCAAGTGATGCCGGTTGTATTCAGACCTAATGTGCATATTATTACATTTACCAAGTCCTGACGTTGAAGCAAAACATCGCCATAAAATCTGCCATATCGAGGTATATAACCGGCCAAGCCCAGCCAACCCAAGTGTAGTAGATATACTATCCGATCCCCTAATAATTGGAAAAGTCCGTCTATGTCTCTTAACAAATAAACATGCAGAAGGTAGTACATATATACATTATATTTATTCCAGGGGTTGTCTGAAATAAATCACTTTTTAGCGAAAAGACCGCCCTTTATTTACAATTTGATATAATTTAAATCCGTAAAATGTTATATTAGTATACTATAAATAATTATATGTCTATGTATCCATAATTATTACAGATCTTCCTTCACACAAACACCGAGGATCTTTACAAATACGTTCCTAAAGAAATGCTTCCCCCTGAATACGGCGGCAGCGCTACGACGCCCTTGGCTGATCTCCACAGTAAGTGGATTGATATTATTTTACGGTTCCATATTGATGGTAAAAATTTCAAGTGCCGTAAAGGACAGACCCTTACTTTTCAAGACAAGTTAAAAATAAAAGCAATAAACCTTTTGTCTAGAAGTAGATGACGTATTGTGTTTTTAAAACATTGTCTTTTTGCCTTTTTTGAGGGTAGATTCAATTGAAGACTAACCGCCGCGTAGGAAGTGTGATGAAATAATTATATACTTTTTTCAGGCGCCTGGGTGAAAAAACTAGAAGAATACAAAGACTGGTTCGCGGAATCTGAAACCATTAAAGTCAACGAGACCTTGAGACCTGGGAAACCCACCAACTACGACGAGCTGTTTGGCATCGATGGTTCCTTCCGTCAATTAGTCATCGACTGATCATTTACCATAGGAATTGAGGGTAGAAGTAGAAGGGTGGATAGTGGAATTCTTTGCTCCGAATATAAATCCTTAAATTCAAAATAGATTATTTCAACATTTCGATTTTAATTCGATACCACCGTTTATTAAGTAAATATATAATAAATTATACTCATTTGTGCTCCCGAAAGTTCCAGTTAAAAATTGTTATAAATAGTTCTGTTATAAAAGTTATTCAAATAACGTAACGTAAAGTAAAAAATGTTCCATTTTCCACGTTATTATAGTACATTATTATAGTACACTAAATAGGTTATTATCCTAACAAGTTTACAAACAGTCGCACATACGTAAAGTAGTACCTATTAAACTTGGTCGGATAAAGCGTTTCTCTATCTGTCGCTTATTTCCAGTTACCATTCGTATTACTTGATATATTTAATTTTATGTAATCACAGGTTTCTAATATTTGCAAAAATATTATCTTATTTCATAAGACACATACTGAATATTCAAATACACAGATCAATTGATAGATAGAAAATTTCATAACAAACTTTCGAATTATTTGACATAGTTTAAATATAAAAACTACAGCTGATGATTAGCTAATATTTCACATTTAAAAGATCTAATGTTGATAATATAAAAAAAAAAATTGAACTAACCTCTTTGTAACTTGTTCGTGTGTTTAAAAAAAAGGTTAGAATGCTGGTCTAAATTTAAAAAAAAACAATATTTCAAATTTAGAATTTCCGACCTTGATAATGTTCTAAAAAACAGGAACTAACTTTTTAATAACTACATTCTAAATTTAAAAAGATGATTTCAAATACTATTAAAAAAATCAAATTTTCAATATAGATTGAATAATGTTACCTAAAGCATGATTCTTGAACTTCTATGCAGTTTGTTAATAAAGCGGTGGCGGAGGAATATCATTTGTATATCAACGGCACCGCTCTCAAGTCTAGTTAGATGACTTAATAACATCTGCCATTAGAATTCAATATAATGCAATGTAATTATAAAAAAATAAATCATATAAAAACAGAACAAAGAAGGACTGGCAAAGATAAACATTTAAAAATTTAAATAAAAAAAAAAAATGTTTAATACTTAATATTATATACCTAGAAATTTTTGGCGTAAAATATGAAATAAAAAGGTTGATTTATATAGGTACATTTTTGTACCATAGATAATATTTTAGTATTTTTTCATATATTTTAATCTGTGATTCGTTTACTATTAATTGTCAACCAAAGTTTTGCTCAATATTATTTTATTCGTGTTGATTAAAGCAGAACGTGTCTGGTACATTTTGTTTTGCGTTAAGCGTTTTTTTTATTATACAAATAAATACTTTGGTAATAGTGTTTTATTTCTAACCATACTACCAGAACGTTTTGTCTAACGCAGGAGGAATTAGTTTGCATCGGTCGTTGTCCCACAGGACTACGATATGGGATTTAAAAAAGATAGATTATGATAACATTTAGGTTTACCTACCTACCATTGCCAGCTTTACCTATTATGCAGGGTGTGCAGCCCACACGGGCGCAGGGTCTTATGGGGCGCCGAGCGCCGCTTGCGATACGTCTAAACTAAAACCTATGGGTTGCTCGCGGCACCAACGCTCTCAAAGACTCTTCGCCCAAGTTATGGTCAACGCTAAGTGCGGTAACCAAACAAGGCATGCCATGAGCGGCGTCTATACTCTACCCAATTACTTTTATTTCAATTTGAAACGTAAAACATACAATATTGTATACCACCGTCTATTCCACACACCAAATTGTGTCATAAGTGAAAATGAAACAATAGTATCTATGTTGTTGCTATTTCGGCACGGAAAATATAACTGTAAGTATTTCATTTTGACCGTGACGCCCTTTGCGTCAGGATATAGATTTCATGTGTATGGAGGAATTCCGGTCACATATTTGAATAGTCATCAGAAATTCTACTACTCTTGATAATATTTCGAAAATAAATAGTATCATTTTCGAATACACAAGGCACATAGGTCAATCGTTTTCTAATTTGGATGGACTAATTTGCAAATTTCTATTTCGTAACAAATACCCGAATTTTGATAATAGATGTTTTTCGTTCTGTTCTATATTTAGTATCACTATGAACCACGTCTTTAGCAAACAACCCATAGAGTAAACATTTTTTTTTTTACCGGTTTTAATGGTTTTAAAATCTATAGATTCATTGGTGAACCAAATTGTAGTAGGACTTTGTGGTCAAAAGAATGATCAAAGTTTTATTTTTGCTCTGAGTCTTTGACGCCAAAAAATGGAGTTTTTTGGTAACTCGAAAGAAAGGCTATATTTTCAAAATAATTAAGGTTTCCCTTTCAAAAACACAATTTTTGTTTAAAATACAATATACTATAACTATTGTTAATTTTTAAGCATCATGATCTTGTATGTTTCTCAAGACCACGGGCCACAAAAATGGCCCGGACTTATGGAGGACTTGCGTAGGGCAATGAGAACACCAGCACGTAGCCCCTTGACAAAAATCTAAATGTGGCGTGACACTGACCAGCGATTATCCCAGTCTACGCCGTACAAAAATGCACCCAAGGACAGTTGTAGGGCTTGAGAACATACGATACCGGACTATTGGTATGAACTGCTAGTGGCTTAAGCATTACTATTATTTTTATATTGAGAAGCTGGCAAAAGAACAAACAGACCAGGTAATGAAAGGTGATTATCATTGTTTATAGAGAAGTTTGCAACACCAGAGGCGAGGCCACCGCGATATCAATCTTTAGAATGGAATATGACGAATGAATCAAATGGAATTGGATAGAGGGTTGCAGTTTTATTTTCATAAAAATAAAGATTTTGCCCAAAATTTTTGGATCTGATTAATAAAAATAAATGTTACATATTAGTCTTTGTAGTTGACTTGTCTTAAACCTTGTTTACTTAACTGACTGGAACGCCGAGATCCTAAGTTCGATTACTGGTTGAGCATCGCAGTAAGCGAAGGGGCCCAGCTCTCCGCCTTGTAAATGAAGGGAGCAGCCCATGAAGGGTTCGGTTATCGTCCGTCCGAGATGAAGGGGAATGCGAAAATGAGCCCACAGTTCAGATATGGGCTGCAATAAGGATCGGGCAGGGGTTTTAGTATCCCCAACCATGGCATGCGAATAGCATTTCTGTGGGGATGCTAGTGCCACTTCGACCACGCGAATCCCACACGCCGCTCGCGATTCCATAGCGGTGGTTTGTTCCCAACGGGTTTATCCTGGTAAAAAAATGGTACTATTACTGGGTGTATAGGATCGGCCAGTCATCCGTCACGTATAACTAAAACAAGCTTAACTAGCCTGGATTACATATGTGTGTAAAATGTTCCAAGTGACTGACCAAGATCCTCTTTAACAGTCGATGCTAATGGTCTCGCTCTAATTCAAAGCAACAGAACCATTGTTCAATGAACTAGAAGACTTGCGATAACTGGCAATTATGTAGTCACATGATTTACTAGAAGCCGACATGAAATGACATAAAAACCTGTTTCTGTATTAAAATTTAAAAATGTCTTGACATCTGAGATGCTAGTAGCAACTTCATGACATCATTTTAAGAATATATATACAACTGTCGGACATAACATTTGTAAACACTCCGGGCGTAAGAAAACACAGGTAACTCTAGAAGACTATAGGGGAACCACTAACGGTATACCCTGAAGAGAACTGATGACCAGAATATTAGAAGTAGCCGATGTAAATGATTAAATTCGAGAATAGTCTAAAACTGGTGACAGTTGTGGTGGATGGTGTCTTCTCTAGGACAACAAACTAGGCACAATAGCGGAGCGGTGTGGGAAGATCTCAGCTGGCAACTCATTCCATTCATTTGATTCGGGGTGCGTAAGAACTGTGGGGTCATCTACAAATTACATCACACGAATGAATTCAATTATTTTTGACCTCCCGTCTTTGTCACAGCTGGTAACATTCGTGAGACTCCTCCCTCCTTCGTGTGACGTCACATATTTTGCAATTTTACATCAAGTAATTATAACAACAGTTCCGTAATTATCTTAAATATTGTTACGAGTTGCAGGACTCGAATAAAAATGCCGTTGGAATTACTATAGAATTTATTAGGACTATACAAACACGTATAACACGGGTATAAATATAACTGAAAACAATCAATTCAAACGTACGATGCAATAACACGCGCAAAGTCCGAGATTACCGAATGTAGACACACGTCTTACTCCGCTAGTGGTTATCGCATGACTACCTCACCATTCCGTTAGGGCATTGCTTTATACTGTACAAATATAATATGTCTGTAGACTGAATTTCTAAAAATCACACCTGTCTAACGACTACCATAAAGATTAAAATACACAATAGGCTTATTTTTCCAATTACAAATTTTAAACAAACAGTAAACAAAAGAAGACGTTCATAAAAGCGCTTCAATGTTATTAGGTCAAACACCGACGGGTGCTAATAAATGTGCTTTGTTTACAAATATGCAGTTGGCCCAAAGTGGTACCAATATATTCAATTTTGAAACCTGCCGTCACGAAATTTATTGATGGCCCTTTTTTTGAGAAAGTTTCCGTACGTTAATATTAGCGAAATTACGACATAGCTCAAAGAAATGCGGGTGAAATGAACGCTCACCGCTCCGATAGAAGAGTTAAACAAAGTGGCCTTATAATTCAACAATTACACAACATATATTCAATAACCTAGGCACGAAAAGAAAAACAACACACATGGCATAAGGCACACTGCACATGCACTCTCTCACAACACCAGCATGTAACAGTATACATTAGTATAAGTTTAGTATTAAAATTAGAAAAAAAATTATATAAGTTATTCTTAGATACACAACACAACATAAAAACCACAAAATTAATGTCACACGCAACAAAAATTAACAATTAGCGTGTATGAACTCAAAAAACTCTAACAGTAATCAAGTTGTAAAAAGGGTACGGACCTCGAGTCCGTAGAATTGTTAATAATAATAAAAAAAACCTTATAATTCAAAGAAAATTTCTATTAGATCGAAGGCAAACGATTCATAAATAATTCATTCGTCATTTTTTAAATAGCAGGAAAATGCGATGTGATACTAATTATTGCTATTATAGCACTAACCATTAATGAGATTATTATAAGTGACGTTTCTCTAGAATATTCACTCCATATATACGAAGTGGGAAGAGTTTCAATCCGACATTATTTTCTGTTTCTATATCCAAAAGTAAAAAAGTAAGTACCTTTATGGTCTTACTTCAGAGTCTGCCTGTTTCTCTACAAGTGACAGCTGATAATCTCAGAAATTAGTAATGCAGAGACATAAAAGTTGGCACAGATATAGAAATCGCGTGTGTCAACAAAAAATATAGTGTTTAAGCGAAAATATTTCTTTGAATATCGCAAAAGGAGTCCGAAAAATAAAATGAAAATTTAAAATTTAAGTATATTTAAATAATAATAATAGTCAATAGACGTACCACTGGTGCACTCGGGGCTCCCATTCATTTGGGCTACGGGCATTACTCGTCATGCTTGTCCAAGGCGGATTGGCGGTTTGGATACGTCAGTAATCACGTAGTAAATGTAACAAAATGCACATTAGCTCAGAAAACTGATTTAGGCAGTTTTCTGAGCATATTTTCAGGCCAGTATTCGAAACCTTTTATTTGTTAACTACTACTACTAGACTAGCTACTGATATTAGAAGAGGTTGCATGCACCGACCTCCTGACTAACCACTAAACCTTGAAGCGACCCTCCTCATCACCATGAGCTGTCACGGGTAAGTGATCATAGGTATTATCTGCCATGACGGCTGGATAAAAGCCCCCGACCCACTACCTCACCGCAATGAAATGGACAAAGCGATGCCTGTGACCCCCTCTTCGCCGTCGAAGAAGTTAAGGGGTAGGACTTAAGTGACACTAGTGCTTTACCCCCTAAGCTACCACAACTTAGAAGTTGAGTAATAATATGCTTTTAAGGTATTATAAGAAAGAACTCTATTAGCATGTTTCAAATATATTTTTATATATATTTGTTATAACTTTGATGATATAGTAAAATAGCTATAAGAAGTTTATGCAAATGAATCTGTATAAAAACTTCTGGTGTATTAACACAATTCACATGGTGTTCATTAAAGCTTTGTAATTGTTCACATAAAACATAATGATATCGTAAAGCATAACCACTTAAAGATGTTATTAAAGCCGCGTTTTTACAATAAGAGTTGGCTCGGACCGAGTGCACTCGGATGTCTACTCGGACTATACTCGTATTATGTAAACGCCTAATCCGAGCATACTCGGACGCCGGCATCTAATCCGAGTAGACTCGGACTGCTCTATTTTTCGAGCTCACTCGGATCATTTTTATGAAAACAACTAAAAATTGTGCGTTGTTTAATCTCAAATTATTTTTAATCGTGTTTTTATCTTCCTCTTCGACTTCAAGAAGAAAATTATATGATGCACCCATTTGGTCACGTCTTAAAATCCATTTCCGTATCCAAATTTGTTTTTCTCTTCAATTTTTTCCCCTTTCGTGATTTTGAACTTCCGCTATTAATATCTGTTACAACTTCTATAACTCGCAGCAGCACATCAGTCGACGACATCTTGATTGTGCAAGGAGACAAATGACCACAATACGAGTGCACTACTATCGTGTGTAAACCACTATCCGTGTACACTCGTATGAAGCCGACTCGTACGAGTGTACTCGGTCCGTGCCAACTCTTATTGTGAAAACGCGGCTTTAAGAGCACACTCTATCCAACTGTGTTTATGTTTTTAAAATCTTGGTCTACAAATATACAAACGATGACAGAAGAAACTTCAACTAATAATATCAATTACTCTAAAATAAATACACAACTTGGAGAATTTTCTTCGTATTGTTACGAGCTACAGGACTCGAATTAAAATTCCGTTGGAATTACTATATTATATATAATTATATTTATTAGAACTATACAAACACGTTTAACACAAGTACAAATATAACTGGATACAACCAGTAGAAATTGCACGCGCATTATTAGAAATAACACGCGCAAAGTCTGTCACTATATTGCTTATCGAATGTACATGTCTTACTTTGATCGTAGTTCTCGCTAGACTAACGTCTTGCTCGTATCGTAATCGTCGCTTGACTGCCCCACCCCTCCGTTCAGGCATTGTTTAATCCTAAACTATACAATACAACACTCGACCGCGCGGACTGCCTTTTCCAAGAAAACGTAATCTGCACATCTGCTTAATTATTCCTGCGAACGGCTATAAACGAGTACGATACACAATAAGCTATTTTAATAAGTAAACAAAAGAAGTCCAAATGCGGGAAAGGTAATAAGCTACGGTTTATGACAGGCAGGTGTGCATTCACCTTTGTCGGCATCTAACAGTACGTTTTCATTTGAATAAAATCTTTTACACGTACGAGCCTATTCATTTCTTATAGCTTAACACCAGCAAATAGACATACTGCCCGTCTGAAGAAAACTGGTTACCGTCGCCTATGGACATTTGACGGAAATGTTATGAAGCCCTTCTTAAACAAACTCATGGCGAAGCCCAAAGGATCTGGAAGGAACTCCCTATCTTTCCTCCGCAGCAAGTTCCCTCCAGATCATTGTTATACGCGGAACAAACATTCTAGGCAAGCATAGTACTCAAATAAATGGTGTTGAATATCCCGTCTATGATAAGACATGAAAATGAAGAATGGTGCACTAGATCAAACAATCACTCGTATAACGAGGAGTGTTTCGAGTAATTCAGACAATAGGACACACAGAGAGACACAAAATCTCTATGTATGATTCTAAACTGGCTGTTATTGTGGGATCGTCGATGGTACGGACGGTGTGACGCTGGACGGAGTCGAGAGGTCAGTCTGGGAAGCGCACCCGCTTCCCAGATAGATAGTCTGTTTGCAAGTACTCTATCGACAGGTAAACCTATCTTGTGACCAACTGTTTCTTTTACAGACTAGGTATAGACATAAAAATAAAGTTAGGTTATTCAAATTATTTTTACACAGTTATTGAAATTGTTCTTGTCACGATATTGTTACGAGTGGCGAGACTCGAGTTAAAATGCCGTTGGAATAGAAAAGAAGAATAAAAACACGTATAACACAGGGTGGCGTCTTATCTCCTTTGCCTTTCGCTATGTTTATAAACTCAGTTTCCAAAAAACTTCAATGCTCCTACCACCTTTACGCGGATGACCTCCAAATTTATAGGCATACCACTGTCGATAGACTTGCTGAAGCTATTGATCTAACTACGCAGGATTTACGTAATATATCTGATTGGAGTAAAGCATATGGACTAACTGTGAATCCTTCAAAAACACAGGTAATTTTGGTCGGTAGTTCCAGGATGGTTTCGAGGATAAGGTATCCTTTACTACCGCAGATCATCTTCGAAGGAGTTCCTATACCTTTTAGCACCAAAGTTAAAAATCTGGGCGTTTATATTGATAATCACCTCTCCTGGAGCCCCCAAATTCAGGAAGTTAGTAGGAAGATGTTTGCATCTGCAGCTGCACTTAGAAGACTGCGTAATTTCCTTCCTCATGCGACCAAAATTGTACTTGCACAATCTCTCCTCCCACCAATTCTAGCTAGCTTCTATCTTGATCTTACTGAAAGCCAATATAAATTTGAGTGACTTCAAAACTTTTGCATACGATTCATATTTGGTTTGCGTAAATATGATCACGTTTCAGAATTCCGCGCCAAACTCAAGTGGCTTCCAATACGTTTTCGCCGGAATGCTGATATATTGTCTCTTCTGTATAATACATTATTTAATCCTCAGACCCCTGCATACCTCAAGGAACAGTTTCATTACCTTTATTCGGGTAACTTAAAGTATCTCAGATCCTCGGAAAACTTGTTACTTAAAACTCCTCTGCATACAACTAGCTCTTATGGGAAATCCTTCACAGTCCAAGCAGTTCGCCTTTGGAACGCGCTGCCTGTTAGCCAGCTAGCCAAATCACTGCCCATTTTCAATAAACTTGTGAAGGATTATTATAGCTCAAATAGCTCAAATTAAAGATGCAGCAGTCATTGTCATATTTTTCTTGTCTTATATTTATTTATGTAAGTGTATTTTATAATATTTTATTTACATATATCATGTTAGTATAATATTTATATTTTTATTAATGTATGTATATTATATCATGTATGTATTTATAAGATATGTATATTTATAAGATACTCATTCGATAGTGACAATAATGCAACATACCCCTGTTCTTATCAAATGTTTTGTCCATCCAAAGGTTGTCTGGAAGAAATCGCTAATAGCGATAAGACCGCCTATTCTATTGTAAAATTTTGTTTCTGTTAACTGTATCTTTAAAACACAATAAAGCATATTCATTCATTCATTCATTCATAACACAGGTACAAATATAACTGAACACAACATATCCAAACGTAATGCAGAAGGTCGTAATTCAATAAAACACGCTAAGTCCGTCACTATTAGTTTCCCAATAGTACACACGTCGTACCTTGATCGTAGTTGTCGCTGAACTGCCCCCCTCCAACAATCAGTCCACCGTTTTATACTGCACAAATGCAATGTGCCCGCCCGGCAACGTGGACCGAATTTCCTAGAATCAGCTTATACTTTATAATCCGTAACACCTGGCTAATGATTACAGCCGCAAGCGGCCGTAAACAATTACAATAGACCAATAGGCTGTTCTCTAGAAAAGTATGCCAAAAAGAATTAGAATTAGTTCAAATGCCGACAGGTAATAAATGTGCTTCTACAAATCTGTATGTGGAATTTGTGTTTGTCGGCGCCTATGTTGTAGCAATATTTTTAACAGTAAGATTATAGAATGGTATTTTAGCATCTTCTTTTAAAAAATATTTTAGAATTAATTGGAACATATCTTGCGTCACACAGCTGTTTCTTTACCGAAATACAAATTTAAAACTGAAAGATATTGATAATTTTTCAATCGTTTTTTTAACCGATGCTTCTACTCCGTGTGGATGGGGCAGAGAACATTTTTTCTTTTTGATTTAAGAGCGCCCATTGTTCCTGCCTTGACTGTTTAAAGTTACTACTGTAAAGTCTTGATTTAACGTGTATGTGGTGAACAATAAAGTGTTTTCTACTCTATGCAATTCCAGATATAGTTTAAGTAAGTTCATTTTTTCATTGCTGTACAATAAAGTGTTGTCTATTCATCTATAAAAACTTCGTTTATAAAAATCGAGTTCAAAAACTAAAAAACTAAAAAGTATAAAATAACTTATTTCTAAAGCTATTATTATTAATATATATTATCTAAAACATCTTAAAGTCGGTGCTTAGTAATTTTCAAAATATAGTCATTTTTATGATTTACTTTGCACCGACTTCAAGATGTTTTAGATAATATATATTAATAATAATAACTTTAGAAATAAGTTATTTTATACTTTTTAGTTTTTGAAGTCGAAGTTTTTATTTGTTGCTTTTTTGTATGGGTAGACCTACGAATGGTGCCGCGCTTCTTAAAAAATATATTTCCCAAGAAACGGAAACAAAAAAATGTTCGCAAATGAAAACTACTGGGCCAAACTATGTCAAATTTTTAGGGGACCAAATGGCAGCTATTCCGCGTCGAACAAAAAAAGAATCATGTAAATCGGATCATAAATCTCAGAGTAATCGGTGTACATATGGAACGAAAACGAATTTTTATTCATAAAAAATGTTTATAAAACTAAAACTACTGAACCAAACTATGTAAAATTTTTAGGGGACCAATTGGTAGTTATTCCGCGTCGAACAAAAAAGAATCACGTAAATCGGATCATTAATCTCGGAGTAATCGGTGAAAATACATTTAAAAAAAAGATCCCAACGAATTGAGAATCTCGTCCTTTTTTTAAAGTCGGTTAAAAATCAATACAAATACCAATTCATATGTACGTATATGTACAGTTCGTAGAGTGCACTCTTATTTGCAGTGATGGATTTACATTATTATCCGTGCAGGAATGGAGACAAAACAATCTACCGCCAGGTGGTAAGGCATTTGCCCGAATGGATGCCTACCACCCCCGTTCTAAAGTATGTCGCCACAACAACCTTGAGTTGTGTTCCGGCATTGGTGACCAGGTTCCAGTCTCTATTAAGAGAGCAGCAGCACGTTTGTAGCACCTTTGGTGTTGCTAATGTCCATAGGCGATGGTAACCGCTTTCCATCAAGTGGGCGTCTACCTGTCTGATGAACTCCTGCAATAAAAAAGGCAAAATTTGGAGAGTCAGAAAAAAATCAACTTCTGCTATTATAATCAATTATTTACAAAAATTGGGAAGTTATTGGTTTCAAGCCAAATCTTAAAAATCGAGTACTCATTGGATACTTAGGTTTCGAAGTCTAGTTACAGTGCATATTTTTTTTCGATCCTTTACTCAAATAGTGCAGTATTTAGATAATAGGGCAGTATTATTTTCGGTGACCCAGGGCGGCTCTTAAGGTAAATCCGGTCCTACTTATTTGCTCCAAACAAGTTGCACGTGTTATTTCATAATAACCAGCGTCGCATGGCGTAACATTCAAGGCTTCACATCTGATCGAAACACGAGAAAATTTCCTAACATACCTTAGCATCTTAGTCTTGAAACCTCGTTGAAACGAAACAAACGCCTTGTTACTAGTTATTATATACAATATACCAATAGTGTCGTTGCGAAGTGTCTGTACTAAGTATAACGTAAGTGACCCTTAATAATTAAAAAAAAAATATTACCTTGTAATTAGTATCACAAATTTGCAGAAATTATTATTTTTGTAAATAAAAAACTACGCCTTAACGGTTTTAAGTGCGGGAATTTATTTGATTTTTATTATTCCGAAGTTTCCTAAAATAAATTAACGCGCTTAAAACCATTAATATGCATAATTGCCTATACTAGTCACAAAAACTTTGAAATAATATTTCTTTAATTAACTACTTAATTATGATTTAAATTATGAATAAAATTCATTTATACATCAAACTACTTTACAAATAAATAAGTAGTATAATTGTGTTCTTAATTGGGTAACTAATTAACTTTGAACTATTATTATAATTCCATACATGATACAAGGTCATGCTAAACCATAAAAAGGAAAGAAATTGAATAAGAAATATAAAGAAAACCATTTTTAGCTAATCGTGTTGCTGGAGAGTTTCTTGACCCTTCTCTTCTTCTGAACAGCAATAACACGTTACGAAGCGGTGTACATAGAATAGGAAGTAATTTTAACTCCTTTGGTCATCATGACCTTCAAAAAGTGGTCTTTAGTGGAACTTGTTTTAAATAAAATCTTAGGAACATGAATTTGAAAAAAGAACATTTATTATTCCCACAGCACTCAATTATTTTTTTAAATTACCATAGTTTAGTGCATATATTCATTAATCCCAAACTACTTCAAGACATCTTTATTAAATACAAAAGTATAGGATATGTCATGAATGTTTTAAATAATTCTTTAGATATGTGAAATTTATTTTTTAATTCGATGTACCTAAATATAAAACACCCGTTACGCCACCTAGCGAAGGGGAAACTAAGAATGAGAGCAACATGTTAAAATTATCGCTGTAATTACATTGGCGTTGCCATGGCGACGTATTTGTTACTGAATTGCAACGGTGATTCCAATGAAACGCGATCTAAGCACCATCTTTACGGTTATATTCTCTTTTTTGATTATCTTTTAGTACTTCTTTCTGAATGAAACGTACATTATGAATTATACACCTTTTTTAGTCAGGGGAAATCTGATTGAGGACCGTAGGCTGCAACTTGGGAGGGATAATTCGTGGCCGGTGTGTGGGGTGGGATTCGCTAGATCGCAGGTGACACTAGCGCCTCTAGACAAAACTAGAGATGCCATTGCCACTCCCCAATTGGGGATACCCACTAAAACCCTTAGGTGTTCCACCCTTCGCCTTATGCCAGGGTTACGGGGGAAAGCGGAAACTATCTATACTCTGCGTGCCCTGGCAGGCGGGGACCTTGCAGGCCACATCCAGTGCTATGGGACTACTTTCACCTTTGCATCTTCCAGGTCCGGTATCTGCGTGGGGCGCTTTGTAACGCGCCCTACACAGAGACCTACCATAGTGGTGTGGGAGAACCCTATTCCCCAGGGGAAAACTCATAGCTGCCGAAGCGGAAGCCGCTTCTTTGGGGCAAGCGGAGTGAGAAACCCCGCTTGCGCTCACGCTCTGCCGCTCCTTCGTAAGCATGACACGCTCGCAGAAGGAGCAGACCCAATTACTGAACCCCTTCGTGACGATCTGCTGCGTATTGAGGATATAAAGAAAACGCTCACTATCTTAAATGTATAAAAGAAAGTCGTCTTAGTTACAGGCCACGACACACCTTCCATGATCAAATTGATCGTGTACTAACAGAAGGTGATGTCAGGAGCCTTAAGAACAGACGAGCGTCCATGACAAGAGCTATGAATCTCCAAGAAGCAAGTGAGGTGTGTAAGAATAAGCCTAAATGGCGCTCTGTTGATCGTGCCTACCCCGCAAGGGACCTGGCGTGAAGTAATGTAGGTATGTCTTAGTTACACTGATGATAACTCAATAACGGATGTACCGATTTGGGTGAAAATTGGTGGGGAGGTAGCTTAGAACCAGGAGACGGACATAGGATACTTTTTATTCCGTTGGAACCGGTAGGTGGCCCTGAGATCGGGTTCTAGAATCCGCCTATCCGCCACCTGGATCGATTTTGTTGATTTTATTTTTGTGTGGTATTAGAACCGGTGGTTGGCGCTGGAATCGGATCCTAGATTTTTATTTTTTCAGTGCAGGACAACGTCTCCCGGGGCCGCTAGTTAATTAATAAAGCTTAAGTGTAACATTTTACCCTGATTTTTTTGCCTATTTGCCTTATATTCAAGTTATGTTTGCCTGTAAGAGACTGTATATTTAGTATAAGACCATTAATTAACATGTACATTTAATTTAAGCATCAATTTATCAGTTGTTGGCAAGCTATATACGAGTATATAGAGCGGCGGCACATTGGTAGCACCTTTGGTGTTACAAATGTCCACAGGCGACGGCAACCGCTTTTCATCAGGTGGATCGTCTGCCTGTCTGCTGAACTCATGAAATATAAAAAAAATGTGTGTGTGCATCTCACAAGAAATAGAAGTGACACTTCAAAGAATATACTCACAGATAATTCTTCTCTAACTTTTATTAATATAAATATAATTAGCCTACATCCGTCAACATAATTTATAATTTAAAATAAACTTGTTAAGTATCTCTTTAAATTTTTCACTGTTTTAGTCTAAAAAATATTATTATCAGTTTTATTTCGGTCTGAATTGGACCTGTTTTTAAACATCGGTCTTATTGACCCTCTTATCTGTGCCGCTTATCTCTTTTCCGTTTCATCAAATTTCAAATCATGATTCTAAAGCGCCTCGTCCACGATAGATTAAAATAACGGAGAGCGACTCTCATAGGGAAATCTACGACGTGTACACATTAGCGAGACTACCCTAGCTAGAGTATCACTACAGTCTACGTAGACACGCTCGGCTACTCTCGGACGGCGTCGTGGACGCAGGTACGAGAGCGAGACAAGCGATACGAATAGAGAGCTCTCGAATTATCTACATGCCTTAATCAGTCTAGCTAGGGCAAGGTCAATCTTTCTTCAGCAGTTATCGCTTTTCGCATCACAGTATCTCGTTTTTCAATTTTTGGCTTGATAAGTTCTAGAAGAACTGAAAATCTGACGGCGCTACGCGAAGGAAATTTCTATAAAATATTACATCTTTTGCTTTCAATTCCTGTATTAAATTACTATATGCTCCTTGTTTTGATCGATCTAGTATCCATTGTTTAACCCATCAGCCTCGTTTAACCTTTTCCTTGTTCTTCTCTTTCAATAACAAAGAAACCACAATCGCAGCAGCTAAGCGTGACCGCGACATGTTTTCAACTGAGAGCTATGACTGAGAGTGTATCGTGACAGAATATCTAGTCTACGAGTAGTGTAGTGTATGCTGGCCAAAATTTCACTACGATAGAGCTACCCTACGATAGGGCAAAAAACTGCAATAGGGCGCTCTAATGATCTCTACGTGTACGTAGTAATTAGAGTATAGATTAGGTTAGTCTCCAAGCTGTTTAGCTCTATTCTCTCACCGTGGACGAGGTGCTTTAGGAATTTTCACTTCAATTAGTGAGGATTTTCGTGTATGCTCCACTTTGATACCTTACAGGATTAGATAATAGCTTAGATTAGCTTAGTAGACCTCGCACGTGACCAAAAGGCTGGCGTCTATTTTGCTCAAAGGGTAAGCATTGCTTGCTATTCAGCGTGGTAACGCCGCCAGCCTTTTGGGAACGTTCCCGGTAAGTGACAGTGGTTTAGGTTAGCAATATTTTACCAATCTTTTATCTATAATTATGCTAGCTTTTTTTATTTAGTTTTAGTATTTAATTTTAGGTTTTTATTTTATAGCTTAGTTTAATTTTTACAGAATTTAGAAGATATAAATCTAATCCCACACAAAAGAAGTGGCGGGTATGTATAGTTGTACGTGAAGTTGTGTTTTCAAATACGTTACAGAGATAAGATTTAGTGACATTGTCAGATACCTGGTTAAATCGATAATCAGTTAGTAATCTAATCGCGATTTAAGCGGGCGTTAGGCTTTAATGGTTAAACAGTTTCACTGTAAACAACAGGAACAATTTTATTTCGCAACTGATAGACTTTGTCATACAACTTCCTACGGAAAATCGTGCGTGGTCCGGCTCGAAAACCTATACACATAAGGTAATAAAATTATTAATATTTAACGTGTAATGTGTCCTTCAGGCGATCAGAGGGCTGGTTCATACCTTGGACAACACATCAATATGGTAGTCCAATAAGGCGTTATAGCCAGACTTCTGGAAACCTTTTTGAAGTGAAACTTCTTCAGAATCATGATCTGAAACTCAGTGCATCGAAAAAGCGATAAATGTATATGTCTAAGCCTGCGAGAGAAAGAGATACGAATTTTACATTATTCAGTACAGATTAGAAAATCAATAAGACCGATGATTAAATAAAGGTCCAATTTAGACCGAAATAAAACTAACAATAATATTTTTTAGACTAAAACAGTGAAAAATTTAAAGTGATGCTTAAGAAGTTTGTTTTGAATTATTATATGTTGACGGATGTAGGTTCAAGGAATTATATTTATATTAATACAAGTTAGAAAAGAATTATCTCAGTGTGTACTTTTTTTTTTTTTTTGAGGCGAGGGAAAATGCTAACCGATTTACGCACTCTCAGGGCCGTCACTAGGAAACGGCGCGCATCCACCGGGGGCGATAACGCTAGCAATAGTATGCTTTGTTTGCGCTTCGTCCGCGATGGCTTGACACTGAGGAGTGTGGAAGACTCAAAGCGATGCCGCACGGGCGAGCAACCTCAATACCCACTAAAAACCCCCTCCTCCCGTCGACCCTGCGCTTTTGTTGTGAAGGAAAGACTGAGATATAGAACATAGTTACGCAACAGTCGATCCAGCGCAAAAAAGTGCCTGGAGTGTGCCCTGGGAGAACACACCCCACTTCGAAACGGGGGCAGATGGTATCCCTTGCGTTGCCTAGTAGCAAGGGGCCCCTCGTACCGGAACCTAACTCAGGGAGGGAAGTAATGCGCGTACCTGCCTCTCCGGGTGCCAGCTGAAGGCCGGCGACCTCGGGTGGAGACATTATCACGCGCTGCAGGACTTCGCTCCCTGTCCCTTTCTGCGGCCTCTTTGAGAGACATTACTGCCTCACAGAAAGTAACCGCAGACTCCCAGCGGTCGTCGCTGTGCAACATGGCCGTTACCAAGTCGCCAAGCGATCTTACGGCTCCTACGTGTGTCTCGAGCTCGAAACGCTGAGGCGTCCATGCAGCGCACTCAACAAGCGTGTGGAACGCCGTATCGGGTGCGCCGCATTGGCGGCAGTCCGGGGAAGGCAAGCAGCCCACAATGCGAAACAGATACTGATCGAAACAACCGTGTCCGGTCAGTATCTGAGTCGTCCTGAAGGTCAGGGTTCCGCTGGTGCGGGTCACCCATCTCTCCAGCTGCGGCCTGATTGCATCCACCGTATAGCCGCCGGCCACAGGTTGTTCGAGGTCACGAGACCATTCGACGAGGCAGCAAGCGGTTTCCCGTTTCCTGACCGTCTCTAATTCGACTTGACAGAAGGTCAGTCCTCTAGCTAGGGCATCCTGCCGGGCGCGACGAACTCTGGACAGGACGTCTGCCTGGAGATGCCAGGGCAGCTCGCCTGCCAAGACGGTCGCCGCCGACCACGACACTGTGCGGTACCCCCGTATGGTCCTCACGGCCAGAACCCGCTGCGCGCGGTGCAGCAGGGTTCGGTTGTGGCGGTGAAGCGAATTGGACCAGACGGGCGCACCGTAGAGCGCCGTACTCCTCAGGATGCCGGAATAAAGCTTCCGCGTCGCAGCCCCCGGCCCCCCCCACGTTAGGAAGAAGCCTGGAGAGTGCGCCCGCGGAATTCACAAGTTTGGGAACTAGCTGCTCAAAGTGCGCTTTGAACAGCCATTTCCCGTCTAGAACTAGCCCAAGTTATTTTATCTTGGGCCCTACTCTAATCGCCACCCCCTGAACTGTAACGGTCAAGTCCGGGGGAGGATTCCGGAATTTCCTATGGAACATGACGGCCTCCGTTTTCGCGGGAGATACCTTCAAGCCCAGCCTAGCTATTCGATCTACGACGATCGCCAACCCGTCGTTGGCAACGTCCACGGATTCCGCAAAGGACGCAGCGCGTGCCGTGAGTAGGGTGTCGTCCGCAAAGCAGATCAGCCCTACCCCGGGCCGGACCGTCACCCTAAGGATCCAGTCATAGCCTACGTTCCAAAGGATCGGCCCGAGGACCGACCCCTGTGGAACGCCGCACGCGACACGTCGCCGACCTAACACGTGGTTGGCGGACTCACCGCCCTCCCAAAGGATATGCCGATCTCGCAGGTACTCGCCCAACAGCCTCGTGAGGTACGGGGGGACTCCGTGCGCGCGGAGCCCTTCCCTGATCGTCTCAATCTCAGTGTGTACTTACTCTAACTGCGAGTGCGGTGCACATACATTTTTTTTAAATAAAACAATTTTTAACGATTTTAAGCGCAGTCATTTATTTGATATAAAAATCAAATTTTGACGTTGCAGCCATTTGCCAACTAAAAAAATAAAATGAACAAGTTTGCGGAAGGCTAATCGAAACTTTAATAATACTCATTGACACTTGTCATCTTTGTCTTCGGTGATCACTGATACTGAAAAGAGGCCGAAACGTCGAAATAATAAAAATTAAATAAAACGTCGTTTTACTAGTGTCTCAAAGTTTTGATAACGGTGGGAAAATGCGTTTGCGCATCCCCTCGGGCCTCGGGGACCCACCGAGGGGTACGGGGAATCCTGGCGGCACACACACTTTCTCTGGGGAAAGAGTTGTAAGATATCGGCCTACCTACTAATCTTACCACCGTCCCGGCGCGGCTTCGTGAGGTGCCATGGGATACGCCGTAAGCACGACCCCATGACAGCTTGACTCATGCCCGGAATAAGCGTGCGGGCATTCTGGGGGTAGGTTACCGGGGAGGTTGCTTTCTGGAAACCTTACATATCCTATTCAAATGACAATCAGCAGACACATTGTATATTCCCAAATTAAGCAACTTACGTTTGTGTTATGAGTAATATAAAATGAACCACTGTTAACGCCCACCTATTTGGTCACCGTCTCTTTGTTTCTTGTTTCTTTCGTTGTATCTGTCACTACGTGATGTGTCATAGTCTACGTCTGACCGCTGAACGCGCCGCTGCTTCCTCGCAAACCTCGCCGCGTTTCGTGTGTTGTGCCACATTATACAACCGCTTATATCAACCCGCGGGCTGGAACGTACTCGCTTTACCGTATCCAGCTGGTCCACTCGTCGAAGGAACCGCAAGACGTGTGCCTCTGCGAAACCCGCATCGTTCGTAGCTACGGCGACCTTATTCTGTAAGTTCTTTCCTTCTCTTTTATCTTCATTCCGCCCGCGCCATAAAACACTCTGGTACCGACCCCAGACACCAAGACCTTAGTAAATAATGGAAAATTCGTTTTCAAAATTTACCATGCCAAAAATCGAACCCGGAGCCTCTGCGTTGCAGTGAAGTACGCCGGCAAAGACTTAGCCCGCTCAACCACAAAATCAAACTATCGACTTTACTGACCTAGGCACAGTATTCTACTTATTAAATCTGTTTTAATTCCTAGAATCCGTTTAACCATTTAGGAACTTATTCGAAAAGAATCTTTTAGACAGACTCAAAGACAAAAATTTTAAAAACATTTATTTTACTAGTTTGACAAATATTGTATGTATGTTGTATCGAAATTATCTACAAAATTAACTAAGGGAAAACATAGTATATATAATTTAATGTTAATATATTTATATCTCTATATAAATACTACTACTTAAAAACTTATATAAATACTAGTACTACTTAAGTAAATTAAATCTAAATTTTATTAAATTTAGAGATAAAATTTTACTACGTTATCTATATATATAATAAAATTGTAGAGGTCAAATTTCTGTACAATTAAAAAAAATGCTAAAAACCGAGTCAGGGGGTTGTAAGAAGTGAAACAGAACTTATTTGGATTTTTTTTGAATTTTTTGTTTCCCTAAAAATTTGATATAGTTGGGCCTAGTAGTTTTCATTTTACGAACATTTTTATGTTCCCGTTTCTTGGGACCTATATTTTTTTTTAAAGCGCGGCACCTTGCTTAGTTCTACCCATACATAGCTAGGCACTAAAAAGTAACAAATAAAATAAAAAAAACTTCGTTTAAAAAAACCGACTTCAAAAACTAAAAAATTATAAAATAACTTATTTCTAAAGCTTTGTATTATTATTAATATAAATTATCTAAAACATCTCGAAGTCAGTGCAAAGTAAAACATTAAAATGACTATATTTTGAAAATTACAAAGCACCGACTTTAAGATGTTTTAGATAATTTATATTAATAATAATCCATAGCTTTAGAAATAAGTTATTTTATACTGTTTAGTTTTTTAGTTTTTGAAGTCGGTTTTTTAAACGAGGTTTTTTTAATATATATAAGATCATCTTGACCCGGCGAACTTCGTACCGCCATATTTTCTGAATTCTTAAAAGACTTTGTTTCGTGACACAAAAACAAAATCACCATAATCGGTCCAGGTGATTAGGAGGATTCTAGAACCCGATCTCAGCGCCATCCACCTGTTCCAATTGTGGTTTTAAACCATCCCGGGACCCACTCAAACACACACACACAATATTTCATCAAAATCGGTAAAGTCGTTCTCAAGTTATGCGCTTACCAACACATTTTGCGACATGTAAAACATTTTATATAACATATTATATGTTATATAAAATGTTTTAATTATACTAGCGTTTCGTAACCATTTTTCCACTTCTATAAACTCTATCTATACAGACTATACAAATATCGTCAGTAGGTATTTCAAAAGATTAGTGAAATTTAAACAACCTTGACATGTTGGTTTGCGGTGAGCTAAATTCGATATTTAAATATGACAATTCATTTGTCAACTTCTTTCTTTTCTCGATTAATCGATTACATAAATGTTTTGTCAATTCCCGCCATCCTTTGTCTCTTATTCGGGGCAGATATCTTTTATCCTTACTTGTTTTTATTTTTTATAACCTTTATTTCTTTGGGATAGAACAGGCTTATATTTATTTATTGCAATCTAGTGTTTCCTTTTCTTTTCTAAATTGGTTTGATCTTACATTACATAATTAAGATGGACTTTATCTCACCAACAAAGTCCCGCAGACGATACGGGGATGCTACTGTCGTGCAACGGAATATTAGAAAAAAAAACAATTTTAGGAAATTTCTGATTTAATAATAGTATTAGTAAATAGAATAATAATGTAATTTACCATTTACACTTAGACACTCGATAAAACCAACATAACGTGGCTTGGGCTGATAAGTGTGATTGAACAAATTTTTACCGTAGGACTTTTTTCGAGAGACGCACTGTATTATCGATATTATTAACTTTTGGCCGATTCCTATATCTTAACGAGCGTCCATTTGCCTTACTGTCGATTAAAATTTAACATAAGCTATAAGTTATGTCAAAACTCAAAAGCCATTTGGAAACATTAGTACAAAACAGGCGAGAGATTTATAACTTGACGGCGTTGTTTTTTATTTTCTTATTGCATGAGTTCAACAGACAGGCAGACGGCCCACCTGATGGAAAGCGGTTACTATCGCTTATGGACATTTGGAACACCTAAGGTGCTTCAAATGTGCTGCTGCTCTCTTAAGGAATACTGGAACCTGGCCACTAAAGCCGGAACACTACTCAAGGTTGTTATGTTGTTATGGTGGCATACTCTAAACCAGAGGTGGTAGCCATCCAGACAGGTAAACACCCTACCACATGGCTGTGGGTTGTTTTGTCGCCTCTTACAACAGGCCGCCTGGCCGCAGCAAATTGTATATTATTTCTCCGTTCCTGCACGGATAATGTCTGCGGAGGATGTCTAGTTAGTTATGTGGGATTTAGAATATTTTTACTGGACGATAGAATAGTGTTACGTGCGCGCGGGGTACGCACTTAGGATTGGAAGAAAACGCCAGTTTTTAATTTAACTCTTTTATTGACTTACACAGCCGCACGCAATACCTCTCCACGGGGTTGCCCTATACGCACGACTAACGTTGCACTGTCCCCACTCACAATACCGTCGCTGATATTGCGTAGACCACCTCCGATATTACCGCGTGGAGCTCGCGTCTGGTTCTTCTCTCGAACTATGCTACACACCTCCTTCACGTAACTGTCCACTAAACTTGTCACTAAATTCACCACTTTACTCGACACTGTCTTCTTTTAATCCTCTCTTCCTACTCTTCCCTATCGCACTTCTCGCTTCGGTGTCTTGAACTGTACTCAACTCTAAACTGCCCGGTAGGTACGCTTTACGCTGTTTATATACCCGGAAGAATTTTCTGGAACCCATCTATTTATCTCTGTCTCTTTCTTCCCGAACTTTCTGTTCGGGAACTTTCGTTTAGACATCCCTTCCTAACATCTATCTGTCTCTGTCTTTCGTTCATCGTCTATCCCTTTCTAACATCTATCTATCTCTGTCTTTCGTTCATCGTCTATCCCTTTCTAATATATATCCGTCCTTGTCTTTTCCTTCCAGAATCTTCTACCTTTTTCAAATAGTCTTGCAACCGGTTTACGCTGCCGGAAAGTTCTACCCTTGGTCGCCACAATAGAATAGAACAAGTAACACTTTGTTGTTACCAAATATACAATTACAACAATATTAAATTATAATATTATCTTGGTAAAAGAAATAGGCTTCCTTATTGCTTAAAGCAATGTTTGCTAGGCAACCAAGTTAAACAATAATTTAACCTTATTACCTCGGATTCGGGTGATTATTTATAATTCTTATTAGACTTCCATCATTATAATTTACATTATTTACATATCTATCTAAGTAAATGTGCTCAGTTTTCGGCCGTATCATCGTCTGACATTAGGCGGGATCGTGGTCAAACGCGAGCATTACCTATCTATTGTTTAAAAAAAATCTTCATTTAAAAAACTTTAACATTTTTACATTCTTATACTAAAACCGCAAATACACCAACCATGACTAGAAGTCATGAAATCCAAAGTAATAAGTAATTAATGAAGTTTTTCAGTATGCACTTACCTATATTTTTTACTTCGTCTATGAACTGGTTTCTGAATATTTTACAGACCAAAATTGAACAGGTGTACATTTCAATTCGGAAATGGAAAATGCTTGAGTTCTCTTGATGTAATTGTGAAACGACGAAATAAAATATAAGGCTGCGTTGCCAACTGCAGCTGTGCATGGAAAATAGGCCTGGTGACCTTCTTTTTATATTGAAGACTGCAGTACAAGCATGGATGGAAAATACATCAAAATTTAAAATAATTAATATTATAATTTTTTGAGCGATTTGATCCAAAAAAATATAAATTACATATTAAAAAGCAGGAAAAAGACTTTTGACGACACTCAGTTGCATAGAATTTAGGATATTTACAAAGTTGTCATCATAATAACCTTAGACCCTAGCTCCAGAGGTGGAAGTGATAAATGGCCTAACGTCAGAAGTAGCTTTAGTGAACCTGCAGCCCACCTCTCTACATCCTTTAGCCACTCACACCCGTGTTGCCCCTGTCTTCTATGGCATTTTTTGGGGCCCATGCAGGGAGTGGCGAGTCACCGCCTGCCCGTTTTTCTATGTTCCCCGAACATTGCGACGGGCAGACGCCATATGCCCATATTCCCAGACCCCTCGTACCACTAGCAGTTCACCCCCATAGCCCGGCACTTTGTTCTCATTTCCCACAACAGTCCTGGTCGGGGCTTGTCCTTAGGTGGATTATTATCACGCCACACTTAGATTAAATTTGTCAAGAGGCCTATACATGTTGGCCTCCCCATGACCCCACGGAAGCCCTCCAAAATTCCGGGGCATTTTTATGGCCCGTGGTCTTTAAATACATACAAAATAATAATAGTCCAGATAAACACACACATTATATATCCCCAAGCTAACCAAGTTACGCTTGTGTTATGGGTAATGTACACTCTGGGGCCGATCCCAAACACCCAGATCATAGTAAATAAGGGAACAATTATTTACGAAATTGCTATGCTAGGAATCGAACCCGGAGCCTGTACGTTATAGAAAGACTTGCCCGCTCAACAACAGAATCTGTCAACGTTACGTTTTTACTGGGCAATTCTAGCCCAGTGTCTTTTTTGTTTGCACTAGATCTACAAAATGCGTGTATAGTCTATATAAAAGCGTCATGTCAATAGACAGCGATAAGCGCCGCTTACCGCTCTGACTGGAATCGCAGCCTAACCGGAATCTAAAACAAACTAGCGCATTTCGAAAATGTTTCAAAAGGTCGAGGCACGGTGCTTGGTTTAAGCAAGAAGTAGGCAAACCGGACTCCTTATTTAGCTATTTAATTCAAAGCCCCTATTTATTTACTCCTATATAGATTTGATCTAGTTTAGAAAATCGGTTAAGTGCGCGTTCTGTAACAGTGGTAACATGTTGTGAAGCGGTGTACACAGTAGGAAATAAATAATACTGACCTTTAGGAATTTTTTAAAACTTTTGAGCAAATACTTTTCAACATGAAGTTGAAACTTGGAGTAATCAATTGCCAGTATTAAATTTGACTTCACAGAAAAGCACCTAAGTATTAGATATAGGACTTGCTTCTCAGTTAGAACTCGATACCATGTCATTAGAAACGCAAGTTGTATGAGAGCATTAACTACAACACTTTTTTTTTAAGGCGGGGGAAATGCTATTTACGCACAATACTGGGTCCTTTGCAAGGGATTAGACCGTTATCGCTTATGGAGGCATTTCATAAAAGGCAATCCTAACATAATTGATCAGCTTGTGTGGAGACTCGAACCACTGGACGTACAATGGCTAATACCCACTAAAACCACCCTCCTCCGATGCCCCGCGCTTAAGGCAGGAAAGGTATGAGACTTACAACGTAGATTAACTACAACAGTACCACAACTATACTATACTCCTTAACACAGGTTATTTTATAACCTAGCTAGGAAGACAGCGCCACTTTCAACAACTCGGGCAATACAAAGAATAGATTCAAAATTGTTAACGTCGATTTAAATGGGTATTTATAATTATGATATAGTCATTATAATGTAGTTATTTATGTTTATAACGTTTAGTTTAAATTAAGTATCATTGTAATTGCAAGTATAATTTGTAACATTTTTCAGTCCAATAAAATTATTATATTTAAAAAAATCTATAGAAATATAATAATCATAGCAAATTGACAAATTAGTCACATCATTTTTTCAGGCAATTTATGTCCAGTACTGGACGTTGGCCTCCCTACGTTTGCGCTACATGTCCTGGACCTTCATCCAACCGCTGCCTGACCTACCCCACCTTACACAGTTTATTCGTCCACCGGGCTGGAGGGCATCCTACACTACGCCGACCGAGACGTGGTCTCACTATAGTGGTGAACTTTCTCCACAAACGTGTCCTATATAGGACACGTTTGCTTCATCGCACGGTGGTCCTACAAAACACGTGACCAGCCCACTGTCACTTCAACTTGCTAATTTCGTGAGCTAAGTCAGTTACCTTGGTCATGTTACGGATATCCTCATATCTGACTCTATCCATAAGAGAAACAAATTTGTGGACCAGTCTCACCGTCAATGTCCATGTCTCGGCACCGTATGACATAATTAGTCACATAGTGCATGTGAAATTTTAAACCTCTCTTCTTGTTTGCTTTCCACAGATAATCAAAAATGGCATCAGCATTAACCCTGGTGCAGCCGAGTGGAGAACTTTCGAAGAAGATACGAGTGGAGTTGAACGAAAATTTAAATACAAAGGCACAAGATCTGGCAGCTATTAAAGAATGGTTGAAGAAGCAGCCACATTTACCTGACGAATGGGGTTTGTAATCCGATAATTTAAGCATTCCTTTCGAAGCCCGAAGTCAGCTTGTCTACTTTACTTCTCCGAACCCTTGTGTTGCGTCCCGTTTCATCCACCAATTTATCTATACTAATATTATAAAGAGGTTAAGTTTGTGAGTTTGTGACGTTGTAGGGTGTAATCTCAGGATCCACTAAACCGATTTTGAAAATTCTTTCACCACTGGAAAGCTATATTATTCCTGAATGGCATGGGATATATTTGATTATGATTAATAATAAGTCCTTTTTAATTTCTTTCTGATGCCCAGCGAAGTGGGCACGGGTGAGGTAGTTGATGTATAATTTAGCACAATTAAAGACCATGGCAAATGGACATGCAACATGATGCTATTTAAATTCAGATAATATATATCGGTGTTCGAGCTGTCGATAAGATTGGGCAGCTGTCTGCATCATCAAAAATGTTCAATCTCATAAATGTGTAAATATAATATTTGATAATGATTACAATATTGGTTTGCACATCACGTAAACTATAAGGAGTATGTATACAGACATACATCATAACTTCACGCCAGGTCCCTTGCAGGGTTGGTACGAACAACAGAGCGCCATTCAGGCTTATTCTTACACACCTCACTTGCTTCTTTGACATTCATAGCTCTCGTCATGCACGCTCGTCTGTTCTTAAGGCTCCTGACATCACCTTCTGCTAGTACACGATCAATTTGATCGTGGAAGGTGTGTCGTGGCCTTCCGCGACTTCTGCATCCATCCACTTTTGCATTGTATATTTGTTTAGTCATTCTTTCACCTTACATGGTGTATTTATATATAGTTTAAATTAAATTAGGAACAAATAAAAAATTTATACATGGAGAGTACAATAAGTTGTCATCTTATTTTGTACTCTCACGGCGATTGAACCATGGGCTCTCGCCAGTGGTGCGTCACCCCATACAACGGGGTAATCATCATCGACGCACCACAAAATTTATTTCAACCCCCACATCTTGTTATGAGAAATGAACATTTTAGAAAACCGCACCGCACCGCGCGCCATCGGCTGGGCGTTCATCCCCACTTCTTTGAGCGGCTTCGCGCTTGTACGCAACGGTTCTCTAGAACGTTTCTCTTGCTTGGGGATTTGGAATTAGCTCCCAGCCGTGGTTTTCCCACAGCGCAACAATATGGGGTTTTTAAAAAGAGTGTCATAAAATTTCTTCAAGGCTGGCAGCGCGTTAGTGACATATCTGGTGTTGTAAACGCAGTTGCGACGGTAACCGTCTTCCATCAGGTGGGCCGTTTGCCTGTCTGCTGTACTTTACAGCGACAAAAAAAAACAAAACGAACCTACTATAGACTACTCTTAAGTCGATTCCAAACACCCAGATATATAGTAAATAACGGAAAATTCGTTTCCGATATTTACACGCTGGGAATCGAACCTGGAGTCTCTGAATTGCAGATAAACAGGTTGTAAAGGCTTAGCCCGCTCAACCACAGACGCCGTGAAACCTACAAATTTTCATCCCCTAATAGTTTCGGAGAGAAACGAATGTGGCATATATATAAAGAAAGACGAACAGGCATGACGAAAAATAAGAGTCCCGTTTTTTTACAAAATAGTCTACGGTGCCCTAAAATATTGAGAGACTTAATAAGGTGGACGCAAGTAAACCTGTTTTATGGAGAAAATTCAGTTTACCGCACAGTTCATTTTCGTCAAGTACATATAAAACCTCTCAACCAAAAAAGAGAATCAAGTAATATTTTGGCAGCGGTCATTTTTTTGTTACACCACAATATTGGTGTATTAAAGGTAAACAATCGATTGTGAAACGAATACTTTTGTCCTGTAATGGGCATATCGTGAGTCAAATGCCTTTTACATAGCAGTATTGTAATTTGATAGTAGGCAGTGTTGTTTGAAAAACATGCATGGAACTAATTGCTTCTTGATAACTTGATAAGGATGTTTCCTTCTTAAATATAGCAAAACGAACATACGAACATAAAGTCCCCTAGCGAACGATGCTGGGGTGCAGTTAAGTATTCAATAATACTCATTTGTACCATACGCATAATTATCAATAACGAAGGCACAATTAAAATCTAATGTTAATTAACAATGATATTATAATATATAATATCATTGTTAATTAATAATAACTCTTTTTATTTATTCATATATTCTCTATTCACAATTTTATTTTAATGACGAAGGTCATCGTAAGAATCTACACATGGGTAAAACCATTATTATATAATAATTTTGCTAATAAGGAGACGTGATTGATAGCCGGTTCCTATATCTTACTAACCGTACATTTGTCTTAATACTATTTAAAATATTACATAAGCTCTATAGTAGTGTAAAATTTCTACCAAATTACCAAAGGTAAGGCATGAACTTAAATAGTAAAATGTAGGAACCAGCCATTAGTATTATAGGCACTCCACATTCTAGCGAGTCTCATGATAATGCATGAATATGGAACTGATACACATATACTTCGTTGGTTCTCGCCAGGGTCACCAAATTGAGTTTAAAAAAATCCCCAATTTAATAAATTTATAACCCCAAAAAAAACATGACACCCAGACCGTTGCCATTATTAGATAAATCTTAATACTTATCTCGAATGTTCACTCCCAAAGACAAAATATTGTTACGACCAAATACCGACAAAGAAAAAAAATTAAAAACACCTGCGTCTGTAGAAACACATTTTATTACCTTCCCGCATTTGGACTTCTTTTGTTTACTTTGTCTTTAAAATATATAATTAGAAAAACAGCCTATTGTGTATTGTAATCCTTTATGGTAGGCATTAACCAGGTGTGATTCTAGGAAATTATTGTTATGCGGTCGAGTATTGTGTCGAGACATTGTATTTGTACAGGATAAAAGGAATGCCCGAACGGAGGGGTGAGGCAGTCAAGCGATTTGTCAGACGATTATAATACGAGCAAGACGTATGTACATTCGATAAGCTATAATTAGTGACGGACTTTGCGCGTCTTATTGAACCTTGCATCACGTTTGTACTGGTTGCGTCCAGTTATATTTGTACCTGTGTTATACGTGTTTGTATAGTTCTAATCAATTCTATAGTCATTCCAACGGCATTTTAATTCGAGTCCCGTAACTCGTAACAATAATATACCTGCTCCAAAATGTATTATCACTGTAAATTTTTTTTGTATAATTTATAAACACGTGTAATCTATAATCTTCTTTACTAAGACTATAGTAGAATTATTTTCTCCGTGCAGTTTGGGTCATAAATCAAACTCGGCCTCAGCCCGGCTAAGGCGGTGAGCATGTTGCGCGGGCGCAACGCCATTATCGATAAAAACTCATTATTATCAAAGAAATATTATCATTCTTATAAAAATCATTATTATCTTTTTTGCTGTTAATTTTAAACTTAGATATAACTATTTATATTTATTTGTAATATAACTTGTTACATTCTAAACTCTTGTACTTATAGTTTTTTAATACATAGATACCTAATTAATAATTTATTTTAAATCATTATTATTCTTATTTTAATAAATACGTTGTTTTATCTATTTTTTTCTTTCATTTATATCACTAACCCACAAAATGACAAAACTAAATACACTATCGATAACGCTTATCGACAACAATAATGCGTATCACTATGCCTGCCTATAAGGCCCGTGAGCGGAAGAGAGAGCGAAATACTCGCTTCACCGCTCCGATTATTTATGACCCAAACTGCACGGAGAAAATAATTCTACTATAGGTATGTCTTTCTGTATATCCCTTTGAAAGATTAATATCCAAAAAAGTACCTTTTTTCTTTGCAGAAGACGGCTGCCTTGTCTCATTTTTAAGAGGCAGCAATTTCTCTTTGGAAAAATGCAAGAGGAAACTGGACAAGTACTTCACAATTAGGACTGCTTGTCCAGAGTTCTTTAGTAACAGGGATATAAACAGACCACAGTTAATGGATCTCTACTCAAAAGCGTAAGTGTTTCGCCTCATTTTAGGACAGCATAATGCCCGCTACTCTTGAGTCCTATATTTTACTATAAATTTTACCTTAGGACCCGACCACGACCTTGAGCTTAGCGACGGTTGAGACGATCAACGACGATTTTTTATATTTTTAAGTCTTATAGTTATTCGAGCAACCTTATCAAAGAAAACCGCTCCAAAGCCTCCTACAGCTACATATATGATTCATAACGACGGCTATATTGCAATCCTAGCAAAATAACTTTTTAAAACTTGGTTTTGCTAGCCACCTGTGCTCACACAGTCGGACTTGAAAAGGTTCGCCGTTAATAAATACGTCAAGGAGGTCTATGTATCCGGTCATCCAAGTGAGCACTCTTTTCTAATAAAATTCGGTCACTAAACTAATTCACATTAATAATATTTTTAGTATTATTCGCTTATTAGATCTTATTGATCAATTTTGTTAGCAATCAAATATCGGTTCCTAATAGTTCGTTGTTCATGAACAACACAAGACTATCGGTTCGGTGACAGGCACGCTAAGTATTGGCCAAGTGTACTAATAAACCGATGAACGTATTTGTTAGTACAGCGCGAAACCGGTTCTTAATAGTACATCGTTCACAAACTATACAAGACTAATACTTACTTTTCTCGTTCGTCGCATCGCGCTTAGCACATAGCGGCAAGGTCGTGGCCTGGCCATTACTAATGGGTAACATTAATTTTCTAGCAATGGTAAGGCAAAGGAATATATAGTAAGACACAATAAACCGGTACAAATTTATTGTAAACCAACGATTCTTGCAATTAATCTCTAACAATTATTAAGAGTATAGTACATATACTTCTTTGTAAACAATTATTTTCTTCAAAGTCGTAAACAGACTGCTACTTCAACTTACGGTTGAATATTCACTTGCTTGTTACCTCCTATTATAAAATAATGGATTAAATAAATACATTATTTTTACAATGTAGTCACTGATAATCCAATAATAGAAGCAAATGCATACTAATGTATCTAATGTAATTTTTTGTTCGGATTGAGGTAAGCATTAAAGTATTTACTGATGAAATAAGTTGTAAGCATACAAATTAATAATATCTTATCTGTTTATCTATATTAACAAAATTAAAGAGAATCAGAAATGATTTCAAAATAAACGTCTAAAATAACTTCAGAGAACTGCTATTTATAAAATTATAATCGATGTGGGATTAATATTTTGAGAATTTTTGTCTGTCTTAAATTTTATCTCGACTAGGCTTTGTAAATCTGATTTTACATCAATCATTTCTCTTTTCCCATATCCTTGAGCTTCCACACTCAATAATACTCTCCGTCTGCGCTTTTCCCTCTTCGACATGGGGTCTTTAAGAAGGGAGTTATAAAATTACTTTGGTCGGCAACGCGTTAGTGACAATCCTGGCTTTGCAATCAGGTGAGCCGTCTGCCTGTTTGCTTCCTTCAGATAATGAAAACCAAAACAAATTGAATGAATTTGGTTGAAAGGCAGAAAACTGAAAAGTTTTCACTGACTCAATTTCATGTTTAATAAATGACATGGGTTACTTCATTCTAATGGAACAACAGAAATGCGTCTTCTAATACCTAGTTTAACAATCAGAAGATTTCTACAATAATAAATATCTCAAAATAAAATTATAGCATAGTGCTGAACTTTACCAACCAGAACTGGCTGAAACTGAGACATTACGTCTAAACCTATGAACAAATTAGAACATAGTAAGCTGGCGGGGCTTAGACCGGCCCCACCGCCATGACCGGCTACCCTCGCAGCCTCGGACTCCCTAATAATATAATATGCAACCCTCAGTGACAGTTATATGTTTGTGCCGTTTGCTGTCGAGATGCTTAGACCGTGGGGTCCCGAGGCCATAAGCCTCTACCATATGTATTAAAACGACTCATTGACTCTTAAGCTGATCAGAGGGCTGATGCTTACCTCGGGCAACGGATCAGTATGACGATCCAGCGAGGAAACGTAGCCATCCTTCTGGGCACCTTATAAGCCGGTGATCTAGGCTCAGTATTATACTTATAGTCTTGAAGGACTATGGGTAGAATACAATACAAATTTTCTTTTATTGTATTAAATTATATGTAATTATTTAATTAAAGTTAATAAAATATATATCTTGGAGGTTTCAGATAATCTATAGGCAGGAGGCCTCTACCTTTCTTTTCTTCTGTATAGTTGTATAAAATAAACATATTTATTAGTGTTATATTCCTGCATAAATTTATCATCAATGCTTTCCAAGTGTCACTTGTGTACAGACAGCACAACATAAGGATTTTTTTTAAACAGAATTGCAGGATGCAACGAGTTTTAACCAATGTTAATTTTTTACAGTGAAGGCGTCACACTACCTGGCCTGACACCTCAGGGTCGACGAGTCACCATCCTCAGAAGTAGTTATTTAAATTAATTTCTTTAACTCTAACGCTAGTCTTGAAGTCGTGGTAGCGTAATGGCTGGCGCGCGCATCAAGTGCAAAGGGCGCGGGTTCGTATCCTGGCCGGAGCGCATACACCACTTAGGCAGTTTTCTGACCCAATATGCGTCGTCGTCAGCCATTTGCAGTCCACTGCTGGACATAGGCCTCCCTAAGACGCCGCCACTCATCCCTGTCCTCTGATTTCCTCATACAGCGCTTACCGGCGACCTTGCATAGGTCGTCAGTCCATTGGGCTGGAGGGCGTCTGACACTACGTTTACCGAGACGCGGTCTCCACTCCAGGACTTGTTTGCTCCATCGGCCATCGGTCCTGAGGCAGACGCGACCGCCCCACAGCCACTTCGATTGCTAATTTTGCGAGCTTTGTCGGTTACCATGGTTCTCCGACGGATATCCTCATTTCTAATTTTATCCATAAGATAAACACCAAACGTAGCTCGCTACATAGCCTGTTGAGCGATTTGAAACTTGTGGACCAATCCTGCCGTCAGTGCCCATGTCTCGGCCCCCTAGGTCAGGACGGGGAGGAAGCACTGCTCGAAGACTTTTGTCTTCAAACATTGCGGAATTTGAAGACCCAATTTGCATATTGTTACAATTACCACGTGCTAATAACGGCGAAGGAAAACATCGCGATGAAACCTGCACATCGAAATAACCGATGTCTTAAACGTGCCAAGCCGCCTTAGACAAAAGTGGCGGGTATACTGTCCGTTCCTCTATAGGGGGAGGCCCGAGCCCAGCAGTGGGATGTTCTTTATACATATAATAAAATTGTGGAGGTCAAATTTCTGTACAATGAAAAATAAATGCTAAAAACCGAGGGGGATGTAAGAAGTGAAATAGAATTAACTTAGATTTTTTTCAAATTTTTTGTTTCTCTGTTTGTCTGTCTATTTGTACCGGCTAATCTCCGAAACGACTGGACGGATTTACATGAACTTTAGTATGGTGATAGCTTATATCCCTGGTCAACATATAGGATACGGATCCCGAAAAATTAAAGAGTTCCTGTGGGATAATTAAAAACCTTTAATTTCTTAAACAGCTTATAACAGACTAAATGTAGTTTCTCTGCAACGTTACATAATAGAAGCAGATATTTTGACAGGGTGTGGTGTCGGTGAGAGAGTTTTATCTTATATATATTAATATATAAAACTGATAAGTTTGTTTCTTTGTTTGTCTGGTCTGATTTGAATTTTTTTTCTGTATTAGATAGCCCATTTATCGAGGAAGGTTATAGGCTATATACCATCACGCTAAGAGCAATAGGAGCGGAGCACCAATGAATGAATGATTGTTTAAGTGGGTTCCCGGATGGTTTAGATTTGCAATTAGAACCGGTAGTTGGCGCTGAGATAGGGTTCTAGAATCCTCCTAATCACCGGGAGCGATTCTGGTGATTTTGTTTTTGTGTGTTTGAGTGCGTTCCCGGATAGTTTAGACGTGCAATTAGAACCGGTAGGTGGCGCTGAGATCGGGTTCTAGATTCCTCCTAATCACCTGGACCGATTATGGTGATTTTGTTTTTGTGTCATGAAACAGTCTTTTG
This sequence comes from Dendrolimus pini, assembly GCA_949752895.1. NCBI lineage: Eukaryota > Metazoa > Arthropoda > Insecta > Lepidoptera > Lasiocampidae > Dendrolimus > Dendrolimus pini. Next base: position 5,439,872 of record OX457143.1, read on the forward strand.
GGAATTCAGAAAATATGGCGGTACGAAGTTCGCCAGGTCAGCTAGTTTTATTATATATCCCTAACACTATTAATTTTAATTTCTTCCTAATCACCTTTTATTATAGACAAAAGTAAATTCACACCTGCAGTTTATTACGTTTCCGCATTTGGGCTTCTTTTGTTTACTTTGTGTTTAAATTTTGTAATTAGAAAAACATCCTATTGTGTATTGTAATCGTTTATGACAGTCATTAACCAGGTGTGATTTTTAGATTAATTGTATGCAATTTATAGCAAACTTTAACCCGTAATAAGGTAAGTGAATGGCTAGTTGATATTTCTTTATCAACTAGCCATTCACTTACCTTATACATGGCATTATTTTAATGCAAGGAAGAAATAAAAACATGTTATTTCTTCAATTCAAGTCTATATCTTTCTTTCTTGCATTACGATAAAACTGCTCATTGTTTACGTCACTATTTTTCTATTATAAAGAAGTTGAACTAGGACGCAGATGACCCATCTAATGGAAAGTGGTTACCCTCGCCGGTCGAAAGAAAGAAAGAAGAAAAAACGTTTATTTGGTGTTCACATAGCGATGAATTAAACGAGGTAGGTATATAGCAAAAACAAAAATTCTCGCGATGATACCAACTGTAGACGTTTGCAACACTAGGGGCGAAGGCAACACGTTGCCTGCAATTCCGGGCTTTAGAATGGGATAGGGTGGATGAAATAGGAGAGATGGGATAGAGGACGGATCAGACAGGAGGGATGGAAAGAGCGATCAAGATAGGAAGAATTGGAAAGATATAGGGAAAGATATAAAGATAAGTGAACGGAATAGGGGGGGGGGGTCCATCATAACTCACTAATCGCACAAAACACAATTAGCTCAGGGCTAATCGATTCACGCCGATATTCTGTGAAAGCGCGATAACACACCGATCGAGCCGACCTAAGCGCTGTAATCAAGATAATGATTCCCGGAGGTGTTTACCTTAGGTATGGTTTAATTATATTTATTAGGGAAGCAAAAACGTCGTACCCCTTTTTATGAAAATTGCGCGGACGGAGGAGTATGAGTTTTCGCACACGTATAGTTTATATAGAGAAGCGACGAATGATATTTTTTTTTTATTTTGCAAAAAAATACATAAAATCAATAAAAAAACATTACACACACCACCATGTATTTGACACACACATATATACTCTTTTGTTTATTGTTCAAGTCAAATCAACAGTGTAGTCTTGGTGAAATCTATGATTATAGAAGTATATAGTCTTTGACATTAATTATTATGGTCGAATTTCGGCAATCTGTGATTATATATAAATATAGTATTATTATAGAAATATAGTCATTAATTATTATGGTCGAATTTCAAGCACGGGTGACCACCAGTTTTGGTTATTTTTATGACATTTGTCAACTCAACGGAACCGCATATTATACCTCGACTGCCACGTATTTAATAGACTTAAATTAACTTAATAAAGTCGAGAATTCTTCAAATAATTTACTATTTTTCTTTCTGAGTCAGTTATTTCAATTGTGAACCACTCATTTCAGTTCTCGACAAAACACTTGACACGCAGCACATCAGCGATGGCACGAAAATTGCTTTTATGATCGGTGACATTAGGATCAGAGAAGAGATCGAAGGAATTGCGGGAGATGTGTTTATACTGGACGCATCCATTCTAACGCCTAGCCATCTTGCCAAGGTTTCGCCATCTTTGATTAAGAAAATTTTAATATGTATTCAGGTAAGCTTTCATATTATTATTTACTATCTTCTCTATCTATCTAATCTTTGTCGGCATGTTAATAAAAGAAAAGAAATCTTAACTTATTTGAATGCGGACTTATTGGATGCACTCTACCCCTTGACAGCGACCTGGAGTCTATTTTTTACTTATAGATTGTTATTTTGTAAGTCTAGTTATATTTATATTATAGTTTAATTTTGGTTGATATTAATTTGTAATTAGTTTTATTTATGTTACTTTTTTACTTTTGAGGAAGTGCATGTGCAGTGTGTGCCTTATGTCTACCTATATATATTATCCTATCTAGTGCCATGCGTGTTGTTTTTTCTTTATATACATATATATATATTAGGAAGATCCAAAAAAAAAAAAAAAAATTTTTTTTCCAAACAGGCTCAAAAGTTTCATTTGGGTGTAAAAAAAATTCTGTGAAAAGATGAGCCCTTAATATTAATATTAAGATTGTCCTCATCACATTTTTTTAATTCCCATAAGAATAACACAGGAAAAACTTTTTTTGCTTCTTCTGATTTTTGTACCGTTCAAACGACTGGTTGACTGATAAATCGCTGTTCCAATCTTTACAGAGAATCGAACGCTCTACAAAAAAGGTCTGATAACATTTTTTGATTTGTCGATTTTTGATTTTCGGCTACAGTCCGACTCACGCCTACAACACGAACGCACGACATACGTGCTCGTGTACAAATGCTAGTTTTCGCGCTCGCTGTTAGCCTCCAAATAAATCCTTCTGAACTGTATTATATTTGACAAAAAATTTGATCCTTATTTTGACACTGAAACCAACAGTTTCGGTGTAATTTATAAAATTCGATCAAATTTTTGAACAATTGAACTTTGATCTTGAATAACTTTTGAACACGTAGACAAATCAAAAAATGTTATCAGACCTTTTTTGTAGAGCGTTCAATTCTCTATAAAAATTGGAACAGCGATTTATCAGTCAACCAGTCGTTTGAACTGTACAAAAATCAGAAGCAAAAAAAAAATTTCCTGTGTTATTCTTATGGGAATTAAAAAAATGCGATGAGGACAATCTTAATATTAATATTATGGGCTCATCTTTTCACAGAATTTTTTTTACACCCAAAGAAACTTTTGAGTCTGTTTGGAAAAAAAATAAAAAAAATTTTTTTTGATCACTCTAATATATATATATATATATTAGTCAATTTATTATTCATTGTGTTATGTACGCACGTCAATAATAGAGGGATATTTTAATTTTACAGGAAGCGTATCCAGTCAAAGTGAAAGAAGTCCACATTATCAATATATCGCCGCTCGTTGACATTGCCTACAATATCGTGAAACCATTCATAAAGGAGAAAATAATGAAAAGGGTAAGGTAGAATAGAATAGAAAACACTTTATTGTTCACCACATATACATAATATAAACAATTTACAGTAGTCACATTAAGCAGTAAAAGTAGGAGCAATGGGCGGCCTTATTGCTTTAGAGCGATAAGGCCTGACAAATCATTAAATAGATATATAGGGGGATATAGGAGATTTTTGGATTTTGATTTGATACTGGACGATTATTTAGCATTCTTCTCCCATTGACATGCCTAAATGTGATTATTTTCAGGTGTTTTTCCACAACGATGCTAGTAAGCTGTTGGATTATATCCCCAAAGAAATATTACCCACTGATTTCGGAGGTGAAGGCGAAAAAATGGAATCGCTTCACAGTAAGTGCACCTACTTTAAAAAGTCCTGAAATGGTGAACACTACTTACAAATTTTCTAAAAATTCTGAAAATACAATATGGTTGTAGAACTTATAAATATTATCAAGGCAAATTGTATTGAAGAGTAGATATATTTTTTTATTGCATGAGTTCAGCAGACAGGCAGACGCCTCACCTGGTGGAAAGCGGTTACCATCGCGGATGGACATTAGCGACACCAAAGGTGCTACCAATGTGCTGGCGCTCCCTAAAGAGAGATTTGAACCTGGCCATTGATGTCGGAACACGACTCAGGGTTGTTATGGCGGCATACTCTATCTACACCAGAGGTGGTAGCCATCCAGACGGGCAAATACCCTATCACCTGTAGGTTATTTTGTCGACTCTTACGACTGGCCGCGCGCCTCTGAAAATTGTATTCTTATTCCATTCCTGCACGAAGTATACTTTGAGTATCTAATATCATTCTCCGAGTACTTTTAGGGGTATGGAAGAAAATAGGTACGACGTTTGTCAGCTCTTCGAAATCCTTTATAGTGCCCTATGCACAGACTGCGAAGTAATTACCCAGCATGCAGAAAAAATCTTATAAGCTTTCTGAAAAATTAAAACGGTCGCAATAGCGGGTAACGGCCCGCATCTTCGCTCGTTTAGTTTTAAATTAGCCATAGTTCGAGCAAACTTTCGAGACCTTTTTAACCGCTTTAGGAATATAATTTCCAAAAGAAGGATATAAGGAGAAGATTAATGTAGCTGCATCTTTAAAGTGGAGACAGGCAACGGTGTGTCATACGACAAACTAATGCAACAGAAAGTAAAAAGTAGATATATAAATCTGACATACGATCAGTGATGCTATACGGGTTCAAATGTTCGGCCACTAAAGTGATAAACCACAAACATCTTCATTCAGCTGAGATGAGAATGTTGCGACGGATTCGTTACAAGAATGGATAACGTGAGAAATGATTACATAAGGGGATCTTTGAAAGTTGCACCCGTGACGAAGGCTAAAGTGGTATAAGCATGTAATGAGGGAAGAATGTCACGTGACAAAAACAATGTTAAACTGCAAGATTGATAGATACAAATGTAAAAAAAGACGATGGATTATGTGTCAGGATAAAGGAATATGAAAGGAATAGACATATTGTACAGAACCCAAATAATTGAAAGGAGGTGAAAGAAAAAAGAGAGGAATTGTAGTTCCAAAATTATCGACATAAGAGTACACTTTATTCTAACCAGAAGCAAATGTATGAAATTTCATGCTTTTTACTTAGAAAAGACGGATTTTCATAGAAGTTTCATCCCCTTTTCACCTCCTTAGGAATTGAGTTTCCAAAAACACCGCCATACGTGTACATATATTTCTAACCAGGCACAGGTATATAAAATTTCGTGTTTCCTGCTTTGATAATGGTGGATTGTCACATAAACTTTCATCCCCTTTTTCGCCCCCTTGGAGATAGAATTAAAAAATATTTCTATAGTGTCTACAATATATAGAAAAAACCCGCATGCAAATTCTGATGGTCCTAGCTCTAATAGTCGGGGCTGTGCGATAATATGTCAGTATTCGATCGGTCGGTAGGTCAGTCAGTTGATCGGTCGATCAATCCGTCGATCAGTCGGTTGGTCGATCTATCGGTCGGTCGGTCGATCGTAACAAAATATTTATTGACTGTTACAGATGCCTGGAAGTTGAAATTGGCGGAGTACACCTCGTGGTTCAAAGCACAAGAACAACTTATAGCTAATGAATCTCTTAGACCTGGCAAACCTACGAACTACGATGAATTATTTGGAATCGATGGCTCCTTTAGACAACTGGAGATCGACTAAAAGCCGCGTTCAGAGTAGAAATATTGAAATTGAATGTAGGAAACAATTATATTAGTTTGACGGTTGGAATCCTAGAATTACTAAACAGTACGTCTTGGCGTGTCATTATTATGAAACCTTTTTTCACAATGCCTCATTTCTATCAATATAGATAGAACTAAACCGTTTATTTTGGGCATTTTACTTCATTGGTGTGATCTGTGATAAACTAATTATCGGGAATGTAGGGTTAATTTACTTAAAGCTAAACAAAAAGTATGACGTAAATAATATAATGCACATTTTTTTATTGTTTTTTTTTGCATAACTAAAATGTATCATGTACCGACGGTGTTTAATCTGTGTATGTATACCGTGCTAATGTATTGAAATGTGGCTATATTTTTCAGTAAATTAACTATACTAATATTCCGACCATTGGTAACTGAATTGACGTCATTGATGTAACTTTATTATTTTTTAATAAACTTGGTTAAATGCAGTCTGTTGTTTATCTTAAGATGTTGTCTACAATTAATTGCTTTCGAGCACTCTTTCAACATGCTTTTTTTTTTAATACTACTGTTACTTATAGATAAATAGTAGGATAAGGTTTACGGACGCGACTTAAATGTATACTGAATACTCTAAATTAAAACTTAAATCGCGGACGTTTAACCTTTGAGAGAGATTTAAGAGACTTTGCGTCCCTCCGCGTATTTTACCGCCTGTGTTCCGAGGAACTGTTTGATCTGGTGCCAACGCCTCACTTTTACAACCGCAACGCTCGCCAGCGACGGGATATTCACCCTCATTTCCTTGAGCTCCCACGCTCAACTACGCAACGGTTCTCTTGAACATTATTCCGTGTACAACAATGATCTGGAGAGAACTTCCCGCCGCGGTTTTTCCTTTGCGCTATGACATGGGGGTTTAAGAAGGGCGTTATAAAAATTCTTAGAGGTCGGCAATGCGTTGGCGTCACCCCTTATGTTGTAAACGTCCACAGGCGACGGTAATCACTTTTCATCAGGTGGGCCGTCTGCCTGTTTGCCAGATTCGGGTTATAAAAAAAACCTTAGGTTGTGTGAGCGTTTGATAGAAATCTGTATATTTTAATTGTTGCAAACTCTGGTTAAAAAAGATGCTTTGTGTCAACTCTTGAAAAGCGATAGATTAAATGTAATTGGAAAAAAGGTCTAAAAAGAAATGAATAATATATTTTTAATTCTCTTATTAAAATACATCCTTTTTTATATATAAAAATAAAATTCCAGTATACAGAAGAAGTGCAGTTTCTTTAACGAGAGTTGGTTACATTGAAACTACGTCCGAGAGGACCGTGCACATTTATTAATTGCGGCTCCCAGCCACGGCTTACGGACGCATCCTATAGTTTGATCAACGCTTAATTGATTGTTCCATCTTTAATGGGATTATAAAATCAATCGTTGTTAGGCTTGACAGTATAATATAGAATAGAAAACACTTTATTGTTCACCAAATAAACGATTACAGAATAAATAAATTACAACAATGTAACGGCAAAACAAAAGGCGGCCTTATCGCTCAAAGTGATCTCTTCCAGGCAACCTGTCTGAGAGGATACTTTTAAAAACTTATGTCTAGATATAATGAAATTAATAAGAAGTAAAATAAAAATGTGGACAGTAAACAGCTAAATTAAGAAGAATAGATTTATTTTAAATTATAAGCTAAGGTAATGGTTTTAATATCCCTGACCGATAAGTCAAAAGCAATTAAATTTTCCTGCTTCATCAAAATAAACACAATGATTGTAATGACGTGTTATATACATAAATACGTGGATATAACACAATGGTGTCCGACATAAGACACAATACATAATGATCAATGACCAGCGTCATTGAAATACAAATGATTTGATTTGATCTTAATTGAGATGCAAAGCGAGTAATGAGCGAGGCTAGTTTATCACTCGTATTGGCTTAGACACGAACGGCCATACTTATAATAATCTTGTTAAGAAACGATTAGGCATCTCTTAAGTAAGAGAATCAGAATCAGACCCTGATCAATTAATATCTTTTTTTTTCACTTATAAACGTGCATTACGTTGTTTACCTAAGAGGAGCACAGATAAACGAAATTTTTAATGATTAACGTAGGTTGTACCCAAAATATTCGGCTAAAGAGGAGTTTATAGGTAATATTTTGACTAATCAGTTGCTGAGCAGTTTCTTGAAATTTAAGAAACGATTATAAGTAAGGCCCTAGTTCTTGTTTAATAACTAGGGTTCCTTAGTACCATCAACTTGATTTCTTCATTAATGTTTGCACCCTATTTACAAAGTTAGAAGAGGGCAAACTTTCTACGGTTTTGGAAGCGAATATATCCCTATCTATTAATATATATTTTTCATATCTTACCTTATATATTTCTTAAGTTTAATCAGACATTTAACTTAAGGACTTCTAAGGTAAGATACTAAAGAAGAAAACGTTTTAATTTTGATTTAGCACAAATGATTTTTGTAATCAATTACACTAGTAATTGAATATTGTTTCTGTCATTAGTTTATTCCTTTTAATATATGGCCATTTCTTTTTAAATTTCAGTGGTTTGTAGTTGTTCGGGTGCATAAACATTACCTTGTTTAGACACAGTTTTCACTAGAACGATAGTTTACCTTTTTTAAATGCTTCGGTAATATATGTCCCGGGAATCCCGGGGGAATTTCCAGTCAAGCGGACGGACAGTGGACGCAGTCACAGGCATGTTCTAGTATATAGGTATATATAGACAGACTAACATGACTAATTTAATAGGCTACTTTTATTCACTTTGGTTATAGTACTGTTACAACCTAGGCGCCGAACAAGACAAATTCCACGTTCAGATCTGTAGAAGCACATTCTATTACCTGTTGGCATTTTAACTAATTGTAATCCTTTAGTGATCGTCTTCTTTTGTTTACTTATTTATTGGCATACGTTTCTAATTATTGTAGAGAATAGACTATTGTACTCGCTCATTGGCATCATTAGCTAGGTGTTGGGGTTTCTTTTCTTTTGTGAAGTATAAAACGACGGCCTGATGGAGAGAGAGGGGCAGCTGAGCGACAACGACGATTAAGGCGTGACGTGTGTACAATCTAAAATCTAATAGTGACGGACTATGCGCGTTTTATTGAATTACGACCTTCTGCATTACCTTTGGATTTGTTGTGTTCGGTTATATTTGTACCTGTGTTATACGTGTTTGTATAGTTCCAATAAACTCTATAATAATTCCAACGGCATTTTAATTCAAGTCTCGCAACTCGTAACAGTACCCTAGATTGTGAAGATGGCAAACACGTGAATAGCTAGTTATTGAAATGAAGCTCAAACAAAACCACAAAATGATAATCTCAATTAATTGTATACCTATAAAAAAATAGAACCTGCGTCATTGAAATATCGATAATTGAATGATCACAATAAATTTTAACTACATGCCGAAATTAATTTGATTATTATAATTATTTTCATCTTCTAGAACTATTTATAATAAAGTAAATCTTAAACGAATCATGTGATGCTTAATCATATTTCATTAGATTTAATATAATTTAATGGAAAGTATAATTATGTGTCTAAAATCTAGACAAATCTTGACGAGTGGATGGATGGAGTACTGTTGCCATCTCTGGGTCGGTGTAACCCATTATCATCTGCTCCTACTTGGCTCCATATATATATACTGCTTTAACTGACGATATAGAATCCTCGACTCTTAGAAGAGATGTTGGTCCTCTATCGTCTCTCCTTGGTTGTCTATCTCTCTGTATTCTATCGTCTGTATAATGGGTAATAGTCTGTACAGCTATTTCTGCTAGTGCCTATATATCTTATAATTGTACGTATGTAACGTAGATAGTATGTATTGTGTAATATTTATATATTTTATTTATATATGTATTTCATTGGTACACCACCGTCATACATAGCCCGAGTTGCCTGGAACAAATCGTTCTAAAGCGATTAGACCGCCCATTGCTCCTACTTTTACTGTTTAATGTGACTACTGTAAATTGTTAATTTTATGTGTATGTGTTAAACAATAAAGTGTTTTCTATTCTATTCTATAGATCTGTGAAATCTTATCTACTCAGTTTTTATGCGCTGTCTAAATATAAAGTTGTTAAGCTACTTTGTAACTCTTTCAACATTTGACTGTCTTTGGTCTGACGATTAGAACTGGTTTTGTATGACACTTGGCATCATTTCTAAACTATACATTAGATTATACTTGTTAAACAATGAAGAATCGATATTTTTTTATATAACATGTATTCAGCAGACAGGCAAACGGCCTATCTAATGGAAAGCGGTTAGAGCCTAAGTCATCGACATAAAATCGTTAGTTTGTCGGTATTCTATGAGAAGATACACTTCGGGGAATGTGCCACGGAGTTAAAAGAATTGGTTCCTCTCTCATCATTTTACCCCCGGACAAGCAGACGTACGCACTCACGCCACCGATATATGGTGGAAATACCAACGAAGTGGACGAAACGCTATGCTTCCACATTCATCATACGCACCACTGAAGAATGAAACTCTTTACCGCCGTCTGTTTTTCCTGAAGAATACAATCTATAATAAGTGTCTTTAAGTCACACGTGAACAGGTACCTACTAGGTAAGCGTGCTTCACCTTAGACTGCATTTCCGCCTGACATAAGGCGCAATGTCGGTCAAACGCGAACCTATGCTATCTATTATACTGTTGTTTTTATTAAAAATTATTTATTTCTTAATATGTAAATATTAAAGTATTAATATTAAGTATTACATAAGTAGAATTAGTTTTATTAATTATTATTATTATTTTATCAACAAAATTGGGTCGTTTTCTTTGGGTTCTGGTCTTACGCCAAAAGGAAGTTTTGCACTGAAAATCAGCGTTGTGTCGGATATAATTCCGGCACAGCAATATGCTGAGTGCAAACCTTGTATAAGTATAAAATATGTAATGTGTGTAATTATTTAATAAAGTATAACATTAAATGTAAGTAGCTGCATATCCTCTAATATTTATGTATACCACCTTTGACCAAAATAATATGTTTTTACTCTTGCCGCGGGTTGTCTGGAAGAGATCGCTTCTTAGCGATAAGACCGCCCATTGTGCACATTTAGAATATTTTTAGGCTATAAGTCATCTGTGTTTTCTGTAATGGTGTACAATAAAATGTTATCTATCTATCTTGTTTGCTGAAAATGCGGCGTATAAATTTTCAAAATTTGCTCTGTGCATAAAAATGTACAAGGAATGTAATTACGTCGCTATTTCTGCAAATAAAGTTTTTCTTTCTTTCTTTTCTTTCTTTCTTATTCATTATAAAAAACCATCGCCAATGGACATTTGTAATATGAAAGGTGTCAGCAATGTGATGCCACTCGCTAAAGGGAGATTGGGACCTGGCCACTAATGCCAGAACACAAATCAAGGTTGTTATGGCGGCATACACTAGACCAATGGTGGTAGCCATTCAGACAGGCAAATACTCTGCTTATATTGTTTTGTCACCTACTACAACAGGTTATCCCGGTCGCAGGAAATTGTATTATTTCTCTGTTCCTGCACGAACAAATCTGTATCCAATACAAAATAGTATAATATTATACTAATATATAAGTCTGAAGCGTTTGTTTGCTTAAACGCGCTAATCTCAGGAACTACTGGTCTGATTTGAAAAATTATTTCAGTGTTAAATAGCCCATTTATCGAGGAAGATTATAGGCTATATACCATCACGCTAAGAGCAATAGGAGCGGAGCACCAATGAAGAATGTTTCAAAATCACTTGTTTTTTTTAATTAACTTTTTTTTAACTATTCCACTCGAACGAAGTCGCGGGAAGAAGCTAGTCAAGAATATTTCAAAATCGGGGGGTATTTTTAACTTACTTTTTTAACTATTCCACGTGGACCAAGTCGCCAGCAGAAGCTAGTTATATACATATACGTATTAAGACGCTAGAAATGCGATGTATAAAAAGTATTGCATTGTTTTTAAGGTTATTTCTCCTATTTTCATGAGGTTAATTATGTTCGTGGGAAGGTGGCAATGCTCTGATAATGGCACATGTTAAGACGTACCCACCTTTTTACCGGACTTTCGATGATATATATACCTAGTAAGTTGGCGATATACGGTCTTATAATTGGTCGAACAATGATAGCGAACAAATTTAAAAAATATTTGTAATTTCTCTAAACCTTGCAACATAAACGAACGGAGAAGAGTATATATAATCACAAAATTATAACAAGGATCTAAGCAAGTAATTTTTTATCAACAGAATAATATACGCATATATCTTTGTAATTTTGTTAATATTTTTCTATAAGTTCTTAATTTAATTTATAACAATGTAATTTGAAATTGTAAAATATGTTGTTTTTTATGGATCTTTGTGTCTGAAATAAAAAAAAAATTATTATTATAATACACCAATCTAAGCAAAATTGTCTGTGTTTTGGGTTAAACTCGTTAGTTAGCTATCGATCGGTGAAGGTTTTATTAAAAACAATTCAGTATTTGGCATGTAAAAAGAATGATTTTCATGTACTCCAATTGTACTCAGAATCGTACTGTATACATAATAATTAGATAAAACCAAGATCTTTTCCATTTTAATTTAATCTTTTTTTAATATAGGCCTTCCTCTAGGATAATGTTATTGTTATATGCCATTTCATGCAGACGTAGAGATGGGTGTTATTTATTACGTTATTTGTAATGCGATATTGTTATTAATTGTGAATGGCATTAAATATTGACATATGACGTATATTTGTTAATGAAGCTGTTTGTAAACGGCGTTATTTTTATAACAATATAAATAAGACGCATTTGGCTACAGTCAATAAGTGTAACATTATCGTAGGTGTAGCCCAAGCATTAGTGAAATCGCGTGATTTGTTTATATAATTATCTTGCCAGTAATTAAATCCAGTACCTTTACGTTATATGCCGGATTTTCAAATCTTATTTGAAGTGATAACTTCTTATGGGAAGGTAAACCGCTCCGTTACGTAATGCGTTACGGTGCCAGTCTGCTTGGCTTTCCTTTCTCTCACGTTAGATTATTTTAAGTTATCACTTCTGTCAGGCGTCCCGAGACACATTCGTCTTTTTTTTGCTAGAAATAAAATTGTTGAGAATTGACCATCCCCATTACCAAAATCCAAAAAAAAATTATATGGGGTTTTGTCGCGTCGGGTATAGAGATACGCGTCCCTTTTGTTATTATGAATATGATATGTATATGAATAGTGTATGTATGTACTACAGAGGCCGTCAAGTGTTGCTATAGAAACACAAATATTCGTCAAATTCTTCGCCCGTATGTGTTCACGCGTCTCACAGTTCACTACAGTACATTTCTCAACTCCTGCGCGGCGAGAGGTGAGACATTCATTCGCTCAGTGTTCACTTCGTATGGTTTGGAACTGCACGCGACATACATACAAACAAAAACAGTTTTAACAAGCATCTACTGTATAGTCTTCGGATAATCGAAGACTTGTGAATATTTTACGGATTCTGGAATAATCGTAAGTTTTTTATTTATAAAAATATTATATAAGAATTAAAGTTTGTAGGAAGTAACCTCTTGAACTATTGAACCGATTTTGAAAATTCTTTCACCAGTAGAAAGTTACGTTATTCATGAGTGACATAGGCTATATTGGATTGTGATTTTAATACATTTAATACGAAACGAGCACAGGCCAGTTAGTATATACTATAGATATTGGTTTTTATTTTCAGCAACGTCTCGAGTTCTTCGTTAGTGATATTTTTCTGAGGAGTTTTATTTTTAAAAAATATATAATAAACCAATATTATATATTTTTCAAAAATATAAATAATGTACAATAGCGATGAGATGTTGATTTATTTCTTAAGCAAGAACGTATGTGTTCGTCTTTAAAATATACGTTGTGTATGAAGTGCGACTAGGCTGAGCCTTCTGTTACATGGGTCTGGATTCCGCTTGTACCTTTTTTTACTTGAAGCCTATTTTGAGACTTCAATATTTATGAATACTCGATATTAGTTAAACACACAAATGTAATAAGCTTTTTTAAAAAGGGTTTTTAATACAAGCTTTTGAGATCCTGGATATCATGTAGCAGCAGAGTGCTAGCCAAGACAAGTAAAACGAGCCCACGACGTGTCTATCTTGTTTAGTACAGGAGTTCCTATGGCCACCTTCCGACTCCATCATCAGATCAGCTCCACCATATGGCATTATCACGCGATATACGTATGCGTGCAAAATTTCAGCTCAATAGGAAAGCGGGAAGTTGGTCAAGTTTAACTTGCAAGATTCCACCCGAACTTACATACATACCCATTGCAAGTTAAATAAAAGCTTGTAAATAAAAAGAAGACTAAAAACTACACAATAATATAAAATATGAAGTTACAAAGTTTAGGTCCAAAAATAGTGTTTAAAATAAATCGGCAAACAAACACATATTATATTGTATATCTCCAAAATTAAGCAATTCACGCTTGTGTTAAGGGTAATATATAACGGACTACTCTGGGGCTGCACCGAGAAACCCAGACCATAGCAAATAATGGGGAGAATTTGTTTCCGAAATTTACCATGCCTGGAATCTCTGCGTTGGTGTGAGGTAGGCCGGCTAAGGCTTAGGTCGCTCAACCACAGAGGCCGTCTAACTACTACTGACTGAATGAAAATATCGGCTAAAAAAATCTTATTCATCTTACAGCCATATCCGTATACAGTCGTTAAGGCTACTCCTCATTCTCGCGAGAACGTGAGAAACTGAGAATGTGAACGTCTTCTCGTGTTCTCGCAATGATATCCGCCAGAACAATGGAGCTGAGAACGCGAGAGCAAGAACTCTATGCGAGTGTAGTGCTGGCTTTACGTTTCGCAACTTATTGCGTCTAAAAACTATTAATCTATGCTTTGCAAGCAATGCTTGACCATGACCGTCATTAAGCGCAGCACTCAGAATCTAATAATAGTCTGTAAACTTTAATCAGTCTTTACGTCGGTACGGCATGACTGTTAATAACATAAACAAACATTGAGGCTCGGTCCCTCATAGAAAAAGACATGTTTCTTTCGTGATATATCGACGGTTAACTATATATCAAGTCCTATATATCTAAAATTTACGTTACCCATAAAAATACTTTTATCTGTGAATAGCAGAGTAATGAGTTGCAACGATGGAACCAAAGAAAAGCGTTCGTAGCACCGTCTTTTTTATTGCTTAAGTACAGCAGACAGGCTGACGACCCAACTGTGATGGAAAGTGGTTACCATCGCCTATGGACATTAGCAACAACAGAGATGCTGCCAATGATGCCAGAAGACAACTCAAAGTGTTTATAGCGGGATACTTTAGACCTGGGATGATAGCAATTTAGGTAAATTCCCTACCACCTGGCTGTGGGTTGTTTTGTCGCGTCTTACGAAAGGCCGTCCGCGCCCGGCCGTAGGAAATTGTATTCTTTTTCCATTGCTGCACAAATGAATTTGATTTGAAATTTAGCTATAGCTATTCCATAGAAACTACTTTATTTATTAAGATAACAGTATCTTAAGTGTTGAACAGGGATATGAGCTAGATTCATTTAAATTCGTCTGGTGGTTTCTCGTGATGCTCTGACTGCTAGATTGTTTGTTCGACAAAATCTGAATTTAAAATCTGTCTCTTCGAATTGCAGCACCATGACATTTTTCTCTTTCTTAATTTTATTGTATAACTCCCTGCCCTCTACTTTGTTTAAAATTAAATTAAAGCGGCAGACACACACACACACACACACACAAACACACACTTTGTATATTACCAAATTAATGAAGTTACGCTTGTGTTATGGGCGATATACAACAGACCACTCTGGGGCCGATCCCAGACACCCAGACCATAGTAAATAACAGAAAATTCGTTTCCGAAATTTACCATGCCAGGAATCGAACCCGGAGCCTCTGGGTTCCAGCGAGTTCGGCCGGCTAAGACTTAGCCTGCTCAACTATAGAGGCTGTCTCATAATATAATAATAATATTATGTCTCTCAAAAATGGTCCGGACTTTTGGAGAGCGTGCATGGTGCCATGGGAAGGCCAGCACGTAGAGGATCCTTGAGAAATTTAATGTAAATGTGGAGTGACACTGACCGACGATTATTCCTATATTTACACCATATAAAATGCACTCAAGGATCACCACCCTGATCAGTGTAGAACTAGCGTAGAAAATGAGAACAAAACGTATCGGGCTATTGGAATGAACTGCTAGGAACTAGAGTTATGAGACTATGTGGACTCATTTGCCGTCGCGTCGCAATGTTCAGGAAACATGGAAAAAATATATTATTTTTATAGACACAATCTGCTGCTGACGCATCATTCACATAAATTGAAAATAGTAATTTAAGCGAACTTGCTACACCTGTTTCACCCCCTTAGGGTTGAATTTTCAATAATCCTTTTTTAATGCACACCTACAGTAAGGTATAAAAAACCCGCACGCATTTGCACGATCCTCCAGTAGTTTGGGCTGTACGTTGATATTGCTGGCAACTATTCAGTGAGATCAAGTAATTATATCAATCAACTAATCAATATTTGCAAGCCTGTTGCTTATAGAGGTGTTATACAATTGTAGATAGACAATACATTCTACCAAATTTACATGAATATTCTTTTATTTTATTTCTATATATAGTATAGTTACATATTTATTATTGTAATGTAAGTAATCGTACAATAATTATGTATACCACCATCGCCACTCCTAATCAAAATATTCTTGCCACGGGTTGTCTTGAAGAGATCGCTTTTTAACGATAAGACCGCCCTTTGTACACAATTAGAATAATACTAGTTCGTAAATTTTCTGTAATGGTCTACAATAAAGTGTCATCCATCTAATTAAACAGAAACATGTCAAATAAGTTTGGTAATAAATAAATTATGTCAAAAGGAAAAATACCAAATAAATCACTAAGCTTTCACATATTGATAAAAACGACAAGTATAGAAACACTCTTTTATCAGCCACTTTATTAAGACTACAGTGAATTTTCTCACAGGTACGTTGATAATTTCAGTTGGCAAAGAGTTATAAATAGGAGGAGCCATATAGATACAGTTCCTTCAAAAAGATACAGAGAAGGCACAGGCATCTTTAATTTTACTTGCGTCACAAGTTTCGCGTTAACATTATTATATTCTGCAAACAAAGACCCATTGAATTGAACAAACTGCGATTTCACGTATATAGATACCAGCCACAGTACGGAGATATAGATTATAGATAGATGTAAGTGCAAGTATGGGTAAAACCAATATATATTTTTATAGTTTAAAAAAATATAAATTTAGGATAAACGCATATATAGAAGACTCTGTAATGGGTGGCAGAATATGGGGAATCAGTAGAAAGTAGTTATTAATATAATATCAAATAAGAGGTCTTAGCAGTATCAGATTTCGGATCAAAAGTATTGTTACCACTTAGCCCCCCGACAAAGACAAATTCCACGAAGCACATTTTATTACCTGTCGGCATTTGAACTAATTGTAATTATTTTATGATCGCCTTCTTTCGTTTACTTATTTATTGGCATGCCTTTCTACAGGACAGCCCATAATTTTATTGTATGCGTTTATAGTCTGTTGCGGCTGAAACATTAGCCAGGTGTTACGGATTACATCGACTACGATACGGGCACATTTGTATTTGTGAGGTATAAAACGACAGCCTGATGGAGAGAGACGACAGTTCAGCGACAACTACGATCAAGGCGTAACCTGTGTACAATCGGGAATTTGATCGCGACGGACTTTGCGCGTTTTATTGAATTACGACCTTCTGCATTACGTTTGGATTTGTTGTGTTCGGTTATATTTGTACCTGTGTTATACGTGTTTGTATAATTTTAATAAACGCTATAATAATTCCAACGGCATTTTTAATTTGAGTCTCTTAACGTGTAACGGTATTTTCGGTAATTAATCTGTCGAATCTGATTAAAAATTATAATGTTGATCGAATGTAACCTTCTTAAGTTTTGAAAGTGATCCGTTGCAAAAGTTAATTGCGAAACTTTTGTTTGAGATTGAACGTTGTGGCTTGAGCTGGGAACCTCAGGTCATTTCAAGTTATTATAAACAATCAACTAAATGCATATCGGGCCAAGCACAGTAAAGGTTACGTAGTACTGATGAACGTCTATAATTTTGTAATTTGTCGATAGGACCAGAAGAAAAGGTTTAATCAAAACAAAACCACATCTCAAAAATTGCATTACTATGATTTTTACCGAAATTGTGTACCCTATAGATAATTCTAAAGTTGGTGAGTGAATATGCAAAATTTACGTCTATGTTGTAAAATAAAACAAAGCCACTAAAACATTGTTATGATGTTATTTCTTGAAACCTGTCCATTCCCAAGGCCGTAATGAACGAACAAATAGACAACCCAACAATCATACTTTCAAATTTAAAGTATATATTCTTATAGATATTCTAGGACAGGCTCCGCAGGGATCTTTCTGAGTCTATTGACCTGAAGAAACAAGTTTCCAAACAAAGGAATGTGCTAAATGCTTTTGCTATAGTTAAGTTCATGGTTTCTAAGCTTAAACTTCAAGCTTTAATTCTTTAGGGACTAATGCATTTTTTTCGGTCATATATATACCTACCAATAAATAAAATTTTATTTTATTTTATTTGAGGGGTTAACAGCTATAGTCTTACAAACTAAAGTTTTACAAACTAACGTTACAGAGATAGCTAAAGAACAGCTATTCATAAACCTCCACAGATGGCTTTGATTTGATTTTGAATTGAAGTGTTGACCATGATTTTTTAACCGACTTTGAAAAAAGGAGGAGGTTCTCAATTCGTCGGGATCTTTTTTTTTTGCTTTTTTTTATGTTCGCCGATAACTCCGTGATTTATGATCCGAGTTACGTGATTCTTTTTTGTTCGACGCGGAATAGCTTCCAATTGGTCCCCTAAAAGTTTTACATAGTTTGGCCCAGTAGTTTTCATTTTATGAACATTTTTTATGAACAAAATTTCTTTTTCGTTCCATATGTACACCGATTACTCTGAGATTTATGATTCGATTTACGTGATTCTTTTTTTGTTCGACGCGGAATAGCTGCCATGTGGTCCCCTAAAAATTTGACATAGTTTGGCCCAGTTGTTTTTATTTCACGAACATGTTTTTGTTCCCGTTTCTTGGGACCTATATTTTTTAAGAAGCGCGGCTCCATTCGTAGGTCCACCTATACATAGCTAGACACTAAAAAGTAACAAATAAAAAATAAAAACTTCGTTTAAACAAACGACTTCAAAAACTAAAAAACTAAAATGAATAAAATAACTTATTTCTAAAGCTATTATTATTAATATATATTACCTAAAACATCTTGAAGTCGGTGCAAAGTAAAACATAAAAATTACTATATTTTGAAAATTACTAAGCACTGACTTTAAGATGTTTTAGATAATATATATTAATAATAATAGCTTTAGAAATAAGTTATTTTATTCATTTTAGTTTTTTAGTTTTTAAAGTCGGTTTTTTTAAACAAAGTTTTTATTTTTTTATTTATAAATACAATCAGTAATTAACACTTATACATAGATATATTAAAAATTAGATTAGCTCCCCACCGCCAGCGATTTGGTCTACATCTTTTACTTGTAAATATGTTTATAGTAGTATTTAATTTCATTAGAAAACTTCACATTAGATTATTTTTAAAATTAGATGGATTATATAATGTTTTACGTAAATAAACCCAAAAACTATACTATAAATTCAAAGATATTAAGAAAATAACCATGCAATATTTAAAAAACCAAACTTTTCAGCCCTAGCAGACCGCTGTCACTGGTCAGTGTACCTGGAAGGCTGGCAGCAATACAATAATTTAAAGTTGTTATTTAAACTAAACATAAACAAGCTTTATTAAAATTCTGTGAGTTGGTCTGTTTTGTATTGAATAGGTTAAAGCTATTTCTAGTTCTAAATAAATATCTTTTCTTTGTTTCTTTTTTCTAAATTTCATTAAAATCTCCTGGCAAATCGGACGAAAAGGAACGATGAAAGAAGTTTGAATGTAAGGCCTCAGAGATAAGTAACCACGACGGGCTTTATGCAATTATACCTATATCCTAATAATGTCAGCCCATAAATGTCCCACTGCTAGGCTCGGGCCTCCCATTATAGGGGTAATGGACAGTATACCCGCCACGCTTGTCCAAGGCGGCTTGGCAGGTTTGACACATCAGTTATCTCGATGTGCAGGTTGCATCACGATGTTTTCCTTCACCGTTGTTAGCACATTGTAACTGTAACAATATGCACATTAAATCAGAACACTAAGAGGTGCATGCGATCCGGCCAGGATCGAAACCGCGCCATTTGGGTTTGGAACGCGTGCGCTAGCCATGACGCTACCACGGCTATACCTATATCCTAATATGTATAAAATTCGTTTATAATGAAATGGCATGAAAAGCGGATATGTCGCAATCAAATGTCTCGTATCTCAGTCGTTTGTCTAGTTCCCTCACTTCGATATTTATATTCAAAAAAATGTTTAATAAATTATTTTTCATAGCTGTTATTTAAATGTCATTGGGTGTAGCATGCAGTTCATTGCAAGCAAGCTGCAGTTTGATTCCACCAAGAAAAGGCAATGACATTCATACAGCCTTTGTAGTGTTCAAGTTTAATGTGACCATGCCATTCGATGTGCTCCAATTTTTATGGTTTACACTGGAACTATACGGTTATTTAAATCAATTTAAAAGCTCTATATATTTAAAAGTTCTATCAATTTAAATCTTTGTCATTGTTTATTTTTGTTATCTACGCTTTGAATATGCTTCTAACGCATTTTATATATTTAGATACAAATGTTGTCAAACCTACGAGGTTATTAGGCCTCATAGAAGTCAAGGCTGTTATTGCTACATAATTCAAAACGCGCGTCCGTCTGCGCCATCGTTGTGTGATGTTTAATTGAGATTTGCCAACAACTACATGTGCCAATATCAAGTTTAGTGTTAGTGAAAGTATCATATTTATTCAGCTAGAAATATATATGATCAAAACTAGCCTGCTGAGATTATCAGGGTTTTTTTAAGGATTACTGGTTTTTTTAAATTATAAATCTCATTGCAATAATTATTCTAGCATACTAAACAAAGTAACATATAATTAATATATTTCATACAATGTTGAAAAATTAGTTCATTACATACAATTGAATACAATGTAAGGAAACTTAACTTATTTGTATTGTATTCTACCCATAGTCCCTCATAACTAAGTAGAATACTGAGCCCAGATCAACGTCTTCTATGGATAAGGTGCCCAAAAGGCTGGCTACGTTTCCTCACTGGATCCCCATACTGATCCGTGGGCCGAGGTAAGCACCAGCCTGATCACCTGAAGAGTCAATGAGTCGTTTCGATAAATTTTGGTAGAGGATTATGGCCTCAGGACCCCACGGTCTAAGCGTCTCGACAGCAAACGGCACAAAACTCTCACTGAGGGTTGCATATTTGCGCAGCTTTTCAGCTATACAAAATTGTATAAACATTATTTTCAAGATCTATCTAACGATATCTGGATTGGTATTGATGAAAGGTTTAAATCTTTATAAAATTAAGTTATTCATTTCGTCCCTCGGTTATATGTATTCTCTTAAATTGTGTTTTCTACTTCCACTACGCATTTCTAACACATCTTCCTAAGTTCCACCTACTTCTACAATGTGCTAATATATTTCATTTAAAATACCCGTAACATCCGTACACACGGAAATGACGAATTTAAAATATTTGTCAGTCCGTTATCTGCATTACTTGTTTCTTATGCACAGCCTTATACCTATATGAACAGCATTTTAAGTGCATGAGCCCTAGATCGCTCAAAATGATTCACCGAGTAGGTAATTAGGCTGTATAAAGATATTAAACTGTAAAAATTAAGCTCTGATGAGTAAATATCACGTACTGAAAGTAAAATAATATAAATCATAATCAATTTAGAAGATTTTTTAGTCTTACTGAATCAACGATAAATTTAGATTTATTCCGACTATCCTCCAGAGCCCAGTCTCTTTTCTCACTTATCCTTCTCTACTTCGCATGGTCTTCGATACACTTATTGTGAGATCCTTGGCACAAATATTATTCACGACAACAAGCCAGTATTTCTTGGGTGTCACGCATTTATTAGAATGTAGCTGAGGCAACACGGTCAGATATTTCTTCCCAAAACATAACTTCTCAATTAGTGTATTTGGAGGGAACTTGCAGAGTGTTTTCTTGCAATTATATTCTCAAAAACATTTTTAAATTGGTTACAAGTGAACAACAGTTGTAGTAGGCTGAGTATTTTTAACGAAAATTTGTGCATTTGTATTTAAAATTTTAATAGTTTTGTATTTTTTTATATTATAGCTGCCACAAAACCTCCTCGTTTAGCGTTAGTTAAAGACCTTTACGGTTTTACTGCTTAGCTTGAATATAATTTCAAAACTTCAAGTATTGGAGAATTACACATGAATTTGCCTAAGTTCACATATCTCACGAAAGCATAATAATAATAAGAAGAAGCAAGATATATGTATAAGTTTAATAGAAAAATCTTTGTTCATCACAAAAGTGTATCTGCATAAATTAATTACAGACTGTAATGTAAAACTCGTTGTTTCAACAGTAAAGTGGTGTTATCGCTTATGAGCAATCTCTCCCAAACAATCCAAGTTATAAATTAGAGTTAGAAAGTGCAATGCAAGAACTTCCCCATTTCTTTCGGTCCACATGTCAACACGCACTGGATCAAATGTGGTCAGTTTTGTGACCACATTGCTATATCGTTCAGCAATTTCACCATAGTATTTGTTTGTATTACGAAAAGTTACATCATGAGGTACTGCTTTTAGTGAACAAACCTTTAGTTTGTTTTGTGCATATGTCAAGGTTATTACTGATATCAACAATCAGAATAAAAGATTAAATTGATTGATTTCACGATTCGATTTGGCCAAAGCAGTTTCATCTTTCTTCTCTCTACAATATTTTACTCCCGAGTACTCCTCGTTATCTTAAAGAACTATATGAAATTTAATTACGTGCTCCTATAATTTATGCAGTTCCACTTAATTACAACTGAACATGCTTGCGTATGATTCAATTTTCTACAACAATTCATTTGGCTATTCAAGTATAAAATGTGTTTCTTATTGCTGTCTGGACTGATAGGTCGCTGATGTATTTGTCACTAAGCTACCATAGCTTCAAGTTTATTAAAATCGCCATGTTTTCATATCAATTCTGAAAGGCCATTTGTTGTTTTAGATAATCATGAAGATAAAGCAAGAGATCCTGGTACAGCCCACCGGAGAGATGTGGAAGAGCATCAGAGTGGAATTGAAAGAAGATGTGAACACCAAAGATCGAGATCTAGCCGCCATCAGGGAATGGCTTAAAAAACAACCACATTTGCCTGATGATTGGGGTATGTTAAAATATTTATTAAAGGCTCACACGCTTATTGCCCCTCTGTATTTTTATACAGCTTTATGTGGCAATCATATAGTGAGTGGTGAGTCATTGGCTAATTTTAACGATATCCTTCTAAAATTGCGACCACGAGCAAATGCCACAATCCATCCAATATCACCAGTTCCTCAATTACATCAAAATCACGGCGCAATTTCGGATTGTTATTCTGGATAGCCTTGAGCAGTGACCCGGAGTGTCTGTTTTACAAATCTAATCCTTTGGTTTTTATTTTTATAATAGTTTTGGAAAGATCGGGACTTATACTTGGGTGCATTCCTATATTATATGGAATAAACGTAAATCTAGTTCCACATCATATAGTCTAAAAAGCCTCAATTAATTGTCAAAATTTCAAAAGTCATTATAATATTTATAACCTATATAATCAAATAATATAGACCCATAAGGTTTAATTAGACGGACTTTGTGGTTGAGCGGGCTTATTCTTAGCCGGCCAAACTCGCTCGTTCCATTCCTGGAATGGTAAATTTTGGAAACGAACTTTCTGCTATTTACTATGGTCTGGAAGTCTGGGAGCGACCCCAGAGTGGTCCGTTGTATATCACCCAGAGTACAAGTGTAACTTGCTTAGCATGGGGTATATGTGTTTATCTGCCGATAATTAAAAAGAAGTTTTGATTTAATTTAAGGTGCTCGAGCTTACATTAAATGTCACCTCGAATTTCAGGGTCTTATTGGTACTTCTATAAGATCAAAGGTTACCCTTTGATAGAGATGATATAAATGGTTAAAAAGAATTTACTTACGTAAATTCCTTTGTTCCCAATCCCTATCGCGGCAAAGGTTTAAAAACCATAACTATATTTAAGACAGAAATCTAACATAATTATTCTGCTCATATGCTTCAGAAATAATATGGTGTCGTATTTGAATGAATTAACATACAAGACCGATTTATACTATTTATCTCTTGTCAACACTGGGATACCTGCAGTTTAACAAAGCGGACTATGCTGCGACGATGGCAGGAGATCGGTTGGAATGATGTTAGTGCTCTAGAAAGTGGCTTACCTTAGTATGCGCCACTATTTGCACGGACACTGGCGCTGTCTTATGTTTCAATTACGGGTTTTATAGCAGGCTCTACTTCAGCCCTACTGGCAGCTCTTAAACACTCTAAATATGCCGAAACCTCGGACCTGAAACGGGCTTAACGGCCTAATCAAAAGGGCTTTCTTTATTCTGATCTCTAAATAAGCATTGCAATCCAACGTGGGAATACCACCAGCCTTATGAGAACGTTCGACTGACAAGCAGAAGTGATATATCCTTTTATTAGTTTAGTTTAGCATTTGCACTGTAGTTTCTATTACCTATATATTTTTAGGATTATTTAGTCGTTAATGTAATGCATATTCTTAAATAATCTTTTGGTATTTATTAAGTATCTGAGTAAAAATAATATTATACAATTACAATTCTATATATATATATATATATATATATATATTAAAGATAGCAGGTCAGCTGCTGGCCAAGGCAGGATCCAACAACACAAGTGTGTCTTTAGTATTAATATGATTTCGAGAGCGGTACAGTCGCGGTATAAAAAGTTTCGTCACCTTCAATTCGACTTTTGCTTAAACGAGTACAATGATGAGTGTTATGGTTTGTTAAGTATATACAATATAAAAATGTTGACGATGACAGATACTAAGATTTATTGTTAGTCTTTAAGCTTTAATCATCAGAAACAAAGAGTATCCTCTTTGATGTAATCATTACGTTAATCATCAATATTAAAACTAATAAAAAGGTTTTACATCTCTTAACAATGTTTTTAGGTAAGATAGAAACTCAAACAACTTTGATCGAAGTCATTTTAAACTTTATTGTCAAACAGTTAAACATATTTTCTTGGGGAATAGTCTGTTCTGTGCCTTAGTATGAAATGGTAACATGTGCTTGTGGAACGTTAAATTAATCGATTTAAAAACTGGCGAACCTTTTCATAGCGCGACTGTACATTTTTAGAGACATAAATAAAGGTGTCAAAGCCAATATCGTTGCTGTTGCATCGCTTGTGATATGATAGTTAACATCAGTAATAATCTCTGGTGTGATAAAATTATTAGTCGTATAACAGGTTATTTTATTAATATAATTACTGAGATGATGAGTACTGTTGTTCTTAATGGTGGAAAGAAACGTTGTGAGGGTTTTAAGATGTGTGATATTTTCGAGTAATGCTTATTATATACGGTTTTAATATATTTACGGATTATTGTAATAATATAGTAATAATAATACGTTGTGTATTGAAAGAAGATGTAATAACAAGAGTTGAAAATGGAATGTTACGTACATTATATATCCAAGCCTAACGATAACTACATGGAGGTATAACTGATATTTGGTATTTTTATTGCAGAAACTGGTCCGCTTATGACGTTTCTAAGAGGCAGCAGCTTCTCCCTGGAGAAATGTAAGAGAAAACTGGATATGTACTTTACCATGCGAGCTGCTTGTCCTGAATTCTTCGCCAATAGAGACGCCAGTAGACCTGATCTGCAGGAGATTATGACTAACAAAATGTAAGTTTCGTTAAGTATGTATGTTATACATCGATGTTATTTTGATGCTTCTCTATTTTATAATTATTCAGACGAATATAATTAGTGTGTGAAACTGCATATTCAAGTCCATCAAATATACCATCTTTGTACAATTCTATTTGTATAATATCCATGAAAATGTCATTATTTAATTAACACGCTACGTTTCTTTGAGTATGAGTAAATAATGCAGTAAATACTTTTTGTTTCAGAGAAGGCCCACCGCTACCTGGTCTTACTCCAAATGGCAGAAGAGTTACAATTTGTAGAGGTAATTATGATTTACTGTTCTTGTAGGTGTCATCAATTCATTTCAGTGCTTGCAATAACAATGGTAGTTGTATTTTCAATACATGTTGAGGCTTCACGAGAATGTCCTTTTGAAGAAATATATAAACTTGATAACACCGGTCAATTAATTAATCTTATCTTCAAGCAAGAATCGGAAGAGACCGCTTTTTAATGAGAAATTTTGTATGTATAATAACGTAAAACTGTATACATACAGAACACTATATTTATGGATAAATATACCAAACTATAGTGTTCATTTATTTACCTTTAAGGAAATGTAATTTTGTTTTATACAATTTAAACCGATTGTGATATTTTCTCTTCAGGAATACACCCGAATTTAGACGCTCAACAAATCACCGATACCTTGAAACTAGCCCTGATGATCGGTGACGTAAGACTGACTGAGGAAAAAGAAGGAGTAGCTGGTGACATCTACGTTTTGGATGCAGCTGTTCTAGGTCCTAGCTTGCTTGCCAAATTGTCAGCAACGACTATAAAGAAGTTTATGATTTGTGTTCAGGTTTGTCTTGTTAATTCTTTTTCACCTTCCATCAGTCATATAGGGTCAGCGAAATATATTTTAACACCAACGTAATTTATATGTACGTTCCCTATTATATCAAATCTGGAATTCTGGGTTCTAGTCACTTCTAGTGAACCAAGAGGGCTACATTTTAAAACAATAAGTTACAGATACTGTCAGAAAAAAATACTTCAAATATCAATGCAGAACATAGTAGTATCCCAGAACAATAATTTACCTCAGATCATTCTGCTAAAAGCAGTAGTTAGAATAAAAAGTAATGTACGAATAGAACATTTCAAATAACAAAAAGTATGTGTTTATTTACTTTTATTAATTTTAAAATGTTTTTGAATACGTTACAGGAGGCATATCCGATAAAGTTAAAAGAAGTTCACATCATCAATACCTCTCCTATAATCGAGAGGTTTGTTAATTTTGTGAAACCATTCCTCAAAGAAAAAATAAGAAAAAGGGTAAGAATTCATATTCAGTATAACACCCAAACTCAAACTAAAAGAGTATTTTTTATTTAATTATACAATTTGTAATAAGACTGAATGTTTGTAAAATCGGAATACTGTATGTTACACTGTTAAATTCATAGATCAAATATTAGGTGTATAACTCAGCCAAGATAAGAATATTGAGATGGATGTGTAGTGTTATGAAAATGTATAAGATAAAGAGTACTTATCTTTCTCTTAAAGGGAATCTTTAAAGTGTCATCCATTACTTAAAAATGTAAAGGATAATAATTAAAGTGGTATGGGTATGGTAGAAGATTACTAAGGAATGACAACGCTAGTAGTTTAATGTGTTTTCTCGTAGTTAGTCTCATTGTCTTCGTTAGATGGCGACACGGATCGTCATCATTTTGAAGATGATGATGACTCTTCGAAGAATACATCCATGGTACGAAGAGAAGTAAGTAGGGAATATTTTCATTTGTTTAATATATCATGTTACAGATCTTCATACACAGAAACGTGGAGGATTTGTACGCATACGTTCCTCGAGAAATGTTACCTCTCGAATATGGTGGAGAATGCGGTACAATAGCATCTTTACAAGGCAAGTATTAACGTATACTACTATTATATATATATATATATATATATATATATATATATATATATATATATGTAGCAGAACGGCCTCGTTCTCACGACATCATCTTTAGTTATTGCAGGTTTAGTGGGCGTCATCAGGATAAAATTCGAGCATAAAACACAATAGCCACGGTTTATACACTTTTAATTTAGATTTGATCAACATTATGACATAGTTTAGACCGAGCAGCGGGTTCAGGGCACCCGCTCATACTTTCAACTTCAATACTTTCTTTAAAATACTCCATGGTCCAACTCGACCTGTTGCCACCGACCAAATGTGTCACAAAAACTCCTCCGTCTACCCAAGTAGATATTACTCAAAGTATAGAGGGCGCTGACTCCGCTCCGCCATATGCTCTGCTCTTATTGATCGTTTATTAAATTACAATATTCATAACTAGGTTAGAACGATCTTTAAGTTATAGAAACATTCAACAAATCAAATTAAATTACATTAAGAATTTTAGAAGTAATTAAAATGTAAACAAATGATATTGTGCGTTATACATCCAGTCAACGATACGTCCAATTAAAGCTTCCCTCCGACATAAATATATATATATATATATATATATATACATTACTATTCCTTTATATATATATATATATATATATATATATATATATATATATATATATATAAAGGAATAGTAATGTATATACGCGCATAACTTGAGAACGACTTTACCGATTTTGTTTTTGTATGTTTGAGTGGGTTCCCGGATGGTTTAGATTCCAAATTAGAACCGGTAAGTGGCTCTGAGATCGGGTTTTAGAATCCTCCTAATCGCCTGGACCAATTTTGGTGATTTTGTTTTTGTGTGTTTGAGTGGGTTCCCGGATGGTTTAGATTCCCAATTACAACCGATGATTATTCATATAGGTAGGTATTTATTTATTGCTTGCATCGTCCGCACAACCTTTTGAACCATAAATCGTACACTGTATAATATACTTTCTGTATAACCTAATCTTACAAAGAGCCGTTTACAAATATATATTAGAAATATCGGAAGTCCATGAATGAAATTATGAAAATAGCCTCACAAACAATGACGCAGAATTTGTATTCTAACTCTAAATTCAGATTGTTAATAATAAAAGTAATAAGTCACCGTTTGCCCATTTTTCCATGTTCCCTGAACATTGCGACGGGCAGACGCCATAGTCCCCATATTCTCAGACCCTAATACCACTAGCAGTTCACCCCAATAGCCCGGTACTTTTTGTCCTGATTTCCCACAATAGTCCTACACTGGCCGGGGCTTGTCCTTAGGTACTTTATTATACGGTGTAGACAGGGCAATCGCCAGTCAGTGTCACGCCACATTTACATTAAATTCGTCAATGGGCCTCTACGTGCTGGCCTTCCCATGGCCCACACAAGACCTCCAAAACTCCGGGCCATTTTTATGACCCGTGGTCTTGAAAGACATACAGTATAAAGTAATAATAATATTTGATTCATTTATCTTTTCAGATCAATGGAAGCAAAAACTCCTCGAGTACCGTGAATGGTTTATGCGTCAGGAACCAGTAAAAGCAAACGAAGCCTTAAGACCTGGGAAACCTACCAATTACGACGAATTGTTTGGCATCGATGGATCATTCCGACAACTAGCTATTGATTGATGGATTAATAAGTTTTGTAGTTGTTTTAATGATATTGATATTAATAATAAAATAGAAAATGTATTTTAAGGTAGCATAAAATATAATAATAAAAATTGCAATATATATATTTTTAGAATAGGATGTATTTGTTTATTTTAATTAATATTGTTATTATTTGCATTACATTGAACCATTGCATGTATTAAGAAATTCATGTGTTTTTGAATGGAATTATGAGTCAAAAATTGCTGTCATTTTTTGTAAAACGTTTTGACAGATCTTTAAACATTTAGCGGTAAATTTTGCGTTGTGCAATTGTATTTAAGCGACGCTAATTGTATTTAAGCGTGTTAAAATTGCAATACTTTTTACTATAGGGTATGTTTTCTATGTTTCTTTTTCTTAAAACAAATTCTTCTCTATTTTCAGTGTTTAAACATTTTTTCGAATAAACGGACCGTGAACGTACAGAAAATGAACATAATTTGATACTTTATTTCTTTCTATCAAAGAAACAAAAATTCTAGCTCTTTGAATTTTAAGTTCACGTCTTTGTAAGACTGATCTTAATAAACTATATTTTAATTGTTAAGATTATAATAATGATTCATAATTCAGTTACTTATTTTCAAACTGTATACTAATTAATTATATTATTTGTTTATTCTAAATTTTGGACAGTCAACAACGAAAACTCTTCTAGCAATAAAACTATGTTATAGACTTTTTTTTAAATATAGCTGTACACATTTAATTAAGATAGACGTTGGAGTACGTGACTGAGGTAGATGGCCGAGACACGTGATAACAATACACGACTCTTCTGCCTTGTGTACAATAATAATTCTATGAAGAACTAGTCTTGTGCTGTTTCAATCATCCAAGTGAGCGCTCCTTTCAAGTTCAATCGCTGAACTAGTTCATTTAAAGAGTACCTTCTATTCGGTCATTAGAAATTTTCAGTCTTCTTTATTAGCAATCGAATCACTGTTTCTAAAAGTTCATCGTTCATACATACATACTGTCACGCCTGTTTCCCAGTAAGGTAGGCAGAGACGATGTATTTCCACTTTCTACGATCCTGACAAGCACTTTTCACTTCATCAACTTTCATCGTCATTCATGAACTATTTTTTTTTATTGCAGGAGATCAGCAGACAGGCAGACGGCCCACTTGATGGAAAGCGGTTACCATCGCCTATGGACATTTGCGACACCAAAGGTGCTACAAATGCGCTACTGCTCTCTTAAGAGGGACTGGATCCTGGTCACTAAAGCCGGAACACAACACAAGGTTGTTATTACGGCATACTCTAGACCAGGGGTGGTCGCCATCCATTCGAGCATATAAATAATACCCTACCACCTGGCAAACTTTACAAGGCTCTCGGATAGCTGACTGCCACTGACCGAGTGAACAAATATTTCAATTAAAATTTAGTAATATGAATCGTTTCTTTTAGTATAGTGTAGGGAACTGGTTTCTAATATTTCATCATTTATTAAGCATAAAACATTTTAAAGAAACATCAACCGTCGCAGCCGTTTATCTCTCTCTTGCGCTATAAATGTTTTTTGTACAATTGCATGTAAAACACGTCTGTAATGTGTCGCTGTCTCTGTTTTGTCACAGTCACCTGTCTCCGTCGCGTGTCATTAACGTATTCATGATTATTTTGTAATTAATTGTAATTTAATTATTATAAAAGTCAAAGTTTGAGACTATTTGTAGTTGCATTTTGTATTTCTTTTTTTGCATGACTGTGATAATGAAAAAAAATATTTTAAAATAAATTGTTAACAGAAAAGTACAACGTTTTTATAATGTATACGATATTAACTATTAATTTTATGTAAGTATATTTGACTTTATATTTTTCATCGGCAAGCTTTATTACCTCTGTCTACGCTTTCCTGAGAAACAGATGCATTACATCCAAATAAATGTCGTATACCTTGATTTTATGATTCAGAGAAAGTGGACAATTTTCAAAAGTCAAAAATACCGTGTACATTTTGACAAAGTAAATATTTTATAGTATTTGATAATTGTGTATGTTTCTAACAATATAATTAGACTCGTATTTCAAAGCAATAAGTATAAAAATTATTATAAAAGTAAATTTCCCCAGTAAAAACGTAACTTTGAAAGATCCTACAGTGAAATTGTAACAACACGACCCTGGACGCGCCTCATGCATTCAAAACACTTGAATTTGCTCGAAGTATCGTCTCAAGAATTTGCAAAGGAGCTATGCTTTACAATACGAGCCCAAAATTCAGTCATTCTCGTTGGACATACATGCTCATTTGTGTTAGGAAATAATTGCATTTTTATGACTAGTTAATTTAAATCAATAATTGATCAAATAATTAAGGCTTTGATAATAAATACATACAAGAATATTATGAGATGGTGTATTATTTATTTTCACAATTTTTTTTATAAAGTTTATATTATATTATAATAATTGAAAAATGTACAAGCATGTTGAATTGGAAATTGAGGCCCATCTGAGAGTAAAAGCAAAAAACAGATTTAAAATAAATTGCTATTTCAATGAATTTTACCTAAAACTTACTTGTATTCTTTTCGAATGTATCTTTATTATCAAATAAATTAAATTTATTCGAAACATGGTTATAAAGTTGGTATATTTAGGCAATGCAGTAAACTTATGTTGCTCGCATAGGAGAATACTTTTACTAAATATTAAAATATAATTATTTTAATTTCATTCCTTACATTATTTTAATAAAGAGATTAGGTTTGAGGAAAGAATAAGTAAAATTGTGATTTAATGCTTAAACATATGTATTTTAAGCTACTAGCTTAATGATACCAGTGGAGTACTGTTGTATTACTACTCGCTAGTTCGGACACTCTTAAGTTGACTCTCAGTTGAACCTCAAGCTAAAACTGTGCTCTGTTTATCGGACTTTTCATGCACAACATTCGCAGCACATGAAATAGATTCTTACTATGGAAAAAATATTTCTGCCAAGAAATACTAGGACAGAGTACTTATTTGTAGTACTGATAAGTTTGTTTCTCTTCGATCTTTAGAAAATCTGAAAAAAAAGAATTCAGCCGTTAGTTCACTAGGTGGTGGGGTATTTGCCTATCTGAATAGCTACCCCTGGGGTCTGGAGTATGTTACCCATAATAGTCTTGACATGTGTTTCGGCATTAGTGGACAAATACCAGCCCCATATTCGAAGGCAGTGGTAGCATATTGATAGCTGGTGTTGCAAATGACCATAGGTGACGATAACTGTTCGGTTCTTGCCTACTATAAGTGGAACTTCGCTCTATCAATTTTGGTGTCTACCCTCTTTCT
This sequence comes from Dendrolimus pini, assembly GCA_949752895.1. Lineage (NCBI taxonomy): Eukaryota > Metazoa > Arthropoda > Insecta > Lepidoptera > Lasiocampidae > Dendrolimus > Dendrolimus pini. The sequence continues at coordinate 5,472,274 of OX457143.1, forward strand.
GTGTGAGGCGATGGCGAACGCAGCAAATTATATATGGGCTGCAATATTGGAATCATTCCGAGTTAACGTTTGATGAAGAATGCGCTCATCTTTTGTCTATTTCTATCATAGACTTAATGACATTACTGGCCGTGCCAAGAACTTTTATTATATTGAAAACTTTGTACAAAGTGTTAGCTCTAATGTGAAATTTAGTGCCGTGTGCTGTTCCTGGATGCAAATTGAACCCAGCTAGGAGAGGGTGGATATCAATGTTGGTAGAACTTCTAATTTTGCAGCGCAAGAGTCTAGGTCCTATCTCTCTCATACAGTCCATAACAATTAGGGTTGCCACTTTATTTTAAGAAAATATAGCACTACTTTTAGTTGTAAAAATATAATAGTACTATTGGAAAATTTAGACGAACAATAGTAAATATTTATTTTTAGATTTTATTTATTTCATTATTGTCTGTGTTCTTATTAAGTACTACTTTTTCCTTTGGTTAGCAAAAATCTATTTCTTTTTTCAAAATAATTATAAGTATCAGAATAAAAAGCGTGACTATTGAATTAGCGAAGAATATATAGTATATTTCGTAATATGTTATATATTTTTATGGTTAAGAAATAAAAATACTATGTTTTATTAAAAAAAGGCAAGCGCAACCCCAGACGGAAGCCACTTTCCATTATCCGTCTGCCTGTTTGCGAACTTCGCAATAAAAGAGCCAATTTCCACCAGGCGAGCCGTCACCCTCTCTGCTGTACCCGAACAATAAAAATTATTAAAATAATATACTGACCCCAGTATTTGAATCGAACTGGCTTAGAGCAGCGCAATCATCCTCCGTCAATCTAAAGTCAAACACATTGATGTTCTCTTCAAGCCGAGCCTTATTTGTTGACTTCGGGATTGGGATAAGATATCTGTCGATCTGTAAACAAAGATTCGTAGAAGTCATAAAAGGAAATATAATGTAAAAGAAATTGTGATGACCTATATGTGAAAATCTTCAATTCTGGTTACCTGATGTATATATACGCGACCAAATGGATAGCTCTAGCAATTATTATTGTTGGCTACTTCCCAAGCCCTTATTGCAGAATGACTAATAAAGGTTAAATAGAATAGACAAAAATGCTACATAAAATCAAGAACATTAATATACAAGTACAATTGGCGATCTTATCGCCCATGGCGAATTCTTCCAGACAACCTTTGGATGGAGTAGGAAGGACAACAAAAGTCGGTATTTGCTAAACCAGCACTCGTACAATAATTTAGTTTATTAATTAATAAATAAATAGTAATATATATGAAAATATATATACAAATGCACATATTATATTATATGCATACAAAAGTAAACAATAACAGTATAGCTTGAGGTAGTAATATTTAACGAATCTATTAAAAGAAGGTAATGATCGTGTCTGCTTGATGTTTAGTGGTAGTGCATTCCAGAGTTGAATGGCCTAGATGGTAAAAGACTTGTTGTAAAAACTTGTCCTGTTGACAGGCGTTTTCAGTTTCAAATTCTCTGACAATCTAAAGAATCTTGAATCACTGTAATTAAGGAACTGAAAGCGTTCCTTATACATTACATATATACTATACTTAAATACTCACCAAATACCGTAATACAACCTGGCTAACGGTTTTGCCATACTTTTTGGCTATGTTTACCAGGACTGGATCGTCAATCTTTGGCGGAGGAGGGTTGGGAATGTCTCTAGAGACCAAAAACCCGAATGGACTGTACGCCATTACAGCAATCCCATGGGCCTGACAGTAATTTACAAGATCTGCTTGGCCTTTTGAGAGATGAATCTGAAAACAAGAATGGGTAAAAGTTTACATCTTGGGAGCTATTTTGTTTGGTCTATGGTTGCATTTAAGTAAACTGGCAGGCTCCATCTTATGGTTAAAGTTAAGTGAATGTCAATCTACGTCTAATGAAGGGTTCTGTAGAGGTGACGAAAGTTTTGAATTTGGTTACAGAATCCAAAAAAATATTCTATCAAAAATAGCCATACCCATAAAAGATGGTGATCTAGTATCAGTATTCTAATTATAGCGTTAGGAGAATGGTAGTGTACAAAGTCTTTCTACGTTTATGATTTTGACTAGTGGCCAGTTCCTATATCTTCTGGAATCATCTTTCTTGGAAATGAAAATGAATGTATTTATTTCAAAATGGATTTTTACAGATTACTTATTGAAGTCATGAGTCTACCGCCGCTTGCAAAAAATTTTTAGTTACTGTTATAGCGGAATAAACGGGGCAACAAACTTTCCAGCATCATATTTTTATTTATTTTATTTATATTAATTCATTAACAAAAAATATTTGTGTCTGAAATATACATACATAGTCATAATTACAATTATAAACATTTCTGATTTACAATAAACATTCTTAACTTTACAAAAATATTTCACTCATAAGGTATTTTATATCATCTTATTATTTAAGCACAGAAATAATCGTCAACTGAATAGAAAGCTTGTTTAAGGAGGAATGCTTTAACATTACGCTTAAAAGATTGCATTTTATATATATTTAGCTTTAGGTCAGTAGGTTTACTTCATAATTATCATTATTATTCGTTTTTTAATGTAGTTCATATAAGGTTTAATAAGGTGAATTACATGAATGATGATTACTGAAAAAGCATGGCGACGAAAATCTAAAAATCTTTCAGCGTATAAGCCTTCTCGCACAAACGTCGCTTTGCTAATTTTTTAAATTTGTTGATTTAAACCGCTTGAACTTTTTCTGGGATTTTGTTGAAGAAAATTATTATATTGCCCCCCGAAACTATTGCAAACTTTATGGACCTTACATGTGGGAGTGTCTAAGTTATATTTGTTCCTAGTATTTTTACAATGTACCTTACCTAATCTGGGAAAAAACGAGATATTTTTCTTAGATATAGTAAGTACACTTTCAAGTATATTCATTAATTGCCTTAAGGTTTGTAACAACGCCAACGTCCTTGAGGATTTTTCCGTATTGATTTTTCGGGCGATAGCCATCCATAGACCCAGTCGTTTTTCAGATGTATTAGGTACTTATCTTTACTTTTTTTATATTATGGTATCATTGTTTTCTGTTTTTTTTTCTTTGTTGTTTTTCCTTTCACGTATATGTTAACTGTAATTTAATTTAATTTTGCATATTTTTATCGTAAGTCCCATGACTTTTGTGATTAAAGAGATGGACACTGAAAATCAGTGCCGAGTGCCAACCTCATATCGCAAATTGCTGCACACATTTTGATTACTATTGTTAAGTGTCGCATTGTTAGTATAATAAATAAATAATTTCTTTCATCATTATTATTTTTTGTGAGTAAAAATAGGGCAGTATTTAAAAAATTAATACAGCAAAAAATTTATCTCTTTTATAAAAATGTAGATATTTTATATACCGTTTTGATAAAAATTGAAGGAGTAAACTGGTTTCATTTTAATAATTTGGAGATGGTTTGTTGAATTGTCACTACTATACTTTAGATAACTATAGAAAAATTATTTTAAAACCACGTTACGTCTCATATCGCGAAGATTTATGATATATTTTTTTGGTAAATATTTGGTCAGTAAATAGGAATGAAAAGTTGTTTCATTTGCACTCCACTTTCGACCTTTTGTGGCGAAAAGAGTCTTAACACAGGTTGATATGATATTGCTCGCATGGCGCTTGTGTCAAATATTAAGTGATACTAGGCCAATAGAACGCTGAGTAAGAAATAGGAAATAGGTTTTAGTGTCATTGATTGCAAAAATCGTGCTTGACGTCTTAAAATTATCTTTAAAAAAAATATCTCAAAAGCAAATCAAATGTTTTGACTAATGAATACTCTGACAGGTGACCTATGAATAATTTGTCAATAGAGATTATTAGCCGTGAGAATCGTAGATGAAAGGTCAGCGAATTTACATACTGGTGTTAATGTTGGATAATTAATATTATTTATATTGTGGGTTGCGTGGTTATTTTTGAAAAAAAATCTCTCCGTCTATGTTTGTTTATAATAGGTGTTTTTCTGAAAAAGTACTGAGTTGGGTGCTATTTGACAGGAAAGTATTTAGTTTTTATCAAAACGACTCATTGATTCTTCTGGTGATCAGAGGGCTGGTGCTTATCTCGAGCAAGATTAGGAGTAGTATGGCAATCCAGCGTAGAAACGTAGCCTCTTCTTGGTGCCTTACCCATAGAAGACGGTGACCTATGACTGTGACTGTTCTACTTACAGTCTTACGGGAGGGATTATGGGTAGAATGTAATACAACTAAGTTAAGTTTCCTTCTATTATATTAGTTTTTAAAGTCGCTGTAATAAATATGTTTTTATACAATAAAGTGTAGTATATAATGCTAAACGATGGTATAGTAAAGTGACGATACAATTATACTTAAGGAATGGGCGACAATCATGTAACTGGGGTTTGAATTATTTTTAGTGTATAAGCCATGTGGGGTTAAAAGTTTATGTTAAATAATAATTTAAACAATTATTATTAAAACATTTATTAACATCAAAATATACAAACTATAGGCCAACCGATCTAAGTATGCGTTTGCGTTTTGTCATAACTAATTTAGTTTTCCGTAAATTGGCATGATGATATGAATTTTAACTAAATCTTGAATCAATTATAATATAAATACCAAAAATAAATTAGCCTAAATTACTCGTCATTAAAATATCATATATTCATAAAATAGGAATGCATTCTAATAGCGGCTGAAGTATAGTATAATGAAGAAAACATAATTATATTGTATTCTACCTACAATCTTATTTCACTATTTAATTACTTTTTTTTTAATAAAATTAAATCTAAGTAAAGTAAGTCATTTTGGGAGGGACTTGGAGAGACCTACGTCCAGCAGTAGAGTGTGATTGGCTGACGATGAAAGTAGGCCATAAAGATATTGTGGCGAATGATAGTAGAACCATCTAGTTAGTTTAGAACTTTAGAAAAAAACTGGAACATTCTGGAAGGAAAAGACAAGGACGGATATATTTTAGAAAGGGATAGACGATGAACGAAAGATAGAGATAGATAGATGTTAGAAAGGGATAGACGATGAACGAAAGACAGAGATAGATAGATGTTAGAAAGGGATAGATGTATAAACGAAAGTTCCCGAACAGAAGGTTCGGGAAGGAAGAGACAGAGATAAATAGATGGGTTCCAGAAAATTCTTCCGGGTATATAAACAGCATAAAGCGCGCCTACCGGGCAGTTCAGAGTTGAGTTCAGTCCAATTCAGTGAAGCGACAAGTGCGATACGAAAGAGTTGGAAGAGGAGTTCAATAGAAGACACTGACGAGTTTAGTGGTGATTTTAGTGACAAGTTAAGTGGTCAGTTAAGTGAAGGAGGAGTGTAGCGTAGTTCGAGAGACGAACCGGAAGCGCGCTACATGCGGCAATATCGGATATGAGCACTGCAGTAGCAGAAGGTGGTCTACGCAATATCGGCGACGGTATTGCAAGCAAAACACCTTGTCGTCGGGACTGTGTATCGTTAGTCGTGTGTATAGGGGCAACCCTGCACAGAGGTATTGCGTGTGGCTGAGTAAGTCAATAAAAGCTCAGTCAAAAAGTCAGTTAAAAAACTGGTGTTTTCTTCCAATCCATAGGTGCGTACCCCCGCTCGCACGTATCAATATTATCTCCCATAGCGTAAAAATTGTAACCCCGCTCTAAATTTTGAACCACGATATGGGAATATTTGAAAAAATGTTAAAGAACTCTAAAAATACTTTCAAAGAAAATTGATTTAAACAATATTTTTTGAGTAATTTTTGAAATATAAGGTATTTAAATGTTTATGGGTCTGATAAAAAAAACTTGACGAAATCAGAAAACGCGTCTCACCTCTGCAAGATCCTTCAGTACGTAGACTACTACACATTTACGCAATTTTAAATTTCTTTCATTCTCAGTAGGTACCTATTACTATTTTAACGCACTCTGAGTCTTAAGAATCTAAAAATTATTTTATTTTATCTATGACCCAAAAATCGTGAAGGTAACAAACAAGTAAAACATTAATATTACTGCGTCACGTTTCTAGCGGTTTTCATTGAACACTTAATTTGTTTAAAATCATGTTTAAGCAATCATTAAGCTGGTTTGCCAGGTGTTTTTTAGTAATTATTTTTATTTTCTTGTTTATTTTCCTCATCTCAAGAAATTTACATATTATTTATGATTGGTGCCAAGATTTAATATATAGACTTATTAGAGTTTGCCACGCAGAGGCTTGCCCTTTTTTGTTCAACGCTGGCAACCAAGGGGTATGTGGGTCCAAAACGTAGGCCCGGGAAGAGCTCATGGCTGGATTAGATAGAGACCCGTGGGGCGCCCATACCATGTGGCACGCAAAAAGCTCCGTGGTGCATGCGCCACGGTCACAGAGTCCCTGTCACAAGATGTGTTGAATAATGTAGTGGAAAGACTCTTCCCGAAGGCTGCGTACCCCTGAGAGATATAAGCCTCTTTACCGATTTTCCTTTTGCGCTATGATTTGAGGTTTTGTTAGAAGGGCGTTTTAAAATTTCTTAGAGGTCGGCAACGCGTTAGCGACTATTCAGGTGCTTCAAACGTTCGTAGGCCGCTTTGCATCAGGCCGTCTGATTATTTGTCTGTTTCGGGCAATAAAACAATCTACTTTTTCATCCCCGTCATTGAAAGTATACAATATACCAAATTTCGTAATAATCTTTATTTGTATATTATAATAATAATTATTTATTTAATTAAAGATAACACAGTCCACTAATACACAAACACGAAAAAACAGTCCAAGAATTTACACAAAGATACAAAAAATAATGTTGTTAGTAATTAGTATTTTTTTAATTCCTTATGTCTACGTTAGTAATTAATGACTAGCACTGATTTAGTCCTCTTTATATAGCTTCAATATTTTTATCTATATAGATAAATAAGATTGAAGTGTGTGAAGTGTGATCACAATAACAGCTTTTTACTAAATGCATATGAAAATATATACGATATATTTATGTATCAATAAACCAATGTTTAAATTTTTTATCTGTCTAGATGTTTCAGCTAATCTTTGAAACGGCTGGACCGATTTTAACGGAACTTTTACTAGCAGTTGTTATAAAGAGAATTTAGGCCATTTTAGGGGTCCGTGAAAAATTCCACGCCAACGAAGTTGCAGGCACAGCTAGCGTAATATATTTATATAATTATGTAAGTATGTAGCTTTGCTGTGAATTTCGTATCTTTTATTTTCTACCAATTATCCCAATTTTTCGATCAAAACAATACTTTAAATTCCATTAAAAAAAATGTATATATTACTTACCTCTATCTCATTAACAGCAGGTACTACTTGAGTACTGGCGATTAGTCTGTCAATCTGTTTGGCATCGAAATTAGAAACGCCGATGGATCTAGTCAAGCCTAGGCGCTTAGCTTCTATCATACCTTCCCAAGTCTCCACAATGTCAATATTCAAAGGCTTACCATTTTCCTGAAATATTAATATTTGTACTATTTTACAATACACACTATTATATGAACATAAAGAAATATATATTAGTTTTCTTGCATATATTTTATATCCAACCATTTTTTTACCCTACTCTAAATTTACCCCGTTCCACATTCATGACCCTTACAATAACGGGATCATCACCACACTATTAAAGTTCGAATCGTGAACCATTATTCGGTGTAGTGTGAATGGTTTAATAGAAAGCACAAGACATAAATTGTAAAGAAAGAAAGAAAATAATTGTATTAAAGACAACGATATTAATATAAAACTTGGTGTTAATAAATACTTAAAAACCAAACTTGTCCTAAAATGGACAACAGTCTTAGTATAATGCTAGTCCGTCGATCAGCGTTGATCTTCCGCTGAGCTCATGAGGCATCTTCACGGCAGCCGTTACACCGTTACATGGCATATTACAATAATATAGTCTATTATGCAATATATATATATATTGCAATCTACGTTGCAAGTTTACTAGGGATGGAAAGCATGAAAGTGACATCGAAAGAAGGGTAATTGCAGGTAATAAGGTGAATGGAATTTTATGAAAAGCCAAAAACTGTAAAGGCACGTTTGGCTGTGCAAGGGGTGTGCCAGAAGAAGCATGAAAGTAGAATAAATGCAGTTGAAATGAGAGCTTTGAGAAGTATATGTATAACATAAGTTTTAGAACGAGGTCAGGTAAAAAGCATTTCAAATAAACGTGCACATATATCATGGCAATCAAATACCACTTGTATCATTATTTAGGTAGCGCTGTGGTTGTTGGTGCTCTTTTAAAAATATCTTTTATTTAACATCCAGTAATAGATTTCAGATTTCTAATTGACGGTGGCATATTATTCCAAGATATTGGAATAATATGTTGCATGATTAAATATCAATGCTTTAAGTCTTCCTTCATCTAATGTTAATCAGATTTAACATGCTAATTACATATAATACTAATTATGTCAAGATTATCTATTTTTTCGTGTAACAAGGTTACGAAACTAATAACATTCTAAATTAATAACATTCTAAATTTTAATGGCCATTAAATTAAAGAGCCAAAAATAATGAAAAAACTTTACATGTTTGTGTTATTTATCGATCAACTCATTCATTATAGAAGGTGGTAAACCGCTTCTTTAAATGATACATGAACATATTTGCTATCGGTGGTAATTTCAATGTTGGTATTATGTTTCGATTTAAAGAACCGATTATAAGAGTCAATATTTAAAAAAAATAACAATTATAACCCACAGAATTTAATATCTTTCAAAAACCTAACAGTGTAACGTAAGTAGTTGTCGTTCAACTTCTCCCAATTATTTGGAGCGTAACAGTATTCTTATGTTTTTTCCTTCCACACCCCTCTATTCTGACATATGTCCTCTGTCACAACACAAATCATCATATCACCCTTCAAACAATCCATCAATATATTAGTAAATATCTGTCTTGGTGCAATTTATATCCTTTCTTTACTAGTTTTGATCGACCTATTCCGCGATCATATGATAGTGATATGAGTAAAGACCAAAGACCTTACTTACCCTATGAAAATTAATTGAAAATACTTACGTCTTCAGAGGACGGCCTGTGGATGAGAAAAAGATCCACGTACTCCAAACCCAATCGTTTCAAAGACTCTTGGAGAGCAGGCACTACTTTTTCACGTTCATGATTGTTGTCCCATAACTGCAAAAATAAGAAATATCATAGAACATTTTGATTAAATAAGGGGTATCAATTAAGCTATCGCCAATTTAATTAGTTTTGTGTTTCTTAAATAATAGGGTTTGCCCGCAAAATAGTAGATTTGTCACCAAAATGTAGTCACCAAACAATATAAAGTCAATTCCACAATAAATCACCTAAAATCATGGAGATACAGGGTCAAATACCAAATAAATGGTTTTGTATGTATTATAATAGGTTTTTCATAATAAGTATTTAAGCAAACTAATTTAAAGGGATCACCAATAAATCATATATTATGTCACTAGAAAATTTCATAAAATTCCAAAAAAAATTAGGGGTTTCGTCATCAGCGTTTCAACCAAAAGAGTTACTACTTAACTGGACATATACCTCCCCCAAGGATCTTAATTTCCACAAGTAGTATAAATACATTTAAATAAAAAAAATAGCAGAATAGTAAATGAAACAATTAATTAAAGTCAAAATAACCAATATTTATTGTTAAAAATAATAATCACTGAATAATCAGCGCTTGTTTGGCTTTTGAAGGGCCCCCCCTTTTTCTTTTCTGGCCGATAAGCACATTTTTGCTTGGGGTGTGATTTACATATATGTCCCCGTAATCATAACTAATGAGGGGGGAAGGGGGGGGGAGGAAAACTTACCCCTTCTGCAACTCCTATGTGGCGGAAATGTATAGTTCCTGAGTTATTAATGTTTTTGTCAATCTAACCTCACTTCTGTTTTTCACTAATATTTCACTTAAGATAAATAGTGAATGGTTATGATCGATTCTGGAACTCGCCGGCCGCTACCGCGCTCATGCGCTTTGGTCTACACATAACCTAACCTAACCGACTGTTTAAAACTCCACATATTTAAATTTTCGGATACATACAGTCTACTATTTTCTTTTAAAATAAATCCCGTCCTCTTCAAAATGTACTCTCCGGTGCACAAAAAACGTCTCGGCGGCATCAGTAGATGATCCGCAGAAGTAGAATTAAAAGTTAAAATATATATTTTTAGACTTAAAATCAGTTTAAGTGATTATTTGACGTTTAAAAACAGTTTTAGTAGTGTCATACCATACGTGAGTATATTACTAAAGTTAATACACATTTATTATTGTCAAAATTATCAGATCATTGTGGTGAATTTTAAACTTCGATAATTAATTGAATATGTATTTTTTCCACTCAATGCCCATTTCAGTTGTTATAAATAAGTCTTAAATATATTCCTAAACACATTAACCATTAAAATCATCCAGGAAATCATCCGGGGATATATATGTAAACCCAACCCTTTGCTTGATCGTGATTTGTGCCTAGTTATCTACGACCCATCGTTGAGGGCGAAAAGCGCGCCAATTTGTCTCCGCCTCTTTGAACCTATTTTCATTAAAATTATAAATTGATGTATTAAATTGGTAACGAAAACTATTATTTTAATACCTGAACGAAATAAAATGTAACTACTGTATTGGTGACAAAATAACAAATAAAAAGGAGTTGCAATCAGGGATCGATAATCAATTTATTTGGTGACAGATCTACCATTCTGAGCACAAAGCTATTATTTAAGTAATAAAACTATTATTATAAGAACGAAGTTTATATTAATGTAATGCACTACAATTTTATTGGTAATTCATCCCTTATTTTACACATATATTAACATTAATTTGATAATTGATACATGGGAACACTTTTTTTATTTGAGAACGAAAATATTTCGTGGCGATAGATCTATTTATTAGGTGATACATCTTGATGATAAATATAAGTTTTTGTGACAAGAAATATAGTCCCCTTAAATAAGTATGGTTACTTGTGCGAGAAGAGAGGAAGAATAATAATTCTACGGCCTGGCGGTCTATCAAAAGAAACGACCAAACAACCTACAACTTAGTGGTTTGGTCAGTATGGCTGTAACCCCCTGCGCCCTAATGCTGCTATTACGCGTATAATAACCTCAGAATGGTCGACCGTCATAGTGGTCATTTTTTCCTTTGACCATTATTAATAGAAAGACGGGGTATTAGACGCTCAAAATTAAGCCGGCGAAAGGATGTCGATCGCATCGCAATACGTTACTAGAGCTGGATATTAAATCAAATCAAATTATTCAATTAGTATAGATAAAGGTGGCATGGTTGCCAGTGGATAAATCAACCATACGCAAACTTATATACAACTGCTGAACTTATAACTAGCACAAGTTCAGCCGTGCATAGAGTACTGTTCTCATCTCTGGGATGGCTCAGCCAAATACTAGTTAGATGCATTGGAATCGATTGGCAAAAGAGCCAAGAAGCTGGTCAGCAATGAAAGTCTTTTTTGCTTGACTTCAGAGTCTAGACTCTAGAGCATAGACTCAGGGTCGCGGGGCTATCTGTTTTCTATCGGATACATTTCGGGGAGTGTTCCTTAGAACTGCACGAGCTGGTTCCTCCATCCCCATTTTATCATCGGACAATCAGATACACTGGTCTGCGCCACCGGTGGAAACGCCACCAGTCAAAGCCAAGCGCTTCGATTCATCTTTTCTGGTACGCACTGCCGAAGAGTGGAATAATTATCTGGACTAAAATGATAGCTGCAGTCGAACTTTTTTATGCTGTAAGCTTGAAACATAGTGTTGTAGTTTGGCTCATTCATAAGTGAGTTGTGAGAGTTGTATCAACGACTTGCACAACGACGACTATTAACTGAATGCTGCATCTTAAAGACGCAATATTAAAATTATAATTTAATGTAAGAAATAAGATTAATAAGTAATTTAAAACTGACCTAAATACTATAATAAATACTAGATATAATTATTTATACTAAGAATGTGTCCAATAACACTTTTCTTATTGTCTCTATTAAGGTGAAGACACTTTATTCATTTGTGCTAATTTTAAGCACATTGCGTTTCACTTTTTCGTGATAGTGACCACTCTCAAATTTAGAGGCTACTCAAATCGATTTGACAGTTTATCTGACAGCTAAATAACGTTGAGTGGCATTTGAAAGCCACTTAATATAAGCAGCTTCTATTTTTAACGGACACTTAATGGTCTTTTGAGAATATGAATTTGGACTTTAAAAGATGCTGAAATATTTAAGAGGCCGTCAAAATTCGAGGGAAATTCATTTATTCGGCGGTAATTCAAAAGGTTTGGCACTATTGTATAAATGAATGAATGAAAACACTTTATTGTTCACCAAAAATTAAAACTACGTTCTTAAAACTAATTACAGTAAATGTTTGTTTGTTTGTGAGTTTGTTCAACAAAAGGCGGCCTTATCGCTTAAAGTGATCTGTTCCAGGCAACCCCCTAAACTAAGGAACATATAGACAACGGTGGCGGTGAAGACAATAAATAATAAGATGCATACCAAACATAAGTAAAAAATAAATTAAAAAAGTTAATTACCTTATATACTATAAAAAAATAAGTTATATATATATATATATATATATATATATATATATATATATATATATATATATATATATATATATATATATATATATATATATATATATATAGAACCAACAGCATGTTGTAGACTTGCGAGAACTAAAGATATTTAGTAACCCTCAATTTAAAAGACAGTATGGATTAAGTTTGTCTAATGTTGAGTGGCAATGAGTTCCATAAAAGGACAGCCTGTACCATGAAAGAGTTATCAACGAAGGAAGAAGTGTGGACAGGTGTCATTAAAGAGAGATTATTACTACAGCGCAAATAACGGGATAAGAAAGATGTAGAAAATCAAAACGTTCTTTTAAATAGAGAGGGGTACGAGGATCAAAAAGGATATTGTACAAAAGAGAGAGTAAGTGAACATTCCGGCGAAATCGAGGCTATTGAATCTTCTTGCTAGGTTATTGAGGAGTAGGATAGTACAAATATTACACGTACCTTAGTAGTAATGAACATATCTTCTCTCCTCACAAGTCCTCTATTGATAACATCCTGAAGACCCTGTCCAATTTCCCTTTCGTTATTATATAGAGCTGCTGTATCAATATGCCTGTAGCCCGCTTCGACGGCCCAGTTTACAGTTTGACGCATACGCGATCTATCTTTGTCCTGTAAAATGGTAAAAAAAATATTCATTTGTAAATTCCGTCCAAAAATTTTAAATTACTATCTGACTAACTAACTCCGTTGGCTCAGTGACCCAAAGTGAGTCATGGCCTCCAAAACGAGATCTTCACCCCCCGATCCTCCTCCATCCGTTCTACATGACCGAGCCAGGGAATCTCCGCTGGCTCATCTCACCATCTGGTGAGATTTTATCTTCCTAATTATGTTGGGGTCGGCCATGAGGTCTTCTATTTCGGAGTTGGTTCGGACCCTCCAACTGCCATCTCCTTTTATTGTTGGGCCCAAAAATTTTCTGAGAGCCCTCCTCTCTATGACCTACAATTGGTTCTCCTCCTTCAGTGTCAGTGTCCAGGCCTCACAGCCATACATCAAAATTGATCTAGTGACAGTTTTGTAGACGCGAATTCTAGTTTTCCTGCTTAGGAACCTGGACACTAACACCTTATGTAAGCAGCACTGCACCTGAGGGCACTTTAAACAGGCCTATCTGACTGGCGAGAGGTAATTACCATTTACCAATGACATGTAAAAGAACTTTTAATAAACAATTAATTAAGTCGATAGTAGAAGGATGAATTATGTCTTTTTGAAGGAATGAACCAGTGATCCTTAAAAATATACATAAATCATCCAATGCCATTGAATACGTCACATCCTTTGAGTTCTGTGTCTTTCAACCCAATTGATGTGATTTGGTTGATCAGTATAATATAAGTATTAGTGTCAAATTTTAAAGTGGACAAAAATTAATGCTGTCGCCTGTTCTCATATTGAGAATATACCTGTTACAAAATTTTGAATGCTATCGCCTTGACTATCTTTTTCACAAAGTTGGTATTCCAAGGTGAAATTCATAATATTTATTTTTTTTATGATTCTTCCAATAAAAGGATTAATAAGAATTTCATTAACACAGATTATTTTGTTTAGTGAGATAAGGCTCAGCTAATAAATTCTCTTTCGAGGTGTTAGAAAGGCACAACATTGATACTTTATTTTTGGAGACATGTATACCTATATGGCTATGTTCCATTAGAGACTCACAACGACCACGTTCACGACCGCGATTTTTCCCGTACCATTTGCTTGCCAGCCAGCGTTACAATCGTAAACCAAAGTGGAACGGCTATTCGACCCACCTCTTGACATGGGTCGTTTTGAGCGTTGTATGATCGAAAATGATGACGCCATTAGTGACGGTTTTGCCAAGAACGAAACGATCGCGGTCGCCTTGTGGAACGGCTAACTGAGCATTTTGGGCGTTGTGAGCTACTAATGGAACGCCCTGAAAGTAGAGAATACAATAATTATGTAACTTGATTTTGACATAAGTTAATCTAAGAAAAAATATGTATTTTATAAAATAGACTAGCTGTGCTCGCGGCGTTGTTCGCGTGGATTTTGTTTTCAAAACCCGCCCAATTTTGAAACATTCTTCATTAGTGCTCCGCTCCTATTGGTCTTAACGTGATGACATATAGCCTAAAGCCTTCCTCGATAAATGGGCTATCTAACAGTGAAAGAATTTTTCCAAACAGACCAGTCAGTAGTTCCTGAGATTAGCGCATTCAATCAAACTGTTCAACTTTATATATTACTATAAGATAAATACACCATAATCATCATCATCCGAGCGTAAAATCCCGGTTGCGTTCGGAGCGTTCACTCCGACGCCAAGGGACCGCTACTCCACTTCACGCGACCTTCAGCATCCCCGTTTTAAGTAACATTGGTACGCATGTCAAGTATAAGGTTACATAAGTAAATCTTGCGACACGCTTTTGTACCATATCAGGATATGCCCGCGACTTTGTCCACGCTTGACTTGAAATTCCCGCTTGATTCCCGAGACATGTCATCTTTATTCGCAAGCAGAAATGGCAGTGTTGCTTGCTACGCCTTCTTACCTCTGCTCCACTTACACGATTCGTACACTGCCGCGCGCTACTAAAATTGTTTTACTGCGCAGGTAGATCGGGAGAAACTATTAGTTGTAAAAAACTGTAATACTTTGCAAAAAATTGCAGCCACTTACACTTCCATAGGTCCCTAAACCGAGTATTGGAATATTGTTGCCATCATTCAGCTGTATAGTCGGTGCTAGGACTGCGTTGGACACCTAGAAAAATATATCATTAATTATTTATAACAACCAACACATTACTATTATATAATAATACTAGGTTCTGCCTGCGACTTCGTCCCGTGGAATTGTTTTTTCATAAAAAGTATCCTATGTTACTTCTAAAGAATATGTGTACAAAATTTCATGACGATCGGTTCAGTAGTTTTCGCGTGAAGGGGTAACAAACAAACTTACATTCACATTTAAATATTAGTAGGGATATATAAATCTTGTATATATAAATTTTGTGTCACGATGTATGTCCCAGATAAACTCCAAAACTATTAAACTGACCTTGATGAAGTTGTATAACTAAGTGTAATTTAGTGCAACTTAAAAAGTAGGATAGTTTTCATCTCGATTATTGACCTCAATTATAAAATTGTAATGTTAGTGTGTTTGTCACTGAATTCCTTCAAATACCCTAGGAACAATCTTGATGATTTTTTGTGTGTGTTCGAGTGGGACCCGATGGTTTAGATTCACAACAGAAAACAAGTAGGTGGCGTAGCAATCAGGCTCTAAAAAATTTTCAAGGCAGTACATCTGTCGGGATCACTACTTATTTTTTACTAATATATTATTGTGATACAATAACACAAACTATTGCAAGAAAAATTGTTGCAAACACATAATATAATACATTGGTTCCAAATCACAGTATGTTGGGAAGGTGTGGAAGCTTTCCTACGTAGGAAAGCACCGCTTATACGTTGCCAATACAGGTCAGCTTTTTAGTCGTGTAAAAATAATGTAAAACTTAAAATACATATATGCAGGGCTGTACTGTGGGGGCACGCAGTGCCCTTAAAAGAAATTTCGAAAATATCGAAAAATTGCCATAAAAACTGAAAAATGAAATAAAGAATCAATTTTGGTAACATTTATAAAAAAAAGGTTTTTTAATAGGTTTTTTGGAGTGAAGCTACAAACAACACATTATAGACTTAACTTTCGAAATTTAGCGTGCCCCCAAAAAGGAAGTGACAAAAAAAGGCCTGCATATATGTATGATCTTATGTTGGAAAACATATCAATAATACAAAAAATAACACCAATTTTATTTATATCCATGTATTTTTTATATTATGTGATTTGAAAATAAATAGCGACTATCCACTCGTATATTTATATATATAAAAATACATATAAAATATATAATAAATATTTACGTACTCCAATAAATTAAACAACAAGGAAACTTACGCTGTATAATGTCACGAACAATAAAAATGTTAATTTAACATCCATCTTGATGCGTCCTGTGTTTCTTATAATTAACTTACGACTGATGGTCACGACACGAACAAAGATTTTAAGTTAGTTTTCTGTACGAATGATCTATTTAGTGCTTACGATTCGATCACGACACGATATATCTATATAATATATAATAGATATGTAATGCACAGAGACAGTAGCTATAACTACACACAAGGGGGCGACACTTTAAGACCTTAGACAATTTTAAATTAAATTAATTTTAACGTCTTTACGTAACGTAATGTAAACATAACACACAAACACTACCCGTTTAAGTATGTTCCGAATTTGTTATCACAAGAATATGGTTGTGTTTGGCTCTACTTCTGATTTTTTTTGACGTACAAGACAATCTGTAGCAAAATCTTTCCAAATTTTTAGTAAAGAGTAGATTAGTGCATGACTTTTAGAAATAACAAATTCGAATATAACATAACTCATGCCTTCGGCCAGTCCAAATTTTTTACACGTGTATTCTGACCTGTCCAAAGTGTGATCGCCTATTCTTGGCCTAAATAGGTTATATAAGCCTGATATAAGCACACAACCGATTTGGAAATCAAAGGTATAATATATAGATGGTACTGTAACCGAAAACGATTGGAATTGTATTAACATTAGCCTAACTTGAAATCTATTGCTCTTATTCTTTCTATCCTTTCAACTTTTCCCAATCATGTGGATTGAAACAGTTTGTTTTTTCCTTCCATACTCTTATATTCCGGCATACGTCTATTGTCACACCACTAACCTCCACATCATCCTTCACATAGTCAAATTCATCTCATTTTTGGTCTACTTGCACGCTTATACCCATGATTCTTCCAGTTTAAATTATCATTCAATACCAACCTGAAAAACAACCCAAGCACAAGAACACAATCTCAGAATTATCAAAAGTTACGAAACCTTACATACATGCTTTTCATTAGCAATAAGCATATATATATAACTTGTGGCACAACGTACTTTCGACAAGCAGACTTGATAAATAAACACTGGGTATATTTCAAGCCAACAACAAATACGTATTACAAAAATCTTACGCAATCTTGACTACGATACAGAATACTTGTGGAACATGTTTCGAACGTTACCTATTGAAAGTTTTTCTCATGTAGTGAATGGAATGAATGTTTAACGTGTGTTGTAATATACAGGATAATGCTTTCCATATTAATGACCGACTTCACTCTTGTGTTTCTATATTACTTCCGATATAAGAAGAAGTGAACTATTTTGATGACGAAAGAGATCTTTCTGATGTGCTGTTAGTGTTATTAAAATATATCAATTTCAGAGAAGGTAGAAATCGCTTGAAATATACAATTAGGCAAATATAAAAATTATAAAAACCCTTTTAGGTCATTATAAATGGTGGTAGGTTAATTAACCTACAATTAGTCTGAGGCTATGAAGGCTTATTAAGATCCGCTATTCAACTAGTGCCTAATTGAAAATTATTCAATAACTTAAACGTTCATGCGTAATTGTCACGTATTCAATCTACAGACTCGTCAACATCCAAGCATTAAATTCCGGTTGCGTTCGGAGCCTTCGCCTCGACGTCTAGAGTCCGCTTTACTACTTTTGCTTCTCCACTTCGCGCGGTTTTCAGTATTTCTTATGATATGAGAGTATTGTGCCTTTTCTACCGGGACCTAGCGGAGGCAGCATAGCTTTTTTGGCTAGAAATTTATTCCCCAGGTAATTAGCCGGTTTCCATAAAATGTAGTAGTACCAGCTTAAGCGATTCTTTCGCAGTTTGTCTACTATGTCACAGACATAATGTCTGCCACAAATACGAGAGTTCCTGACACAGTCCTTCTGCTTGACTATAACCACCGAAGCATATTCAATTTCATGACATGCAACTCTGACTTGTCTCGCTCAAGTATACCACGTTTCGCAGCCATGCAAAAGGACATGTTTAATTATGGATTTTAGACTTTTCCTTTTAACTTAACCAGCATTTTGGGGGCCGCAAATACAGCTGTTACCTTATGCTGAGATACGAGCCTTAACGTCATGGTTGATGTCCCCAGAAGCGCTAAGTTCAGATGCTAGGTTTCCTAAACTGGTCCGTATGCTAGACTGTATCTTCGCCTATACGCACGGCTGTGGGATCTGTAGTGTTGCAAGCCAAGTACACCGTCTTCGGCAGATTTAGTTTCAGACCGTCGTTCTCAAGCGATTCCTTCCACGCATTTACATTTCGCACTAATCGTACACTGTCGGCAACTACAGACTGCGAAGCAATATTTATGAGTAATAACTAGTATAATTATTTTTTAACCTAAAAATAAAACTGACTGACGGATTCTCCAGGTCACTGTCGCTAGGGAGCGTTCCCAAAATGCTGTCCGTATTTCCATGATCTATGGCAATGCTAATGCGTAGTCCAAAATACAGGTCTGCCTTTTGGTCATGCGAGACTTCTTTCAATAGTTTTGAAAGGTCACAATAGAATTGATAAGCCTCGCATTCCCAACCTCAAAAGCCACAAATATATACTCACTACCAATGGATGCACATTTACGACATTTCAGGGTTTCCTGGTGTGTAGCGCAATATTTGAAATATGTTTATCAAAAATTTAGATATTCAACGTAATGTTAGAATCGTATTGTATAAAAGATGGTATAAATGATCATCATTATGTTAAGCTCTTGAACAGTACTTAATGTACCAGTTTCTTTTGCAATATACGGCCTGTATGTTCTATTGTGTTTTATAAAGATGATAATGATATAATCTAACTTGTCGAAATAGTTGAGAGTTTAACATAACAATTACGAAACACTGCTTTTTTCCTTTGTTTCATGCAACACTTGCAAAGTAAATGACAACATATTTTACAAAGTTTTATTATAATATTGTTATTAGTTACGTAGGACTCGAATTAAAATGCCGTTGGTATTACTATAGAGTTTATTAGAACTATACATACACATATAACAGGCAAAAATATAACTAGACGCTACTAGTACAAACTGCACAATTCAATCACACGCGCAAAGGCCGTCACTATATCCCTCATCGAATCTACTGCTCCTTTCCGCATTGGGCCATTGCTCTACAATGCACCGATGCCATTCCTGGCAAGCTTCGACGCAATACAATAACAACAAGAATTAGTTCGACACTAATGATGGCCATAAAACAAGTACAATAACAGTAAAATGTTTTTCTTAATTACACATTTTAAACACAAAGTAAACAAAAGAAGTCCAAATACGACAAAGGTAATAAACTGCGTTTATGACAGGCAGTTGTGCCTTCACCTTTGTCGGCATGTAACAATACTAAATGCAGAAATCATAAAGACAGCACATAAGCAAAACAATATACATTCCTGTAACCTTAATGTTCTAGTATTTTTGTAGTTGTATACTAGTATAGTATACAACCACAAAAATACTAGAACCTATTGATTCTTTCTAAAACTTTATTTAAGTTTAGTGAGGAATTAAATACTTTAGTGGGTTCCTTATTATATTGTTACAAATTGGGCCACCTGCATATCTATTGTTACATACCGATAAAGAAATGTTGCGCATCGGGTTTATTGGCGACATAGTCACGGACTTTGCGCGTGTTGAATTGCATTGAATCGTGCAGTGTGAACTGGTCGCATCCAGTTTCATTTTGTACTTGTTTGTACAGTTCTAATAAGCTCTATAGTAACACGTAACAATATTATGGGGTATTTATGTTCAACTGTTTTATTTGGGTACCGTAGCCAAAGAATAACCACTCACTATATTATACTTTAATTGTGTGTGGACTGTTAGTACTTAGATCAATTTATTTTTAATGTCAAAACTTTTTTACTTTTGGGTTGGGGAAAAAGCACGGCACTCGCGTGACAGTCACGCTTAGATACGAGTACATTTAGAGTTTTTTTTCGATTTGGCCATTTTAAACCTCTTCCAAGCAAATTCTCGTAAGATTTTCGGGATATAAAGCACCGCAGATTTTAAATCCGAAAATCAACTATCGACCAATGAAAACCGTATCGAAATCCGCCCAGTAGTTTTTACGTGAATCCCAAACAAACACACAACACACAAAAAATTTAAGAAACAAAAGATTACACTTTTAGATTTTTTTAATATTATAGATACACATATGTCTAGGCACTAGAATTTTTATTTTCCATTACCAATAATGATGACTTATATAAGGAAACTCAATCCGGAAAAACCCCGTAGAAACCCAATAACTTGTTTTTTTTTTCAAATATTTTTTTTATACTACCTATACTATGTGCTCATCACTTCATTCGTACGGTATTTGGGCTTTATGTTCATATGTTCTGAACCATACAAAATATTTAAATGTAATTCACGAAAATTTGAGACGAAATTTTATTTAAGCCATTTATATAAATATTGTTTAAACTAATTCTTAAAATTTTATTTGAAATCCGTTGACCCAATTTTTAACGTAAATCTATATTTTCGTTTAATTTATTTTTCTAATAATCCTGCTTAAAACATTAGAACGAAGTTATGAAATTATTGTACTTTCATCGGTGGAGAAATTTTCAAATCTCTCGGACCTCCGGACATACCATTAAACCGCTTTTATTAGTTTGACCTGCATTTATGTATACACAGGTCAAACTTATAAAGCGTGTGTAAATACTACTCTTGTCCACTACAATTATGAAATCTGAAAAAGTTGTTAAAATTATAGAAATAATTACATGTATTTTCTGTAATGTCCATATCTAGTTTTGTTAATTACTCTTACACAAACGAGTATATATAAAAACGCACAATATATTGCTGTTTATGTTATTAAAATTATATAATGCATTATTTATTTATTATTACTCTTAGACTCAGTGGCGGACATATATGTTATAGTTTTAGTCAAGTTTTGTACTGACATATTAATGAATTAGTATAGTTTGAAGGACACTTTCGTTATTGGTAATGTTGTTTCTGAACCAAAGTGCACATATTACAATTGTAGTAATTGTAATTGGTGAATGGCAACTTTTTGTGGTGGCGTATATATAGTAATATAATTACTAAATGTGGAAATATCAATGCGTGGAACCTTTCAATTGTCTTTAAATAAGCCTGGCGGATATAACTCCCATTCCCCTAAAATGGGAGTAAACTCAATTATTCATGTTTAAGGGCTAACCTTGTTATTTCTTATTTAAACTCCCCCGACAGTTCAAGATTTTAAAGATCATCGTTTTTATCCCAATCCTTTCATATATGTAGATAATTTTTTTTTAAATTGTATGCCTAACATTTATACTTTTTTTTTACTGAGCTTTCCCACTGGTACCGCCATGTTAACCTCCTTTCGAACTATTCAAACTTTCTTCTAACATATTTAAATTCCCTCTTCAAATCTGACGACGCGTTCTCCTTTCGCACGCACGTCAGTCATTCATTGTCATGTCATCAAATAAAATCAAATAAATCACCCCGCATATCTTCTTCTTCTTCTTTCTTATGTATAAAAATGAATGTTTGTCTGTATGTCCTTTATAGAATCGTAAACTGTACATTTGATCATGTGATGATCTTTAGCAAAGTTGTTGTGCATGTGCCGAAGAAGGTTTCTGAGTTGGATCACAATTTAACCCGGTAGGTGGCGCTGCTGTCGGCATATCGATTGAAGCTTTCCCGGGCAGTACGACGTCTGCCGAGACAGCTAGTTGTATATATTTAATAAAATAACATAAAATATATTGTGCTTGCAACACACCATAAATGTATATAATATATAAATAACCCGCTCTCACTATAAAATATAATAAACATATCTATACATATAATAAAACTGTAGAGGTCGAATTTCTGTACAATGAAAAAAAATGCTAAAAACCGAGTCAGGGGGATGTATGAAGTGAAATAGAACTTAGATTTTTTTCAAATTTTTTGTTTCTCTGTTTGTCTGTCCGTTTGTACCGGCTAATCTCCAAAACTTATTATTGTGGTAGCTTATATCCCTGGTCAACATATAGGATACTTTTGATCCCGAAAAAAAGAGTTCCCGTGGGACAGTTAAAAACCTTTAATTACTTAAACAGCTTATAACAGACTGAATGTAACTTTTCTGCAACGTAACATAATAGAAGCGGAGATTTTGAGAGGGCGTGGTGTCGGTGAGAGAGTTTTATCTTATATATATAATATATAAAGCTGATAAGTTTGTTTCTTTGTTTGTTTGCTTGAACGCGCTAATCTCAGGAACTACTGGTCTGATTTGAAAATTTTTTTCAGTGTTAGATAGCCCATTTATTGAGGAAGGAAGGCTATAAACTAGCAATAGGAGCGGAGCACCAATGAAGTATGTTTCAAAAACGCGGGTTTTTTATTAAATTACTTTTCTTTTAAACTATTCCACGCGAACGAAGTCGCGGGCAGAAGCTAGTACAATATAAAATTAAAATAAATACATACAAAAGATAAAGAAACTATCAAGAGAACTGAAAAGTGAGGAAGAAGTGAAAGTGAGAAGCAGGTGCATTTCATTCCCATTAATCAGGTACGTGCGTGCTCATTCTCAGATTCTCATCTAAATGGCCCAGCACTTCTTTTCCTACAGGTGTCTATTGCATGGGGCCCTTCGTATACAATAAGCTTCCGAAGTCTCTTAGAGAGCTGCCATGTACACATTTAAAAAATAATATGCTAGTGACCACTAAATGTTATTATAATATAAACATGTTTATGGACGATAAAACATTATGAACTGACATAAATATATTTGACATGCTGTAATGGTAGGTAGACATTTTATTATTTAGATTACTTAAAGATTATTATTATAATTATATTAACAAATACAATTTTTTTTTTAATTGTATTGATTAATTGTTTGTTAAAACTGTTTATAAGTCAAAATTGTACTGTTCATTTTGCACGCCCAATTATAGGCCGAATGCATTGATACTGTAAAAACAGTAACATCTTTGTACATGCATTACGCAATAAATATATTATATTCTACAAAATTGACATACTCCATGGTTATCCTAAATCCAGCGCTGCCTCAACACCTACTAAATTAATTTTTTTATAGCTAGAGTACAGAAGCCAGGCAGACGGTTTGACTGATGAAAAACGATTATGCTATTATACTTCTAACAGATATTCTCAACTATATTGTCTCTAACAGAGCATAATAGTCACGTTAATCTTCTTTCCTAGTAAAACGCTTTGTGTGATTCTTGGCTTTTTCCAAGCCGTTTTTTAAACGCTTGTTTACAATTGCAAATATAATAAATACATTTCGTCCATGACCTTCAAATCATATAAATTTGAAATCTCATAAAATATGGAAATTTATTATAATTATACAAATCAAATAACACATTAACTCACCTCCTAGATCATGATTTTACAACGAGGAAATCATATTCCTACTATAATTTTCTTGTTTTAGCGTTGTTTTTTGGATATCGTTATGATTTATGATCTGTGTAATAAATAATAATAATAATAATCGGCTGACAAACACACATATTGTATATCCTCAAATTAAGCAAGTTACGCTTGTGTTATGGGTAATATACAACGGAACACTCTGGGGCCGTTCCCAAACACCCAGACAATAGTAAATAACGGAGAAAATACGTTTCCAAAGTTTACTATACCAGGAATCGAACCCGGAGCCTCTGCGTTGCAGTGATGTAGGCCGGCAATGGCTTAGCCCGCTCAAACACAGAGGCCGTCAAAATTATACTTGTACTGTATGTTATGTAATCAAGTTCGATAGGCTGATCGGTCTGATTATTAAGGTGCCGATACAGTCCGAACAATATGCATACCAGAAACGTAACCCACTCTGTAGATTGCTTTAGGATGTCCTCAAGACCTTAAGGTCACGGCCACGACTTACGACTTACAATATGCATACTTCAACGTACATTCCTTATCCAGGATACGTCGTAAGCCGCACTCCTCACCCGCGTCCGTCAGTCTCAACCTATACCTATAATATACACTCACCTTCAGTTACCACATTATCATGTTGTCAGATTCGCAATAATAATAATAACACTGTTAAATGATTAGCGACACCTTAGACCTGACTCCGCGAACCAAAGCAAGGCCCCGCCTCCATACTTGCCTTAGCCAGCAGGCACGGAGTGGAGATCGCTGAAACTAAGACTCAAGCCCTAGGGTCGGAAGTGATAAGTGACATAAGGTCGGAAGTAGCTTCGGTGAACCTGCAGCCCACCTCTCTACGCCCCTTAGCCACTCACGCCCATGTTGCCCCTGTTGCCCCTGTCTTTTATGTCATATTTTGAAGGCCATGCGGAGAGTGGCGTCTCACCGTCTGCCCATTTTTTCATGTTCCCCGAACATTGCGGTGGACAAACGTTATAGTCCCCATATTCCCAAACCCCTAGTACTGGAAAGTGGGTACCGTGGCCTATAGACTGCGGCGTGAATGTGCTGCCGGTCTTGAAGGAAAAACTGGAACCTGGCCACTGATGCCGGAACACAACTCAAGGTTGTTATGGCGGCAAACTCTAGACCAGAACTGGTACCCATCCAGACGCGCAAATACCCTACCACCGGGCTGTGGGCTGTTTTTGTCGCCTCTTACGATAGGCCGCCCGGCCACAACAAACTGTCTTTCTCCGTTCTTGCACAGATAACTAACACACACTAATGCTAGCGAAGGAATGTAATATTTTATTTACAACACCATTTATTAATAAACAATTAGTTTCAAGCATATAATACAACACAAGCATACAATATTTCCTTAGTTTATATTCATTTTAATTTAACATGTCAACTATAAGAGCAAATTCGTAAATACTTATTAGTTAACTTCGAGATAAAGTTCAAGGCAATCCGTTCAAATTCGAAAGTATTTTGGCTCTATGACGTTGTACTTACTATCTTAAGATGCTTATTAAGTTAGCTACGTAAAAAACATATGTCCATTAATTTATATCTCATTTTTATCTCTATCCTCACTTTAAATATAGCTTCTACATGATTCGTGTATTTATTCACGGTCAAGTATCTACGAATGTTCAAGTTTTGGTGAATAATCACGCGAAAAAATTATAAATTGTTATTCATTATTTTTGCGTGAAGTTTATTCTAATAAAACGTTGTATTTAATTTTGGAAATAAAACTGCGCAGCATAATATAGCCGTCCAAGTTCCCGCCAAAAAAACTCGAGATAATTATTTTATAAATTTTCAAGAAACACAAGCCATCTTAGTAGCTGTATCTATATTTATGTCCTGGTATTATTTTTAGTTTATAATTTTTATTTTTTTCAATATGTCTATGCTATATGAAGAACAACGTGAGTATGTACAGGTCTACACAACCAATAATTCCGCCCGATCTACCTGCGCAGTAAATCAATTTCAATAACCACCACAGTGTGCGAGTCGTGTCGTGGTCGTGCAAGCCGGTATACAGGTATACGGTAAGACGGCTGACAAGATCCTGGGCTGCTATTGAACAAGCTAGGTTTTAACTAAATACAAGTGATTTACTACTAACTAACTATAAGTGACGTGAAATGAAAGCGTGACAAAAATGTATATAATATTTTAATCACTATTCTACTCTCATACCCTCTCATGAGGATAATTGGGATAGTCTTGCCAATCAATTGGATGAATAACTCTTTTGTTTTTATTAAATTGATTTATAGTTGCCACTTCATTGGGTGTTAATTGGAAATTGAAGATGTCTATGTTTTCTGCAATACGATTCTTGTTTGTTGATTTCGGGATTGGGACAAGACCTCTGTCAACCTGAAATAACACGACAGTTGTTAATAACACAAACGTAATAATGAATGAAAACTCTTTATTGTTCACCATAACTTAAACCCAGACAATTTAATACTAGTGGCCCCGGCAGACGTTGTCCTGCTCTAAAAAAATAAAAATCTAGGACCCGATCCCAGCGCTACCTACCGGTTCTAATTGTGAATCTAAACCATCCGGGAACCCACTCAAACACACAAAAACAAAATCACCAAAATCCCTCCACGTGATTTGGAGGATTCTAGAACCCGATCTCAGCGCCACCTACCGGTTCCAACGGGATAAAAAGGATCCTATGTCCATCTCCTGGTTATAAGCAACCTCCCCCACCAATTTTCAGCCAAATTGGTACGGCCATTCTTGAGTTATAAATAGTGAAACGAACACGACTTTCTTTTATATATATAGTGGAATACATTTCAAGTCACCAGGGCTACTTAAACACTGCCCGGTCTTTATAAATAAAAGTTAGTAGGAAAGTGTGTTATATAAGTTGGCCATTATACATTAAATTGAAGGATAACAAAAAATCAGTAAATATAAGCTCGTAGGATATCGTTAGACAGGTCTCCATAAGTAGTAATTATGTATTTCACAGATTTAATTTATTTAATCGGTGATAAGATGTTCACTTCCAAACTGGAGAAAAGGTTGAGCCCTCTAACTTTATCGAGACACAGCGAAACGCCTGGTAGACGTCTCACGTAGCCAAAAAGCTGGTCTATACCTCGGACAACGCGTATTAGCGTTGTCATGCAACGAGGTAATGTAGCCAGTCTTTGGACACGTTTCCAATTGACAGTGTGGTCTGGCACTAGATTTTATAGTTTAACTGACTTCTGCCAGCGATTTGTCCGCGTGGAGTAGTTAAAAAAATTCCCCGATTTTGAAACATTCTTCATTGGTGCTCCGCTCCTATTGTCATCGTCTTAGCGTGATAATATATATGTAGCATATAGCCTTCCTGGATAAATGGGCTATCTAACACTGAAAGAATTTTTCAAATCAGACCAGCAGTTCCTGGGATTAGCGCGTTCAAGCAAACAAACAAACTCTTCAGCTTTTTATATTAGTATAAGATTTTTGTTGTTTCTTGTATATATAGTTAAATTTAGTTCAGGGCCGATTTTTCAATTGGCATATAAAAGTTATTATATAGAATAAAACATAACATAGGAAAATTAAAAATGACAATAGCATGAATAAAACAGTCCAATTATTCCAATTTCGAATTCGGTCAGGTTATAATTTATTCGCATGGTACCTTTTATTTGATGATTGAAAAATCACCCCTTAATTCTATAATTAAATTTCTAATCATGTAACGACTGTAAAACAAATGGCGAATATGAAAATCAATAACAGTAGGATTTGAAATCTTAAATTCCTCAAATATCTCTTACTTGATATGGGGTGTCAAATTACGAAAAGATTCGTTGGATAGAAACTGAACAATCAATGAATGAATGACTGAAAACTCTTTATTGTTCATCATAACTTAAACCTAGACATTTACATTCAATACTTTTAACGAAAATTTATTTGAACAATATGAGTTGAATATTATTTAAATAACTGGTATTTTCGAATAAATATTCCTTAGGTTCAAAAACAATGGCGTTCTTCGAATAGTACATCACTATAATTGTACTTACCTGTACTTGACTAATTTTGTTGTAGTCGAATTCAATCGATTCGAAAATGTTCGATTGTCTAACGATGAAAAAACTACAAAACCCACCCTCAGACGAACATAATTATATTTAGTCGTCTAAAAACTTACCAAATATCTTAATACAATTTGTCCTGGAGTCTTTCCGTACTTCCGTGCCATAGCGTTTATGATAGGGTCATCATACTTCGGCGGAGGTGCGTCAGGTGACTTTCTAGAGACAAGGAATCCGAAGGGACTATACGCCATGACCTGAATGCCTAAGCTACGGCAGTGGTTTACCAATGGCTCTTGGGTTAGAGTCGGGTTTACCTACAAAAAAATTCTCTACTATTTCCAAGCGTTTATTTTACTTTTGACGTTAGCACGTATATCAAGTTACAACTTTTCGACAGTAAGCCCCACATGAAGCAAATGACATAATTTTCGTACTTTATTGTTGCGTGTGAAGTAATAGTGATATTCTGTGAGTCATGTAACGCACAGATTATTAAACCATGGACACTATACGTAATTAACTATAATTAATTTAAATAAAAATAATACTGCAATTATTATAAGTGCCGTTTTATTTTTCCGAATTAAATACAATGAATAATATAATAATGCGAAACAATCGTGTAGTTATGTAATAAATACATTTTTTACACGATATAGTATTTTTAAGCGAAATATATAGTACATAAGAAATAGATAAATTATTAAAACTAATTTATAAATAAATAATAAAAACTGGAGTGGGCAACGCATTAGAACATTACTAATTGATCCGTCATCGAGCTGTCAAAAGTAAAACAAATCAAATAAATGCTTGGAAGTTGGAAAGACTATAATTATTAAATTGTTACTTCAAAATAGGGACTTCCTGAGATATGATAATATCAAATCATTGTGTATTCCAGTACTGTCTATCCGCGAAGGAGATAAAAACAGGAATTTTATTCCGAGAAAGGGATAATTTTTAAAGTGAATGGGACAGAAAAAAATATACCTAAACAAGGATAGTTTGCTTTCTGGCAAAATTGTATTACATAAGATAATAAAGTATAATAATTAATTGACTTTTCGGGTGATCAACATTGAGCTATAATCTAATATTTAAGTTCAATGATTATCATAAAGCTAGTAAAAATCTCGGAGAACGGATCAGTATGGCGTTCCAGTAAGGTAACGTAGGCAATCTTTTGGGCACCTTATCCAAAAAAGACGCTAATCTACGCTTAGTATCTTACTTAAAGTGTTAAGATACTATCTATGTATATAATACAAAGTATAATGAATTGTTTTCATTTAAAAAAATACTACATCATACCTCAAATTGATTAATTGCTGGCCGTATTTTACTGTTTGCAACTAATCTATCAATCTGAGTGATGTTAAAGTTAGAAACTCCGATAGACTTTGTCAGATTTAATGACTTGGCCTCTTCCATACCTTCCCAAGTTTCCAGATAGTCTATGTTGTCTGGAGATCCATCGGCCTGTAAAACAAAGAATTGTTTAATTTACTACAAGTTTCAAATTTTTATTCAACTCATTACATCATACACATCAAACATTGTATTATAACGCTGCTGGCCTTAAAAGAGTTTCTTGACATCTTTTAAAGAACCCGGCGATATCTGAAGTAAACCTCGTCTGAGAGTTAATTTCTAGTCTCTATTGTGCGCACCTGCTTCCTAGAGCCGCAAAGAAATAGGGGTGGATAACAGACACCCAGCCGATGCAAGCCGTGCAGTTGTAGAATGCAGGTGAAGGCATCGTTCTTATCAGTTTTTCGGAACACTCTCCATTGTACATGCGGTTTAAAACGCAGTTACATTATATAGAATGTCCGTAGGTGCAAGTATGTAATCGATTTATTTACGTACCTTTGTTGAAATAGGGAAGTGAATTAAATAAAGATCGACATAATCTAATTTCAGTCGTTTCAATGATGTATTGAGTTCGGGTACCACTTTATCGCGCGCATGTTTGTCATTCCATATCTGAAAATTTCACAACGGTTACTTGAAAAGCCTTGAAAATATAACTTGCCATAATAATTTCTAGTAAATATTAAAACAAGGTCAGACAAAAAGCATATCAAATAAAAGTACATGTATGTAAAGGTTAACATAAGTAGATGAAACAAAAAATATTTATCAGGGTCGTCGAAGTGGAGATCCATCGTCTCTGCCTACCATGGGAAAAAGTCGAATAATATGTATGCATGTAAATATTAAGCGTCGTACAATATCTTATGTACTTATGAATACTTTAATTTTTTTTAAATCCAAGAGATTTGCAAGAAACTCTTTGATGCCACCCGTGATCAGAAGGCTGGCTTATATTTCGCCCAACAAATAAGCATCGCCATACAGCGCGGCAATGCAGCCAGCCTCTTCCCATCTGGCAGCGATTTGTTACACAGTGTATAATACAGCTTGTACTATTTATGGTTTTTTAATTGTATTTATAAATATATATTTATAATTATAATATAAACTTGAGTTAAACGAATTATTCTCCGATACAATTATGATCTCAAAAAAATATCATAGTTAATTTTTTAGTAGATACGTTGATTCAGTTACTTATTTTATGATTTCTTTAAATTCAAATCGTTTTTAATTTGATTTTTTATTACTAATCTAATCTATGTTAACGGTTTTTGAATAAATTCTTTAATTCAATTACTTTTCAATAGTCTTGATCAGCAAATGTGTTGTTGTGCGATCATGAACATGAAACCATACTACTTTAGCAATCTTCATTCCAGACTAAGCAATGGAAAATATGATGGTTTGCTGAGTTTGATATCTAATCCCAGCATTTTGAGGAGTAGTATAAGCTTTTATACAGGTACGTACGTGACAACTATACCCGCGGTAGACAACACAAGTTGCTTGCAGTACCGGCCAGTAGAACTAATGTGCTTCTACAAGCACCTCTAACAGGGGCTCTACGGATGGAACCAGATTTGTGAAGTGAACACAGATTCTATTCTATTCTCTATTCATTTATATACTTATTCTCACGTGTCTCTTAGGGAAATTCAAAGAAAGTGCATTGAAGTGTATTGCTAACATAATAGGTCAAGGATAAGGTGCTTACATTGTCGTTTTAGTTGTAAGACTATTATGGCATTATAACTAAATGAAATAAATAAATAAATAAAGGTACCAACACAAACCACATTTGAAACGCAACTTACTCTAATTCATTAGGCTAATCTTATATATTAGAATGGAAAAAGAATACTATTTATTCCATGTTCTAAACTGATTGTAGGCTATAAGAACTCATAGAAAGATGAAATGAAAGAAAAGTGGTAGGGAAACACCAAGTTTAAAATTAGGTACAGTAAAAATAACAATTGACTTGCCCTGTATCCACGAATGAAATCTGTAGAATAAGGATAACGACAACCTTATTATCCGTGTAGGAACGTAGAAAAAATACTAGTTCCTGCGGCCAGGCGGCCTGCCGTAAAATGGGACAAAAGAACCCACAGCCAGGCGGTACGGTATTTGCCCGTCCGGGTGGTCTAGAATATGCCACCATAACAACCTTGAGTTGAGTTCCGGCATTAGTGGCCAGGTTCCAGTCCCATCTACGAGAACAACAGCACATTGGTAATATAAGTCGTGCGCAGGTTTGCCGATGACAACCCCTCCCACAAACGCGACCCGCGGTCTTCTAGTTCTTAATACTACTTAGACAAGCCCCGGTCTCAGTCGTAAGAAGCGGGAGGGGCTATCATCGGCAAACCTTCTGCGCAGAACTTATACCAAGTGTTGCAAATATTTATAGACAAAGGTAACCACTTTCCATCACATTTGAACCATTAGCCTATTTGCTGTACTCCATCAATAAAACCTGCTGCCACATCATTACAAACTAGTTATTATAAGAATTACCTTTGTCGTAATATACAGGTCTTGTCTTGTCACAAGTCCATCTCGAATAGCTTCCGCAATGCCCTGGCCGACTTGCTCCTCATCGCCATATACTGCTGCGGTATCAATGTGCCTATAACCTGCTTCGATAGCCCAGTATACTGCTTGGCGGATCAAATCTAAAGAATCGTCCTGGGGAGTGAAATAACTACATTAACCTAGTGAATGTGAAACTTAATTCCATAGTCCGAGTTTACCTTTAATTAAGGTTATTATCTAATCTCTGTAATCTCTATAAATATTATAACCGCGAAAGTTTATAAGAATGGATGTATGGATATATGGATGTGTGTTTATTACTCTTTCATGCAAAAACTACTGAATGGATTTTGATGAAACTTTACAGTAATATAGCTACATACATCAGAATAACACAAAGGCTATATATAATTTATAAAGATATAGTGTGAATTATCCAAAATATAACGATTTTCCAAAACCACGCGGGTGTAACCGCGAGCGCAGCTAGTTATAAATATTTTAAGTCATCTAAAAAGGTACCTTGGAAAAAGTATAAATACTTCAATATAGAAATATGAAAGTTCTATGAAATCAGAATATCCTATAAGTTTGGTCGCCTGGTATTATAAGCCACCTACTGATTTACCAAAAAAACTTAGATAAAGTTTTGTGTATACTTCTGAAAAAAATATATACCATTTTAGCGGTTCCTCTACCAGTTCCCAGGGCCAACATTGGTATTCTGTTACCATCGTTTAATTCCAAATGGGTGGCTAGAGCAGCTACTGCGGTCTGTAAAACAAATGTACCTATAATATAAATATAAAAACAAGAATCATAGAGAAGAAGAATATATATATATATATATATATTCAAAAAAATGTACAGCCCATAAACGTCTCACTGCTGTGCTCGAGCCTCCCACTATAGGGGAACGGACAATATAGCCGCCACGCTGGCATACGTATCACCACGTTGGCAGGTTTAACACATCGGTTATCTCGATGTGCAGGTTAGATCACGATGTTTTCCTTCATCGTTGTTAGCACGTTGTTATTGTAACGATATGCCCATTAAGTCAAAGGATCCCTAAGCAGTGCTGCGTTACTGTATCGAACCGCGCCCTTTGAGTCTGAGTCGCGTGCTCTAGCCATTACGCTACCACGACTTATATATACTTACTTCAGGTATATTTATTGGATAAAACATACGGTTATTACTAAAGTGACCAACTGTACTTATTTACTGAGTTTTGTACTCTTTTTTCGCAAACCGCACTCTTTTCAAATCCTGTACTCTGAAAGTACTCATAAGGAACGATGAGAAAATAGAACTTGACAAAAGATAGGTAGAAATCTTTCGGCATTTTAGAGTAGAACATATCCCACTAGAAAATTTAAGTTTTAATAGAAATTTCCTTATGTTGTCCAGGCACTAATGCTGCTGTTGAAAGAGTATTTTCACTAGGGTATGATTATTGGAGCAATGAGAACTTTTCTTAATAGTCAAATTTAATATGCAAAATTAAAGTTGTACGGATGTGGCTACATTATTAGACGAACATCCTCATTTAGCAAAAAAAAACCACTCCGAAGTAAAGTATGTTTTTAAAGAAAATAAAGTTTTTATCGTTTTTTCTTATTTTTTTTCACCTATGAAATAATTGCAAAGTATACTCTTTTTGAACAAAAAATAGTTGGTCACCTTAGTATTACACACATAACTGGAATGCAGTTAATAATCACTCATGTCGCTCCACATATATAGTTACAATTGCCAATGTATATGAGACTAGTTGATCTAGTTTTAGCGTGATCTAAATGCATGATCAGTATAATTTTTTTACGTTTTGAACTTAGAGTCGGTCTATAGACCGACTTACAAATATGTCAGCTATACCTTGACATATATTATTATCGGAATTATAATACAACTAAATAACATTGTAATGCTTTGGGGAACGTTCCCGGATACCAAAGGTTAAGGTGTTTTTATAGGTGGTTTTGAATTGATCTAAATGAATAGTGGTTACTTGTTTTGCCTCACAAACTTAAAAAAATTATATATATGTACATTTTCATAAATATTATGTCTTTGTTCTTTTACTCGAGTGGAACAATACGTCTTACTTCAGAAAAGAGCCAAAATTTTATTTGTGTGCAGGCCAAGGTCAATTATCAGACACAGTTAAGGCACCTATTGCCGCAAAAGGTCGAAAGTGGGGTACAACTTTCGTTGATATTTACTGATCAATAACATCGGGCCGTCAAAAATAAATAATTTCAAAATGTTGTGGGGTTTATGGATCAAAAGAACGAATCTGTAATAACAATAAAATAATAATGGATCTAAAAAACGATCGTGTCTATGGAATCCCCGCTATCCTGAAAAATCAGTATCGAAAAGTCCCTAAGGATATTTGGTTGCGCTGAGGAACAACACCTCCTTATAAATTCTTGTTCCCCATCCTCGATAAACTTTCAAATCAAGAATGCGCAATACAAGACAAAACATTCAACTTCGTGTCAGGGCTGTCACCGCAATAAATAGGAAAATAAGATAGTTGGAAGTAAGATAATTTGTCCTATGTATGCTTTGCTTTGCAGTTTGTATAATATTTGTAAAATTTGATCATATGTTTCGTCCGATTAATAGTTTGTATATACATGTACAGATGTTATAGAAAGAAAGAAATAAACAATGTTTATTTAGAGTTATTTAAAATTACAAAAGTATTCATAAGCAGTTTAACAAAAGCCAAAAGTTAACTCTAAACAGTAGGCGTGTGTAACTCTTTACTGAACCGACTCACTGATCCAAAACATTTAGGTGTTCCAAAAGATTGGAACATCAATATTGTTTCAAATGCATCATTTGTATCTGGAACATCGCGATCTCTCTGACTCTCTGTTCAGCGCGATCATGTCGCTTACGTGTGAGAGAGACCAACCAGAGCATAATCAATCACAGAGCAACAAGCGTAGCGAGAGAGCAGGAAAACAATAAAATATAAGCGATTGAGAATCAGATAACAAATGAGAAAATACGCCAGCTAGCCTAAGCGTCTGGCCGTCAGTCCTAAGCCTGGATAAAGTATGAAGGGAAATCTGTTTTATTAATGATCTCACAATTTGTAATTTTTTCAATTATTACTATGAACATTCATCTTTGTTTCAACCTTAACACCGTCTGCCTCAATATGCGTGCGACACGAAATTATATATATATATCTGTATTTTTATCTTTGACAAGTTTGACACGATGTTTCAAATGAAACCGCAGCCCGTTTCTCAGCCTCAGTCCGCGACTTACCATAACAAGACAACCATGATTTTTTATATCTTTGACTCGATGTTCTAAATGTTCTAAATGAAACATATCAGTGATCCGGAACATTTTACTGTTCCAGATACAATTGTTCCAATCGTAAAAATGTGACATTTCCCCCACGCCTACTAAACAAGCACTCAGCAAATGATGGTTGATAACAACCAACGCTGGTCTTCCGATAGTGCCAAGCAGTAACGTCACTTTCACAGAAGAAAAAAAATAGCTAATGCACTTTTATATTATTTATAATTAGAACAAGAATGAAACAAAGAATAGACATATTTTGAATAATTTAATTATTATATTTTATTTCATGTATTATAAATCCTATATATTGTATTTATTTAACTCCAAGTTTGCAAACGTATTTAAATTACTACACTTACTATAACTACATTTATTATAAATTACTGGCCGCTATTTGCATTGTAGCCAACAACATATAAAAAAATTATAGTTGGAACACGATACAAAAAAAAAATTAAATAACTTTATTTCTCCTAAGACTAAATCCTAGTGAGTGTGTGAACCCTGGGGAGTCGAGTGCAATGCGGTGATGGACTGTTGGCGAGGTAAGTCACTCTTCCCTTGCCTTCTCCCGGCCATCGCATCGCGCCCGCAATATTAGTGTGGCTACACGCCTCAAGAATCATGCCAGGGTTTATATTCCAAATTACATATTCAGAAACATTATAAAATAAACAATAATAAATAATTTGTGCTAAATATAAAATAGTAAATAACCGTTAACAAATACATAAAAACAGGTAAAATATTTTTAACGACATTTTTATTATAATAATAATATCTATTTCCAAGACATTTGAATACTTGTTTGAAGGTCTTTGTATTTATTAGTTTTAATGAAATAAACATTAGACAGGTGTAAACTTTATGCCAAAGTTGGTTATCTATATTAAAAGATAATTAATTATGTGCCTTATTATAGTTAATAACTTATTTACACGAAATAAGACTGCTAGATAATCTAAGAGAAGACACAAGTGCTATTTGAATTTTAATTTACATTAGTGTCTATTCTATTCTATTATTATTATTTTAATGTTGTCTTGAAATAAGTTATAGTTTTTTATCATTATTGAATTGCATTGTACATTATGTATTATTTATTATGTGTGTTGTATTGTCCTTCGTGACTTCACTTGCTGGTCCCAGGCGGAAGAACAGCGCTGGTCTTAATTGGTCTGCTGATGCTTTGACTGGGTCCAATTTTAGGACTTATTCTGTTTCTGATGTTTTACTTTTTGATAATGCTATATGTTGTCTTTGTCCTAATTAAAATATGTCTTTCTTTCTTTCAAATAATTTACAGTACAAAATTTAAAAATAAATTATGTTGAGTTCCTTGAGTTGTGTTCCGGAATCAGTGGCCAGGTTCTAGTTTCTCCTTCAAGTCCAGCAGCACATTGCCAGCACCTCTGGTATTCTTAATGTCCTTAGGCGATGGTAACCATTTTCCACCACAGTTAGGCAATCAGCCTGTCTGCTGTACTTCAGCAATAAAAAAAACTAAAATTAATACTAGGATATGCCCACTACTTAATACGCGCGTGACTTGAAATTCCCGCAGGATTCCAGGGACACAAAGTACCGCATCATTAAAAAAGAATATAGGCTATCGTTTTAGAGAAAACTGTGCCGGAATAAGCAAATTTTTATGCAAACAACTTCAAACCGCTTCCAGGAAAGTTCCCGCAAAATTACCGGAATAAAAAATATCACACATTTTAATACGTAAAATTTGCTATTGATCAGTGAAAAAATCGCATTGGAAATCTATTTTTTTTTCTAATCCTGCAGATATTCCGGGATAAAATGTGGCGCAGATTTGAAGTAGAATTAGCTGTCGATGAGTGAAAACCGCGTCAAAATCGGCCCAGTAGTTTTACGTGATAACGTGAACCCCGAACAAACAGACAAAAAAATCTAATAAAATTGCATTGTGTTCTCCGTCGTTTATATAGTCTATTGTATATATATTTTTTTTTCTAATAGATTCAATGCACTGACACGTCAAGTTTCGAATTTTATAATGTAAAAATAAAAGATATTCTTTATCTCAGGAACCCCGCGTTCGTTTCGTCGTTTGCCTTACTATCGCGGTTAAAATTTGACATACTCGTAAGATCCAATCTATACAAGTAATGTCAAAATTTAACTGATGGTAAGTAAATGCATATAGGATAGGAACCGGCCTTAAATTTTCGTTAAAAATATGAATATTTCAAATTTAACTGCATGAGTTATTTAGAACTAGCTGTCCCGGCAGACGTCATTCTGCCCGGAAAGCTTCAACCGATATACCGACAGCAGCGCCAACTACCGGGTCCAATTGTGAACCAACTCAGAAACCTTCTCTGGCTCATGTACAACATGATGAAATGTATAGTTTACAATTCTATAAAGGACATACAGACAAACATTTATTGTTATACGTAAGGTATCATCGATATAGCATTTGTAATTATTTTATTACGATATCGCCATTTCCACTGCAGCCAGTAGGAATGTGACGAGGGAAGTGAGTAGCGCGAGTATGCAATGTTCAACATTTTTGATAAATAAGATTTAAATGTTTCTTTTCTTTCCTGCTTGCTATTGGGTATACATAAACAAGAGGTTAAAGAGATATATATTTCTAGGGGTTGATTTTTTCTTTCTTCAGTAAAATGTATCGCAGCCATCCTTAATGGTTATTATGATTTACTACACCACTGTGTAACGGCTTATACAATTGAATACAATTTATTATAAACCCAACAATACTAGAGATAAATTACTATGATATACATAGACAAACAGATATGACGCATTTATAGTTTCCGTTCTCGCTATTTATCTTTGCAAATATATAAAAAATAATATGTTTTAAAAGACATCTAAGTCTCATGAGCTGTCAAGAATAAACTCACCTTTTTCTCTAGGTATTAGATCTTTTCCGTTTTAGAACTTATTTTGCTTTTCTTTATATTTAAGTGCATTTTCCATTGTACGTTCCATTTATTTTTGTGTTATATGGACTACATTACATACATAACATACATACATACATTCTTGTAACTTTAAATAAATCTTTGTATTTTCTTTATCTATTATAAATATCATTGACTCTGTCCGATTGATCGGACGAAAAGGACCGAGAAAGACGTTTGAGAGCAAGCCCTCCGGTCATGGCTCTCAAAGAATACAGACGAGTTGAGACAGTAAGAGGAATTTAAGTGCATTTTCCATTGTATGTTCCATTTATTTTTGTATTGTATAATTTTTATTATTGTAACTTTTAAAGAAATCTTTGTTTTTTTGACGAAAACGAATGACGCAAAACGTTTGAGAGTTAGAGTCAAGTCGAGACAGTTAGAGGAGCCTATGTCGAAAAACAAGCTGATGACTACTGTCAAATAACAAATTAAGGGAAAGGTGACGGGGACTTTTAGGCCAAAGAAATGTAATGAATTAAGATATGGATTTAAAAAGATTTATATTTTTATATTACAAAATGAAAAACATTAGCCCTAAATTTTACCTAGAAGACGAGAAATCCTCAAAATGGGTTCAGAAATAACATAAATTATAGATTACCACAATCGATTTGTGTGAACAAATGTCAACAATTAATAATGATATGAAAACAATTACACCACACGATCAATGCATTCGAAATAACTAAACCTACTATAATTATTAAAAACATCAATATAATAAAAAATCTTAAAACCACTCATCTTTGTTCAATCTGGACCCAATTCTCTTTTGTAAAACTAATGTAATCTGCAGCAAAGGCCTTAGAATCGGTAATAAATAAAAAATACTTACATGAAAAACAAAGCACAAGGCTATTAAGCTTGTCAGATGCCCCATCTTTGCAGATCTGTGATTCAAACACAACTGCCATTTTATTATTGCGACCACATTAAGTAATGCCTAGACCGGTATAAAGGCCTACTACGGACTACTCGACTCGATACGAGATGCGAATATTGATGACTTTAATCTCATTCGAGAAATACCGGTTGTCAAAGAATACATTTTAATGAGATCGTTGTCACCATCTGGCGGCAATTTGAGTCGTATATTATGTGTAATTTTTATTATTATATGTTTTACGTTTAATTTTAATTTGTATATATAGTATATTTTTACCATTAATATGTGTTAATAATAGTGTTTTAAGTTGGGCTGCAGGTTCACCGAAGATACTTCCGACATTATGCCATTTATCATTTATCAGGGGTGGACCTGGAGCTTGATTCTTAGCCCTAGCGATCTCGACTCCGTACCAGCTGGCTAAGGCAAGCACTGAGGCCTTGCTTTGGCCTCCGGAGTCAGGGCCGATGTATCGCTACTCACCTGCGACTTCGCCAGAAAGACCCCCCCCTGCGGGTCACTATTATTGTTATTATTATAGACAAATGCACATAACGAATTTAGAAGGGCTCTGTGTTTTATTTAACTAGGGAACCCTGAAATAAATTTAGCTAATTATAATATCTAACACAGATTCTACAGTTATGTAAAATTTATTAAGACAATAATAAACTATTCTAAAAATAAATAGGTGTTCTTAGGTAAAAAAGTCAAGATATTAATCATTAATCATAATAATTTTAATTTTAAGATAATTCAAAAGATAATTTCGAATAAACATTCGCTACGACTGTGAATACTATTCGACTTCCTTACTCTTAGTAGTGGTTTTAAAAGGTCGATGGCATCGATTTATATATTATTATAATTATGATATTCGATAACACAGCGAGTTTCAATTTTTTGCTTGTTATATAAACGGTCAAATGTAAACACCATCGCGAAATCTGTATTCTATGCATATCTATATTATTTACTTCCTTTTATAGTATAACTATTAAAATGTTCATAGAATAATTTCATTTTCTAGTTAGTCAAATGAATGTTGATCACCCTTTTTCTTCTTTGAATATTTTTTTTTTCAATGTACACTTAGATGCGGAGTATCATAGAGAGGGTGATAGACTTTCAAGTATATGTGTTTGAAGGTTTGACGGTCTTCGTTTCCGTAGCCATTTTAAAATTGTTTCTGGTTAAAAATAAATGTACACGTGTATCTGCGTTTTACCTGTAATGTGATGTAGTGTAGTACACGCAATTAATTTACTAGTTTTTTACTTGGTATAATAATAATTCCTATTAATACTTAATACTTAAAAATAAACTTAATTATAAATAAATTACACTACAAACAAAAACTTAGAAATTAAATACTATTAGAAACGTATTTACAAGTAAACGGTGTAGTCTAGATGGCTGTCGGTGGGGAGCGTTCCCAAAATGCTGGCCGCATTCCCACTTTGTATGGCAACGCTTATCCGTTGTCCTTTGGTCACGCGAGACTTCTTTGAATCACTTTGAAATGTCTGAATAAAGTTGATAAGCCTCACGTTCCCATGGCCCCAAAGTCTCAACCCCGAAAGCCACAAATATGTATCCGTCACCGATGGATGCATATTTGCGGCGTTTCAGGGTTTCTTGAAGGCAGCTCCTCCAGCAGTGACGGCTGGATTTCGAAGATGGGAAGCCGCTAGTATGTACCAAACAAGTAAATTAATTGCGTGTACTACTAAGACTTCTTAGATTGATGTAAAGTTATGTAACATGTTGTTAATCACAAAAGGGGTAGGGGGGGGCTGGGCTCAGTATTCTACTTGTCGGAGTAGTATTTGTTATTATAAAGTTACCATGTGACGGTAGTAATCGGAAGTCGTATAACCGGATGTCAACCTGCATTTATTATCAAGCTAACGGATATCGGAAATGGAGTAACCGGAAGTTGGAAGTTATACGGATGGCGGTAGTTGGTGTTATTGAAGTGGCGCCAAAGCATTACCGGATGGTGTCAGTGCGGCGTGCTACGAGGACCTTAAATACGCGGTGTTCGGGCAGAAGAGGGGCAGTCTTAAACAGGCAGTCTACGAGTCCTAAACGGACAGTCTACGAGTCTACAACCGACGGTCTACAGCCGTCATTCTACGTTCGTCGGTTTAACGGAGCGGAAGCTCTGTTGGACAAGAGACGCATAGTATCTTGTGGTCAATGATTACTGTTCGATGATGGCAGTATTATTTAGGGGCAAATTGATGCTCGACACCTGACAAGCGTGGAGACATCTCTTGGTTGTCTTAATATTTCTGTGTATTATTGTGCTGTATTTAACATTGTAATTGTAATAATTCTAGTGTAATAAACTTTGATTATAACATTTCAGATTATTATTGTATTATACTCCAAGTGGCATCCGCTCCCGGTGTGAGTGAGTGGAGCCGACATACTTATAGTCTTGAGGGACTATGGGTAGAATACAATACAAATAAGTTAAGTTTTCTTACATTGTATTCAATAGTATGTAATTTATATTATAGTTATAATCACAAAATAACTTTTAAGTAAACAAATATTTTAATTTATTTAGATACACTAGGTGACACGTGCTCACTTGGCTGGGTATCATTAAAAAAATCAAAATATTATTAATCACAATCAAATATAGCCTATGTCACTTAAGAAAATGTAGCTTTCTACTGATGGAAGAATATTCAAAATCGGTTCAGTAGTTTAAGAGATTACTTCCTACAAACAAACTTACAAACTTGTACTTATTTATAATATTAGTATAGATTAAAAATACTTCTATGAATTATATGTTATAAATTGTAAAAATAATATAACTTTTTTTCATTTAGCATTACATCCGAGTTTCAAAGTTTGGGTCTAAATTTCAAAATTGTCAATGAAAGTAATATAAACCTCCTAGGTTACCCTATTTTTAATGACTCTTTAGCATCTTTCGTGGATATATTTGTTTTAAATAAGTTTTAGCGAATATAAAAAAATAATACAACTAGATTATAAATCAAACTGTACTATAAATTAAATTTTGTAATAATAATTAAATTGGCGTACGTGTGTACTCGATGTATTTTACTAGAATAATTGTAATGTATTTCTCTCTGTAAATCAACTGTATTGCTCTTTCAGAACAAAAGAAAAAAACGTTTTTATATTTTTATATATACTACAACAAGATCCGTTTGAAATGGAAGGTAATTTGAAAGTAAAAAGTGTACCACAAGAGCTCAATTTACGATGGCAAATATGCCAGCCATGAACTCCTTTATTTGCTAATCACGACCTCATGTGGGAAGTATGTTAATTAATCTTGGACTGTTTTTGCTTTTCTAATACATTTTTTAGCGCTTGATAGCAAGGCTAGCTAATCCATTAACTTTGAATTTGTTTTGTTAAAACCAGGACGTAGCTACCGCCGTAACAATGATACGGGCCCCCAGGCTACAGGGCCCCGAAAATGTGTCAGCAAAAATTCTTAAAATGTTATCCACAATCTTTTATAAATTGATACCTACCATTTTTGAGAATAACTTCTAGGCGAACAGACGTGGCTATCGGACTTGTCATTAGTGTCTATAGAAACAGAAATCTAGAAAAACTGAAATCATCTTCTTTTGCAAGGACTGATTTGAATAAATTTGCCGAAATAAAGTGAGAAACGTATACCTATGATTTTTTTGTCTAACTTACCTCCTAGGAGCATTAAGTACAAGTAATAAACTATAATCAATATATAATTGTACTATAATTCAATTCGAGCATTTTTTGTTTATTTTATAAAAAAATACTTTCCCTTTCCCCTGGGCTCCCCAACACATTTTGATACAGGGCCCGTCTAAGGCAAGCTACGCCAGTGGTTAAAATTAATATCTTAATATATATAAATTACGTGTCACGTTGTTTGTCCGCGATGGACTCCTAAACTACTCAACCGATTTTAATCAAATTTGCACACCGTGTGAAGTTTGATCCAACTTGAAAGATAGGATAGTTTTTATACCGTTGGAACCGGTAGGTGGCGCTGAGATCGGGTTCTAGAATCCTCTTAACAACGGGGAGCGATTTTGGTGATTTTGTTTTTCTGTGTTTGAGTGGGTCCCCGGATGTTTAAAATCCATAATTGGAACCAGTAGGTGGCGCTAGGATCGGGTCCTAGGTTTTATTTTTTCAGAGCAGGACAACGTCTACCGGGGCCGCTAGTAATAATATATTCACAAGACGAGTTATTACAGATATATTACAAACATCTAGATAGCCGTGGTTAGATTTACATGCCAGTAGTATTTTTACTAACCAACGTATAAAATGTTCGATACAATACTACTAGCTAGAATGTAAAACCGATGTTAGACATTTCTTTTAGCCTTTCAATTTGGATGAATCAACCAATCTTCTATGAATCATTCAATGTCATTGAATACTGTCCTTTAAATTCTGTGCTTTCCAAAAAATTGATTCAATTTGGTTTATCCGCCCAAAATCAACATAACGAGCAAAGAGAAACTAAAAATCAATACGCTTAATTATCCAAAAAAACCATTTATTTAGCAACAAAACATTGCGAGACATATCTACATGTAGTGGGTTTGTCGTTTCTAATATTGTCATACTTTAAATTATTGAAATTAAACGTGAGAAACTTGCGCTTAACTCTAAAAATATTAAGTACACTAAACAACAACACCATTTTGTATGTCGAAACAAAAGCCAGTTTGATGCATTGTCTGACATTGAAGTTTGTAGAACACTATTATTATTAAATTAAACTAAAATTCATGCAATTT
The DNA here is from genome assembly GCA_949752895.1 of Dendrolimus pini. NCBI lineage: Eukaryota > Metazoa > Arthropoda > Insecta > Lepidoptera > Lasiocampidae > Dendrolimus > Dendrolimus pini. The sequence continues at coordinate 5,516,365 of OX457143.1, forward strand.
GGAATCTATTTCACCGCAATAGAGATGAAATTGTGATAACATAAACAGATACTCTTGTGACCTTAAAGACTTCTGAGATTAGTGCTAGAAAGATTAGGTTTAGATTTCAATGACTTATACATCGTCGTTCTATTATTGAAATATGATTCGAAAGTGAAATCAATTCATCTCTTCCTCTCACAATTTACGACCGTCTTCTAATCTTATACTTAATACTCCCAAACATTATTCATCTTTTATCAATAATTATTTTACTGTTACGTACGTACCTACGTGGAATGTTAGACACGCTAAATCACTAACAATAACAACAACAAGACAAAAAAGTGATGTTTTATATTTTTACGTATATTTATATACATACATATTAGGGATGGGCCGAAGTTCGTTTTACATTCGGTTTAACCGAACTTCGGCAACTTGAGCCGAACTTCGGCATTTGGCCGAAATAATCGATTACAACTTTAATTTTGATTGAAATCACTTTTTACAAAATAAACATTATGAATTTAGTATTAAGAAATGGTGATTTTTTTTCAGTCAAAAGTCTAAATACGATTCTTTTATCCTTATTTACGATTCTTTTATATTATATTACCCATACTTAAACTTCACGGCGTTATCAAGTCACGACGTGTCGCTCTTAAGAAAGTGTGGTAAATCAAACCGAATTTCGGCCGAATCTTTTGTTTTAACCGAATGTTTGGCCGAAGTTCGTATTCGGTTCAAACCACATTCGGCTCATCCCTAATACATATATATGGGCTGGGCAGATCCATTAAGGGCATCACACACGGCGAAGATGCTATAATATTTCATCTTAAGATAAAATATCGCTCACTATACAGTTTGTATGAACTATCACACACGGTTAAGATGATATATATTTTCATATTACAGTATCTTAAGATGCCGAGCGATGCAAAGATGTCATCTTAAGATGCGAAATATGTCTTACTATTTTGCTTGCTATATATTTTGTATGTTAAGATACAAAATATATAGCAAGCTCTTTTATACAGAGTGTGCACTTAATATCCAACGCAAAATGGAATGAAATATATTTTATTTATTCAACTACCTCTTCTCAAGAGTTTTTGTTATTACTCGATGTACTTGTCGGAATAGTATTTGTTATTATAAAGTTACAATATGACGGTAGTAGTCAAATGTAGTAATCGGAAGTCAAATCAAGTCATCAAAGTCAAATTAGAAACATTTATTATCAAGCTAACGGATATCGAAAATGGAGTAACCGGAAGTTGGAAGTTATACGGATGGCTGAAGTTGGTGTTATTGAAGTAGCGTCAAAGCATTACCGGATGGTGTCAGTGTGGCGCGTTACGGGGACCTTAAATACGCGGTGTTCGGGCAGAGGAGGGGCAGTCTCGATATAGTGTTACTGAAGGGAGTCTCTCTTCAGTTTCGCTCAATCGAAACACGGGACGACATCGACTCCGACCACTTGCCGGTCGTACTCCAGTTAGGCCCCCCGACTGACTCGACACCACCGACGAAACCCGTCATAGACTGGGCCAAAGTACGGGACTTGCTGGCAACAACAAGTTCCCCGGACTTGGACCGAATCCCGGACCCGATTACTTGCGCCCTGGACAAAGATGTTGCCATCGAAGCCCTCACCAGCCACCTCCAAAGCGTGGTACGGGAGTCCACTCGGCAGGTACCTCTCGAGGACCACCGACTGCCACTCCCGGACGACGTCAGAGACCTGTTGAGGGAAAAGAGGGCAGCATTCAGAGCCTACGGTAGCTTCCCCTCTTTGGAGAATAAAGCCCACTACAGGGCACTCCAACGTCAAGTTAGACTCCGTGTCCAGGAGGTCAGGAACCAACGTTGGGACCAACTGCTAGAGGAGATCTCCCCAACTCACCAGGCTTACTGGCAGCTGGCGAGATCTCTGAAAGCAGAAACCCTCTCGAGTATGCCACCTCTCGTGAGACCCGATAATACCAAAGCGTTTGATGACGATGAAAAGGCGGAATGCCTCGCCGAAAGTCTCGAGCTCCAATGCTCACCCAATACTGCCGACAACGACCCGTCTCACCTATCGGAGGTAGACGCCGAGGTCGAACATCGGTCCTCCCTCCCGGCGGAAACCACACTCGAACCGGTCACGGTTGAAGAAGTACAGGATTTCATCAAAGCCCTAAAGCCCCGCAAGGCCCCAGGCAATAACGGAATCAGCCATAAGCTTCTGAAAATCTTCCCCGCCCATCTTATCTTAATTATGGTAAGCATCTTCAATGCTACCATAAATAAGTGCCAATTTCCCAAGGCCTGGAAAGAAGCGGAGGTCATTGGCATCCGCAAACCAGGCAAACCGGCCTCAAAGCCCTCTAGTTACCGCCCCATCAGTCTACTCAGCTCACTGGGTAAACTGTATGAGCGAGTCCTCCTCACTAGATTGAGTGATTTTGCCTTCAGCAATAATCTCATCCCCCACGAGCAGTTCGGCTTTAGAGCTAGACACTCTTGCCCGCAACAAGTGCTCCGCATCACGGAGCACGTCCTCTCCTATTTTCAACGCGGCGGACGAAGACCCTGGCCGACAGACGCAGTATTCTTCGACGTCGCGAAAGCCTTCGATAAAGTTTGGCACAACGGGCTGATATACAAGCTGTATCAGCTCGGTGTGCCGGACCGACTCGTACTCATTCTACGGGACTTCCTCAAAGACCGTAAATTCAGATTCCGAGTAGAGGGCACCCGTTCCTCCTCTCATACCATCTCAGCGGGAGTCCCCCAGGGCTCCGCGCTCTCCCCCCTACTTTTCACGCTGTTCACCAGAGACATGCCACGGCACCCCCATACCCAGCTAGCCCTATATGCGGATGACACCGCCATATGCAGTAGCGACCCCAGCAGATACAGAATCTGCAATCAGCTCAACACCGCCATCAAGGAACTAGGCGACTGGTTCCGTAAGTGGCGGATTGAGGTGAATCCCGAGAAGAGTGCAGCCATCATGTTCTCCCGTAGGTGCCTCTCACCCAATACCCGCCCCTCCAACCAACTTATGCCCATTAAGCTATTCGACCAAGTTATCCCTTGGGCTAACGAAGTCAAATATCTTGGGGTAACCCTAGACAGAGGCTTGTACTTCCACAAGCATACCAGAGCGGTCGGGAACAGAGCATACTGGATCCTCGGCCGACTCTATCCGATGATAGGCAAGAAGAGTAAGATGAGCCTTAGAAATAAGGTGACTCTTTACAAAACTTGCATCCGCCCCATCTTGACCTATGCGAGTGTGGTCTTCGGCCACGCCAGCGACGTTAACATCTGGAGACTGCAAAGAATCCAGAATCACTTTCTACGTGCTGCAGTCGATGGCCCGCGCTATATACGGCTCGCCGACTTGCATCGCGACCTGGAGCTTCCCTCCATCAAAGACTATATAATCTCACTATCGCGCAGATTCTTTGACCTCGCCCCCCATCACCCGAACCCTCTGGTGACGGAAACGGCAACTACAAACCCACTCCAAACGCTCCCACGAGTAAACGCAGGCCTCGCAATGTACTCATTGACGAGCCTGACAAAATCGCACGTCTAATCGCGATCATGAACCCCCCGAGGCTCAGAACATCAGCCTGGCATAACAGACGCAGACACAACAGACGCCGGAGAGCCCCCGGCTCGAATCCTCTTACACAATCGTAAGACCCACCAATCCAAATCACTCATTACAGATACCAGTAGCCATACAAGATTAGCCTAGGCGTGTTGCTGGAGAGTTTCTTCCACCGCTTCTTCTCCTCCAGCTATAACACGTTGCGAAGCGGTAGTAACGATAGACTAGGATCGGCTCCGCCGGCGGAGTCGATGGCGAGTCCCCAAATATTCACTTCAGCCTGTTGGCTTAGCTCATTTAGCCCTTTGAGGCCTGTTCCCAATATAGAGTCAATCCCCCGCAGCGGTCGAGCCGAGGTCGAACCTCACAGGAGGTGCCTCCTCGAGCGTGCTGCATCCGGGCCGAACGCCTCCGCTCCCACGGAGTCGGGAAGCCCCCAAAGCCCGGTATCGCTGAAACAGCCATCTGCGGCTATTCAGCTGAGTCAGCTCAAAAAAAAAAAAGAAAGGAGGGGCAGTCTTAAACGGATAGTCTACGAGTCTACAACCGACGGTCTACAGCCGTCATTCTACGTTCGTCGGTTTAACAGAGCGGAAGTTCTGTTGGACAAGAGACGCATAGTATATTGTGGTCGATAATTAGTGTTCGATAATCGCAGTATTCTTTGAGGGCAAACTGCTGCTCGACACCTGACAAGCGTGGAGACAGCTCTTGGAGTTGTCCTAATATTTGTGTATTATGCTGTATTTAATACTGTAATTGTAATAATTCTTGTGTAATAAACTTTGATTGTCATATTTCAGATTATTATTGCATTATACTCCGAGTGGGATCCGCTCCCGGCGGGAGTGAATCCGACATGCTTTTTGCTAATATTATGTTGATAAAATGACTTGTTTACCTTTTTATGTACAAACATGCATATCGTCTCGCCTGTTTACCATAGTGGTTTAGTTTTCTAGCTGTATTTTTATTCTTATAAACATCAGGAGATATGAATCAAGCAAGACCAATCTACCTCTTTTATATTTTATATCATTGTTTAGATACCGATATCTAAACAATGATATAAAATATAAAAGAGGTAGATACGTTAGTAGCACGCCGATAACGAACAGCACAAGAGGACACAACGTGTGTGTTCTTTTCATTGCAAGACTAGTGTAAAAAGCCTTGCAGAGATTTGGGCAAGAAAGTACCAAATATACCTAATATTAAATATTTGGGCAGAGTTTACCCTTTTACCACACAATAAGCAATGAACACCGTCTATACGCCACACCGCCTTTTATACGAAAATACTACGAAAACTACCCTACATAATAATATTATTATTATCTATGAAGATTATCCATGTGATATTAATATAATCTATGGTTCTTATAACTGCTGTGATGGACATCGCGTAACATTCGGCCATCCTACCGCAGCCGTGGTCCCCCGCGGCGTGCCAACTATTGAGTGAGTTTGCCTTCTGTCACCAGAGAATTAGTTCTCTTCGCCAGTCTGCGAACAGAAAAAACAAAACACAGTACTTGTTCACACAACCACTCGGCTACTCCTGACCAATAATGATTCTACTTTCCATCAAAGTAACAATAAACTTTAAAAATTTTTTTACGATTATTATTTCAAGAATAATAGTCACAATTTCATGATCTCCATGTACCAACTCTTCTATGTACCAAAAACTTATAAAATAACCAAGAATACTAGAACTTATTGTTCACGGCTACAAAAATTCCAACAATAATTAACCACAGTTAAAAAAACCCAGATACTTGAATGAAGACTATTTTAAACCTTTAGCATTATGGACCTCTGAACTTATAAAATACGTGTTACAAAGATTAACTGCATTTACTACGTTTAATAATAACTGAACTTGGGTTATTCTAACTTCAAACACAAAAACCGGGCGAAACTCGAGTTATTTTAACCTTAAATAAAAACCGGGTGAAACACGAACAATGTGTCAAAACCAACTTTACACTATATACATCAAAGTAATATCAGTCGAATGGTAGACTTGATTGTCATGTAAAACCTAATAAAAGAAACCATGACTTGTCGTTCATAAGATCTGATCACATCGTCCATACAAACTCATTTCTCGATAGATATGTAACTCAAAATAACATTGAAAAATACTAACTACGCGATTTTTCGTAATTTTCCATGTTCGAAACATACCATAATATTTTCGTACACGATAAAAATATGAGGGTAGTACAATTTCCTACCACGACCGATGAACCATTACTATCACTTATAAAATTAATTCACTTTACTTTGCATAATAATTCACACAAAAATAATAAAAATAACCATACCTTCTATGCCAGGTAAAGTAGACACAGTGGCCAAAGTTCCCAGCAGTGTCCCGTCCCCGCATAGGCAGACACGCCATCGCTCCATAGGCGCCTTCAGGGCACCACCACAATGCAGCCTCTAGTTCCGCCGATGGCAGAGTCCCGTTGACGGCCCCGATATGTCGATCCTAGAGCGTGGTCACACATACGTGGTGACACATACGTGGTCACGCAGACTCGGTCACGCAGACTCGGTCACGCAGACTCGGTCACGCAGACTCGGTCACGCAGACTCGGTCACGCAGACTCGGTCACGCAGACTCGGTCACGCAGACTCGGTCACGCAGACTCGGTCACGCAGACTCGGTCACGCAGACTCGGTCACGCAGACTCGGTCACGCAGACTCGGTCACGCAGACTCGGTCACGCAGACTCGGTCACGCAGACTCGGTCACACAGACTAGGTCGCAGACGTGGTCACACAGACTTGGTCACACAGACTTGGTCGCAGACGTGGTCACACAGACTTGGTCACACAGACTTACTTACGGTTACGCAGACTTTCGGTCACGCAGAATTTAGGTCACGCAGAGTTTAGATCACGCAGAGTTTAGGTCAGGCAGAGTTTAGGTCAGGCAGAGTTTAGGTCAGGCAGAGTTTAGGTCAACTTATACCCAACCCAGCAGCATAACAGCCTGCCATTCTTGGGTAATCCCACTTCTGAATGTAAAAAGCCTTGCAGAGATTTGGGCAAGAAAGTACCAAATATACCTAATATTAAATATTTGGGCAGAGTTTACCCTTTTACCACACAATAAGCAATGAACACCGTCTATACGCCACACCGCCTTTTATACGAAAATACTACGAAAACTACCCTACATAATAATATTATTATTATCTATGAAGATTATCCATGTGATATTAATATAATCTATGGTTCTTATAACTGCTGTGATGGACATCGCGTAACACTAGTCTAACGTGATCAAGTAGCCACAATAGGCACAAAAACAAGTTGTCATTTTGTATGGTATAGCCAGTCCAGCGTGCTTGTATTATAGAGGTCAGTGGGGTATAACGTATCTATATTAAAATAGCATTGTCTCTAAAACACTTTTCCACTGCCTAGTGCCTGTGACGATGGTAAGGACTGTTTTCGTTGTAGAATGCGGAGTGCGGGCGTGTTTGTATCGTTCCCACTCGCTCATTCATTGTATTTGTATATTATGTATTTGTATTACATTATATTTTGTTTCTTGATATCGGCTTTAATCAAACTATGAATAGTAAGAAAAGTTTCCTTTGACTTTTTAAAATATATTTGAAGCATTTTTGGTGAAAGGTCTTCGTAAAGATTAAATTCACCGCGTTTTTTTCTAAATTTTATATGATTTTCTACCCACATTTTTCGACACTTAGAATGTGCGGCAGAAATTTTTAAGTCGTATTCGAAGTCAGAATTATGATCTGACGAGCTATTCAATAAATCTAATAGTAAGGCTGTGTTATTCATATTATATCATCCTGTAAATATATTCAGTGGAGAAATATACGTGTAACCCCTAGTCAAACCTGTAATAGAATGACTTGAACGGATATATTATCGTATCTTAACCGTGTGTGATACCTTAAGATGCTATAATATTTTATATCCAAGCATCTTAACATAAAATATTATAGCATCTTCGCCGTGTGTGACGCCCTTTAATTGTCGACGAAAGTGTGCGCACTAGCTGGCGATTTTGATGCTGATTTTTTCCTCGAAAGTACACCTAAAAAGGAGACGACCCTAAAAATTTGAGTCCGATATTTGCAAATCTGGCCGCTGGTTTTTTTTTTTAATTTTGAAAAAAGTAGATTTTTCACTAATTTTCAAATATTTGTATCTCAGCTTCTATATAACTTAAAGGCTCCCAGCGTCTAACCTTATATCGGGCTTAGCTAATAGCTTCCAACTAAACAACTGTTTTGGTTAAATTTTACCTATTTATAAAACACTATTACATATATTATTATGTAGGTACCGTATTTGAAGTTGAGAGTCGACCAGCACCTTCTCTTTTGCCGATGTATGTTTTAATGGAATCTACCCAGATTTTGCTTAACTGCTACGATTTTGTAAAGTTATAGCTATTTAAATTTAATCAAATTTTAAAAAATCGCTGTTTTTAAATAGCTAGAACTTTTTCCTTCGAACTTCCATTTGTTTCTAACTTTCAGACGCAAACCACGTGTACTAACTATATTGCGTATGTTCTCACGTACGTAAGTTTGTAAACAAAAATTCACTTCATTTGCCGCTTTTGTTGACGTAGGCTCCGTCTACTATATTTTTATTTAGCCTGAGTTCACTTCATATAAAATATATTCGCCGAATAACTAGACGGGGTATTTTTTGTTATTGCCTGAAGCAGGCAAACAGGCGGACGGCCTACGTGATGGAAGGTGGTTACCGTCGCCTAAGGATGTTTGCAACACCAGGGGAGTTGTCAACTCATTGCCGGCCTCTAACTCTAAGAAATTTTATAACCATATGACAAAACTATTGCCGAATATTCTGTATTCGGGAATGAGAAAATATACTATCAGCTACAGCTCTATACCAATCCTTCAAGTCCATATTTAAATACAACTCAATTGCACGTCCTTATTAAGTCGAGTCCTGATTTCTATGCCTCACTTCGTAAGACTGTTTACGGTTGTTCGGTGAAAGTAAACACAAATTGTCGACCACAACCTGGTTTCGATGGGCTTTTTTGGATTTACGCTGGATGTTAACGAGCTGCCATGTTTAACAACTAAAGGTGTACCTATTAAACGATTGTCGAATTTATATTTAACTACATATTGAATAGGATTTCATACAAGTGTTAATATTCAGAAGTATATTCGTTTTATAGTGTACTAGCGGCCCGTCCGACTTCACACGGGTGGATATTTAGTTTTCACACATTTTGGAATAAACGTATAAATACATTATTAATGTAACATTGGCTAATGTTACTCAGAGGAAATGCAGCATTGGATTGGTGCTTTGCGCTAGGATCGGACTGGACGTAACTACGTTCTAAGTCTCAGACCTTTCCTACTCAAAAGCGCGGGGACATGGGAGGAGGGTGGTTTTAGTGCGTATTAGTCATTGGCCGTCCAATGATTTTGAGTCACTTATGGACGGATTACCCTTAAGGTAATTCCTCCATATGCGACATCGGTCTAATCCCTTGCAAAGGACCCAGTATAGTGCGTAAACAGCATTACCCCCGCCTTAAAAAAAAAACATTCTAATGGTGCCCTCAAGCATCTAGGGAGCGGAGGAGTCTTCACCCCTGTTGACGGAGTTTACCCTGATTCCCGGGGCATTCTCAAGCACTGATGCACTAGAATCAGTATGTTCTAAATCTCACGCTTTTCCTACCATCAACGTGGGGCACATGGAAGGAGGTGGTTTTCGTGGAGTATTGAGTAGTCGAGTTTCCATACAAACCGGCGACTCTGGTGGCTATTCGTGGCGTCACCTCTCATCGTTTTGGTCCAATCCCTAGCCAACGACCCGGTAGTGCGCGAAATGCATTTCTCCCGTCTTAAAAAAGCATTCTAATAGTGAAAGAATTTTTGAAATCGGCCCAGTAGTTTTTGAGTTTATTCATTACAAACATACAAAACTTTCCTCTTTATAATATTGGTACAGATATAGATATAAAATGGTAACTATTGCTATCAAGCAAACAATTACAATAACAAAGATACTTTAGTTTCTTGACAAAACAATTAAGTATGCGGCCTTATCATTTTAAGTGATCTCATAAATTAAACTTAATTGATATTTTAGCTCTGTGTATGTGAGTGGTGCATCAACTAAGACTCTGGAAAGTACGTGACTGACCAAGAACAATGAAGAGTTCCGTAAAGGTAATAAAATCTCTAGTGTTAGTTTGTCGTCATTTGGCTACAGAAATTTATATAAAATAGATTGAATCGAGAAATCTTTCGTTGGGTTTGTTCTCTATATTTTTTTTTGTTTTATGGAACAATAAACAATACAATACGTCCTTTGCGCCCATTATCCGAACACAACTGAATAGGTTTTATTCGTAAATACCTGATATCTCAAAAACTGATAATGTAAAAACATCGATATTTTCAATGACAATCCTCATACATTCTTCAAAATAAATCCGAGATAGATTAAGTATGTTTAATTATTCCTTTTTTAATTTTTTATTGTTTAATTAATATTTTATAATATGTAAATCATTTGACATTTTATCTTATTCTTATTATCTTATATTATCTTCTTGTGCATTTTATGTACTTTTTGTTTTGGTAAACAATAGAGTGTTTTCTATGTCTGTCTTATAATATATCGATATAATTCATGCTGTGACCACCTATAATAGGGAGTAAGTACTTATATTTATCATAAGCATTGTTTAGATTTAAAACAGATGTATAGATGTACTATCTCCTATAATAAATAAATAAACTGCTAAGCGGTTGTTATTTAAAACAATTTTCATTGTATTATCTATTTTATTAAATTCAATTCTTTTTTATAATTTTCCTCGTCATAGTTAAAGATTTTGAAAAGCTAATATCTTCCCATCTATTGTTAATATATCAGTTATAGGCGGTTCTTATATCTTACCGATCTTACTTCATTTGCCTTACTATCGATTAAAATTTGACATTAGCTCCGTACAAATAATGTCAAAATTCAACCGATGGTAAGGCAAGTAGATGAATAGTAAGTTATAGAAACCGGCCATCAATGCAGTCCTTTATCTTACCATCGGCAGAAAATTTTCATTACAGACTTTAATTTCTAGTTTTTTATAGCGTGTAATTGTTAATATTTTTATTCATATATATTAGTTTTATTTTAATTTGTATAGTATAATTAGTTACACAGTAATAGTATTTTAGGATATAATTTACTTTAAGAATTTATTTTTCTTTAATTATACTGTGTATTTGTAAGGTACTTTAGTTAAATGTCAATTGTATTTTATTACATAATGAGTAGATTGTAATAAACTATATGCACTGATGCGGCCACTAAGTATTAGATTTACGCTCTTGGTAGGTAAATAGAAATGTCTATTCAATTAACTCACCATTATTGTCACTGCCAACAACTGCCTGCCTATAAGTGTACTATAAGAATGGATTTAATAAACACTTAAAATGGCTATTACTGGTTCAAGGTGAATTAAATATACGCCTGTATATTGTAACAGATACCTATTTTATTGTCATTGTAGTTTTTCTTTTTATTGATATCAGAGAGAAAGCGGTCAGTGTGTTCATAACGGCTTCTTGCTGAATTTTATTATGAAACTGACGTGTATCTTATACTATATGTATACTCCTACAAACAATTCTTAGTACATATTTACAAGGGCATGGGCACAACCTATTATTAGATAGATATCATAGATTTAAAATCAGCCCCTGCATAACCGTGTCCTACTACAGGGCTTCCCAAACGTATTTTAACTGTAACGCCCTTAGGAAGTTGCCATATTTTTGCGACGCCCTGGCCTTCATGCTATACATTTAACTACTATATGTAGTTTTAGCCTAATAACAATTCGTCAGATAAACTCCAAATAACATCTAAATTTTTTATTAGAAATAATGCGTATAGCACTCACTCGACTTGGTCGCATCGACACAGTTAACCTATTTAGATCGCCTCACGATGCCCCTGGGATAATACCGCGGCGCCCCAGGGCGTCGCGACGCACAGTTAGGGAAGCCCTGTCCTAGTAGATTGCTGTACAGTACAGTGTGGGTACTTTTTAACTTTTGACCTATGAAAAATCAAGGTAGATACGAGCTTAAAAATACTTCAATTCAAAAAGGTTTGATCATGACCCGTTACTTCTGATTTGAATTTTCAAGTGATCAATGGGCTGGTGCCTTTTTACATCCTTTTCATCTACGTAATGTTCACCGTGGTGAAGATCCGTCGCGCATACCAAACTAAGAGAGTCGGAATACTCGCTAAAATAGTCTAAAGCCCGGGCTACTCAAGCCAGACTTTCCAGGTTTTAGCCGGCGATCTTAACCTCTCTAACTTCCTCGGTCTTACGAAATGAGAAGGACTCTGGTCGCCATGTGCGGGTGATCTGACCTTCTTCTATCTTCACTCACTCGCACGGACGTTGATGACCCTCCTTCGCCGCTGATGGTTTTGGTGGGAAGGGAACGCGTTGATCTGATACCTCTTTCGTTTCACCGCCTTCTTGGTGAATATGACTGTTTCGAAGGGCTGGTGCATGTCTTGATCAACGGATAATAATAGTGATCCAGCGAGCCAGCCTTCTAGGCACTTCCATAGGAAACTTATACCTGGATCACAATTATATTTTTATATTTAAGGATAAGTTACATACATATCTAAGTTATATTAATAACTAGCTGTCCCGGCAGACGTCGTCCTGCTCGGAAAAACTTCAATCGATACGCCGACAGCAGCGCCACCTACCGGGTTTGTAAACCAACTCAGAAACCTTTGGCTCATGCACAACAACTCAGCTAAAGAACATCACATGATCAAATGTATAGTTTACGATTCTATAAAGGACATATCTACAGACAAACATGCATTTTTACATAATTATAAAGATTTAGGTTTACTTAAAAATAAGTTTTGTTTATTGTATTAGGTACTTTATACATAATTTCATGTTGTATTTAATAAGTGGTATCTAGCTATGAAGTATTTATGATTAAACGCTTTTTAGGATACCGTTGCCAAATGACCAAAAAATATTGAATGTTTATTCTAAGGAACCCTACATAGTTCGCGGAGTACCATGTACTCGCCAGACTTATTATTAAAATTGCTACGGAACCCTAGAAAAGCAATCGATGCATTAAACCCGTTTTAATTAGTGCTAATCCGTATCATGTAAATTCACGAACACCAATCATTGCAAATAGAGAGATGCCTTCACACCTCATCGGCCTAATATGTCTAATGTAACTGTAAATCACTTTGCCAAAGAAACTTCGTCGCACGTTTTTAAGACAGTTATGCACAGGCTTATTGGCACAATAGCAGCCGGTGTCGCGTCTTCATTCACTCATGCGCCAACATTCCGTTAGTTACCGCGTTTTCACAGCGCAATTCCAATAATAATAATGCATTAAATAAACACGCAAAGTGAAAATATATTCCGTGAATCGAGACGCGATCTACCGTTCTTCATTGACACATTTGACGTTATTTACGGCGGGAAAGAAAACAAAATGGCGCGGGGATTTTTATTTCTTATCGTCGTTGTCTATCTTGTCTATCCATGTGAGATGAGGAGGAACAAAGTTAATGATTATCCATCGGATAAACAGCTGACATTGCAAAGGAAGGAAACGACGCCGGTGGATTTCACGAGGCTTGTAGTGATGAGACTTGTGTACGGTTTGGCGAAAGTGCTGGGTTTCGAAGAGCCCGTGAGTGAAGTGTTGAATGGTGCCTTAGTTCCACCAGGTGCTGATGACGATGATGACTTTGGTGATGATGAAGACATATTCGATGATGATTATTGATTTATTTCAAAATAATTATTGTGGAAATAATAGTAATTTAATGTTAATAAAGGTGAACCATGTTATGAAAAAACGAAATTTAATAAGTACTCTCAATAAATTAATTACTACACGAGTAATTAATATGATACCAAAAAACTGCATTTACATTTTGCAAATCTGTGATAAATTTTGATCTTTATCAAAGTTTATTAAAGGTATTTAGGTACAATCTAAGTTTAATCTTCTTTCTCCAGAAGATATATTCCTGTAAGAAAATGATTGAAAAAAATAGGTATTTTATAAATTACTTTATATTTTTATAAAATTATAAATGAATGCTTTATTAATGTCTCTGAACTGTAATTATTTTATTCAATTAATTACTTACTTCAGCTATCGAATCTCCATATACGTAATTGCTTAGCCTCCCTAACTGACTGATTTACTGATATCAACGCACAACCCAAACTACTGGAGATAGGAATAAAAAATATGCATGCGGGGGTTCCTTCTAAACTGTAGATACGCTAGTGCGTAGAAAGGATTTTTCAAAATTCAACCCCAAGGGCGTGAAAAAGGAGATGAAAGTTTATATGAAAATCTGTCATTTTTAAAATAAGAAGCATTTGATATACCTGTTCCTGATTCGAAATACATGTAGATACCCAGGTGTTGGTGTTTTACGAAACTCTACCCTTAGGGGGTGAAATATGGGCTGCCCTTTTACTTTTTTTGACTATTCAAACTATGAATATTTTTAATCTACAATAGCTAGTTTTTTATATTTTAAACAAATGAGCAAGCTGAAGTGGCAGTAGACCAGTCACATTTGTCGCAAGACCAATGGCCGATGGTGCAGGCGAGTGTAAGCCGCTTCTCGGCAAACGTAATGTAGGACGCTCTCCAGCCTGATGGACCAATGATCAAACGCAAGGTCGCTGATAGGGATGGATGAGGACAACGGAGGGTATTAGTGGACCTCATCTCTGCTTTATGGCCTTTACATAATGGTAGGTACAGTCCTGCTTCCCTGGGTTTGTACCAATCGGGCACACTAGAAGATCATAGTGCACTGACTCTGTTGTACATCCTGTGTCGTTCTGTCTAAGTGTTTTCTCTCTTTGGGAGGCTGGTAGGGTTTAGTGGGTATATCGTTCGTCCTCTTCCTTCATTGGAAGAGAAACCGGAACCGTGAGGTACGTGAGTCGCAGACGGACCCGATGCAGGCGGCGTTAGGCACTGCATTTGGCCTTCCCCGTATCCCGCCACCGAGTGCGTGTCGCAAGAAAAGACATTCCTTGCGTTAAAAAAAAGATAGCGAAGGATCAGGATATGTGACGCAAGCATCGGAAAGCCTAGGTCCAGCAGTAGACAACATTGACTGATGACAATTACCTCGTAACGCAGAAGCGGACCTCAATTGTCTCGGTATAACATTAAAGTTAATAGTTATTTCAATTTTCTGAGAGCGGCAATAAATCTTCATTAAATTCTTAGTTATGGTTCCTGCGAACTGACATAGACTTTCATATAACTACCCTTTAATTGTACCTGGTAGATTAAGTATTGTATAATATTTATAACACTTCTATGTTATGTAAATAAATATTTGTTCACAAGTTGTTTTTATTATTCAAACTAAAGCGAACTGCGGCGAAATTTTCTTAAATTTCGATCCCGTATCCCCGGGGAAATAATTCGATTTTTCGGTTTAAAAAATAAATAAACTATCTTATAGCCAACAGCATACAACATAATTATTATTTATGTAAAAAAACATAAATTTGTACAAAGAAAAGCGTGTAATCAAGTGGTTGCCTAGACCCCGTACTTACTAGGATCAAACCTGTGTTGCAGTTAGTGTTGGCAGCCATCCGAATGCAAAAAGTGTACTATGCTCATCCGCGTTATCGAAAGTATACAGTATACCAAATTGTATATACGGTATAACCTTAGAGTAACAATACTTAGAGAGATAGTTTTCTACAAAATTACGTTTAGAGTTAAAGCACAAAACCAATTGATGTGTGCGTGAGCGCCATGTAATTATTTTCGCTCACACGCACACAAAGACACAAATAATGTTGCAGTTAAATAGAGTATTTCTAAAAAGTAAGGGATTGGAACTATTGGAGCTCGTCATACCGAGACTTGTCTAGCAGACTGACGGGACCGGCGCGTCCACAAGCCAACTGAGACTTTTAGGTCTTACTTAAAAGTGCTTCACTTTACAGGCACCTACTCGGGTTCCAAGTGTATTAACTGTATGGTTATAATAAAATTCTTTCCAAACTAAGTAATAATTGGACAATGGACATTTTTAATAATACCTAAAGACGTTAGGTAGATCAGGTAAATTGGCTAATATATATTGCCTTAAAATGATAGGATCTGTATTAGGTACTGATTTATGGCCGGCTCCCATATTTTTCTATTCATTCACTTGTTCTACCATCCGTTGAATTTAAATCGATAGAAGGCAAATGGACTATCTTTAATACATAGGAGCCAGCCATTAATAACGTATAGTGTTAATTATGATAATGATAATGATTTTAGTTTTAGTCATTTATATGTAAGTAATACATGCTAGCACTGAATAAAGTGGCAAGAATGTTAAACAGTCTATTTTGGTCTGCTCTTCTCAAATACCTTTGGATTTAGGTCTGCGGAGTGTAAATTAGTAGAGAAAACTACATCGTATTGGTTCAGTGGGTAATTTACCCACATCAAAGTCCAATAACGAGGATTCGAACCCTGACACGTAGCATATGCACTGTCCAAGGACTTTTTCTGCCTTAATAAGTGCATTATAATAACTATCATTTAATAATGCTGAGTTCGATGAAAATATCAGTAAGCAATGGCTGCTTAATCAATGTGAGGAACCAAGCAGTCTGTATTGTGATGGTAAGTCCAAAGGCCAGTAATAGGATGTTCATATACTACTTACTGGTGTTGCATTTAATAGGCAATAATCGCCTTTTTTCAACCGAAAAGTCTCAACTAAATAATACATAATAAAACTACGTTTTAAAGGTTTTAAGCGTGGCAATTTATTTGACTTTTATTATTCCGACGTTTCGGCCACTTCTCGGTAGCCGTGATCACGGAAGACGATATAGTAATAACTGTTGTAGTTTGGTAACAAAATAGTATTGGCTATGTAAATATATAAGGTATAGAAAAGTACATGTCACATTTAAATATTAACAAAATAAATTGTGACTCCAATCCTGGCTTTAATTTTTGTAAGTACTTCGCTATTTCTTCAAATAATTTTTTTCTTTCTTTCTTTCTTTTAACAATACTCATTGGGCGCCAGTACACCGTCAATCTAGATCGTAATCCGTGATCAAAATCAATGATCGTGATCCAGATTGATGTACGAATAAAATTGACGGATTGATGCATCTACAATCCGTACATTATCAATCTGGATCACGATCATAGATTTTGATTACGGATTACGATCGAATTGACGATGTACTGGCGCCCTATGACACTCTCTCTTCCGTGATCACGGCTATTGAAAAGTGGCCGAAACGTCGGAATAATAAAAATCAAATCAATTTCCATCGCTTAAAACCGTTACAATGTAGTTTTATGTTGTGTACTAATCGCGAAAACTTAAGAATATATTATAGAACATATATTTCACTAGAATTGGTAGGTATTTTAATTGCACATTTTGTTAACAAAATAGAATACATTTATGGATATCAGAAACTCTTATATTTGGTCATAAATCATCATTAAAATCCATAAACCAACTGGGCTCATCATTTTCATCACTATGCTTCTTATCACCAAGTTCTTGATCAGTAACTTCCTGATCACTATCGCTAGCTTCTCCATCATCTGTTTGAGTAAGGACACCGTCTTGAGAGCAGCCTTTAATTTTTCTAATCAAATCACCCCATTTTAACTTCTTATTACAGAACGGGCAATCACCTTCAATAGGCACATAATCGCCGGGTGATAGGAAAAGATCTGCTAAACAGGTGATATGGGTGATGAGATTACAACTCGGATTTAAACATGTCAGTTTTGATTGGCTACTTTGAATACATTTTGAACATAGCAAACATTCTTCATTTATATTTACTGCTGTAGAAGATTTTTTTAAGTTTTTACTTTTTACTGGGCCATGACATATAGTCATGTGACTTGGTGGTCTTCTTTCATCCTGAAAAGAAAACATGCTTTTAAATATATCCTAATTAATTAAGGGTAAATTCCCGATTGGTTCCAGTTTGAAGATTGCCTACTTTTATTTCTACCTTCATTTTTAACCAACTTCCAAAAGGAGATGTTTCAACTATATGGTTTGTATTATATGTTTGTTATATGATTTCTTCATCAATTGTGGACTAATTTTTAAAACTTTATTTGACAGAGTATACTCCTGAGGTGGTCCCATTCTCACCAAGTCAGGATCTGATAAGTGGATTCCCAGGGAAATAGAGTGCAACTTATGTTGAAGAGAGAGAGCGCCTATATTCTTCGAAAGGCAAAACTTGTACATGCCAGTAGTACAATTTCTACAGGCACTTAAAATATTAATTCTAAAGCTCTTCGAAAAAGTTGAATATAATTTTTATAACAAACAACACCTAATTCGAACTAAAAATCCAAAATAAATATTTTCTACAGGTTCTTGAAGTAGGTCTCAAGTAATACATAAAACAAAACAAAAAAGAAGTTGGTTTTGTATGTTGAAAAAAAAAATGAAAGAACAAGCCAGTCTTTACTATTTTTAATCTCTATGGGTAAGCGGACAACGGCAATATGTTTTTATTAAAATACCAGACTCCGCTGTGAAATGATGAGTTTGGTATTGACAATCATGGTGCATGCTTAGCCTTAAAGGGTGACACTAGCAAAATTTCCAGGTGTCAGGCTTAAACTTATCTATAATATTATAAAATTCTAAATATACCATGTAAAAGCTATTTAAAAACAACAACTGGTATAGATTATATAAACGATGGAGAACACTGAATTTTTTTAGATTTCTTATCTGTTTGTTTGGGATTCACATAAAAACTACTGGGCCGATATCAATGCGATGTTCGCTGATGGACAGTAAATTCTTAGGCTTAAAATCTACGCCTCGGAACGTACGTTCTCGGAAACCCGCGGGAATTTCAGGTCAAGCAGGAATGAAATCGCGGACATATCCTAGTAAAAAATAAAGATCTTACAGGAAAATCTTCACAAAAGTCTTTTTCCAGCCACCTTATAAGCAGAGGTAACCGACACCACGGTCCAACTCTGAGCATTTCACTCATTACCCTCAACTTGAACTGGAATTCTGATTCTTTTCTCGGTAGTTTTTTTAAGTTTAAATGCTGTAGTCTTATAGTTTTCGTTGGGTTCTGCCAGGCCCATTCAAACTGAAAAAAGAAGTAGAACAATTCCACTTCCATTGTATTGATCTGAGGAAGGGGGGGGGGGGGGTACATGCCCCGGGCGGTAAATTCAAACTTTACAGACACATACACCACTCACATTACCCCTGAAGTGTCCAGTACTTAAATCACATAAATTACTTATCGCGGGGTGCATAGGTATAGGTTAAAATCCACAGACACATGTGTGTCCATCAGTCGGCATCTGATAGCTGAAATAATGATGATGGTTAAGGTAAAAACAGAGGCGATAAGCATTTTTCAGTCCCCCTCAAAACTAACACACAAAAATCGTAATGTACAATACATTTTTGTTGTTAAGTTTGCATAATGTTTGTCTGTATGTCCTTTATAGAATCATAAACTATACATTTCAACAAGTGATGATCTTTAGCAGTTGTTGTGCATGAGCCAAAGTAGGATTCAGCGTTGGTTCACAATTGGACCCGGTAGGTGGCGCTGCTGTCGGCATACATATCGATTGAAGCTTTTCCGAGCAGGACAACGTCTGCCAAGACAGCTAGTAATAGATAAATAAAAATACCTACTTACTCTTAAAGCTGAAATATTGTTGGGAAATCCATGAATTATTAAGACCATTTTCCTGCAAACAAAATAAATACTAATATTATAAAGAAGTAAAGTTTGTGAGTTTGGATGTTCAGGGTATTCTCCGGTACTACTGTTCCAATAATAATAATAAAAATCTCCAGTAGAAAGCTACATTATTCTCGAGTGACATAGGCTATATTTGATTGTGATTAATATATCAATACAATAAAAATGTTTTACACCCAGCGAAATGGGCACGGGTGAGCTAGTAATTAGTAAATTCAATAGTATCTTTAAAAACGCTCATCTCAATGGAAGGACTTTCTGATTTGTTTATAGAAATTATAACAAATAACAATTTACCACGGTCCTTTATTACTAGTTTTAAAAGCTCCTCCAGCCCAAGTGCCTCTGTTATGTTGTTTAATTCTTCTGTTTGGATCTCGCGTATAGCCTATGTATGTACGACCTTTAAATTTTGGATTTAAACAGTATAATATATAAACGCCAAAGAAATCCTCAATTATTTCCGGTTCACACATTTTTTTAAATCAAGTAAGCTAAAACAATTCAAAATTTATATAAATTTAAATTGTAATTTAAATTTCAAATAACAAACAACTTCGCAACAAATCAGCTGACTGAAGTGTTTTGTTACAGCTCTTCAAATTGAAGTACATGAAACTGCTCTGTCCTTATTAATATACAATGTACTCTTTGATGCTCTGTTTTTTCTTTGAACTTCGTCAATATAAAAATTAAATTGACACATCTATAACTGGTTTATTCAATTCAATATTTACAGAACTTGCTCTCATAATATTATAAGCTAAAGATAGTAAAACAAAATATGCTATTTGCTATTGATTAAAAATATTTCCAATGTGGAATATTCATTTTGAAGTGTCACCAAAACGCAATTTTAAAATTAAAAAAGTATTAAGCCGTTAATGTCAACTTCAAAGTATGAATGTCAATTGTCAAAGAAATTTATTATCGACTGAATCTGACATCATCTGAAAGAATATTTCGAATATATTCACAAAATTGTTAATTTTACTTACCATGGTTTTTACCAAAATTAAACAAATATGAATATGGACGAAAACGAGTTCTTCAGACAAACAGTCCAACATTTGGCTCGATGTTTATCTAATATAAAACCAACGCCATGGGAAAAGGTAATGCGATTAAAAACTTTTAATTTCAACTCATAATAATAGAAGTAAATGAAGAAAATGATGAATTGTGGACCTAATTAAACGACATACATCTTAGTTTTAGTATTGTATGTATATAATATTTGTATTCTGCTTATTATTAGATACCTATCTATTAATAAGCAGTTAAAAATCAATAATGGTCTCATAAACTTTGACAGAAAATCTTCCAAATTGTAACAGTATGATTCATATTTTTATTATTATTAAGGCATGTAAACTACATCCATGGCTTAGATATCAATTTATTTCTGTACAATTGTGTACAAACTTAACAGAAATAAATTGCTCTTGTGATGAACCATACAATTTATCTCTTAAAATATTTGAAATATCATAAAACAGGTAAACAAAAACATGAAATGTATTTTTCTCATCTTCATTGACCTCCACCTTGTCAATAGCTCATTGTTTGTATTATTACTCAGATATTATACTTTTCTGTTGATTATCCTTGATTTTATTTCTGAGCTGTTATTATATTATTTTATATATCTTTGATTTTATGCTGATTCTTTACTTTATTGTTTCTCATTATAATTTTTTCTTTTATCTTCAGCAGATAAATACACATATTTTATCAATGGCTTCTACATATAGTAAATCAACTAACAATTTTATCTATTTCTGATGGTTTTGGTCATCAGAAGACCTTATTTATCAGCTTAGACATAGAAGACATATACTGAGATAACTACAGTATTCTTGTACATATCGGGCAATGGCGTAATGGTAAACCGAGCACAACTTACACCAAAATACAAAATTGTGTGCTCAAAATTGTTTTAAAGCATGTGTAATCTCAGATAACTTGAAACATCTTCACAATTTTTAGTATAATTCATAGAATTTCACAACTATGATATAGTAAAAATATTAGTTTAAAAATTAATTTTTACAAAGAACCTTAGGCACATACCGTTTATACTAGTGTAAGTTGGCAGTTAGTTCAGTAAAACTGTGATTCAAGTGACTAGTATTGAATCAACTATAATATATCAGAAACTTAGTAAATTAGGTTTACTATTTAAATATTCAATGAATCAAATAGTTATTCAGATACAAAGTTTAAAAAATTATAGATCTAGTCTTAGGCCCGCTTGCATAACGAACGTCTTTAAATAAAATTAGTTAATTTTATTTTACTCTCTAAACGCGTTTAATAGTAAATGCATTTATGTTGTCTTGCATGAGGCACTCTCCCATGTCATTTAGTAAAATGTATTTATGCCATCAGTAAAACAGCCAGGTGGGTTCCGTTTCACGTTTATATCACATTTTATCGAACAAACACACGAAATTTAGCTTTAATGTTAGTTATTTCTTGCGTAAAAAGGATTTTAGTTGGCCAATATCAAATTGACATTTGAAATTTTCTTCGTTTGGTTAAGTTTACTTCGGAATTTTTGGCGGCAACCTGAAGAATGATCTTTTGCTGTGCGGTTTTATTTTCGATATTATGGGTATTTAGAATTGAGATAAATAAAGCAAATAAAATACGAGTGACGATCTGTAATTGACTTTTTAATAACTTACAATTTTATAAAGAATAATGAATATTAATTTAGGAAAAGATTTGTTGAAAATGTTCTTTAATGCAGAAGATATATGCTTTCCCATCTCACATTCCGGGTCCTTTTTATAATCAAAGAATTGTAGACATAGATCATAAGTTTGTCTTCGCTGCTTCCATTATATAGGCATTCTAGCTCATCCCATACTTCTTTAGTGCTTTTATATCGCACAACTTGTTTTAAAATCTCATCCGTCATGTTTGTCGTCATCAGAGTTAAAACGGCACAGTCAATTTTTAGAAATTGTAAATTTATTTCATATTTGGCTTTAGCATCTGCACCATCAGATGCTGCAGGCTCATCGGGCTTTTGAAGTTTTCCTTGCAAAATTGCTTCAGCGCCGGGTATTGCCCTACACGCTGTCTCAATGCGATACCGCCAAAGCTTATAATTTTTACCATCTAGGTGCAATATTTTTACCTTGAAGCCTCTGCGATCGCCTTATCCATTGTGAACGTCAGGTCGAGTACAATGCTAGAATATTGTATTTATTCTTTGCTAGTTAAAATATCTTTACTGGATCCAATTCCTTAACTTTATTACTTTGCTACCATGTTAGTTTGTATGAATAATGGGTATTTAGAATTGAAATAAATAATTAAAGCAAATAATATACGAGTGACAATCTGTAATTGACTTTTTATAAGTGACAATTTCATAAAGACATACGAATGACAATATTTAAACGCGTTTAAGGCGTTAAATAGCCATTTTTGGATGATTAACTTTGACAGTTCTGTAAACGTATTTACCGGTAAATTTAGCGTTGTGCAAGACGCTTATCGTATTTAAGGGTGGTAAATGCGTTTAGTGTTTCTTAAATAAAATTAAGGAATGTCATGCAAGCCGCCCTTAAAATTGTAAAAGATATAAACAAATTTATCTTTGACTCACTCTCCTGTAAAATTGGAATTTTTCAGTTGACTCACTATACATAGGAGTTGTGGTTAAGTACCCTTACTGAGTATATTTTTTTGTATTATGAGTATTATACAACTGAAAATTTTAGAGGCAATTCCAGACACCCTAATCAGAGTAAATAATGAAATTTTACTATGAAATTTAACCTACTAATTATCCACTTAGGCAAGATAGCACTTAGACAGCAGTGGCTGACAAAAAAAAAATTCTATTTATACTGATATATTTTGATAAGTGTCCAATCCTTATCTTTATAAAACAATCACATTTCCCAAAATGGCAAGTGTTCTAATTTCATCTCCATTACTACCGGTACATGTACCTTAGGGTATAAATTAGTTGTTATTTTATTCTCAGAACCCTGTTTAAAATTTCATTGTTAAATTAGTTTTACTCAAATAAGCTTCGAATTGATATTGTTATTAATCTGTTGGATGTAAATTCTAAAATGCCATTGGAATTATCACAAAGTTTATTACAAGTACACACACATCATTCACAGTTCTTACAAGTATAGCCGAATACAAGAAAACCAAACTATAGGGTAGACAATCGTTATCACAAAAATCGCGAAAAGTTAGTCGTTATAAGATACTCGCTCTGAAAGTGCACTAGGTAACGCTTCGTTCGCAGTCAGAACACGACTGGCGCATTTCACGAATGACCAACCCTCATCCATTTGTAAATTTGACATGGGCTCCTAGCAACATGCCACCCACTGATTCTTGAAATCGTTAAATTGTCAGTCTAATGGCTTCTCAGAATTCGCATGAAATACCAACAGAGGAAAGAAGGTTGTATGAAGCTTTTCGGCACGTGAATTAGCATTAGATTAGATTAGAAGACCCCTTTGAAACACTCAAATTGAAAGGGGTTATAGGACACCTGTAAAAGATTAGTGTTGGCCTGCAACCATATATTTTAAAAAACAAAAATGAATTTCTATGAAATGATTAAGGATTAAACTTAAATTTTATCTAAAATTTGTGTATGTTCTATTCTGATATTTTATAGGCTTCAAAAGATATAATTATTAATATAAAGTCAAAGTCTTGTGGGAATGAAATAACTGGAAACAGCCAATAAATAATTAGAATAGTTTAGTATAGAAATGAATGAATGAGAACTCTTTGTTGTTCTATTTTTAATGGGTTTTTTTTATTGCATGACTAGCAGACAGTTCCACCTGATGAAAAGCTGTTACCATTGCTTATTGACATTTGTAACACCAAAGGTGCTACCAATGTGCTGTCACTCTCTAAAGGGAAAGGGCCACTACCACCAGAAACGATTTATGGTTGTTATGGCATACTCTAGACCAGGGGTGGTAGCCATCCAGACGGGCAAATACCCTACCACCCGACTGTGGGGTTTTATGGAGAAAAGCCACCTGGCTACAGGAAGTTTTATTCTGTGTTCACCATAAAACAACAATATTTAATTAAAATGTCTATGTGATTTTTAGGTGAATACACTCTTCATGTTATGCCCTCAAGCCAGTTCCTCATTGGTTGTAACACCAAAAAACCAAGAGGCGTCAATAGCTCTCGGTTTGTATTTCCTGCAAAGTGGTCTACAGCATCAGGATAAACTTCTGCCATACTTCTTAAAGGTGTTGAAGTGTTTAACAAATGTACAATTTGTGGAACCGTTGTACAGGACCAAAAATGGTGACCGTAAGTTTTGTTATTTATCCCTATAGGTTATAAGTGTTCCATATTCTTGTGAAAAATTATTGGCAAGAATTGGTCCAATAAGTTCGTCTCTCGCAATAATGTAGGCTACCTGTTATGATTACAGGTGCTTTTTAAACATTAGCATATATTTGATAGACTTTATTGATATTTATATCCTTTACAAGCATTTATTTTACTTTTGACAGCTCGATGACGGATCAATTAGTAACTTCCTAATGCATTACCAACTCAATTTGTTATAAAAATTGACTTAATTTATAAATATGTTTTAATCAATTTAACTTGTAGTGCCAGAGGTGTTTAATTGAAACAACCACTTTCTTTATGTATTGTTGGGGAAGAGCACCCCCCGACCTACTCTCCGCACCCCACATACCGCCGACGCCCATAACTCGCGCAATTACCAGCTAGGCGTCGGACGGGATGCGGGATTTAGGAGCGGTCTTGGAGGCAAAATTACCACAATTGTCATTGACGACTTACCACTCTCGCATAATTTGTAATTACGTACTTCTTTATGTATATTTCGATTCTAAGTTATAGTTTAATAATAATCATACAGTCCAATTTTATATCGAGTTTCATTTCCAAAGAAGAAGCAACTGCCACCAGTATGTGTATTGAATGTGTTCTAATTATAACAATATTTAAATGTACATGGAATGTTTAGCTTACGATACACTAAAAATGCTCATAATTAACTTGGCGTATTATGAATATTAGTGCGATTATGAGATATACTAATGAAATCATTCGATTATGAAGATATCTCGATTATGACAGATAAGTAGTTACTAATTTAGTTGTGAGTACTTGTGAGACTTTTATTTTTGTAAATAGGCAAGTGTTCGAGAACATTACATACACATACATGTAAACTTACCGTTATAAAACTCCACCAAAAACAAATACGCTAGCCACTCGCACCACCGAAAACGAGACGGCGCAAAGAACGACTCACTGTAGTTGGGATGTTACTAATAGTATTGAATGATATTACAACTAATATTAGTATTACTAATCAAATCGTTGAAAAAAGTTGAGACATTGAAATGTGGTATTGGATGTTACTTATACCAACATTACAATGTCTCGCTCGACTTTGACTTTTTTCAACGATTTCATTATTAGTACTAATATAAGTAACATCATTCGATTATGAAAACAAATTAGTAACTAATTTCATAATCGATTGTCAAGACTAGGAATTCAAAGTAATTCGATTATATAAATAAGTATCGCCCACCTTTAGATATTACGTGCGACTCTTTGTTTTGTTACACCCGGCCGCGCCCCGCTCGGCGTCAGGATCGTGGGCGATTCCGCCCACAAACTTTTATCTATATACTTTTGGCAAAAATACTACGTCGTGTAATAAATATACCCCTATTTCAATGAATATATTTTAAATAAATAATTTAAAACGGCACTTACTACTTAATCATTGTTTAAAGTAGGTAGAACATTTTTATTTTCAAATTGATTACTTCCAATTAATTTGCGTATAATAAAACGAACCAATTCACAATGCAGTTACTTTATTGTTGCTACAACTTTAACATCACAGTAACAAGGACTTGAAAGCTAGTCATAATGGACACGTTTACAACTTAATATATCAACACGAATGCTGAAATGTATTTCCTAAATTAAGTTACTTCCCAGAACCACCGCCGGCGTTGGCTCCAGAACCACCACTAGCTGTAAAGTTAATAGGTAACATGTCAGTCCATAAACACTGAAAGATTCCGTGGAGTTGAATGATATCCATCCACTCTCTTTGTTATTTGACTATGAAACTCCAAAAAGAGTTTTTCTTTGTGTGAATCCGGAAAAAGGCATAAAGGGTAAAACTCTGTAATATAACATTCTAATAATGCCGTGTCTGTACATTAAAACTATTAAAAAAACAACTGGAATAGACTATACAAACAATGGAGAACACGATGCAATTTTTTTTAGATTTCTTGTCTGTTGTTAGGGATTCACTACTGCGCCGATTTGGATGCAGTTTTCGTGAATTGACACCTAATTCTTAGAGCTACGTTACTTATAATTCCAGGAATCGCACGGGAATAGTTTAAAATAGACAATTTCAGTTTTTCATGTAATAAAATTTGTGATATTTTATCCCGGAAATCCCACGGGAATTCTCCCTGTAGCAGTTTCTAGGTGCATAAAAATTAGCTTATTCCGACGCAGTATTCACAAAGACTATAGCTTTTATTCTTTTTTAAATGCTGCGGTACTTTTTGTCCCGGGAATCCCGTTTCAAGTCAAGCATGGACAAAGCGCAGGCACATCCTAGTTATCTTATATCTTAAAAATGCTTCACAGATCGTGTTAAGATGAATTTCCATTCAAAGTATTTTGTATAAGATTTAAATTTGATAAAGTGAAGATAAATAGGTTGTCATATCTTACCTCCGCCACTTTCACTACCGCCTGAAACAAAAAATATCTATTAAAAATCTATAATATTATAAAATAGAGCGGTTTCCCAGAGCGCTACAATAGGGGCCTCTTCAAAAAGGGCGTTAACAGATATTTAAAGTCTCAACGAGGTAGGCAACGCATCGGCTTCCTTAGTGTCGCAGATGTCCATGGGCGACGTTGGCCACTTGCCATCAAATGGACTCGTCTGCCAGTTAGCCTATAAGCAAACAATTAAAAAAAGTTGTAAAACCGTTGTACTCTTTTGTTTTTTAGATGTTTTGTGTATGTCGTTTGTCAAACGACATACACAAAATTCCTTCACAGATATTGATCCTAATCAGTACACTATGATTTATATTTTTACAAAATCTGCCGATTCTATTCCTGTCTGGAGTAATTGATATTCCCACAATCTAATGATATCATTTTAGTTTTTTTATTAAAATTGGCTTTGAGACTCCTTTGAGTATTTTTCGTTATTTTGTATAGTTTAGGACTTCACCCTGAAAGCCCACTTAAAAGTATCACCCTGGATAACAAACAGATCCCCATGACAATTTTATAAGAGTTCCATTGATTGCAAAATTGTCTTCGGACTACTGGCATAAGTAGAGACATTATCTTTTCAAGATGAATCTTGGGTATTCCACACTATTAACTGACCTGATCCAGACCCTCCTCCACCTGCGCCTGCACCTGCTCCAAATCCAAAACCGAAGCCAGCTATAAAATTAAAACAATTATGTATTAGCACCTTAGAAGGAGTATCAAATAGTGAAATAATTTGCGTAGACCTGATAATAATACTCGTGTGTAGTGCTATCGAGAAAGCTGGCTCTTTTAATTCGAATTAAATCAGAAACAAGGTTTTCCGAAAGAATTAAGGTTAGATACAGTTAGCAAAATTAATTTGAAATGGCAAAGTAAAAGAAAAAATAAAGCAATAGACCGGATGTGTGCGCGCGGAATCCGCACTTAAAAACCCCCAGATATTCCATACACACGAAGCCGCTGAAGATAAAAGTATAATTTGGTTGCCTTCAGATATTGTATGAGTGCTTGTCTCATAACAAAAATAAATACACTAATTAGATAGACTCACCCAGACCCTCGTCGACTAAGAAGTTAGGAATGTCCTTGGCTTGACCTTGGCTTCTCAGATCCAGATATCACACATGCAGACATCACACTTATCCCATCATTCAAATCAACCAATCAACATCAACAATCTCTTTTCAAGTCGGCCGCCATTTAGTTTATTTCAACAACTCATTGCACTTGCCAAAAATCTTATTATTTCTTACATGTGTCTCTTTAACACCACAAACGAATCCGACGACAAAAATGGTGACGTCTTCCAAAGCGGAAATTGGGGAACACAGATAGATATATATACTATTATACAAAAAGAGAAGAAATATTTATGTATGTATCAAGAATGTGTATTGTGGTTTGAATAAAAGATGGCGATACCATGACTTGACTACATTAAATAATAAACGCCGGTCATATTTATGGCAGGACTGATGATCGATGGATTACATGAGTCAGGGTAGCACTAGCCCGCTGGACCGTTAGGTCACCGATGGGGGCGTAATGGACGCGGAGGTAGGGCTACATCCAGCAGTGGAGTGGAACAATTAGCTGATGACAATAAACAAGGAGAATCCAACACAGCTCACAACAAAAATTTCTAAAAAATCACATGGAAATTCTGTACGGATTTTAACGAGATTTTAAATAGTGGTTGCGAATATTCTGGTTCAGGACATGAAATACCAAAGGACTCATGTGAGATTATACAAATTTAGTAGCTAACAAATTACAAAAAATATATACTTTAATTAATATACCTTGTCCCCCAGCCCCGGCACCACCTGAAATGAAAAGTGAAATTATTTTAAATTACAATAAATATTTATAGAATTTTCAAATTATTGGTTTGAAATGTATTTTTATCTATCTAAAAGTGCAAACTGATAATAATATTTATCTATCAACCCCATATATCAATTAAAGTATACCAGTAAAATTTATAGTGATTTATAGAATACGTAAAAGAAATAGAGATAGATGATTACCTCCTTGCGGAGCTGGCATCTGCAAGCTCTGAAAACAAAATAATTACATAAGATTTATTATTCTATTAACTGTGAAAAAGAATTAACATGTCAAATGACTTGAATTTTATAGTCATGACTTTGTTAGAAATAGATTAATAATACGCACTTTACACTAATTCGAAAATTCTTTGTCAGAAATCTGTGAGAATATTCTTATCGATACACGTAGAAAAATAAAAATAAAACTGCGTAAAACGGTTGCTAGAAATGAAAAAAATGGAATGCCATTATTACTATTGGTTCCTTAATTTTATTCTTAATAGAGAATTTACAAGATATAAAATTTTAAAGCTAAAATATTACTTAAAGCAACATTATCATAATTCACTGTTAACTAAACAATTATAATTTCTTACACTTGCTAGCAACATGACGACCAAAAACAAGGATAAGATTGCCTTGCACATCTTCGACTTGTATTAAAGATCGACTTATTACGAAAGATATTTACCACCATTTTATACCTTTTGCGGATGTAATTTTCATTCGTTTAACATTGAAATTATGATTGTTAAATAATAAGCCTATTGAGATGTATTTGCTGTTTTTATGGTGGTTTCAGTAAGATATAGCTGTTGCCGCTGTATTTCTTTGTTACTTTTTTATATCTATATGTTGTTTAGTTTCTTCATTAAATAACTTTTGCCGTATTTAAAAATTCACTCAGAAAACAATATGTTCACCTTACGTAATAATGATTAGTGTATGTATTCTTGTATTGTAATCTATTCTTCATGTATGTCATGTTTTTTTATTTTTTTATTGTATGTAATAATTACAAATAAGAATTTACTTTTGTCACGTTGCCCGAGAAGAGATTCATAAAGATTTCATTAATTTTTCCAAGTGACTGTACTTACTACCTATACACTTTTGTGATTGTTTATTTGGATGACCAATAGAATATTGTCTTAACTGTCTATAAATGTTTCCTTTATCTCTTAATTACGCTTTTAGTAATATTTCAATGCTGAGATATGCCACACTGAAGAGTCCATTCTATATTCACTTTTGTGTTGTTATTATTATACTCGTATCTTGTTTTAATTATACTGTAATCTCCTTATATCTGAATCTTACTGCGTGATATCTAAGGGTTCTTTCTTAGCTTGTTGCCATAGAAGATTAGGTATATTTGACGAACAGACATCTTTTTTAATAATCAAGTTTTATGTTTACTCCTAATGGATACATAAATATCAGTTTTACCACTATTATTCAAACCAGGGATGCAGATGATTGTTTTGATTATTTAACTTTTTGCACATCGACAATATGAATAATCACAATGTCCGTCTTACAAAATATAAGGAATTATAGCACAAAAAATTCGCTAATATCCAGATATTGCAGAATATTTGAATCCTCTTTTTTATTTACCAGGTATACCAATGTCAGAGAAATTCAGTTTCTGCCTCAACACACTACTCTCAGATGTCGCAACGAAGCAACCGTCTTTACGTGAAGAAATCATCACAGCCCAGATTGAGTTGATGTCCAATCTAACAAAAATTATCATAAACTGCCACGAGAACAAAGATTACACTAACTCTGTTCCTAAATTGCAACTCTGCAAAAGTACTATACCAGTCGTTATTGGACTGGCTCGTTCTATGGGAAGATATTCGACCGTTGATCCACCTTTGCTGTGTCGTTTATTCCCACAACCTCCTAGTCCGGTGAAAACAAAAGAGCCCGAACCCAACTTCGAATACTCAACGTTGGACAAGAAGCGAAAGTTTAATCAATTTCGCCCAATCATCCCCAGATCTTTATCAGGAAATTTAAATCCGAAGAATGAGAATATGTTAGAGAATGGCTGTGATACCATAGATAGCACAGGGGGAACTCTCAAACGTGGTTCTCTGCATAGTTATAGCTCTGTTCCATACGATCCCACTACATATTTCTTCCATAAGTTTGGATCAAGTTTTAATCAGTTTCCGTATATGAGGTTCTCGGAGTCGCCAGAGAAGAGGATAAATGTGCAATTCTATGTGACATATCTGCAATCAATTCTGTCGCTGGCGAAAAAGTTACTAACGAAGGATCTGCTGGCGTTTTTGGATGAGGAAGCTGAGGATATTTATGCGTCCGGTCAAATTCAAGTAAGTGCCAGATTATTATATATTTTTTTCAAAATTCGTAGTGAGCCATAATTTTTTCGATTCCTTAATCAGAACTCTTATGAATTTATCATTAGACCACGTCCCTTGATCTGTCCATTTGTCTATGTATCTGGTGTTCGGATTTACGTACATACATTTCTGAAAGTTTACTTGTATGAGTTATATTAAATATTATTAAATTATCTGATCAGATACTATCATGATGCTATTGATTTATTTTAGGTATTTCCCTACAAGTCGTTCTCGGAGACTCTAAATTTGGTTATGGTCACGCTGTTACGTGAACTGTTGCAGCATCAAAAAGATCTTCCTGGACCTTTTACAAAAGATGTTCAGGTGAGACATAAACTTGAGCCAAATTTCGATCCACTTGATCTTATATGGATATCATAATTACTGGACTTTTACTTTGTTATATGATTAATCCTTGACGCCAATAATTACCAGGGATGTTAAAGATGACACTTCAGGTCAGGATATGATTCAGAATTATTTCGGATTATCCGGTAATTTCAGATAGTATCAGCTACGATATTATATTTAAAAATTGAAAACTCTAGGGATAAAGACGAACTTGTTTTCGAAATTAAAATTAATCTATGAACGCTATTTCGTAGGGTATTTCCGGTACTATACGATAATAAACTAAACAGGGTAAAACATGAATTAATCTTAGATTTCTTGGCGTTTTGAAAGTCTCATGCAGGGAAAGAGTAGCATAGCATATTCAAAATGTCCAGGGCAAGAACAAGTTTGTCAATGACATAATACAGTGTACACTTTTCTCTTGAATCTGACTTAAAATAGTTTTAAATGTTTTAATGCTTGAAACCTTTTTAAATTTTAAGTGATTCAACTTGAGTTTCCGAAGAACAAGGTTCCAAACTTAAAAATGCGATATCTCAAAATCAATGTTCCTTAACAAGTTCGTCTTTTACCTGGGGTCTTCAATTGGGATTGTTCACTTTTTTCAATCTAGCTATTTCAAAAACCATTTCGAGGAATAGTGTCCCTAATCATTTCTGTCTAGTTAAAATTCCAAAAAACGTACGATCTTCTTGTATTTTGTAAGAAATGTGTTTGACCTTTATTTGACCTTACTAAATCCAATCAGGTGGGCCGTCTGCCTGTTGGCCAGCTTCAGGTGTAAAAAAAAAAACTAGCTGTTCATTATTTGATTTAAGTTCTGTAACATGGATTTTTCCCCAAAAAATCACTTTAAAAAATTTAACGATAACTATAGAAAATAATAACAACAACAACAACAACTTTATTGTACACCAACTTAAAACAGTGACACATTAACATATATGAAAATTAGTAGATAGTAGTACAATGGGCGGCCTTATTGCTTAAAGCAATCTCTTCCAGGCAACCTTTGGATGGACAAGGATCTATAATAATGGTTGAACACGAAAAATTATAAGCCTAGCGACAAAAAATACTAAAATGACCACTATACGTGATGAATAATGACAGTGACATTTAAATAGTAGTAGCACATATTACTATAATTAGTGAGTTTTATTATTTTTGTTTTCTAGGCAAAGAAATCAATGTAAACTTGTCCCTTATGACGTCATCGGCGAAATAATTTTAAAATCGAATTATAAAAAACTAACGCTTAAAATACAAAAATATTCAAATTATTATCTTAAAATAAACTATTTTACGTAATAAAAATATAAAATCAGATGGTAATTTTTTGTGAACAATCCCCATTGTAAAACGAAAATAAAAATTATTACATGGTAATGATTTTAAAGCTAGTGTGTCGGCGGCTGGTAAGAACCTTTTATAACATATCGTATTTAATATTTAGATTTCTCTAATAATAAATAGAGCCCCCACCCCTATCATAAATCATCCGAAAATTTAATAACCGATATTTCAGTTACGGTTAAGGAGCTTCGTGATGTCCCTAATTAATTAATCTTTTTGGAGGTTGAGAAGAAAGTTGGAATTTCGGACGGAATTTGGACCTAAATAGAATCATAGACTACTTATCGATGTTCTTATTCTATCTTTGCTTTAGAAGTAATAGCCAATATGGAATCAATCAATCGTCAAGGCTCAACTAGAGATACACTCAAAGGAGTTGCTCTATTTCAGGAATTCGTCAAGTGCTTGTTCCTAAGTGGCCAAACAGAATTACAAAGTAGGCATCATGATGCGTCTGAAAGGGAAGATAGGGAAAACAACTTTGCTACTGTTAATAAGTTCAAAGTGAACGTAATGGCTAATTCAGCGTGTGTTGATTTACTTGTGTGGGCTATTGGCGATGAAACTGGTAAGTTTTATTTGGTTTTCTTTTAAGGTGTAGCTTTCTACATTATTTTAATCATAATAAAAATATTTAAACTTTTTTGGAAATATATTATAATTTATTTATATAAACTATACAGGGTGAATAATCATAATAAAAATATCTTAAACTATTTTTGAAGATATATTATAAATTATTTATATAAACTATATAGTGTGAATTTTTCAAGTGTGCCTTGAGGGCCAAATCCTTAACTGTGTTAAATAGGGAAAATACTTAAAACAGTCTCCAAACCGGTTTTGATGAAAACTAAATTGATATCATTAGATTTTTGAAAAATCAATCACTCTTCTCAGGAATCAAATGGCTAATTTTGATTAAAAAAAACTAATAGTGTAACTTGTGAGAATCAATTTCGATTATGGATTGTCATACGACAGACCAAGGGAAAGGGTAGTTTTTGAACAAAATGTTATATTTTCCATACATTAATTAAATATCAAATTACGCCAGTCATTTGAACGCAATAACTTATTACCCATTGAGTGATTTGATTGATTGGGCAAATAACGTGCTTTTCGTTTATCAATTATAGACGCCTATTAAAAACAGAATAATTTTCATGGTTTACATATTATATAAAATAAGGCGAAAAATTAATGTGTGGAAAATAGAATACTTGTTGAAGAACAACCCTTTCTCTTGCTTTGCCGTTTGACAGTCCTTTACAGAAACGGATCTTTACAAGCTACACGATGATTTGGTATAATAGAACAAGTGTGTTTATTTTTTCAAAATCAGCCAATTCCCAAAGCCTCAAAAAGGTAATTGATTTTTCAAAAATCTATTGTTGCCTCTTTCATTTTCATCAAAACAGACCTCGAGACTCCCTTGATTTTTCGCTATTTCGTATAGTTCAGAATTTGGCCTTGCAAACCCACTTGAAAAATTCACCTGTAAATGTGACACAGCTGGAAACGTAATCCTAAAGTTTTTGGCTTATTTAATTTAACAAAATTACTATTACCGAATAAAAGCCAAAATATGAGAGAAGATATAGTGATTTCTATTATAAATTGTAATTTCTCTATTTAAGCTCTCTTTTTGTGGCAATTAAACTAAAAATAAAATGCCTAAATAGATAGGATTACATAATACAGATATACTGAATTCATCAGTCTATCAATAAATAATAAGTTAATATCGATTTAACTATTGTGTCACTAATGTTTTGTTAATCAGCCTCTAGAGCCTATAATTTGTGACGTACATAATATAAGTTTTAGGAGATTACATTATTACAAAACTCTCATGATATTTGTAGTATGCGCAAAACATAAATGCGTCTAGAGTGAAGTTAGATGCGTTTGCACGAACTTTGTGTCCGAATAGCAGCCGAGTGAGAGTGTAACAATAATTAATTTTCTATGTACCATCTCGTGAACCTTGTAATAAAGTAGATGACAGTTTAATCGGTTGAGACACTTTACCATGTTACAAAGAGCCTAGCCACAGTACAAAATAAAAATCAAATACCGTACTAATTATTTTTTGAACAGTAATTAAAATTATTTTGATGCTGATATATTATTTTTTTATTATGTAAAATAATGTTAGTATTTATTGTAACATTGGTCATCTATCCAATAATTTTCAACGTAATTACTTTACAAACTTCAAGAACGCACTTAAGTTTTGCGCGTACTATACAAACGATCATAAATTAAATTATTAATTTATATATTCATGTATACTATATTATTTATGTGTGTTTATTTATAATATTGCAGTTGATGAGGAGTTTAACGTGCCAGCACTTATAAACGCTCTAACTATTTTAATAGGTACTATGTCAAACGTGTGCAATTTAGAATGAATGAACGTATTTGTCTAACATACTTATCGATTTTGTAATATTACTTATGTACTAAATTGTTATTGTAATTATGGAGTATTCAAGTATACCAATGTATAATACAATTAACACCAATCAGCAGTTATTTTATATGTACCTACTAACAATCATAATAATATTAATTTGAAATAATAATAATATGAAAAGACTATATATAGATGTAACA
The DNA here is from genome assembly GCA_949752895.1 of Dendrolimus pini. Classification (NCBI taxonomy): domain Eukaryota; kingdom Metazoa; phylum Arthropoda; class Insecta; order Lepidoptera; family Lasiocampidae; genus Dendrolimus; species Dendrolimus pini. The sequence continues at coordinate 5,552,224 of OX457143.1, forward strand.
TTTGTCTATGTACAATAATATTATGGTCAAGTTTTGCGACAGAAAATGAAACGATACATATTAAACATTTAAATAATATTTTCTTAAGTTTTCGCGACTTGTATACATAATAAAACTACGTTTTAACGGTTTTAAGCGCGGTAATTTATTTGATTTTGGTTTATCCGACGTTTCGGCCGCTTTTCGGTGGCCGTGGTCACGGACGACAGAGATGACATTTGTCTACGTCGGATAAACCAAAATAAAATAAATTACTGCGCCTAAAACCGTTAAAACGTAGTTTTATTATTTAAATGATGGACGAAAATTCTGTATTAATATGCCCAATTCATTGGTGGCGATGTTAAAAATATTATCACCACTTTTTTGAAATTATGTGTATAATAACAGTACATAAGTGTCGTACTATTCAGCTTAGGCCTACCCATTTCAGGGCGACCCTATCGCATTTTAGTGAATATCATAATAATGTTATATGTCATGTTTTATAGAGATCATTTCTTTCTTTGACTGTATCATATTTTCTCAGGTGCCGATTCATTATGCGGACGTTTAACTGAGAAAATAAACTCCAACCATAATCACAAATTGATATTAGCGCACATGCCGTTGCTTATGGTCTGTCTTGAAGTAAGCACCTAATTCGATTTTTTTATCTGTTCATTTTAAATAATTTCCAATAAAATTGCCGCGGGATTCCCAGGATAAGAAGTAGCGCAGTTTTAAGTCTAAGAATTTGATGTCGATCAGCTGAAGCGAACCGAAATCGGCCTAGCAGTTTTTACGTGAATCCCGAAAAAATATACAAGACATAAAAAAATGCATTGTGTATATAGTCCATTCCAGTTGTTTTTCTTAAATAGCTTTAATGTACAGACACTGCATTTATAATTGTTTAGATAGATAGACATATTATGAATAATCAGGCTCGAATAATCGAGGTAGGAAGCACACAAGACAGACGTGTTCACAAATTTATTAAAAATTAAAAAATCGAAGTCAATTAAATATAATTTTTAAAATTACTAAGATAAAGTTTAAAATTGGTTGTGAAGTGAGTGTGTGATACGACCTTTTACTAATCAACCAAGCTCAGTCGCCGACTCGCTGACGCGGTAGCCGGTATTTCACCGCTGCGATCGACATGGATATACTACACTTGCCAACTAGAAATGGCACGATTGCAGGGCGTAGTGAATGTAATCCTGATATATCCCATTCGGTACAATTGCTGGAATCGAAAGACAACGCACAGGCAACGCAGCGTAGTAAACGTTATAAGGCACGTGACGAAAATGAAGCTCTAAAACTGGAAATGTCTGAAATGCGAAAACAAATGGATGAAATGATGTCTTTATTAAAAACAATAAATGAAACGCAAATAGAAAAGATTAACAAAATAAGTGAAGACATCCGTGCTATACGGAACCAAGTAAATATTATCTCAAATGTTACAGAGTCACTCACAGCTGAACAAAATAACATAAAAATAGAAATTAAAGATATCAAAAAGGCAAATAACAGTACTGCAATTAAGATTGCGACTTTGGAAAAAGGATTGATTGTAACTGAAACAGGAAACTTTACTTGTGAAGAAATAATGACAGAAATATATGAACGTGATATCAGAAGTAATTATTAATAATAATCTGGGATGCCAATAATTATTAATGATTATTGGCATCCCAGAGCCAAAAATGACAGAACCAAAAGAAAGGAAAAAATCAGATATTAATGCGGTTACTGAAATATTGAAAACTACAACCGAGGAATATCCTACACCGATAACAACCATACGATTAGGCAAGTATAACTCAAAAAAGAATAGGCCCCTAAAAGCCATATTCCACAATAAAGATACAGTAATTTCAATGCTGAAAAATAGCCAAAATATCAACACAGAGACAGTTAAAATTTATTCTGATAAAACTCCAAAACAGCAAACATACCTTAAAAACCTAAAAGAGGAACTCAAGATTCGAACACAAAATGGTGAGACTAACCTAAGGATCAAGTATACAAATAACATGCCAAAAATAATTAAAATATCAAAAAACGACAAGTTCCCAATAGAGAAAACTGCTCCCAATTAATTAGTCACCATGTAGTTAACAACCACACGGATATAAAAACAACCAAAACATCTCTGAAATGTTTTTACGCAAACGTGCGAAGTCCTGTCGCTCCTGGCAAAATCGACGAACTACAATGCATCATTCAGTCTTTTACCCATATTATACATGTTATAGTTCTCACTGAAACTTCGATAAGTCTGAAGATGAAGCCCTTAATATACGCTTGCCTGGGTATCCACACTATTACAACTACAGATTAAACGCCAGAGAGGGAGGAGTATCAATTTTTATCTACAACGATTTAAAACATAATCTCCTGGAAAAGAAATGTCTCAATGATAATCATTATCTGTTGTTTATAGACCAGGTAATACGAGCACCCAAGCATTTTTAAATGACTACGAAGTTCAAATAAACCAGAAAAAAAGAGCGCTTATATTCGGAGACTTCAACTTTAATCTTCTTGATCCGGATAATACATCAAAAATGTACACAGAGACAATCTCAGAATGCGGATATACAATACTTAATAAGATAAGAAAGGATTATTGTACTCGGGAAACTGCTACAAGCAAGTCATTGTTAGATCATATATGTACGAACCTCAGAAATGTTATATATAATCTAACAATCATTCAATCAGCTATGTCAGATCATAAGCAACTGTTACTAGAAATAATGAACTACAAACAAGAGAAATTACAAAAAGTTAATTACGACGCGATAAATTATAATATTTTTTACAGAAACTGCGAAAAAAGTCAACATGAAAACAATGACGACTATTGCATTTTGGAAAATCGTCTAAAACTGAATATAGCTGAAAGTAAAATACTAAACCCACCTAAACAAGATTGGATAAACAACAAACTATATTACAAATACAATAAAACACCTACAGATGAGAATTTAGGAATCGAATTAAAACAGACAAGAGCAAACGTATACAATATGATAAAAAAGGCACAGAAGGACTATTACTATCAAGCTTTTGAACGTACTAAAAAGAAGCCAAAGAAGATGTGGTCTCTAATAAATAATATAGCCAATAACAAAATTCAAAATAATTTACTACCATTGAAACTACAAATAGATCAAAGTTTTGAGACAGAAAATGATATCTGGAGATGTTTTGTGGACTATTTTTCAACTATTGGTGAGAAATTGGCTAACAAAATACCTGCAAAATACCATTGCTACAACGCTTGTCCTGGTCAGAAGTCAGTCTCAAAAAACCCTACAGAGATGTTATATTCACTAGAAAATACGTCCTACGAAGGAATCATAAAAATTATTAACACACTCAGCACAAATACTAGTTCAGGAATAGACGGTATATCAGTAAAATGCATTAAAAGCGTTAAAACCTTGATTGGAAATGAGATAGTCAATTGTATAAACAAGTGTCTAAATGAAGGCAAGTTTCCAGACCACCTTAAAGTGGCTAAAGTCACACCGATATATAAATCTAGTAAAAAGTTAGACCCGGGAAATTATAGGTCCTTCCGATCATATCCAAAATATTTGAAAAGGTTTTTTTCTTTGCGGCTCAAACAGTTTCTAGACTCCATAATTTTTTTGCACTATAAGCAATACGGTTTTAGACCTAAATCAAACGCATTATCAGCCACTATTGATCTTGTTACTAAAATAAAAACTAATATCGACAAGAAAAATGTAATTCTGGGTATATTTATAGATCTAAAAAAGGCATTTGACACAGTCAGTCACAAAATTCTTCTAAAAAAGTTAGCTAAAATAGGTATAAAAGGAACTGCTTACAATATTTTTCTGTCATACCTAGAAAATCGAAAACAGATAGTAAAAATTAACCAGTTTCAAAGTCAACCTGAAACAGTGGCTTGTGGAGTGCCGCAAGGATCTATTCTAGGACCTCTGCTGTTTCTTGTCTACATAAACGATATACACGACATAGGGTTAAATGGTGACATCACGTTATACGCTGATGACACGACTTTATTTTATTTTGGTGATAGACTGGTTTCAGTATAATCTGTTAACGATAAATACAGCTAAAACAAACTATATGGTTTTTATGGCAAAAAATAAACACCTTAATAACTATATTCCTTTAACTATAAATAACCAAACTATTTATAAAGTAGACAATGAAAAATATTTAGGCCTAATTTAACATGGAAAATACATATAGATAAAATAAAAAATAAATTGAGATCTCTAACAGGTAGACTAAAAATTTTGCAAGATGTGTGCCGCGTCAAGTACGTTATACAATTTACAACAGTCTGGTTAAGCCGCATATTGATTACTTGATAGAAATTTGGGGCTCATCAGCTAGAACAAATCTTCAACGATTACAAGTAACACAAAATAAACTAATAAAAGCATTATTTAATTTTGACTTTCTAACACCTACACGTGAAATTTACAAAACACCAAAATAATGAACATTAAACAACAGTATACTCTTAACATATGTACATTAATTCATAAAATCTTAAACAAAAAAGTTCATACTGACATAAAATTTATCAAAAGGCACGACATACAAAAAATTCTTCTAAGAAATAAAGATAATTTAGTTCTCCCGACTCCCCGAACGAATTACGGTAAAAGCAGTATATTATTTGAAGGAGCCCAAACATATAATCAACTTCCAAAAACCATAAAAGAAGCAAAATCTATAAACGTGTTTAAAAAATGCCTAAAAAATCACGTGTTACAAAAACATTTAAATTAGCAAAATTAAATACAAATTTGTCGCAATCCTAAATATATATAAATACAATAACTGCGAATATTATTATATAAAACACTACTCATATAAAATTAAATACATTATAAAAATTTAATAAATTACACAATGACACTTCCACTGAATCTATATCCTTCTTGCTTTCGGTTCGCAGGAACTTGTAACTTGCATGTACAAAAAAATAAATCGAAACTACCTGCAACTTTTAGTATTTGTGCTTTCTATCTCGTTACAAATTACAACTTATTTTTAACAACTTATATTATAATTGTTCTCATAGTTTAAGTGAATTGTAAAATTCTTTTATGAGAAATAAAGTTCTTTAACCCGGAATAATAATAATAATGACAGCCCACTGCTGGGCTAGGGCCTCCCACTACAGGGGATCGGACAGCATACCCGCCACGCTTATCCAAGGCGGCTTGGCAGGTTTGACACATCGGTTATTTCGATCTGCGGGTTGCATCACGATGTTTCCCTTTGCCGTTGTTAGCACGTGGTAATATTAACAATATGCACATTCGCTCAGAACGACGTTTGGGACGCGTGCTACGCTGCCTCGACTCCCTCTCGATTAACCATCGTAAACTGTTTGATAGTCGATCAATACACTAATGACAGGACGGAAACTTTCAGCGGAGCAGTAAGGGGAAGTACCTAAACTGAAATGGTCTTAGGATACAGTCAAAATTTTCGTGAAATTTATGTCCCTATTCACAGATTTAAAAAAAAAAACGTACAGTGGCTTGTGTCAAATTTTAACCTGCTGTAAAACAAATAAACGATTGCTAAGATGTTGGAATAGCGTCCTGTCATTAATCAATTTACTGAAAATATATTAATATAGAAATACGGAAAGTAAAATGTCTCGACCCAAGTAAGTGGGAAAGAAAATGGTATTATATATAATATGTGTTTTGAACTTTTTTGAATATTTTACTATTTTTCAATAGGGACTCGGAAAATTAGCGACAAAATTCCCGACGATAGCGAACACATCGATATATTGCTTACGAGATTTCCTGGTAACACCTTCGCCTATACTATTTAAATTGCACAAGCTAGAACTAGAGAAAACTGGAAAGGAACATATGAAAATAACACGTGAGTTAAATATATTTAATATATTAAAATCTCATTACAAAAGCTATTGTCTTAAAATTGTAATGTCCGGATTAAGAAATAAGACATATTGACTTAGTATACATAGTTTGCATACTTCAGCTGATTTTGTAATTTTAACAGAGTCTAATAATTAATGTGTTTAAAATAAAAAAGACCATCTTTGAAGCGGACATTTTATATTTAATTAATATATAATTATTTTTTATTGCATGAATTCAGCAGACAGGCAGACGGCCCACCTGATGGAAAGCGGTTACCATTGCTTATGGACATTTGTACCACCAAAGGTGCTACCAATGCGGGGTCGCTCTTTAAAGAGAGACTGGAACCTGGCCGCTAATGCCGGAACACAACTCAAGGTTGTTATGGCGGGATACTTGAGACCAGGGGTGGTAATCATCCAGTCGGGCAAATACCCTACCTGGCTGTGGGTTGTTTGGTAGCCTCTTACGGCAGGCGCCCGGCCGCGGGAAATTGTATCCTTTCTCCGTTTCTGTACGGATAATAAGTAAATTACCTGTTAAAAGTATGGTTGAGCTTTATATCCGGCTTGAAGGACCAGAAACTGAGCTCATTATTTGGTGTAGTAGAATGTCTTAGGTGATTATGCTGTATTTTTGGATCATTTGAAATAAACTCTTATATAAATAAATAATAAAAATAAATAAATAAACTCTTCTGACACATTTTCAAAATTATGCTGGAAGAAAATGGCCTTATTGATATTATTTACACAGTAGCTTTATGTTCAAAGCTAATCATTCTGCAGTACTACCAGTTGTCTCAATATCTACCCCAAAGTATTGCAAAGCATCTGAAGGGATACAGGGTCACTTCGAGTTTGAATCCAATGTAGATGTTAAATTTAGATGCCCCCGTATGTCCACTTTATGGGACTCTAGAGCAGTCCTGTAGATTGGGTTTATTTAGACAAAGTTTTAGGGATCGCTAACACATCTATCAGTAGAGTATATGTAAATGTTGATATAGGAATACAACGATTAATGTCAAATATGAAATTGGTTTCATCCAGTACAAGGAAAAGAGCTTCAAGGGTTGACTGAATCTGGTGTACCAGTGAAGTCAACGCCATTCGAAAAATTACGCGACGCGTCTATTGAGAATCTATGCGTTGCATTGGAAGCGGCACTAACAGTAGACCCGTATTGCGTACCGGCATTGGTTGGATCAGTCAGCAACAGATTGTTCACTGCCGAGACGAGTGATAGGTAAGTTTTGTGAAGTACATATGAAACTATAAATGATTCTAGAATTCCCTCCAAAAAGTCATAAGTATACAGCACTAGGTTTTTCATGCCCTAATGGCATCAGTAATCCATTAAAGTCTCGTACCATTAGATTTAAAAGATATCAATCAACCTTAAAAGTATCACGACACTACTACTACAATACTGCTGCTACAAAAGATATTAAAATATGTCGAAAGTTTTAGGTTATGAAAACTGCTATTTATACAAACAGACTCCGAAAACGCTGAAGGGGTTTCAATGCAGTTTTTAAGGAATGAAACAAAATTTTCGTATGGAGTACATACGAAAACTTAAGATATTTTTTTTTTGTTTTGATTTAGATAACTTGCAGGGTTTTAGAGTTTTGAGGATATTAATTAATTATAAAGGCAAAATTCCGCGCGAACGAAATGTCGAGCACAGCTAATCTCGAATAACAATGTTTAATATAATTTAATTTTCTTGTAATATCTCCTTGGACACTGGCTTGTCTGGAAGAGATCGCTATAAACGATAAGGCCGCCCATTGTTCTAATTGAAATATGTTTATATTAAATATCTAGGTTTAAGTTATGGTGAACAATAAAGAGTTTTCATTCATTCACTCATTCGATGTTTATATCAGCAATTGTTCTATTTCTATACCGCCAATAGATTGTTTTAAATGTCCATTTACCTTATTAATTAGGCACTCGAACTAGTACTGCCCCCGCTACACTAGTGCACCAAACCATCTCGTGCCTAAATAGGTCACTTTCATCCTTCGTGTGTCAACAATCTACTATTTCAGATGGCACCATTGCCACACAAAGCGATATAGAAACATAAAATTGTTTTATATATTTTTCAGTGAATCCTCTCTTATAAGCACGAATATCGTGATCATGTTGGGTCACGTAGCGGTCGCCTTGAAGGACATTCCAAAAACAACGGACACTGTTCTTCAGTTCTTTCAACAGAGGCAAGTATTAAAATTACAAGGATATTACATTCAGAAACGAATGTATCAAGGAAGGGGGGGGGGGGGGGTCAAAAATCATGAAATTCGTGTGACGTGATTTGCGGATGGCCGCTAATGCAGTGCTTATCAAACTTTTTGAATATGTGACCCTTTACAAGTTGGAAAATTTTGCCGCCTCCTTGGTAGATAGACAAAAAGTTAGTAATTTAAAAGTCTATGTTTATGTTTTTTCAATGTTGATACCCATATTCATTATTACGGCCTTAAAAAGCTGCTGAGGTTAGAAAGTACCTAAGTACGAGGTATAAATTTAAATTGCCTTTTCCCTTTTGCCAGCGAATCCCGAGCAAGCCTCTGAGACCACCCTAGGGGTCGCGACCAACAGATTAGAAAACACTGCCCTAATGTATTTAACTTAATTAAATAGAGCTTAGAAAGTATCTAAGTATAAATTTAAATTGCCTTTTCCTTTTTGCCAGCGAATCCCGAGCAAGCCTCTGCGACCACCCTAGGGGTCGCGACCAATAGATTAGAAAACACTGTCCTAATGTATTTAACTTAATTAAATAGAGCTTAGAAAGTATCTAAGTATAAATTTAAATTGCCTTTTCCCTTTTGCCAGCGAATCCCAAGCAAGGCTCTGCGACCACATTTGGGGTCGCGACCAACAGATTGGAAAACACTGCCCTAATGTATTTAACTTAATTAAATAGAGCTTAGAAAGTACCTAAGTATAAATTTAAATTGCCTTTTACCTTTTGCCGGCGAACCCCCGAGCAAAGCTCTGCGACCACCCTAGGGGTCGGGACCCACAGGTTGAAAAACACTGTCCTAATGTATTTAACTTAATTAAATAGAGCTTAGAAAGTACCTAAGTATAAATTTAAATTGCCTTTTACCTTTTGCCGGCGAACCCCCGAGCAAAGCTCTGCGACCACCCTAGGGGTCGGGACCCACAGGTTGAAAAACACTGCCCTAATGTATTTAACCTAAATAAATTAATTTTCTTGTTTTGTACAAATTTATATTATTTAGATTGTGTCGAGCTCCATCCTCTTTGGACACGCTGATAGTGGACCAGCTGGGCTGCATGGCCTTGGCCAGCCCCGAGGGCCCGGCGCACGACGAGATCATGCGGATGTTCACGGTGATCACCGTGGAGGCGGCCAGTGCGGCCTACCATCACACCGATGATAGGAAACAGTATAGGTATGGATATCTAATTTAGCCGAGTCTGTTTTTTATTGTACTTTTAATCCGTGCAGGAACGGAGAAAGAATACAATTTCCTGCGGCCGGGCGGCCTGTCGTAAGAGGCGACAAAACAACCCACAGCTAGGTGGTAGGGCATTTGCCCGACTGGATACCACCTACTACCACCCCTCGTCTAAAGTATCTCACCATAACAACCTTGAGTTGTGTTCCGGAATTAGTGACCAGGTTCCAGTCTCCCTTAAGAGAGCAGCAGCGCATTTGTAGCACGTTCGGTGTTGCAAATGTCCATAGGCGATGGTAACCGCTTTCAATCAAGTGGGTCGTCTGCTTGTCTGCTGAACTGCATATTTTTTTAAAATAAAAAAACTTGTGATGTGCTCTTACACGAGCAACTAATATTACTCAATCCCGGAAAATTCCCATCAACTACGACGTCACGACTACATTAAGCAATTTCGGACGGTAGCAATAATAGTTCATTGAAATGTTTGTTACATGAGCTTTGCATTTTTTAGAGGACCCAATATATTTTTGGGACATGTGTGGGGGGTCAATAGGAGCTTAACCTCAAGTTTGTGGGGTCGCCACCGTTGTCCCCCGGCCGCCATCTTGGAAAAAGTAGTGAAAACACTTTTTTCGCGATATCTCGCAAACTATGCATCTTACAATTTTTTTTGTAAAATCATAATTTGTAGCAAATTGTTTTGCGTACAAATATGTTTATATAACTTTTTGCCCTAAATTCAAAATTAAAGAAGTTATAAGCAAAAGAGTGAGAACTTTTTTATTAAAAATTTCTTTTAGCTCTATAACTTTTTTTATACATTTTATAAAAAAATTACCTCAGACCAATATTGTAGATAATCTTTTGAGGAATTTTTCCCTATTTTTTTTTTTAATGTCATTCATTTAAAACGCTGTTACAGCGCTCCAAAGTTAACTGGGTTCATCAATGCTCAAGAGAATCCGGTCGAAACGAAATGTTTAACTTATTTTTGATTTTTTTTTCTTGTAAATATATTCTTACAAAAAATTTCTTAAATTCGTACAACTTTACTTATTCATTCCTTAAATTGTAACATTTTAATGGACTATATGTAGCAAACTGTTGCTTTGATGCGGTGGTAAACCGATTGGATATTCGGCAACTCACATGACGACGTTAAGGAATGTGTAATATATGGAGCAATATTCCCTAAACAATTGCCCCATTTTATTGCAATTGCTGTACTTAATTGGTTCATTACTGTTGCCGAGCAATTATTGCATGAAAAATTACCCATGTTGAGCATCTGGAGGCTGTTTTATAGCTGTATCCGAATTTGAAATGTTTTAACAATTGAAAAATACATGTTTCCATTATTGGGAATCGACTAACGGGTTTAGTTTATTGTCAAATAGTCTGAGAATTATTTTTGTGTGTAGGTGAGTAAGTTGTGATGTTATATTTTAACTAGTGGAATTGTGTATTAGTTATAGTATAACGGTCATCTATAAGTGAGACATGGTTAATCAAAACGCAAGAAAATACTTGTGCTATTCACGGGGATTATAAAACCCTATAGGGTTTTTTGGACTTTTGTTTATGAGATGATTGTCAAATCTAGGATTATATATTTGACAGCTTTAAGTAGGGATGAGTTAGCATATGAACATATTCTATTATCGATTATTATTCTCATAGAACTTAGCATCGATAATGGCATGGTTATGCTGCATGGTCAGTGTATAATACAAAACATTAATTTTAATATTTACAAAAATAATATAGTTGCCCGAGTTTTAATTTTTTATGTTAAATTTCTTTAATTTTAAAACCTATATACTAAATTCTATGGTGATGTGTGGTTCCGTTATGCGTGGTACTTTATTAAGCGTGTTGTACCTATTAATGACGTATATCATTATCTGTAGTAATTTTTACTGGACAAAATAGGAATCTACATGGGCATGAGCTGCCAATACTATCAACTATCTTAAATTTCAAAAACAATTCGGTAGTTGACAGTATGAAAAATATAGGCTGATTTTAAATATATATCGTAGGTTACGATCTAAATATGACAAAAATAAATTGTTTTAACTAAAATATTAAATATTAATTGATATTTTTGAAAAATAAAATTGTTATATTGCAGCCATTAGCCACGTGACAATGAACGCCGATCAGAGCGCGTGACGTCGTAGTGTGCAAAACACAAGAAGTTATCAATTACTTCTCAGATAACATTTCAATGAAACAGATGTTTGTTTTGCACACTGTGACGTCATGCAAGACGCCATGACAGCTTGACGCGTTTTTGTGACAAAATGTCAAAATATTTATAAAATTGCTAAATTAAATATGTTAATGTTGTTTTTTTGCTGAAATATTAATATTTTAGCTAATATATACCATAAGACTCAAAATAAACCTGTTTCTCAAAAATTGTCAACTACCGAATTGTACCAAAGGTTATTGTCATTCTTTTCCATGTCAATATCCTTTCACAGACACGTGTCTGGCGCGGTGTTGAACGCCCTCGCGAACATAGCGGCGAACGTTCGCGGTACGTCGGCTCGTCTCGAACTGCTAACGAGGTTGCTCGAACTGTTCGTGCAGTTGGGTCTGGGTGGGGAGAGAGCCACTGACAGGTCGCCGGCGCCTGTGTTAAAGGCTTCCGGAAGCGCCGGAAATCTGGGTGTTCTTATACCTGTTATTGCTGTGAGTATTAATCGAAATGTAAATATGTTTCACTATAACGCGACGTCGAGTGTTCGTGTTACTTGTAAATGTTGTTCGGCACGCGACGTCGCGTGGCACATAGTAGTCATCTCGAAATGTCTGGTTCTTGTACTATAATGGTCTCCACATTCGATTACTTTTTTATAATAATACAATCCTGAAAATGCTTTGAATTAAATTAAAAGTATATACACTATGTGCAGTGGATATTGGGTGAAATCATTTTTTTTATAATTTATGAAAAAAGGGGGTTTTCAGTTTTGAAAGCTGGCAATTGCTTCATTATTACTGTTATATGTCGTACATGAGAATATTAATAAACAATTCATAAATAAATCAAGAAAAGCCAAAAATTCATGCAGATTTTATATTTTGGCGTTTTATTAGAGGTTTTTAGAGTTAACTAAACTATCTTTATACTATGGTCTATTTTATATTTAAGGTAATATAATATATACATATACGTTTAATTAAGTTAATCACATAACGAATCTATTTTCAGGTCCTAGTAAAAAGATTACCACCGATAAAAAACCCGAAGCCAAGGTTACATAAACTGTTCAAAGACTTTTGGCTCTATTGCGTTGTGATGGGATTCACAGCTGCTGAATCAGGTATTACTATAACACATTTTTTATTTTTTTCGTTTTTATCTGTATACCTTTAAATTATTCCCACAAAATAAATTTAGCTAATATAAAATGAACCACCTCTTTTGTATTCTGGATATATTTGGTAGATTATAATAATCTAAAGTAATAAAATAAATAATCTAAAAAAAAACTAAATATATAGGTATGTCTATACTAGACAAGTAACATTTTTATCGACACAAAATTTTATCTTTCAAATCTATATATAATATTATAAAACTTTCGTTTTGAATATGAATCATCCATTATTATGTTGCTATTTTGTTGTCATAAATACCCATACAAATAATCTTAACTACATACTATATAAAATGTATTAAATTCAAGTGTGCAATAACTTTGGCCAGATTTGTACTATTTTATAGCTTATATTGAACTTTCAGTCGCGTTGTCTATCAAATATATCCACATATTAAAATATGTATAAAAATTGAATTTCATCTCAAATTATATGCACCAACCCTATATCTCTGAATTTCTCCAAAATTTATTCTTATGTAAATAATCGAAACATGCCTATGTATTGATTAGACGTATTTTAAATATCTTATTGTCTGTCCTCTTCTATGGCGACGCCTTTAGCCATGCGAAAGCGTGAGTAAACATGCTTTTAGACCAGTTTGTTGATTAGATTGATGTGGTTTGGTTTTTACGATACATTATCGTACGTTTATAACTACACTGACCTAAGATCGTAAATTAGCTATTTTGAGATATGCAGCGGGGCTTGTTTTCAGTGTATTATACTACTACCAAAAGTAGAGATTTTTTTATTATATACAACGTCACGTAGAAATGTATTGATAGACACTTTTTAGCATATTGTTACGAGTTATAGGACTGGATTTAAAATGCTGTTGGAATAACTATAGAATTTATTAGAACTATACAAACACGTATCACACGGGTGCAAATATAATTACGCGCGCAAAGTCCGTCACTAAATAGTTCATCGGATGTATACAAATCTCGCCTTGATCGTGGTTCTGGCTCGACTGCCGCACCCCACCGTTGCGGCATTGCTTTATACTGTCAAATACAATATGTCCCGACACAATACTCGACCGCTTGGAGAACTTCTTAGAACCAGCTTGTAATCTAAATACGAGACACCTGGCGGAGTCTCACCTGGAGGAGTGATCACAATACAACAATAGGCCCTAAGAGGTTATAAAACACAATGGGCTATTTCTAATTACAAATTTTAAAACAAAGTAAGCAAAAGAAGTCCAAATGCCGAAAGGTGTGAATTTGTCTTTGTCGGTCATAACAATATAAAGAAAATACATTTACCTCCATGTAGTAAGTTATGAGGTTACAAACCTGATGTGCCAACTGGCTTGTTAACTTGTGGTTTAAGATTGTAGCAGCGGAAGGTAGAGATTAAATGACACTTCAGGTGACAGAGAGTAGTATTCACTGTCGAGTGCTGGTGTGAACTGAAGTGAACTTATTTATTTTGGAAACGGTAGCCTTAATTACAAATATTAACAAGTCGTACAGCTAGAACGATATATAGTACAATGTATGAGCGGGACGGGTGATGTGCGAGCGAGATAGAACAACTATTAATATGTGCGCTCTTGCGTTGCGCTAGCCAGTAGTGCGTTGTCCGCTGCGATGATAAGATGTATGCAGCACCTATAACATGAAAAATGTGTGTATGATGATATCAAAGTATTTTAACTTTTATTTGTCTGTGTGGAAATTCCAAATTTACTATAAATTCAGTGACCAATTATTTAAACAAACAAAACTGAAAATGATTTCTATGTGTATGTTTTTGAGATATCAATGTATAGTAAATATTTTTATTTTATTGTAACTTGTCGTTAAGTAATAATGTTTCTTTCCTTTATCTCACCAACCGTTGATTGCATGATGAAGTTGGTGAATGTCAAGTACTTAATTAGGTATGAGCCCAAAAAAAAATTGAATAAAAATAGGCCATAACTCAAAAATAGGTAATTACTCAACAGTTGTTATTCAAATAATTTTTAAGTTCAAACTGGGAGCGGACCTGTATACCTTCCACACTTGTCCAGATTCGATTTTCACAGAATGGTTATATTGATATACAGATTTGATTTTATTAAAAAAAGTTCTTCATTATTATAATAATAGTCCATAAACGTCCCACTGCTGAGCTCGGGCCTGCCAACATTAGGAATAGATAGTATACCCACCACGCTTGTCCAAGTCGGCCTGACAGTTCGACACATCGGTTATCTCGATGTCCTGCAGGTTTCGTCACCATGTTTTACTGTTAGTACGTCATTGTTGTAACAATATTTAATTAAGACAGAGCACTGCCTGCCTAAAAACTGTATGGTTCCCGAAATACGATAGGAATTCATTAGATTGAACTGTGGAAGTTTTAGCCATAATACTTCTATGACTTACTATGTGCGAGTGAGATTATATGAGTAAGTATTGTTCCGAGTGAATCTCGAAGATTGGTAACGAGCTCAATTACACAATGTTCCGATGCATGTTCCAAATTTATGAGCTAAGATTACTTTGATAACAATGTAGTATAATTATGTTTTAAAATTTTGAAGAGTAGTCTAGTGATAAACGTACGATATCTATATACACATTCAATTGTTATGTCATGGTGCTATATCAAAATGTATCAATAATCAAAAAATCAATAAAAAAAACATTACACACATTACCATCTATTTGACACACACGCATATTCTTTTGTTGATTGTTAAAGTCAAATTAACAGTGTAGCCTTGGCAAAATCTATGAGTATAGAAGTATATAGTCTTTGACGTCAGAACTTTAGTAAAGTTCAGTTATAATTTAAATCAATTGTGGTGCCAATCTCTACCAAATTTTACGAGAGTGTGTATTTTTCACATCACGAGACAGACTTCACTTATGTCTGCGGTATAAGACGTTATCTAACATCTGAGTAGATCAAAATTATTTATCTCTAGCATTAATATCTACTAATATCTTATAGCAGCTTCAGATATATAAAATACTATCAAAGTAATAAAACTACGTTTTAACGGTTTTAAGCGCGGTAATTTATTTGATTTTGGTTTCTCCGACGTTATGAAAAATACTATCAAAGTGATTTTTTTTATCGCCCCACTCCACCATGAGTTAAGATGGAGTTTTTTTTCTTTATTTCTAAAACACAACACAGGGAAAGAGGTTTCCTTTCACTTTTATATTTTATTTATCTTTATTTTCTTTGAAAAATATACTTATCTACTATTACTTTATTACTCATTCTAATTTTACACTTATTCTTACTTTAATACGGTTTCTTACTTTTTTGTTTTTATTAAGTAATAGCTTATTATCTAGACATTTTATTTTTATTTATATATGCATTTTTGTTTTTATCTATGTATTTAAACTTTTCACTACTAACTAATGTTTGGTTACATTTACTTGAATACAGTATCCTAAACGGTTAAACCAAAGTGATTACGAGTAATGGCGAAAATTGATACAGTGCCATGCATAATAATCATATAGGCCACGCTATCAACAATGCCCTCTTAAGATTAGCTATAAAGGGCTGTGTAATAAACGATTTTCCACGAAAAAGCGTTTATCGCGCAACCATGGTTTGCTAACTAAGAGCAGTCAGTTTAGCGCGGACTATAACAAAGCCGCATACCGAGTGAGTAGAGGAAAAGAGTTTGTAGTTTGTGTATTTTGGATTTGTTTACTCATTTTGAAACAGAGTTTGCTTTTAAGATAGTATTGCATTAGACATTTTTTTATTCATAGATACTTAGCTTCGAGTGAATTTTTTGAGTGATGTTGATTTTGAATTGGTGATTTTTTTATTTATGTAAATACATCCCATTTGTGTATATAGAGGTTGAAATCATTAATTACATATGCATAACAATAAGTGTTCAAAACTTCCTTACCTGTCATTAAACTCTTAATATATATAGGTCGTCTGTTTGTCCGCGGTAAATAATATTATGTGACCAACCATCTCAAAAACGAGTGTTCATTTCTTATTTTTTGATAGTCGCTACCTATGTATTGAAATTTATAAAGAATATATGCAGTCTCCAAGGAGAAGATCGGCGTTGATCGTAATAGCACAATACGTACACGCACGTAAAATCATTTGCATACAGATACTAATAATTAATAAATAATAATAAAAAATTGTAAATTCTTGTTGAGATTTTTGATTTGATTTATCCTAAAAGAAATGTTTTTCTCTCACAATTTCTTTCCTAAAGCGCCCATCAAATTATCATAAGTAGTAGTTTTTCGTGCCAATAATTATAGTCCCAAGTTGTGTTATATATAAAACTCGTGGCCATACTTTAATAAATTAGAAAAATGTTGTAATAATGAATATAATTAAGAATAAATTGTCAGTATCTAACGTTAACGCCCCATTACCGGACTCTGAGTGCGGTAGTAGTTTTGCCAAAGACTGTGTCAGTTTATGAATTAAGACTGTATACAATTTTCTTCAGGGCTATGGCCGCAGGAATGGTACGCGGGTGTGAAAGAGATAGCTGTCAAATCCCCCTTTCTTGTGTCGCAAACTTCACTACGGTCCGAAATGCGCGAACTTCAGTACACGTCGGCGGTCAGAAACGATTCAGTGTCGATGAACGAACTGCAAGAGTTAAAGACGCAGATACTGAACTTGCTTGACCATCAACCAGATGTTACTGTTATTGTTAATAAACTGACATTCGCTCCTTGTATGTATATATTGAGCGTTTATTGGTTGGAGACTTTGAGGTGAGTTGATATTTCTTGGGTCCAATTCTGCTATTGTTATCTTGTCAAAATCGCCGGACTATGTCGTTTCAATCGTAGTTTTGCCGGTTTTCGGTATTCTATGAACTCCAACAGCGTGCCCGAGGCACACCACTCTATATTTTTATAAATACAAAACTCCATAGAAAACTCGTGAAATATTTTTATTAATTTTTGGTAGCATTTCAATATTGATTTCAGCTAACGCCATTCCACGCTGATGGTAATACAAATTATTTTCTACTATTATTCCGCAGCGACGATATCGAGAAGATTTTTGGATTTAGTAGAATACGATTTTTTGACATTTATAATGGAATCGTACTTGAAATATATTCGCAACACCAAGATATTGGAATAGCGGAATTGGGCCCCTGATCTATAGGCACTCTGTATAGAGTATTGCTGATATAAGATTGATCAACCAAATTGAATCGATTTGGTTGCAAAGCACAGAACTCAAAGGACACGACGGTATTCAATGTCATTGAATGATTCAATATTTATATGGATCACTTTGGTTGATTCATCCAAATTGAATGACTAAATGAAACATCTAACATCGACTTGAGATAAAATTAATAAGTGAAATGTATGATTGAATAGAATTAATTTAATAACGTAAATGTGTACATATTTTAAAATTCCCAGTCCACGCTTGATTTGAAACTCGCGGGATTCCCGGGACTCAAAAGACCACAGTATTTGAAAAAGAATTTAAGCTATCGTTTTACTGAAAACTGTCGGAATAGGCTAATTTTTACGCACCCGAAAAAATACAAGTCCCTCTCAGGAAAATTCCCGTGGGAATCCCGGGATAAATATGACACTTTTTATTACATCAAATTTGCTATCGTTCAGTTAAAAAATCTACTTCTTGTTTTGATATGATACAATTTGAGATTGGTTTTAGATATGGCACGTGATGACGGGGCTATGTACGAAGTAATAATAATAACTGTAACATACTTCTGTATAAAATTTATTAGAAAAAACTTGAGATATAAATAGAATAAGAAACATAAAGAAAAAACAATATTTAGCTGGACGTGTTGCTGGGGAGTTTGTTGCCGCTTCTTCTCTTTAACAGCAATAACACGTTGTGAAGCGGTGTACATAGGATAGGAAGTATAAATAAATTTTAACTTATATGTATGACCTTCAAAAATTGTTCTCCAGTGGAACTTATTATGAATAAAAACTTTTGAATTTGAAATTTGAATAAAAATTTTGTGAACTGTTTTTTTTCATGTTCTTATTAATAATTACATGTGCCCTTCATTCTCTCGTGTATTCAGTTGTTAAGTGTCATTGTGCTTTTAGAGTGTGTAATTCACCGGAACCAAGCTTACAACCAATAATAGAGTATCTGAGCGACACAGCGTTGCAGAAAGACAAAGCTGGAATGTGGCAGTGTGTTGCCAGGTAAGTCTTAGTTTCATTGTCCAAATTCGGGGCCAACCACAAATTACGTTGCACGAATTTCATGATTTTTTTGACCTCTCCCCGTCCTTGTCGCAGCTGGTCACGTTCGTGAGACTCCTGCCTCTCGTCTGTGACATCGGATATTTTGCAATTTTACATCAAGAAATTTTATTTTAATTTCAATTATATACATTTCTGATAATTTAAACACTTATATTCATACAGATAAGAGTTCGAAATATTTTGAAAATTGTCTTTAGTTGTTCTAATACTATTATATTATTATAATCGGCAGACAAACACACATATTGTATATCCTCAAATTAAGCAAGTTACGCTTGTGTTATGGGTAATATACAACGGACTACTTTGGGGCCGATCGGACCACAGAAAATAATGGAGAAAATACGTTTCCGAAATTTACTATACCAGGAATCAAACCCGGAGCCTCTGCGTTGCAGTGAGGTAGGCCGGCAAAGGCTTAGCCCGCTCAACCACAAAGGCCGTCAATAATATATGTTTGTCGTAATATATGTTTCTAATTTTCTGAGTACTAATTATGTTTATATTAATAGTATGCATGTAATATATTATTATTTACACTATATATATATATATATATATATATATATATATATATATATATATATATATATATATACACACATATATATAAATAACGGTGCAACATCCGTCCGTCCTAGGGTACAGTTGAAAACCAGCGTCGGGCATCTGTTGCCTGGCACATGCTGAACTGCATCTAATTGGTACCATCGCGAGACTTTTTAGTATATATCACCGTACAATTAATTGTCATATGTCTGTCTTGTTGTGTGATGACCAAATAAACGTTTTTTCTTTCTTCGAATTCCCCTCTCACCCCTTGTCACAGAACGTCACACTTCATCGATCCCTCCTTAACGTAATTTATGGATGGCCCCTGCTCTGTTCTGTTTTTCAATTTTTGCTCATTACGATAGTGTTAAATTTTGTATTCAACTAATCCGCAATATCTTTTTAATATCGCGGCAGAATAAAAATAGAAAAAAATTGGTATTACCATTGGCAGAATGGTGTTAGCCGATAAAAAATCCGAAAATCTAGCAAAAAATGTATATATAATATTTTCTTAAGTTTTCGCGACTTGTATACGTAATAAAACTACGTTATAACGGTTTTAAGCGCGGTAATTTATTTGATTTTTTAATTCCGATGTTTCGGCCACCTTTCAGTGGCCGTGTACCGCAAACTTGTTGGCGGTAGGCTAAAAAAACGTTAACAATACTCGTTAACAATTGACATCTTTGTCTTCCGTGATCACGGCCTCTGAAAAGCGGCCGAAACGTCGGAATAACAAAAATCAAATAAATTACCACGCTTAAAACCGATAAAACTTAGTTTTATTAAAAAAAAAAATATTTAGCGATTTTAGCTTAGTAATAGTTATAAAAATAGAGTGGCTTACCACGGAAATGCCATTGGAGTTACCAAAATACGGAAATCAAACAAAACTACGATTGTGAGTAAAGTAGCCGGCGATTTTGACGAGATACTAATAGCAGAATTGCGCCCCTGGTCGGCTGATGTAATTTCACTATACAGTTGTGTAAAAAATTCAAGGTTAGTTGGGTTTTGTAAAAATCAAAAAGAAAGAGTTTTACTTGTTTTATACATATTCATATGTGTTATTACATAACTAGCTGACTAGGCGAACTTCGCACCGCCTCAGAACCAATCAATCTTATAATAACTTGAATTACGATGCATAAAATAGGTAAAAACATTGTGTATCATTTCACTAGGTTCTTCAGTTAATGTAATCATAAATAGGTAAACAATAACAACGCGGCGGTTGACAAGTGACTGACGGCACTGACGCTAACGGACGAATTCAAAAAAGAGCAATATACAGGATGGGCCAAGAATTAGTTAACATTTTAAAAAATCGTATAAAAAAAACCATTTGACATATTTTAAAAATTGTTTATTTACAAGAAAGCTTGTTACTTGGAATTTATATTTTAAAAATAATATCATCTAAATGGCCACCATTTCGACTTTTGCACTCTTCTTAGCGAGTACCAAAATTTTCGAATACTCGACGGCAAAGAGACAGCGAGTTTGCCGACATTTCTTCGCTGATTTTTTCTTTTAGTTGACATAGTGTATTTGGTTTATAGATGTAGACACGACTCTTTAAATACCCCCATAAAAAGAAGTCTGCTGGGGACAGATCTGGGCTCCTGGGTAGTCATGGGATGTCGCTTCGTCTGGAAATCAGCTTTTCCAGAAACATTTCTTTTACCACCGGCAGGGACTCGTTGGATATGTGACAAGTGGCTCCATCTTGTTAAAACGGTTGTGGCTAGCAAATTCCAGTAGCATCGGTGCCAAGAACTCCCGTAACATTTTCACATACTCAGCAGAATTAACAGTAGGCGAACGGCCGCGAGAATTTGGAAAAAGTAGGGTCCAATGATCCCTTTTGCTGAACGTTCCCTTCGCTCCGAGACGTCCGCGGGCAGCCGGTTTGCTTCACATTTAGTGTAGATCCCGTCTCTTCTAACTCCTTCACCCATTTCTTTATTAAAGGAGTACTCGGACACTGACTTAAGTCGTGTAAATCGTATTCAACGCAAAAAAGGCGTCTCACAGCAATGAGCGAATTGTTGTTTAAATAAAATTGTTTCACACAATAAGCGCGCTGAGGCCCCGTGAAGCGATCTATTGCGACTAAATTTCCGAGAAACGAGCTAGTGGCAAGACCCCTCTCCGCGCCCCGCACGGCTTGTGTTTGCGCGGGGTGTTACATTCAAATGTTAACGAATTCTTGGCCCAGCCTGTATTTATGAGCAGCAGTAAAAGCAAGACAATAACTATCTCCTTCATACTCATAAGGTTGACTGCACGTGAGAGAGACGGATAGACTTTGCACGATGCGAATGCAGTGCAACGTCAAACTGCACTGTTTTTTTATTGCTCAAGCACAGCAGACAGGCTGACGGCTTAACTGTGATGGGAAGTAGTTGGCGTCGCATATGTACATTAGCAATACTAAAGGTGTTGCCAATGCGCTGCCACTGCTGCCAGTCATGAAGGAGTAACTGGAACCTGGCCACTAATGCTGGAACACAACTCAAAGTTGTTATGGCAGCATACTCTAGACCAGGGGTGGTAGCCATCCAGTCGGGCTAATGCCCTACCACCTGGCTATGGGTTGTTTTGTCGCCTCTTACGACAGGCCGCCCAGCCGCAGAAATTAGTATTATTTCTCCGTTCATGCACGGAGAGAGTTAGTTAACCGATGTACAATGCCTTCAATTAAGTCTTATTTTTAAATCTAACAGTGTGGGTGATAAAGTGTTCCAAAAGTTCTTGGACGTCATGTCAGAGAAAGTGAAAGACGAGTCACGTGAGCGCGAGCTCGAAGGGCACGCGCAGTTCTTGCTGGTGAACTTCAACCACATCCACAAACAGATAAGGCGGGTGGCTGACAAATGGCTCGCAAGTCTCGTGGACAGGTTCCCGCACTTACTGTGGAATTGTCGGGTGAGGATTTTGTTCATAATAATACTTGGCATTTCTAAAGACACTCATTCAAAATAATAAAATTTTACTGCCCTCACAACCTGCCCTCAATGTCGAGAATACGAACTATTTTCGGGTAAACTCGCTTTGTTTAAGGTTCACTGACAATTACTACAGATAACACAGGACATTGCCAGAAGGCAAAAAAATGGGGGCTGACTTTGAAATTTCGCATCCTGAACTCCCCATTTCCGGCTACCGAGCATGCGTAGTTTCTTTTTAAACAGGGGTACCCTAGGGGAGGGAGATTAGAACAAATTTCATAATGTCTCCTTAATAGGGCAGAATTAAGGGACTGGAGAGTAACCGCCGCCATTTCCGGCTGCAGTAAAAAAAGTGATTTCTGGGTAGTCAAAAAAAAATAATCACGAAGGCGGGAGTAGATCGCAGCGAAGCTCCCGCATTAGCCTTCTGTGACCTGTAAGGGCAGAATTCGGATGTCCCTTAAAAATGGATCTCTCACTTTAGTCTACCCAGAAAGTAGCCAAAACCCATCTGTTTTATTATTAAAAAATCCAACTACCTTTGGCAGCCGGAAATGGTAGAGTGTGACAATCCTTAATTCTACTTTAAGAAGGCGAGACACTATGAAATTTTGACTATATGATACAAATTTTAAGAAAAAGGGCAGCCCTATTATTTTAATATTTATTTGGCCAGCCTGTACCTTAGCATCTGATCGCAGGAGTCAGTATTCTTTCTTCGTTCCTGCACAGAGAAAATTATGAGTGAGGTAGATTGTAGTTGAAACAATATGGAAAATTACAGTTTTCTTTTGTCTTAAACAGGTTCTGTGGTCAATGCTCGACATCCTTCAAGTTCTAAGTTTCAGCTTAGAACTGGATGCTAATCAAGAGACTCCATTACTTAAAGTCCCGGGCACAGATTTCACTCTGCAACTTCAAGATACTTTGGAAGGTCGTGAAGTGAGTAAAATTCGATTAAGTTTACATGTGTTTTCAATTCCATTTTGGCGACGTTCGGGAGTTTATACGTAATATTATTACCTGTTTCAGTGCATAGTAAAAGATTTCGCGGATCGGTGCCACGGAATAGTGCAGGAGGCGATGAAGTGGGCACCGCAGTCAACTAGGTCACATCTACAGGAATATCTGAATCAGGTATGCTCAGATTTTTGATTATAATGTCAGTATGGTTTCAAGTTTATGAAAACTTACCTCTTTATTTATAATAGCAATAAGAGATATATAGGCTCTTAAATATGTTTTTGCAATCTCAATCAGTACACCATTACATTCTAAAGAGTATCATAATTCGTTCAATTACCAAGTGTCAATAGTGAATAAAAATCTAAATGTGTGCTGGGACACATAGTACAAGTAAAACTTCTACGGACTAGAGGAAAAACTTATCACAATGGACAAGTGGAGAAACGAATGGCAACAGACAAATGGCAAAACGAAACAAAATTTTAACTTGAAGTTTTATATAGGTAAGGTTTACTGCAAATTATGATTTGATTAGGTTAAAAGGAAAATAATTAATTCGATCCGGAACCAAAAATAATATCCAGTCTACTCTAAAATTATGCCGCCTTTCACCGCCGTCTTAGGAGTGGAGCAGCATTCCAAATGAATTAAAGCCATTAATACTACTCACAGCAATGAACAAAGAACTAAGATTTGATTTTTGATTAAAATCCGTTAACAACACAATAAACAAATAATCTTTTTTTTAAAAAGTTTTTTGAAATACAAGTTTTTGAGATCCTGGATATCATGTAGCAGCAGAGTGCTAGTCAAGACAAGTAAAATCAAAAGGTAGAAATCTTCAGAATTTTTTCTTGACGTATCATATGCGAATACGTCTCAATGAAATACAATGATTTTATCAGATTCTGATATAGATTTAATGCCTGATTACTGTATATGAGTAGCTGTTTAAATGACTAATCAGTTTTTAATTACTTCCCTTATATTCGAAATAAAAAGCAGAGTGATATTCTCGGATGAAAGCTTATTTAGACACTCGTAACTATTAGCGCCCTCGCGACGTTCCATAATACACACATAAGTTTACCTTCGTAATGGCGTGTTACAATGTATTTTTACATGATTTCCATATTATTTAGGTTCCAAATTCAACCCTTTGGCACCATTGCGGTTTGGCCCTAGCCACTGGTGCGTTGTTGGGGGCTGCAGGGTTGAACCGTATGTCAGCGCCGTTGTCTCGGGCTGCGTTGGAAAAGAGGCCACCGTGCGTGACACATGACTCTGCAGCTCTGCTGGCTGTTATATCGCAAAGGAGTCGGTATGCAGGCGAGGTAACATGTACCTTAAATTAATTTACTTTTTAGGGGCACCTTGAACTACCTATGGGTATCACATGGCGTTTTATCGAGACTGGGGGGAACGTTGGTAGGCTTACACAATGATATCAGACAAGCCGACCGCTGTAGACCCATATACCCTTTGGTAATCTCTTTGGGAGCTGAGGAGATTTTGCATTTCCCTAACGGTACCGAAAAGTGATTTTTGGAGTTCTCGAGCCCGGGTGCAGCACGATTGAAGGTGACAGGGGTTATTCATTTTAGTATTTTATAGATCGATCCGAGTCCGACTCGCACACGGCGAACTATTTTCACGGTAAATGTATCCCTAAATCGGCTCAGAGACGTTTTTCGCATTAGTAGTAGTGTGTTTACACACAGCGACTAAACCCGGAATAAACTAGTTCGCGCTAGCCCCCACCTGCCTTACACACTTGTATCAGTCGTATATGAGTAGCGTATACTACTTCGTAACGTCACCTGTCGGCAAACATATTTCTTTGCCTAATTCCACGCGCACACGCCACTCGCCCTCGTTGTGGTGAATCGGTTGGCTCCCACAAACGAACGCGAATGTTAAGTACAATCAAACTACCACACACTTTGGCTACGTTCCTCTTGTAGCTCAAAATGACCGCGCTCACGACCGATTATTTCCGTTCCACCGTTCGTTTATGTTTTATTTGGCACCGAATTCAAGATGTTTTAGAAGAAAGAAAGAGGTCGGTTATAGAGTACATAAATAGAGAAAAAAATACTATATATATAATTTTTAAACGCATTAAGACAATTTCGAATAATTTATTTTATTCGTAAAACATACAGCTTACAACAGATACATACGATTTAAAAAACTAACCAATTATTCCGAGATTTATCTGCCTTTTAAATATCTCATATATTATGCGTCTTCCCTCGTCACGCACGTACTCAGGCGGTGACTATAGTAGAATTATTTTCTCCGTGCAGTTTGGGTCATAAATCAAACTCGGCCTGAGCCCGGCTAGGGCTGTGAGCATGTTGCACGGGCGCAACGCCATTAACGATAAAACTCGTTCTTATCAAAGAAAGATTATCATTCTTATAAAAATCATTATTATCTTTTTTGTTGTTAATTTTAAACTTAGACATAAGTATTTATATTTATTTTTAATATAACTTGTTACATTCTAAACGTTTGTACTTATAGTTTTTTAACACATAGATACCTAATTAATAATTTATTTTCAATCATTATGATTCTTATTTTAATAAATACGTTGTTTTATCTATTTTTTTCTTTCATTTATATCACTAACCCACAATATGACAAAACTAAATACACTATCGATAACGATTGTCGACAACAATAATGCGTATCACTATGCCCGCCCATAAGGCCCGTGAGTGGAAGAGAGAGCGAAATACTCGCTTCACCGCTCCGATTATTTATGACTCAAACTGCACGGAGAAAATAATTCTACTATAGCAAGCGTGTATATGTGTATATGCATAACGTGTACCAAGCTTTTCGTACTGCATATATAGATAGCCGGTGCAGTATTTGCTGAAGGAGGTGGCGAGGCTGCGTTGTGGCGCGTGGGATGTCGCCTCCACGCGGCGCTGAGGGAGGCGTGCGCCAGCGGCAGCGAGACCGCGCACCGCGCGTCGCTGTGGCGCGCCACGGCGTTGCTCGTCCACGCGCGACACCACTCACCTTACACGCAAGCGCAGAACGCGCCCACTGCCAGGGCGCTGCTGCACTCTGTCGGTGAGTTTGTGCTCTCTAGTAGTTTTAATAGGATAATAGGTAACTAACACTTTATTGTACAATATTTTCTAGTCAGTACGACAGGCGGCCGTATCGCTTAATACGGTAGTTGAAAATTTTTGAGAAACAGGTTTATTTTGAGCCTTATGGTCTATTTTAGCCAAAATATTAATATTTCAGCAAAAAAACAACATTAACATATTTAATTTAGCAATTATATAAATATTTTAACATTTCGTCACAAAAACGCTTCAAGCTGTCATGGCGTCTCGCATGACGTCACAGGGTGCAAAACAAACATCTGTTTCGTTGAAGTGTTATCTGAGAAGTCATTGATAACTTGTTGTGTTTTGCACACTATGACGCGCTCTGATCGGCCTTCATTGTCACGTGGCTAATGGCTGCAATATAACAATTTTATTTCTCAAAAATATCAATTAATATTTAATATTTTAGTTAAAACAATTTTTTTTTCATATTTAGAACGTAATCTACGATATATATTA
The DNA here is from genome assembly GCA_949752895.1 of Dendrolimus pini. Taxonomy (NCBI): domain Eukaryota; kingdom Metazoa; phylum Arthropoda; class Insecta; order Lepidoptera; family Lasiocampidae; genus Dendrolimus; species Dendrolimus pini. The sequence goes on from OX457143.1 coordinate 5,579,290, forward strand.
AAATCAGTCTATATTTTTCATAAGTTGTCAACTACCGAATTCGCTCTCTACCTGGCAACATAAAGTAAAGGAATTTCTTAACTAATCTATCAATGTAGGCGGTGCGGGAAAAGGAGGCAATAGATACATAAGTACTGAAACTAATTTAAAAATTAAATATCATAGCAAAATATGACGTCATATCTTTAAGCTTTAAAATAGCGGATTAATCATTTTTGAAACCTTAATCAAAATTATTTGTATCGTGGTAATATAAAAGTAAAGTGATAACAAGATATTTCAACGCTCAAACTTTTATATGAACATTGTTTTAGTCTTTTCTAAAGATTTGCCCTCGGCTTGGACGCGGGTCAAACTCTAGTATGTGTCTGTAACTCTTGTTTATTTTACCAGCAAAATATTGTTTTTTGTACTTACATAAATACCTAATAAGGTCATTTATATATATAAACCTAGAGTGAAAATGTAACTGATGGTGAAACCGCTTAAAAATCCGTTGCATGGTTTAGAAAAAGTTAGCGGATGTACAGACAGCCAGTTGCGGAAACCGACCTTGTTTCATACTATGTAATAATAAAGATGATAGAATGTATCACTTACTGTTTGATCTTCCAGCATGGTCCCAAGTGGAAATCTTCACTGAGGACGCAGTCACCACAGCAGTGGAATGTTGGCAATGGCTGACCACCGCCAGACCGGACCTCGAACTGAGATTACTGCAGGAAATATTCGCAGCGTGGCAATGTACTGTTGATAGGAAGATGGGACTGTTCTCTAAGCAAACCGATGAAATTAGCCCTTTGGCGGCTTATGAAGGTATGTTTCTTGTCAAGGTGCCTATACTGACAGGAAAAATGAAATATCCCGAAATGATATTTGTTGGCAACACCAACCTAAAATATTGAAACTAGTAACACTGTCGGTGCTATTTCTTGCTCTTCCGCTTTTGTTAATTTTTTTAAATTATTTCTAACATTTTAAATTTTGACTCTAAAATTGAAAGAGTGAAAAAATAAGGTGAATTTTACTTTTAAAATTTTCTATATTATTTAGTTTGGATAACATTTTTTTAGTATTGCTAAGTTGGCAAACAGGCAGACAGTCCACCTAATGGAAAGTTGTTACCGACCCCTATAGACCTTTGCACCATCAGGGGCGAAGCCAACGCGTTGCTAACCCCTTCGGATGAGATAGGAGGTGGACCGTCGAATGTCTCTGGTTCCCGAGGTCCTGACATACGTCGATGAGATGGAACATAGGTCCGAGCATGCCATCGGGAGTCCAATACTCCTACTACTATCCCCGAGCAGGGGTCCATGACGGATTACAGTCCAAAAAAACCGCTAGCCAAAATTAATATTGAACAGCTAACAAAAATTTAAGCATTTATTTCGCGAGTTTTCGCTTATAAATATTCATAATGCTTGGCTTGCTACGGGCTCGCCATTAAAACTTAACAGAATACCGAATTTAGGCAAACCTATGTTTGAGACGATAGTGTCCGGAGATTTTGACGAGATTGTAATAGGTGAATTAGGTCTCTGATAGGAGGAATTGTATAGCGGGAGAAAGAAGTAGGTTTGGAAAAATAAAACTAACATAAGTAGTTAATGTATGTTTAGTATTTCTATACCAAACATTCGTCGATTCTAAAAATAAAACCTTGCGGTATGTATAAACAAAACACCGTTGGGTTATTGAAATGAAACTTCTATATAGACGGGGTCTTACGATTTTTCGCTCACGAAAAAGCGTCACGGCCGCGTGTTCTAATACTTACATTCTTTTTTTATTTGATCAATAGGTTCAAAATTGGAACCCCGCCCGCCATTTGTATTACCCCACGCCGTGTGGGTGCGTTATTTGTGCGAAGTGGCTGAAACGGCTAAATACAACAGCCTGGAGAAAGTGGAGATGTTGGCCAGCTTACTCCACAGGTCTCTGCCTATCACCGTAGGCGATGTATCTGATCATATCAACAGACACGTAGAGGCGGTTGGTGTGAGGTTTCGGTGAGTTTTTTTTTAAATTACAGTATGAAGAGTAGATGTAAAGAGAACCATCTCTGTATATGAAAATGTGTCAATCGAAATGCATTAAATTAGGGTAGCACCACATTAGCGTCACGGTAAATTTTAAAGATAGCACCAAAAGTTATTAGTGTATTAAAGAGCATTATAATATATTTAGGTTTATAAAATTAAATATTTGTAATGAAATTAAATATACAATTTTTGGGTTTATTGGGTAATAGGTTTAATGAATTATCCAATAAAAATTTGACTTTGAAAAACTCCTAAGAAAGGCTCCATGGGTACAGAGGGCGCCACTAGTTGTTTTATCTTTTCATAAAGTAAAAAACCAATAGATTTCTAAACAATATTATATGAGTAGGATTTGCCGCGACTTTGTCCACGCTTGGCATCGATCAGTGAAAAAAATTACATGAGATTTTGTTTTTTTTTAATCGGGCCATTTTATATAATTCCCAATTTTTACCCCGTGGGATTCCCAAAATAAAAATTAGCGCAGATTTTAAGTCTAAAAAGTTTCTGTCGATCAGTGGAAACCGCAATAAAATCAGCCCAGTAGTTTTGTGGCGACCGGTGACAGTTGCAATTCAGCAACAATTGTAAGGTTCGAATAAACAGCTCTACAAAAAAAAGTTTTGTTTTGTTGCCCTGGATATCATCGCAAGTTTTTACGTTTTCAAGTGCCCAGATTACGAATATATTCATGAAAGTTCTCAATGTGTGTTTTCATGGTCTTTGTATATCTTATATTTTGAACAATTAATTACTGCTGGTCTTTGAAAAGAGATTGTCCCGTGAAAGATTATAAAAGAAGGTCTTAAAAGGCGTTTTATGGAAATATAAAATATATTTTCGACATTATCCTCTTTATTTACTTCGATGTATCCTAATTTCTCGAAATATTACTGACATTATAAATATATCTGTTATTTTATTTCTCGTTTTTTGATTTTTGTAATGTAAGATGAAAATAAATATTTTAAAAAAATCAAAGCAAATCTAACAAAATCATTGATAGTTTCATGAATTGTGTGCATAAATGTACCCAAAATCATTTTCATATTTAGGGCAACAAAACCACTGTAGACCAGTGATATTGAAGCGCTGTCGCTAGTCGCCCCCCGTCAGCCCTCGAGTGAGTCGTGTATATTATTACGTTTGTATTGTGTGGGGATTTATTTCGAGTAAGTAAAGAATACGTAAAAACAATTAGTGCATACAGACTTTTATTTATTTCCCGCAGTTCGACACGCCACAATCGGAATCTAGAGAGAAGTATATAACCGTAGACATTACCAATTACAACAAGTTTTTACGTGGATCTACAGAAAACAGACAAGAAATTGAAGAAAATTACATCTTGTTCTCCATCGTTTATTTAGTCTATTTCAGTTGATTTTTCTTAAATAGTTTCAATGTACAGATTTGATTGACACACAGGCTTGATTTAATTTTATTATATTATAGATTATGTAACTGATTTTTTTGGGTTTTGAAAACCACAATAAAGAAAAATTTATTTCAGGCTTCTCTCTTGCGGTCTTTCTCTTCTTCAAGGTGATATCCTCCCAAAGTCACTGGCCCGGAATATACTCCGTGAACGGGTGTACAGTACGTGCTTAGATTACTTCTGTCGCGGGCTTCAGTGCCCGGCCAAAAGTTCTGGAACTTTGAGGGAGGATATCATATCGTTGATAAAGTTCTGGCAATTGATGCACTCCGATAAGAAGTATTTGAAGAGCAGCGATATCGGAGGTATGTTAAGGGCCTTCCCCATTCTCGCGAGAACACCGCAATACACCACGAGAAAAGAACACGTCACACAAGTCGTGTTGTTGCTTCAATTATTCGGAAGCTTGGCTTAGCGATTAAATAGATATATGTGGATTTTGGGTTTTTGAGAAAATGTCTACACCGATGCGTATTCAAAAAGACATTATTATGGTTATGCCACTCTTATAAATACAGTTTTCGTGACCCTTTTTGGTGTTAACAGTCTAAGGACTATAAATTGCGCAACCTTTTAGTGTTGCCACGTAAATATTGGTTTTTATGCCATCTCATCGTGTCTTCATTTCTCGCGAAAATGTGGAGCGCCAATCAAATATTTTATTAAAGTACATTTAGGAATGTTTGACATGATCCATGAAATAAAATGAAAGTGAGTGAATGGTAAGGGAACGAAGTAGTGATGAATGAATTTCTGATTTCTACAGTGGTGTATATACTTTAGCTATATTTGTCAAATTGCAAATATATGATAAATAAATAAATATAATGAGGATGGATGAAAATCATGAGATAAAAGAATGAAAAATTGATCCTAAGAGTAAAATTATACTAAAGAGGTAGATGAATTGTTTATAGGAAAGCATAAAGATTTATGGTACGACCTAGGATTTATATCAGAATATATTGTGAGTACGACAGGAAAAGATACACTATGCACACCCCAAATGAGCTTGGTTTTCAATATATCTGTAAATTATACATTTGTTGTAGGAGAATTTGAACTGATGGGACCGAGTAGCCAGCAAAGCATCTACACGTCCAACTCGCCGATCGACAACAGGTCTTCAGTGAACAGCAGCGATATCGGCAGTCGGCAAACGACCGGTTGGATAAACACGGTATTATGCTAAATATATACTCTAGGAGCACATCAGGGCCCTAATTATGCTATTACAATATCGTCAGAGTGGACGACCACTGACGTCATAATGAAAAATAGCCATTATAACGCCAGTGGTCTGTCGCCAAAGAAAACAGCCTGTGGTCGCCCAAAGAAGAACCATTATTAAGCCAGTGGTCGACCAAAAAACAGCTATTATGACGCCAGTGGTTGACCAATGAAACAGCCATTATAACACCAGTGATTGACCAATATAACAGCCATTATAACGCCAGTGGTCTGTCGCCAAAGAAAACAGCCTGTGGTCGCTCAAAGAAGAACCATTATTAAGCCAGTGGTCGACCAAAAAACAGCCATTATAACGCCAGTGGTCTGTCGCCAAAGAAAACAGCCTGTGGTCGCTCAAAGAAGAACCATTATTAAGCCAGTGGTCGACCAAAAAACAGCCATTATGACGCCCAGTGGTTGACCCATAAAACATTAAATGAAATAAAAATGATATATTGCAAAGAAGTTTCACTTCGTGTGTATGTATTATAAATACACTTTTTGAATGGTGTTTTTGGCGGAAACTGAAAGGATAAAAATGTGTAAAATTACTCTAAAATGAACAATAGTTGTAGGATATTGATAGTTTTGAGTAGTAATTATGGGGTTGCTGAGAAATGTGAACTGTATAGTCAAATGTGGCCTTTCGAGTTGTCACAACAACTTCGTTGAATGGGGTCAGTTGATAACCCTTCATGTGGGCTGTAGATAAACTGTATTGTAATCTAAGATCTAGTTTAAAGACCTAGCTTCCAAGCCATAAACCTAAATAAGTAAATAACACTTTTTTAATCAGGTGCCAATGTCGACGACAACTCTAAGCAGTGGCGCTGGCAGTATAGCCGGGAAGCGGTCGAATCGTAGTGTCAAGCCGCCAATCAAATCCCAAGACCCATTCGTCAAGGACTACGTCCGGAAAAGAAACCTTATACTAGAATTAATGGTACGTTCTATTAATTATTTTAGGGTTCTGTAGCCATTTTGGCAAAAATGGAATCTGTCATTTGCTTTTGGAACATTGCGTCATTTTTCTGAGAAATTAATAGAGTGAATATTTCAAGTGAACCTTCAGGGCCAAATCCTAAACAATAAAAAATATCGAAAAATATTGAAAGCAGTCTCGAGGCCGATTTAGGCGAAAACTAAAGTGGTATCATTAGATATTTTTTTTAATCAATTACCCTGTTCAGGAATCGAATCCGATGATTTGGAATATACACATTCACTATCACACATGTATTATTACACTAAATCGTAGTGTAGCCTGTAAGGATCCATTTTTGTGACGCAATGTCAGACGGCAAACCAAGGGAAACGTTGCTTTTGAACAAGATGTTCTATTTTCCATAAAAATAATTAAACGTCAAATTGCGCCGGTCGTTTGGCCGAACCTCAGTTCAACGCAATAAATGTTTGACCCTTGACTGATTTAATTGATTCGGGGTAAAATTACGTATGTTTCGAATATTATAAAGATGCCTATTAAAGTAGAATAATTATCCTTATTGAATAAAATGAGGTGAGGTTTAATTAATGTATGGCAATATACATTATTTTGTTCAAAAATATCGCTTTCCCTTAGTTTGGCATTTGGTATTACGTCACAGAAACTGATCCGTACAACCTACACTACGATTTGGTATAATACAGTTTGTGTTAATTTTTCAAAATCAGCCGATTCGATTCCTGATAAGAGTAACTCTAATTTTTCAAAGTTCTATGGGAGCTGCATACATCTTGACATCGCAGCGGACAACGCACTACTGACTAATGCAAATCGATCAGTAATCTTCGACTACGTCACGTGTGTGTGACGTGTCGGTGAGGGGGCTTCGAGCGGGGGCTCTTTACCCCGGCTGCAGCTCGGAGGGCCACTACCCTCCGGTATCGTTGTTTGAGAGCCGCCGTGGTGTCGGCGGCTCGCGCGGGCCAACCCGCGGCTGCGATGGCCTTCACGGCTTTGCGTTGGCTACATCTGCGGCGTTTGTTGGCCTCTCATGACTTTCGATGGCCTTCCCGGGCTTTAGTTGGCCATCATTGGCATCTGGTGGCCTATCTGTGGCATTAGGGGCATAAATCGCGACCTCTTACATCACCCTAATCCCGGCGGATGAGGTCACGTGGGGTCGATAGCCAGATTTTGTCGTGACGTATGTCTGGGGGTCGCGCATGTAGCGGGGCGATCCCGTTCAGGTGGGTATGGCGGCAGTTGTCGGCGCGGTCGAACATTCGACGCGCCGACATCACCACGAATTCCTCCACCGACGGGACGCCCAAGTCGCGAGCGATGACGTCATTTCTGACGTATCGACCCGCGTCCGTGCACATCCGCAAGGTGATGTTTTGCTGATTTTGTAGCAGCTTCTTATTGGTAGCCGAGCACAGCGCATACCATGCCGGAGCTGCATATGTGAGCCTCGAGCGGAGATAGGTCTTGTAGACCCCGATCTTCGTCCTCAGGGGCAGTCTGGATGATAGGACAGGTCGGAGCAGGGCTCGGGCGGTTCGTGTGGCATTTATAGCCGTTACCACTTGGAGCCGCATGCTCAACGACCTGTCGATGTGTGCCCCGAGGTATTTGACCGAGGTCTGCCACTCGATCTCCTGGCCTCGAAGCTGGAGCTGCTTCGGCATGATGCGTCGGCGGGCGACTAGCAGCGCGGCGGTCTTCCCCACGTTGACCGCCATGCGCCACCTGTCCAGCCACGCCGGAATCTTGTCGAGCATGCGCTGCATTCGGCGAGCTGCGTAATCGGCATTCATAGAGGTCGCGATATAGGCGCTGTCGTCTGCGTACAACGCCAGCATTATATCCGATTCCCCGGGTCGTAACGAGCCCTCTAGGGTCGGGATGTCGTCTGTATACAGACCATATAATGCTGGCGACAGACAGCTGCCTTGGGGAACACCGGCAGAAATCGTACGCTTTTGCGATGTAGTTGTTTGCTCTACCGAAACATAAAAGTTCCGGCCGTGTAAAAATGATGTAATTAATTTTACAATTGCGTGCGGTGTATTTGTTTGTAACAATTTAAAAATAAGTCCTTTATGCCACACCCTGTCAAAGGCCTTCTCGACGTCTAGAAATACGCAGACGGAGTCTCGGCCCTCGTTCAGGGATGTGGCAAGGTGGTGTAATACTCGCACAAGCTGGAGCGTGGTCGAGTGGCTGCTGCGGAATCCGAACTGCTCCGCGCGTGGCTCGATATATGGAGCCAGGCGCCGCAGCAGCAAGCGCTCAAACAGCTTGGCGAGGTGTGGTAGCAGCGTAACCGGCCGGTAACTCGCAGGTAGGCGCCGATCCTTACCTGGTTTCGGGAGCATAACAACCTTGCCTGTCTTCCAGGCGTCGGGGAAATGGCTGGTCCTGAGAATTCCGTTGAAAAGGCGCGCGAGCGCCGCGAAGCCTCTTCTAGGCAGGAATCTCAGGGCCTCCGTGGGAATCCCGTCGCCACCCGGCGCTTTCCGCCTGGGGAGACGTAGCGCCGCCTTTCGGACTTCGGCCGGGGAGATAAACGCCTCCCCGCCGAGCGGCTCGTGTGGGCGCGACAGGAATTCGGTAACTTCCCTCTCGACGCGCTGGTGGTGTTCCCGTATTTCTTCTAATACCCCTGCTGGGACTGGGTGTGGCTGGAATTGCGTCTCCAAATGGTCGGCGAGTATCTCAGCACGATCCATTGGCGCAAACCGCCTCTGACCCTGGGCATCCAGCAGTGGGTACGTGGGTATTGGCGTCCTTTGTAGAGCTCGGTTTAGTGAGTGCAAGTCCGTGGCGTGTTCGGACACCCGGTCTATAACACTATCCCAGGTCTCGCCTCGCCATGTCTTCATGGCCTCTGCGACCCGGGCTGTTAAGGCGTTCAGCCTAGCCTTGAGCACCGGACATCTGGTTCTGGCCCACAAGCGCCGGAGTGTGCGCTTGTGGCTGATGTCCTGGCTAAGCCGGGCTGGGAGCTCTGGACGTCTGCTCCGCGGTGTGAACATCGTAGTTGCGGCGTCCCTAGCGGCCTCGATCCGCTCCATAATGAGCCTAGTGGCTCGCTCGACCTCCGCTGGGGCGGAGAGGCCTTCTAGGGGAATATTTACCTCCATTTTGCTAGTGTATGCTGCCCAATCTGTTCTTGCACGCTGCCCTCTCGGCGGCACTGCCACCGCCGCCAATGCAAGCGTGACAAGTACTGGGAGGTGCTGCGTATCTAGGTCATACAGCACCTCTGCGTGGATTGGGCAGCTTATATTTTGGTGTACTACGATGTCCAACACATCCGCACTGTGGCGTGTGTTATTTGGGATATGGGTAGGCGCACCCGGTCCGAGCACCGTGAGGCCGATACGTTCGGCGTCCTGTATCAGCCTCCCGCCCGTCGGGTTAATGACCCTTGACCCCCACGCGTGATGTTTAGCGTTCAAATCCGCCATCAACACTGTAGGGGTCGTTCCACAAAATATATTTTGCAAATCAGTGCGGTGCCATCGGGGGCTCGGCGGTCTGTAGCCGGCGAAAATTTTCGCCTCCCTACCCGCGGCCTTTATAAGTACCCCGATGGCGCGGAGCTCCTGGTAGTCGGGATGCGGCAACTCATCGTGTACAATGTCTCGCCTCACTAGGACCGCCGTGCCCCTATACGGTCGGCCCTGGGGCGAAACTTCATCACGCCTGTACACGATGTAGTTTGGCATCTTAAGTGTAGCAGTAGGCCGGAGTTTTGTCTCGCCCAGGAGTATAATATGTATATCCTGCGACTGGGCGAGACTGCGCAGCTGGTCCACTTTACCCGCCACTCCTCCGGGATTCCAATATAGCAGTCTAAGTCCCGAGTTTGTGCTATGCATCTTGGTTGGCGGTCACTCGGGGCAAGATACGAATCGCCGCCACCTGGAGATCTCCCCCGGCGGCGATCGTGGAGATCAACTCCGTCAGGGCCCCGCAGAACATCTCCATACGGTCCAGACGATGGAGAATAATCTGGAGCGGGTCCCTGGCGTCGATCCCTCCTGCTATTGTTGCGGTTTGAGTTGTGGTTGCGGCAGGAGTGGCGGTGCGCCTCGTCCTGCTGCGTGGCTGCCTTTGTGGCAGTGGTTCTGGTTGTGGTGGCCGTGGCACCGTCTGTGGTGGCTCTACCGGCCTGGCAGCCAACTCCGACCTCTGCTGTCTCTTCCTCTTCCTTCCGGTCTGATTTCCGCTCGACTCCGGCGCATCCTGGGCGGGGGGTCGGCGAACAAACACCTGTGAAGTTGGCATAATTTTCTGCCCGCAGTTGTCGCAACATGCGCGAGCAACAGGTGGTTGCGTTTGAGTTGAGCGCGGCCCCGCCTCTTGTGCGGCGATTGGCGCGCGCCGGCGGTGCTTACGCCCCGCCCTATGTCTCCTACGCTGGGGCAGGGGGGCGTGTCGATCGGTCGGGCCATTGGCTGGCATTGCCAATGTTGCCCCACCCCCCTGATTTGCAATATTATTTATGTTAATGTTAGCCGGAGTCGAAGCGGTTTGGGGGTGCGCTGATTCCGGTGGGAGTGGAGCCTGTGCCCGTCTTCGTTCTGCCCTTGTGGGCCTCGGCGGGCGCTTTTCGGCCGCCTGGCGACCTCTAGGCGGGGGTGGGGGAACTGAGGCCCTCCTCTTCCTCCTTTCCTTGAGGTACACAGGGCACCTTTTGTAGCAAGCTGCGTGTGCCCGCCCGCAGTTAGCACAGGTTGGCTTATCTTGCCGCGAGCGGGGGCATTCTGAAGCGAGGTGCTCCTCCGCGCACCTCACGCATTTAGGCGCCCTGTGACAGTTATTGGAGGAGTGGCCGAAGCGTTGGCATCGATGGCATTGTGCCACCCCACTCACTCCCCGCCATCCCTCTATAATGACCCCCGGCATGTATAGCATCTCTGTACGTGCGTACAGCCGGGAGAGCGCCTCTTGGTCCTGGTGCTTAAGTGTGGCGTGGAAAAGGCAGCCAGGTCTGCCTCCCACGCCAGGTATATGCTTTATGTACAGCACTTCATGGCCCCACTCTTCCAGGGCCGTTTTAATTTCCTCCGGATCCGTGTCCGGAGGCAGGCCTTTAATGGCCACTTTAGTTGGCTTGTCAGAGGCCACACTGTAGCAGAACCACTGTATCTGTGGGTCCGCCTGTGTGGCCTCTACTAGATATTTTTGAACCGCCCTATATTCCTCCGGGCTGGCAGGCATAAAACGCACCCCCTTTCCAAACGGGCGTGCGCTAGGAGCATGACCTAAAATGTTAAATAATTTTTTGAAATGCAGGGTCCACCCGGGCATAACGTCCACAGTTATAGGTGGGTACCCTTTTGGTTTAGGTGGACCCGTGCTTGTAGTCGGCGGCGCAGCGTCGGCCCGCTCCGGCGTGGAGGTCGCCGTCGGTCCGGTCTGAGTGCGCGGCCGTGGAGTTGGGCTTACGTGCGGCGTCGCCGCAATTTCGGCAAATGATAAATTAGTATTATGATTAGGGCTACGCCTACCTTCGCCCGCGGTGCTCCCAGCGGCGGCAGTGGCGTTCCTGTTGGTTTCCGGTAGGTTTGAAGTTGAAGGGGCGGCGGCGGCTCCGGCGACGGCGAGGCTCTCCAGCTCCACGTACGACGTGGAGCGCGAAGGCGTCGTATCAGCCGATGAGCTTTCGCTGCTGCTTTCTTCCTCTTCTTCTATCGCCTCTGAGGTGGCGGATGAGGAAGCCATCTCCTCTCCGCCGCCCTCTTCCGGGTCCGTTAGAGACGGCGTGCTCGCCGTGTCTCTCCTCTTAGCGAGGTTTTCCTCTTCTTCCGAGGAAGACCTCCGGCTTTTCCCTCCAACCTGGCGTTGGCCTCTTTCGCCCTTGTCCGGATGGACACATCCGGCGGGTGCGAGCGGGGCCCCGCCTGCGGTGGGGGGAGTTGTTATCTCGGTGGCAGCACGTTCGGGTTCAGTGACCTCGATCGGCCTGTACTCAAGCCGCGGGTCGCGGCTGCTAGCCGCAGGCTTCCCTGGCGACTTATCCGCCATAGGGAACGGAATAACAAAATAAGTAGCACTAAAACACTACATGAGTCACTGTCTCGAAAATCACAGCACAGTTGCCACCGGTACCCTTCTCCACGAAGGGCTGGTGGTCAACGCACAAACACTCGCGGAACGATACAAGCGTGCCCCCGGGAGCTCAACGCGAACGGAGTCTCGACCGGGAACAGTTTGAACGACGCGAAATGTGACAGCCTATCAACGCAAGTGCACGCGCGGACGCGACGGTGTACAGATGCGGCTGCTAATGCAACGCAGGAGCGCACATATTAATAGTTGCTCTATCTCGCTCGCACATCACCCGTCCCGCTCACCCACTGTACTACATATTGTACTAGCTATACTTGTTAATATTAGTAATTAAGGCTACCGTTTCCAAAATAAATAAGTTCACATCAGCACTCGACAGTGAATACTACTCTATGGCATATGAAGTATCATTTAACCTCTTTCTCTCGCTGCTCTGGCTTAAAGGCCTAGTTGCCAAGCCATAAATATTATAAAAAAAATCTCTCGCTGCTACAGTTCTAATGATACCACTTTAGTTGAAAATCGGCCTCGTTTAGCATTTGGCCCTTTTAGGCTCACTTGAAAAATTCACCCTACATGTAGATATGAATGAATTAATATACTTTATTATCTGTATCTATATGTATGTAATATATAGTAATAGTAATCGGCAGACGAATACACACTGTATATCCCCAAATTAAGCAAGTTACTGTAATGTGTGATATATACAACGGACCACTCTGGGACCGACCCAGACACTCAGAGCATAGTAAATAACGTAGAAAAATTATTTTCGACCTTTTTTTATTTTTACCATACTACGATTCGAACCAAGTGCAGTGAGATAAGCCGGAAAAGGCTTAGTTCGCTCAACCACAGAATGTTATATTTCATGACATATTTCTATCTCCATTTCATTTTTTCCAAACGATGTATGAAAGAGTTCGCAGTCGGCCGCCATTTGTATCTAATTCTATAAAGCATTATTAAATTTTAATTCGTGACCTTGTACAGGCGGTAGAGATAGAGTTTCTGGTGACGTGGCACAACCCCCACAGCCGGCCGGAGCAGGCCGTGCCGGGCGAGGAGAACATAGCCACGTGGCGGTCGAAACCCAACACGGAGAGGACCTGGCGGGACTACGCGAAGCTTGCGTGGGACATCAGCCCTGTGCTCGCCGTGTTTATGCCCGAGAGGTCAGTTTACACGGGAGTCATTTTATTAGGGCTCCTCAGCCGTTTTGGGAATAACCGAACTCATTACAATTGTTGACTATCTGTGTATGCTTGATACAGCCGTGCTTTATCGTAAGTACTTGGTGTATATGGACTGATATAAAAATAGGTCAGGGGTGGCCACCTTACTCAAATGTAACAAAATAATGATCAATAAAATAATCTCTCTCTTTCTCTCTCACTCACTCTCTCTCTGTCTCACTCACTCACTCATTTTCTCTCACGTCTTTCTCGCGCGCTATGTGTGGTTTATTATTTATTCGTGTAATTATTCTGAACGTTTCCAAACAAATACATTCCTTTTATTTCCGAACTGAGGTTTTGTTTGAAGACTTCGCGTTGCCAAAAAAGATTAACGATAGTAGGTAACACTGTTTTCAGACTCAAAAACGAAGGTATAATATCTGAGATCAAGCGCAAAGTTCTAGCTCAACCAACGGCCGTGTGTCATATACCACAGGCGCTGAAATATTTAGTGACGACAGAGACACTACTCAATGACGCACATGAGGTAAGAACTTAAGGGTCGGTACACATCTGACGGAAAATGCGTCGAGCGTATCATCGGTCGCGTCTATTCGGTCAAATTAGACCTGCCACATTACGCGTCTAGTCATGCAGTTTCTACAGAGATCTGAGCACAAACGATCTCTGCTGATATTACGCCTAGTCTGAACGCGTCAATGAAAATACACGTAGTGCGTGGCGCGCGCGAACGCGGAACGGAACAGATGCTGTACGCTCGACGCACTAACGCATCATCGGTTAGGTGTGAAAGGTTGAATGTTTTAATATATATGTATCTGTTTTGGCGTTACGCGACCGATAATACACGACGCATATTCCGTCAGATATGTACCGACCCTAAACGGCCTAAATGGAGTTCGCTATTTCTCTTGCGTATTCCCACATTTTTGAATATGTAAATTGTCAGAATTTATTTACGACCAAGGAGAATGCTCATTTTGGGTCCACCCTGAAATCGGATGAACCTTAACCAAACATCTTTCTAAACTCTTATATTATTTTTTATGTTATTATAGTAAAATTATTGAATTTTTGGTAACCCAATTACAATTATATAAACATATCACATTGTTTTCTACTATCAACACTGATGGTTCGTATCTTGGCTTTTAGGTTTTTATTAAATGACATCTTTATTCTTTAGTTCAATATTGAATAACCCCAAATATTAGAATAAAATAGAAAACACTTTATTGTTAACCACATACACATAAAATAAAAAATTTACAGTAATCACATTAAAGAGTAAAAGTGGGAGCAATGGGCGGCCTTATCGCTTTAGAGCGATCTCTTCCAGACAACCCGGGCTCTGGTTTTTTGAAATGGAATTTCGCGAGTGTATGACGGTGGTGTGCTAACTTAATACACATAAATATCACACAATACATATACACTGAAATGAATAAAAAAATGAGAATAAACAATAACACATATTAATATTATATATATACTAATATATACATCATTAATATATGTATAGCAACAGCAATAGGTATACAATATTAATAATAGTATTAATACATAATATATTTATATTATATATACTAATATATATAATATTAATATACAAATACACTAAGAAATAAACATACATGTAATTAGATATTAAATATTTATTATAAAGTGAGATAATATTCCCGTACCAGTTTTTTAAAAATGGCGAGTGACTGCCTGTGTCACGTTTTCTGGCAATGAATTCCACAACCGAACAGCCTGCACAGCCAAGGATTTGGTGTAGAAAGTTTCTACTTAGTTTTACGTGTGCAGGTGTTTTTAAGGCAAGATTATGAGAAGAGCACAAATTAAGGGTGTGAGATATATGGAGGAAATCAAAACGTTCCTTAAGATAGGAAGGAGTGGAAGGAATAAATATTGTATGGCTCTTGATATACTGACACTTATAATACTATACCGTGACTACAAAAGCAAGCCTTTTACAGTGAAAATAATTAAATCTATGGAATAAATCTATTATAAAGAACAGTGTCATCTACTTTTGAATGTTCTAACTTTGAATTTATATTTTTCTAAGACATGTTGCTGTAAAAAATCGAAATGTATGCTAGGGCACATAGTAGGAATGAAACTTCAACGGACAAGTGGAAAAACGAATCGCAACAAAATGTTAACTTGAAGTTTTACGGGCAGGTTTACGAATTGGCCAAGTACATTAACAATCTGCCCGTTCTGCGACTTAGTTTCAAAAGTTAACATGTGCTCGCGGAACGTTAAATGAATCAATTTGAAAACTGGCGAACATATTCATACCACGACTGCACAATAAGAAAGGAGAATGCCCGCTTTCATAAGCGATTTGGGCTTCATATCAAATGTAGTGTGCCTCGATGATACTTATCCTATTTTGTAGAGAATTTTATTGGTTGTCATATTCAGGAATTAAATTCAAAATTTTCGTCCACGTTTAAGAGAGTTCTTAATTTTTCTGACTGATTATTTGAGGTTATGTTCGGGTTATTGACCAAAACATATACTACATATGATCTAATACACTGCTAGATAAAGAACAACAATTAGAAATCGACCTGTAAGCTTATGTATATGGAATTTGTTTAGATAAAGAACAAAATAATAGGTTTGCAGGGTCATCTTTGTCTAGATCTGAAATAGTGATAGCTTTCCGACTTCGCTCCGGACACATACCACTAAACGGGTTCGCGTTTTTAGTGAAAAGATCATTAACACCCAATTGCACAGTGTGTCAGGTTAGAGAAGATGCATATCACATTTTAGTGGAGTGTGTACGTAACGAGTCCGAAAGAAGTTTGTTAGGCTACGATTTGCACGAAATTGGTGCGTGTAATAGTATCCTGGCATATCCCTTATCGGATGATGCCAGGATGCTATACAATCTAGTTAAAGTAGGCATTAAGCGGCGGTAATTTAAGTGTGTTGTTCCTATGAGGGTGGCATGGTCAATACTGACCAAACCCTCTAATAAAAAAAAACAAAAAAAAAACAAAATAATAATCAGTATTATTTTTTATATATAAAGAAATGTTTATATATTTTATTTTCTTGTGACGATGTATTTATTATATAAAAATGTATACACAGCTCGTGCACATGATAACGTGGGCGCGCGTGAGCCCGGTGGAGGCGCTCTCGTACTTCAGCCGCCAGTACCCGCCGCACCCGCTGTCGGCACAGGCGGCGGTCGCGGCGCTCACCTCCTACCCCTCCTCCGCGGTGCTCTTGTACATCCCGCAACTCGTCCAAGCGCTGAGGCACGACACTGTGAGTTGTTGTTCAAAACCAGTATCTCGCTTAAAAAGTGATACTACACTATTGAAGAATATTTAAATGACAAAACTTCATTTATATAGCAGCTCGCTCCAACCTCTTATATTGTCTTTTGTACGAGTATAACGTTTTTATCTTGCCGTACTTGCAAGGAATACATGGAGATATGTTGCAAAAAAATATATAATAGTACGCTATAGTAGGGCCAACGAGAAGCGATACCAAATGTAAACAAAACCAATGCAAGGTCATTAGAAAATACAGGGGTGCGTAACTTTTTGAAAGTTGTATTATATATTTGAGTAGACAATTTATTTATTAATATGTTATTCTAAAAATGTAACAATTAATATAAAGAAATTGAGTTGAAATGAGAATAATAATAATGTTTATGGAAATGAGGATAAAAGTGAAACATTTTTTTAAAGAAATCATTGTTTATTCAGTCTGACGCCGATTGTTCTGAGTCTGTAGAATCAGAATCTGTAACATGTATAATAAATTTATCCATCACGTCATCTACAATAAAACTTCTACAAATAACAAGAATCACCACGAGCGCGTTCCGAAACGGAATGAACTAAATACAGTAACTCTTACTATAAAATGGCGCCCGAATGTTGGCGAACCCGTCTTGATCTTACGACAAAGACAGACAAATTACGACAAATACACGAGATGGAAAGAGATAGATAATAGATTGTCAACTCCACAGTAGTTTTTAGGTGAATGACCTTTTGTATCTGGTCTCTTTGGCCCATGTATATGTCTTTATATTTAATACTATAATAATATTTTCTATCCTTTTATTGCGCTCTGTCTTATTGAATATGCACTGTTTGCTACAACTCCATTAATTCTTCAAAAGTCATTCTGTATCACAATTCTGTATAAAACTTTTTTTAAAAAGTACTTAAATATAAATAGAACAACAAATATAAAGAAAAACAATTTTTAGCTAGACGTGTTGCTGGGGAGTTTCTTGCCGCTTCTTCTCCTTAACAGCAATAACACGTTGCGAAGCGGTGTACATAGACTAGGAAGTAAAATTAAATTTTAACCTATATGTATGACCTTCAAAAAGTGTTCTCCAGTGGAACTTATTTTGAATAAAAACTTTTGAATTTGAATTTATTCCCCACAAAGGCAGGCAAAGGAATCTTAGTCCATACAGCCAAGTCTGATGTTTAATAGGTCTTCGTATAGTAGCGCAGTTGTAATGCATGCTACAACCGGCGCCATTCAATTGAGTTCTTGTGAAAACTCGAAAGGCCACATCTGACTATACAGTTCACATTTCTCACAAAAACACATAATTCCTACTCAAAAACTATCAATATCCTACAACTGTTGTTCATTTTAAAGTAATTGTACACATTTTTAGAAAATAAAACTGCACAGCACAAGGTCTCCTTTCAGTTCCTGCCAAAAACTCTCGACACTGTAAGTGTATTGACACGTTACGTTAACTCACGGATCACCGCCAATAGATTCCACATACGAGGCGAAGGTCTCGCACCGACCATAATCGCACCCTTAAAATTATAGACTTAAATCAAAATTTTGAGTCATTGAATTTGAATATCTATCACATAAAAAATAAGGTTCAAAATTGAATAACTTGATATTTTGAATTACGTCTCTATAGTTCTAAGAGTGCGATATGTCGATGTCGATACTGTTACTAGTTGCGAGACTCGAATTAAAATGACGTTGGAAATATTGTAAAGTTTATTGGAACTATACAAACACGTATAACACAGATACAAATATAACCGAACACAACAAATCCAAACTCAATGCAGCTGGTTGTAATTCAATTAAATGCGCAAAATCCGTCACTATTAGATTCCCGATTGGCCATCAGGCCGTCGTTTCATACCTCACAAATACAAATGTGCCCGTATCGTAGTCGACGTAATCCGCAACACCTGGCTAATGATTCAGCCGCAAGCGAGTACAACACAACTGAAGGATGTTATGGCGACATGCTCTAGACCAGGGGTGGTAGTCATCCAGACGGGCAAACACCCTACCACCTGGCCGCAGGATTTTTTTTTCTCCGTACCTGCACGGATAACTTGTCTATTTGGCAGCTTCAAGTAACAAAGAAAATAAGTCTTAGAACACGTAAGTGCATTTACTCGATACATAATATACTTCAGATGGGCTACGTGGCCGAGCTGATTAAGTCCCTGTCGAAGAACTCCCAAGTGGTGGCCCACCAGCTCATCTGGAACATGCACACGAATATGTACACAGACGAGGAAATGCACCACAAGGACCGTAAGTTATAATACCTACATTTTACTAAACTGGACAAAAACAGACGAAGCTGAAAGCGGCTGCTGCTTTCAGCTTCGTCTGTTTTTGTCCAGAAAATGTGCAATATAGATACGAATGTCAACGACGTCTGCCTGATTTTACTGCACAGCCGACTATGAGACCCGAAGACACGTTTTTTCAACCACACCCCGTGCCCTACCCTCTTACAATAACATAAATAAATATCGCTTACAATAGTAACAATATGTTCTTTGTAATGTATTATATCCTTTGCATTAATATAAACTATATTAAGGTAATATTTCATCAAAAGATGTTTAGTTGTTTTTGCGTGTAATGTAACAAACATCCACTGATCCTTACAAACGAGCACGTTTATAATATTAATGAGGATAAGTAGCACAGCACTTTATTACTTCTTACAATTTATTAATTGAAATAATAAAATATTCAAAAGGCAATTTTTTGTATTTAAATTTTATTAAAAAGGTATTTTGGCGATGAGACCAGCCTTTGTGCATAATTAGATTAGATAGATAGCACTTCATTGTACACCAATATTAAAATGAACTTAGAGACTGATGGTCTTATTCATAGAGAGTTAGAATAAGTTTGAATGCTTATTTAAGAATCATAAATGAGTGTTCAAATTTACTCCATCTGTCGATGAATAAAACCGTATAACCATATATAATTGTGCACAAAGGGTTATCGTATCGCTAAAAAGCGATTTCTTCCAGACTACCCCAGGAATTAATCAAGATGATAATGGCGATAGGGGTAAACGTAATATATATATATATAGTACAAGTACTTACATTTTAATAATTTTAATTAATGTTAGGAAAATAGAACATTTTGTTCAAAAACAACCCTTTCCCCTGGTTTGCCCTTTGACATTCCTTCAAAGAAATTGATCCTTCTTAATTGCACTGTGATTTAGTATAATAATACAGGTGTATTTCTTCAATATCAGCCGATTCGATTACTGATAAGGGTAATTGATTTTTCTAAAATCTAGTGATATCACTTAAGTCTTCGTCAAAATTGACCTCGACTCCTTTGAGCGCGTTTTGCTATTTAGCATAATTTGGGATCTGGCCCCGAAGGCTCACTTGAAAAATTCATGCTGTATACTTTATATAGGTCTACTGGAAAGTTATGTCCGTTTCGGTTAGAAAAAGTTTCAACATTAGTTGTAGTCTGTAGATTTATTTTTGTATTGGTGAACAATAAAGCTATCTATACTCGTATATCGAAAAAAAAAACTTAACTTTCCAATCACATGTTTTTACAATTTGTATTTTATAACTTTGTCTTGACCATGGCTATGTAGGAAAAGAACAAATTTAACTCAGGAATCTATCTATATTAATATGTGAATCAAAAACTTTGTACCTTTTTTACGAAACTTACGCGGACGGAGGAGTATGAATAGAGAAGATGCGACGAATGCTAAATTTTTTTTAATAATTCATTAAAAATAAATTAAATCAATAAAAAAAAACATTACACACTCTACTATGTAATTTATAAATATGTATATATAATACGTATAATGTATACTCTTTTGTTTATTGTTCAAGCCAAATGAACAGTGTAGCCTTGGCGAAATCTGTGATTATAGAAGTATAGTCTTTGTCATTAATTATTATGGCCGAATTTCGACCACGGGTTATTATAATTTTTAAGAATTTAATTCTATAATTTCAGCTGCATTATACGATATATTAGAGGCGTTAACGAAAAGCATCGTGGACACCCTATCTGGGCCCGCGAAGGCGTTCTACGAACGCGAGTTCGACTTCTTCGGTCAGATCACGAATATTTCCGGAATCATCCGACCTTACCCGAAGGGTACCGAAAGGAAACGCGCTTGTCTGGAAGCGCTGAAGAATGTCAAGGTATTTAATGGTCCGCGCGTGCAGCTTCAGATCAAATAAATCACTGTCAAATGAAACACATTTTCACACATCGACGAGTATTAGTATCTCGGTAATATCTTGCTGGTTAGAGTCTGGCTAATGGAACTGGAGACTGAAAAGTGCAGTTTAAAAAAATATCAATATGGCAACCATGAATTATCATAGAGTACACAATATAGATAACTGTTTAAACAAAATAGGTACGCCTTTGGACTCAAGTTATGACGTTTTGTCTTGCTATATCTTCTACCTAGTTTATGTTTATTTTCTTATTGTAGGTATTTAATTTTTTGCAATCCAATTGATTCTCTTGGTCTTTAAAATAAATGTTTTTTTTTATTCTTTCTAAGTCGTGATAACTTATCATTTAATAGTTAATTTGTAACATGTTATTTGTTGATTTTTGTTATTAAATCTACAATATTACAAATTTCTAAACATGCCGGGAAACTGTTTAAAAAAACAACTCGCTTACACTGTATAAACGATGGAGAACACGTTGCATTTTTTTTTAGATTTCTTGTCTATTTGTTCGGGACTCACGTATAAACTACTGGACCGATTTCGATACGGTTTTCGCTGTTCAACAGCTAATTCTTAGACTTAAAATCTGCACTACTTCTTATCCCGGGATTTTTTCTGAGAATAGTTTGAAATTGCTAGATTTATAAAAAGTGCGAATTCCAATGTGATTTTTCCGCTGATCGATATGAAATTTTATGTAAAAAATGTGTGTGTGTGTTTTTTTTATCCCCGGAATTTCGAGTCAAGCGTGGATTAAGTCGCGGGCATATCCTAGTTAAACAATAACTTAACTTTGTTTCTAGGTGCAACCTGGCTGTTACTTACCATCAAATCCGGACTCTATGGTTCTTGATATAGACTACAAGAGTGGTGAGTGGATATCTCTATTATACATATGTAGACATACAATATAAATATTCCTAATCCTTAACTTACTTATCAATAACGATTATCGAATAAAACACTGAAAACACAGCCCTGACTACATTAGTCATTAACATCCATACTAGACAAATGAACTTAAAAGTTGATGTAGTACTGTTCAATTTTCTTTTTTTTAAACAATAAGTACATAGAGCCGAGATATTTATAGAGTAGTAATGGTATTTTTTAATATGAACTATGAGTTTATTTGCAAAACTTCATATTGTTCAGTGCATTATGATTATAACCCAGACATTGCCACAAATATTCCGAGGCTTGGAATTATTCAAGGACTTTTAGTAAGTTGTTAAGTTGAAGCTAGAACTTCAGATTTCACATGGTATCTATTTGTTTGAATATTATTATAAAATTACAAAATTAATACCTGTTAGTGAAAACAAAGGAAAACTCCAGAAATAGCGACGTAATTACATTCCTTATACATTATTACACAGAGAGCATATTTTGAGAATCTGTACGCCGCATTTTCAGCAAACAAGGCTTGTCAAACTCAGCATATTGCTGTGCCGGAATTAGTGTTTTTTTATGTTTGCGTATAGGCAAACTGGCAGACGGGTCCACTTGATGGCAAGTGGGTACCGTCGCCCATGGACATCTGCAACACTAAGGGAGCCGACGCGTTGCCTACCTCGTCGAGACTTCAGAACTCTGTTTACGCCCTTTTTGAAGAGCCCCATATTGTAGCGCTCTGGGAAAACCGCGGGAGGGGCTCATTCCACAGCTTGTTCACTTATGTCATAAAAGAGCGAGCGCCACGTACAGTGGATAATTTCCAGGTGACATAGATTCATCTTTCAATGTCATATGTTAAAAAGAAACAGGATGTTTGTTAAAATTGAATGTATAATTGAAATCAGGCACCCCAATGCAGAGTGCGGCTAAAGCGCCGTACCTGGCCAGGTTCAGGGTCCGCAAGTACGGCATCGCTGAGATGGAAGCCATAGCGATGGCAATAGCATCGGGTGAAGACCCGCCTCTGGTATGTTGTTTTTCACCTTATAGTGGTAAATTGACATCACTTGTTTGAAGTTCGTTTCACATTTTATAATATCATATTTGATAATTCATTTAAAAAAACTGAGACCGATCCCAAAAACAGTTACGTCCTAAGGCGACTTATTTTTTAATTTTAGTGTTATATGTATGTATTGTAGTGTTATATATATATATATATATATATATATATATATATATATATATATATATATATTAAAGGTAAAATCATAAATACTCCAATAGATTAATTGTGGTGCGTGGTAAACGCTTGCGGTACGCGAAAGGTTATTCGCGCTCAATTAACTTAAAATAAATCAATTGATTTCAAAGTTATTAATTACAAATCGTACTTCTTATTTTGGGACTATTATAGAGATTTCTTCGCGGCTACGCCTCTAAAAAGGCAATGTCGTCTTGGAAAATATCAAATGATAAAGCTGTCAAAATAGGTTTTTTTAATATTTAGGAGGAAGGCAAAGATCGTTACACGTCGATAGCGGCGGAGACGTGGCAGGCGGCCATATTCAAGGTGGGCGATGACGTCAGGCAGGACATGCTCGCGCTGCAGGTCATCTCGCTGTTCAAGAACATATTCCAACAGGTCGGCCTCGACCTCTATCTGTTCCCGTATAAGGTCGTCGCCACTGCACCCGGGGTGAGTCCGATTTCAATCGAAAAATAACATTCAAATGTCTACCTGTGATTTCAAAATAAACTAAGTACCGTAAAATGGGGGAAATCGGGACACTTTTTAAGTTCGACATTGATTTTTATCGGTTTTTTTGTAGTTATAGTAATAAAACGGAGATCATAATGGTTCCGGTAGTTTAATTTTTCATTTCTAATGCATTAAGATATCGTTTATTAAAGAATAATCATAAAAAGTTACAAAAACTCACTTGTCCCTATTCACCCTCACCCAGGCGTTGGGGTGAATCGGGTCGCTTAAGGGGTTAATAGAGTTTTTCGCTAGGGCTGACACTTTCATACTATGGGCAGGTACCTACAATGCAAATTAGAATATTTTAAATACTTATGACAGGATGACTGAGTGTTGCCGGATTATAGAAAAAATATTGCAAGCTTCAAATTTAAATCCTACCACAAAGTGTAACACGTAACATAAATGTAATATATAAGGTCGCAAATAAAACTTGAGGTTTGTCCCAATTCATCCCCTAGATCCTATTCCCCCATTTTACGGTAATTATGAATCATTTGTTTAAAGTTTTGCTCGTCAGTTTGAAATGTTTGGCTCTAAATAGTTATCAACAATGGTATAGTTTATCCTATTGAAAAACTAAAAATAATTACAATAGCTGTATTTTCTTAAGTTTTCGCGAATAGTACACTTATCTAAAATAGAGATGTGCCAATTATGACCTTGGCCGACTAACTGATTAGTCGGATGTAAAGAGACCGACTAGTCGGCCAAGCCGATCACGGTTTCGGGCATAGCCATAGCGTGTCATTCTGTTTTGATTTATCATTGTTTCGTGATTTTTGCTTTTGTACGGATCAGAGCGGAGTTTTTGTGTAAGAATAAAAAAAATACAGTTGTTTAAAGATAATACTGTTATTTCATTAAAGTGAAGGAGCTCAATTAAAATTTAATCATGTCAAAAAGAAAGTCTCGTGAATGGATTATAAAGTATTAGTAACGTATCGATTACAAAGTACAAAGTAAGAAGCCAGATAATAGGCGCTTTTTGCCGAATAGTCGTCACATCTCTAATCTAAAACTACATTTCAACGGCTACTGAAATATAGTCAAATAAAAATAAGATAAATCATATTGATATGGAGCTTATCTCGATAAGTAATATCAAAATTCAACCGATGGTAGAGCAAGTGAATGAATAGTAAGTTATAGGAACCGGTCATAATTAAGCTGCACCTCAAAGCAACACCTTAGGATCTTCCTAAATGCAGTCGTTAATGCGTTCACATATCACCACATTTTTGGAGATATATCAAGAGTTTCATAACAAATGGGCGTACAGACAAAAGTGCAGTTTTACAGAAGTAATTGATTGTATAAGTCTGGTAGGACTTTCTAAATTGTAACATGCATAGATTTTAGTAAACAAAAAATGGCATTTTGGTGTATACGCCCATTTGTTATAAAGCCCCTCGATATATTCATAGAATTCACATGCGACAAATACGTATTACAAAAAAACTTAATAAAAAAATTACGAATGTTTCATAACATTTATTTTTAATTTAATTCTTTTTTCATTTTCTTTGCTTTACCTTAATTTGATAACATTATTGAATTGAAACTTCTTGATCGGCGTTGGAAAAAAAAATACCGTCACATTTTTTCGGTTACGCGTCACATTTTTCCGTTACGCGCCTTGTTTTTCTTTCCTTTCAACAACTCGTTGCGCAGCAATAGATGGATTGTGAGACGAGCATTGTAATATTTCTTTACTTTATTGTGTTTTAATTAATATGCGCATTTGATGATTTATTATTATTATATATATTACCACGGTCGATTCGACCGTGGTAGGGGCTTTATTTATTTAACCAATTTAAAGAAGTTTCACTTCTTACGTGTGTATACTAGTACACGCACACATTTTTTTTATTCATTTACGTTTATTTGTACTGGACATATGCCATAATATTGACTTTAATTAATTAAGTTATTAGTATATTCTCATTTGAATTGTAAATTTTGTGCACATATGGGCCTTTTTTCCTTTAATGCAACACACATCAGAACTTTTATAATAAACGATTTGTAATGTAGTATAATAATGTGTGTCGTGTTGGGTGCCTTAAATAAAGAAATAATAAAAATTTGATTCAGACAAAATTTCATACATAAAAAATGTTTTTTCACGAGATTTTTTTTATGAAATGAATACGAAATCATAACGTTTTTTTTAAGCATTCGTAATTTTTTTGGTTTAAATGTATATCTGAATTAGGAATAAAAAAAATATAATTTTTTATATCTTCAAAAATGTGGTAATGCGTGAGCGATATAGCGAACTCCGTTTAGGTGGGCCTTAAATAATCGTTTTGTGTACAGTGTGGCGTGATAGAATGCGTCCCGAATGCGAAGTCTCGAGACCAGTTGGGCAGACAGACCGACATAGGCATGTATGAATATTTCATCAAGAAATATGGCGATGAGACCACGAGAGAATTTCAGGTATGAATATACTTTTTATAAACAAAATCTTTCATTTGAGTCGCTTTAAAACATGATTTTATTCCAAACTGTTGGCCATAATTCACGAATGCCCGAAATGTCCGTAACTCTTATTGGATATCGAAAATAAAAATCTATCCAATACCGTAACCGAATCTGATGACGAATTGTTCATTCACAGAAATTGCTTTGATTAAACATAGAATATTTTTTATTGCACACAAGAAAATAAAGCACATGAGTTAACAATCATTAAATTATTACAATCGACAACCTTCTCAAGATAATTTAACATTTCTAATAATCGGTCGATAACATAGTGTTAGATCAAAATACATATATTTAAGAAAATACCACGAATGTATATCTATCCAATCCAACTGCTTTAAGTATAATAATGTAAACTAATATATATAGCTGAAGAGTTTGATTGTTTGCTTGAACACACTAATCTCAGGAACTACTGGTCTGATTTGGAAAAGAATTTCAATGTTACCATCGCCTTTGGACATTTGCAACACCAAAGGTGCTACAAATGCGCTGCTGCTCTCTTAAGGGAACCTGGTCACTAATTCCGGAACACAACTTAAGGTTGTTATGGCGGCATACTGTAGACTAGACTAGACTAGACCAGGGGTGGTAGCCATCCAGTCGAGCAAATGCCCTACCACCTGGCTGTGGGTTGGTTTGTCGCCTCTTACGAGAGGCCGCCCGGCCGCAGGAAATTGTATTCTTTCTCCGTTCCTGCACAGAAATTCTTGAAATTCCTAGTGTATTCATATATAAATATATATAATAATATCAGCCCATAAATGTCCCACTGCTGGGCTCGGGCCTCCCATTATAGGGGGAACGGACAGTATACCCACCACGCTTGTCCAAGGCGGCTTGGCAGGTTTGACACATCGGTTATCTCGATATAAAGGTTGCATCACGATGTTTTCTTTCACCGTTGTTAGCACGTGGTAATTCGGTAGTTGTCAATTTTTGAGAAACAGGTTTATTTTGAGCCTTATGGTCTATTTTAGCCAAAATATTAATATTTCAGCAAAAAACAACATTAACATATTTAATTTAGCAATTTTATAAATATTTTGACATTTCGTGACAAAAACGCGTCAAGCTGTCATGGCGTCTCGCATGACGTCACAGCGTGCAAAACAAACATCTGTTTCATTGAAGTTTTATCTGAGAAGTCATTGATAACTTCTCGTGTTTTGCACACTATGACGTCACGCGCTCTGATTGGCGTTCATTGTCACGTGGCTAATGGCTGCAATATAACAATTTTATTTCTTAAAAATATCAATTAATATTTAATATTTTAGTTAAAACAATTTATTTTTGTCATATTTAGATCGTAATCTACGATATATATTAAAATCAGCCTATATTTTTCATACTGTCAACTACCGAATTGTAACAATATGCACATTAGATCAGAAAACTGACTAAGGCTGGTGTGCACCAACATTTAACCGACGGTTAAAATAAAATAATCGCTGTTTATGCATACGTTTTGATCGATCATTTTATTTTAACCACCGGTTAAATGTTGGTGCACATCATACTAAGGCTGGTGTGCACCGAAATTTAACCGATGGTTAACCAAAAATAAAAAAGAGTGCGTGTAACGTTCACACGCGATTGAAGTAAAACTTTTTTTTTCAATAATTTTTGATTGATTTCTTTATAAACTATCTATTGACAAAGCCTTAAGAACAGACGAGCGTGCATGACAAGAGCTATGAATGTCAAAGAAGCAAGTGAGGTGTGTAAGAATAAGCCTGTATGGCGCTCTGTTGTTCGTGCCTACCCCGCAAGGGACCTGGCGTGAAGTTATGTATGTATGTATGTATGTATTGACAAAATCAAAAATATTTAAAAACCGGATGGTACAGAAACGTGACGCCATATTGCCGTAACGGACTTCCGTTGCATTGTCGACCAGTTGCCTCCTAGTCGCGCCTAAAGAAGTTTTACTTGAATAACAACTGTTTTTCCATACATTTTTGGCGATTATCTTATTTTAACCATCGGCTAAAAGTCGGTGCACACCACCCTAAGTGGTGCATGCGTTCCGGTCAGGATCGAACCCGCGCCCTTCGAGTCGGGGACGCGTGCGCTAGCCATTACGCTACCTAGAGTTAATTGTAATAGTGTATTGATAGATTGAAAATATTTTGAAACGACAGGCCGCACGTCGTTGCTTCGTGACCTCGATGGCCGCTTACAGCGTTATTGGTTTCTTGCTGCAAATAAAAGACAGACACAACGGGAACATCATGCTGGACACCGACGGACATATTATACACATTGGTAATATTGCTTCACTTTATTTAAGCTTTTAGACTCGGTGCTTTGGTATGCAAATACCGTAAAATGGGGGGAATCGGGACACTTTTTAAGTTCGACATTGATTTTATCGTTTTTTTTTAATTATAGTAATAAAACGGAGATCATAATGGTTCCGGTAGTTTAAATTTTCATTTCTAATGCATTAAGATATAGTTTATTAAAGAATAATCATAAAAAGTTACAAAAACTCACTTGTCCCTATTCACCCAGGCGTTGGGGTGAATCGGGTTGCTTAAGGGGTTGATAAAGTTTTTCGCTAGGGCTGACACTTTCATACTATAGGCAGGTACCTACTATACAAATTTAATTTTTTTAAATACTTATGACAGGATGACTGAGTGTTGCCGGATTATAGAAAAAATATTGCAAGCTTCAAATTTAAATCCTACCACAAAGTGTAACACGTAACATAAATGTGTATATAAGGTCGCAAATAAAACTTGAGGTTTGTCCCAATTCACCCCCTAGACCCTATTCCCCCCATTTTACGGTACTTCTATAACTGGTTTTTTTTAAGCACTCTACGGACTCGAGTTCCGTATCCTTTTTTAGAACATAATTTCTAAGGTAGTTATACACGCTTATTGGTTATCTTTGTTATTGTGCGTGGTGTACCTTACGAATAACTTATTCTAATTTTAATACTAAACTTGTACTAACACTAATGTAGAGAGTGTATCTGTCAGATGCTGGTGTTGTGAGGAAGTGCCCTGTATGTTGTTTTTTTGTCCGCAGACTTCGGTTTCATGTTCGAGTCGTCCCCCGGCGGCAACCTGGGCTTCGAGCCGGACATCAAGCTCACGGACGAGATGGTGATGGTGATGGGCGGCAAGATGGAGGCGCCGCCCTTCCGCTGGTTCTGCGAGCTGTGCGTGCAAGCGTTCCTCGCCGTCAGGTCCGTATTAGTAATCCTACTAACATTATAAACACGAAAGTTTCTAAGAATGTATGGATGTATGTATGTTTGTTACTCTTTCACGCAAAAACTACTGAATGGATTTTGATAAAACTATACAGTAATATAGCTTACACATCAAAATAAAATATAGTCTATAATTTATAAAGATATATAGTCTGAATTATCCAAAATAAATAAAAAATGTGTGTGTACTTATGTACACGCGTTAGAAGTTATACTTCTTTGGCCTAACAAGATAAAAAACGACACTAACAATAGAAAAACTAAAATGTTGACTATAGCTAACTTCAAGGTGTCGGTTGACTATAGCTAACTTCAGGGTGTAGCTTTTTCGTGTGACGGTGTGCGCGCGCATCGTAAAAATTTACTCTCATCATTTTTCCCTAACGCGCCTAAAGAAGTATAACTTCAATAACGTTTTTTCATCACCTTAAGACCTTAACCTTAAGGTTAAGACTGCGGGGCACAGCTAGTACTATTTTATTTTGATTTATAATAATAACAACTAGTTTTCCGTACACCAATTACTCTGAGATTTATGATCCGATTTACATGATTCTGTTTTAGTTCGATACGGAATAGTTGCCATTTGGTCCCCTAAAAATTTAACATAGTTTGGCCCAGTAATTATTATTTCATGAACATTTTTTTATGAAAAAAAAAGTTCCCATTTCTTTGGACCTATATTTTTTAAGGCGCGCGGCACCTTTCGCCGGGTTACACATAGCTAGACACTAAAAATAACAAATAAAAAAAAAAGTTCGTTTAAAAAACCGATTTCAAAAACTAACGTATAAAATAACTTATTTCTAAAAGTTATATTTAATTAAAATATATTATTTTTAATATATATTATCTAAAACATCTTGAAGTCGGTGCAAAGTAAAATATAAAAATTACTATATTTGAAATATACTAAGTACTTTAAGATGTTTTAGATAATAAATATTAGAAAAAAGATACTATAATTAAGAGAAGCTTTAGAAATAAGTTATTTTATACTTTTTAGTTTTTGAAGTCGGTTTTTTTAAACGAAGTTTTTTTTTATATCACGAACTATCCCATCTCCCGGCATGAGAAATATTTATGTCCATTTTCGGTATTAAAACTACATGTTTATGTGCGACTGAAAACATACTGTACCACAAGGCTGCGCTTTGAAGGTGTGCAGCAAAAGCTGAAATCGTACGAAATCAACTTTTTAACTTAACTTATTTAACTTTTGTTAGGAAAAACCGGTTGAGTGAGTTTAGATAATAACCGATTCGACTTTATCGGTTTCCAAGCCTTGTTATTGTATAAAATGGGACCAAAAACAAGTCGACTATCTGTTGGGACTATATCCATAATATTACTACTACTCAATAATAAAAATATCATTACATTGGGGTTGTCTGTAACAGATCACTTATTAGCGATAAGACCGCCCTTTGTACAAACTAAATATAGTTTTAGTCTTTATTTTTGTATTGGTGTATTAAAGTGTTATCTATGTATCTATTATCCTTTTCAGACCTTATCAAGAGGCTATAATATCAATGGTATCACTGATGTTAGACACCGGTCTCCCCTGCTTCAGGGGTAATACGATACGCCTCCTTAGGTCCAGATTCGCGCCCAACTCGACGGAGAAAGAAGCCGCCGCCTACATGCTGTCAATAATACGCAGCTCGTTCCTGAATTTCAGGACTAGAACCTACGATATGATACAGTATTATCAAAATCAGATACCCTATTAAAATGTAGCAGGGCACACGAATAGGGGAGCGGACAGATGTTGCAATGAATTTTAAAATTTTCAATGCACGAATGAACAGGCGTTAACATAATATCAAATCATCAAACGTTTATCATCATAGAAATCATTTTAATTATAACATGTTATATGTTGTTATAATTAAAATCAATACATAATATTTATCCATCCATAGAAATACAAAAAATACGGAATAAATTATTTTCCAATAATAGGGATGGTAGTAAATTTACTATTCATTCCATACTTCTTCTAGTATACTTCTTTCCACTTTTGGGCCTGGTGCTTTGTAACGAAACACAATAAGTTCACGACTAAACATTATCGGCCTTACTTATAATAATCTGGTTAAGAAACGATTAGGCATCTCTTAAGAAAGAAATTCATATGTTTTTTTCACTTATAAACGTGTATTACCTGTTGTTTACCCAAGAGGAGCACAGATAAACGAAAAATGAATTGTTAACGTAGGTTGTACCCAAAATATTCAACTAAAGAGGAGATTATGGGTAAGATTTTCATTAATCAGTTGCTGAGCAGTTTCTTTAAATATAAGAAACGATTATAAGTAAGGCTCTTTATATTCTATGAGAGCCTGGTATCACACCGATCGAGTCAGCTATTATAGCTGTGATGAAGATAGTGATTCCAGCATATCTGTGCCTTAAACATCTTAAAATTAATTTCAAATAGAGCGGTGTTGTTAACATATCCATAAAACATAACTTGTGGCGTTATCCTGCGAAATAATATAAAATATAAACTCTAATTATATGTAATAGTAAAGTAATAACAACCCATAACTGTCCCACTGCTGGGCTCGGGCCTCCCACGGTAGGGGAATGGACGGTACACCCGGCACGCTTGTCCAAGGCGGCTTGGCAGGTTTGACACATCGGTTATCTCGATGTGCAGGTTGCATCACGATGTTTTCCTTCACCGTTGTTAACACGTGGTAATTGTAACAATATGCACATTAGGTCAGAGCCTAAGTGGTGCATGCGTTCCGGCCAGGATCGAACCCGCGCCCTTTGAGTTTGAGACGAGTGCGCTAACCATTACGCTACCACTTTTTAATTACTTTTCAAATAATATTGAATGCGCTATAAATTGACTCCATTTCTTGTACATACTTATGCCGTCATAAGTAGGTACGCTCGTTTAATTTAAAATATATGAAGCTGCGACGTTCTGTAATTTTATAAAGGCTACGTTCCAATAGAGATTCACGACGACGATTTTTCCCGTTCCTCTTGTTTGCTTGTTATTCGACCCACGTCTTGGCATGGGTCGTCGTGAGCGTTGTGTGATCGAAAACGATGACGTCATTAGTGAAGTGTCGCCACGACCACAACGACTGCGGTCGCCTTGTGGAACGGCTAACGGAGCATTTTGGACGTTGTGAGCTACTACTGGAACGCGCTGAAAAAGTATTGCAGTTGATTTGACAGTTCGCTCCCCTATCGACAATGGTTTATTATCAAAATCAGATTTCTTATTAAAATGTTTAAGAGATTTAAATCGACAATGTTTTTATTATCGAAATTAGATTCGTTATTAATTCAGTTCTCTCCAACTAGTGTTAAGTAGGACACAATTATGAAATGAGTTTGTAAGAGTAACCTGATTTAAGAGACTTTTTGTAATAAAGTGGTACAATGTACCAATTCGAGTGAGGCAAGGCGTCTTGTACCGCGGCAGCATTTGTCCCGTTTCTCAACATTTGTACCAACGTGGTTCAATCAAAACTTCTAATTCGGAAATGTTCGTTAAGAATCGGATATTATCGGGCTCTGTCACCTCGTTTAACAGTTTTACACAACTGACAGTTGTAGGAATTGTGTAAGCGGGACAGAGCTATGAATGCATAGCAAGCAACACTGCCATTTCCGCTGGCGCATAATGTTCTGTTAAATATAGATTGTTTACATGTCGGAAACCGGTCTGCACTTTTCAGCGGAAACGAAAACTGCCGATCGGAATTATAAGTTGTGTAAAACTGTTCATGTGCAAGATTGCAGTCGTAATGTGACGGACATATCATGTTGTCCCTCTTTGCCATGTGTATATCCGTAAAGGTATATTTTAGCATAAGCCTCGTTCTATCCTACCTCTAAAGTTGCATATTATTTGAGGAGTGAGTAATAACGCGACAAAATTTTGTCTTTCATTTTCAAAAATTTGACTCGTCTTTTGTATAATCATTTTTCCATTTAACAAAAAATATAACAATAATATTTATTATTAAATAAGTCTCCTGTAATTTAGAAAAAAGTAAATACATATGTTATATGTTAGAAAAATACAAAAAATGAAACTAAATATAAGATAATTTTATGTACAAAAGGGGCTATCTTGAATTTGTATTTTGTACGAGACAAATGTAAGGCTCTTAAGTGTCCTACTCAACACTATCTCCAACATCATTGAAATTTACTATTGTTACCAGTATTTAAGTATATATATTAAATTATTATTATATAAATAATATATGTAGCGCGCGAACCCGGTAAACTGCCGCGGCGACCGTTCGTGCGCATCCGTAAAGCGTCGGCTCGGCTCGGGCCGTGTCGTTTTCGCCGCTGGCGTTCGGCTCGCTCCGCTCGCGTTCGTGAGGCCCTCCCAATACATATGTTTTAACACAAAGAGAGACATTCCGTTACGACGCTCCGCGCAGGCGGCAACGCGAAAGTACGGACATGATAGCCCGCGCTTATACTGGCTGCCCAACTTGTGGCCACGAACCCAAGTTAAATACATAACCTGCTATGCCGAGGAATACGCGCAATACACAAGTGGTCGAAATGAGTGCCAGGAATAGTGAATCGAATCACGACGGGCCGGCGACGGAGCCGCGCGCCTCGGGCGCCCCCGCCGCCGCAACCGTCACCTCGCCCCATGGCGCCGCCGGCACCCCAAGCATTAGCATGGAGAACTTCTTTGCCGGCATGATGGAGTCCTTCGCCAGGATGCAAGCGGAAACTAACCGCTCCCTGGTGGAAACCCTCCGATCGTTCCCCTATAATGGACCCGGGAACTCATCAGCTTCGACGCCAACGCCCGACACCCGCACGCTCAGCGAGCATCCGTCCGCGATCACAGGAGGCAACTTCTCCAAGTGCACCGCGAGGTTCAACGGCAGCTCGCGAGACGCAGAGGTGCTGGAGGCGTTCATCGACGCAGTGGAAGTCTACAAGGAGTGCGCACGTGTGAGTGACGAGCACGCGCTGCGCGGCCTACCCATGCTGCTAGAGGGCGACGCGGCCGTGTGGTGGCGTGGTGCACGCGCCGGCGCTACCACCTGGATGGACGCTGTGGCACGCCTGCGTGCTATGTACGGGGCACCGCAACCGGCCTACAAGATTCTTCGCGAGATCTTCGCCACACAACAAAAGGACTCCGAGAGAGCCGAAGTGTTTATGTGTAAAGTGCGCGCGTTAATTAGCAAACTGCCGTACGCAGTACCGGTGTACATGGAAATCGACATGATTTACGGACTATTACACCGTCGCATCAGGAAACGATTACCTAGAGACAATATTAGTGATATTAATAGTTTTCTATACGAAGCGAGGGCTATCGAAGACGCAATCTCCGAATGTACGTACTCAGCGAGCCCGAGCGCGTCGGCGTCAACAAAGGCAACGAGTCGGGAGCCGCCTTTGACGAACGCGAGCGCACCGTCTTTGTATAACGCCGCATCGCGCCTTTTCGAATGCGAACCGTCCGAGCGCGGCACTACTACGGGTCCGAGCGATACTACCGGTGAGAAACTCACTTATAACTCGAACGAAAATTTGAAACGGGATAAGCGCGTTCGTTGTTCGTTTTGTAAGTTTTATGGTCACGTTGTAGCTGATTGTCGTAATCTGCAAAGTAGAAGTAATAAGCCGCAAGCTGTTATCGCGAATTCAGACGGCGGAAGTACTAATAACGGGCCTACCCCGATACGTTGTTATGGGTGCGGCCAACCCGGTGTCGTAAGATCGAAATGTGATAAATGTAGTGGCAAGAATGCGCCTTCTGAATCCTTTGATTTTAATATCGTGACCGATGATGAAATCGTGCACGCGCGTTCCGTGACCGCGCCGTTACAACCCGCGGTATCCGTCACTATTGCGAATAGGGTAGGGGCCGCGATACTCGATACGGGGGCATCTTGCAGCATTGCCGGCCCCCTGTTGTATGCAATTTTACGAGCTGAAGGAGTTGAATTTCGGGAGACAAAACGCACCATTGGGCTTGCGGTCGGCTCCCGCCAGCTGAAGACGGTCCTTGCCGCGACGATACCAGTGTTGCTGGAAGGAAAACAGGTAACTACTGAGTTTGTGGTGTTCCCCGGGGAGAATACCCGCACATTATTAGGTCGCGAGTTTATTGCCGAGGCTGGGGTCATAATGGACATGGCCCAAGAGTCGTGGTATTTTTCGGACGACCCTAATAGGATATTTTCTTTCGTGCAACCTGTCGTGACAAATGCGGGCCTTATGCAAGCAGAGGTTTCCGACGTGTCCTTACGCAGCGACGAAGCGACATTGCTGTCAACGGAGCAGCGGGAGAAGCTGAACACATTTTTGCGCACGAGACCGGACCAGCTTGCTACTGAGGGGCTTCCCACGGATTTCGCCTCTCACAAGATTAAGGTAAGTGACAACCAGGAACCCCTTGCTTCGCCACCCTATAGGTTGTCGCAGTCGAAGAAGGGGGCCTTGGAGAAGAGCTTCTTTGCGAAAGACGGAGTCAGATTCCTTGGCCACGTCACCACGCCAGGGGGTATTCAGGTAGGCCCGGATAAGACGTCCGCTATTGTTAATATGTTGCCTCCACAGAATGTGAAACATTTGAAGTGCTTTCTGCAAACCTCAAGTTGGTTCAGACGCTTCGTACCCGGTTATGCAGTGATCAGCGCGCCGTTGACTTCATTGCTGAGAAAAGGGAGCGCTTGGGAATGGGGCCCCAACCAGCAATGTGCTTTCGAGACCATTAAGTCGCTCTTGGTCACGGCGCCAATCCTCCGTCAGGCCGATGAGACGAAACCGTTCGTCCTAAGGACTGACAGCAGCGGGTATGCTCTCAGAGCAGCTTTGCTGCAGGGGGAGGGGGCTGACAAGCGACCTGTTGAATATATCAGTCGTCCTCTCACAGCTGCCGAGAGGACTCAAACGGCCCAGAAGAAGTGCGCTGATGAGAATCTTAGGCCTGCACCGGACTATAAGGTAGGAGATCTTGTGCTGCTAAAGACTCAAGGCCTTAACGGCACTGGTGAGGGATGGACACAAAAGTTCATTCCTCGTCGCGACGGACCATACCGCATCCGGGAAGTGGTCGGTACCACAACGTGTGCCCTGGAACGTATTAGTGACGGTGTCTCGCTCGGGAGGTATCACGTTTCATTCTTGACACCGGTCTTTGGATCCGTTCAACCGCCCATCCATGAAAGGCGCAAACGAGGAAGGCCACGTAAAGCTAACCTGGCTTCGGGGACGCAACGCCTAGGTTAGAGGGGGAGGGTGTAGCGCGCGAACCCGGTAAACTGCCGCGGCGACCGTTCGTGCGCATCCGTAAAGCGTCGGCTCGGCTCGGGCCGTGTCGTTTTCGCCGCTGGCGTTCGGCTCGCTCCGCTCGCGTTCGTGAGGCCCTCCCAATACATATGTTTTAACACAAAGAGAGACATTCCGTTACGACGCTCCGCGCAGGCGGCAACGCGAAAGTACGGACATGATAGCCCGCGCTTATATATATTAAATGCGGCAAATATGTTACTATGAAAGCTTGTATTTAGATGTGTAATTTATTTTATAATGTTTGTACTTAGACTCTTTTGGAGTAATAATTGTTTTTATTAGATCTTATATTTAAAAGTCATAAGAAACCCTTATGGGCTCATTTTGGTGTCTGTCTTTCTGTGTCAAAACTTGTTATATCCAGGACTACTAAAGTTGTATATACGATTATAGACATGCCGTGTGTCTATAAAAATGTACTGTCGAAATTGCGGAAATATTTTTCAATTATAGTCAAATTGGCCCGAAAACATTTGATATTTATAAAAATTAAGCATTATCATCGAGCTAGGTATCAAATGTAAGATGCTCTTTACTTACGTAATGTTTTTCTTTATTTTATCGAGTTATAATCAAAAAATCTTCCAGGTTCTATATCAACAAAAAAAACATTTGATAAAATCACATACATTTCCATTTAATCTATATTTTTTATATAAAATATTCTGATTTCATTAGTATGGTAAGTATGGTGCAGATTAAGTGCTGCGCGGTCTTATTCGCTTGATCATAGAGATACGTAGAATTTAAAAAAAAAATTATTTTCAAACTTGAGTTGTATCTACTACTACTATGTAAATCATATCCGCATTGTAATTATAGGTGGAACCCTCCATTTGCGAGTCCAACTCGCACACGGCCAGTTATTGTTGTTTATGAAAGGAGGTTTGGAATACGAATAATTTTATAACAAATTACATACTATTGAATACAATGTATTGATTGTATTGATTATACAAGTATGTATATATATATATATATATATATATATATATATCTATATAGTGCCTAGATGCACTCACACAAATACGATTATTGGGACACGTACCGTCAACAATAAAAAACCAACTGCATAATTATTTGAATTAAATATATAAATTCATAATAATATTTATTAAATCATTAAACGACAAGCTAATAATACTCTAATGGTTTTATTCATATTGAGTTAGAGTTAGTTTGTAGGCTTCTTTGAGTGTACCTGCGCTTGCAACACTGGCTCGAAGCAGACTGGTCGCACGCGGCTTCCGCGCTGCTGTCCGTTATGACAATCACGTGTCGCGCTGCTGTTTTTAGTATGATATACTATATTACTTCTGAATAGCAGACTGTCACGCGACCTAATGTGAAAGCGCTCTAAAACTTTCCGTTATGTAGATATATTTAATTTACTTATAAAAAGGTACTTAAAAATTTTCGGCTCGATATTCATAATCGCATATTAGCACTAAAACGCTCCTAGACTCTTTTCAAATTTAAAATAGCTAGGACTCTATAAGGGCTAATGTATTAATATTATGTAAAAATAAGCACTCAATAAATTAGATTGAATTTACAATTTAACTCGAATAACTTTCTTTGTATGCTGACGGTACTGTGTAACATTAAGCAATAATAGAATCATCGTATTCTATACCTCCAATGGCGCCAGTTAATTGGTATTAAGGCTTGTGTTCGTTAAGTGTTGTTGGAAATTAATTATTCTATTAAATGTCTATTTTATAAGTGAATATGGTATTTATAAATACAAGGCCTTGTACAGACTACGTTCTTTTTTTGTTCGTGGTCATTATAAAAGTAGTCTTAGGCTGTCCTTTTTTTCACTTCTTTTTTGGGGGCACGCTAATTCTCAAAAGTTGTAAGTCTGTGTATATTTTTTTAAATTCTTTTCCCGGTTTTTAAGGCAATTTTTTGATATTTTAAAAATTTCCTTTAAGGACACTGCGTGCCCCCACAATAAAGGGCTGATCTTACGTATTGAGCTTAGTTTCAACTGTGGTAAAATAGTACTAGGAATAACAATCGTAAGTTAGAAAACAAAATCCAACATAAAAAGTGACTTAACGTTATTTTTTTCAAACTATTCAAAAACAACTTTCGGAGGGCCAGAAACCAAAACAAGCATTCTAATGCTTGGTCAAAAATTCGAATTTTGAAGTTACACACACTTCAATTATATTATTATCTATTTGGAACCCTTGGGAATTTGGTATTGTGGTTGGTGTTCATAATAATAACACGGGCTGATGGTGCGTCCAGAAAAATATCGTCATCTGTGCAAGACCTAATTGTTAAATTAATATATTTCGGACATTCCTGTGGATTAATCTTGTTGTTAAATCAAATAAAATGTCTGGTAAAGGTATAGGTAAGGTATTTGATGTTTTATTTATGAAAATAATTATACACGAATATTTCTTCATATGGACAAAAAGTGTACATAGCTTTTGAGAATAATATAAACATAATTCTTCAGTTCATAGTACTTCATATCATAGAAATGGTATACTAATGATATCCGACCCAAAAAAATTGCAACTATTAAGAGCTCTTAAATTCTACAGAGGGGGTCGTCCATAAAGTATGTCGGTCTTATTGTTAGCGTTTATTACCGCGAGCATACGTGTTGCTTTGACACGATCCCATACACCCAGATTACAATTAGTAACCGAAAGTTCAATTTCTAAATTTACCATGCCTAGAACCAAACTTTCGGCCAAAAATTTGGCCTGCAAAGACTTAACCCAAGAATCACAAAGGCAGTCTTTGTTCCCTTCTAGGATATAAGTAAATGATTTCCATTGTTGGAATTGTATTGTGTTGGCACTAAACAACATTTTATTCAAATGTCATACCAAAACTCTCAATAAAAGATAAATAATACTCAATTTTCTTCAAACACTTCTTAACTTTACCCATATCTAAATCAGGCAAATGATCTCTGGCATGTTCAGGAAATTTCTTAGAGAACGCTTTATCACTCTTTTTGGCATTTTCCCAACTATTTTCTGCACTTTTCAGGTCATTTCGTTGTTTCTCCATTGACTTTGCATCTGATAGTATTTGATGAGTATGTGACAAGGCCGCCTTACAATAATATGTTTCATTATCTTCACTTGGCCCTTGCAAAATTAAGAATGTGTCATATTTCATAACGTCTAAGGTTACTTGGTCAGTTTCTATTAAATCACTCTGAAAAGAAATCATAAATAAATCTTTACATATATATAAAATTGGAGTGTTTGTTTGTAATATTGAAATATACTACATGCATATGAATATATATACGGTATATGCACAAAATAACATTTTTTACAATTTTTGTCTGTCTGTCTGTTTGTTCCACGCGGGAGAGACCGCGGGGCGCAGCTAGTACAACATAAATTGTCTCTTTATCGTGTCGTATTTATAAAGTATCCTATGTTGATCCTCATTCTAGAAATACATTGTACTTTGTTACATGATTATTTTGACACGATTTTTACATTAAATTACACCATTTAATGATGTTCAAATTTCTTATGGCCGGTTCCTATATTTTACTATTCGTTCACTTGCCTATTTATTCTCAACGTCCTGTAGGTAAGTAACTCTGGCAAGTCTGTTGCATGCCCACAAACTATGAACGATTCCATAAAGATGACTAAAGTTTGTATTGTATTTGTTATTTGGGTATGGAACCATAAAGTACTAAATCGAAAATAGTAGTCATATAAAAACAAGTCAAGGGATCTTGTTCAAACCAATTTTCGTTGAAAGTTATTGTGTGGGTTCAAACTTTTTTTTTCAATTTTGCACTCCATATTTCAAAACTTAGAAGGGGCACAATTTAAGTGACTTCCGAAGAATACATCTAACAATATATCTCGCGGCACCTATTCACCTAAACACAAAAGCCAATTGAGAAACAAAGTTATGATAAATACATACACACACTACATACATCATACTTCACTCTGACTTCGTACATCCTGGACATTGACAATATTTTATAAATACAAACTTTCAAACAAATTTTTTACTATATCGACTACAGTTGTTTTGTTTATTTGACTCGATTTTGATGACAATTTCTCTTAAGTTTTCACTACTCCTTTATGCAGTAGCATAATATAGATTACATATTCCTACTCAATTTCATCAGTATAGAGTAGACACAGTAGTTTCTGAGAAACATGACTGACAAACAATAGTATATTAGTCACGAAAACTTAAGAAAACACCAATGGTGAGGTTTTTCTCAAATTGGCTATGAAACCTTAAAAACAACTATTAGCTGCCTTGGATAACCTATCTATCTAGAGATGTCTGTTGTATATTACCTAGTAATCTACTGCTTTTGTTTGTTTTTTAATGACTTGTCACACCTTTGGAATTGATTTTGCTAGTCACAGTAAATATTAAAAATGACAAAACAGGAAAAATTAGCTTTAAAAAAAATTACTAGTTTACTATTGTAATTAATCAATGTACTAATATTCCATACCTGTAGACACCTTTGCGCTACTGACTCGACAGCAGTGGCAGGGTCGTCGAAATTAGCATTTGACTCCAAACTGGCACAAATACTCAACAAATAAATAGCACCTTCTATAGGATCTATTTCCCCACTAAAATATCTCATTACAAACACGTAGGATGCCAACAAATTCGTTATATTAGATTTTATTGCAGGTGAAGGTTGTACAGTCTGCAAAAAGGATACATAATTGTAGAGTGCATGAAACAAATCCTGCAGGAAATATTACAACTAATTATAACATGCCAGCAATTTATTGGATTAAAAATAAGGAATTGAGGTAAATTAACAGTAGCTTATCAAATTTCCGGTTATAACAACCAATATCTTAACTACGACTGTTTTAGTAACAGAGACAGAGGTAA
Organism: Dendrolimus pini; assembly: GCA_949752895.1. Lineage (NCBI taxonomy): Eukaryota > Metazoa > Arthropoda > Insecta > Lepidoptera > Lasiocampidae > Dendrolimus > Dendrolimus pini. Next base: position 5,620,364 of record OX457143.1, read on the forward strand.
ATAATTTAAGAGTAGTTAATAATAATAATAAACAGACAAAACACACAATCCACAGTCCAATCCCAGAGCATAGTAAATATCAGAAAGTTTGTTTATGAAATTTATTACGAGAGGAATCGAACCTGGAGCCTCTGAGTTGTAGTGAGGTCAGCCAGCAAAGACTTAGCCCACTCAACAACAGAGGCCTTCATGTAACTGATAATAAGTGAAGAAATAAGGAAATACAGTCTACACATATATAATTAAATATTTATACTGCTAAATAAACTAATTGGTGGTAGACGGGCTGCTTCCATATATGTTTTCTTTACCATCAGCATATAGTAATTGTAACCATATACACATTCAAGCAGAATGCAGTAATGAGGATTGTTCACAAAAAATTACCCTCTATTTTATATTTTTATTACGTAAAATAGGGTTTTTTATTTTTGTATTTTAAGCGTTAGTTTTTTTATAATTCGATTTTGAAATTATTTCTTCGATGACGTCATAAGGGACAAGTTTACATTGATTTCTTTGCCTAGAAAACAAAAATAATAAAAGTAAGTTATATCTATATATAATCATAGTAATCTGTGCTACTATTTAAATGTCACTGTCATTACTCATTACGTATCGTGATCATTTTAGTGTTTTTTGTCGCTAGGTTTATAATTTTTCGTGTTCATCCATTATTATTTTCTATAGTTATCGTTAATTTTTTAAAGTGGTCTTTATGGAAAATCCATGTTACAGAACTTAAATCAAATAATGTACAGCTAGAATGTTTTTTACACCTGAAGCAGGCAAACAGGCAGACGGCCCACCTGATTGGATTTAGTAAGGTCAAATTAAGGTCAAACGCATTTCTTACAAAATACAAGAAGATCGTACGTTTTTTGGAGTTTTAACTAGACAGAAATGATTAGGGACACTATTCCTCGAAATGGTTTTTCAAATAGCTAGATTGAAAAAGTGAACAATCCCAATTCCCCTGCTTCATTTCCAATATTCAAACCCACTTCAGTGACATATCGCTTCAACAGCTAACAATATCTTCATTGTAAACCATTTAAAAAGCCAGGTCTGAGCCTGGACTTTCGGAATCCCCCCCCTGCACATCAAATTCGACTGCCCTCTCTTCGCGGTGGACAGGTATAACACCGAAAGTGCCCTTCGCATCAACATAACACACTCCAATATACAAGATCTTCAGGTGAAAACGCTCCGAGAGGACTTCATTAGGTTCGCAATCAACATAGTCCGATATAGCTGTTAAGATCTTTGTATAAAATCAATAAGATAAAATATATTATATATAAGTAGAAATAAAGATAAGAATAAAATTATGCATATTAAGGTATCTATATACATAATTATAATAAAATTGTAGAGGTCAAATTTCTGTACAATGAAAAAAAATACTAAAAACCGAGTCAGAGGGATGTAAGAAGTGAAATAGAACTAATTTAGATTTTATTCAAATTTTTTGCTTCTGTTTGACTATGAAAGGGGCGGAGGCTATAATTTTTTTCCAAATTCAGGGTCATATACCTTAAATAACATAGGAGATATTCAAACTTACAGTCAATGAACTTAACTTTGGTGCTATTTTCAATGCCGGACACTTTTTTAACTCTTCTCCATCCAAGTCAATTTCTTCAACATCCTCAACAAGTTTCTTCTTCTTACTGTACATCCACCAGGGCTCCCACTGTGGCATAATCGAACCCACATCACCTGAAAACAGTTATTCATTCTTTGATTACTCTTTAAGCCTAAATGTATAGAATCACCATCCCCGTTACATCCTTATAAAATAAAACCTTTGGACATAAGGTTTTTGAAACTTTACTATCTATCAAATCAAATCAAATTTAATTTGGTCAACACCCTTAAACCTACACAGAATATTATATTATGTTAACACCAAATAGATATCATAATGACAGCCATACATTTCAAAATAATACTGATATATCTGTGACTGAAACTAATATGTATAGTAATATAAATTAAAAAATTATAATGCCCAATTGATTGACAGATTGAACCAAAATTTCAAAAAATTGTATTTTCAGAATTTGCCAAATTAGCCCCTCTGATTTATTCACATTTTTAAATGCATCATCCAAACTCTTACTATTCACAGATTTATTATAATATAGATACTTTATTATACTTATGTAGTTTAGTTATATTGTATTCTACCCATACACCCACTTATCTATGATTTTTTATATATTATTTATATTTATTTATTACTCTCTACCTTGGTTTATCATAGCCATAAATTCATTCCTCTCATCTTCATTTAACACATTCCAAACTTCATCAGCATCATCAAGATTCAAATGTTTAACTCTCTCATGAAGTTCTAAGCCTTCCTCATCATCTGAATCCACTGGTTCCTCATTTCCACCATTATCATGTTCATTGTCATTCACATCATCAAACAATTTGTCAAAATCTGAATCACTATTTGTGTTCTGCATTCGTTTTAATGTATCTATCATTTTGTTTTTCGATTCGGTATCTACATTTAAAGAACTCAATTCTTCATTGACACAGTCTCTGTAGAAGTCTTCTGAACATCCAATATGCTTTTCAGATTTATAGCAATCAAGAGAACAATAAAGAATCTCACAGCGAGGACAGCAGTATTTGCTGTGATTTTCTCCACATCTGCAAAATGTTTTAAAAAATACAATTTCAACACATTTGCTCAAAAAATGCATTTATGAAACCTGTATACATTATTCGAAAATTAACAATTATGCACCATTACAATGAACTGTGCGGTAAAATCAGTAGTATGTAAGTACCTATTTTATCGCACACCATTTAGTAAAATAGGCACTTGGGGAAATCAAATATATAAAAACTCCACCAAGGATTGACATTACGAGAATATACAAGCTGAATAATTGAACCTTCTTGGAAGTAATTTTGATCAATACATTTGTCTCACTTTAGTAGTACAGGTAAAATGAGACAAAAAATGTAATTCTAATTTTCATCATGGGCAAAATCTGGCTGCCATTTTGATATTAAAAACTTCCAATATTGTTGCGAAGTATCAACTGATGTCTATATTGTATTTGTTTAATTACCCATTGTACTGTTTTCTTACAAATTTGTAGAAAAACTATGTTTAAACATATGCAGTTCTTGGTTTTCTCAAACTCATCATAAAAAACTATTATGGTTTTCACATAATTGTATAAATGCAATAAACCTTATAAAAGACACTTTTTTTTATTCTCAAGGTAAGCTTATGTTAATTAAAATATGCAACAGGTGCCTTGTTAACCTCAGAGACTCAGAACAGAATAAATAAGCAAAAGAATATCTCCTATATAAAAACAACTGAAATTGGAATAGAGACCACTGCTATCCAGTAAGTAGGCCAAAATTAAAACCTTAAAATAAGTACCAAACAAATTTGTTGTTGAGAAGTAGAATTGTAGATGCTTACATAAATACTTAACAACTATGTGTCTTACGTTCTTTGAATTCATACAAGTAAAACGCTAAAAAAATTATTGCATACATTTGGCAGACAACTCAGACGGCCACCTGATGGAAAGTGGTTATCCATGGACATTTATTACATCAAAATAGCTACCAATGTGCTGCTAGTCTTTAGGAGGGAGACTGGAAGCTAGTCACTAATACCAGAACACTACTCAATATTGTTATGGCTGCATACTCTAGACCAGGGGTCGTAGCCATTCAGGCGGGCAAGTACCCTACCACCTTGCTGTGGGTTAGCAAAGCTCCCGCTTTAGCCTTCTCATCTTATTAAAAAGTTCGGATCTTCGCAATATAATAATAATAAATGGATGGGGTATAATTATAGGGCGCATTTATTTGTTATGGACTATTATGAATAGATCCGAACTTTTTTAATATTGGTTAGAAGACTAAGGTGAGAGCAAAGCGAAACGGAGCTCCCGCCTTAGCCTTTTTATAACCACCCACCTATTACCTATAACAATATAGCGAATCAACTTAAGTACTATCATTTTAAGTATAAGCATCAATGCTAAAATAAATAAAATTGTTATTAGATTTGTTATTACTTACAAGCCACATAGTTTGGAAGATGTAGTTGTTGAACCTTCAGCCATTTGAAGTCTTTTGAAGAAGGAAGATTGCAAGAGATAGTGTAGACCGTCGACAAAACGAATGGCGAATCACCAAGTTTTCAAAAATTTGTTTTATTTTAAAAATTAAATAACTTTTGCAAATTGAATTTAATATTTTAAATTTACGGCAAGGCAATATCTAACAGTAACAATGTCAAGTCTATCATATGTTGAAGTGAGTGTCAACTGTCAATTAATACAATTTTTTAAGCTTTATGGTTCTAGCTGCAAGGATTTATTAACCAAACAATAAATAAAACTTAGAGAACCATTAAAAACTGTTACAAAACGCATATTGTACACGTGTAATATTTTCGTTTATAAAATTTGTTTAATACAACATTTGCGATCATATTCATATTGAATTAGAGAAAGTTTGAAGGCTCTTTATGGTTCTTCAAACTTACTCTAACTCAGTATAAATAAGACCGTTGTTATTTATCAAAACAATTTACATCGTTCTGGATTGTTTCAATTACGTCTTTATTTACAGAGCTGTCCTGATTTACTGAAATTTTTCATAAAAATAGAATTAACCGGAGAAAGTTCATAATTTATTTACGTTTTCATCATTCAAACCTCTTATTATACTAACGGTCTTATTCATATTGAGTTAGAGCAAATTTGAAGGCTTCTTTAAGAACCATAAAGAAGCCTTCAAACTTACTCAACTCAATATGATTACACCCGTTGATGAAGCGGCAATGGACTGTATTAGGGCGGCAAACGTCTTTGTGAAACGATCTTTGTGAATCAAGGTTACCTGGACGGACAGCTGCTGAAGGCTTCCTGGCTGGCGGGATGTGGTCTGATCTTCCTTAGTTTTATAATAGCGGCACTATCACATAACTCGCGTGCGTTCAGAGCGGGATCGATTTACACCACAGAACACTAGTACTTTCTAACGAGAGATTTATACACTTCAGTAAGTGCTAGCGAGCAGCAAGCGGCGTATGCACGCAGTGGTGAGGAAGGATTTGGGAGGATAACGTTTACCGCCAGATGGCGTTACCACCCGTAAATACGTAATTTTAATAAAATTTTATTAGATAAAAGGAGAGTTCTGCAGGAAAAACAAAATTTACGGCATAACAAAACTTTATTACTTAAATTAACGATTTGTTAATTCCAAAAAATACACTATTACTATACATGGATATTATTATGTGTTTATTTATTAAAATTGTTTAAATAATCTTAACGGATATGAACACGGGGCGATGAACGTGTTGTATTGACTACCACAGAACACAAGTACTCTCTAACGAGAATCTGCTTAATACAGTAACGGTATGCCATGCGCAAAATTTAAATGCACAACTAAAGTTTGCGCAGATCCAGTCACGTGCTAATCTATTATGTTACTGTCTGGTGGTGAGCTTAAAAATTTATCAGAATAGCGCTATTTTAATCAGAAAAGAATAAGCCCGATTTAATCGTTATTGTTCTCATTACAACGTATTTAGGGTTTTGGTTATTCATTCAGTTTTATATTCGCTATTTTAAATCAGTTTCTGAGTTGTTAACCCTCTAGCTTTGGTGGCGGCACTGGCGGTCTTTTGACCGACTCTTTTTAAATAGAAGTTTTTCTCTTTAGCTTTTCTACCCCTTTCAGCTTAACATTCATTAAACTTAAGAGTGTGTAGTGTGAAAGATATGTCACCCAAATCGGAATTAAGGTCAACCGGAATTGCAATGCTTTCCTCTTTCAAATCTGCAAGTGCCAGCTCATCTGTAGTGAATACGGTTGCCTCCCGCACTATTTTTTATATATATAATATATTATCTTACTATATTTTATATACTTGCACGCTGTTTGACGTGGACCGTCGACCTCCTTTGGGACAATGTTACAGACATAGGTGGCGAAGGGTGTAATGCTTCTTTGCCTGTTTTTTACAAATATACTTTAGACGATATTATATTACGTTGAAATAAAGAGAATTTATCGAATCGAAAATGTATAAATTGAACATTTCGGGTTTCTCATCCGAAGCACCAGTGTGCTATCTTGCTTTGATATACCAAATAAGCTCTACTCACTCTAAGAAATACAATGATGATACACAGTAAATTAAACTCTCTGGCGTTATTGTAAAGCTTAAAACCGGTCAACTGAATGAATTATGTCATTCGAAACCAAAGATTTAAAAGAGTGATTTAAATCTTTCAAGGAAAATGATTTATAAATCACTGATCTCATTGGTGATTTAGTTTGCGCATCGCTATTAGACGATACTGTATTACGTCGAAATAAAGAGAAATTTTCGAGTCGAAAATGTTTAAGTTGAACATATTCGGGATTCTCATCCTAAGCGCCAGTATGCTATCTTGCTTTGATATACCTAAAATAGTTTTAAAAAACTAAAAACACGCTTTTTATAGAAAACCGAACTAAAAAATAGAAAATAAATTTTAATAAATTTAAATTAAGAATAGTGTTAAAAATTTCAATAAATATAAATTAATAATAGTGTGAATAAAAAAAATGTATTTTATTTTTAAAAAAGCGTGGGGTGCATGGTGTCAATAGTTATAAATATTTTATTGACAGATATGAGTAAAGTGATTATCATTTTGATAATATCTTAAAAAGCAATTATCAAAAATATTTATACTTAATATAATACTCGATTTCAGAGAGGGAGCCTGAGAAACGGCTACCAGTACCAAGGAAGGCCGCAGGCGCGCAAATTACCTACGGAGAGTTACTGACATACTGACTGACATACAAGTGAAGCTAATAAAAAGCGTGTAATAAGCTGTAATTGAAATTGATTTAAGTAGTGGTGAAATTGAAGAATTAACTTTTGTTTCAATATTATGGAGGGGACAGCGCGTACGCAGTCCCCACTACCAAAAATTACGCGTCCGAGTTACCCACATTAGGGGTAATCGCAGGGGTCAACCCCACCGCAGTGCAATGGAGGGGCCTCGCCCTGGGGGAACCGCCTTCTTGATCACGGTGTCCCCTACGCCAGGTAAGTATGCTTTCAAGTTAAAATCCGAGAAAAGTCGACTGGCTCATTAAGAACACGCCAGCGCGATGAACGATTTTTAATAAAACGTACAGCGACATCTATTGCGCAGACAAGTAAAGTTTATTTATTCTACTTGAGATAAAACTGACTCGGGATTTGTGGTATTTCATTATCAAATTTTACCATGAGACTAACTTTGAAATAATATAGACACAAAGCTAATGAAAATGGTGTTATAGATGGCCTAAGTACGTCAGTCCGAGTAACTCGACTAACTTAGACGTAACAGGATTATCCACTTGGTAAACGTACTCCAATATTAGTACATTCTCCATATTCGATTATTCTCCAATATCCTGCAAGGTATAAATATAATAGTTACTTAATTTTGTGACAATAATGTTAGCGTATAACCATTATACTGCTTAGATTAAAGTATGTAGCGATATGTCGATTACGATCGTTGTGCCGGCCTGGCCACGGACTTGGGCTTCGAGACAGACTTTGCGATGAACGACATGAAGTATACACTTCGTATAAGTATATACTCGCATCTAGTCCTGAGTGCTTCATATAACTTAATCCTTTTTTGTAGCGGACAATCCGGTTTTCTTTATGAATATCCGGATTCAACGCAAATTCGTTAATTTATCTGTGGACTCTCGTATCTCGCTGTAAATACTGCAAAAGTGAATTGTGCGTTTTCTTTAATATAACTGCTAGTTCTGTTGAATTCAAAGATGCCATCTCAGCCAATAAAACTTCATTAAAAGCTACGGCATCGATGATTAAATATATGAAAAAGTAGACTGACTCTTAATTTAGCATTCGATGCAAACGTAGTATTTAAAAAAATAAGTTTAAATAATTTTAAATAAGTTGATAAAATAAATTTATTAACTTATCCGGTTTCTTTTCGAACGCATCTGGCAACCCAAGCTGCCACCATTTTTTTAAACCATATATCTTGTTAATAATAATTCCGTCTCAAACGCCTTATTGAAAATAATAATGAGCTTTAATCAGTATTATTTTAACCAAAAATTTGTGATTGGAAACTTCAACAGCAACAAAGAATAGAGCACAAAAATTACACATAAAACATACAGTGTTACATGGAGGTACTTAAATAAGTATAAAAACAGAAGGTTTAAATTGATCCTAGCTCAACACAGTGCTGGTCGAGTCAATCGAGTCTGATCTTCCGCTAAGGCAGGATGAGCTCAGGAGATTCGCCCACACTGATACTGACTGATGATGACTTGGGCTAGAGCGTACTGAGCATTTGCCGTGCGATCGTGTATGGTACGGGTAAGGCTGAAGGCCTTGGGCCTCCAAACGGTACGCTGTTCACCGCGTAATGTAGCCTGAATTGTTTGAAAATGGATTATTGTTCTCGCTCAGGCCTCATACGAAGTCTCGTAGCAGGCTCGTGCCTGCTTCTTCTAGTAAAATCTAAATCATACGATAGCAGGTTCATTGCTAAACGGGGTCTAAGTGGCCCCGAACATGTCTCACTTGCGGTGGGGCTAAGAAAACAGACATCTCTGTGGTGCATAAGGCGAGACATCAATGAATCAGTGTAGAAAAATATGAAAATTTCTATGGTGTGCTATTAAATCAGTGTTCCGTGGCATACCTTACCCTTAACAAAACCCATAAACTATTTTATATAAAAGCCAAAAAGTATTTAACTTTGTAAAATATTACAGGCCTGAACAGGCCTCGTGCTATTACTAGGTCTAAAACGCCAGCAGGAATGGAAAGTATCGATAAATCAGTGCCGCTGTGAACTAACTGATCCAATGTAGCCTTACTTGTGTAGTAGGTTATATACTTATTATAACAAATTAATAGGTCTAAAGCGGTTTTTGAAAGTCGGTAAATTTTGTTTAGGTACTTACTTAAACCTCGTCTGCAGTTATTTAAAAAGACATCGCAATAAGATGGAAAGGTCCTGAAACCGTAGCCTTCAGCGTCTCTATATTCGTTATTATGATATGTGCATACAGTCATGAATGCGACTCTGAAACATTCAGTCCCTTATTCATAATAACTATACGAGGATTATAGGCTAGGTAAGAAACATAAAAAATGTTATTCAGAATGTAATTATGAATAACCTAGCGCTTCAAGCGGACAATAAGAACCAGGTTTATGCCGGACGCCTTTAACATAAACTCCAGCCTAATACCAGGTCATTGACAAACGCCAATAGACAGTTCTTGTGGCATCACAAATAGGCATTATTACTTTATTTCTTGAATCGCTGGGGCACGCATCCCTTCGGACCCCAGGGGTGGTCTGAAAGGTTTGTAGGGGACACCCCTTCATTGAGGAGTTTTTTTATTGCATGAGTTCTGCAGACAGGTAGACAGCCCACGCCTATAAACACCGATAACACCAAAGGCGCTACTCATGTGTTGCTGCTCTCTAAAGAAAGACTGGAACCTGGCCTATAATGCCGGAAAATATCCCAAGATTATTATGGTTGCATATATCAGAGCAGGGGTGGTAACTAACCATCTTGACGGGCAAATACTCTACCTGGATTGTAGATTATTTCGTCTCCTCTTAAGACAAGCCGGCCATCCGCAAGAAATAATTATTATATATTAATATTTATTATTATATAATAATTATTATAGTATTCTTCCTCCGTTCCTGCATGAATACTGTGAAAATGATGAAGAAAAATTAGGAGAGTAGACCCGCATGCTTCGAAGCGGACGCTTTAAATGCAACTTGGAAGTAACGTTCGGATGATGATGATGACTTAATTTCTACATCACCATACTTACAAGTTCATGAGGCACCTAGTGTATTGTTCATAGCAATAATTCGTGGCGCGATTCCAACGATTGTATATTCTATTATTCCATTGTTTATTTTGGAAATTCGCATAATGAAATGTTTGCGGGGTATATTTTCCGATGTCTAAATTGAGAGCATCGTCAACATCACTTTGCGGTATGTCTGTGACGTTGAAATTTATCGTAGGTATCGCTGAAACATGTACACATTTTTTTACATTTTATAAGTTCAGCAGACAGGCAAAACACCGAAGGTGCTACTGATGCGCTGCCGCCTCTCGTTAAAGGCAGAAAAAAACAACAGCAAAGCAGACTGAACCTATGGGCCAAATTTTTCTATTACAAAATGGAAAACATCACCCCTAAAATCGTATCTGGAAGACGAGAAAATTTTAGAAATAATGAATGAATTTTGACAATGAAAAACATTTACACCAAGCTATTATCAAGCCACTACAAATGAAAAATATTAAGATAAAGCGGCAGATGGTCAAGCCACGCCGCCTTGTATGATGTCTTACGGTCTTACGGAGGGTGCTTGCTAACGCAAACGTACCTGCTTTATTGGAGCCGAATGGCACGTGACGAGGTGGGTGTTCTGACGGAATGAGTCTAATTCGATCAGCCGGTTCGGCGGCGGAAACGTCTGAATCGCTCAAGCGGCGCAAATATGCAGGTCTCAGTGACAGTTAAGGTCTGGTCAAACAGCGGACGGGAGTGGACGGCGACGCGACGCTGGCGGGACGTGAGGAGTTGTAATATATTAGTTAATGTAGAATATGTCACATAGATGGACGTGACGCGATCGCTAGTCGAGCGCCGAGCGCGACGGCTCTCGGCGTATATTTGTACCTGTGTTATACGTGTTTGTTAGTTGTTGTAGTTCTAATAAATTCTATAGTAAATCCAACGGCGTTTAAATTCGAGTCCCGTAACTCGTAACAATATAAAAACACTTGTAAGTAGATTTAGACAATTTATACTTATATTATATTTATACCTTCAGTAAGGTGGACTTTGAACAGTAGGCTTGCTTACCTGTACTTTCAGTCTCCGGAGGGGTAGTAGTAGTAGTAGTAGTAGACTGGGCGTTCACTCCACGCCAATAATATAACAGCAATAGGAATAAAATCGTTTTCATGATGATTCAGTTTCTAAAAGCTGTAAGTATATATAAAGGTCTTCATAACAAATGGGCGTATACGCAAAAATGCATTTTTATTTTATTTTCTAAAAACTGTGCATGTTACAATTTAAATAGTCTTATAAGTATGCAAGTATACCTAAAAAGAAGGGTATTCCAAGTTTCAGCCTTATGCAATCAACTAGTTTTATTCACAATTTCGTCCTTGTGTCCCAAAACTACACTTTTGTCTGTACGCCCATTTGTTATGAAGCCCTTTATGTAAATCGGATAATAATAATAACAACCCATAAATGCCCTAGTGCAGGGTTCGGACCTTCTGTTTATAGGAGAACAGACAGTATACCCGCTACGCTTGACCCAGGCGGATTGGCGTATTTGATACCTACATCGCTTATCGCGATATGCAGGTTTCATTATGTTGTTCAACTTTATCGTTAGTAGGTGGTAATTGTAACAATATGCACGTGTTAGAATCTTATTTGTCTTGGAAGACCACGGGCCATAAAAATGGCCCGGACTTTTGGAGGGCTTGCGCGGGGCCATGGAGAGACCAACACGTAGAGGCCCTTTGACAAATTTAATGTAAATGTGGCGTGACACTAACCGGCGATTATCCCTGTCTACACCATATAATAATGCACCCAAGGACAAGCCCCGGCCAGTGTAGGACTATGGTGGAAAATGAGGACAAGAAGTACCGGGCTATTGGGGTGAACTGCTAGTAGTACTGGGGGTCTGGGACTTATTTATTATTATAAAGTAACCATATGACGGAAGTAGTCAATAACCGGATAGAGTATTCATTAATGTAGTAATCGGAAATCGTATAACCGGATGTCAACGTAGAAGTATTTATTACCAAGCAAACGGATATCGAAAATGGAGTAACCGGAAGTTGGAAGTTATACGGATGGCGGAAGTTGGTGTTACGACGGAAGTGAAGTGGCGCCAAAGTATTACAGGATGGTGTCGCTGCAGACGCACTACGAGGATCTTATAAATACTCTGTGTTCGGGAAGTGGGGGGCTAGTCTGCAAACGATATTCAACTAATCTACAAGTTAGTCTTCAAACGAGAGTCTACAACGATGGTCTACGTTCATCGGTTGATCAGATCGAAAGCTCTGTTGATCAAGAGGCCCATAGTATATTGTGGTCGATAATTACTGTTCGATACTGGCAGTATTCTTTAAGGGCAAATGGCTGCTCGACACCTGACAAGTGTGGGGACAACTCTTGCGAGTTGTCTTAATAATTGTGCATGTGTATTATTGTGCTATATTTAATATTGTATTTGTAATAATTCTAGTGTAATAAACTCTGATTATATTCTTTAGATTCTATTTTTATTCTGCTAACACACGCGAAACAAATACTTAATTTAATATTTTTGACGCCATTTTTCCTAATGGTAATGCAATTTTTTCTACCATTATTTTACCGCAACGATATCGAGACGATCTCATGGATTTAGTAAAATATGAATTTTTGACAATATCGCCATGGAGTCGTAATTTGAATATCTTCGCAACGCCAAGATGTAACAATATGCAAATGGCAGAATTGAGCCCCAGGAAACTTCGCAAACTTTAGATCTTACAGATAATCGCCCGATCAAGATTTAAAAACACTGGGCTGAAGATAGTTGGAGAACTATAAACGATTATTAAACGACAATAAGAAAGTGTTAAAAGTTCATTAAGTTATAAAAGAAAGAATTAAATTTAATAATACACTAAATGAATTGGTTCTTATTCTCTATTTGTTCACACCAAAGAAACTGCTAGGAAGCTTAGCAAACTATTTACTACCTGCTATCAGATACTCGTTAGTTCGGGATTAAATTCTTTCACACCAAAGAAAAGACCAAAAAACTTAGCAAACAACTACGTGCTATCAGATATGCGTTAGTTCAGGATTTAAAAAATAACTAATGTGTAGATATGGGAGGCAGATAGGTAAAAAGCTATATCGACAATAAGAAACTGTTAATTAAAAATAAATGAGCTTAACTTGCTTTCACAATTAAATTCCATTTCTTAGATTGATGGTGATTCGTTATTATTAGGAACTCTAGAAAACAATGGAATGCAATTTGCTCTTACCATGAGTATGGCCGTAATTTCAAGTTCATGTCAATTTATAATCGAAATTATTTCTAGGAAGATGATAATTTGACTGTTTTTTGGTAATCTAAAGTTTAATTACATATGATCGAATAAAATGCAAGAAAATTTAACATATTTGTATTGTATTCTACACATAGTCCCTCAGGACTATAACTAGAATACTGAGCCCAGATCACCGTCTTCTATGGGTAAGGTGCCCAGAAGGTTGGCTACGTTACCTCGCTGGATCGCCATACTGATCCGTCGGCCGAGGTAAGCACCAGCTCTTTGATCACCTGAGGAGTCAATGAGTCGTTTGGATAAATTTTGGTAGAGGCGCCTGGCCTCAGGACCCCACGGTCCAAGCGTCTCGACAGCAAACGGCACAAACATACAACTCTCACTGAGGGTTGCATATTTGCGCCGCTTGAGTGATTCAGCTCTATCCGTTATTACTGTACCTTTGAAGAAATCTTTATTTGCTTTTTATTCTATCTAAAATTTCATCGACTCCTTCGGGCTGATCAGACGATAAAAAAAACTTCGTTTAATAAAACTGACCTCAAATACTAAAAAGTATAAAATAACTTATTTCTAAAGCTATCATTAATTTTAATATCTTATTTTTAATATATATTATCTAAAACATCTTAAAGTCGGTGCTTAGTAATTTTCAAAACATAGTAATTTTGTGTTTTACTTTGCACCGATTTAGAGATGTTTTAGATAATATATATTATAAATAAGATATCATAATAATTAATAATAGCTTTAGAAATAAGTTATTTTATATTTTAAGTCAGTTTTTTTAAACGCAGTTTTTTTATCATTTGTAACTTTTTAGTGCCTAGGTATGGGTACATGCCTATGAAAGGTGCCGCGTGCCTTAAAAAATATAGGTCCCAAGAAACTGGAACAAAAAAGTTCGTAAAATTAATACTACTGGGCCAAACTATGTTAAATTTTTAGGGGACCAAATGGCAACTATACCGCATAAGCCGCGTCACTTCCCCCACCACCTTGCCCACGCCGATCGAAATCGAGCGATCTGCGTGGCGTCAAGTCGCTCAGCGACACGCGGGACTGTGCTAATGTAACCACGTTCATATAAAATGTATGTAACCGATTGAAATCCCACGCGTTGCGACACGCGGCGTGGCTCTAATATAACCCCGGCTTAAAGAAGAATCACTTAAATCGGATCATAAATCTCAAAGTAATCTGTGTACATATGGAACGGAATGAACATTTTTTTCATAAAAAATAATAAAACTACGTTTTAACGGTTTTAAGCGCGGTAATTTATTAAGTTTTGGTTTGTCCGACGTTTCGGCCGCTTTTCAGTGGCTGTGGTCACAGACAACAAAGGTGACATTTGTCCAATAAGTATTGTTAAATTTAAGAGTAATCGGTGAACATACGTAAAAAAAATATTCCGATGAATTGATAACCTCCTCTTTTTTTAAAGTCGGTTAAAAATGGTCCAAGGCTTTCGAGAGTAAGGCCTCTGCAACGCTGTTACGACTCGTAGGTTAGTACGCGGCTTCAGAATAACAACAAAGTTTAAAGAAATTTTATTTTATTTTCTCACACAACTACTATAGTTCAAAAAATAATAATATTACTGGCCTATAATTTTATTATGGCCCGATTTTTATATTACTATATATCTTAATTTTTATTCTTCAAATCGATAACCATTTGCCGCAGTTTCCCTCGTGCCACTTTTCCCGTTGACGTATAAGGTAGCTCATCCATAAATATGACTCCACCACGTAGTCGCTTGCTGTCTGACAGTTTATCTACAAAATGATGTATAATAAGTATTATTAACTTAACATATTCACTGCGGCAGCGCAAAAACAAAACTTGCCAAGTTTGCGGTATGACTTATACAGGATGGCGCAATAGAACGTGCATATTTAAAATATTGATTAAAAAATAAATACAAAAGGTATAGTTAAAATAACACTGAGGTATTATTAAGAAATAACTGAAGTTTATTTTTTAAAAATAACATCGTCTAAATGATGACCCTCTCTACGACGACACTCCTCTAATCGCAAACGGAAGTTATTGAAAACTTTCTTCAGTAATGCTGGTGTAATTGCTGCCATTTCACCACGGATATTCTCCTTGAGCTGATCGATGTTTTTCGGATTATTGCTGTAGACTTTGTTCTTGAGGTATCCCCACAAAAAAAGTCAGGACGCGTCACGTCTGGACTACGTGGGGGCCATGGGGTATCACCTCTTTTCGAAATCAGTCTGCCAGGGAACATCTGTTTCACAACCGCCATGGAGTCATTTGATGTGTGACAGGTAGCTCCGTCTTGTTGAAACCAAGTCCTAGAATTCACTATTCTTGAATTTTCAAGCTCTGGAGCCAAAAAACCTTCCAACATCGCAACATAGCGTTCGGTATTAACAGTGACGTTTTGCCCCCCCCGCATTTTCAAAGAAAAACGGTCCAATTATTCCTCTACCAGAGATTGCTGCCCATACTGTCACTTTAGGACTATGCAGTGGTTTCTGGTGCTTGAGTTTGGGATTCTCACTGTTCCAGTAACGAAAATTTTGACGGTTTACGAACCCATTGATATGGAAGTGGGCCTCATCTGAGAAAAGGATATTGTCTAAATTGGAAAATCGATTAAGCATTTCATTAGCAAATGCGAGCCTTGCTCCGAAGTCAGACTCTTTCAATTCTTGTGTTAACTGCAGCTTGTAAGGATGCAGTTTAAGATCCAAGTTTAAAATTCCTTGCAAACTTCGTCGCGATAAGTGTAAGACAGACGATCTCTTGCGAGTAGACATTTGTGGATCTCCTTGTACAGACTGCATAACTCTCTCAATATTGTCGTCGGTCCTAGATGTTCTTGGACGACCTTTTGCTTGTGGTTTAAACGTTGAACCAGTCTCTTCAAAACGCTGTACCCATATTTTAATTAAATTAGCACTCGGAGCTTCACTAATTTGCCGTAGTCCATATTCAGAACAATATAAACGCCTAGTAACGATGTATGAACGAGAGTTCTCGTAAAATGGGCGCACGCAAAATGCGCGACGCTTCCCGTCGAGTGACTCATAGTGACTAAAACTCCATGAGCCCGCCTACCCAACGATGCAGGCTCCCCCCGCCCGCGCACTTTCTACCCCGCGAAAAAAGATGATGCAATATGCACGTTCTATTGCGCCACCCTGTATTTTCCTAGCTTCTAACTTCAAAGACGTATTAGCACGTGGAAAGTAATCGTTTTAAAAATTAATACTGTTACGACCTGAACGCCGACAAAAGACAAATTCTAAATAGGTACTTCTAAGGGCCGCTTGCATAACTTTAAATAAAATTAGTTAATCATATTAAACTGCCTAAATACGTGTTACACAAAACGTATTGACAGTTCTTTAAACATATATTATTTAGCGGCAAATTTTGCGTTGTGCAAGACGCTAATTGTATTTAAGGGTGTTAAATGCGTTTAGTGTTTCTTAAATAAATTAAAGTAACGTTATGCAAGCGGTGGAATCCATTTTTTTTTACCAGCAACTAAGTCCTCAATCTGCTTCGCGGTGACTTTTGCCCCTTTTTCGATGACAACACATGCGACCGCCCATTCGCCGTCTTCTGGGTGCGGTACTCCTGTCACATTCACTTCCTGTACCCCAGGGAGCGTTAGTATCAGCTCTTCCAACTCTGGTGGTACTATCTAGAATGTAAATGGTCTAAACTATTAAAATCCAATTTCTACTTTTACAAGCGGTAGCGAAAAGCTAGAAATATTCTGAAAATGGGTCAATAATGAATTCATTAACCCCAAAACATTTGTTTGCTTGTTAACATAAAGAAACTATAGGCATGCATCATAAAATGTTAATAACCACCGAGCCGCCGCCGCGCTTTGTCCAGCTATGTCCATATGATAGAAAAAGTGCGACAGCGCGGTGGCGGCTCGGCGACGGCACTGTAGCGGTGTCACGTGGACGCGCTCTTATATTTATAATTCGCAATAACAAAGATTATAAATAAAAACCTGTAGCCTACTTCTATTAGAATAATTATAGTTCTACAATATATCTATACCAATATTATAAAGAGGTAAACATTGTGAGATTGTTAGTTTGTGACGTTGTAGGGGGTAATCTCCGAAACTACTGAACCGATATAAAAAATTCTTTCACTGTTGGCAAGCTACATTATCCCTGGTTCACATAGGCTATATTATATTTTCAAAAAATTAGGGATCCTTACCAAAACTACAATAGTGTAACCCAAGATGTAAAAAATACCGAAAATCGCGTGCGCTGCGAAAACTATTATTGATGATAGAATAACACATTGCAGAACACATCATTATTTATAAAAAGTGTCGTGACAGCATAATATGTCTAACTATTATAGTTACGACACAATAAGTGTTATTTATTTTAAAAATGTAATTAAAATTCCGCCGCTAGAAAAGGCTCTTTATTAAATTTGTATCTTGATATTCATCCTTATTAAAATAAATTACTTCATATTCAAGACATATTGAATTATTCAATTCGGACATTCTATTCGAAAGATATCACGAGTTTAAAAATTTAATGTAGTATGGGATCGTCGACGATACGAACGGCGCGACGCTGGATGGAGTTGAGGGGGTCAGTCTGGTAAGCGGGTGCTCCGGCCATTAGATGTGAGCAGTACTCCTCATGCGGTCTGATTTACGCTTTGTACACCACAAGTCGTTGCCGCTGAGTGAAGTACTGCTTGGACCGGTTTAGCACACCAAGCTTTTTGGAGAAGTTTAGCCTTGCCTTCCAGGTGACCCTGAAACTGCACGTCGTTCGTTAAGTCGACGGCAAAATCCTGATACTATTGGAGATAGTAAGATGTGGTCCTTGGAACTATGGCGCAGGGACAAATGGGGTCTTTTTGGCAGAGAATGGGCAGACCTGTGTCTTCGTGGGGTTAAACTGGACAAGATTATGTTGTCCCCATTCAGAAACTCGCTCCAGGGAGTTCTCTACTTCAGACACAAGTCTAACCCGATTCTCTTCTACTACCGACCGAGGAGCATTGGCACGACTGGCTTATCTGGCGTCACCAGTACTGTCATGCTCATAGCAATGAATGTTCTCTATAGACAACATGTCATTGATATGCAGGATGAACAGTGTCGGTTACAACATGCCGCCTTGTGGCACACCAGCATTGATAGGCTCGGTGGATGAGCAGCAGCCGTCGACAGCAACTTTGATCCTGCGACCACCAAGAAAGCTGGATAGCTGGAAGCTGGATAGCTGGAAGCTGGTAACTTTACTCTCGCGAGCCGCCTTTTGACGAACAGGTGGCGGCATTGTATGTCTATTTTAGATCGGGAGTTTGCGGATCCTGACATTGACTAGCTACCTTTCATATCCGATAAGCTGCCTGCTTTAGGCTTACAGCCTCAGCGCACAGTTTATCGAACCATGGTTGGTTTGAGCCACCGATTGGGATTACAGAGTTAGGAATGGTAATTAAACTCAACAAATAATAAAGAGGTAAAGTTTGTGCGTTTGTGACGGTGTAGAGGGTAATCTCTGGATCTACTAAACCGATTTTAAAAATTCCTTCAACAGTGGAAAGCTACATACAACCCTAAATGTTCAACCCTCTACGATCAACCCCTATTTTTTATAGCGATAATAGCATTTTTATAATTTTCTACTGTGGTGATTTAGATTTTAATTTGAACCAGGTAGATGGCGCTGCTATCGGCTACCTACCAGAATTCAGGTGTTCTTTTTGTTGTTGTATGTGTTGAAGTTTGTCCCGGAATAGTTTAAATAAACGATTGGGCCCAGTAGGTGGTGCCGTGATACTCCTCCTAAACGCTGGGCCTGATTTTGATGATTTTTTTTGTTTCTTCAGGTGGATTTAAGAATAGTTTAGATTAACATTTGGTCCCGGTAGATGACGCTGGATTCGGGCTCTAGATTTTTATTTGTTAAATGCAGGACAATGTCTGCCTGGTACAGCTAGTATATATATATATATATATATATATATATATATGTATATAGATATATAGTTATATAGATATATAGTTATATAGATGATATAAGATGAGTAGTATGTGCAGTAGAGGAGTATGACGTGTGTGCCCATGATTTGAATTTACTGCTGCTGCTTCAAGTTGTAACCTGCCCCGGTAGGTAGCTAATAATATTTTACCAATGGACTTACAAATAAATAAAACTAAACTATAGGATAGAAAACTGAAATTAAATACTAAAACTAAATAAAATAAAAAGAGAGCAAAATTATAAATATGGACTTACATGATAATTTCTATATTTAATTAGCATCTTGAGCCTTTCGACGAAGAAGAAATTGTCTTCCTCGTCCCTGTATAATATGTCCCCAGTTTTATAGTAGCCATCTTCTGAGAACACCATTGCCGTCTCTTTGGGGTTGTTGTAGTATTCCTAAAAGATTCACAATCAAAATTTTCTAAATTGTTATTTAGAAATAAAGACAAGCTTTATTTTCAGAAATAGGGACGACATTACTTAAATTATTTCATAAGTTTGAATTTTTTTATAAAGCTACTTGGGACCGACCTTGAGATGTACACAATATTAAATTTTTGCTTTTTTATTTGAAGTCGGTCTTGTTTTTTTTAAGTAAAATTTTCTATTTTTTTGTGGCTGAATATGTAAGTATGTATTTATATATTGATTTCTTTTAAGATAAAAAAATCAAAGGCATTGAAACTTAAATACATTATATAACAGATCACTGCCAACGGGGAGCGTGCCCAGAAGGCTGGCTGCATTACCACACTTTATGTCGATACTTATTTGTTGTTCAAAATATGAGCCAGCCTTCTGATCACGGATAGTGTGAAAGAGTTTCTTACACATGTCTTTAAAGAAAGTTTTTGTCGACGGACCCCACGGGCCTAATGTTTCAGCCAAAAAGGGCACAAATTGTAACCTTTTCCTATGGCTCCTTGTTTGCGCCGTTTGAGTTCTTCAGCTGAAGCGGCGGCATTGTCAGCCCCTGATTCGGAAGATGTGACGGGGCCAGTGTGTCACCACAGGTCACATCCCACACTAGCGGCCGCCCCATCTTCCAAGGGACGAGTGTCATTCCGTCCGGTCTCTTTCCATCGTCACGTGTCAGGCCATTCGGTTCTAGAATGGCCGGTACAGCGACGCTGACAAGAGCTCGGCGGATGATGTCGTTGAGAGGTAAAGCTATTCACTTTAGAAATAATATTTTAAACACCTTGTACCAATAATTGTTCTACTGGCACGCGTATACAAGTATTGCCTTTATAAAAGTGTAGGCATACGACGCTTTTCAACAAGGATTGTGTCGAAAATACCATATACAATTTAAGAAAAGACCAACGTCATTATTTAAATCACATATATAATTGCTATGTACGTCACTAGATGGCATTGTTAATTTTAGATGCACATAATGGTTTGCTGATCGCCGTCTTTATGGACTTGGGATATTACATTTTCAAAACTGGTTGTCGCTGTCGGGAGTAGATAAGTGTCATTCGTTCAATTTTAGAGATTCGGGTCAATACTGACCTGTTGACAAAATGATCCGGATCTTTCGACCCGTTCAATAGAACGATTGGTTCACTAAAGGATTCGGCACTCGATTGTCGTCTCAGTACGCAAACTAGCTCACGAACCAAGCCGCTTGGTTCATTGGTTCGTGAGCAAGTTGCGTACCTTCCAAATTGTCCAAATTGTACATATAACCAAGCGGGTCGTATTTATATATATATTAGGATGATCCAAAAAAAAAAATTATTTTTCCAAACAGCCTTGAAAGTTTCTTTTGGGTGTAAAAAAAATTCTGTGAAAAGATGAGCCATTAATATTAAGATTGTCCTCATCGCATTTTTTTAATTCCCATAAGAATAACACAGGTTTTTTTTTTTCTGATTTTTGTACCGTTCAAACGACTGGTTGACTGACAAATCGCTGTTCCAATCTTTATAGAGAATTGAACGCTCTACAAAAAAGGTCTGATAACATTATATATATATATATTAGGGTGGTCGTTAAAAATTAAATTCTTTCAGACGCCCAAAAAAATCCTTCCTTTTGACGAAAAACTACGGGAAAAATTTTGCTTTTTGATTTTTAATAAAAATAACACGTGCCGGCGGCCAATTTAAGTTCATTTTTCGATAAAATTATAGTTTTTTGGAATATTTGTTACATTATTTAAATTTTGATAAAAAATCATGAAAATACGCTTATAGGAAATCAAATTAATAAATAAATAGATTACCAGTATATATGTATATATATATATATATATATATATATATATATATATATGAAATAAAGAATTATTATTATATATATTATGCGGGTAATAGAAAAAAACATCACAAAAAAGTTGAACCTTGTGTTAATAAAAGTTCCTAGAAAAGTTAAAAGATCAAAATGAAATCAAAACAATTCAAATGCGTCATGGGACAACGAACTACTAACCGAGACGCGGCAATCCGAAATGACCCAATTCACTGTCGTATGGTTCTCTTCTTCTGATTCGTAGGTTTTGTTAAACGAATCTGAACGAATCGATCTAGTGAACGACTCATATTTTTCGAAGTGACCCTATCGTTCGCGCGGATCTTGAGACCCGGGTCGTTTATATTAGTTTGTGGTCGTTTGATTCGTTCGTTCGCGAACGACACATATGTAGTCGGGAGTGTCGGGCTAAACTAGCGGCGTGTAACTCCTGTCCTGAGTGATTAACTAAAAAGATATTTAAGATATATATGTATATATATATATAATATATATCCGACCGCCGACGCAAAGATTGATTAGATCCGTATATCACTTGCGTTCAAAATGTGTCTTTAATTTATATCTTTAACTCTTTAGTTCATTCCTGTTCCCGCGATAACTATAGATTCCAATGAGAAGAAACTAGAAAGTAAAGGTGGGCGATTATACTTATTTAAATAATCGAATTACTTTGAATTGCTAATCTTGATAATCGATTATGAAATTAGTTACTAATTTGTTTTCATAATCGAATGATGTTACTAATATAAGTACTACTAATTAAATCGTTGAAAAAAATCGAAAGTCGAGCGACAACATTGTAATGTTGGTATTAGTAATATCCAATACCAACATTACAATGTCTCAACTTTTTTCAACGATTTGATTAGTAGTAATATCATTCAATACTATTAGTACAACTCCAGTGAGTCGTTCCTTGCTTTCGGTGATGCGAGTGGCTATATAGCGTATTTGTTTTTGGTGGAGTTTTTAACCGACTTCGAAAAAAGGAGAAGGTTCTCAATTCGTCGGGATAACGGTAAATTTACTTTTATGTGTAGGTATGTAATGTTCTCAAACACTTACATATTTACAAAAATAAAAGTCTCATAAGTACTCACAACTAAATTATTAACTACTTATCTGTCATAATCGAGATATCTCGAGATATCTTCATAATCGAATGATTTCATTAGTATTTCTCATAATCGCACACCGCTACTACACAGAAAGATTAGCCCGCGCACTACGTAGTAAGTGAACGAAGAAACCGATTATAATAGAGAGAAACCTGTTCCGTGTACCTGTTTCGATATATACGACTCACTCCTAAACTGTGTATGTAAGTGAAAACAACAGACTGCTCTAGATTTGCTTAAGATCCACTCATCATAATTCATCATATCCTAACTAGGTGACAATAGGATCGTAAGCGTAAATATCTTTCAAATAAAAAAAATGAAAATCTGTCTGTCAACAATTGATGGAGAAATTGCGTAACAAACATGCAAAAAATGTAGTCGATTTGAGAACCTCCTCCTTTTGGAAGTCGGTTGAATAATAAAAATAACATCGCCAAATTAATCAACAATTTCCTCCCAGTCCGGTTGCCTGGAAGAGATCGCTTGTTATGATAAGTCCGCCCATTGTTTTTGCCAATAAGGTATTATAATTTTCCAGATGTATTTGTTTATTTTGGTGAGGTTGTCTATCTATATATAACCTAATACAATTAATCAAAATATATCCCCCTCTCATTAAGATAATAAACAATATTGTAAGAAATATTCCCCCTTCCTTCCTGTTTCAATCAGGACTCTTAGAGAAGGACGAAGAATTTAAAAAATGTTATTTTAGAGCTACAATTGATTACGTACATGACGCAATACTGTCAATTTAGCTATATTTATGATGTCGTAATTTTGTTCGTTCGCACAAAATCTAGAAGATTGCAACGTTTTGTAAGACGATTAAGAGTGTCTCAATAAATTTCAATGCCATCTGATCTATTCTTTAAATTTCCAGAACGTTAACCTACCGAAAAACATGTAGTTTTAGTCCACATTTCCCCTGGTATGTTGGGTTCAGTTATTTCTTTGCCTGTCTCGGGATCTACGAGCTGAAACAGTTAAATTGTCAACCAATAGCGTATATAACGCAATCCGTGTTTTTCTATAGAATATATGAATGTAATTAGGAGTTTTTCTTTTTGAAAAATATGTGTATTTTCTTTTATTCATTTGAAACATGGAAGAAAATCGCCAGGAATTACATTTAGGTAACTGACTTAATCTAGGCTACGTTACGCACGGGGCTCACAACGACCACGCTCACAATCGCGATTTTTCCCGATCCACTCGTTTGCGGGCATTACAATCATAAACTCAAGTGGAATGGAGCACTGATGTCTTAAATAATCGACGAAATACACAAGTGTCATTGGTTGTTGTATGGCTGATTTGACAATCGCGCATTTGTCAACGCAATGATAGAGAATTAGTGCTCTGTGGTCAGTGCCCACTTCGACCCACCTCTTGAAATTGGTTGTTGTGAGCGTTGCGTGATCGAAAATCATGACGTCATTAATAACGTTTTCGAGGCGATCATAATCAAAATGAACAAGTTGGCGGTAGCCTAAATAAAACTTTAACAATACTCGTTGACACTTGACATCTATGCCTTCCGTGATCACGGCCACTGAAAAGTGGCCGAAACGTCAGAATAACAAAAATCAAATAAACTACCGCGCTTTAAACCGTTAAAACGTAGTTTTATTATGTTTATTATCGCAAAAAAAAGCTTTTTTGTGTATAAATAATGAAAAAGTCCGAAAGTTGTTTTGTAACTACAAACGCGTTTTGTAACTACGCCTCTCAACTTTGGCCCCTTATTTATAGACAATTTAATCTTTCACGTCTATAATTTATTTGCTCTTTATTCTTTTAAACTTGAATGAACTTTATTTTTATCCGTGCAGGAACGGAGAAAGAATACAATCCTGCGGCCGGGCGGCCTGTCGTAAGAGGCGACAAAACAACCCACAGCCAGGTGGTAGGGCATTTGCCCGACTGGATGGCTACCACCCCTGGTCTAGAGTATGCCATAACAACCTTGTGTTGTGTTGTGTTCGGCATTAGTGACCAGGTTCCAGTTTCCCTTAAGAGAGCAGCAACACATTTGTAGCACCTTTGGCCAATGTCCATAGGCGATGGTAACCGCTTTCCATAAAGTGGGCCGTCTGCTAGTCTGCTGAACTCATGCAATAAAAAAAATCTCATTACGCATCACTATAGTAAAGTTATATACATTATTCGTCAGCAATAATATAAAACATATCTTTGGCTATTTCAAAAGTAAGCTAAACGCAGTCGAGATGCGAGCACTGCGCAAAATCTGCGGAGTGACGCTCGCGGACCGTGTTCGTAATACCGAAGTAAAAAAGAGAGTTGGTCTGAAAGAGAGTGTCGGGATGAAGGTAAGGAAAGGAATGCTCCGGTGGTTCGGGCATGTGGAAAGAATGTATGATGAAAGAATGACTAAACAGATATACAATGCAAAAGTGGATGGATGCAGAAGTCGCGGAAGGCCACGACACACCTTCCATGATCAAATTGATCGTGTATTAGCCGAAGGTGATGTTAGGAGCCTTAAGAACAGACGAGTGTGCATGACAAGAGCTATGAATGTCAAAGAAGCGTGTGTGTAAGAATAAGCCTGTATGGCGCTCTGTTGTTCGTGCCTACCCCGCAAGGGACCTGGCGTGAAGTTATGTATGTATGTATGTATGTAAAAGTAAGCTCTGACACACTTTGAAATAAACCTATAACTATTTTTTAGGTTTTACCTTAACTAAGATAGATGGCATCCTTTTCCCGCAATTTCCCAAAGGGCCCAATGGGTTGGGACTTAATACAGGCCCTAGATTCTCAGTTTGGCCGTACGACTCAAATGCGACTGTAGGATCTCGAGTTAGTTCCTGTAAATACGACTTGTACTGATTAGTAAACCAAATTTATTTAATTCACTTCTAATTGTAATCGTCGATACGGGTGCGGGTCTGCCACTCCGAACTCGGATGCGAGTGCGGGTCTGCCACTCCAAACTCGGATGCGAGTGCGGGTCTGCCACGTCGAACTCGGATGCGAGTGCGGGTCTGCCACTCCAAACTCGGATGCGAGTGCGGGTCTGCCACTCCAAACTCGGATGCGAGTGCGGGTCTGCCACTCCAAACTCGGATGCGAGTGCGGGTCTGCCACTCCAAACTCGGATGCGAGTGCGGGTCTGCCACGCCGAACTCGGATGCGAGTGCGGGTCTTGTGGTCCCGCGCAACGGTAAAGGTACTTTCGCGCGGGTATCCAAATTGGTGTTGGTTGTACATCCATCAATAATGCGACGGATGCAGGTCTTCCAGGATCCAGAAGGATACGTATCCATCCAGACCTATCCACCTCTAGTGATAATAACTAGTGCATGATTAATACAGGCATAGTTACGTAAGGTTGTAAAGACAAAAATAGGTATCCGAATTGGTTTTGTGGTATTGGTTGTACATCCATCAATAATGCGTCGCTTGCAGGTCTTCCAAGATTCCAGGATCCAGAAGGATACGTATCCATCCGGACCTATCCACCTCTAGTAGATAATTGCCTGATTAAACATGCAGAGATATAGTAAAGTTTGAAAGATAAAAACAGATTAGACGTCTTTAGGATTTCATAGATGCCTGAAGAAAACAGAACATTATTCATTTTTTAACCGACTTGGAAAAAAGGAGGAGGTTCTCAATTCGTCGGGATCTTTTTTTTTTTATGTATGTTCGCCGATTACTCCGTGATTTATGATCCGATTTACGTGATTCTTTTTTGTTCGACGCAGAATAGCTTCCAATTGGTCCCCTAAAAATTTTACATAGTTTGGTAAAGTAGTTTTCATTTTATGAACATTTTTCATGGAAATAATTTTCACTTCGTTCCATATGTACACCGATTACTCCGTGATTTATGATCCGATTTACGTGATTCTTTTTTTGTTCGACGCGGAATAGCTTCTAATTGGTTCCCTAAAAATTTGACATAGTTTGGCCCGGTAGTTTTCATTTTACGTACATTTTTTTGTTCCCAGTTCTTGGAACCTATATTTTTTAAGAAGCGCGGCACCATTCGTATGTCCTCCCATACATAGCTAGACATTAAAAAGTAACAAATAAAAAATAAAACTTCGTTTAAAAAACCGACTTCAAAAACTAAAAAACTAAAATGTATAAAATAACTTATTTCTTAAGCTATTATTATTAATATATATTATCTAAACCATCTTGAAGTCGGTGCAAAGTAAAACATAAAAATTACTATATTTTGAAAATTACTAAGCACCGACTTTAAGATGTTTCAGATAATATATATTAATAATAATAGCTTTAGAAATAAGTTATTTTATACATTTTAGTTTTTTAGTTTTTGAAGTCGGTTTTTTTAAACGAAGTTTTATTTTTTATCTCAAAAACTACTTAGTCTATATAATCTATATAAACACAATTAACAGAAATATGTCTTATATATCACTACAGAAGGATGTAATGTATTTATAACAAATAATATATAGGAGGTGGTCACACGCGTGGGATAAGTGTATTAACAAAAAACAATTGCCCAGTTCGCAATTCGCAATGCACCTCCAGCCCTGCCCTTATAGAAAATCTCAAAATTTCAGTCTTATTATATATAATTACCTATTTCTAAAATACACTCTTGTCCGGTTTCTAGGGTACTGTAGTTTTAACTTAGTTTATCAGTTTGTTCGCAAATTAAAATAATTGCGTTCCTAAACACACTATCGTACGACAGTTAAACTAGGTTCAACTTAACTGGCCAATATTAGGCATTTATCTATTCCATATCTTTTGTTTGAGGTTTTGTTGTTGACGTTTTTGTTTGATGTAATTAAATATTAGGTTTATCGTCTTAAATAAATCCATCTAGTGGCGAGTTTTGGTACTAGTTGTAGGTTAACAGTTAACCTAAGTTTATCTATTACACAACTTTATGAAATCAATTGTTATAGAACTCATAACTGGTAACCTCAGAAACCGTGCAAATCAAACATACCCTGAGCTTAATATGCATATCCCTGTAAATTTTCGCACTGCCTAGGGCTAGAGTCTCTAAGCATGTGAAGTCACATTTCTTCTCGTGTCTTAATATTGATGACAGTAATGACGGTGTCATGATGGCTGTAGCTGGCTGAAAAAGAAATAGTTTTAGGGATAAATCTCGTATAAAAAAATGTACGAGACCCGTACGACCCACGTATTTCAAATTCAAGAATATTTTATAAAGCAATAAGGGCTTGTCGTTTTCTCTAATGCTTTGTGTATCCGATCTATAGATTAGATCAACTTAGGCTGTTGGACTTCACGAAAACATAAGGCTTCCGAAACACAACACAACCTTGTTATGGCGGCATACTCTAGACCAGGGGTCACTAATTAGTTTCGCTCGGGGTCCGTTTTAAGAAATCAAATAACCATCGCGGTCAGCACAACATTTTATAGAAAAAAATATTTATTAAATAAATGTAATTACGGAAATAACAAAGGTAATTTTATAGATACATATCAATGAGAAAAATTACATTTTCAACACACTTGCTCATAAAGTGGCTCTATGGTCATCGCTATTAGGCACAGAATGACACCCATAATCAAACTGTGACTAAAAAAATTATAACTCACTAGTGAGTTATAGATTTTTTTTTTATTTTAATGGTTGAGTTGCTTTGTGATTAAAAAAGTTTTTATTCAAAAAAAAGGTCGTGTTCTATAGAAAAACATGAGTTTTTGTTGTTATTTTATTCACATGTGTGTTGAAAAACGTCGTATGATACACGTGTGTATTCATGATTACCGTCCTCGGCTCTCTTAAGACCCTCGCCTACGGCTCGAATCTCAATGGCGCTTCGGCGGTAATCACCAATGTTACACACTAGTACCATAATGTACTATTATTCACGGTTCGCACAAAATGGGTCAGTGGTCCAGATGCGGACCATTTGGTGATCCCTGCTCTAGACCTAGTGGA
The DNA here is from genome assembly GCA_949752895.1 of Dendrolimus pini. NCBI lineage: Eukaryota > Metazoa > Arthropoda > Insecta > Lepidoptera > Lasiocampidae > Dendrolimus > Dendrolimus pini. The sequence continues at coordinate 5,648,922 of OX457143.1, forward strand.
CCTGGTGGATTGACCGGATGGGCAAATTGCCTACCACATGGCTGTTAGTGGTTTTGTCGCCTCTTACGACCGGCCTTCCGGCGGCAGCAACGCGTATTTAACTCGGCACATATTCGTTCCCAGTTGCTGCCCGGATAGATACAGGTAGATATATACCAAGTCAGTCAAAAATGTATATGACAGCATCTTGTCATGCAATATTATCGGTCATTCGACATACATTTAGGGCTCTTTTTGTAAAGAAGAAAAATCTGTTTGAGGACTATCCACCGCGGTGGGGAGTGTGCGATTTACCATGTTGAGGTGGCACTAGTACCGCAAGTAAAAAATTGTATTACCACCCGAGTTAGGGATACCTATTAAAACCCTTCGTTGTTTCTTCCAGCGCCTCATGCCAGGGCTAAGCGGATGCGGAAGCTAGTTTCGCGTGCCCTGGCTGGCGGGTGCCCCTAGGGTTACATCCACTTTCGGGGGGAAGCATAACTCGCGGCATCATCAGTTTATGCGTCGTAGGCGACTTAATGTCTTTCCCCACGGGAAGAGGGAAGTGCGCGCGTGGAACATGATGCGCCTTCCTCCCGACGGCATTATTGGCGGGTAGGGAACCCTTCCCCAAGAACTCACTCCCCCGCGATCTATTTAGGCCTGTACATACCCTATATTTGTTGATGATATCGATCACATGTTCTGTCGTCGCTGTTGCAGAAGTCTGTAGTTTGGTTCGATTTTGCACAATCAATGCTATAGCGCTATAGACGCTTGAAAACCAGTGAGGTGGAGAGAAGAACAGCCCCGTTTTGTTTTCATCTTTCTTGCTATAAAATGAATTTTAGTTAAATAATAGGTTGGGGAAAAGTTTTTTCGCATATAGTATGTATGAACTTGTAATAAGATCTCTTTGGCTATACCATTTGTATCTGGCTGGTTTTGGTATCATTAACAAGTTTTAATTCTAAAGAAGACAATTCCAAATTCAAATTAGGAAAATGTGTTTCATTTGTTTTTCTTATTGTTAAAATGAGCGAATCTAATGAAGAAATTCGATACATTTTAAAATTTAACTACAAAAAGGTAAAAATGCAACACAAGCCGCGAAAATAATTTGTGATTTTTATGGACCTAATGCAGTAACTGTAGCGGAAATTTGGTATAAGCATTTTCAATCCGGAAATTTTAATATCAAAGATGCACGTCGCTCTGGTCACCCTGTTACGGACAAATTTGATCCCATTTTTGAAAAAGTGGAGCAAGATCGGCATATTAGTAGTTAGAATGTAGCTAGAGAACTAGGAATTAATCACAAAACGGTTTTGGCGCATTTGAAAAAGCTGGGTACACAAAAAAGCTCGATGTTTGGGTGCCTCATAAGCTCACTGGAAGAAACCTAATAAAGCGTGTCTCATTTGTGATTCTTTATTACTACGTAATGAAACCGAACCATTTTTGAAGAAGCTGATAACTGGTGATGAAAAGTGGATCACGTACGACAAGAATGTGCGAGAAAGGTCGTGGTCAAAAGCCGGTCAGGCTTCACAGACTGTGGCGAAACCCGTGTTAACTCGCAACAAGGTGATGCTGTGTGTATGGTGGGATTGGAAGTGCATTATTCATTATGAGCTGTTACCGCCAGGCAGGACCATCGATTCTGAACTGTACTGCGAACAACTGATGAGATTAAAGCAAAAAGTTGAGAGAAAGCAGCCGGAATTAATCAACAGAAGAGGTCTGGTTTTTCACCATGATAACGCTAGACCTCAAACATCTTTAGCCACTCAGCAAAAATTACGAGAGTTTGGCTGGCAGTGTCAGGTTAACATCACAAGAAGACTGCCAAAACCACCTGTCGCAGTTTTTTGATCAGAAGCCCCAAATTTTTTATAGCAATGGGATCACGCTCCTACCTACAAGATGGCAAAAAGTTATCTATATAGATAGACCACAATAGTCTGCACTTAACGAGATGAGAACTTTAAAACAAATACGTGGACGTCAGTGTTGTGTATTTATATTGTTAAGGATCTGTACATGACGGGATACTTAAAAATATCAACCGTAACTGACAAATATAGAGAAATTAGGGTAACATGGTATGGGCAAGTGAGGTAGAGAGATGAAAATCACATGTCTAAAAAAAAATTGATGGATGTAAAAAGAATAAAAGTAAGCCAACAAAGAGATGGAAGAATTGTTTTAAGTATGGTATAAAAGTTTTCCTTGAAGCTCATATGACCAAAATATAGGAAATTTATATGAAAAAATCAGATACTGTTCCAACCTCAAAATTATTAAAAAATTGTGAAAGAGCATGAAACTGTAGACAACGTTTTTAGAAAGAAAGAAAAAAATCATTGTCGCTTTATGTACACATACAAAAAATACGCTTAAGTAACAAGATATAAAATAAAATATTGAACATGTAATTTACTGTTCGATAGTAAATGATCTCAAGAGCAATTTTAAAATTGTCAGCAGTAATAATTGAGATAGCTTGATTATATAAAAAAAACTTCGTTTAAAAAACCGACTTCAAAAACTGACTTATTTCTAAAGCATGTAGAAAAACTAAATAAGTGGAAATCCGTCGTATCTGCCTCCCCTGTGGAAAACAGTCATGATAATACGTAAGTATATGATTTCAAAATAATGTTCTTAAAGAAAGTTGACGTTCAAATTTTTACTTTTTCTAAAGATATTGTTAAATATAATATCTTATTTTTAATATATATTACAAGCCTCTGCACGCGACTTCGTCCGCGTGGATTTTTTCATAAAAAGTATCCTATGTTACTTCTAATACCTCCAAGAATATGTGTACAAAGTTTCATGATGATCGGTTGAGTAGTTTTCCCGTGAGAGCGTAACAAACTTACATTCACATTTATAATATTAAGTAGAGATCTTAAATATCTTAAAGCCAGTGCTTAGTAATTTTCAAAATATAGTAATGTTTATGTTTTACTTTGCACCGGAAAAATCGGATCATAAATCTCAGAGTAATCAGCGTACATAAAAATAATAATACCGGCCAAGTTGAGAACCTCCTCCTTTTGGAAGGCGGTTAAGAACTTGAATGTTTTATCTGAGTACTCGAAGGTATTTGAGATGTGATAGACATAAAAAAACAACTTACCCCTCGTCAGGTTTACTAAGTACTGGCAACATGCAATTAAAAAGTTTATCAAACCAAATGTTGTGCTTGAAAGCAGCTAGTTTGATCGTTCCAGAAGTACCTCCAGTACTTATTAGGAAAGCGTAGACTTTGTCCAAATCGAATATTGCTGGCCTAAAATGACAAGAAACTGTGCATGCGAACGAGCGAACTTTAAATCTTAATTCATTAAAACGACCTCTCCTTTTGAAGGCCTCTGGGGTTGAACGGGCTAAGCCTTTGCCGGCCTACCTCACTGCAACGCAGAGGCTCCAGGTTCGATTCCTGGTATAGTAAATTTCGGAAACGTATTTTCTCCGTTATTTACTATGGTCTGGGTGTCTGGGATCGGCCCCAGTCACTACACTGTATATTACCTATAACACAAGCGTAACATGCTGTATGTGTGTTTGTCTGCCGATTATTATTATATTGTATGTCTTTAACAACTACGGGCCACAAAAATGGCCCGGATATTTGGAGGGCTTGCTTGGGGCCATGGGAAGGCCAACACGTAGAGGCCCCTTGACAAATTTAATGTAAATGTGGCGTGACACGTGACCGGCGATTATCCCTGTCTACACCACATAGTAATGCACCCAAGGACAAGCCCCGGCCAGTGTAGGACTATTGTGGGAAATGAGGACAAAAAGTACCGGGCTATTGTGGTGAACTGCTAGTGGTACTAGGGGTCTGGGAATATGGGGTCTATGGCCTGGTCTGTGGTCTAATTATTATTATTATTTAAATTTAATTTTTATTATCTCTGTATGTCTTTCAAGACCACGGGCCATAAAAATGGCCCGGACTTTTGGAGGGCTTGCGTGGGGCCATGGGGAGGCCAACACGTAGAGGCCCCTTGACAAATTTAATGTAAATATGTGGCGTGACACTGACCGGCGATTATCCCTGTCTACACCATATAATAATGCACCCAAGGACAAGCCCCGGCCAGTGTAGGACTATTGTGGGAAATCAAGACAAAAAGTACCGGGCTATTGGGGTGAACTGTTAGTGGTACTAACGGTCTGGGAATATGGCGTCTGCCCGTCGCAATGTTCGGGGAACATGGAAAAATGGGCAGACGGTGACTCGCCACTCCCTGCATGGGCCCCAAAAAATGTCATAAAACGCAGGGGCAACATGGGTATGAGTGGCTAAGGGGTGTAGAGAGGTGGGCTGCAGGTTCACCGAAGCTACTTCCGACATTAGGCCATTTATCACTTCCACCCCTGGAGCTTGAGTCTTAGTTCTAGCGATCTCTACTCCGTGCCGGCTGGCTAAGGCAAGCACGGAGGCGGGGGCCTTGTCTTGGCCCCCGGAGTCAGGTACGAGGTGTCGCCACTCACCTAAGGCTTCGAGACAAAGCCCCCCTGCGGGATTTTTATTATTATTATTAAAATTTAATTTAATTTAATTGTTTAACAATTGGATTGTATAAAAAGAGCGTCATTAGTAGTATGTTTATGCGGTTCCTAATCCTTTTCACATTATATAAGACTTGATAAGACTCGATAGCTTTATATTGATGGTAGATGGCGTCGGCATCGCCGCTGATATACGCAAACTAATATCTATAGGCTCAAACGAAGTCATCTAATCTAATTTATTGCTTAATCTAATCTAAATTGAACTAATCTTTTAACGATTACTTCGATGACCGATTCGACCGCAAATCCACGGGTTTTTTATTGCTTACTTTTGAAGTGATAACTTCTTATGGGAGGGTAAACCACTTCGTTACGTAACGCGTTACGGCGCCAGTCTGTCTGGCTTCCCTTCTCTGACTCTAACCCACAGCGCTAGCCGTATTTCGGGCAGACGCTTACTATATACTTATTTATATAAAATAAAAAACCTTTATTTCTACCATTAAGTTTTTTAAAAATAGTTCAACTTAGATTAGTTTAAGTTATCACATCTGTCAAGCGTCCCGAGACGCGCGTTTAAGTTTGTTTTATTAATTATTTTCTGAAGCAGCGAAAAGCTAAGCTCGGCATATATACGACTAGATGGCTACCTAGTCATATAGGTTTTCACAATTACTCTTTTACAGGGCAATTGTCATTCCTAGTACCTATTCTTCTTTCATGGTGTGGACCTGTTATATATACCTACTCAAAATCATCAATAGGTGCATCGTCGTCGTTATCTTCCAAAATTTCTTTCATAGAATTATCTCCGTCAAATGTGAACACAATAGTATCAAGTCCGAGAGTTCTTGCTGCCTCTGTGTAATTTTCATAATCTTCTTTTTGACAAAATGCCACTTTTGGACGCGCTATTTCGAAGAAAGTTTTTATCTCATCTGCAAAACAATGTTGCACAACGTTCATTTACAAACAATAATTATCTAATTTATATTGATGCTGTTCTAATAAACTTCGAACTAATAGGTACTATGATAAATAATTAACAACATTGGTTTTCTTTGTGGTTTCGTACTACATGCACTCAAAATAGATTGTGGTGATATATGAATAATGATGAACCATTCACATACGAAAAATAATTGGGCACGCCAATCAAGCAGTTTATGTAGCTAAGAAAAACATATTACAATCGCTGTACAAATTACGGTTTACAAATAAAAGAATTCCGTCGTTAGTTTTCTTAATTAAATCACTAGATCAAAGGACTTTGAAGTCATGTCATTACCACATTACCTTTATATTTCATTTAAAAAAAGTACGTGCTTACAAAGTACATATTTGTTAGAAGTGAAACTTCTATGGCAAACTAATTTTTAAGTCTTGTTTATATTTTTACAAATCTAAACTTTACCGTAAAATTTTTACCCTCATGCGCCTAAAGACGTTTCACTTCAAAAATACCTAAAATCGCGTGCGCTAAGTATTAATGATAGAATAAAATAATGTACTACGACTTTGTAGAACACATCATTATTTATAAAAAGTGTCGCGACAGCATATGTCTAACTATTATAGTTATGCCACAATAAGTGTTCTTTTATTTCAAAAATTTAATTAATATGCCGCCGCTAGAAAAGGCTCTTTATTTGTATCTTGGTATTCATCCTTATCAAAATAAATTACTTTATATTCAAGACTGCTTCAATACCTTTATAACTTTTAGAATTATTTAATTCAGACATTCCATTCGAAAGAAATCACGAGTTTAAAAATCTAAGTTTGCGTCCACACTGAATGCGCGGTGACGGGGGCCTGAGGCGGGCGCGGCGAGCGGAGGCGTGCGGTGGCCACAGTGAACCGTGAGCTCTCGTAGCGACTCGAGGTATGTCAGGTATTGCAAACTATGGACGAGGATTTGGTATTTTTACTAGACAGTCCGATTCTGAGATGGGAGGTGTTGAACATTAGATATCGTGTACACGAAATAAATAAAAACAGATAACAATGTGGTGATTTTTTTTTATTTGTATGAAGATTGAGGTTATACCCTAAAATAATTTTTGGAGTACACTCGAATGTCCGTGTCAACATTCGACTACATCCTAAGCAAAATATCGGCTAAAATCACGAAAGAAGATACAAACTTGCGCAAAAGTATTATAATATGCAGCCGCGCACACGCCGAGCGACAGGACCGAACTGGTTTGTTATCTCGTTATCCTCGACACCCGCGCGTTAGGTCGCTAATCGCTTGCTGACTGGGCTCGTAGTGCGGCCATAACGCACGGATAGGAACGTTTGAAACCTCCGCACGCTAACTCGCTCGAGCCCGTCGCGCTAGGCTTCCGCCTTAGTCACTTCAGTATGGACGCAATGGCGCGTTTCATGTTTGATTTTTCGCGCCCGTCGAGCCTAGCGCGGATTCGCATCCGCATCGCAGTATGGACGCACACAGAAAAAAACGCTGCACATCTTAGTGACGCTAATATTATTATTATTGCGTTTCATCCGTAAAAAAATTACCCGCATGCGCCTAAAGAAATTTCACTACAAAAATGGAATATATGTGAATATAGCTGCGCCATTCCTGTGGGTGTCAGACGCATGCTTTTATATGAAGTTTTCTAAATAATTGGTCACAAGCGTCCCCGCTAGTAGCCATAGGATTTTAGAGTCGATTGTAACCAATTTATCATATAATTAAAAGACTAAAAGATATTTTTATGTTCGTTTATGTTCCGGGTTCCCCTTTGCCCACTGTCTTACCTGAAGTTGAGTCATGATATGCTCTAGAAGCCTCGTCGAATGGTCTCGTGACCTCGAACACCCTACGGCCGGCGGCTTTACGGTGGATGCAATCAGGCCACAGCTGGAGAGATGAGTCACCCGCACCAGCGGAACCCTGACCTTCAGGACGACACAGATACTGACCGGACACGGTTGTTTCGACCAGTATCTGTTTCGCATTGTGGGCTGCTTGCCTTCTCCGGACTGCCGCCAGTGCGGCGCACCCGATACGGCGTTTCACACGCTTGTCGAGTGCGCTGCATGGACGCCGCATGCGTTTCGAGCTCGAGACGCACGTAGGAGCCGTCGGATCGCTTGGCGACTTGGTAACGGCCATGTTGCACAGCGACGACCGCTGGGAGTCTGCGGTTACTTTCTGTGAGGCAGTAATGTCTCTCAAAGAGGCCGCAGAAAGGGACAGGGAGCGAAGTCCTGCAGCGCGTGCTAATGTCTCTACTCGAGGTCGCCGGCCTTCAGCTGGCACCCGGAGAGGCAGGTACGCGTATTACTTCCCTCCCTGAGTTAGGTTCCGGTACGGGGGGCCCTTGCTACTAGGCAACGCAAGGGATTCATCTGCCCCCGTTTCGAAGTGGGGTGTGTTCTCCCAGGGCACACTCCAGGCACTTTATTGCGCTGGATCGACTGTTGCGTAACTATGTTCTATATCTCAGTCTTTCCATCACAACAAAAGCGCAGGGTCGACAGGGAGGAGGGGGTTTTTAGTGGGTATTGAGGTTGCTCGCCCGTGCGGCATCGCTCTGAGTCTTCCACACTCCTCTGTGTCACGCCATCGCGGACGGAGCGCAAACAAAGCATACTATTGCTAGCGTTATCGCCCCCGATGGATGCATGCCGTTTCCTAGTGACGGCCCAGAGAGTGCGTAAATCGGTCAGCATTTTCCCTCGCCTCAAAAAATAAAATAAAAATGATATGCTCTAGAACGGAGCACGTTTACCTAGAAGATACGTGTACATAATGTACAAAATAATAAATTTTCTAACCGTATTTAAACAAAGGGTCAACACCAGCTATTGGCAGTCCGTTCATGAGTGCCGCGTAGTAGGGTATGTGCAAGTCGAGGTGGTTGCGGCCCCCCAACGCAAGCACATCCCCAGGCCGCAGCCCGAGGCGCCTGAAGCAGCGCGCCAACCGCACCGATCGTTGCAACACAGATTCGTACGACTCCTGCACATCCGTTGCTGCGTCTATCTATTAAATCCATGACAAACACAGTTTCACAATATGACGCAAATAATTAATTAATAAGATAAGTATTCTTTAATGCACAGTTTCATAAAGTAGCGTGGCGAAGGAAACAAATAGGTACTTCTGATTGTTCTTTTTAGCTAGAGGAAATCCGATTGAGGACAAAGCCCCTCAAGGGAAACGCGGCGGGGATGTGTGGGATCTGCTACATTAGGGTAACACTAGTAACTCCAAGTACTGTTGCCACCCGAGTCCGGGATACCCACTGAAACCCCAAGGTGTTTCGTCCATCGCCTTATGTCCGGTCTACGGAAAAGCGGGAGCTTCAGCTCCGCGTACCCTGGCCAGCGGGGCCCTAAGGGCCTCATCCACTGCCTGGGAGAAGCCGGCTGCAGACTCTCTATCATATCCGAGGTGGACCAGTTTGTAACACACGGGAAGAGAGATGAGCGCATGCGGAACACGACGCACTCTCCTTCCCAGGGCAGTATTAGCGAAGCGGAGCGGAGCAAGCTCGTACGCCCCGCTCCTCCTCTTAGGGGGGCATTAAAATATTTTAATATTATCTACTATTGGCTAAAAAGATTAGAATCATTTTTTAATTTTACTCAATTGATTTTTAAAACAAGTCTTGCTGGAAGGAAATTTTTAGGTTTATGTTTGCAGGTACTTGCATCATTCTTATTTTATAGTTTCGTATGCAACTTTTATACACAATAAAGAATAAATTCTCATAAATTACCTGACATATGGCTCCTGGACGCCTTTTCAAGCATTCGATGAGGAAGTGTCCCAAATGGTGATCAGGGTCATCTCTTGTTAATAGGGGCATGTTGGAAAACAAAATAGAACCACAATAAATGTAACAAATCAGTATTATTCCAAATGGAATATATTAATTATCAATGTCAATCGACGGATAATAACACTTAAAAGCCTTTAAACGGAGTACTTTTGCATTTATGTAGTATATTTTAACACTGTTAGGTTTTGTAGTTATATAATAATTACAAGCTACACTACCTACTCTGGGTTTTATACTAGTATAATTCCTGATAATAAGTTGATAACGTCGATCTACATTCTTCGTCGATTCTTGAGTACTAAGCCCCTGTAAAAATGTATTTATTTACAACTAGCTGCGCCCGCGGTTTCATTCGCGTGGTGATGGAAAATTATAATAGTTTAGATAATTCATACTATATCTTTATAAATTATAGCCTGTGTTATTCTGCCGTGTAAGCTACATATTATATTACTGTAAAGTTTCATCAAAATCCGTTCAGTACTTTTTGCGTCAAAAAGTAAGAAACATACATCCACAATTTATATATTCATACATCTATACGTCCATACATACGTTCTTAGTTTGACCTTTAGGTATAGACTAGTTTTTTGTTAAGTTGGCGATAATACCTGCTTACTGGAGATAAATAAAGAGCCCAAAGAAAACTGGGGTTCTTCAAGCACTTCATTAGGTGGGCGTTGTGTGTATACTATTCCTTCAGGCGGCCTCATCTCTAATGGAAAATGAAAACTTTTTGCATTTTTATAAACAACTTGCATCCCGGCAGAAGTAGTACTGCCCAGAAAAAGTTTTTAGAATCCAATTGCAGCGCTACTAATCTAAACTAACACAAGAGCCACTCAAACACATGAAAATTTCATCAAAATTCTGGAACCCGATTCCAGCGCCACCTTCCGGTTCCAAATGTGAATCTAAATCATCCGGGAACCCACTAAAACACTCCCAAAAAATAATCTTACATAAAATATTTACATGAATTGAACATCCTCCTATTTTGAGTTGGTGAAAATAGTCGGTACATAATTAGCCCTAATCAATTTAAACTTGACTGTACCTGCACGCCTTTGTTTGCAGCTAATATCGTAGCCGCCATAAAGTTTGCATCGAACTATATATAACAGCATCACCGCGCCGCCAAAACCGCTATCAAATCGCTGCCGTGCCCCACAATACCGCCATTGCCCTGCTGTCGCACTTTCACTGATCTTCGGTCGTCAGCGATTGAGCGGCAGTATGGAAGTGTGGATAATGTTCAGTGTTGTCTACACAAGCGCTTATTCAACATATGCGAGGGGCCAAGGCCATCTATAAAGTGCCTTCGCATACAGAGTCCTGCCCCCCTGTACTGTATGCGAAGCGAAGTATCGATTGATGTGACAAGACGAAATAAGGTCCCCTTTGTCACATTTCGTTACAGGGGAGACAGCCCCTCCCTCCTGACCTTTTCGGTGGAGGGCCTTATGAAATCTGTCGTTCGCAGATCATATCGGTCGTAAAAAAAACAAAAATGGCGTATGTACGTTGAAATTTATGTGTGTGTGAACATGAACGTATGACACGTTACGAGAGGAGTCTAAAAAGAAGAAATTAGCGCGACGTACTTGATGGACGGCCCCCAACGAATAATAATAAAAAAAGTGTGACAAGGTGTGGAAGGTATTCTAAATTTCGTTGAGTCATTTTTCACATATTGTATCTTTATAATATATTTAAGTTTTAATACAAGAAATTTGAAGTATTAACGAAAAATTTTATCCAACTTTATCTGTATGATCTGCATATAATTTGCATGGTTTTTAAATTATTAAATGAAATGTATTTCATCTCATTAGAATAGAACGAGTGCTTATCACTGTGTTCGTCACTTTTTCGTTTCATTGAATTTCAAATCACAACGATTCTAAAGTAGTTTCACTTCAATAAGTCTTTATTTCAGATAATAAAATAGCCATATAATATATATTGTATATTATTATATTATAAAGTAGTTTTATTTTTTATATCTATAACCATTTGGCGTAGCTTCCCTCGTGCTAATTTCCCAGTCGACATATACGGCAGCTGATCCATAAATATAACTCCACCACGCAGTCTCTTGCTGTCTGATAGTTTATCTGAAAAGTTAAATATTCATTTGCTTGTTTCTTGGTCTTTTTGGGTTCTTATATGTAAACCCTTATGGCCTTACTTCGACCTGTGTGTCACAATTGTACATCTCACAAACTACTGTGTCTATTTTTTTATAGAGACATAATATTTAGTTCAATTGCAGAAATCTTATGTATAAGTATTCTTCCATTCTTTTTCTAAAATATTGTTTAACACTCAAAGTGGGACTCAAAAGATGCGAAATTTAAGAGTTGAGCAGTAAAAAATGTCTTCGAGTGAGTACGAAACTAATTTATGTTCTCCGTCCACATTCAATACATTTACACACATTCGATTCATTTTAAAGAGGGATAAATAATGCACAAAGTAATAACGAAATAAAGATCGTAATTATGAAATTATTCCAGAAAATTCTTCAGTATATAAACAGCGTAAGGGGAAACTACCGGGGAGTTCAGTTGAAGACAGCGAATGCGATACGAGAGATTTGGAAGAGAAGTTTCATAGAAGATAGTGACGAGTTCTGGAGGACTGTGTCGTTAGTTGTGCGTGAACAACTAACCCAGGCGTAACCCTGCAGGAAAGAATCAGGTACGGCTGTGCAAGTCAATAACAACGTTTAGTTTAAAAAACTGGTGTTTTCTTCCAATCCTAAGTGCGTACCCCCGCTCGTACGTAAAAAATACACTGTTCGAGCAATATTGGCTCGTACAGTATTAATTAATATTTTATATATAAAAAAAGAACTGGGGGCACCAATTTTCATAGCGGTGTGCATTTTTTACTGGAGTTTGTCATTCCCCCAGTAAACTTCTTCTATAGTATTATCTACCCTATTAAAATTTATTCAAAGAACCTAAATTCGATCTCAAAGTTGGAATTCTCTAGTTTTATTCTTATCTTAGTCATGGTTTTGTTACTTATGGCCGGTTCCTATATCTTTCTATACATTCACTTGCCTTACCATCGGCGGAATTTTGACATTACTTGTATGGAGCTTATGTTAAATTTTAAATAATAAATAACAAGACAAGGAACCGGCCATTAAAGTCCAGTGCTCTTACCAGCAACTAAGTTTTCGATTTCCTTGGCGAGGACCTTTGCTCCGGCTTTGGTAACAACACAAGCTACCGGCCAGTCGCCATCCACCTCATGCGGTATTCCGGTCACGCTCGCATCCTGGACCCCGGGGTGCGTGCGAATCACCTCCTCCAGCTCTAATGGAATTATCTGGAAAAGAATAGAATAGATAGAGTCAGGACCCGTCTTGTGGGAGCACGCAGTGCCCTCAAAAGAAATTTCGAACATATCAAAAAATTGCCATAAAAACTGAAACGTGAAAAAAAGAATTGGCAACATTTACAAAAAAAAATGGATAGGTTTTTTGGAGTGGAGCTTGGAGTGGAGAACAAAAAATTATAGACTTACAACTTTTGAGAATTAGCGTGCCCCAAAAAAAGGCACTTACTACGGTGTACACACAAATTGTACACCCACAACTTGAATTTATAATAAAAGCATTTTTATAACGGAGGAAACGAGCACTGTGCAGTACGTAAAGGCGAGCGGATATAATAAGCAACTCACTTCACACAACTCAATTTTGGACAATTACTTAGCCTGCCTCCTTTACAAACATTTGGTATGAATGCGTTGAGTACACCCGGTGACACGAGTTTGATTTTCTGCATACATGAATTTCAGCCGGGTGCACTCGCACATTCATTTTTTTATTATTATAAAAAGTAGCCTAGGGTTCTTTTAAACTGAACGTATAGCTTAACAGCAAATTCTGACAATGAACTCACATGATAATTTCTATATTTAATAAGCATTTTCAGCCTCTCTACGAAGAAGAAATTGTCTTGCTCGTCCCTGTATAATATATCTCCGGTTTTGTAGTAGCCATCTTCTGAGAACACCATTGCTGTTTCGTCAGGGTTGTTATAATATTCCTGTAAGAGTAGGAATTTTAAGTAAATGATGTGTACCTACCTAAAGCTAAGAGTAGAAGGATAGGTCCATCATTTTCATTAATCATCTTACATTTTTTTGAAGGCTATTTCATTACTTTTCATTATTCTAATGTCAAAGAAGCAAGTGAGGTGTGTAAAAATAAGCCTGTATGGCGCTCTGTTGTTCGTGCCTACCCCGCAAGGGACCTGGCGTGAAGTTATGTATGTATGTATGTATGTATTTCATTACTTCGTTTAGGAAATATGCTCTGCTGAGAATAGCACCCGGTACCACTACTTACAATTATACGACGCGGGTCAACATATTGATGGTTTGATCATAGAGATCATATATTAGTAATATTGAATAGTTTTTACACAAAATAAATCCAGTTAAAGAATATATTTTTATGAGTATCGTATATAGGTACATACATAAAAGTTTAGTTCCTACTCTATAAACACAGATCAGTCACCATCCGTACAATACGATTAAATCTTAAATGCGTCCTTGAAGTTCGTACATATCATTACGGAGAACACTATAAAGTTCACGGACACAGTGCATCTGAGTTGCAGTGCATTGAGCTGGGCATGGATAGCGCACGCAAGCACTATCCATGCCGACTTTGTCGTTAAAGGCGATCTCTTCCAGATAATGCTAACATGATACAGTGATTTAAACATAATATGTATTATTATGTTACTTACCGAAAAACATGTTGGTTTATTCCACAATTCACCTGGCGTGTTTGGTGCAGTTATCTCTTTGCCTGTTACTGGATCTACGAGCTGAAAGAATTAAAATACAATTTCAAGAAATGCAACCTTATGGGAACGTCAGCTCACATAAATTAAGGTGTAATAAATATTTTTAGCTAAAGATTTTTATCTGTTTATTAATCATCATCTTAACTAGTCAACTCAAATTCCGTCGTCGTCAGCTAATTGCAGTCCACTTTTGGTCAGTTCATCGGGCTGGAGAGCGCCCATCACTACGTTTACCGAGACCCGGTCTTCACTCCAGTACTCGTCTGCTCCATCGGTCCTCCAACATCATGACCTACCCATTGCCTTTTTAACTTATTAATTTTGCAAGCTATTTCAATTACTTTGGTTTTCTTACAGATATCCCCATATTTTCTAATTCTATCCATAAAACGAATACCAAGGTAACAACCCAAATAAGGGAATTCTTAATCATTTTACGACAGTACCATACGTGTACCTACCTTTATTAAAATAGATGGCATTATTTTCCCGCAGTTCCCAATAGGTCCTAACGGGTTCGGAATCAATATTGGACCCAAGTTTTCTGTCTGGCCATAAGCCTCGACGGCGATTTTCGGATCTCTTGTTAGTTGCTGCAAAGACATTTTACTCTTTAATTCTATATTTCAGATAAATTATTACTCCCGTCTTCCTAATTAATATTATAAATGCGAATGTAAATTGGTTGGTTTCTGATTCATTCAGGTCATGACAATCCTATTGTCCTTGGCTTCCTCGAGAAACTTGCAGCATCCATGTTCACGACCGCGTTTTTCCCCGTTCCACTTGCTTGAAGGCGTTACAATCACAAACTTTAATGGAACGAATTATGGAGCGTTGATGTAATTATCGAAGAAAAACACAAATATCATTGTTTGATTTGAAAATCGCGCCTTTTTCAATGTCAATCAATAGAGAGAATTAATGCTCTGTGGTCAACGCCCACTGCGACCCACCTCTTGACATGGGTCGTCGTGAGCGCTGTGCTCGAAAATAATGACGTCATTAGTGACGTTTTCGCCACGACCACAACGGCCGTAGTCGCTAAGTCGAACGGCTGACGGAGCATTTTTGGCGTTCTGAGCTACTAGAGGAACGCGCCCGAAGTACTCTTTGCCTGTCATCCAGAAAAAAGGACAGTTTCCATGGGATGGATGAATATAGTCGAAATGATGGCGCTCTGAGTGCGTTTCATTAAGAAATACATCGTCATCGCAACGACCTGACAATGCAATTTTAACCGTAACATTAAGTTCAGTTTCAGGTTTCGGGTATATAGAATTAGAAATAAAGTTTGATATTACTAAGAAGAGCACGTGGGATTCCCAATTGCTGGTCCACTCTATCTACAAAAAATAGATTAACAGGAGCGAATCTGGGGCAATGTTATATGTTATCTCAGGGATCAGCCACCTGCGACTCGCGAACCACATGTGGTTCTTTAGATGTAAAGCTGCGGCTCTTAAGTTATAAACGCAAAAAAAGTCATGGCTTTCATTGAATTTGCTTACCCAATTGTTTGTTATTAAAGCACAAGTTAGTGTTGTAAGTTAATGTAATTAATGTTTTCATTTTTTAAATAAATATTATCTTTTTGTTGTGAGAAACACTACTTAATTTATGCAAGAAATATTTATTGTTGGCAAGAAAAAAAAATTTGGCTCTTTAAAAACTTTGAATTTTCGTAAATTGTAATTTTGGACTCTACTCAAAAGGTTGCCGACCCCTGGGCTATCTGTCTTATTTTTACATATTGAGTTAGCAGAGTATGTTTGAAAGATTCTTTAAGATTTTCAAAGAAGATTCCAAACTTAGTTCAATATGAATAAAATCATATGTTATTTACGACTTTTTAAATACGCATTTGAGTTCACAAATAAATATACATAATTTTGTAAACACGAGTGATTGAAGGAAATTTAAAGACGTATGGATAAAAGGTACCAGTATATATAAAGTACTCTGTGATAAAAGGTTTATGGAACATTTTTTTTATTTCCATCTTCGAATGATAGACCTTAGACAATTATATTTAAACTTGGGTTTAGAAACATTGACAACCGATGTTATATATGAAGGAGTCATAGACAATATATCTATACAAAATTACATACAAAACAAAACTTTTTGCATAATTTTATTTTATAATGAAGAACCCTAGCCCAGCAGCGGGAAGTTTGTAAGCTACTGTTATTAAACATACCCTGACTTCAACCAGAATATCGTTGTAAATCTTCCCTCCAGTGATGAGTAGAGAATCAAAACTTGTTAAGTCACATTTCTTCTCATGTTTTAATATTGAAGTTATTAGTGATGGACTCATCAAAGTAGAAGCTGGCTGAAAAGAAAAATATGGCCAAGTGCGTGTGGTTAACAAACAGTGCAGTTTTCAAATCAAATCAAAATCCGAAACTATAAGATATTACGAAATTCTCAATAATTAATATCGGGACCGATTTTGATGAAAACTAAAGATTTACCGGTCACAAAACGAAACGGCAGATTTTGAAAAAGAAATATGTACTGTATTATTACATAAATCTCTAGTGTAGCTCATAAGGACAAATGTCCAACGGAATACTAATGGAGTGGAATCTCGTGCTAGTGCGTGAGTCTACGAATTATGAGGGATTGCGTAGAGGTGAAAAAAGTAAACTGTTTTCGTTACTTAGTTATTTTACTAATAATAATTCATACATACATACATAACTTCACGCCAGGTCCCTTGCGGGGTAGGCACGAACAACAGAGCGCCATTCAGGCTTATTCTTACACACCACACAATTAATAATAATTATTATTATTATTCATTATTTAATAAAATGGTATCGTTTTGGTCTTACGCCTAAAGGAAGGTTTGCACTGAAAATTAGCGTTGTGTCGGATATAATTCCGGCACAGCAATATGCTGAGTGCAAATCTTGTTTGCTGAACATGCGGCGTACAATTTCTTAAATTATGCTCCGTGTATAATAATGTATATGGGATGTAATTTTGACGCTATTTCTTTAAATAAAGCTTTTCTTTCTTTCTTTATTTATTTGTTCACAAAACCGTAAAAAAGTATTTAATCCAATAGAAATATCTGTCTTCAATATCCCAAAAACTATCGGATATTGTTCAAACTAACTTCAGCTACAGGTATTTTTCAAGCTCTTCAACGTCAAATATTTTCAACCAACACTTAGAAGGGGTAACAAACTTGAATTCAATAAATACCATTCTAGAACATGGTTTTGGGCTCAGCTACTGTACAGCAAACAGGCTACCGGTAAGTCCACCTGATTGGGAAGCAGTTCCGTCGACTATTGACATTTGCAACACAAGAAGTGTTCCGTTATCAAGCCATTGTATGCCTCACAGAAATATAGATAATATTTCTGTGGTATGCCTCGAGAGCAACTTTTTTCAAAAACCCCATATCATGCTTTTTTCATGTTACAATTAATGTAGGTACTTACTTTATACTTATTGATGATATCAATAAGATGTTCTGTGGTTAGTAGTGCCGAGGTCTGTACTTTGATTTGATTACTTATAATCGATTTTAAAGCATTAAATAATCCCGATATCCAGTGGATTGGAGAAATATTTAGAACCGGTTGACTTCTTTCGTTTTCGCTGAAACTGACAAACATATCCCTAAAAAAATCTGCCAAGGGTTCCGCAGAAGAAAGTCATTGGCTGGTATCATTTGGCTACTAATCTCTAAAAACACTACTCAATGGCATTGGTTGAGTTGGTTGGTTAAAACAATATTTAAATACTAGAATGTTCTAGAGGGTTGGGGTGTCAAAATTTTTGCTACATTTCATTCCAAAATGAATTAAATATTGATTCTTTAAGACAATGAATAACAAATAAGATCCGATACGACTGTGAATACAATAAAAAAATCAACGCTTATCAAGTTGTATGATGGCCATCGCTAATTTCTAGCAGAACCGCGGTTTTACTACATCACAGTCTATATGTATACTACTTTCTATTGTTTTACGTTCCAATAATAGAAAACTGACATTTCTTGTATAGAGATTTCTCAAATGTTCACCAGTAGTATAGGAAATGGATATTAAGACACTACACCTTCCTACCATATTTTATCTATATAGGTCCTAGGACAATGCATTGTGACGTTAATGACGTTAAGCCGCTGACAGATAACATATGTACACTAATTTATCTAATCATTAACGGTGTTATTTGCAACATTATAAACAAGACGCAGTTGGATAGAGTTATTAAGGTATCGTCGTCCTAACTGGCAAGGATCGTACGATGATGCGTTCTCGTCGCATAATGAGTTCAAACGTACAGATTTATTCAGTGGCCTATTTGAAGCTCGGAAGCCATCGCGCCAGCACAGACTATGTAGTGATCGTACTAATCGTAGTAGGTGGCGCAAACCCATAGGGGTTAGATCGACCATTCATCTTATCAAATATACCGATCTTTTTTTATTGTCCTAATTGGTCACGTGTCATCGAACGAGCGCGGTAACGCGAGGGGCAAGGGGCGAGCAGGGCAAGGGGCAATACCAGTAGTTTGACATGGACTTCATTATTTCGTACACCAAACTAATGGCTGAAAAATTCACCGCCCTGATTTCTGGATTTAAAAAGATTATGTGGTTTAAGTTTCCTTTTTTCAATGTCATTTGCGAATTTCAAAGCAATATTTCCTGATAGCAAAAACTGTGCCTCTCTGTAAAAAGTCATTGCTAAAATGGCGCTATAAAATATAGTTGATGTCGGCGCGACGGCATCGCACGATGAGCATCGCGCGATCTATTAGGACACCCCTGTTGAATCATAGTACAACTATTTTCGTCACACGACAAGAATGTAACGTGTCATCGTACGATCCTAGCCAATTAGGACGACGCCTAACACTAATATTGTACTAGATGGAGCAGGGACATGAGAAAAATGTCTAAGACAGGACATGACGATATCACAAAGATTCCATTTTTGCCCACTTGTTCTTTGTAAACAACTCACCTGTCATCTGCATTTTTGTACAAAGCCATGACGAAGTTAAGAACTTTATGCAACCAAACTTTATGTTTAATGGCAGCTATTTTGAGAGTTCCCCCTGTACCTCCAGTACTTGCTAGCCAAAGATATACTTTGTCCAAATCGAATATTGCTGGCCTGTAAAACAGTAAGATTTGCATAAAACTTAGATATTGTTTAGTTTCAGTCAATACCGTTGGATTTTATTGCTTTGACGGTCTCTATGGTTGAATGTTTTAAGCATTTGCCCGCTTAGCTCACTGGAATGGAGGGGTCCCAGATTCGGTTGCTGACATGATAAATCTCATGAATGATTTTTTTTATTGCAGGAGTTCTGCATACAGGCAGACTACCCACTTGATGGAAAGCGGTTACCATCGCCTATGAACATTTGCAACACCAAAGGTGCTACAAATGCGCTGCTGCACTCTTAAGGGAGACTGGAACCTGGTCACTAATGCCGGTACACAACTCAAGGTTGTTATGGCGACATACTTTAGACCAGGGATGGTAGCCATCCAGTCGGGCAAATGCCCTACCAACTGGCACTCTTCGTTAAGTTTACTAAGGTTAAGTGCATCATGCGGGCAGGCGATGGCTACTTGACGCGGCTCTCGCTATAGGCGACTGGAAGGAACAGGGGCAGTTTGTGTGTGCATTAATTAAGTAGTTAACTTATAAAACTGACGAGTTAATTCCTTATTCTCGTTTGAAGAGAAGTTGTCGATTTTAGTTTTATATTGTCGAAACAACCACAATAAGGACTTTATTCGGAAGTTTTTACTACTTTATTACCAAGATCAAATAAATAGGTTTAACTTAAATTAAACTATTTTTATATTGTATAACTTCAGCAGACAGGCAGACTACCCACCTACTGGAAAGCGGTAAGCATCGCATATGGACATTTGTAAAGTCAGAGGTGCTACCACTGTGCTGCCGCTCTCTAAAAGGCGGCTGATACCTGGCCACTAATGCCGGAACACAACTCAAGGTTGTTTATAGCGGCATAATCTAGACCAGGGGTGGTAACCATCCAGACGGGCAAATACCCTATCATCTGGCTGTGGGTTGTTTTATCACCCCTTACGATAGGCCGCTAGGCAGGAGGAAATCGTATTTTTTATCCGTTCCTGCACGGATATTTTAAGTTGATTATAATTTCTTATCCGCATTTAAAATTATACAATTCTGATCTCAACATTACATCCCTAGCACAGTTGAACATAAACTGTGTGCGTAGCTTCGATTGAGACATGCCTAGGTTTTTTTTCTTCACGGCTCGTCAGTTTGTTGTATTTGTACTAAATTTATATACAAGTTACCTATTGGTATAAGACAGGCCAAATCCTTACAATACTTAAAAAAGTCAGGTTCAGACTTACTTTTCTGTTGCGTATATTTCTGTGTATATTGTCACATGTATATATACGTGTAAGAAAGAAAAGAAAGAAAGAAAGAATGAATTTATTTGAAGAAATAAATTCATTCTTTGTGTGTAAACATAAATGTATAAATAAAGTTATAATTATCATTTTTGTACGTATCATACATTTTATCATTTACATTTACATTTTATCTATTATCTCTAATCAAGGTTATTTGCCTTTTGTTATTAAATAAACAATAAGTGCTTACTCGAAGTCGTCAATAGGTTTACAGTCGTCATATTTTTCTATAATTTCTTTCATAGAGGTTTTTCCATCAAATGTAAAGACAAATGTGTTTAGTTCAAGAGCTTTTATTGCTTCTTTGTAATCGGCAAAATTTTCTTTATCGCAAAATGCCACTTTGGGACGTGATATTTGAAAGTGAGATTTTATTTCATCTGAAAGAAGCAATGACACATGTTATAAGTACATGAAAGTGTTATAATCAGACTAGCAACCATTGAAACTTTTAATGACTGGACATGTTGTACGCAACCTTTTTTTTAAATCCTGTGTTCTTAAGATTTTCATATCAAAAGCTCTATAAAACATGTTTTTAAGCAAATATGATGGAACACCAAAAGTTTTTAGTTGGTATCTCCGACTCGGGTGAGAATAGTACTGTCTTTAAGTTTACTAGTGACACCCCAACGTGGTCAGGCCGACCCACCTCAGCGGTTAGTCTTCAAACGGATTTTCCGTCGCAAAAAAAATAAACGTAATTGACAATCAAAATCAACTGAGACATGTTTCCACTGTACAAAATGGCGAAGCCATATGAGAATAGCAAGATATGACGTCATAACTTAAACGAGTCAAACGTCGTATTAATTTTTGTATAATAAGTTATTAAAATTATTTTCGTCGTGATTTTTTAAAGTAGGTATTTTAGCGGTCGCTTTTTGTATGAAAGTACAGGGTGGCGCAATAGAACGTGCATATTGTATCATATTTTTTCGCGGGGTAGAAAGTGGGCGGGCGGGGGGAGCCTGCATCGTTGGGTAGGCGGGCTCATGGAGTTTTAGTCACTATGAGTCACTTCGACGGGAAGCGTCGCGCATTTTGCGTGCGCGCATTTTACGAGAACTCTCGTTCATACATCGTTACTAGGCGTTTATATTGTTCTGAATATGGACTACGGCAAATTAGTGAAGCTCCGAGTGCTAATTTAATTAAAATATGGGTACAGCGTTTTGAAGAGACTGGTTCAACGTTTAAAACACAAGCAAAAGGTCGTCCAAGAACATCTAGCACCGACGACAATATTGAGAGAGTTATGCAGTCTGTACGAGGAGATCCACAAATGTCTACTCGCAAGAGATCGTCTGTCTTACACTTATAGCGACGAAGTTTGCAACGAATTTTAAACTTGGATCTTAAACTGCATCCTTTCAAGCTGCAGTTAACACAAGAATTGAAAGAGTCTGACTTCGGAGCAAGGCTCGCATTTGCTAATGAAATGCTTAATCGATTTTCCAATTTTGACAATATCCTTTTCTCAGATGAGGCCCACTTCCATATCAATGGGTTCGTAAACCGTCAAAATTGTCGTTACTGGAACAGTGAGAATCCCAAACTCAAGCACCAGAAACCACTGCATAGTCCTAAAGTGACAGTATGGGGAGCAATCTCTGGTAGAGGAATAAGTGGACCGTTTTTCTTTGAAAATGCGCGGGGGCAAAACGTCACTGTTAATACCGAACGCTATGTTGCGATGTTGGAAGGTTTTTTGGCTCCAGAGCTTGAAAATTCAAGAATAGTGAATTCTAGGACTTGGTTTCAACAAGACGGAGCTACCTGTCACACATCAAATGACTCCATGGCGGTTGTGAAACAGATGTTCCCTGGCAGACTGATTTCGAAAAGAGGTGATATCCCATGGCCCCCACGTAGTCCAGACGTGACGCCTCCTGACTTTTTTTGTGGAGGATACCTCAAGAACAAAGTCTACAGCAATAATCCGAAAAACATCGATCAGCTCAAGGAGAATATCCGTGGTGAAATGGCAGCAATTACACCAGCATTACTGAAGAAAGTTTTCAATAACTTCCGTTTGCGATTAGAGGAGTGTCGTCGTAGAGAGGGTCATCATTTACGATGTTATTTTTAAAAAATAAACTTCAGTTATTTCTTAATAATACCTCAGTTTTATTTTAACTATACCTTTTGTATTTATTTTTTAATCAATATTTTAAATATGCACGTTCTATTGCGCCACCCTGTAATATTAGAATTTACGCCGTCTACCCAACTTGTGTCAACTACTCAATTGGCTGCCGTATAATAATGCGCATTCTAATCATTGCCGCCGCTAGGCATTTTTGACCATGTAGTGTGTAAGGTCTATTGGACCATCATACCTTGGATTGTGTACCTAATGTGTGATGCTCTAGATGCTTACTTACCGTACTTAAAAAAAGGATCGACACCAGTTATTGGCAGTCCGTTCATGAGAGCCGCATAGTAGGGTATGTGCAGGTCCAGGTGGTTGCGGCCCCCCAGCGCGAGCACATCCCCAGGCCGCAGCCCGAGGCGCCTGAAGCAGCGCGCCAACCGCACCGATCGTTGCAACACAGATTCGTTTGACTCTTGCGCGCCAATTGCTGCATCTATCTATTTATTCCATAAAAGGAAAGCTTTCAAATTATTTCAACATTAAGATATCTTCCTAATTTAAATGCAGAATATGAAACAGTATGATTTAGAAGTCGTGAAGTCATGGTAGCGTAATGGCTAGCGCACGCGTCCCAAACTCAGAGAGCTCGGGTTCGATCCTAGCCGGATCGCATGCACCACCTAGGCAGTTTTCTGACTTAATGTGCTTATTGTTACAATTATTACGTGCTAATAACAGTGAAGGAAAACATCGTGATGCAACCTGCACATCGAGATAACCAATGTGTCAAAGCTGCCAAGCCGCCTTGGACAAGCGTGGCGGGTATACTGTCTGTTCCCCTGTAGTAGGAGGCCCTTATAGGTAATAGGTACCTTGATCGTCGGACTCATAAATTGATAAAGGTACTGGTGAGAAAAGCGTATTATTTTTGCCTGCTTCAAGTATAATACAAGCAAACAGTTCCAAGTGGACATTTTAGGCGGAAAAATATATTGAGTGGTTGTTGGCTGGAAGTTATAAGACGATGATTTACTTTATAGTTTTATGGAAAATACTTGATTATGTTTGTATTGAAAATAAACTGTTTGGTGAATTTGTGCCTTTTCGAGCTGCCACAGGACTTCTCAGTCAAAGATCTACAAATTGGCTGAGGCACTTGCTTGAAGATTATTCTAGAACTTGAATATTCAGTCAGTGTCAAGTCTCCGACACTGACTACATACATAAATTTTGCCACATTATCTATACATATAGATAAATAAAATTGAAGTGTCTGTTTGTTATGTCAACATAACAGCTCTTTACTAAATGCATATGAAAGTGTATATATATATATATATATATATATATATATATATATATATGAATGAATGAATGAATAACTTTATTGCACATAAAATTACAGTACAATGGGCGGTCTTGTCGCCAAAGGCGATATCCTCCAGACTACCCTATACAATTGGAATCCGACTACATTATTTAATGACTTTTATAATTATTATTAAATGGAAGATTACATTGTGTTTACATTCGTATCGTCATAGTTATATAATTAAATTTATCATTATTATCTTCATTTATTTATTACCATTGCAGCAGTAAATTATTTATTTTTATATATGTCACTCATCTACGTTACTACATTTAATTTAAATGTACTCTAATTGTTATTGTAATAAAAATTCTTCAATAGAATAGAATGTCATGTTCACCAAGTAGTCAAATACCTTAATCCTATAAATTTTAAATGAATTACATTTTATAATGTCAAGGGGTAACTTATTATATATTTTTATTGACATTGCAAATATGCTCCGCGAAAATAAAGTCGTGTTAATTTTTTTATTAAATTTTGAAGTGTCGCAATTGCTTCGAATATTTTCGTAGTGCTCAGGGTGTCTGTATATATATATATATATATATATATATATATATATATATAGTATACACGGTACTTATATAAAAAAGTATATTATTAAAAATTTTGTCTGTCTGAATGTTCCGGCTAATCTCTGAAACGGCCGGACCGATTATGCGAGACTTCCTGGCAAATAGCTGATCTTATAAGGAGTAACTTAGGTTTAGGTTCCGCTAAAAAAATCCAAGCAAAGTCGCGGACACAGCTAATGTAAACTAAATTACATCAAATCCACCATTGTTACAATATACAATTTCGTATTACAAAAACTTGAACTAGCGTCAAGTTTTTGTAATACGAAATTATTATATCTAATATTATTCTTGTATAAAAGAGATGTAAATTAAAGCTTCTATTTATTTATAATTATTTATAGCTTGTGTTATATTTTTACTTTAAATCATAAAAAAAACTGCCTTTTTAATTTTCGTATATTACCACCAGGACATGCATGCAAAATTACATACCTAATTCTAAGTCTTAAAGAAGTGGTTCTATTAATGCAGCTTGCGACATTTGACCTTACCAACTACACTAAAAAACGTTGCAAATAAAAGCTCGTAAAAAAAAATAAGAAAATAATTTTGAAAAATTACCTGCCAAATAGCGTTTGGTCGTTTTTTCATGCATTCCATAAATAAATGTCCCACATGATAATTAGGATCAATTATTGTTAGCACTGGCATGTTGTATCACGGCTATTTCTTCACAATCGTCTATTTCATATATAACATTCACGCTGTTATTAAAATAATCCGTTAACAAGAGAGCGTATTTACTATACTCGTATTTACCTAGAACGATGTACACAACACGCTAAATAAGTATAACTGTTATAATAATTAATTGACAACGAATTTGATACTTGAGTTTGCGTCTAACTTCGTACATGTCACGTTAAGCGAGCAAAGTCGTGTTTCCAAGACACAAAAAAATGTGCATTTATTTGAACTTCACGTAGAAGTAAGGAATTTTCGTATTTATGCGAAAATTTTTATATAAATGAGAATATAAACAATTTGAGTATTTTCCGGGAGATAAACAATAGCTGTAGATGAAGTTAGATATGAGAGGATTAAAAATCATCACTTGAACGCCACCTCCAAGGTTATATTGATAAAAACATTACTCAATGAGTATGAAGTAATTGATACAATACTAACAGAAATGCTAATAGTGTTGTATTTAAGAATTTGAAGTTATGTTGTATTTAAAAATTTGTAGTCTGTTAAACTGTTGTATTTATAATATTGGAAGTTATGAAATAAAACCATTTAAAGAGCCAGTTACGTTTTATTTATTTCGATCTCCTTATAGCACACCCCCCAATATCTGGAGTACAAAATCTCCGTTAAAAGATTACAATTAAATAGTTACAATAGTATAACTTAAATAACACCTCCCGGATGACGTTCCAAACTTTTCTATTACTAATAATAAATGATGAGTATCTCAGGCATGGAATTCGGTCTAAGACCATCAACGTATGGATTCGCTTGTGATTACTTTAAGAGACAATACCTTCAGAACTGCCTTTAATTATATGGTTGGTAATTAGATGTTTGAGTGCCACTGGTTGTAGAAAGATAGGCCGGCAACCAGTCCAGCCAGGGTATATCTCGTCTGGAGACTCGTAGAGGGGTCGCCTACCATTCGGAGTACCGGCGTAACTTTTGGCCCCTTACGTCGCTCCCACTGGAATGTGCGATAAATAGCGTTGTAATTAACGCATACTAGAATACGGGACGGTCGGCGACGGGTGGCGATGCCAAGGCGAGTCAAAGCTCGTCTCCAGGTGACCTGATGGAAGAGTACAAACCAGGGTCCGCTTTCCCAGTCGCCCTGGTTTGTCATCCACGAGCCTAGTACTCGTGTCACGTGCAACTGGCGTGATACATTGGAACAATCTAAACTTTACTATTTTAAAGATTGGAAACTAATATGTAACTACAACTTTACTAACCTATGGGGAACTTAAACGAAGACGTGAGGATCGCCTAGGTTTCCGAATAGTGCCCTGCACGAGAACCACGCGTTTCTACGATGGTACACCATTCTGCAAAGAATGCAGATCTATACTATCTGAAGGATGGATCCGATGCTAGGATCGTGAAAAGAAAGAACAAAGGCTACATACCTTTTTGAATTAAGATTCACTGATTTGAAAAAGATGCTACTATGCACCACTATAAAAAACCAATTTATGTTCGACCGTCTAGTAAGAACTCGAGAGTAGGAATGACACGACGCCGATCGAATTCTCCTGCCTATTCATTTGCCATTCACTTCGAGTAGCAGCCATTTGTGTCGTCACGTCCTCCGCGTTTTGCATTCTAGATGTTCTAAAATGGCGATCAATTTCAACGACTTGTGACCGTCAGATGTCGTTGCTATACTTCCGTTTATCCTTAGACCGGGCTTGCACTTTTCTAAGGTATCCAGCCTGGAACCTCTACCCACGTCTACAAATTGGATACTGTTGAAGTATATATCCGATTCAGATGGGATTTAATATTGAAGTTGCAAAAGCTTAAAAACAACGACATCTGACGACACACTAATGCAGATGGTAGTTGCATTTCCTATAAGACGATATGACTATCGAACGAGAGGTGGCTAGTAATACGCCAACACGCAACAGATGGCAGTACCTGTTTTCAAAACACTATAGGGTGTGTATTTTATACGTAACAATAGTAGGGGAGGCCAAGATGGTAAATGTGGAGTTACTCGATCGTCGCGGGGACCTGTTGCATTGTGAAGATTAGATGCTAAAACTTGAGAGGTGTCAAGGGACACCCGGATGGAACGAAGTTCCATATTTATTATTTATAAAAAACCTGTATACACTCAACAAAATAGTAAATGAGTAAGTTTGAATCCTATTTACTTCAATATAAGAAACAATTTAAATTTAAAAATTTAATATTTAAAAATCGAATCACATCCTGCAATTCGACTCTTGAAACAAATTTAACTTTAAACCAGATTCGCGATATTGCTCCTTATTTTAATGACATTAAGACTATATGTCCGCAAATGCTATCTGTACGTCAGCAACCCATGACATTTAAATAATAATGTACTCCAAATTAAACTCTAACTGCATAAAGGGTTATGCAACTGCATTTTATCTTGGCAAGTTCAAAAACTGTCGTGACAACTTTTTTCGTAAGATTTTTTTCCGTCTAGCCCTCATTCGTACCGCGCGATAAGGAACTACGTTCCAAAAAGAAAAAAAATGTTATATGATGCTATATGCCCTTTGACTGGTGGGGGGAGCATGTAGAGGTATTTTTTTTAAAGAGTCGCACAGTAATACTCGAGCGCGTCAGATATTCAAATGAGATGTTAAGTAAACCCTAAAGGAACTCCTATTCAAAAGACTGACGATTTAGACGCGACTAAAAGCCATGGCCAATTTTTGAAAATGCAAAAAACAAGTTATATTGATATACTCGAGCGAGTCAGATCAATAGGAGCGGAGTACCAATTAAGAATGTTTCAAAATCAGGGTTCTTTTTCCTTTTGAGAGCTTCCGCTGCGTGCGCTGCGTAAAGGGTTAAAGGTACGCAAAAATCATGTTTGACAGAATTGTTCCCCTTTAAAAGATCTAAAAAAGCCCGCGACTGCATGTCTATCTTTTAATTGGTTCGAATTGGTTCTACTTGTAAAAGAATGCATTATTTGCGAAGGTGTTTTTAGAAACATGATATTAATTCTTATCCAAATAAATACCTACGTAGGAGATATCGCAGTTTTAAAATAACATTGCAGCAAATATAGCATCAGCCTAAAGTAGCTATCCACGCGAACGGATTCGCAAGAATAAGCTAGTAAATTATATTAAAA
The DNA here is from genome assembly GCA_949752895.1 of Dendrolimus pini. Taxonomy (NCBI): domain Eukaryota; kingdom Metazoa; phylum Arthropoda; class Insecta; order Lepidoptera; family Lasiocampidae; genus Dendrolimus; species Dendrolimus pini. The sequence continues at coordinate 5,677,411 of OX457143.1, forward strand.
AAAACAAGTTGTTAAATGGTCTTTAGTTGAATATTATGCTTTATATTCAAGTAAAATAAATGAAGTTAATATGTTGATAATTTGAAAACAAAACAATCTTAGATACTTATACGTACCTACTTATGATTAAAAAGGAAACAAATACTTAAGACAAATTAAATTATGTTGAAATACACTAGCGACTCGAGGATTCTTTTTGTCAAAAAGTTCGAATAAATTCACTTTACAAATAAAATACGAGAAATAAATCTCACCTGTTATTAATAAAATAATTTATCTTTAAACCCACGTTTGTTTCACTCGTCGTAGTAGTTAGTGTAAAAAAGGACAATCCTTGATTTCGCCAACCAAATTACGCGGCAATTCGGGCGAATTTATTCTTTATAATTTCTGACGTTTTATAACGCAATCTTCAACTCGTGAATGTTATTTCTTTGTTTTATAAAGCGTGCGATGGTGAACGAACTAATATGTGTTCTGTGACATTGAACTGAACTTGTAATCGGAATGTTGCAATTGAAAAAATAAACTGGTATTTTTAAGAATAGGCAACTGTGTATATTTTTTCAGTAGATATGATCATGTATCTAACATGTTTATGTCATACAAAACCCGACAATAGTTATTGAGTCTGGTATGAGGCAGTCTTTCGCATTTTATCCGTGGAGGAATGGAGAAAGAATAAAATTTCCCGCGGCCAGGCGGCCTGTCGTAAGAGGCGACAAAACAACCCACAGCCAGGTGGTAGGGTATTTGCCCGACTGGATGGCTACCACCCTTGGTCTAAAGAATGTCGCCCTAACAACCTTGAGTTGTGTTCCGGCATTTCTGACCAGGTTGCTGTCTCCTTTAAGAAAGCAACAGCGGATTTGTAGCACCTTTAGTATTGCAATTGTAAAATGTAAAATCATGTGACGTCACGGATGGCAATACAACACTACGTGTTTGTACTTACTTTTATGTTTAAAAATATTAAATCGCTATAAATCTTTCCACAAGTGTTAACAACTTAAACATTAGTATTAAAACTATTCGTGCCAGTGTTTGTGTAGTCAAAGGTAGACTAAATTGTGATAAATCATTAACTAAGTGGCTATCAGAGGTGATAGGAGCGTAAACATTTATTTACGAAAGCGGGTAGTAAAATTACATCTCGCTGGCAATAAGCTGTGCAGCTATAATAAGTGTAACTTGCGACATTTATCGCATTTGCGTTATTTATCGCATTTGCCTTTTTATTAATCGTAAAAAGTAACTATGGCTAAATGCTCTGCGTGCGGCAAGTTTCTCTCGCCGATAGGTGCCGCTACCTGTTCTTTGTGCCCGTTAATATTCCATAGGGGGTGTGTAGCGATACCAGAAACGGCGATTATGTCTAAGAGCTGGCCATGCCCCGAGTGCAAGAAGAAAGTACGTAGGGGTGATAACACCATTACTCCAGTAAAGGGCATTTGCGGAAATGAGTCCCCACACGAAACCGTGTCTCTGCCTGTAGCTGGCTTTTCTACATCCGACGTCTGTCAACCAGAAGAGGATGAGAGTGAACTGAGGGCCATGAGACGTGAGATGGCTGAATATATGGGAGAGAAATGGTTGAGCTTCGCACTTCCATAGCGGGATTTGGGCAACGCTTAGATAATATAGAGTGTAGACTGGACGTGCTGGAGCAGAACAAAGTGATGGCTGACACAAAAAACACGGCGGAACTGGAGAGCACCATAGCACAACTTAAGGTAGAAATAAATGAGAAGGATCAGGAGGCATTATTATCAGATTTGGACATTGGATGCCTTCCCGAGGAGAAGGGCGAAAATGTGTATCATATTGTGACTATCTTGGCTGCCAAATTGGGAGTCAAGATTGAAGAGCGAGACATAATTTTTGCTGAGCGTATTGGTGGAGTTGGTACGAGTGGCACCGTTAGCGGAGGTGGAGCAGTGGAACGATCGCGCCGCATCGTCGTGCGACTTGCGCGTCGTAACCTGCGTGACGAACTTCTGCAGGCCGCCCGTGTGCGGCGCAACTTGACTGCTTCGGGCTTAGGATTGGCGTCGACCTCGGCGTTGTCACGACGTATCTATATTAACGAGCGGCTCACAAGATTTAACCGTTACTTATTCTATAAAGTCCGCGTAGAGTGTCGGAAACGAAACTGGCGATACTCATGGACTAAAAGAGGACGCATTTTTGCACGACAAGGCGATGGGAAACAAGTATTTGCCATTCGCTCTGAAAACGATTTAGCTCGTGTTTTTGAAGTTGAAAAAGTTTGATTTATTTAATTTTAACAAAAGCTATGTTGTAAGACAAACTATGTCGTTCACGACTGTTTATTTAATTTATTATATTGTATTATTCTTAAAATATGCGTACATACTTTTTTCCTATTTGTCACTTTATGTTGTTGTTGGTATTTATTTATAACTATCATATTTATTGCTATAAATTACTTTACATTATATAATTTATTACATTTCAAATGGTTTCACTTTGAAACTGAGCAACTTTTAAATTACAATTTATTAATATTGGGTACAAATAGTAACAAATTTGGAATAATATTAAATAACATATCACTTTTATTTTTAGTTAACATTTTTTATATAACATTGATTGTTATTTACTTTTTAAAAATGATAAATAAACATCTAAACGTAGGTTTGTATAATGCGGGCTCTTTGGGAACTAATCACGATAACTTAATTGTTTCTGTTATGCGTCATGATCTCGATTTATTAGCAATAAATGAGACGTGGCTCAGATTCGGTGAAGAAGGTCGAGCACCATCGTTGCCAGGGCATCGACTTCGATATATGCCTCGCCCCTGCGGGGTGCGTTCACGTGGAGGAGGCGTTGGGTTCTATATAAGGCAAGGTTAAAACGTGCGTACCTGGCCTCATCCTGCGGACCCAGATCACAGGGCTGTCGAGCAGATGTGGGTCACCATGGCAATAAATGGGAAAAAACTAGCAATCGGCACGGCGTACCGACCTTCTTGGATGGACGTTGACTTATTTTTAGATGCTATTACGGACTCAGTAAACTCTCTAGGTTCTTATGATAATCTGATCTTACTCGGAGATTTTAATATAAATTTTATGAATAAAACAGATGGGAAAACCTGAAAGTTGATTACTTTTTTAACTTATTTTGAACTTTCACTTTTTTGTTTTTGTTACTGAACCTACTCATTTTACTGAGACTTCTAGAACACTCATTGATGTTGTTTGTACTAACTTACGCCCAAAAAAAAAAACAATTTCGATCATATAGGCTCCCTACTAATTAATTTGTGTTGTGGTTCTAAATAAACGTTTTTTCTTTCTTTTCTTTCTTTCAATTGTCCATAGGCGATGGTAACAGCTTTCCATTAAGTGGGCCGTCTGCCTCCTGCTAAACTCTTGCAATAAAAAAATCTTAGATTATATTTTAAGGTTTAAATGATTATTCTTCTATACACACACCACACACACGCACGCACTCACACATATAGGCATGTGGCAAAACGAAGGCTATGTAAATATTATATACTAAATTGCATATCTTACAAATGAATCGTGGTTTATAGTCTATTTTTTTTTCTTATTACACTTTTGTATTTAAGGGAGAAAATAAAGAAATATTTATTTAAATTTAATTTATTTTTATATCAATGACCATTTGGCGTAGTTTCCCTCGAGCCAGTTTCCCCGCCGACGTATAAGGCAACTCATCCATAAATATAACTCCACCACGTAGTCTCTTACTGTCTGAGAGCTTATCTGAAATAGAGTTGTGGACATGAGTAACTCAAGAAGTTATGTAACATTTTCAAAATTTATTTTTTTACTTCAGATGAGAACGTTCATGAAATCCAAAGATCTTTACCTAAACAATATTTTTAAGCTTAGTTTTGAAAATGGTATGTACAAAGGCAAAATAATACCAAGTCATTTCTTTGCCTATATTTTTCAATATTAATTATACATGACGGTATCTGTAGTTAAGTAATTAATTCCTTTGTTTTCTATACAAGTATGGCTGACGATGCTTATGTAGCATGCCCCCTTAATTAATTTTCATTCTTTTGTGTATTGCGAACCTGGCAAAGAGGCAGACGGCCCAACTAATGGAAAGTGTATACTGACGCCTTTAGACGTAAGCAACACCAGGTGCGAAGACAAGCGATGTCAGCTTTTAGGATGGATTGAACGGAGTGAGATGAGGATGAGAAAGAGGGTATTGGACACGGGACTGATTTACTCAACTTCATCATCAAACTTCTGGATAGAACAGAAGAAGATAGAAGAAACAAAAAAGTTATTAAATCTAGAAATTACATTGTAAAAAAGGGTACGGAACTCGAGTCCGTAGAGTTGTTTATAAAAAAAAACTTCTGGATGGATATTTTTTATTTATTTGCAGGAGGTCAGCAGGCAGGCAGTCGGCCCACTTGATGGAAAGCGGTTACCATCGCCTATGGACATTTGCAACACCAAAGGTGCTACAAATGCGCTGCTGCTCTCTTAAGGAAGACTGGAACCAGGTCACTAATGCCGGAACACAACTCAAGGTTGATATGGCGACATACTTTAGACCAGGGGTGGTAGCCATCCAGTCGGGCAAATGCCCAACCACCTGGCTGTGGGTTGTTTTGTCGCCTCTTACGACAGGCCGCCCGGCCGCAGAAAATTGTATTCTTTCTCCGTTCCTGCACGGACACAAGATATCATATAAGTATTTATTATTAAAGTAGAACAACGGCCTCTGTGGTGGCTAAGCCTTTGACGACCTACCTCACTGCAACGCAGAGGCTCCGGGTTCGATTCCTAGTGTAGTAAATTTCGGAAACGTATTTTCTCCGTTATTTACTATGGTCTGGGTGCCCAGACACCGGACCCAGAGTAGTCCGTTGTATATTACCCATAACACAAGCATAACTTGCTTAATTTGAGGATATACAGTATGTGTGTTTGTCTGCCGATTATTATTATTAATTGTACTTAAGATTACGTATACACCTCTATGGCCATTATCATGTCAATACATTCCTGGGGTCGTCTGGAAGAGATTTGTTTTTAGCGATAATTCTACCCGTTGTTCATAATTAGATAAAGTTTTAGTCTGTAAGTCTTTTTTCCGTTTAATCATAGTATTTTATATTATCTATACTAATATATAAAGCTGAAGAGTTTGTTTCTTTGTTTGCTTGCTTGAACGCGCTAATCGCAGGAACTACCACTGGTCTGATTTGAAAAATACTTTCAGTCTTATCGACGAAAAAAATCCCATTTATCGAGAATACGCTTAGAACAATAGGAGCGGAGCACCAATGAAGAATGTTTCAAAATCGGGTTTTTTTTCCTTTTGAGAGCTTCCGCCGCGTGCCTTTCACCTTTTACGTATACAAAGTCCCGGATCAAACTTAGCGTTAGCCCAAAGCAACTATTCCACGCGGTCGAAGTCGCGGGCAGAAGCTAATATCTTATCAAATTACAATACAAAAAAACTACATACTATACTGCTCAAAGATTAAGCGTTACTATACAACATGGTAACGCCGCCAGCCTTTTGGGAACGTTCCCGGTAAATGACAGTGGGTTTGGGACCAATAACTTATCATTAGGTATTTTTCCCTTTTTATGTATGTTTTTTATGTAGTTTTAGTTATTATATAGTTTATAGTTTGTAAGGTAATTATTTATTGGTGTACAATCAAGTGTTCTATCTATCTATTATCTTTTTACCAGCAATTAAATCCTCGATCTCCTTGGTTGTGACCTTCGTCCCGTTTTTGATGACTACACACGCGACGGGCCACTCGCCGTCCTGCTCGTTCGGTATTCCGACCACACTCACATCCTGGACCGCGGGATGGTTCCGGATCACCTCCTCCAACTCCGGGGGGATTATCTGGAAATTGATTGAAGCTAGAAACGCCCCCAAACAACTACACTAGAAGCCGTGACTAGCACATTAGAAGCCGTCGTAGCTCAGTAATTAACGCCCCCGTGGATCCGTCAGTCTAATCCGGAAAACGCGATAGATCGGTTTTGTGTCGAGTAACACATCCGCCCATACGTGTGACATTACGTGTGTAATATATATATATGTACAATTTATTTGTGGACAATATATCGTGAAAATAGTTTAAAACCAAACCTTGTTTAATTTCTCTCACACCTCGAGCACTGCATATAGAAAAACTAAAGAACCCTACAGAGGCGACCCAATAACCGCCAAATTTATTTGATTCTTATTATTCCGACGGTTCAGCCACTTTTCAGTAGAAAACTACTGAATGTATATAAATATAACTCGACATAGTGCTGGCTTATAACCCGAGTTAACACTTAGGATACATTTTATTCTGATAAATGAAGTCGTTTCCTCAGAATAGAAGGAGTAGCAAAATAGATAGCGCTGCAACCGCGTTTTTTCGCGAGGAAAGCTCTAGTCTAATCTTCTTCTCTAATATATAAAATTCTCGTGTCACAGTTTTCGTTGCCATACTCCTCCGAAACGGCTTGACCGATTTTGATGAAATTTTTTGTGCTTATCCGGTATCCATGAGAATCGGCCAACATCTATTTTTCATCCCCCTAAATGTTAGGGGTAGTCCACCCCAAAAAATTTTATTTTATTTTTTAAGACAAAATTTTTAATTTCTATTTTTTTATGATACAAGATATAAAAATACATACAACCCTAAATTTTAAACCCTCTACGATCAACCCCTATTTTTTAATAGCGATATTAGTATTTTTACAATTTTCTACTGGGATGATTTAGATTTTAATTTGAACGATTCTCATGAAATTTTGTGTGCATATTGGGTAGGTCTGAGAATCGGACAACATTTATTTTTCATCCCCCTAAATGTTAAGGGTAGTCCACCCCTACATATTTATTTAATTTTTTTTGTTTAGTTTTTTTTTTTTTTAAAGATACAGCATTAAAAATGCATACAACCCTAAATTTCCAACTTCTACGATCAACCCTTATTTTTTACCGGGTAGGACGACGTCTGCTGGGACAGCTATATCTATATATATAAAAGAAAGTCGTGTTAGTTACACTATTTATAACTTAAGAACGGCTGTACCAATTTGGCTGAAAATTGGTGGGGAACCAGGAGACAGATATAGGATACTTTTTATACCGTTGGAACCGGTAGGTGGCGTTGAGATCGGGTTCTAGAATCCTCTTAATCACCGGGAGCGATTTTGATTTGGGTGTTTGAGTGGGTTCCCGGATGGTTTAGATTCGCAATTAGAACCAGTAGGTGGCGCTGATATCGGGTTCTAGAATCCTCCTAATCACCGGGAGCGATTTTGGTGATTTTGTTTTTGTGTGTTTGAGTGGGTTCCCGGATGGTTTAGATTCGCAATTAGAACCGGTAGGTGTCGCTGAGATCGGGTTCTAGAATCCTCCTAATCACCGGGAGCGATTTTGGTGATTTTGTTTTTGTGTGTTTGAGTGGGTTCCCGGATGGATTAGATTCGCAATTAGAACCGGTAGGTGGCGCTGAGATAGGGTTCTAGAATCCTCCTAATCACCGGGAGCGATTATGGTGATTTTGTTTTTGTGTCATGAAACAAAGTTTTTAAGGAATTCAGAAAATATGGCGGTACGAAGTTCGCCGGGTCAGCTAGTAATTATTATAGTATTCTTCCTCCGTTCCTGCATGAATACTGTGAAAATGAAGAAGAAAAAGTAGGAGAGTAGACCCGCATGCTTCGAAGCGGTCGCTTTAAATGCAACTTGGAAGTAACGTTCGGATGATGATGATGACTTAATTTCTACATCACCATACTTACAAGTTCATGAGGCACCTAGTGTATTGTTCATAGCAATAATTCGTGGCGCGATTCCAACGATTGTATATTCTATTATTCCATTGTTTATTTTGGAAATTCGCATAATGAAATGTTTGCGGGGTATATTTTCCGATGTCTAAATTGAGAGCATCATCAACATCACTTTGCGGTATGTCTGTGACGTTGAAATTTATCGTAGGTATCGCTGAAACATGTACACATTTTTTTACATTTTATAAGTTCAGCAGACAGGCAAAACACCGAAGGTGCTACCGATGCGCTGCCGCCTCTAGTTAAAGGCAGAAAAAAAACAACAGCAAAGCAGACTGAACCTATGGGCCAAATTTTTCTATTACAAAATGGAAAACATCACCCCTAAAATCTATCTGGAAGACGAGAAAATCTTAGAAATAATGAATGAATTTTGACAATGAAAAACATTTACACCAAGCTATTTATTTATTCAAAATATCGACACCCACTTCAAATGAAAAATATTAAGATAATAAAGCGGCAGATGGTCAAGCCACGCCGCCTAGAATGATGTCTTACGGTCTTACGGAGGGTGCTTGCTAACGCAAACGTACCTGCTTTATTGGAGCCGAATGGCACGTGACGAGGTGGGTGTTCTGACGGAATGAGTCTAATTCCCTGGTGGCGGGCGGCCGCATCCCATTTACTTAACACGTCTAGATCAGCCGGTTCGGCGGCGGAAACGTCTGAATCGCTCAAGCGGCGCAAATATGCAGGTCTCAGTGACAGTTAAGGTCTGGTCAAACAGCGGACGGGACTGGACGGCGACGCGACGCTGGCGGGACGTGAGGAGTTGTAATATATTAGTTAATGTAGAATATGTCACATAGATGGACGTGACGCGATCGCTAGTCGAGCGCCGAGCGCGACGGCTCTATGTGACATATTCTACATTAACTAATATATTACAACTCCTCACGTCCCGCCAGCGTCGCGTCGCCGTCCAGTCCCGTCCGCTGTTTGACCAGACCTTTATATGTTTGTGCCGTTTGCTGTTGAAACGCTTGGACTGTGGGGTCTTGAGCCCATAAGCTTCTACCAAAATGTATCAAAACGACTCATTATCTCTTCAGATGATTAAAGGGGTGGCGTCCACCTGTGACCCAGAAAGGAAACGTAGCAAGCCTTCTGGGCACTTACCCAGATAATACGGTGATCTAGGTTCAGTATTCTACTTATAGTCAATCTTAAGGGACGATGGGTAGAATACAATATAAATAAGTTGAGTTTTCTTTTATTGTACTAGTTTATAAAGTTATTATATTTTTTTTGTTTTCAACGAATTTGCATAATAATAATTCTTGAAAAATATTACTTATATGAAACCTTGTCTGAATTAAAATGATTTTTGTGAAGATTTTTATATATTGTTACGACCGACAAAAACCAATTCACACCTGCAGTTTATTACCTTCCCGCATTTGGACTTCTTTTGTTTACTTTGTGTTTAAAATTAGTAATTAGAACAACAGCCAATTGTGTATTGTAATCTTTATAATAGTCATTAACCAAGTTTGATTCTTGGAAATTCAGTCCACGCGGTCGAGTATTGTGTCGAGACATATTGTATTTGTACAGTATAAAGCAATGTCCGAACGGAGGGGTGAGGCAGTGAAGCGATAACCACTAACGGAGCAAGACGTGTGTACTACATTCGGTAATCTATTTAGTGACGGACTTTGCGTGTGTTATTATATTTGTACCTGTGTTATACGTGTTTGTTAGTTGTTGTAGTTCTAATAAATTCTATAGTAATTCCAACGGCGTTTAAATTCGAGTCCCGTAACTCGTAACAATATAAAAACACTTGTCGTAAGTAGATTTAGACAATTTATACTTTTATTACATTTATACCTTCAGTAAGGTGGACTTTGAACAGTAGGCTTGCTTACCTGTACTTTCAGTCTCCGGAGGGGTAGTAGTAGTAGACTGGGCGTTCACTCCACGCCAATAATATAACAGCAATAGGAATAAAATCGATTTCATGATGATTCAGTTTCTAAAAGCTGTAAGTAAGTATATATAAAGGGCTTCATAATAAATGGGCGTTATACGCAAAAATGCAATAGTTTGTTATTTTCTAAAAACTGTGCATGTTACAATTTAAAAAGTCTTACAAGTATGCAAGTATACCTAAAAAGAAGGGTAGTCCAAGTTTCAGCCTTATGCAATCAACTAGCTTTGTTTTATTCACAATTTCGTCCTTGTGTCCCAAAACTACACTTTTGTCTGTACGCCCATTTGTTATGAAGCCCTTTATGTAAATCGGATAATAATAATAACAACCCGTAAATGCCCTACTGCAGGGTTCGGACCTTCTGTTTATAGGAGAACAGACAGTATACCCGCTACGCTTGACCCAGGCGGATTGGCGTATTTGATACCTACATCGCTTATCGCGATATGCAGGTTTCATCATGTTGTTCAACTTTATCGTTAGTAGGTGGTAATTGTAACAATATGCACGTGTTAGAATCTTATTTATTATTATAAAGTAACCATATGACGGAAGTAGTCAATAACCGGATAGAGTATTCATTAATGTAGTAATCGGAAATCGTATAACCGGATGTCAACTTAGAAGCATTTATTATCAAGCCAACGGATATCGAAAATGGAGTAACCGGAAGTTGCAAATTATACGGATGGCGGAAGGTGGTGTTACGACGGAAGTGAAGTGGCGCCAAAGTATTACAGGATGGTGTCGCTGCAGACGCCGCAGATCTTATAAATACTCTGTGTTCGGGAAGTGGGGGGGCTAGTCTGCAAACGATATTCAACTAATCTACAAGTTAGTCTTCAAACGAGAGTCTACAACGATGGTCTACGTTCATCGGTTGATCAGATCGAAAGCTCTGTTGGGCAAGAGGCCCATAATATATTGTGGTCGATAATTACTGTTCGATACTGGCAGTATTCTTTAAGGGCAAATTGCTGCTCCACACCTGACAAGTGTGGGGACAACTCTTTCGAGTTGTCTTAATAATTATGTGTATTATTGAGCTATATTTAATATTGTATTTGTAATAATTCTAGTGTAATAAACTCTGATTATATTCTTCAGATTCTATTTTTATTCTGCTAACACACGCGAAACAAATACTTAATTTAATATTTTCATAGCTTTTCAATATTAAATTTCGGCTGACGCCATTTTTCCTAATGGTAATGCAATTTCTTCTACCATTATTTTACCGCAACGATATCGAGACGATCTCATGGATTTAGTAAAATATGAATTTTAGACAATATCGCCATGGAGTCCTAATTTGAATATCTTCGCAACGCCAAGATGTAATAATATGCAAATGGCAGAATTGAGGCCCAGGAAACTTCGCAAACTATTTAGATGTTACAGATAATCGCCCGATCAAGATTTAAAAACACTGGGCTGAAGATAGTTAGAGAACTATAAACGAGTATTAAACGACAATCAGAAAGTGTTAAAAGTTCATAAAGTTATAAAATAAATAGAATTAAAATTCAAAAATACACTAAATGAATGGGTTCTTATTCTCTATTTGTTCACACCAAAGAAACGGCTAGGAAGCTTGACAAATTATTTACTACCTGCTACCAGATATGCGTTAGTTCAGGATTCAAAAAAACTTATGTAGGTAGATATGGGAGGCAGATAGGTAAAAAGCTATAACGACAATAAGAAACTGTTAATTAAAAATAAATGAGTTTAACTTGCTTTCAAAATTAAATTCCATTTCTTAGATTGATGGTGATTCGTTATTATTAGGAACAATAGAAAACAATGGAATGCAATTTGCTCTTACCATGAGTATGGCCGTAATTTCAAGTTCATGTCAATTTATAATCGAAATTATTTCTAGGAAGATGATAATTTATCTAAAGTTTAATTACATATGATCGAATAAAATGCAAGAAAATTTAACATATTTGTATTGTATTCTCCACATAGTCCCTCAGGACTATAACTAGAATACTGAGCCCAGATCACCGTCTTTTATGGGTAAGGTGCCCAGAAGGCTGGCTACGTTTCCTCGCTGGATCGCCATACTGATCCGTTGGCCGAGGTAAGCACCTGCTCTTTGATCACCTGAGGAGTCAATGAGTCGTTTGGATAAATTTTAGTAGAGGGCCACGGTCCAAGCGTCTCGACAGCAAACAGCACAAACATACAACTCTCACTGAGGGTTGCATATTTGCGCCGCTTGAGTGATTCAGCTCTATCCGTTATTACTGTAGCTTTGAAGAAATCTTTATTTGCTTTTTATTCTATCTAAAATTTCATCGACTCCTTCGGGCTGATCAGACTATAAAAAAAACTTCGTTTAAAAAAACTGACCTCAAATACTAAAAAGTATAAAATAACTTATTTCTAAAGCTATCATTAATTTTAATATCTTATTTTTAATATATATTATCTAAAACATCTTAAAGTCGGTGCTTAGTAATTTTCAAAACATAGTAATTTTGTGTTTTACTTTGCACCGATTTACAGATGTTTTAGATAATATATATTATAAATAAGATATCATAATAATTAATAATAGCTTTAGAAATAAGTTATTTTATATTTGAAGTCAGTTTTTTTAAACGCAGTTTTTTTATCATTTGTAACTTTTTAGTGCCTAGCTTCGGGTACATGCCTACAAAAGGTGCCGCGCGCCTTAAAAAATATAGGTCCCAAGAAACGGGAACAAAAAAGTTCATAAAATGAATACTACTGGGCCAAACTATGTTAAATTTTTAGGGGACCAAATGGCAACTATTCCGCATCAAACTAAAGAAGAATCACTTAAATCGGATCATAAATCTCAAAGTAATCTGTGTACATATGGAACGGAATGAACATTTTTTTTCATAAAAAATAATAAAACTACGTTTTAACGGTTTTAAGCGCGGTAATTTATTCAGTTTTGGTCTGTCCGACGTTTCGGCCGCTTTTCAGTGGTCGTGGTCACCGACAACAAAGGTGACATTTGTCCAATAAGTATTGTTAAATTTAAGAGTAATCGGTGAACATACGTAAAAAAAATATTCCGATGAATTGAGAACCTCCTCTTTTTTTAAAGTCGGTTAAAAATGGACTAAGGACTAGCAGGTTACGTTACAGGACGCGGTTTCAGAATAACAACAAAGTTAGAAAGAAATAAATTTTATTTTATTTTATTTTCTCACACAACTACTCAAGTTCAAAAAATAATAATATTACTGGCCATATCCTACAATTATGGCCCGATTTTGATATTATTATATATCTCAATTTTTATTCTTCAAATCGATAACCATTTGCCGCAGTTTCCCTCGTGCCACTTTTCCCGTTGACGTATAAGGTAGCTCATCCATAAATATGACTCCACCACGTAGTCGCTTGCTGTCTGACAGTTTATCTACAAAATGATGTATAATAAGTATTATTAACTTAACATATTCACTGCGGCAGCGCAAAAACAAAACTTGCCAAGTTTGCGGTATGACTTATACAGGATGGCGCAATAGAACGTGCATATTTAAAATATTGATTAAAAAATAAATACAAAAGGTATAGTTAAAATAAAACTGAGGTATTATTAAGAAATAACTGAAGTTTATTTTTTAAAAATAACATCGTCTAAATGATGACCCTCTCTACGACGACACTCCTCTAATCGCAAACGGAAGTTATTGAAAACTTTCTTCAGTAATGCTGGTGTAATTGCTGCCATTTCACCACGGATATTCTCCTTGAGCTGATCGATGTTTTTCGGATTATTGCTGTAGACTTTGTTCTTGAGGTATCTCCACAAAAAAAAGTCAGGACGCGTCACGTCTGGACTACGTGGGGGCCATGGGGTATCACCTCTTTTCGAAATCAGTCTGCCAGGGAACATCTGTTTCACAACCGCCATGGAGTCATTTGATGTGTGACAGGTAGCTCCGTCTTGTTGAAACCAAGTCCTAGAATTCACTATTCTTGAATTTTCAAGCTCTGGAGCCAAAAAACCTTCCAACATCGCAACATAGCGTTCGGTATTAACAGTGACGTTTTGCCCCCGCGCATTTTCAAAGAAAAACGGTCCAATTATTCCTCTACCAGAGATTGCTGCCCATACTGTCACTTTAGGACTATGCAGTGGTTTCTGGTGCTTGAGTTTGGGATTCTCACTGTTCCAGTAACGAAAATTTTGACGGTTTACGAACCCATTGATATGGAAGTGGGCCTCATCTGAGAAAAGGATATTGTCTAAATTGGAAAATCGATTAAGCATTTCATTAGCAAATGCGAGCCTTGCTCCGAAGTCAGACTCTTTCAATTCTTGTGTTAACTGCAGCTTGTAAGGATGCAGTTTAAGATCCAAGTTTAAAATTCCTTGCAAACTTCGTCGCGATAAGTGTAAGACAGACGATCTCTTGCGAGTAGACATTTGTGGATCTCCTTGTACAGACTGCATAACTCTCTCAATATTGTCGTCGGTCCTAGATGTTCTTGGACGACCTTTTGCTTGTGGTTTAAACGTTGAACCAGTCTCTTCAAAACGCTGTACCCATATTTTAATTAAATTAGCACTCGGAGCTTCACTAATTTGCCGTAGTCCATATTCAGAACAATATAAACGCCTAGTAACGATGTATGAACGAGAGTTCTCGTAAAATGCGCGCACGCAAAATGCGGGACGCTTCCCGTCGAAGTGACTCATAGTGACTAAAACTCCATGAGCCCGCCTACCGAACGATGCAGGCTCCCCCCGCCCGCGCACTTTCTACCCCGCGAAAAAAGATGATGCAATATGCACGTTCTATTGCGCCAACCTGTATTTTCCTAGCTTCTAACTTCAAAGACGTATTAGCACGTGGAAAGTAATCGTTTTAAAAATTAATACTGTTACGACCTGAACGCCGACAAAAGACAAATTCTAAATAGGTACTTCTAAGGGCCGCTTGCATAACGATCGCCTTTAAATAAAATTAGTTAATCATATTAAACTGCCTAAATACGTGTTACACAAAACGTATTGACAGTTCTTTAAACATATATTATTTAGCGGCAAATTTTGCGTTGTGCAAGACGCTAATTGTACTTAAGGGTGTTAAATGCGTTTAGTGTTTCTTAAATAAATTAAAGTAACGTTATGCAAGCGGTGGAATCCATTTTTTTTTACCAGCAACTAAGTCCTCAATCTGCTTCGCGGTGACTTTTGCCCCTTTTTCGATGACAACACATGCGACCGCCCATTCGCCGTCTTCTGGGTGCGGTACTCCTGTCACATTCACTTCCTGTACCCCAGGGAGCGTTAGTATCAGCTCTTCCAACTCTGGTGGTACTATCTAGAATGTAAATGGTCTAAACTATTAAAACCCAATTTCTACTTTTACAAGCGGTAGCGAAAAGCTAGAAATATTCTGAAAATGGGTCAATAATGAATTCATTAACCCCAAAACATTTGTTTGCTTGTTAACATAAAGAAACTATAGGCATGCATCATAAAATGTTAATAACCACCGAGCCGCCGCCGCGCTTTGTCCAGCTATGTCCATATGATAGAAAAAGTGCGACAGCGCGGTGGCGGCTCGGCGACGGCACTGTAGCTGTGTCACGTGGACGCGCTCTTATATTTATAATTCGCAATAACAAAGATTATAAATAAAAACCTGTAGCCTACTTCTATCAGAATAATTATAGTTCTGCAATATATCTATACCAATATTATAAAGAGGTAAACATTGTGAGATTGTTAGTTTGTGAGTTTGTGACGTTGTAGGGGGTAATCTCCGAAACTACTGAACCGATATAAAAAATTCTTTCACTGTTGGCAAGCTACATTATTCCTGGTTCACATAGGCTATATTATATTTTCAAATAAATTAGGGATCCTTACCAAAACTACAATAGTGTAACCCAAGATGTAAAAAAATACCGAAAATCGCGTGCGCTGCGAAAACTATTATTGATGATAGAATAACACATTGCAGAACACATCATTATTTATAAAAAGTGTCGTGACAGCATAATATGTCTAACTATTATAGTTACGACACAATAAGTGTTATTTATTTTAAAAATGTAATTAAAATTCCGCCGCTAGAAAAGGCTCTTTATTAAATTTGTATCTTGATATTCATCCTTATTAAAATAAATTACTTCATATTCAAGACATATTGAATTATTCAATTCGGACATTCTATTCGAAAGATATCACGAGTTTAAAAATTTAATGTACTATGGGATCGTCGACGATACGAACGGCGCGACGCTGGATGGAGTTGAGGGGGTCAGTCTGGTAAGCGGGTGCTCCGGCCATTAGATGTGAGCAGTACTCCTCATGCGGTCTGATTTACGCTTTGTACACCACAAGTCGTTGCCGCTGAGTGAAGTACTGCTTGGACCGGTTTAGCACACCAAGCTTTTTGGAGAAGTTTAGCCTTGCCTTCCAGGTGACCCTGAAACTGCACGTCGTTCGTTATGTCGACGGCAAAATCCTGATACTATTGGAGATAGTAAGATGTGGTCCTTGGAACTATGGCGCAGGGACAAATGGGGTCTTTTTGGCAGAGAATGGGCAGACCTGTGTCTTCGTGGGGTTAAACTGGACAAGATTATGTTGTCCCCATTCAGAAACTCGCTCCAGGGAGTTCTCTACTTCAGACACAAGTCTAACCCGATTCTCTTCTACTACAGACCGAGGAGCATTGGCACGACTGGCTTATCTGGCGTCACCAGTACTGTCATGCTCATAGCAATGAATGTTCTCTATAGACAACATGTCATTGATATGCAGGATGAACAGTGTCGGTTACAACATGCCGCCTTGTGGCACACCAGCATTGATAGGCTCGGTGGATGAGCAGCAGCCGTCGACAGCAACTTTGATCCTGCGACCACCAAGAAAGCTGGATAGCTGGAAGCTGGTAACTTTACTCTCGCGAGCCGCCTTTTGACGAACAGGTGGCGGCATTGTATGTCTATTTTAGATCGGGAGTTTGCGGATCCTGACATTGACTACCTACCTTTCATATCCGATAAGCTGCCTGCTTTAGGCTTACAGCCTCAGCGCACAGTTTATCGAACCATGGTTGGTTTGAGCCACCGATTGGGATTACAGAGTTAGGAATGGTAATTAAACGCAACAAATAATAAAGAGGTAAAGTTTGTGCGTTTGTGACGGTGTAGAGGGTAATCTCTGGATCTACTAAACCGATTTTAAAAATTCCTTCAACAGTGGAAAGCTACATACAACCCTAAATGTTCAACCCTCTACGATCAACCCCTATTTTTTATAGCGATAATAGCATTTTTATAATTTTCTACTGTGGTGATTTAGATTTTAATTTGAACCAGGTAGATGGCGCTGCTATCGGCTACCTACCAGAATTCAGGTGTTCTTTTTGTTGTTGTGTGTTGAAGTTTGTCCCGGAATAGTTTAAATAAACGATTGGACCCAGTAGGTGGTGCCGTGATACTCCTCCTAAACGCTGGGCCTGATTTTGATGATTTTTTTTGTTTCTTCAGGTGGATTTAAGAATAGTTTAGATTAACATTTGGTCCCGGTAGATGACGCTGGATTCGGGCTCTAGATTTTTATTTGTTAAATGCAGGACAATGTCTGCCTGGTACAGCTAGTATATATATATATATATATATATATATATATATATATATATATATATGTATATAGATATATAGTTATATAGATGATATAAGATGAGTAGTATGTGCAGTAGAGGAGTATGACGTGTGTGCCCATGATTTGAATTTACTGCTGCTGCTTCAAGTTGTAACCTGCCCCGGTAGGTAGCTAATAATATTTTACCAATGGACTTACAAATAAATAAAACTAAACTATAGGATAGAAAACTGAAATTAAATACTAAAACTAAATAAAATAAAAAGAGAGCAAAATTATAAATATGGACTTACATGATAATTTCTATATTTAATTAGCATCTTGAGCCTTTCGACGAAGAAGAAATTGTCTTCCTCGTCCCTGTATAATATGTCCCCAGTTTTATAGTAGCCATCTTCTGAGAACACCATTGCCGTCTCTTTGGGGTTGTTGTAGTATTCCTAAAAGATTCACAATCAAAATTTTCTAAATTGTTATTTAGAAATAAAGACAAGCTTTATTTTCAGAAATAGGGACGACATTACTTAAATTATTTCATAAGTTTGAATTTTTTTTTAAAGCTACTTGGGACCGACCTTGAGATGTACACAATTTTAAATTTTTGCTTTTTTATTTGAAGTCGGTCTTGTTTTTTTTAAGTAAAATTTTCTATTTTTTTGTGGCTGAATATGTAAGTATGTATATATATATAATATATATCCGACCGCCGACGCGAAGATTGATTAGATCCGTATATCACTTGCGTTCAAAATGTGTCTTTAATTTATATCTTTAACTCTTTAGTTCATTCCTGTTCCCGCGATAACTATAGATTCCAATGAGAAGAAACTAGAAAGTAAAGGTGGGCGATTATACTTATTTAAATAATCGAATTACTTTGAATTGCTAATCTTGATAATCGATTATGAAATTAGTTACTAATTTGTTTTCATAATCGAATGATGTTACTAATATTAGTACTACTAATGAAATCGTTGAAAAAAATCGAAAGTCGAGCGACAACATTGTAATGTTGGTATTAGTAATATCCAATACCAACATTACAATGTCTCAACTTTTTTCAACGATTTGATTAGTAGTAATATCATTCAATACTATTAGTACAACTCCAGTGAGTCGTTCCTTGCTTTCGGTGATGCGAGTGGCTATATAGCGTATTTGTTTTTGGTGGAGTTTTTAACCGACTTCGAAAAAAGGAGAAGGTTCTCAATTCGTCGGGATAACGGTAAATTTACTTGTATGTGTAGGTATGTAATGTTCTCAAACACTTACATATTTACAAAAATAAAAGTCTCATAAGTACTCACAACTAAATTATTAACTACTTATCTGTCATAATCGAGATATCTCGAGATATCTTCATAATCGAATGATTTCATTAGTATTTCTCATAATCGCACACCGCTACTACACAGAAAGATTAGCCCGCGCACTACGTAGTAAGTGAACGAAGAAACCGATTATAATAGAGAGAAACCTGTTCCGTGTACCTGTTTCGATATATACGACTCACTCCTAAACTGTGTATGTAAGTGAACACAACAGACTGCTCTAGATTTGCTTAAGATCCACTCATCATAATTCATCATATCCTAACTAGGTGACAATAGGATCGTAAGCGTAAATATCTTTCAAATAAAAAAAATGAAAATCTGTCTGTCAACAATTGATGGAGAAATTGCGTAACAAACATGCAAAAAATGTAGTCGATTTGAGAACCTCCTCCTTTTGGAAGTCGGTTGAATAATAAAAATAACATCGCCAAATTAATCAACAATTTCCTCCCAGTCCGGTTGCCTGGAAGAGATCGCTTGTTATGATAAGTCCGCCCATTGTTTTTGCCAATAAGGTAATATAATTTTCCAGATGTATTTGTTTATTTTGGTGAGGTTGTCTATCTATATATAACCTAATACAATTAATCAAAATATATCCCCCTCTCATTAAGATAATAAACAATATTGTAAGAAATATTCCCCCTTCCTTCCTGTTTCAATCAGGACTGTTAGAGAAGGACGAAGAATTTAAAAAATGTTATTTTAGAGCTACAATTGATTACGTACATGACGCAATACTGTCAATTTAGCTATATTTATGATGTCGTAATGTTGTTCGTTCGCACAAAATCTAGAAGATTGCAACGTTTTGTAAGACGATTAAGAGTGTCTCAATAAATTTCAATGCCATCTGATCTATTCTTTAAATTTCCAGAACGTTAACCTACCGAAAAACATGTAGTTTTAGTCCACATTTCCCCTGGTATGTTGGGTTCAGTTATTTCTTTGCCTGTCTCGGGATCTACGAGCTGAAACAGTTAAATTGTCAACCAATAGCGTATATAACGCAATCCGTGTTTTTTCTATAGAATATATGAATGTAATTAGGAGTTTTTCTTTTTGAAAAATATGTGTATTTTCTTTCATTCATTTGAAACATGGAAGAAAATCGCCAGGAATTACATTTAGGTAACTGACTTAATCTAGGCTACGTTACGCACGGGGCTCACAACGACCACGCTCACAATCGCGATTTTTCCCGATCCACTCGTTTGCGGGCATTACAATCATAAACTCAAGTGGAATGGAGCACTGATGTCTTAAATAATCGACGAAATACACAAGTGTCATTGGTTGTTGTATGGCTGATTTGACAATCGCGCATTTGTCAACGCAATGATAGAGAATTAGTGCTCTGTGGTCAGTGCCCACTTCGACCCACCTCTTGAAATTGGTTGTTGTGAGCGTTGCGTGATCGAAAATCATGACGTCATTAATAACGTTTTCGAGGCGATCATAATCAAAATGAACAAGTTGGCGGTAGCCTAAATAAAACTTTAACAATACTCGTTGACACTTGACATCTATGCCTTCCGTGATCACGGCCACTGAAAAGTGGCCGAAACGTCAGAATAACAAAAATCAAATAAACTACCGCGCTTTAAACCGTTAAAACGTAGTTTTATTATGTTTATTATCGCAAAAAAAAGCTTTTTTGTGTATAAATAATGAAAAAGTCCGAAAGTTGTTTTGTAACTACAAACGCGTTTTGTAACTACGCCTCTCAACTTTGGCCCCTTATTTATAGACAATTTAATCTTTCACGTCTATAATTTATTTGCTCTTTATTCTTTTAAACTTGAATGAACTTTATTTTTATCCGTGCAGGAACGGAGAAAGAATACAATCCTGCGGCCGGGCGGCCTGTCGTAAGAGGCGACAAAACAACCCACAGCCAGGTGGTAGGGCATTTGCCCGACTGGATGGCTACCACCCCTGGTCTAGAGTATGCCATAACAACCTTGTGTTGTGTTGTGTTCGGCATTAGTGACCAGGTTCCAGTTTCCCTTAAGAGAGCAGCAACACATTTGTAGCACCTTTGGCCAATGTCCATAGGCGATGGTAACCGCTTTCCATAAAGTGGGCCGTCTGCTAGTCTGCTGAACTCATGCAATAAAAAAAATCTCATTACGCATCACTATAGTAAAGTTATATACATTATTCGTCAGCAATAATATAAAACATATCTTTGGCTATTTCAAAAGTAAGCTAAACGCAGTCGAGATGCGAGCACTGCGCAAAATCTGCGGAGTGACGCTCGCGGACCGTGTTCGTAATACCGAAGTAAAAAAGAGAGTTGGTCTGAAAGAGAGTGTCGGGATGAAGGTAAGGAAAGGAATGCTCCGGTGGTTCGGGCATGTGGAAAGAATGTATGATGAAAGAATGACTAAACAGATATACAATGCAAAAGTGGATGGATGCAGAAGTCGCGGAAGGCCACGACACACCTTCCATGATCAAATTGATCGTGTATTAGCCGAAGGTGATGTTAGGAGCCTTAAGAACAGACGAGTGTGCATGACAAGAGCTATGAATGTCAAAGAAGCGTGTGTGTAAGAATAAGCCTGTATGGCGCTCTGTTGTTCGTGCCTACCCCGCAAGGGACCTGGCGTGAAGTTATGTATGTATGTATGTATGTAAAAGTAAGCTCTGACACACTTTGAAATAAACCTATAACTATTTTTTAGGTTTTACCTTAACTAAGATAGATGGCATCCTTTTCCCGCAATTTCCCAAAGGGCCCAATGGGTTGGGACTTAATACAGGCCCTAGATTCTCAGTTTGGCCGTACGACTCAAATGCGACTGTAGGATCTCGAGTTAGTTCCTGTAAATACGACTTGTACTGATTAGTAAACCAAATTTATTTAATTCACTTCTAATTGTAATCGTCGATACGGGTGCGGGTCTGCCACTCCGAACTCGGATGCGAGTGCGGGTCTGCCACTCCAAACTCGGATGCGAGTGCGGGTCTGCCACGTCGAACTCGGATGCGAGTGCGGGTCTGCCACTCCAAACTCGGATGCGAGTGCGGGTCTGCCACTCCAAACTCGGATGCGAGTGCGGGTCTGCCACTCCAAACTCGGATGCGAGTGCGGGTCTGCCACTCCAAACTCGGATGCGAGTGCGGGTCTGCCACGCCGAACTCGGATGCGAGTGCGGGTCTTGTGGTCCCGCGCAACGGTAAAGGTACTTTCGCGCGGGTATCCAAATTGGTGTTGGTTGTACATCCATCAATAATGCGACGGATGCAGGTCTTCCAGGATCCAGAAGGATACGTATCCATCCAGACCTATCCACCTCTAGTGATAATAACTAGTGCATGATTAATACAGGCATAGTTACGTAAGGTTGTAAAGACAAAAATAGGTATCCGAATTGGTTTTGTGGTATTGGTTGTACATCCATCAATAATGCGTCGCTTGCAGGTCTTCCAAGATTCCAGGATCCAGAAGGATACGTATCCATCCGGACCTATCCACCTCTAGTAGATAATTGCCTGATTAAACATGCAGAGATATAGTAAAGTTTGAAAGATAAAAACAGATTAGACGTCTTTAGGATTTCATAGATGCCTGAAGAAAACAGAACATTATTCATTTTTTAACCGACTTGGAAAAAAGGAGGAGGTTCTCAATTCGTCGGGATCTTTTTTTTTTATGTATGTTCGCCGATTACTCCGTGATTTATGATCCGATTTACGTGATTCTTTTTTGTTCGACGCAGAATAGCTTCCAATTGGTCCCCTAAAAATTTTACATAGTTTGGTAAAGTAGTTTTCATTTTATGAACATTTTTCATGGAAATAATTTTCACTTCGTTCCATATGTACACCGATTACTCCGTGATTTATGATCCGATTTACGTGATTCTTTTTTTGTTCGACGCGGAATAGCTTCTAATTGGTTCCCTAAAAATTTGACATAGTTTGGCCCGGTAGTTTTCATTTTACGTACATTTTTTTGTTCCCAGTTCTTGGAACCTATATTTTTTAAGAAGCGCGGCACCATTCGTATGTCCTCCCATACATAGCTAGACATTAAAAAGTAACAAATAAAAAATAAAACTTCGTTTAAAAAACCGACTTCAAAAACTAAAAAACTAAAATGTATAAAATAACTTATTTCTTAAGCTATTATTATTAATATATATTATCTAAACCATCTTGAAGTCGGTGCAAAGTAAAACATAAAAATTACTATATTTTGAAAATTACTAAGCACCGACTTTAAGATGTTTTAGATAATATATATTAATAATAATAGCTTTAGAAATAAGTTATTTTATACATTTTAGTTTTTTAGTTTTTGAAGTCGGTTTTTTTAAACGAAGTTTTATTTTTTATCTCAAAAACTACTTAGTCTATATAATCTATATAAACACAATTAACAGAAATATGTCTTATATATCACTACAGAAGGATGTAATGTATTTATAACAAATAATATATAGGAGGTGGTCACACGCGTGGGATAAGTGTATTAACAAAAAACAATTGCCCAGTTCGCAATTCGCAATGCACCTCCAGCCCTGCCCTTATAGAAAATCTCAAAATTTCAGTCTTATTATATATAATTACCTATTTCTAAAATACACTCTTGTCCGGTTTCTAGGGTACTGTAGTTTTAACTTAGTTTATCAGTTTGTTGGCAAATTAAAATAATTGCGTTCCTAAACACACTATCGTACGACAGTTAAACTAGGTTCAACTTAACTGGCCAATATTAGGCATTTATCTATTCCATATCTTTTGTTTGAGGTTTTGTTGTTGACGTTTTTGTTTGATGTAATTAAATATTAGGTTTATCGTCTTAAATAAATCCATCTAGTGGCGAGTTTTGGTACTAGTTGTAGGTTAACAGTTAACCTAAGTTTATCTATTACACAACTTTATGAAATCAATTGTTATAGAACTCATAACTGGTAACCTCAGAAACCGTGCAAATCAAACATACCCTGAGCTTAATATGCATATCCCTGTAAATTTTCGCACTGCCTAGGGCTAGAGTCTCTAAGCATGTGAAGTCACATTTCTTCTCGTGTCTTAATATTGATGACAGTAATGACGGTGTCATGATGGCTGTAGCTGGCTGAAAAAGAAATAGTTTTAGGGATAAATCTCGTATAAAAAAATGTACGAGACCCGTACGACCCACGTATTTCAAATTCAAGAATATTTTATAAAGCAATAAGGGCTTGTCGTTTTCTCTAATGCTTTGTGTATCCGATCTATAGATTAGATCAACTTAGGCTGTTGGACTTCACGAAAACATAAGGCTTCCGAAACACAACACAACCTTGTTATGGCGGCATACTCTAGACCAGGGGTCACTAATTAGTTTCGCTCGGGGTCCGTTTTAAGAAATCAAATAACCATCGCGGTCAGCACAACATTTTATAGAAAAAAATATTTATTAAAAAAATGTAATTACGGAAATAACAAAGGTAATTTTATAGATACATATCAATGAGAAAAATTACATTTTCAACACACTTGCTCATAAAGTGGCTCTATGGTCATCGCTATTAGGCACAGAATGACACCCATAATCAAACTGTGACTAAAAAAATTATAACTCACTAGTGAGTTATAGATTTTTTTTTAATTTTAATGGTTGAGTTGCTTTGTGATTAAAAAAGTTTTTATTCAAAAAAAAGGTCGTGTTCTATAGAAAAACATGAGTTTTTGTTGTTATTTTATTCACATGTGTGTTGAAAAACGTCGTATGATACACGTGTGTATTCATGATTACCGTCCTCGGCTCTCTTAAGACCCTCGCCTACGGCTCGAGTCTCAATGGCGCTTCGGCGGTAATCACCAATGTTACACACTAGTACCATAATGTACTATTATTCACGGTTCGCACAAAATGGGTCAGTGGTCCAGATGCGGACCATTTGGTGATCCCTGCTCTAGACCTAGTGGACCTGGTGGATTGACCGGATGGGCAAATTGCCTACCACATGGCTGTTAGTGGTTTTGTCGCCTCTTACGACCGGCCTTCCGGCGGCAGCAACGCGTATTTAACTCGGCACATATTCGTTCCCAGTTGCTGCCCGGATAGATACAGGTAGATATATACCAAGTCAGTCAAAAATGTATATGACAGCATCTTGTCATGCAATATTATCGGTCATTCGACATACATTTAGGGCTCTTTTTGTAAAGAAGAAAAATCTGTTTGAGGACTATCCACCGCGGTGGGGAGTGTGCGATTTACCATGTTGAGGTGGCACTAGTACCGCAAGTAAAAAATTGTATTACCACCCGAGTTAGGGATACCTATTAAAACCCTTCGTTGTTTCTTCCAGCGCCTCATGCCAGGGCTAAGCGGATGCGGAAGCTAGTTTCGCGTGCCCTGGCTGGCGGGTGCCCCTAGGGTTACATCCACTTTCGGGGGGAAGCATAACTCGCGGCATCATCAGTTTATGCGTCGTAGGCGACTTAATGTCTTTCCCCACGGGAAGAGGGAAGTGCGCGCGTGGAACATGATGCGCCTTCCTCCCGACGGCATTATTGGCGGGTAGGGAACCCTTCCCCAAGAACTCACTCCCCCGCGATCTATTTAGGCCTGTACATACCCTATATTTGTTGATGATATCGATCACATGTTCTGTCGTCGCTGTTGCAGAAGTCTGTAGTTTGGTTCGATTTTGCACAATCAATGCTATAGCGCTATAGACGCTTGAAAACCAGTGAGGTGGAGAGAAGAACAGCCCCGTTTTGTTTTCATCTTTCTTGCTATAAAATGAATTTTAGTTAAATAATAGGTTGGGGAAAAGTTTTTTCGCATATAGTATGTATGAACTTGTAATAAGATCTCTTTGGCTATACCATTTGTATCTGGCTGGTTTTGGTATCATTAACAAGTTTTAATTCTAAAGAAGACAATTCCAAATTCAAATTAGGAAAATGTGTTTCATTTGTTTTTCTTATTGTTAAAATGAGCGAATCTAATGAAGAAATTCGATACATTTTAAAATTTAACTACAAAAAGGTAAAAATGCAACACAAGCCGCGAAAATAATTTGTGATTTTTATGGACCTAATGCAGTAACTGTAGCGGAAATTTGGTATAAGCATTTTCAATCCGGAAATTTTAATATCAAAGATGCACGTCGCTCTGGTCACCCTGTTACGGACAAATTTGATCCCATTTTTGAAAAAGTGGAGCAAGATCGGCATATTAGTAGTTAGAATGTAGCTAGAGAACTAGGAATTAATCACAAAACGGTTTTGGCGCATTTGAAAAAGCTGGGTACACAAAAAAGCTCGATGTTTGGGTGCCTCATAAGCTCACTGGAAGAAACCTAATAAAGCGTGTCTCATTTGTGATTCTTTATTACTACGTAATGAAACCGAACCATTTTTGAAGAAGCTGATAACTGGTGATGAAAAGTGGATCACGTACGACAAGAATGTGCGAGAAAGGTCGTGGTCAAAAGCCGGTCAGGCTTCACAGACTGTGGCGAAACCCGTGTTAACTCGCAACAAGGTGATGCTGTGTGTATGGTGGGATTGGAAGTGCATTATTCATTATGAGCTGTTACCGCCAGGCAGGACCATCGATTCTGAACTGTACTGCGAACAACTGATGAGATTAAAGCAAAAAGTTGAGAGAAAGCAGCCGGAATTAATCAACAGAAGAGGTCTGGTTTTTCACCATGATAACGCTAGACCTCAAACATCTTTAGCCACTCAGCAAAAATTACGAGAGTTTGGCTGGCAGTGTCAGGTTAACATCACAAGAAGACTGCCAAAACCACCTGTCGCAGTTTTTTGATCAGAAGCCCCAAATTTTTTATAGCAATGGGATCACGCTCCTACCTACAAGATGGCAAAAAGTTATCTATATAGATAGACCACAATAGTCTGCACTTAACGAGATGAGAACTTTAAAACAAATACGTGGACGTCAGTGTTGTGTATTTATATTGTTAAGGATCTGTACATGACGGGATACTTAAAAATATCAACCGTAACTGACAAATATAGAGAAATTAGGGTAACATGGTATGGGCAAGTGAGGTAGAGAGATGAAAATCACATGTCTAAAAAAAAATTGATGGATGTAAAAAGAATAAAAGTAAGCCAACAAAGAGATGGAAGAATTGTTTTAAGTATGGTATAAAAGTTTTCCTTGAAGCTCATATGACCAAAATATAGGAAATTTATATGAAAAAATCAGATACTGTTCCAACCTCAAAATTATTAAAAAATTGTGAAAGAGCATGAAACTGTAGACAACGTTTTTAGAAAGAAAGAAAAAAATCATTGTCGCTTTATGTACACATACAAAAAATACGCTTAAGTAACAAGATATAAAATAAAATATTGAACATGTAATTTACTGTTCGATAGTAAATGATCTCAAGAGCAATTTTAAAATTGTCAGCAGTAATAATTGAGATAGCTTGATTATATAAAAAAAACTTCGTTTAAAAAACCGACTTCAAAAACTGACTTATTTCTAAAGCATGTAGAAAAACTAAATAAGTGGAAATCCGTCGTATCTGCCTCCCCTGTGGAAAACAGTCATGATAATACGTAAGTATATGATTTCAAAATAATGTTCTTAAAGAAAGTTGACGTTCAAATTTTTACTTTTTCTAAAGATATTGTTAAATATAATATCTTATTTTTAATATATATTACAAGCCTCTGCACGCGACTTCGTCCGCGTGGATTTTTTCATAAAAAGTATCCTATGTTACTTCTAATACCTCCAAGAATATGTGTACAAAGTTTCATGATGATCGGTTGAGTAGTTTTCCCGTGAGAGCGTAACAAACTTACATTCACATTTATAATATTAAGTAGAGATCTTAAATATCTTAAAGCCAGTGCTTAGTAATTTTCAAAATATAGTAATGTTTATGTTTTACTTTGCACCGGAAAAATCGGATCATAAATCTCAGAGTAATCAGCGTACATAAAAATAATAATACCGGCCAAGTTGAGAACCTCCTCCTTTTGGAAGGCGGTTAAGAACTTGAATGTTTTATCTGAGTACTCGAAGGTATTTGAGATGTGATAGACATAAAAAAACAACTTACCCCTCGTCAGGTTTACTAAGTACTGGCAACATGCAATTAAAAAG
The DNA here is from genome assembly GCA_949752895.1 of Dendrolimus pini. NCBI lineage: Eukaryota > Metazoa > Arthropoda > Insecta > Lepidoptera > Lasiocampidae > Dendrolimus > Dendrolimus pini. Next base: position 5,705,258 of record OX457143.1, read on the forward strand.
TTTATCAAACCAAATGTTGTGCTTGAAAGCAGCTAGTTTGATCGTTCCAGAAGTACCTCCAGTACTTATTAGGAAAGCGTAGACTTTGTCCAAATCGAATATTGCTGGCCTAAAATGACAAGAAACTGTGCATGCGAACGAGCGAACTTTAAATCTTAATTCATTAAAACGACCTCTCCTTTTGAAGGCCTCTGGGGTTGAACGGGCTAAGCCTTTGCCGGCCTACCTCACTGCAACGCAGAGGCTCCAGGTTCGATTCCTGGTATAGTAAATTTCGGAAACGTATTTTCTCCGTTATTTACTATGGTCTGGGTGTCTGGGATCGGCCCCAGTCACTACACTGTATATTACCTATAACACAAGCGTAACATGCTGTATGTGTGTTTGTCTGCCGATTATTATTATATTGTATGTCTTTAACAACTACGGGCCACAAAAATGGCCCGAACTTTTGGAGGGCTTGCGTGGGGCCATGGGGAGGCCAACACGTAGAGGCCCCTTGACAAATTTAATGTAAATATGTGGCGTGACACTGACCGGCGATTATCCCTGTCTACACCATATAATAATGCACCCAAGGACAAGTCCCGGCCAGTGTAGGACTATTGTGGGAAATCAAGACAAAAAGTACCGGGCTATTGGGGTGAACTGTTAGTGGTACTAACGGTCTGGGAATATGGGGAATATGGCGTCTGCCCGTCGCAATGTTCGGGGAACATGGAAAAATGGGCAGACGGTGACTCGCCACTCCCTGCATGGGCCCCAAAAAATGCCATAAAACGCAGGGGCAACATGGGTATGAGTGGCTAAGGGGTGTAGAGAGGTGGGCTGCAGGTTCACCGAAGCTACTTCCGACATTAGGCCATTTATCACTTCCACCCCTGGAGCTTGAGTCTTAGTTCTAGCGATCTCCACTCCGTGCCGGCTGGCTAAGGCAAGCACGGAGGCGGGGGCCTTGTCTTGGCCCCCGGAGTCAGGTACGAGGTGTCGCCACTCACCTAAGGCTTCGAGACAAAGCCCCCCTGCGGGATTTTTATTATTATTATTAAAATTTAATTTAATTTAATTGTTTAACAATTGGATTGTATAAAAAGAGCGTCATTAGTAGTATGTTTATGCGGTTCCTAATCCTTTTCACATTATATAAGACTTGATAAGACTCAATAGCTTTATATTGATGGTAGATGGCGTCGGCATCGCCGCTGATATACGCAAACTAATATCTATAGGCTCAAACGAAGTCATCTAATCTAATTTATTGCTTAATCTAATCTAAATTGAACTAATCTTTTAACGATTACTTTGATGACCGATTCGACCGCAAATCCACGGGTTTTTTATTGCTTACTTTTGAAGTGATAACTTCTTATGGGAGGGTAAACCACTTCGTTACGTAACGCGTTACGGCGCCAGTCTGTCTGGCTTCCCTTCTCTCACTCTAACCCACAGCGCTAGCCGTATTTCGGACAGACGCTTACTATATACTTATTTATATAAAATAAAAAACCTTTATTTCTACCATTAAGTTTTTTTAAAAATAGTTCATCTTAGATTAGTTTAAGTTATCACATCTGTCAAGCGTCCCGAGACGCGCGTTTAAGTTTGTTTTATTAATTATTTTCTGAAGCAGCGAAAAGCTAAGCTCGGCATATATACGACTAGATGGCTACCTAGTCATATAGGTTTTCACAATTACTCTTTTACAGGGCAATTGTCATTCCTAGTACCTATTCTTCTTTCATGGTGTGGACCTGTTATAGATACCTACTCAAAATCATCAATAGGTGCATCGTCGTCGTTATCTTCCAAAATTTCTTTCATAGAATTATCTCCGTCAAATGTGAACACAATAGTATCAAGTCCGAGAGTTCTTGCTGCCTCTGTGTAATTTTCATAATCTTCTTTTTGACAAAATGCCACTTTTGGACGCGCTATTTCGAAGAAAGTTTTTATCTCATCTGCAAAACAATGTTGCACAACGTTCATTTACAAACAATAATTATCTAATTTATATTGATGCTGTTCTAATAAACTTCGAACTAATAGGTACTATGATAAATAATTAACAACATTGGTTTTCTTTGTGGTTTCGTACTACATGCACTCAAAATAGATTGTGGTGATATATGAATAATGATGAACCATTCACATACGAAAAATAATTGGGCACGCCAATCAAGCAGTTTATGTAGCTAAGAAAAACATATTACAATCGCTGTACAAATTACGGTTTACAAATAAAAGAATTCCGTCGTTAGTTTTCTTAATTAAATCACTAGATCAAAGGACTTTGAAGTCATGTCATTACCACATTACCTGTATATTTCATTTTAAAAAAGTACGTGCTTACAAAGTACATATTTGTTAGAAGTGAAACTTCTTTGGCAAACTAATTTTTAAGTCTTGTTTATATTTTTACAAATCTAAACTTTACCGTAAAATTTTTACCCTCATGCGCCTAAAGACGTTTCACTTCAAAAATACCTAAAATCGCGTGCGCTAAGTATTAATGATAGAATAAAATAATGTACTACGACTTTGTAGAACATATCATTATTTATAAAAAGTGTCGCGACAGCATATGTCTAACTATTATAGTTATGCCACAATAAGTGTTCTTTTATTTCAAAAATTTAATTAATATGCCGCCGCTAGAAAAGGCTCTTTATTTGTATCTTGGTATTCATCCTTATCAAAATAAATTACTTTATATTCAAGACTGCTTCAATACCTTTATAACTTTTAGAATTATTTAATTCAGACATTCCATTCGAAAGAAATCACGAGTTTAAAAATCTAAGTTTGCGTCCACACTGAATGCGCGGTGACGGGGGCCTGAGGCGGGCGCGGCGAGCGGAGGCGTGCGGTGGCCACAGTGAACCGTGAGCTCTCGTAGCGGCTCGAGGTATGTCAGGTATTGCAAACTATGGACGAGGATTTGGTATTTTTACTAGACAGTCCGATTCTGAGATGGGAGGTGTTGAACATTAGATATCGTGTACACGAAATAAATAAAAACAGATAACAATGTGGTGTTTTTTTTTTATTTGTATGAAGATTGAGGTTATACCCTAAAATAATTTTTGGAGTACACTCGAATGTCCGTGTCAACATTCGACTACATCCTAAGCAAAATATCAGCTAAAATCACGAAAGAAGATACAAACTTGCGCAAAAGTATTATAATATGCAGCCGCGCACACGCCGAGCGACAGGACCGAACTGGTTTGTTATCTCGTTATCCTCGACACCCGCGCGTTAGGTCGCTAATCGCTTGCTGACTGGGCTCGTAGTGCGGCCATAACGCACGGATAGGAACGTTTGAAACCTCCGCACGCTAACTCGCTCGAGCCCGTCGCGCTAGGCTTCCGCCTTAGTCACTTCAGTATGGACGCAATGGCGCGTTTCATGTTTGATTTTTCGCGCCCGTCGAGCCTAGCGCGGATTCGCATCCGCATCGCAGTATGGACGCACACAGAAAAAAACGCTGCACATCTTAGTGACGCTAATATTATTATTATTGCGTTTCATCCGTAAAAAAATTACCCGCATGCGCCTAAAGAAGTTTCACTACAAAAATGGAATGTATTTGAATATAGCTGCGCCATTCCTGTGGGTGTCAGACGCATGCTTTTATATGAAGTTTTCTAAATAATTGGTCACAAGCGTCCCCGCTAGTAGCCATAGGATTTTAGAGTCGATTGTAACCAATTTATCATATAATTAAAAGACTAAAAGATATTTTTATGTTCGTTTATGTTCCGGGTTCCCCTTTGCCCACTGTCTTACCTGAAGTTGAGTGATGATATGCTCTAGAAGCCTCGTCGAATGGTCTCGTGACCTCGAACACCCTGCGGCCGGCGGCTTTACGGTGGATGCAATCAGGCCACAGCTGGAGAGATGAGTCACCCGCACCAGCGGAACCCTGACCTTCAGGACGACACAGATACTGACCGGACACGGTTGTTTCGATCAGTATCTGTTTCGCATTGTGGGCTGCTTGCCTTCTCCGGACTGCCGCCAGTGCGGCGCACCCGATACGGCGTTTCACACGCTTGTCGAGTGCGCTGCATGGACGCCGCATGCGTTTCGAGCTCGAGACCCACGTAGGAGCCGTCGGATCGCTTGGCGACTTCGTAACGGCCATGTTGCACAGCGACGACCGCTGGGAGTCTGCGGTTACTTTCTGTGAGGCAGTAATGTCTCTCAAAGAGGCCGCAGAAAGGGACAGGGAGCGAAGTCCTGCAGCGCGTGCTAATGTCTCTACTCGAGGTCGCCGGCCTTCAGCTGGCACCCGGAGAGGCAGGTACGCGTATTACTTCCCTCCCTGAGTTAGGTTCCGGTACGGGGGGCCCTTGCTACTAGGCAACGCAAGGGATTCATCTGCCCCCGTTTCGAAGTGGGGTGTGTTCTCCCAGGGCACACTCCAGGCACTTTATTGCGCTGGATCGACTGTTGCGTAACTATGTTCTATATCTCAGTCTTTCCATCACAACAAAAGCGCAGGGTCGACAGGGAGGAGGGGGTTTTTAGTGGGTATTGAGGTTGCTCGCCCGTGCGGCATCGCTCTGAGTCTTCCACACTCCTCTGTGTCACGCCATCGCGGACGGAGCGCAAACAAAGCATACTATTGCTAGCGTTATCGCCCCCGATGGATGCGTGCCGTTTCCTAGTGACGGCCCAGAGAGTGCGTAAATCGGTCAGCATTTTCCCTCGCCTCAAAAAATAAAATAAAAATGATATGCTCTAGAACGGAGCACGTTTACCTAGAAGATACGTATACATAATGTACAAAATAATAAATTTTCTAACCGTATTTAAACAAAGGGTCAACACCAGCTATTGGCAGTCCGTTCATGAGTGCCGCGTAGTAGGGTATGTGCAGGTCGAGGTGGTTGCGGCCCCCCAACGCAAGCACATCCCCAGGCCGCAGCCCGAGGCGCCTGAAGCAGCGCGCCAACCGCACCGATCGTTGCAACACAGATTCGTTCGACTCCTGCACATCCGTTGCTGCGTCTATCTATTAAATCCATGACAAACACAGTTTCACAATATGACGCAAATAATTAATTAATAAGATAAGTATTCTTTAATGTACAGTTTCATAAAGTAGCGTGGCGAAGGAAACAAATAGGTACTTCTGATTGTTCTTTTTAGCTAGAGGAAATCCGATTGAGGACAAAGCCCCTCAAGGGAAACGCGGCGGGGATGTGTGGGATCTGCTACATTAGGGTAACACTAGTAACTCCAAGTACTGTTGCCACCCGAGTCCGGGATACCCACTAAAACCCCAAGGTGTTTCGTCCATCGCCTTATGTCCGGTCTACGGAAAAGCGGGAGCTTCAGCTCCGCGTACCCTGGCCAGCGGGGCCCTAAGGGCCTCATCCACTGCCTGGGAGAAGCCGGCTGCAGACTCTCTATCATATCCGAGGTGGACCAGTTTGTAACACACGGGAAGCGAGATGAGCGCATGCGGAACACGACGCACTCTCCTTCCCAGGGCAGTATTAGCGAAGCGGAGCGGAGCAAGCTCGTACGCCCCGCTCCTCCTCTTAGGGGGGCATTAAAATATTTTAATATTATCTACTATTGGCTAAAAAGATTAGAATCATTATTTAATTTTACTCAATTGATTTTTAAAACAAGTCTTGCTGGAAGGAAATTTTTAGGTTTATGTTTGCAGGTACTTGCATCATTCTTATTTTATAGTTTCGTATGCAACTTTTATACACAATAAAGAATAAATTCTCATAAATTACCTGACATATGGCTCCTGGACGCCTTTTCAAGCATTCGATGAGGAAGTGTCCCAAATGGTGATCAGGGTCATCTCTTGTTAATAGGGGCATGTTGGAAAACAAAATAGAACCACAATAAATGTAACAAATCAGTATTATTCCAAATGGAATATATCAATTATCAATGTCAATCGACGGATAATAACACTTAAAAGCCTTTAAACGGAGTACTTTTGCATTTATGTAGTATATTTTAACACTGTTAGGTTTTGTAGTTATATAATAATTACAAGCTACACTACCTACTCTGGGTTTTATACTAGTATAATTCCTGATAATAAGTTGATAACGTCGATCTACATTCTTCGTCGATTCTTGAGTACTAAGCCCCTGTAAAAATGTATTTATTTACAACTAGCTGCGCCCGCGGTTTCATTCGCGTGGTGATGGAAAATTATAATAGTTTAGATAATTCATACTATATCTTTATAAATTATAGCCTGTGTTATTCTGCCGTGTAAGCTACATATTATATTACTGTAAAGTTTCATCAAAATCCGTTCAGTACTTTTTGCGTCAAAAAGTACATCCACAATTTATATATTCATACATCTATACGTCCATACATACGTTCTTAGTTTGACCTTTAGGTATAGACTAGTTTTTTGTTAAGTTGGCGATAATACCTGCTTACTGGAGATAAATAAAGAGCCCAAAGAAAACTGGGGTTCTTCAAGCACTTCATTAGGTGGGCGTTGTGTGTATACTATTCCTTCAGGCGGCCTCATCTCTAATGGAAAATGAAAACTTTTTGCATTTTTATAAACAACTTGCATCCCGCCAGAAGTAGTACTGCCCAGAAAAAGTTTTTAGAATCCAATTGCAGCGCTACTAATCTAAACTAACACAAGAGCCACTCAAACACATGAAAATTTCATCAAAATTCTGGAACCCGATTCCAGCGCCACCTTCCGGTTCCAAATGTGAATCTAAATCATCCGGGAACCCACTAAAACACTCCCAAAAAATAATCTTACATAAAATATTTACATGAATTGAACATCCTCCTATTTTGAGTTGGTGAAAATAGTCGGTACATAATTAGCCCTAATCAATTTAAACTTGACTGTACCTGCACGCCTTTGTTTGCAGCTAATATCGTAGCCGCCATAAAGTTTGCATCGAACTATATATAACAGCATCACCGCGCCGCCAAAACCGCTATCAAATCGCTGCCGTGCCCCACAATACCGCCATTGCCCTGCTGTCGCACTTTCACTGATCTTCGGTCGTCAGCGATTGAGCGGCAGAATGGAAGTGTGGATAATGTTCAGTGTTGTCTACACAAGCGCTTATTCAACATATGCGAGGGGCCAAGGCCATCTATTAAGTGCCTTCGCATACAGAGTCCTGCCCCCCTGTACTGTATGCGAAGCGAAGTATCGATTGATGTGACAAGACGAAATAAGGTCCCCTTTGTCACATTTCGTTACAGGGGAGACAGCCCCTCCCTCCTGACCTTTTCGGTGGAGGGCCTTATGAAATCTGTCGTTCGCAGATCATATCGGTCGTAAAAAAAACAAAAATGGCGTATGTACGTTGAAATTTATGTGTGTGTGAACATGAACGTATGACACGTTACGAGAGGATTCTAAGAAGAAATTAGCGCGACGTACTTGATGGACGGCCCCCAACGAATAATAATAAAAAAAAAGTGTGACAAGGTGTGGAAGGTATTCTAAATTTCGTGGAGTCATTTTTCACATATTGTATCTTTATAATATATTTAAGTTTTATACAAGAAATTTGAAGTATTAACGAAAATTTTTATCCAACTTTATCTGTATGATCTGCATATAATTTGCATGGTTTTTAAATTATTAAATGAAATGTATTTCATCTCATTAGAATAGAACGAGTGCTTATCACTGTGTTCGTCACTTTTTCGTTTCATTGAATTTCAAATCACAACGATTCTAAAGTAGTTTCACTTCAATAAGTCTTTATTTCAGATAATAAAATAGCCATATAAAATATATTGTATATTATTATATTATAAAGTAGTTTTATTTTTTATATCTATAACCATTTGGCGTAGCTTCCCTCGTGCTAATTTCCCAGTCGACATATACGGCAGCTGATCCATAAATATAACTCCACCACGCAGTCTCTTGCTGTCTGATAGTTTATCTGAAAAGTTAAATATTCATTTGCTTGTTTCTTGGTCTTTTTGGGTTCTTATATGTAAACCCTTATGGCCTTACTTCGACCTGTGTGTCACAATTGTACATCTCACAAACTACTATGTCTATTTTTTTATAGAGACATAATATTTATTTCAATTGCAGAAATCTTATGTATAAGTATTCTTCCATTCTTTTTCTAAAATATTGTTTAACACTCAAAGTGGGACTCAAAAGATGCGAAATTTAAGAGTTGAGCAGTAAAAAATGTCTTCGAGTGAGTACGAAACTAATTTATGTTCTCCGTCCACATTGAATACATTTACACACATTCGATACATTTTAAAGAGGGATAAATAATGCACAAAGTAATAACGAAATAAAGATCGTAATTATGAAATTATTCCAGAAAATTCTTCAGTATATAAACAGCGTAAGGGGAAACTACCGGGGAGTTCAGTTGAAGACAGCGAATGCGATACGAGAGATTTGGAAGAGAAGTTTCATAGAAGATAGTGACGAGTTCTGGAGGACTGTGTCGTTAGTTGTGCGTGAACAACTAACCCAGGCGTAACCCTGCAGGAAAGAATCAGGTACGGCTGTGCAAGTCAATAACAACGTTTAGTTAAAAAAACTGGTGTTTTCTTCCAATCCTAAGTGCGTACCCCCGCTCGTACGTAAAAAATACACTGTTCGAGCAATATTGGCTCGTACAGTATTAACTAATATTTTATATATAAAAAAAGAACTGGGGGCACCAATTTTCATAGCGGTGTGCATTTTTTACTGGAGTTTGTCATTCCCCCAGTAAACTTCTTCTATAGTATTATCTACCCTATTAAAATTTATTCAAAGAACCTAAATTCGATCTCAAAGTTGGAATTCTCTAGTTTTATTCTTATCTTAGTCATGGTTTTGTTACTTATGGCCGGTTCCTATATCTTTCTATACATTCACTTGCCTTACCATCGGCGGAATTTTGACATTACTTGTATGGAGCTTATGTTAAATTTTAAATAATAAATAACAAGACAAGGAACCGGCCATTAAAGTCCAGTGCTCTTACCAGCAACTAAGTTTTCGATTTCCTTGGCGAGGACCTTTGCTCCGGCTTTGGTAACAACACAAGCTACCGGCCAGTCGCCATCCACCTCATGCGGTATTCCGGTCACGCTCGCATCCTGGACCCCGGGGTGCGTGCGAATCACCTCCTCCAGCTCTAATGGAATTATCTGGAAAAGAATAGAATAGATAGAGTCAGGACCCGTCTTGTGGGAGCACGCAGTGCCCTCAAAAGAAATTTCGAACATATCAAAAAATTGCCATAAAAACTGAAACGTGAAAAAAAGAATTGGCAACATTTACAAAAAAAAAATGGATAGGTTTTTTGGAGTGGAGCTACAGACAAAAAATTATAGACTTACAACTTTCGAGAATTAGCGTGCCCCAAAAAAAGGCACTTACTACGGTGTACACACAAATTGTACACCCAAAACTTGAATTTATAATAAAAGCATTTTTATAACGGAGGAAACGAGCACTGTGCAGTACGTAAAGGCGAGCGGATATAATAAGCAACTCACTTCACACAACTCAATTTTGGACAATTACTTAGCCTGCCTCCTTTACAAACATTTGGTATGAATGCGTTGAGTACACCCGGTGACACGAGTTTGATTTTCTGCATACATGAATTTCAGCCGGGTGCACTCGCACATTAATTTTTTTATTATTATAAAAAGTAGCCTAGGGTTCTTTTAAACTGAACGTATAGCTTAACAGCAAATTCTGACAATGAACTCACATGATAATTTCTATATTTAATAAGCATTTTCAGCCTCTCTACGAAGAAGAAATTGTCTTGCTCGTCCCTGTATAATATATCTCCGGTTTTGTAGTAGCCATCTTCTGAGAACACCATTGCTGTTTCATCAGGGTTGTTATAATATTCCTGTAATAGTAGGAATTTTAAGTAAATGATGTGTACCTACCTAAAGCTAAGAGTAGAAGGTCCATCATTTTCATTAATCATCTTACATTTTTTTGAAGGCATTACTTCATTCATTACTTCGTTTAGGAAATTTGCTCTGCTGAGAATAGCACCCGGTACCACTACTTACAATTATACGACGCGGGTCAACATATTGATGGTTTGTTCATAGAGATCAGATATTAGTAATATTGAATAGTTTTTACACAAAATAAATCCAGTTAAAGAATATATTTTTTATGAGTATCGTATATAGGTACATACATAAAAGTTTAGTTCCTACTCTATAAACACAGATCAGTCACCATCAGTACAATACGATTAAATCTTAAATGCGTCCTTGAAGTTCGTACATATCATTACGGAGAACACTATAAAGTTCACGGACACAGTGCATCTGAGTTGCAGTGCATTGAGCTGGGCATGGATAGCGCACGCAAGCACTATCCATGCCGACTTTGTCGTTAAAGGCGATCTCTTCCAGATAATGCTAACATGATACAGTGATTTTAACATAATATGTATTATTATGTTACTTACCGAAAAACATGTTGGTTTATTCCACAATTCACCTGGCGTGTTTGGTGCAGTTATCTCTTTGCCTGTTACTGGATCTACGAGCTGAAAGAATTAAAATACAATTTCAAGAAATGCAACCTTATGGGAACGTCAGCTCACATAAATTAAGGTGTAATAAATATTTTTAGCTAAAGATTTTTATCTGTTTATTAATCATCATCTTAACTAGTCAACTCAAATTCCGTCGTCGTCAGATAATTGCAGTCCACTTTTGGTCAGTCCATCGGGCTGGAGAGCGCCCATCACTACGTTTACCGAGACCCGGTCTTCACTCCAGTACTCGTCTGCTCCATCGGTCCTCCAACATCATGACCTACCCATTGCCTTTTTAACTTATTAATTTTGCAAGCTATTTCAATTACTTTGGTTTTCTTACAGATATCCCCATATTTTCTAATTCTATCCATAAAACGAATACCAAGGTAACAACCCAAATAAGGGAATTCTTAATCATTTTACGACAGTACCATACGTGTACCTACCTTTATTAAAATAGATGGCATTATTTTCCCGCAATTCCCAATAGGTCCTAACGGGTTCGGAATCAATATTGGACCCAAGTTTTCTGTCTGGCCATAAGCCTCGACGGCGATTTTCGGATCTCTTGTTAGTTGCTGCAAAGACATTTTACTCTTTAATTCTATATTTCAGATAAATTATTACTCCCGTCTTCCTAATTAATATTATAAATGCGAATGTAAATTGGTTGGTTTCTGATTCATTCAGGTCATGACAATCCTATTGTCCTTGGCTTCCTCGAGAAACTTGCAGCAACCATGTTCACGACCGCGTTTTTCCCCGTTCCACTTGCTTGAAGGCGTTACAATCACAAACTTTAATGGAACGAATTATGGAGCGTTGTTGTAATTATCGAAGAAAAACACAAATATCATTGTTTGATTTGAAAATCGCGCCTTTTTCAATGTCAATCAATAGAGAGAATTAATGCTCTGTGGTCAACGCCCACTGCGACCCACCTCTTGACATGGGTCGTCGTGAGCGCTGTGCTCGAAAATAATGACGTCATTAGTGACGTTTTCGCCACGACCACAACGGCCGTAGTCGCTAAGTCGAACGGCTGACGGAGCATTTTTGGCGTTCTGAGCTACTAGAGGAACGCGCCCGAAGTACTCTTTGCCTGTCATCCAGAAAAAAGGACAGTTTCCATGGGATGGATGAATATAGTCGAAATGATGGCGCTCTGAGTGCGTTTCATTAAGAAATACATCGTCATCGCAACGACCTGACAATGCAATTTTAACCGTAACATTAAGTTCAGTTTCAGGTTTCGGGTATATAGAATTAGAAATAAAGTTTGATATTACTAAGAAGAGCACGTGGGATTCCCAATTGCCGGTCCACTCTATCTACAAAAAAATAGATTAACATGAGTGAATCTGGGGCAATGTTATATGTTATCTCAGGGATCAGCCACCTGCGACTCGCGAACCACATATGGTTCTTTAGATGTAAAGCTGCGGCTCTTAAGTTATAAACGCAAAAAAAGTCATGGCTTTCATTGAATTTGCTTACCCAATTGTTTGTTATTAAAGCACAAGTTAGTGTTGTAAGTTAATGTAATTAATGTTTTCATTTTTTAAATAAATATTATCTTTTTGTTGTGAGAAACACTACTTAATTTATGCAAGAAATATTTATTGTTGGCAAGAAAAAAAAATTTGGCTCTTTAAAAACTTTGAATTTTCGTAAATTGTAATTTTGGACTCTACTCAAAAGGTTGCCGACCCCTGGGCTATCTGTCTTATTTTTACATAATTATTGAGTTAGCAGAGTATGTTTGAAAGATTCTTTAAGATTTTCAAAGAAGATTCCAAACTTAGTTCAATATGAATAAAATCATATGTTATTTACGACTTTTTAAATACGCATTTGAGTTCACAAATAAATATACATAATTTTGTAAACACGAGTGATTGAAGGAAATTTAAAGACGTATGGATAAAAGGTACCAGTATATATAAAGTACTCTGTGATAAAAGGTTTATGGAATTTTTTTTTTATTTCCATCTTCGAATGATAGACCTTAGACAATTATATTTAAACTTGGGTTTAGAAACATTGACAACCGATGTTATATATGAAGGAGTCATAGACAATATATCTATACAAAATTACATATACCAAAAACAAAACTTTTTGCATAATTTTATTTTATAATGAAGAACCCTAGCCCAGCAGCGGGAAGTTTGTAAGCTACTGTTATTAAACATACCCTGACTTCAACCAGAATATCGTTGTAAATCTTCCCTCCAGTGATGAGTAGAGAATCAAAACTTGTTAAGTCACATTTCTTCTCATGTTTTAATATTGAAGTTATTAGTGATGGACTCATCAAAGTAGAAGCTGGCTGAAAAGAAAAATATGGCCAAGTGCGTGTGGTTAACAAACAGTGCAGTTTTCAAATCAAATCAAAATCCGAAACTATAAGATATTACGAAATTCTCAAAGGTAGGTATATCGGGACCGATTTTGATGAAAACTAAAGATTTACCGGTCACAAAACGAAACGGCAGATTTTGAAAAAGAAATATGTACTGTATTATTACATAAATCTCTAGTGTAGCTCATAAGGACAAATGTCCAACGGAATACTAATGGAGTGGAATCTCGTGCTAGTGCGTGAGTCTACGAATTATGAGGGATTGCGTAGAGGTGAAAAAAGTAAACTGTTTTCGTTACTTAGTTATTTTACTAATAATAATTCATACATACATACATAACTTCACGCCAGGTCCCTTGCGGGGTAGGCACGAACAACAGAGCGCCATTCAGGCTTATTCTTACAGACCACACAATTAATAATAATAATTATTATTATTCATTATTTAATAAAATGGTATCGTTTTGGTCTTACGCCTAAAGGAAGGTTTGCACCGAAAATTAGCGTTGTGTCGGATATAATTCCGGCACAGCAATATGCTGAGTGCAAATCTTGTTTGCTGAACATGCGGCGTACAATTTCTTAAATTATGTATAATAATGTATATGGGATGTAATTTTGACGCTATTTCTTTAAATAAAGCTTTTCTTTCTTTCTTTATTTATTTGTTCACAAAACCGTAAAAAAGTATTTAGTCCAATAGAAATATCTGTCTTCAATATCCCAAAAACTATCGGATATTGTTCAAACTAACTTCAGCTACAGGTATTTTTCAAGCTCTTCAACGTCAAATATTTTCAACCAACACTTAGAAGGGGTAACAAACTTGAATTCAATAAATACCATTCTAGAACATGGTTTTGGGCTCAGCTACTGTACAGCAAACAGGCTACCGGTAAGTCCACCTGATTGGGAAGCAGTTCCGTCGACTATTGACATTTGCAACACAAGAAGTGTTCCGTTATCAAGGCATTGTATGCCTCACAGAAATATAGATAATATTTCTGTGGTATGCCTCGAGAGCAACTTTTTTCAAAAACCCCATATCATGCTTTTTTCATGTTACAATTAATGTAGGTACTTACTTTATACTTATTGATGATATCAATAAGATGTTCTGTGGTTAGTAGTGCCGAGGTCTGTACTTTGATTTGATTACTTATAATCGATTTTAAAGCATTAAATAATCCCGATATCCAGTGGATTGGAGAAATATTTAGAACCGGTTGACTTCTTTCGTTTTCGCTGAAACTGACAAACATATCCCTAAAAAAATCTGCCAAGGGTTCCGCAGAAGAAAGTCATTGGCTGGTATCATTTGGCTACTAATCTCTAAAAACACTACTCAATGGCATTGGTTAAAACAATATTTAAATACTAGAATGTTCTAGAGGGTTGGGGTGTCAAAATTTTTGCTACATCTCATTCCAAAATGAATTAAATATTGATTCTTTAAGACAATGAATAACATATAAGATCCGATACGACTGTGAATACAATAAAAAAATCAACGCTTATCAAGTTGTATGATGGCCATCGCTAATTTCTAGCAGAACCGCGGTTTTACTACATCACAGTCTATATGTATACTACTTTCTATTGTTTTACGTTCCAATAATAGAAAACTGACATTTCTTGTATAGAGATTTCTCAAATGTTCACCAGTAGTATAGGAAATGGATATTAAGACACTACACCTTCCTACCATATTTTATCTATATAGGTCCTAGGACAATGCATTGTGACGTTAATGACGTTAAGCCGCTGACAGATAACATATGTACACTAATTTATCTAATCATTAACGGTGTTATTTGCAACATTATAAACAAGACGCAGTTGGATAGAGTTATTAAGGTATCGTCGTCCTAACTGGCAAGGGTCGTACGATGATGCGTTCTCGTCGCATAATGAGTTCAAACGTACAGATTTATTCAGTGGCCTATTTGAAGCTCGGAAGCCATCGCGCCAGCACAGACTATGTAGTGATCGTACTAATCGTAGTAGGTGGCGCAAACCCATAGGGGTTAGATCGACCATTCATCTTATCAAATATACCGATCTTTTTTTATTGTCCTAATTGGTCACGCGTCATCGAACGAGCGCGGTAACGCGAGGGGCAAGGGGCGAGCAGGGCAAGGGGCAATACCAGTAGTTTGACATGGACTTCATTATTTCGTACACCAAACTAATGGCTGAAAAATTCACCGCCCTGATTTCTGGATTTAAAAAGATTATGTGGTTTAAGTTTCCTTTTTTCAATGTCATTTGCGAATTTCAAAGCAATATTTCCTGATAGCAAAAACTGTGCATCTCTGTAAAAAGTCATTGCTAAAATGGCGCTATAAAATATAGTTGATGTCGGCGCGACGGCATCGCACGATGAGCATCGCGCGATCTATTAGGACACCCCTGTTGAATCATAGTACAACTATTTTCGTCACACGACAAGAATGTATCGTGTCATCGTACGATCCTAGCCAATTAGAACGACGCCTAACACTAATATTGTACTAGATGGAGCAGGGACGTGAGAAAAATGTCTAAGACAGGACATGACGATATCACAAAGATTCCATTTTTGCCCACTTGTTCTTTGTAAACAACTCACCTGTCATCTGCATTTTTGTACAAAGCCATGACGAAGTTAAGAACTTTATGCAACCAAACTTTATGTTTAATGGCAGCTAATTTGAGAGTTCCCCCTGTACCTCCAGTACTTGCTAGCCAAAGATATACTTTGTCCAAATCGAATATTGCTGGCCTGTAAAATAGTAAGATTTGCATAAAACTGAGATATCGTTTAGTTTCAGTCAATACCGTTGGATTTTATTGCTTTGACGGTCTCTATGGTTGAATGTTTTAAGCATTTGCCCGCTTAGCTCACTGGAATGGAGGGGTCCCAGATTCGGTTGCTGATATGATAAATCTCATAAATGATTTTTTTTATTGCAGGAGTTCTGCATACAGGCAGACTACCCACTTGATGGAAAGCGGTTACCATCGCCTATGAACATTTGCAACACCAAAGGTGCTACAAATGCGCTGCTGCACTCTTAAGGGAGACTGGAACCTGGTCACTAATGCCGGTACACAACTCAAGGTTGTTATGGCGACATACTTTAGACCAGGGATGGTAGCCATCCAGTCGGGCAAATGCCCTACCAACTGGCACTTTTCGTTAAGTTTACTAAGGTTAAGTGCATCATGCGGGCAGGCGACAGCTACTTGACTCGGCTCTGGCTATAGGCGACTGGAAGGAACAGGGGCAGTTTGTGTGTGCATTAATTAAGTAGTTAAGTTATAAAACTGACGAGTTAATTCCTTATTCTCGTTTGAAGAGAAGTTGTCGATTTTAGTTTTTATATTGTCGAAACAACCGCAATAAGGACTTTATTCGGAAGTTTTTACTACTTTATTACCAAGATCAAATAAATAGGTTTAACTTAAATTAAACTATTTTTATATTGTATAACTTCAGCAGACAGGCAGACTACCCACCTACTGGAAAGCGGTTAGCATCGCATATGGACATTTGTAAAGTCAATGGTGCTACCACTGTGCTGCCGGTCTCTTAAAGGCGGCTGATACCTGACCACTAATGCCGGAACACAACTCAAGGTTGTTTATAGCGGCATAATCTAGACCAGTGGTAGTAACCATCCAGACGGGCAAATACCCTATCATCTGGCTGTGGGTTGTTTTATCACCCCTTACGATAGGCCGCTAGGCAGAAGGAAATCGTATTTTTTATCCGTTTCTGCACGGATATTTTAAGTTGATTATAATTTCTTATCCGCATTTAAAATTATACAATTCTGATCTCAACATTACATCCCTAGCACAGTTGAACATAAACTGTGTGCGTAGCTTCGATTGAGACATGCCTAGGTTTTTTTTCTTCACGGCTCGTCAGTTTGTTGTATTTGTACTAAATTTATATACAAGTTACCTATTGGTATAAGACAGGCCAAATCCTTACAATACTTAAAAAAGTCAGGTTCAGAATTACTTTTCTGTTGCGTATATTTCTGTGTATATTGTCACATGTATATATATATACGTGTAAGAAAGAAAGAAATAATGAATTTATTTGAAGAAATAAATTCATTCTTTGTGTGTAAACATATGTATAAAAGTTATATCATTTTTGTACGTATCATACATTTTATCATTTACATTAACATTTTATCTATTATCTCTAATCAAGGTTATTTGCCTTTTGTTATTAAATAAACAATAAGTGCTTACTCGAAGTCGTCAATAGGTTTACAGTCGTCATATTTTTCTATAATTTCTTTCATAGAGGTTTCTCCATCAAATGTAAAGACAAATGTGTTTAGTTCAAGAGCTTTTATTGCTTCTTTGTAATCGGCAAAATTTTCTTTATCGCAAAATGCCACTTTGGGACGTGATATTTGAAAGTGAGATTTTATTTCATCTGAAAGAAGCAATGACACATGTTATAAGTAAATGAAGGTGTTATAATCACACTAGCAACCATTGAAACTTTTAATGACTGGACATGTTGTAGGCAACCTTTTTTTAAAAATCCTATGTTGTTAAGATTTTCATAAACTATAAACCATGTTTTTAAGCAAATATGATGGAACACCAAAACTTTTTAGTTGGTATCTCCGACTCGGGTGAGAATAGTACTGTCTTTAAGTTTACTAGTGACACCCCAACGTGGTCAGGCCGACCCACCTCAGCGGTTAGTCTTCAAACGGATTTTCCCTCACAAAAATAAGCGTAGTTGACAGTCAGCATCAACTGAGTCAACTTATTATCACTGTACAAAATAGCGAAGCCTCCTAGATTTTGCATGAGAATAGCAAGCTATGACGTCATAACTTATACGAGTCAAACATCGTATTAAATATTGTACAATCAGTTATTAAAATTATTTTCGTCGTGATTTTTTAAAGCAGGTATTTTAGCGTATGAAAGTAATTTTAGAATTTACGCCGTCTACCCAACTTGTGTCAACTACTCAATTGGCTGCCGTATAATAATGCGCATTCTAATCATTGCCGCCGCTAGGCATTTTTGACCATGTAGTGTGTAAGGTCTATTGGACCATCATACCTTGCATTGTGTACCTAATGTGTGATGCTCTAGATGCTTACTTACCGTACTTAAAAAAAGGATCGACACCAGTTATTGGCAGTCCGTTCATGAGAGCCGCATAGTAGGGTATGTGCAGGTCCAGGTGGTTGCGGCCCCCCAGCGCGAGCACATCCCCAGGCCGCAGCCCGAGGCGCCTGAAGCAGCGCGCCAACCGCACCGATCGTTGCAACACAGATTCGTTTGACTCTTGCGCGCCAATTGCTGCATCTATCTATTTATTCCATAAAAGGAAAGCTTTCAAATTATTTCAACATTAAGATATCTTCCTAATTTAAATGCAGAATATGAAACAGTATGATTTAGAAGTCGTGAAGTCATGGTAGCGTAATGGCTAGCGCACGCGTCCCAAACTCAGAGAGCGCGGGTTCGATCCTAGCCGGATCGCATGCACCACCTAGGCAGTTTTCTGACTTAATGTGCTTATTGTTACAATTATTACGTGCTAATAACAGTGAAGGAAAACATCGTGATGCAACCTGCACATCGAGATAACCAATGTGTCAAAGCTGCCAAGCCGCCTTGGACAAGCGTGGCGGGTATACTGTCTGTTCCCCAGTAGTAGGAGGCCCGAGCCCAGCAGTGGGACATTTATGGGCTGCTATGATATATTTATATTATTTTATTATTTAGAAAATTGAGGCCACAAAATAGGTACCTTGATCGTCGGACTCATAAATTGATAAAGGTACTGGTGAGAAAAGCATATTATTTTTGCCTGCTTCAAGTATAATACAAGCAAACAGTTCCAAGTGGACATTTTAGGCGGAAAAATATATTGAGTGGTTGTTGGCTGGAAGTTATAAGACGATGATTTACTTTATAGTTTTATGGAAAATACTTGATTATGTTTGTATTGAAAATAAACTGTTTGGTGAATTTGTGCCTTTTCGAGCTGCCACAGGACTTCTCAGTCAAAGATCTACAAATTGGCTGAGGCACTTGCTTGAAGATTATTCTAGAACTTGAATATTCAGTCAGTGTCAAGTCTCCGACACTGACTACATACATAAATTTTGCCACATTATCTATACATATAGATAAATAAAATTGAAGTGTCTGTTTGTTATGTCAACATAACAGCTCTTTACTAAATGCATATGAAAGTGTATATATATATATATATATATATGAATGAATGAATGAATAACTTTATTGCACATAAAATTACAGTACAATGGGCGGTCTTGTCGCCAAAGGCGATATCCTCCAGACTACCCTATACAATTGGAATCCGACTACATTATTTAATGACTTTTATAATAATTATTAAATGGAAGATTACATTGTGTTTACATTCGTATCGTCATAGTTATATAATTAAATTTATCATTATTATCTTCATTTATTTATTACCATTGCAGCAGTAAATTATTTATTTTTATATATGTCACTCATCTACGTTACTACATTTAATTTAAATGTACTCTAATTGTTATTGTAATAAAAATTCTTCAATAGAATAGAATGTCATGTTCACCAAGTAGTCAAATACCTTAATCCTATAAATTTTAAATGAATTACATTTTATAATGTCAAGGGGTAACTTATTATATATTTTTATTGACATTGCAAATATGCTCCGCGAAAATAAAGTCGTGTTAATTTTTTTATTAAATTTTGAAGTGTCGCAATTGCTTCGAATATTTTCGTAGTGCTCAGGGTGTCTGTATATATATATATAGTATACACGGTACTTATATAAAAAAGTATATTATTAAAAATTTTGTCTGTCTGAATGTTCCGGCTAATCTCTGAAACGGCTGGACCGATTATGCGAGACTTCCTGGCAAATAGCTGACCTTATAAGGAGTAACTTAGGTTTAGGTTCCGCTAAAAAAATCCAAGCAAAGTCGCGGACACAGCTAATGTAAACTAAATTACATCAAATCCACCATTGTTACAATATACAATTTCGTATTACAAAAACTTGACCTAGCGTCAAGTTTTTGTAATACGAAATTATTATATCTAATATTATTCTTGTATAAAAGAGATGTAAATTAAAGCTTCTATTTATTTATAATTATTTATAGCTTGTGTTATATTTTTACTTTAAATCATAAAAAAACTGCCTTTTTAATTTTCGTATATTACCACCATGACATGCATGCAAAATTACATACCTAATTCTAAGTCTTAAAGAAGTGGTTCTATTAATGCAGCTTGCGACATTTGACCTTACCAACTACACTAACAAACGTTGCAAAGAAAAGCTCGTAAAAAAAAATAAGCAAATAATTTTGAAAAATTACCTGGCAAATAGCGTTTGGTCGTTTTTTCATGCATTCCATAAATAAATGTCCCACATGATAATTAGGATCAATTATTGTTAGCACTGGCATGTTGTATCACGGCTATTTCTTCACAATCGTCTATTTCATATATAACATTCACGCTGTTATTAAAATAATCGGTTAACAAGAGAGCGTATTTACTATACTCGTATTTACCTAGAACGATGTACACAACACGCTAAATAAATATAACTGTTATAATAATTAATTGACAACGAATTTGATACTTAAGTTTGCGTCTAACTTCGTACATGTCACGTTAAGCGAGCAAAGTCGTGTTTCCAAGACACAAAAAAATGTGCATTTATTTGAACTTCACGTAGAAGTAAGGGATTTTCGTATTTATGCGAAAATTTTGATATAAATGAGAATATAAACAATTTGAGTATTTTCCGGGAGATAAACAATAGCTGTAGATGAAGTTAGATATGAGAGGATTAAAAATCATCACTTGAACGCCACCTCCAAGGTTATATTGATAAAAACATTACTCAATGAGTATGAAGTAATTGATACAATACTAACAGAAATGCTAATAGTAGGGGAGGCCAAGATGGTAAATGTGGAGTTACTCGAGCGTCGCGGGGACCTGTTGCATTGTGAAGATTAGATGCTAAAACTTGAGAGGTGTCAAGGGACACCCGGATGGAACGAAGTTCCATATTTATTATTTATAAAAAACCTGTATACACTCAACAAAATAGTAAATGAGTAAGTTTGAATGCTATTTACTTCAATATAAGAAACAATTTAAATTTAAAAATTTAATATTTAAAAATCGAATCACATCCTGCAATTCGACTCTTGAAACAAATTTAACTTTAAACCAGATTCGCGATATTGCTCCTTATTTTAATGACATTAAGACTCTATATGTCCGCAAATGCTATCTGTACGTCAGCAACCCATGACATTTAAATAATAATGTACTCCAAATTAAACTCTAACTGCGTGGGCATAAAGGGTTATGCAACTCCATTTTATCTTGGCAAGTTCAAAAACTGTCGTGACAACTTTTTTCGTAAGATTTTTTTCCGTCTAGCCCTCATTCGTACCGCGCGATAAGGAACTACGTTCCAAAAAGAAAAAAAATGTTATATGATGCTATATGCCCTTTGACTGGTGGGGGGAGCATGTAGAGGTATTTTTTTAAAGAGTCGCACAGTAATACTCGAGCGCGTCAGATATTCAAATGAGATGTTAAGTAAACCCTAAAGGAACTCCTATTCAAAAGACTGACGATTTAGACGCGACTAAAAGCCATGGCCAATTTTTGAAAATGCAAAAAACAAGTTATATTGATATACTCGAGCGAGTCAGATCAATAGGAGCGGAGTATCAATTAAGAATGTTTCAAAATCAGGGTTCTTTTTCCTTTTGAGAGCTTCCGCTGCGTGCGCTGCGTAAAGGGTTAAAGTTACGCAAAAATCATGTTTGACAGAATTGTTCCCCTTTAAAAGATCTAAAAAAGCCCGCGACTGCATGTCTATCTTTTAATTGGTTCGAATTGGTTCTACTTGTAAAAGAATGCATTATTTGCGAAGGTGTTTTTAGAAACATGATATTAATTCTTATCCAAATAAATACCTACGTAGGAGATATCGCAGTTTTAAAATAACATTGCAGCAAAGATAGCGTCAGCCTAAAGTAGCTATCCACGCGAACGGATTCGCAAGAATAAGCTAGTAAATTATAAATAAAAAAAAATCAAGTTGTTAAATGGTCTTTAGTTGAATATTATGCTTTATATTCAAGTAAAATAAATGAAGTTAATATGTTGATAATTTGAAAACAAAACAATCTTAGATACTTATACGTACCTACTTATGATTAAAAAGGAAACAAATACTTAAGACAAATTAAATTATGTTGAAATACACTAGCGACTCGAGGATTCTTTTTGTCAAAAAGTTCGAATAAATTCACTTTACAAATAAAATACGAGAAATAAATCTCACCTGTTATTAATATAATAATTTATCTTTAAACCCACGTTTGTTTCACTCGTCGTAGTAGTTAGTGTAAAAAAGGACAATCCTTGATTTCGCCAACCAAATTACGCGGCAATTGGGGCGAATTTCTTCTTTATAATTTCTGACGTTTTATAACGCAATCTTCAACTCGTGAATGTTATTTCTTTGTTTTATAAAGCGTGCGATGGTGAACGAACTAATATGTGTTCTGTGACATTGAACTAAACTTGTAATCGGAATGTTGCAATTGAAAAAATAAACTGGTATTTTTAAGAATAGGCAACTGTGTATATTTTTTCAGTAGATATGATCATGTATCTAACATGTTTATGTCATACAAAACCCGACAATAGATATTGAGTCTGGTATGAGGCAGTCTTTCGCATTTTATCCGTGGAGGAATGGAGAAAGAATACAATTTCCCGCGGCCAGGCGGCCTGTCGTAAGAGGCGACAAAACAACCCACAGCCAGGTGGTAGGGCATTTGCCCGACTGGATGGCTACCACCCTTGGTCTAAAGAATGTCGCCCTAACAACCTTGAGTTGTGTTCCGGCATTTGTGACCAGGTTGCTGTCTCCTTTAAGAAAGCAACAGCGGATTTGTAGCACCTTTAGTATTGCAATTGTAAAATGTAAAATCATGTGACGTCACGGATGGCAATACAACACTACGTGTTTGTACTTACTTTTATGTTTAAAAATATTAAATCACTATAAATCTTTCCACAAGTGTTAACAACTTAAACATTAGTATTAAAACTATTCGTGCCAGTGTTTGTGTAGTCAAAGGTAGACTAAATTGTGATAAATCATTAACTAAGTGGCTATCAGAGGTGATAGGAGCGTAAACATTTATTTACGAAAGCGGGTAGTAAAATTACATCTCGCTGGCAATAAGCTGTGCAGCTATAATAAGTGTAACTTGCGACATCTAGCGTTATTTATCGCATTTGCCTTTTTATTAATCGTAAAAAGTAACTATGGCTAAATGCTCTGCGTGCGGCAAGTTTCTCTCGCCGATAGGTACCGCTACCTGTTCTTTGTGCCCGTTAATATTCCATAGGGGGTGTGTAGCGATACCAGAAACGGCGATTATGTCTAAGAGCTGGGCATGCCCCGAGTGCAAGAAGAAAGTACGTAGGGGTGATAACACCATTACTCCAGTAAAGGGCATTTGCGGAAATGAGTCCCCACACGAAACCGTGTCTCTGCCTGTAGCTGGCTTTTCTACATCCGACGTCTGTCAACCAGAAGAGGATGAGAGTGAACTGAGGGCCATGAGACGTGAGATGGCTGAATATATGGGAGAGCTGCGTAGAGAAATGGTTGAGCTTCGCACTTCCATAGCGGGATTTGGGCAACGCTTAGATAATATAGAGTGTAGACTGGACGTGCTGGAGCAGAACAAAGTGATGGGTGACACAAAAAACACGGCGGAACTGGAGAGCACCATAGCACAACTTAAGGTAGAAATAAATGAGAAGGATCAGGAGGCATTATTATCAGATTTGGACATTGGATGCCTTCCCGAGGAGAAGGGCGAAAATGTGTATCATATT
Organism: Dendrolimus pini; assembly: GCA_949752895.1. NCBI lineage: Eukaryota > Metazoa > Arthropoda > Insecta > Lepidoptera > Lasiocampidae > Dendrolimus > Dendrolimus pini. The sequence goes on from OX457143.1 coordinate 5,729,105, forward strand.
GTGACTATCTTGGCTGCCAAATTGGGAGTCAAGATTGAAGAGCGAGACATAATTTTTGCTGAGCGTATTGGTGGAGTTGGTACGAGTGGCACCGTTAGCGGAGGTGGAGCAGTGGAACGATCGCGCCGCATCGTCGTGCGACTTGCGCGTCGTAACCTGCGTGACGAACTTCTGCAGGCCGCCCGTGTGCGGCGCAACTTGACTGCTTCGGACTTAGGATTGGCGTCGACCTCGGCGTTGTCACGACGTATCTATATTAACGAGCGGCTCACAAGATTTAACCGTTACTTATTCTATAAAGTCCGCGTAGAGTGTAGGAAACGAAACTGGCGATACTCATGGACTAAAAGAGGACGCATTTTTGCACGACAAGGCGATGGGAAACAAGTATTTGCCATTCGCTCTGAAAACGATTTAGCTCGTGTTTTTGAAGTTGAAAAAGTTTGATTTATTTAATTTTAACAAAAGCTTTTTTTTTTTTTTATCACGTATAGGTTCGCGTTTGACCATTATCTCGCTCGATTTGAGCGGAGATATGGTCTAAGATCGAGCACGCTTACCTAGAAGGTACCTATTCACACGAGACTTGAAGACACCCAGGTTGTAGGTTTCGGGAAAAACAGACTCCGGCAGTGTATTCCACTCCTTTGCGGTGCGTATAATGAAGGTGGACTCAAAGCGCTTAGTTCGAGTAGGAGGTATGTCCACCATATAGCGGTGCCGCATGCCAGTGCGTCTGGTTGTCCGATGATGGAAGGGAGACGGTGGGATAAGATTGAAGAGCTCCGATGCACACTCTCCAAAATGTATCCGGTAGAAAACCGACAAGCTGGCAACCCTGCGTTACTATGTTGTGTGTTCAAGCTATGTTGTAAGACAAACTATGTCGTTCACGACTGTTTATTTAATTTATTATATTGTATTATTCTTAAAATATGCGTACATACTTTTTTCCTATTTGTCACTTTATGTTGTTGTTGGTATTTATTTCTAACTATCATATTTATTGCTATAAATTACTTTACATTATATAATTTATTACATTTCAAATGATTTCACTTTGAAACTGAGCAACTTTTAAATTACAATTTATTAATATTGGGTACAAATAGTAACAAATTTGGAATAATATTAAATAACATATCACTTTTATTTTTAGTTAACATTTTTTATATAACATTGATTGTTATTTTACTTTTTAAAAATGATAAATAAACATCTAAACGTAGGTTTGTATAATGCGGGCTCTTTGGGAACTAATCACGATAACTTAATTGTTTCTGTTATGCGTCATGATCTCGATTTATTAGCAATAAATGAGACGTGGCTCAGATTCGGTGAAGAAGGTCGAGCACCATCGTTGCCAGGGCATCGACTTCGACATATGCCTCGCCCCTGCGGGGTGCGTTCACGTGGAGGAGGCGTTGGGTTCTATATAAGGCAAGGTTAAAACGTGCGTACCTGGCCTCATCCTGCGGACCCAGATCACAGGGCTGTCGAGCAGATGTGGGTCACCATGGCAATAAATGGGAAAAAACTAGCAATCGGCACGGCGTACCGACCTTCTTGGTTGGACGTTGACTTATTTTTAGATGCTATTACGGACTCAGTAAACTCTCTAGGTTCTTATGATAATCTGATCTTACTCGGAGATTTTAATATAAATTTTATGAATAAAACAGATGGGAAAACCTGAAAGTTGATTACTTTTTTAACTTATTTTGAACTTTCACTTTTTTGTTTTTGTTACTGAACCTACTCATTTTACTGAGACTTCTAGAACACTCATTGATGTTGTTTGTACTAACTTACGCCCAAAAAAAAAAACAATTTCGATCATATAGGCTCCCTACTAATTAATTTGTGTTGTGGTTCTAAATAAACGTTTTTTCTTTCTTTTCTTTCTTTCAATTGTCCATAGGCGATGGTAACAGCTTTCCATTAAGTGGGCCGTCTGCCTCCTGCTAAACTCCTGCAATAAAAAAATCTTAGATTATATTTTAAGGTTTAAATGATTATTCTTCTATACACACACCACACATACGCACGCACTCACACATATAGGCATGTGGCAAAACGAAGGCTATGTAAATATTATATACTAAATTGCATATCTTACAAATGAATCGTGGTTTATAGTCTATTTTTTTTTCTTATTACACTTTTGTATTTAAGGGAGAAAATAAAGAAATATTTATTTAAATTTAATTTATTTTTATATCAATGACCATTTGGCGTAGTTTCCCTCGAGCCAGTTTCCCCGCCGACGTATAAGGCAACTCATCCATAAATATAACTCCACCACGTAGTCTCTTACTGTCTGAGAGCTTATCTGAAATAGAGTTGTGGACATGAGTAACTGAAGAAGTTATGTAACATTTTCAAAATTTATTTTTTTACTTCGAATGAGAACGTTCATGAAATCCATATAAGATATTTACCTAAACAATATTTTTAAGCTTAGTTTTGAAAATGGTATGTACAAAGGCAAAATAATACCAAGTCATTTCTTTGCCTATATTTTTCAATATTAATTATACATGACGGTATCTGTAGTTAAGTAATTAATTCCTTTGTTTTCTATACAAGTATGGCTGACGATGCTTATGTAGCATGCCCCCTTAATTAATTTTCATTCTTTTGTGTATTGCGAACCTGGCAAAGAGGCAGACGGCCCAACTAATGGAAAGTGTATACTGACGCCTTAAGACGTAAGCAACACCAGGTGCGAAGACAAGCGATGTCAGCTTTTAGGATGGATTGAACGGAGTGAGATGAGGATGAGAAAGAGGGTATTGGACACGGGACTGATTTACTCAACTTCATCATCAAACTTCTGGATAGAACAGAAGAAGATAGAAGAAACAAAAAAGTTATTAAATCTAGAAATTACATTGTAAAAAAGGGTACAGAACTCGAGTACGTAGAGTTGTTTATAAAAAAAAAACTTCTGGATGGATATTTTTTATTTATTTGCAGGAGGTCAGCAGACAGGCAGTCGGCCCACTTGATGGAAAGCGGTTACCATCGCCTATGGACATTTGCAACACCAAAGGTGCTACAAATGCGCTGCTGCTCTCTTAAGGAAGACTGGAACCAGGTCACTAATGCCGGAACACAACTCAAGGTTGATATGGCGACATACTTTAGACCAGGGGTGGTAGCCATCCAGTCGGGCAAATGCCCAACCACCTGGCTGTGGGTTGTTTTGTCGCCTCTTATGACAGGCCGCCCGGCCGCAGAAAATTGTATTCTTTCTCCGTTCCTGCACGAACACAAGATATCATATAAGTATTTATTATTAAAGTAGAAGGCCGTTGCTCTGTGGTGGCTAAGCCTTTGACGACCTACCTCACTGCAACGCAGAGGCTCCGGGTTCGATTCCTAGTGTAGTAAATTTCGGAAACGTATTTTCTCCGTTATTTACTATGGTCTGGGTGTCTGGGATCGGACCCAGAGTAGTCCGTTGTATATTACCCATAACACAAGCATAACTTGCTTAATTTGAGGATATACAGTATGTGTGTATGTCTGCCGATTATTATTATTAATTGTACTTAAGATTACGTATACACCTCTATGGCCATTATCATGTCAATACATTCCTGGGGTCGTCTGGAAGAAATTTGTTTTTAGCGATAATTCTACCCGTTGTTCATAATTAGATAAAGTTTTAGTGTGTAAGTCTTTTTTTCCGTTTAATTATAGTATTTTATATTATCTATACTAATATATAAAGCTGAAGAGTTTGTTTCTTTGTTTGCTTGCTTGAACGCGCTAATCGCAGGAACTACCACTGGTCTGATTTGAAAAATACTTTCAACACGCTTAGAACAATAGGAGCGGAGCACCAAAGAAGAATGTTTCAAAATCGGGTTTTTTTTCCTTTTGAGAGCTTCCGCCGCGTGCCTTTCACCTTTTACGTATACAAAGTCCCGGATCAAACTTAGCGTTAGCCCATACGCATAAGCAACTATTCCACGCGGACGAAGTCGCGGGCAGAAGCTAATATCTTATCAAATTACAATACAAAAAAACTACATACTATACTGCTCAAAGATTAAGCGTTACTATACAACATGGTAACGCCGCCAGCCTTTTGGGAACGTGGTTTGGGACCAATAACTTATCATTAGGTATTTTTCCCTTTTTATGTAGTTTTAGTTATTATATAGTTTATAGTCTGTAAGGTAATTATTTATTGGTGTACAATCAAGTGTTCTATCTATCTATTATCTTTTTACCAGCAATTAAATCCTCGATCTCCTTGGCTGTGACCTTCGTCCCGTTTTTGATGACTACACACGCGACGGGCCACTCGCCGTCCTGCTCGTTCGGAATTCCGACCACACTCACATCCTGGACCGCGGGATGGTTCCGGATCACCTCCTCCAACTCCGGGGGGATTATCTGGAAATTGATTGAAGCTAGAAACGCCCCCAAACAACTACACTAGAAGCCGTGACTAGCATATTAGAAGCCGTCGTAGCTCAGTAATTAACGCCCTCGTGGATACGTCAGTCTAATCCGGAAAACACGACAGATCGGTTTTGTGTCGAGTAACACATCCGCCCATACCTGTGACATTACGTGTGTAATATATATATATATATATGTATAATTTATTTGTGGACAATATATCGTGAAAATAGTTTAAAACCAAACCTTGTTTAATTTCTCTCACACCTCGAGCACTGCATATAGAAAAACTAAAGGACCCTACAGAGGCGACCCAATAACCGCCAAATTTATTTGATTCTTATTATTCCGACGGTTCAGCCACTTTTAAGTAGAAAACTACTGAATGTATATAAATATAACTCGACATAGTGCTGGCTTATAACCCGAGTTAACACTTAGGGTACATTTTATTCTGATAAATGAAGTCGTTTCCTCAGAATAGAAGGAGTAGCAAAATAGATAGCGCTGCAACCGCGTTTTTTCGCGAGGAAAACTCTAGTCTTATATATAAAATTCTCGTGTCACAATGTTAGTTACCATACTCCTCCGAAACGGCTTGACTGATTCTCATGAAATTTTGTGTGCATATTCGGTAGGTCTGAGAATCGGCTACTATCTATTTTTCATACCCCTAAATATGTTAAGGGTGGTACCCCCTAAAACTTTTTTTAATTTTTAGCTTTTTTTTTATTATACATTAAAAAATACATACAACCCTAAATTTTCAACCCTCTACGATCAACCCCTATTTTTTTATTTCTTAATTATAAACTTTAATGCTGTCGGCATATCGATTGAAGCTTTTCCGGACAGGACGACATCTGCCGGGACAGCTAGTATTATATAAAATTATTACAGCTAAGCATGTTGCTGTAGAGTTTCTTGCACCGCTTCTTCTCTTTATAAGAAACAACATGTTGCGAAGCGGTGGTTAATTAGATTATAGGCTCCTATAGAGTAAATAATAACCATAAACAAAATTAATACTAAATAATTAAAATGAACAAGTTGGCGGTAGGCTAAATATCACTTTAACAATATTCATTGACACTTGACATCTTTGTCTTTCGTGATCATGGCTACTGAAAAGTGGCCGAAACGTCGGAACAATAAAAAATAAATAAATTTCCGCGCTTAAAGCCGTTAAAACGTAGTCGCGAAACTTAAAGCAAATTATTTTTTAAATTCATCTGTTCTGATGATTAGTTAATTTTATTGATGAGCTTACATGATAACTTCTGTATTTAATGAGCATCTTGAGCCTCTCAACGAAGAAGTAATTATCTTCCTCGTCCTTATATAACAAATCTCCGGTTTTATAGTAGCCGTCTTCAGAAAACGCCAGTGCCGTCTCTTCGGGGTTGTTATAGTACTCCTGAAAACATACGAATTTTAATCAATTGTCGTAGACCTAGCTAGTTTCGATTTCCCACGTAGGTACCATACTTTTCCCATATTATGTAAAACGCTTTTTCATTTCTCATATTCTGAAAGTACGCTTGGAAATGCCTAATTCGGTAGTTGACAGTATGAAAAATATAGGCTGATTTTAATATATATCGTAGATTACGATCTAAATATGACAAAAATAAATTGTTTTAACTAAAATATTAAATATTAATTGATATTTTTGAGTAATAAAATTGTTATATTGCAGCCATTCGCCACGTGACAATGCGAGACGCCATGACAGCTTGACGCGTTTTTGTGACGAAATGTTAAAATATTTATAAAATTGCTCAGTTAAATGTTGTTTTTTTGCTGTAATATTAAGATTTTGGCTAAAATAGACCATAAGGCTCAAAATAAACCTGTTTCTCAAAAATTGTCAACTACCGAACTACAAGGATGGCAACAGCGCTTTTCGTCTCTGGGAAGTGATTCTCCCTGTTGTCAACTATGCGAATTACAATCTTAAGGGATTATAGGTAGAATACAATACAATTAATATTAACTAAGTTTAGTTGAAGTTAAGTTCTCTTAAGTTTAAACAGGGTTTACTCCGGAGGAGTATATTACAGTCATCCCATAAATACAGAAAATATATATATACACATATATATATAAGAATTTGTACAGTCTAGCAACCCCAATAAGGCAATAAATGGTCCGACAAGAGCTCGTTCCAGGCGCCAACCTCGTAGAGGTTGTCTATAAACAGGATCCGCCTTTCAAAGTTGATTTCATCATCATCATCCTAGCGTTAAATCCCGGTTGTGTTCGGGGCGTCTGCCTCTAAGCCCGGGGCCCGCTTTCCTACTTCTTTCTCTCCACTTCGCACGGTCTTCGGTATCCATAATTGTGAGACCATTGGTACGCATGCCATACTTTACGACGCCAGCATTTCTTGGGCTTACGCCTTCGACCGGATCCTGGCGAAGGCGTCGTGGCTAGACATTTGTTCCCCACGTAGGTAAGTAGCCGGTTTCCGTGAAATGTGTCCACCAAAGATATGCTATGTCACGGATACGGTGACTACCGCGGATGCGAAGGCCTCGTCGTACCTTTCAAAGTTAAGTTGTCTGCATTTAATATGCCAAGAAACATACCGACAAGCACGTTGTTTTAGTCCACAATTCGCCTGGCGTATACGGTTCGTTTATCTCTTTGCCTGTCTCTGGGTCTACAAGCTGAAATAGAATTATGGAAAGAAAATATTGCGGTATGGTTTCGTGTTTAACAATAATCTCGCTAGCTAAATAGTCCACGCGCTGCTTCGCAACGGTGCGTAAACTATAGTTTTTTTTTTTAATATTTCTGATGAAAAAACCGAGATATCATCAAAAAAGAGTCAATATTAATACTACTACCAAGTAGACTCTTGGTAAAAAAAAATGTTTTTTTAATCTCATGCCGATTAATAATCTTCTGTTATTTTCTTTTACACATTAAGGGCCGCTTGCATAAGGTTGCTTAAATTTATTTAAGAAACACAAAAAGTATTTAACACCCTTAATTACAATTAGCGTCTTGCACAACGCAAAATTTGCCGCTAAATATGTTTAAAGAACTATCAATACGTTTTGTGTAAAATGTATTTAGGCAGTTTAAGATGATTAAATAATTTTATTTAAAGGCGATCGTTATGCAAGCGGCCCTTAGATTTTTTAATAATGTTAATGAATATTAGTGTCGTTTGATTTATATTCTTGTTGTTTTATTTTCTTGTACTCCCGATATTAAACTGGCTACGTATATATTATATTTAAAATACTCCATTTTTCCACTCCATATATCTCGAAATGTATTTATTCAACGGGTATTGTTCAACACTTTCTCGAAAGAATTTTTGAAATAAAAAGTAACTTCGAACCGCTTCCGGCAAAATTCCCGCCCAATTTCTGGGAAGAACCACACATTTTATTACATTAAATTTTCTATTGATCAGTGAAAAAATCATATCGGAATTCGAAAAGATTTTTAATCTGGTAATTTTGAATCATTCCCAGAAAAATTCCAAAACGTGGTGCAGAGTGCTTAAGTCTAGGAATTTGCTGTCATTCAGCAAAAACCGCGTCGAAATTGGCTCAGCAGTTTTTACGTGCATCGCGAACAAACAGACTAAAATAAGAAATCTAAAAAAATGCATCTTCATCTTTATTCTTCATCGTTTATATAGTGTATTGTTGTTTAATAGCTTTAATGTACTGACAGCATGTTTAGAATTTTATAATATTATAGATTACTGTAAATGGTCGTCGTGTAAGTCGTAGTAGCGTAATGGTTAGCGCACGCGTCCCACACTCAAAAGCCGCGAGTTCGAATCCTGACCGGAATTCGAAATTCAGGCAGTTTTCTAACCTATGTGCATGCATATTGTTACAATTACCACGTGCTAACCACGGTGATGGAAAAACATTGCGATGAAACCTACACATCGAGATAACGGATGTGTCAAACCTACCAAGCCGCTCGGACAAGCATGGCGGGTATATCGTCCGTTCTCCTATAGTGGGAGGCCCGAGCCCAGCAGTGGGACATTTATGGGCTGTTATTTTACTGTAAATGTTAGATATCTGTAACGTACTTTTATTAATACAGAGGGTATGCGTCTTCCACAACTGCCAAGTGGCCCCGATGGGTTTGGAGCAAATATTGGCCCCAAATTCTCCGATTGACCGTACATCTCGAAAACGATTTTAGGGTCTCGCGTTAGTTTCTGCAAATAATTTTAAATAATACATCTTCTTTACATAGTATAAAAGAAAATCGCTTTCCGCGTTTGTCTGTATATCCTCCAACTCCTTATCCTAGCAACGGATATTTAATTGGTTTTCACCTTGATTTACATGACTGTTTTCATTGAAGGTTTATACCTAATTCTGCGTCTTATTGATAAATTTCTTCTAGTCATCAGGTTGAAAATGATTTTATAATTAAAAAACGTCTTGCCAAAGACAGTTACATCGTCTACGTAAATAAAAAATTTCATACAGAAATGTTCATAAAACAAACTACTGGGCCAAACTATGTTAAATGGCAACTATTCCGCATGTAACAAAAAATAATCATTACGTGATTATAAGTATTAGTAAAAAAATAATCACGTAAATCGGATCATAAAACTTATAGTAATCGGTGTACAAACATATAAAAAAGAACCAATCAAGTAGTAGAGAAAAGAAGTTTTTGAACTCGGTTAAAAAATATAATTCCCGATTTCGAATTTGAAACCATTGCATAAAACGCAAATTGATGGGCGCGTTAATAACAGTCATTCCAATGAAGCCTTATTTTAAGGAGTAACCACTTCACTTTTCACGACAAGCGAATATCAAACCAAATCACCTTTTTATATGGTATTTTACTTCTATTTTTTCCATAGGCCAGAATATAATTTATCTTAGATAATTGTAGCAATTTACTCAAGTATGTGATTAAATTATGAAATTTTCTCAATAATTCATTTTATAAAGGCTCAATTTATGTCAAAAAGACCGCGGGATCTTAAAAATAATCTGAAAAACCTACCCTAGCCTTAATGAGAATATCCTTATAAACTTTCCCTCCGACAATCAACAGGGAATCAAAACAAGTGAAATCACATTTCTTTTCGTGGCTCAGAATTGTTGATAAAAACGACGGACCCATCAAAGCTGAAGTTGGCTGAAAAAAAAGGTTTTTTTTTAGGGACAAAATCAGATATGTAATATTCAAAATATTACATATAATGTAATACAATGCAACAAAACTTAACTTATTTGTATTGTATTCTACTCATAGTACTCAACCCAAGACTATAAGTAGAACACTGAGCCTAGATCACCGTCTTCTTTTTTTTATTGCAGGAGTTTAGCAGACAGGCAGGTGGCCCACTTGATGGAAAGCGGTTACTATCGCCTCTATCGTCTATGGACATTCGCAACACCAAGGATGCTACAAATGCGCTGCTGCTCTCTTAAGGGAGGCTAAGGCTGCTCTCTAGGTTGTTATGGCAACATACTATAGACCAGGTGTGGTAGCCATCCAGTCGGGCAAATACCCTATCATCTGGCTGTGCGTTTTTTTGTCGCCTCTTACGACAGGCTACCCGGCCGCAGGAAATTGTATTCTTTCTCCGTTCTTGCACGGAAGAAAAAAGCACTTTTATGGGTAAGGTGCCCAGAAAGCTGGCTACGTTTCCTCGCTGGATCGCCATATCCGTCGTCCGAGGTAAGTACTCTCTTCTGAGATCACCTGAAGTGTTGATGAGTGGTGGAGTCATTTTGATCGCTGTAGAGGCTCATGGCCGCAGGGTCCCGAAATTTATTTAATTGACAAAATACATGAATACTATAGTTGTGAACACTGTTTATAAACTTCATAATTTATGTCAAATGTTAACCACTAGTAAGGCATATTTACCCAAACTAACCTTATATTTATTGATAATGTCAATAACATGTTCCGCAGTCGCTGGTGCTGAGGTCTGCACTTTGATTGCATTGTTTAAAATGGGTTTTATAGCATTAAAGAAACCAGACGCCCATTGAACCGGTGATAAGTTAAGGAAAATTTGAATTTCCTTGTTTACGCTGAAAACAATTTTGTCAAAATTGTAAAAGGAAAATGCCCATTTTGATCTGTGTGTGTCCTTAAATCGAATAAACCTTAACCAAATATGCATCTTTTTAAAAACTTTATTGCAAAATTGTAGAGCTTTTTGTAACCCAGCAGACCAGGGTTGATAACTTTTAAAATTAAAAAAAAATACAGTAGGATGAAACCCATCGGAAAAAGAAGAGAATATAACAAAAATGAAAGGAAAAATATTTTACGGGCGATCTGAGGTCGGGAAGTGGAACGGGGTGAGTTTTAAGGCTAAAAACGGCTTATCTCGATTTCCGGCAAAACTACAAGTCCTCTGGAAAAAAATTAAATAGCAAAGTTGTAGGTAATAAAAGATCTATAACTTTTGTATTTACCCTTTTTTGACATAACCTCAAAACTTATGTGAAAAATTCACCTAACCAAGTTTTCTTTTAGTTTTCTTTAAAAAAAATATTTTTCATGAAATTTAGTGAAAACTTACTTTTTATGTCCCAAACAAACTGTATTTTTTTTATTTCAAATATTTATTTTTCACCTTATTTTGATTTAAAAAACCACCCTAATTTTCAATCGAAAATTCTCGCGTCGAGATATCGGCTTTTTAAAAAAAAGTCGGAGGGCTTTTTATTCGTTGAAATCTTTACTTTCTGATGGTGTAAAAAAAATATACATTACTATGTATGAATGTTGTCAGAAAATGCAAGAAAATAACAAGTAGTGTGGCCCAGACCCGCCTAGCCCTTTCCCCACTTCTCTATGAAATACTTTTTGATAGGCTAAAATTTATGCGTAGATAACTTATATACCTGAGTGACCTACGGAATGGAATAGAATAGATTTTTTTTTCATTGTTCACCACATAGTAATAAAGTAAATTATTACAGTAATTTGAAAAGCATGAACAAAGGGCGGCCTCGTCGCTTTAGAACGATCTTTTCCAGTCAACCCAGGCTGTGGATTTTTGTGCAAAGAAAAAAGTTATTCTTAAAAAATATTCAAATGTAGACATGATAAATAATAGTTTTATATGCCTATATAAGCTTACGTATAATGCGCACTGTTTTTATAGTTAAACGCAAATGCAAATTCGACTCGTACACGGCCATTTGTTTTTAAATAACTCACCAGTCGTCCGATTTCCTAAACATCGGCACCACAAAACTAGAAAGGTTATCCAACCAAACTTTATGTTTGAAAGCAGCCAGTTTGATTACTCCGGTGGTACCTCCAGAACTTACTAGCCAAGCGTATACTTTGTCCAGATCGAATATTGCTGGCCTGAAATTCATCATTATTATCATGACAGTTGCAAAAACCTTTTTTGTGATAAGGGGAATCCATTTGTCAAGACCCCGCCAGCCAGAGGAACGGTAGTGCTAGTATAGTAGTATACAAATTAGAGTAGTAAAATAAAACCAATAATTGTAAAACATGTATTCAAAAGTAGTAAGAAATGTAGACAAAAATATAGAGTTAGGATATTAATGTACTAGATATATACAAAATGTTAATAGTAAGTAAGTTTTTTGATAAAAAGAAAAGAAAGAAAAGGAAAGCGAATAAAAGACTACCATCCCCTGTCTCCCCCGTTTAATATTATTAGATTAAAACATAAGTCATGAAAAAGAATCTCCGTCTAAGCCAATGACGGAGGAGTTGGTGATTAAAAAAAAATAGTATTACATAAATAAATTATAATTCCAAACGGCATTTTTCATTTACGGTTTTCGACATGTAAATAATCTAAATTGAACATTATTCGCAACAGCAAAAGGCAGAGTGTTGCTTGCTACGCATTCTTAGTTCTGTTCCGCTTAAACGATACGTACAACGTGGTTATTAAAATTGGTCTACTGCGCAGGTCTACATCTGGAGGAAAAATTAGTTGTGTAGACGTCGTGTACTACGGGATTCCCCGGCTAGATGGGCTGCCGGAATACCCACCAAATCTCCCCGTGTTACTACCATCCGCCTATAGCCAGGGTCGCGGAAAATGTCCATCGGTACTTTTTATTATAATAATAGAAAATTTAAAAAATGTCGCGATTTAACAGTGGCTGTAAGAAAAGTTGGAACATGAGTCCCATGATTATCTATGGTTCGCATAGTTTAAATTTTTTGACAGCAGTTACCCCAAAACTACTGTTTTCATTCCTGTGATCAGGCAACTCCAAGCGCACTTTCAGAATATGAGAAATGAAAAACATATTTACAATAAGTACTCTTTATGCAATGCAATGGGCGGCGTTATCGCTTAAAGCGATCTCTTCTAGGGAACTTAAATTAGAAGAAATTCTGTACTAAAATCTGTAACCAAACAATGCAATCAAACTTGGTTCCACCGGCCTGTTCTTATTTTTGTAGATTATTCTCAATCAAAGTCGTATTATAATAACTGCTCGGCTTGGGCCTCCCAGTATTGCGGAATGGTCCGAACCAACCTTGTCCAAGGCGACTACACGAATTTGCCAAATCAGTTATCTCGATGTGTAGGTTTCATCACGACGTTTTCCTTCATCGTTATTAACACGTGGTAATTGTAACAATATACACATTAGGTTAGAAAATAAGTGGTGGTGCATGCGTTCCGGTCAAAATTCGAACCTGCGCCGTTTGAGTCTGGGACATGTCCGCTAGCCATTACGCTACCACGACTAACATCTTAATATTTAAAACACATTTTTTAAACTTATAACAGTTATAAATTAAAAGTTGAGGAATGGAGTTTATGTAAAATTATAAACGATAAATGAGCGGTCGGTAATGAATGGGCCATGAGACGATAAAATTAATAGACATGCTTACTCGAAATCATCAATAGGTGCGTCGTCGTCGTATTTATCTATGATTTCCTTCATAGAGTTATCTCCATCGAATGTAAAGACAAATGTGTCTAATCCGAGCGCGTTTGCTGCTCTTTTGTAATCGTCATAAGTTTCTTTTTGACAAAATATCACTTTAGGACGCGACATATTAAAGTGAGATTTTATCTCGTCTGAAAAACATAATAGTAAAAAATGTATTTGCATACAGTATGGCTCTTGCTGGAGTCATTGTCTTATAAAACCGACTTGATCAGTGTGATACCAGTACCACGCTTTCAAAGTTTTTTTTTAGTGTTATTGCATGAGTTTTGCGGTCGAAGGGGAAGGCCCAAGAAATGTTGACTTGACGTTGTGAAGGATGACATGCATGCCACTGGTCACAAAACGGGGAATGCTGAAAACCGCGTTAAGCATAACGCTCCGAACGCAACCGGGATTTAACGCTCGGATGATGATGATGATAATGATTGTATGAGTTTAGCCGACAGGCAGGGGGCCACCTGATTGAAAGCGGTAACCATCGCCTATGGACATTTAATTCTACTAAATGTCCATAGGCGATGGTTACCGCTTACCGCTGGTTAAGCTAGAGCAATCGTGCGGTTAGTTAGAGTTCCGATGGGTCACTTCCCCGCCCTCTATCACATCCCCCTATTCTATTCCCATCCTGCTCATCCCATCAAATAATATATTTTCACTTTAAACCCTTAATCGACAGTCAACATTTTTTACTGGGTAGGTCGACCACGTCTAACCTGCTTGCGGATGTCAACGATTTAATAGAAGCATTTGAAATGAAAAATGATATTCACGAAATCTACAACGACTTTTCCAAAGCATTCGACGTGGTCAATCACTTACTTCCTTAGAAGCTTGGTCATAAAGGGATATGTGGTTCGTTGCTGAGATGACGAAATCGAAATGTTCGAAATCGCTCAGAACTAGGCGTCGTTCGTGGCTTCAATTCTCCAATCAAATTAGTACCTTCTGGTGTACCTTAAGGCTCACATCTTGGACCTTTATTAAACTATTGTATAGCTTTTATCGCGGGCTTTGAGCGCGGCGACCGAGTCAAGAAATTCCGTAACGAAAATAAACCTAACACCTCCCAGTCCGCCTACCATGCGCAGTGACGGGGGCCTGAGGTGGGCGCGGCGAGCGGAGGCGTGCGGTGGCCACAGTGACCCGTGAGCTCTCGTAGCGGTTCGAGGTATGTCAGGTATTGCAAATTATGGACGACGAGCTGCTCCGAAATCGGATGAATACGTAAGCAGCTGTTTGTGAGAAAATATATAGGTGTACAGGTATTTATCATATCTTTATAATGCCACACTCACCGCATGTGCGCCCCGTAAGTATACATGTAGGTATATAAAATATGTATATACATAGGTGATTTGTTTTCTTATCGGTCACCACGCTCAAAATGTGTAACTTGAATTAATATCAAAGAAAAACTTGTTTTTCCTAATATTCATTTATGACCTTCGCCCCACAATTACATCCAAATTCAAAATGTTCGCTGATGATTTCAAAATATATAGAGCTATTAACTCCAACAACGATATAAATATCTTGCAACACATTGATGTAGCATTGTTACATCAATGTTGCAACATCCGTAAATAACATTGATCGCTAGTGTAAGCTAAACAACATGATTCTTAATGTATCTAAATGTTTCCTCATTAAGTTCACCCATAAAAGAGGGTCAATTAATGCAAAATACTTTATTGACGGCACACTGGTTGAGGAAGTTTCTAGACTCGAGATTTGGGAGTGATTGTTGAAAAAAGTTAGATTTTAGAGAACAGATTGACTTTAATCACCAAAAAAGGATCTAGATTGTCTGGTTTTGTTACAAAACAAAATAAACTTTTCAAAGAGCCTGAGATACCTATTATCGTATACGATATATCGATACGTATCTAATACGTATGTCGGCAGTTTATTTGAGTATTAAAGCCCAGTTTGAAACCCATCTTAAACTATTTATGTACAGAGATAAGAACTACAAAACTATACTAGGAGCTGTAATACCGTTTGCATAATAGTAAAACATTCACTCTAACAACATGTCGCACTGTGTACTGCCTACAATAATATTTGCCACAACCTCGATATTTTCATTGCATCGGTACAACACATTAAGAAGTTTCACACTTTTTGTTAATTATTTATTGCAATTTCATTATTTATTTATTTGCATCAAGAAGGCCATTCAGCAACTATATTTCCTGTGGTCTAGTTTTGTTTAAATTACGTAAGCTGAGTTGGCCAGTTTACGAACCAAACTAAAAAATATGTCATTTTAAGAAAAACGAATTCCTATGTGATTTTTTAATTGATTGTATTGAGTGAGTGACAACACTATCGGTCAAGCCCGATCAGACCGTTGTTGCTGTGCACTATGCTTAAGAGCCTGGCAGCATTACCTCGCTGAATACATAGACAAATCGTTCAGCAAGGTCAGATTCAGCCTTCCGGTTGCCTGTGGCATTTGTTTATACAGAGGAAATCCATTTGAGGACCACAGGCCTCGCGAGGGGGAAAGGTCGCAACCCGTGTGTAGGATTCGCCAGGTCGGGGCGACAATAGAACCTCCCGTGTGTAGTGCTATAGCCACGCCGCAGTTAGGGATACTCACTAAAACCCCCCAATCCTCGAGCATCCTTTGTCCGGGCTGTAGGTTCGCTCGCACATTTACCTTCAGCCCGGACGGACTACGGCCGGCCCTTTTACGCACTGGCCCCACCATTTGCTAGCCGGCGATCTGGGTCTCTGCGGCTACCTCGGATCTCACCTCAACGTGAGAGGAGGCGCGCGTCCCTCCTCTCCAGCCGTTTAGGGTGGATCCGATTTCCTCGCCGGTACTCGCACGGCCGTAGCCTACGGCTTGTAGCCTCGACCAGGCTTTTATAATTGCATTCTAATTGCAATTCATTTATCTTTAGCCAATCAATATCTACAGCCGTACGTAAATCTTCCCAAGTCAGCACCACATATCCCGGTCTCCCGCCTTCCTCATCCAGCCCCTGCCGGCGACTTTACGCAGGTCGTCGGTCCACCGGGCTGGAGTATGTCCAACGCTATGTTTACCGGTATATTTGTAAATATTATTTATATTTTAAAATTGAAACCTAATATTTACCATGTACTTAACTACTTTAGTTACTATTAAATGATGATGATGACATCACATGAAGGAAAATAGCGCGATATTTTTTCCATCATCGGTGTACTTATGTTTATTATATATATCAATCAAGCTTAACTTTGCCAAGTCATTGTTATATGCCTGTCATGGCCGGACAAAGGTCGATTCTAAACTGCGTAGTTATATAATTGGAATTAAAGTAGCAATAATAGAGGTGCTACATCAATGAGTTACATGATCAACTTCATCACTTCAGCTGATAACTCGATATACATATATTGATGCAATATCGCATATTGAGCTGCACAAAAACCATATATTCAGATATTCGCTTGATATGATGTACTTTCGAAGTTTCCATGATGTTCGTATAAAATCAGCCGAGCGAGTAAGACGCACGACCCGCAATGCTGGTTGCCCGAAAGAGAAATTCTATTACTATCGACCACGCATTTAATACTAGATATATTGAATAGTCAGAGGTATTACCGTATTTAAATAAAGGGTCAACACCCGATATTGGCAGTCCATTCAATAGTGCCGCGTAGTAGGGTATGTGAAGATCAAGGTGGTTGCGTCCCCCCAGCGCCAGCACATCCCCTGGCTGCAGCCCGAGCCGCCTGAAGCAGCGCGCCAACCGCACCGACCGACGCAACACAGACTCCTTCGACTCTTGCTCGCCAGTTGCTGCATCTATCTATACATTACAGAAAAAGAGAATTACTCTTAACGCTCATGTAGATAGCACCGTTGTAAGAATAAGAAAAGCGGGAGAAATCAGACCGAAAATACTAGCTCTAGCCGCAATAACATCACGCTCTACGCAGTACGGGTTTGAAGAGAGGCCTACAATATAAAAAATAAAAATGGCAACCCAAAGGCGCTATCAATAAGAGTATGCAGAGGTTATAGAATCATGTCAACAAATAAAAGCATGGTACAAAAATAGTCCGAACTGTTTCAATAGCTCCCCTGGCTGATGGTTATGAGACAAGGCAAGCCTACCAAAAAAGAAAAGACATAAAAAAGTAAACCCTACAGTGGTGGCAGAAGATAATGTAGAAAAAACAAGAAGAAAGTTGGACAAAGCAATTAATTCCGGACAAAAGAAAATTGTGCTAGGCGGAGTTCAGCAAAGTAAACTACTATATAACGCAGGTGCTAGGCTACCCATGGTTGTTTCCAGGACTACTTATGCAGGCACATACCCATATTGTGAAAAAGTGGACACGTTTTATATTAGTATTATTTTAGAATGCGCGAGATGGGAAGAGCCAAGAATATAATATATAAGAATAGTATAAATACCTATATAGGTATATATAAACTTTGCATATAAACGCATATAAACTTTATTGTACACAAACCTGCCTCTTATTTTACCACTTTCGCTTACCCATAGATTTGCTGGAAGAAGACTCTTTTGTAGGATTAATCCTAAAAAGAGTCTAATTATTTTGTAGTTTTGTAGTGTACAAAATAAAGAATAAAGAACTGCATGATGACCAAAATTATGTCCAGCAAGGCTTGTTTCGAAATAGAAAGAAAAATATCCTCTCTTCCCCACTGCAGTGTAATAACGGTATACCACTGCATTGCGAGATTTAATTTTAAAACAAAAAGATAGCTGTTATTGAAGTTGTAAATAACTGTTTTTAGAATTTGTGCCTCTGACACTAATTCTAAAACAGACGAGAGAACGTGACAGAATGCTATCTGAATTTTTGTCTCAAATAGACTCAAAACGGCTTATTTTTTTGTATACATAATAAAACGTAGTTTTATGACATTTCACAGAGAAAGCAAATTCTTATCAAAGTGTTGTTCAATATTTAAACATTACAATATACGGAAATATAATAAAAATAACATAATATTATATTAATATACCTGGCATATAGATTTTGGTTGCTTTTTCATGTATTCCATAAATAAATGTCCCATGTGATAATCGGGATCGCTTCTTGTTAACACTGGCATGTTAGAAAAAAAGCTACGCCACCATAAACGATGAATCAATAAATAAATTCGTATTTCGAATATTTAAATTCTGTATTATTTTTGGACGTGTCTCCGCTATAGAATGACTGCCGGCTTGTAATAATACTAGACTATTATTAACTAACTAAAACTCATACAGACAGCTTTATTTTTATACTGACATTCATGTATTTATACAGGTTGGATTTTTGAATATGGTGATAGCTTATATCCCTGGTCAACATATAGGATACTTTTGATCCCGAAAAATTAAAGAGTTCCCGTGGGATAGTTAATAAAGCTTTAATTACTTAAACAGCTTATAAAAGACTGAAAGTAATTTCTCTGCAACGTAACATCAACATAATAGAAGTGGAGATTTTGACAGGGTGTGGTGTCGGTGAGAGAATTTTATCTTATATATATATATTATATAAAGCTGATAAGTTTGTTTCTTTGTTTGCTTGAACGCGCTAATCTCAAGAACTACTGGTCCGATTTGTTTTTTTCAGCGTTAGATAGCCCATTTATTGATGAAGGTTACAGGCTATAAACCATTACGCTAAGAGCAATAGGAGCGGAGCACCAATGAAGAATGTTTCAAAATCACGGGTTTTTTCAACTATTCCACGCGAACAAAGTCGCGGACAGAAGCTCGTTGTAAATAAATTAGATACATACTTATAATTCTTCTGCAACATTATGTAGGTATTATAGCCCAACTAATTTCATTTTTATTATGTAATCATAGGAGAGAAAAAGAACAGAATTTGCTATCGGAACCGGTTGGCAAACATTTTAGATAGTGAGACAATGTTTAGATGATTTACCGTCACCAACAAAGCTACATACACCAAGTTCGACCTCCATCTATGCTTTCTGTCCCCACTGATATAAAAAGAAGGAAAGAATTAAAAGATAATGGAGTTATGAATTCTAATTGTTCAGAATGTGCTTTATATGCAGAGGGAGAAGACAAAAGAAATGAGCACTTCGGAAAATTAGTGGCGGAGGAATTTAAGTACCTATATTAAGCCATGTATGCACCCCAAATGCTATGAACAAATCTTAAAGTATTAACACAGGAAGCTAAAGGTTATCATGTAAATTAACTTACAAATGAAGAATTTGACAACTAACATGCTTACTCTCGAGTCTTCGACGCTAATAACTCTCCATATATTCAATGTACTCTGTGCTAATAACACACTACAACATAAAATAAGCTATTTAAAAGTTGAAATAATAGAAAATGTGATTTTTGAAATTTTGTTTTTACCTTGTACCATTTTACTAACCGACTTCTAAAAGGAGTTTCTCAACTTGGCCGGTATGTTTTTTTTTATATTTATGATCCAATTCACGTGATTCTTTTTAAGTTCGATGCGGAATAGTTGCCATTTAATCCCCTAAAAATTTAACATAGTTCGGCCCAGTAGTTTTCATTTTACGAACATTTTTTAATGATTTTTTTTCCGTTCCCGTTTCTTGGGACCTATATTTTTTAAGGCGCGGCACCTTTCGTAGTCCTACCCATAGCTAAACACTAAAAAGTAACAAATAAAAAAAAACTTCGTTCAAAAAAACCGACTTCAAAATCTAAATTAGTATTTTTTTTAATTATTATTAGTTATTATATATTAATAGTTTTTAATTATAATGTCTTATTTTTAATATATATTATCTAAAACATCTTGAAGTCCGTGCAAAGTAAAACATAAAAATTACTATATTTTGAAAATTACTAAGCACGGACTTTAAGATGTGTTCGATAACATATATTAAAAATAAGATATTATAATTAAAATAGCTTTAGAAATAAGTTATTTTATACTTTTTAGTTTTTGAAGTCGGTTTTTTAAACGCAGTTTTTTTTTACCCTCCATGATCTTACTAATGTTACCTAAAAAGAAATGAATGAAAATCATTCTTAAAACATATTTTTTAACGTAACTAAATTAATTTCATCAAATAAAATAGATACCCAATTTTCTGGGTGTTTATGGGTGCTTACGGGTGTTTATCGGGTTTTTATCAAACCGGGTTTAAACCCGATGGATTGCCCATCTATACAACTGGGCCTTCAAGGCTGAATTCTAAACTATACCAAATAGCGAGAAATACTTAAAGGAGTCTCGAGGCCGATTTGGATGAAAACAAAAGTTTCATTAAATTGTAAAAAATGGCCGATTTGGAAAACAAAAACAACTCCAATAGATAGTTACATAGAATTTTGTCATAATTTCCATATTGGATAAAATAAGTTTTTTAAAATTTTGTTAAAAATCTCTTTGCCTTACTTGTCGTTTGACTACAGAAATTGACCCTTATAAGCTACTATAATATACTATTTACTGGTTTAATAATACAGATGTTTTTTTTTTTTAATGAGGTAACTGATTTTTCAAAAATCTGATGAGACTGAGACTGAATATTTTTCTCTATTTTGTATAGTTTTGGATTTGGCCTTGAAGGCCTAGTCGAAAAATCACCCTGTATACACGATACAAGCAATGTCGAGATTTGTTTTTGTTTGTATACGAGATAATAGTTTGATAACATGATGAGTATGCGCTAATGTGAGTATCTTAATAAGTGTTTACTTACGTAACTCCAGCCCTGAATGCGCAGCTCCTTTATAATAAAAAATGGCAACCATCTAAGATATTAAAAATAAAATGCCATTCATTTTCAGAGACAATTTATGTATTAGGTCAAGTGGATGATGTGCGAGACCTTGGAATTCAGATTGATAGTGAACTTCATTGCGTGAGTCTGAATGGTATTGTAATAGTTTTTTTACACTTGTATCAAAGTTTGCACAACTAATAATTTCTCCCTGTACCTACGCAGTAAACCAATTTTATTAGCGCGCGACATGTACGTCTTCAATAAAATTACATATTTCGACACCTAATGGGTTTTAAAAGATACGATAGATTTTATAACATAGATAGCGCCTCGTATGTTCCTAGAGACTATATTGAATAACTTTTGTGCTACCCGGAGAAGTAAATGTAAAAGTATGATAAGGGCTTTGGCAAAATACTGTTGCATCAGCTTAGTTCATACAAAATCATCTTATCATGTTTGGATTGGTGCACCTGAATACCAGCTGCTCCCACTAGACTTCTTACAGCGCTGAGCGGTCCTGATTGTCGACGATCCCCAGCTTGCAGACGGTTTAAAAGATGTCCATTGGCGACGGCAACCACCGACCATCAAGTGGATTGTTTCCAGTTTGCCTTTATAGTTTAATTTATTTGTTCTTATATTTTCGTATTTAAGGGAGAAAATAAAGAAATATTTATTTATTATTATTTATTTTTATATCAATGACCATTTGGCGTAGTTTCCCTCGAGCCAGTTTCCCCGCCGACGTATAAGGCAATTCATCCATAAATATAACTCCACCACGTAGTCTCTTACTGTCTGAGAGCTTATCTGAAATAGAATTGTATACATAAGTGACTGAAGAAGTTATGTAACATTTTCAAAATTTTAGTTTTTACTGCGAATGAAAACGTTCATGAAATCCATATAAGATCTTTACTTAAACAATGTTTTAAGCTTGGTTTTAAAAATAGTATGTACAAAGGCAAAATAATACCTAAGGAATGTCTTTGTCTATTTTCTCAATATTTATCATACATGACGGTATCTGCAGTAATTTATTCCTTTGCCCTCTTAGCTCAGTCTTGGATCGGCCCCAGAGTTTTCCGTTGTATATAGGTAATTTGTTTAGCTTAGGGATATAATAATAATAATGTTTTTTATTTATTACTGACACAAATCCATAATAACAACTTGATCAATTAAATTAAATATTAAAAATTAAATAAAAATTCATCAGCCAGTCAGTCAGTCAGTTCTTAATTAAAGCATTTAATTTACATATATTTTGCATTAAATTAATTATTCCACGTAGCAATCTGCAACCATTCACAGTACATTTTTGCTTGGTGTAGCCTGCTAACAACGGCCGCAATTATACTTTTTTTCTCTTTACGCAGGGGAATGTCTTTTCTTGCAACACACATACGGGTCCTGGATACAAGGCAAGACGTCAGCTTGGTGTGCGTGTGGGGCTCTTGTACCAAACGGCAAACAGTGTCTCCTCCGAGGTGGAGCCCGACAAACCTACCTACGTCCCTACGAGATCATAAATCTAGAATGTCAGAGGATCTACAAGCCCTGGAAAGCAGGGCCGTACTTGGTACAGTAGAGGCGATTCCACCGATAGTCCCGTAAAATGTGGCCCTCTACTACGAAAAATGGGAAACCGTTACATAAAGATATTTCGAACAACTACATAATAACAATCGACGGTTGAAAACTGCCTGCACCGTCCTCTCACACGATGGCCGCAATTATATATATTGTTTCTACTCCGCTCCATCCTGGTCAAGATAATTGCTACTTCTCCGTATAGCACAAAACGTGTTCAATCTAGCATCAAGGAACATACTCGAGTCACTACGGTACCTTTTGAAACCTATTAGGTGTCGAAATATGTTATATATTGAACACGTATGCCAACCAGAGAACGGTTTGTAAATTCCGTCCAGAGTTGACAGGTGCTTGTGCTTCAGCAATAAAATAAACATTTTATTGTCATTACTAGCTTTGAAAAATCTTATATAATATACAATTATGTCTGACGATGCTTATGTAGAAAGCGTCACCTTCATTGATTCTCCTTCTTTTTTGTATTGCGCAAGTGGCAAAGAGGCAGATGGCCCAACTAATGGAGTATTTACTGACGCCTATAGACGTAAGCAACACCAGGTGAGCAGACAAGCATTGCCAGCTTTTAGGATGGAATGAACGGAGTGGGAGGATAAGAGACTGATTCTTACTCAACATCATCATCAAAACTTCTGGATAGGAATAGGATTATTTTTGTTATATGGCGACAACGGCAAACGCACAGCTGCCGGTCGTAAAGCGCACTCTATTATTTAGAAATTCTTTTGTTCACTTTGTGTTTAGAATTTGTAATTAAGAAAACATTCTATTGTTATTGTACTTGTTTTATGGCCATCATTAGTGTCGAACTAATCCTTGTTGTTATTGTATTGCGTCGAAGCTTGCCAGGTATGGCATCGGTGCATTATAAAGCAATAGCCCAATGCGGAGAGGGGCAGTTAAGTGACGATTGCGATACTAGCAAGACGTGTGTAGTACATTCGACAAGCGATATAGTGACGGACTTTGCGCGTGTTATTGGATCGTGCAGTATGTACTGGTTGTATCCAGATATATTTGTACCTGTCTTATACGTATTTGTATAGTTCTAATAAAGTCTAAAGTCGTTTCAACCGCATTTTAATTCGAGTCCTGCGTATATCGTAACATTATTATATAAGTATGAATGTATGCCTTTCAAGACCACGGGCCATAAAAATGGCCCGGACTTTTGGAGGGCTTGCGTGGGGCCATGCCAAGGCCAACACATAGAGGCCCCTTAATAAATTTAATGTAAATGTGGCGTGACACTGACCGGTGATTATCCCTGTGTACACCATATAATAATGCACCCAAGGGCAAGCCCCGGCCAGTGTAAGACTATTGTGGAAAATTAGGACAATAAGTACCGGGCTATTAGGGTGAACTGCTAGTGGTACTAGGGGTCTGGGAATATGGGAACTATGGCGTCTGCCCGTCGCAATGTTCGGAGAACATGGAAAAATGGGCAGACGGTGACTCGCCACTCCCTGCATGGGCCTCAAAAAATGCCATAAAAGACAGGGGCAACGTGGGTGTGAGTCGCTAAGGGGTGTAGGGGAGTGGGCTGCCGGTTCACCGAAGCTACTCACCTAAGGCTTCGCCACAAAGCCCCTCTGCGGATGGGAAGTTAGATTGGAAGTAATTGTACTTAACATTGCGTATACCTCTATGGTCATTATCATCTCAATACACTCCTGGGGTCGTCTGGAAGAAATCGCTTTTTAGCGATAATTCCGCCCTTTGTGCATTTTAGTCTGTAAGTTTCTTCCATTAAATTACAATATAATATTTTATAAAATATCTTACAAAAACTACAATAAATATAAACTTAAAAATAAACTACAAACTATACTGCTCAGAGATTAAGCGTTGCAATACAACGTGGTAACGCCGCCAGCCTTTTGGGAACGTTCCCAGTAAATGACAGTGGTTTTGGACCAATAACTTATCATTAGGTATTTTGCCCTTTTTTATTTACTTTTAGTTTTTATATAGTTTATAGCCTGTAAGGTTATTTTTTTATTGTTGTACAATCAAGTGCTCTATCTATCTATTAAATTTTTACTAGCAATTAAATCCTCGATTTCCTTGGCTGTGACCTTCGTCCCGTTTTTGATGACTACACAAGCGACAGGCCACTCGCCGTCCTGCTCGTTCGGTATTCCGACCACACTCACATCATGGACCGCGGGGTGCGTCCGGATCACCTCCTCCAACTCCGGGGGGATTATCTGGAAATTAATTTAAGTTAGAAACGCCCCCTAATGTGGCTGATTAGAAGCCGTGGTAGCTCAGTAAGTAACGCCCTTGTGGATCCGAATCCTGGTCGGCAAATACACACTACTTGACTAGTTTTCTTGTTATGTTGGTGGCGAAGGATGCTTCATCAAGATGTTTCGTGATGAAACATGTACATCGAGGTAAACGATGTGTCAAATTTGTGAATCAGCCCGAGTGGCGGCTACTCGTTCCCACCTAAAATAGGGGAAGCCCTATGCCCAGCAGTGAGATGTTATGGGCTGTTATGATTATTAACATAGAAAGGCACTTACATATTTTTTTATGGGATTTGCATTATAAATAATGTCAAATCTAAACTATATATTTATTAATTTTTATTGCTGAAGCACAGCAGACAGGCTGACGGCCCATCTATGATGAAAAGTGGCTACAGTCGCCTATGGACATTAGCGATACCAGAGGTCCTGTCAATGTCCTGCCTGCCTTGAAGGAGAACCTGGAACCTAGCCACTGATGCCGGAACACAACTCAAGGTTGTTATGGCGACATACTCTAGACCAGGCATGGTAGCTTCTTTCTTTTTCTCTTCCTGCACGGAGAAGATATATATAGTAGAGATTGTATATAAATAGTGCCAAAATTCAAGCAAAATGACGAAAAAACGCACAAGTAATTATGATGACATTTTTTTTTTGTTTTACATTAAGAACGGAATATTAAAATGTTACATGCGAGGCGTTAGCAAAAACATAGATAACGTATAGCAAGCGTTAACAAGAATACGTAGAATGCAGGCTAAACACAAATGTGGCCAATGTACGGCAGGCTTTAACAAAAACGCGTAAAACCAGTACACAGTAGCAGCTAGTGTTAGCAGGAATGTGAAGAACACATAACTTACGTCACGTGCTAGCAAATATTGTGGAAAATATATAGCAGGCGTCACCAAGAACATAGAGTACGTATAACAGCCACAGTTTACAAAATTACAAGTATCTTAGATTAATAACAAAACTAAGTTTTCATGGTGTTAAGTTTGATTCTTATTATACCGACGTTTCAACCACTTTTCAGTACGAAACTACTGAATATATAGAAATAAAACTCAACTGAGTGCTGGCTTATAACCCGAATTGACACTTAGGATACACTTTATAAATAAAGTAATAATATAATATAAATAAAGTATTCTTAGTATAGACGGATTAGCAAAATAGCTGGCGCTGCAATCGCGTTTTTAGCGGGACACACTATAA
This sequence comes from Dendrolimus pini, assembly GCA_949752895.1. Lineage (NCBI taxonomy): Eukaryota > Metazoa > Arthropoda > Insecta > Lepidoptera > Lasiocampidae > Dendrolimus > Dendrolimus pini. The sequence goes on from OX457143.1 coordinate 5,755,285, forward strand.
AATTATATAAAATTATTAGAGCTAAGCATGTTCTTGCACCGCTTCTTCTCAAGCCACAACATATTGCGAAGCGGTGGTAAATTAAAACTAAATAATTAAAATGAACAAGTTGGCAGTAGGCTAAATATCACTTTAAAAATATTCATTGACACTTGACATCCTTGTCTTCCGTGATCACTGCTACTGCAAAGTGGCCGAAACATCGGAACAATAAAAATAAAACAAATTACCGCGCTTAAAACCGTTAAAACGTAGTCGCGAAAATTAAAGAAAATTATTAGATTAGATTCGTCTGTTCTGTCTGATTAGTTAACTTTATTGATGAGCTTACATGATAACTTCTGTATTTAATGAGCATCTTGAGCCTCTCAACGAAGAAGTAATTATCTTCTTCGTCCTTATATAATATATCTCCGGATTTATAGTAGCCGTCTTCAGAAAACGCCAACGCCGTCTCTTCGGGGTTATTATAGTACTCCTGAAAAAAAAATGTTGCCAGGTAGGTACCTACATACTTTCCTCATATTATATAATATACTTTTTTTATTTCTCGTATTCTGAATGTAGGTACGCTTGGAGTTGCCTAATCAACAGGATGAAAACAACAATTTTCGTCTCTGCGGTTAAAAAATTTAGATTTATTTATTTATTGAGGTTTATGGCTTGGCAGCTAGGCCTTAAAGGCCAGATCTTAGTTTACAATATAGTTTCTTCATTTTATTAAGCCTATGTGTAACACAGCTGAACTGTAGGTAATCAACAACTCAAAAGGCCACATTTGACTATACAGTTCATAATTCTCACAAAAACACATAATTACTACTCAAAAACTATCAACATCCTACAACTATTGTTCATTTTAGAGTAATTTTACTCATTTTTTTAAATAAAACGTCACAGCACAACATCTTCTTTCAGTTCCCGCCAAAAACTCAAAAAATATAGAAAACTATGCAAACCATAGATAATTTATGGACTTAATTTTATCAACAATGGATTGAATATATTAACAAGTTTATAACATCATTTTACTTTTCACTAAATTATTATTTAATTTACATAAATTTGAGCAATATATTATCAGTGACAAAAAGAATCCAGGCCGGTAGATTGCAACAGAATTTTTTTTAACGTTTCATAAGTATGTACGTGATGATGTTTCATAAGATTTAGATATCAATTTAACGTCTGATTTTATTAGAGAAGAAGTTTTTTTACTTGTTTAACTAATCAGTTTTTATTTAGATTCCTCATATTGGAAAGAAAAGCAGAGTGTTAACATCGGGTAAAAGACCTATTTAAGCATAGGGCACTAACAGTTCTTTCACCTCTCGTATAATAATGTACTTTCTACAACAACATAGAAAAAAATATTACAATGCATGCAGCTTTCAGTAGGAGTTACTTGTTTTTGTCGTTTCCTGTTTAAATGCTGATACCGTGGGCTTCTGAGATCACGAGCCTCGACAAAAGAGCTCTCCAAACACGTAATCGATTAAGGTGCTCAAAGGATTGGTCTACATTGATCAATGGATCAGTATGGCGATCCAGTAGAGTAACGTTGTCAGCCTTCAAGCACCTTACCCATAGGGTACATATTCATATTCTAGGATTTAGGTAGAATGCAATAAGTAACAACTAATATTAAATAAGCGTAGTTGAAGTTAAGTTCAATTTTTTACAATTTATAATTTTAAACATAATTACCGTCATCTGATAAATACAGAAAAAAATACAAATTACGTATATAAAAGAGTTTGTGCAGTCTAGCAACCAGGGCCGCATTTACCTTAAGTGCTGCCCTGGGGCACCGTGAAACATACCGCCCTATTATATATGCACTCTAACTAGACTTCAAAATGGAAATACCCAAAGAGAACTCGATTTTTAAGATTTGGCATAAAACCAATAAAAGTCCCAATTTTTGAAAATCATTGATTTTTGTAGCAGAACGCTGAAAACCTTTTTGTTGACTCTCCAAATTTTACTACTCTTGAAAATTTCGCCGCCCTGCGCACTAGCCCCTAGTGCCCCTAGTGTAAATCCATCATTGCTAGCAATCCCAATAAGGCAATAAATGGTGTAAAGAGCGCATTACAAACTCCAACCTTGTAGAGCAGTGTTTTTTAACGTGTGGGTCGCGACCCCCTGGGGGGTCGTGAAGCCTCTCTAAGGGGGCCGCGAAGCTTCAGATTCATCAATTGCAAGGACACAAAAGTACTTTTATTTATTCCTTGACTTGATCACGAACATCAGCCGCCATATCGCTTATCTTGCGTTGAATGGTGTTGTCAGACAGAGGTATACTTTTGGGTTTTCCAACCTCTTGTTTGCCAAACATAATCTCCGTCATATCTAAAGCCGCTGGTAAAATCAAATTTTCAGCAATAGTTTGAGGTGTTCCTGCTTTAGCCATGGGACGAGCTACTCGATAACTAGCCAGCAACGCTTTCTCATTTACGAGGGGCGGAGGCGGGGCGGCTAGCATCGGTCGTGGTTGTACGTATGCGCGTAAATTGCGTCACAATGTAAACAAATGTTTTTTTACGTATTTAATTATGTATTTATCAGAACCGTAATTATGAAAATTATTAAACATGTTGGATTGAATATTTGACACAAAATAAAATACATGAAAAAAAAGTAACGGGTAACTAGGGGGGTCGCGAAATATTTCTTTATACTAAAGGGGCCGTGTCATTAAAAAGGTTGAAAAACACTGTTGTAGAGGTTGTCTATAAACAGGATCCGCCTTTCAAAGTTAAGTTCATCATCATTATCCCAGCGTTAAGTCCTGGTTGTGTTCGGGACGTTTGCCTTAAAGCCCAGGGTCCACATTCCTACCCTTTAATCTCCAATTCGCGCGTTCTTCGACATCCATTTCTTGGGCTTACCCCTTCGAACGGGTCTTCGCGAAGATGCCATTTCTAGACATTTGTTACCCAAGTAGTTATGTAGCCAGTTTCCGTAAAATGTGGCCATACCAACGTAGGCATCACTCTTGCAGCGACATGTGCTAAGTCCGGATACGGAGGCTGTTGCGAAAGCCTTGTCGTGCCTTTCAAAGTAAAGTTCTCTTATTTACATATATCAAGAAACATACCGTGAAGCACGCTGTTTTAGTCCACAATTCGCCCGGCGTATGCGGTTCATTTATTTCTTTGCCTGTCTCTGGATCTACGAGCTGAAATATAATTATGGAAAGAAAATATTGCGGTATGGATTCATGTTTAAAAATAATCTCGTCATGGAAATAGTTCACGCACTGTTTTGCAACGGTGCCAAAATCATTGGATTTTTTTTCTGATGAAAAAACGAGATATCACCCATCACAAAAGGGTTAATATTTTTACTACTGATCGAGTAGACGCTTGGTAAAAAAACATTAAAACCCGAATGATTTTTAATATGGTCATTTTGAATAATTAATTCTCACGAAAATCTCATCCCATTATGGCCACGATAAAAAGTAGTGCAGATTTTAATTTGCAGCGCAAACCGCGTCGAAATTGGTTCGGTAGTTTTTACGTGAATTCCGAACACACAGACAAAGAGATAAAAATAAGAAATCGAAAAAAAAAATGCACAGTCTTCTCCATCGTTTATATAGTGCATTCCAGTTGCTTTTTTTAATAGCTTCAATGTACTGACACAGCATGTTTAGAATTTTATAATATTATAGATTACTGTAAATGGTCGTCGTGTAAGTCGTGGTAGCGTGGTGTCCTAAACTCAAAAGGCGCGAGTTCGAATCCTGACCGGAACGGTACATATTGTTATAGTTAAACACTGCGATGAAACCTGCACATCAAGATAACGGATGTGTCAAACCTGCAAAGTTGGACAAGTGTGGCGGATATATTGGCCGTTCCCCTATAGTGGGAGGCCCGAGCCCAGCAGTGGGACATTTATGGGCTGTTATTGTACTGTAAATGGTGGATATCTGTAACGTACTTTTAATAATACAGAGGGCATTCGTCTTCCACAACTGCCAAGCGGCCCCGATGGGTTTGGAACAAATATTGGCCCCAAATTCTCAGTTTGGCCGTACATCTCCAAAACGATTTCAGGCTCTCGCGTTAGTTTCTGCAAATAAGTTTAAATAATAAACCTTTACATAGTATAAACCATAACAGCTTTCCGCGTTTCTCTGTATACCCTCTAACTCTGCCTTATCCAAGTAATGGAATTTTAATTGGTTTTCACCATGACTTACATGAATAAATGTTTTCATTGAAGGTTTATAAAATATATCTATATAACAATTCACGTAAAAAACTATAAAATATACCACGTAATTATAACATATATCTCCCGATTTCGAATTTGAAAGAAAACGATTGTCAATATCGATCCTTACGTCTGTATGACAACATTATCATTCATAAAGTACAAGATTGTCTCGCCTATATTTTACCATTGCATAAAAAGCAAATTGATGGACGCGTTAATAACAGCTGTCATTCTAATGAAGACATATTTTAAGGAGTGCTCTTCACTTTTCACTAGAAGCGAATATCAAATCAAATCAGCTATTTATGTGACTTCTAGTTTTTTCGTATGCCACAATAGTTAAAAATATTCATTTCATTTCAGTTTATTTGTCTTATAATTGTAACAATTTACTCAAATCAAATATGTGATTCAAATACGAAATATTTTCTCACTAATTCATTTTATAAAGGCTAATTTATGTCAAAATGACCACGGGACCTTAAAAATTATCTAAAAAAACCTACCCTAGTCTTAATGAGAATATCCTTGTAAACTTTTCCTCCTCCTATCAACAGGGCATCAAAACAAGTGAAATCACATTTCTTTTCGTGGCTCAAAATTGTTGTTAATGTCGACGGACCTATCATAATTGAAGCAGGCTGAAAAAAAATATAATTTACTTAACGCATAAACTAAAAAGAAATAAACCACGCATTTCTGTTATAAATAAAGGATTTGTGTTTGATGCTCTATGTATGCATGTAATAGCAAAATAATAATCTGAAATATTATAATCAAAGTTTATTACACTAGAATTATTACAATTGCAATATTAAATACAGCATAATAATACACAAAAATATTACGACAACTCCAAGAGTTGTCTCTACGTTTCTCAGGTGTCGAGCAGCAATTTACCCTTAAAGAATACTGCGATTATCGAACAGTAATTGTCGATCACAATATACTATGCGCCTCTTGTCCAACAGAGCTATGGCTCTGTTCAACCGATGAACGTGGACTGTGTCTGTCTAGGTAATTTCACCTCCTTTTATATTGTCAAACTAACAACAGTGTTTACCTTTTATCAAAAGTCAAGTGCACGAATTTTAAGAAAAACATAAATACCCTCAATTGACAAGTTGACAAGTTTTTAGCACGGCAGATACACAGCTTCCATTTATTAAATACTTTCATATTACCTATCATGTTCCTACCGACCTCTCATATCAGATATTACTTAATTAAGATAAATCGTCAACAATGATTATTCATATACACATATTAGCGTTAAATCGCTTTATAAATTGACGCTAAGTATCTTTAATTAAAGCATAATAAAAACTCATTATGGACATAAATGTATTGAATTATTAAATCCTCGCAAATTCAAAATAGCTAAAACCCAACTTTAACGGCTTTTTAAACGTAAAAATGGCGGATATCGATCAGCCGATTAATATTTGTCATTTGACCTGTCAGAACTTCTCAATTTGTGATATAAGTATGTCTTTATATATTCAATGTACTCTTTGTAAGTATGCTTTGTTAGTTATAGATGGGAATTAAAATGTTATCGCTGAGACATATTATGAGATCGAATGAGGTATAGACTCAGTACTTTTGTCTGCCATTATGATGAATAAAGTTTTAATTGCTTAACATACTTTTTTATTTGCTTGTATTCATAGACAAAACTTTTTTTAAATGAAATGGCATTATTCAACATTTGAGGTCCATAAAACACGATTATCTTATAATCATATATAAAACTGAAGACTTTGTTTGCTTGAACGCGCAAATCTCAGGAACTTACTGGTCTGATTTGAAAAATTATTTCAGTGTTAGATAGCCCGTTTATCGAGGAAGGCTATAGGCTAGATATCATCACGCTAAGACCAAACTTTTTTTATCTATTCCACGCAGCTGAAGTCGCGGGCAGAAGCTAGTAAATAATAAACGTGTTTTAAGCTTGAAATACACTTTATCTAACAAATGATTTAACTTGCATTAGCGTTATTTTATGGATAAGACTGTTAACAGATAAAATAAATTCTAAGGCAATATAATAAAAAAAACTTAACTTAGTTATAGTATATTCTACATATAATCCCTCAAGATCATAAATAATATACTGAGCCTAGGTTATCATCGTCTTCTATAGGCAAGGTACCCAGAAGGCTGGCTATGTTTCCTCGCTGGGTCGCCATACTGATCCGTTGTCCGAGGTAAGCACCAGCCCTCTGGGAACACTTAAAGTGTTGATGAGTGGTGGAGTCACTTTGATAGCCGCAGAGACTCATGGCCTCAAGATCCCAGAACTTATTTAACTGATAAAATACATAAATACTATAATTGTGTAACCAGTAGTAAGGCATATTTACCACAACTAACCTTATATTTATTGATGATATCAATAATATGTTCCGCAGTCGCTGGTGCCGATGTCTGCACTTTGATTGCATTGTTCAAAATGGCTCCTATAGCGTTAAAGAAACCTGACACCCATTGAACCGGTGACAAGTTTAGGGTTGTTTTAATTTTCTCGTTTACGCTGAAAACAATTTGGTTAAAATTGTAAAAGGACAATGCCCATTTTGGGTCTATCCTCAAATCGAATGCACCTTAGCCAAATATGTGTCTTTTGAAGTGAAACTTCTATATAGACGGGGTCTTACGATTTTTCTGTCACGAAAAAGCGTCTCGGCCGCGTGTTCTAATTCTTACATTTTTAAACTCGTCATATCTTTCGAATGGAATGTCCGAATGAAATAATTCAAAAAGTTATATAAAGGTACTGAAGCAGTATTGAATATGAAGTAATTTATTTTGATAAGGATGAATACCAAGATACAAATAAAGAGCCTTTTCTAGCGGCGGCATTTTAAATATTTTTTTAAAATAAAAGAACACTTATTGTGGCATAACTATAATAGTTGGACATATGCTGTCGCGAGACATTTAATTTGTAGATAAATATCTAAAACCCCTTGCGGCACAAATATGCCGTTTGGAGTTCAAACTTTATGTCCGTATGGTCCATCGGGAAAGGGTTTCTTTGAAGAAATGTGTCAGAAGCCCTTTGATGCCATCCTTGATCAGAAAGCTGGTTCCTATTTCACGCAACAAATCAGCATTGCCGTACAGCTTGGCAATGCTGCCAGCTGTCTGGATACGCAACGGAACGGAATGGAACAGAACGGAACGAAATACCATAGATTTTTTTATTGTTCACCACATACAAATAAAGTAAATTCAAGTAAAGGCATGAACTATGGCGGCCTCGTTGCTTTAGCGTGATCTCTTCTAGTCAGCCCAGGCTGTGGATTTTTGTGAAACAAAAAGTTATTCTTAAAATATATTCAAATGAAGACATGGTAAATAATAGTTTTATATGCATATATAAACTTACATATAATGCGCACTGTTTTATAGTTAAGCGTTAAGTGCAAATGCGACTCGTACACGGCCATTTGTTATCAAATAACTCACCACTCGCCTGATTTCCTGAACATCGGCAACACAAAACTAGGAACTTTATCCAACCAAACCTTATGTTTGAAAGCAGCCAGTTTGATTACCCCGGTTGTGCCTCCAGAACTTACTAGCCAAGCGTATACTTTGTCCAGATCGAAAATTGCTGGCCTGGAAGAGCATATTCATCATTATTATCATGAAAATTGAAAATAACTTTTTTATGATGAGGACTTGCCAAATCGGTTTCTTTTTCCTTCACCGTTGTTTACACGTGGTAATTTTAACAATATACACATTTGGTTAGGAAACTGTGTAAGTGGTGCATACGTTCCGGTCGGGATTCGAACGGAAAGTCGGAAAGTCATAAATTAAAAGTTGCAGGACTGGAGTTAATGTGAACTTTTTAAACGAATTGAATGAGCCATGACACAGTATAAATTAATAGACATGCTTACTCGAAGTCATCAATAGGTGCGTCGTCGTCGTATTTATCTATGATTTCCTTCATAGAGTTATCTCCATCGAATGTAAAGACAAATGTGTCTAATCCGAGCGCGTTTGCTGCTCTTTTGTAATCGTCATAAGTTTCTTTTTGACAAAATGTCACTTTAGGACGCGACAAATTAAAGTGAGATTTTATCTCGTCTGGAAATCAAAATGATAAAAACAGTATTTGCATAGAGTATGGATCTTGGATTCATTATCTTATAAGGCCAACTTGATCAGTGTGATACCAGTACCACAGAATACCGGCGTAACTTTTTGAAGTGATAACTTCTTATGGGAGGGTTCTAAACCATTTCGTTACGTAACGCGTTAGATATATTATAAGATGTTTTTTTTAACTCTACGGACTCGAGTTCCTTATCCTTTTTACAACTTATTTCTATATTTAGTTTTTAGACTTTAAATACGCTTATTGGTTATTTTGGTTCTTGTGTGTGACATTAATTTAGTGATTTTTGTGTTGTGGTACCGAATAACTTGTTATATCAATTTATTCTAATTTTAATACTAAACTTATACTAATGTAGAGTGTATCTGTTACATGCTGGTGTTGTGAGGAAGTGCATATGCAGTGTGTGCCTTATGTCTATACTATACCTATATATATTATCCTATCTAGTATCTGTATGTTGTTTTTCTTTTCTGTGGCTGGCTTATTAATTTTTAGGCTGTTTGTGTGTCTTGGTTTGTTTGTGAAGTGTGCGTGTAATGCAATGCGGTGGTAGTGCGCGTTGGTTTGAGTATGTGCAAATAAAAAGATTAAAAAAAGGAAATCCAATGTATTTTTTTAATTGATAGTGATTGAAAACACTACAAACTACAATTGGTCAAGCCCGACCAGACAGCTCTTGCTGGACACTAAAGAGGCTAGTAGCATTACGTCATTGACTACATGCACTTATCCGGACTGTGGATTCGCTCGTGCATTCACCTTCAGCTCAGCCCGGACGGACGATGGCCGGCTCCTTTACGGGCTGACACACCATTTGCTACACGGTGATCTGGGTGTCTCCGGCTACCTCGGATCTACCTCTCACCTCGAGGTGAGCTTGGGCGCAGGAATCGGCGCGCGTCCTTCTTCTCCAGCCTTTATGTGTGGTCGGTCAGGTGTCCCCGTCAGCCACCCGCAGGGCCGTAGTCGGCCTGTGGCCTCGACCAGCCTTTTGTACTACTTTACTTACTATTAAATGATGATGACATCATATGAAGGAAAAAAGCGTGATATTTTTTCTCTCATCAGTGTACTTGTGGTTATTATAATATACTAATATCAATCATGTCAAACTTTGCCAAGTCATTGTTATGCCTTTCATGGCCGGACGAAGGTCGATTCTGAACTGCGTAGTTACACGATACATCACTTTAGGTGATAATGCCATATACATATATTGATGCAATATAGCTAAATCGTATATTGAGCTTGCCAAATCTATATATTCAGAAATTCGATTGATATGATGTACTTTCCAAGTTTTGATGATGACCCTATAGAATCAGTAACCCAGTAAGATAAGAGTAAGACGCATGACCGGCTATGCCGGTTGTGTGAAAGAGAAATTAGAAAGAAAGAAAGAAACTTTATTTGCAAAAAATAGCGACGCAATTACATTTTTACACACAGAGCATATTTTGAAAATCTGTACGCCGCATCTTCAGCAAACAAGGTTTGCACTCAGCATATTGCTGTTGCCGGAACTATATGCGACACAACGCTGATTTTCAGTGCAAACCCTCCCTTTGACGTAAAACGAAAAACGTCCCAAATTGGTTATTAAAATAATAATTAATAAAACTAATTCTACTTATAAAATACTTAATAATAATACTTTAATACGTGAAAGAAAGAAATAAATTTTAATAAATACTATAAATACGTTACTTTAAAATTAAAATAAATACTCCTGTAACAACTTGTATCGAATAATTTATTCGAATACTATTCGCTACAGTGCTTGCCGAGTATTCCACATTCCGTGTGCCACGTCACTGACATGCATCATGCAACAAATGACATTGCCTAGTTGCCGAGCCATAAATATAAAAAAAAACAAATGACATTTTACTTCATAACCTATAATAAAACTACGTTTTAACGGTTTTAAGCGCGGTAATTTATTTGATTTAGGTTTATCCGACGTTTCGGCCGCTTTTCAGTGGCCGTGGTCACGGAAGACAAAGATGACATTTGTCAAACGTGTATTGTCAAAGTTTTTATTCAGCCTACCGCCAACCATCTTCTGGTGGAGAAGATGGTTGGCAGGTACCACCTGTTTGGGATCCAATCATCAAAACTATTAAGACCCAAACCCAGCAAAAACCAACTGCCAGACCTCAAGACACTGTGAGCTCTTTCTGCGTGCAACGAAACAAACCAACTTGACTGATAATTTCTTTTATTTTTTCCTTCCACTCATTTTAATATTATATATAAAAAAAAAAAAAAAAAAATTAGAACTAGGCATGTTTGCTGAAGAGTTTCTTGCGCCGCTTCTTCTCTTCAAGCCACAACATGTTGTGAAGCGGTGGTAAATTAGATTAGGCTCCCATAGAGTAAATAATATCCATAAACAAAATTTAAAACTAAATAATTAAAATGAACAAGTTGGCGGTAAGCTGAATAAAAACTTTGACAATACACGTTTGACAAATGTCATCTTTGTCTTCCGTGACCACGGCCACTGAAAAGCGGCCGAAACGTCGGATAAACCTAAATCAAATAAATTACCGCGCTTAAAACCGTTAAAACGTAGTTTTATTATGTGTACAAGTCGCGAAAACTTAAGAAAATATTCATAACCTATAAAAAATATTGAATGTGTTATTTTGCTGTTAAAATATGAAATATATTTTATTTTCCCACTCTGTATAATAAATATGCTGTGCTGCCTCGAGTTACAGGTAAGTTGTCAGACCATGATGTGCGTTTACTGCATACGGGTTTCTTGTTTATGTTACCTATATAAATTGTCATTTTCAGAAAGATGATTTTGGGTGAGAACTCGTCCCCGCTACATATGCACTTAAATTTGCCTGTCTGTGTATATAAATTCTATTACGCATTTAATATAATATACGGTTTCCAAAATATACGGTTTGAAATCTGATTTCATCAAATCTTTAGAGTTTACTCCGCTGGGCCGCGAGTCAAACTCTAGTGCGTATTTCTTGTTTAAAAAGCAGGCGTTAATACAAGTTACATTGTACTAAATTTTTATGTAAATAGCACTTTGCACCCGGAAGATTAATTTCATTTTATATCGCGAACTATTCCATCTCCAGCATAAAAAGTATTTATGTCATTTTCGGTATTAAAACTACATTTAAAATAAAATTATAGCATAACCGATACAGTATTCTTAGTAGTTTTCCGTGAAAGCTTAACGGAAAGACATCGAGTTCCTATCGCATTTTTTTTATAGACGATACATTTTTTCATATTTTTTTTTGCGTGTATAAATTTGAGAAATTATTGGTCTCATCCAAACTTTTATCATCTATTTCAAACCGTCCCAGTTTTATTTATCTATTCCCCCGTCTATGAAAACAACATAAATAACAATAATGACAAAAAGGACAAAGGTGACAAAAATGACCAAAATAACCAAAATTACGAAAATGGCAAATAACCCCACCACCACCCTTCACCCCACCCTTTTCAGCCATATCGGTCCAGTAGTTTTTCCGTAAAACGGAACACACAGAGTTACTTTCGTAATTATAATATTAATGGAGAAAAAGGGATATATTGAATCAAGCAGGTGAGTGTAATGCACGACCGTCAACTGTTAAGACGAAAACAAACAACGACAATCCATACAATTGTGAACTTACTATATACTATACTATACTTTTGATAAGGTTTTTAACGTAGAATGTTAATTAGTCCTATTAAGATAACACTTTCAAAGTTTCAACTTTCGACCTTAATAAATATCTCTATACAATACAAACTAAATGATTTTGCTCACGACGGTTTATTCCGTAGACAATTCAGCAAAGAGCGGTTTGTGTAAGTTTCTTTTCCTCAGGAACAATTGGCACTCCATTAGGTCAGCAAAATTAGCCAAACGGTGCATGCTACCCGCCCAGAATTCGAATCCACGGTATTTCAGATGAGAGTGCATAGATGAATAAGCGAAAGCATGCGTAAGTGAGCGCGCGCGTTTAAGAGGATGTGTGTTTAAATGTCTGTGTGTTTGAGTATAAGTATATATTTGTATGTTTACCTATTATTGATAATTATATTGTTTAATATGTGGTTATATAAACAATACTAATAAATTAAATTAAAATAAAGACTTAAAGATATTAGATTTGCTAATATCAAAGATGTATTTTTATCTTTGACTAGACCTAAATTCAGTATATTTCGACCTACCGCACCGATCAGTGCGGCGGAGAAGGTTGTACTTATAATCGACTTGCCTTCGACGGCTCTTTTGGAACATAAGGATGATTTTAATGGGTAATTTATGATTATGGGTAGAGTAGCAAGATTAATGGAATGGAATTTCATGGAATGCTCCTCACTCCTCCCTCTCAAAGGGAAAATCTTCCGCCGAAGCTATCATCTTGTCCCGCAGGCCTGAGTCCAACTATTATTGTTGGAAATTTTTGTATAATCCTTGTACTAGTCGGCATTGATTTGAGTCCTCAATTATTACACAGCACCACTTATTGACTTGATAGTGTCCCATTACAATCCAAAGGGCAAGAAGAACTTGAAATACATTAACGTCGTGCATTAAATACTAGATAAATTGAATAATCAGAGGTATTACCGTATTTAAATAAAGGGTCAACACCAGATATTGGTAGTCCGTTCAAGAGTGCCGCGTAGTAGGGTATGTGAAGGTCGAGGTGATTGCGTCCCCCCAGCGCTAGAACATCCCCTGGCTGCAGCCCGAGCCGCCTGAAGCAGCGCGCCAACCGCACCGACCGACGCAACACAGACTCCTTCGACTCTTGCTCGCCAGTTGCTGCATCTATCTGTACATTACAGAAAAAGAGAATTATTCTTAACTCTCATGATGGCACCATCGTGAGAATAAGAAGATCGAGAGAAATTAGGCAGGTTTGGAAGAGAAGCCTACATATAAAAAAAGTATGAAGAGGTTATAGAACCATATCAACAAATAAAAGCATGGTAATAGCCCGCACCGTTCCAATAGCTTCTGATGAAAGAATTATGAGACAAGGCAAGCGTCCCAAAAAAGAAAAGGCAATATGCAAACCATTAAGCGATGGCAGAAGATATGGAAGGAAAAAGTTGGAGAAAGCCACTAATTTTCGACAAAAGAAAATGGTGCTGGTGGGAGTACGGCGAAGTAAACTACTATATAACCCAGGTGCTAGCCATGGTTTTTTCCAGGACTACTTGCGCAGGATTTGAAATTTAGCAACAAACACAAACGATTGCTAAAAAGTTGATGCCATGGTGCATATTATTTTGGAATGTGCAAGCTTGGAAGAGCCGAGAAGAACAGCCTAGATAAATTCAGGTGCCAACATAACGACGGCAGAAAAGTTAAAGAGCACTATCTAAGTAATACACACACACACACACACACACATATATATATATATATATATATATATATATATATATATATATACTATACTATTTAATTTTTAGGGGACCAAATGGCAACTATTTTATTATTATAACTATTCGTTTTTGAAGTCGGTTTTTTTTATTGAAAAGAATAATGACTAAAAATAGCGCCCTTCGCTTTACGCATACTACAGAGACAATCATGCCATAACAAGACACGAAAGAAAAACAATTTACATTCAAGATCAAACATCTTTTAAGACTAGTCTTTTAATTAAATTGCGTAATGACTTAGGTAACTTGCTCCCTGTGTATGCTATATATATATATATATATGTCGGAGGGAAGCTATGACTATGACGACATGACGATGTATTGTTGACAGGATGTATAACGCACAATATCATTTGTTTACATTATAATCACTTCTAAAATTCTTAATGTAATTTAATTAGATTTGTTAATGTTTCTAAAACTTGCAAGATCGTTCTAACCTAATAAAAGTTATGAATATTGTAATTTAATAAACGACCAATCAGAGCAGAGCTTATGGCAGAGCGGGGTCAGACGCCCTCTATACTTTGAGTAGTATCTACTTCGGTAGACTGAGGAGTTTTTGTGGCACATTCGGTTGATGGCAGCAGGTCGAGTTGGACGTTAGAGTATTTTAAAGAAAGTGTTTTAAGTTAGAAGTATGAGCGGGTGCCCTGAACCCGCTGCTCGGTCTAAACTATGTCATAATGTTGATCAAATCTAAATTAAAAGTGTATAAACCATGGTTATTGTGTTTTATGCTCGCATTTCATCCTGATGACGCCCACTAAACCTGAAATAACTAAAGATGTCGTGAGAACGAGGCCGTTCTGCGACATCAGAAGTGGGATCTCAGCCTGTGCCCACAATGAAAGCAATGACTGCGAAGCCTTGCCAGTATAAGAAGGCGTGCTGATGGATTGAAGGATGCCCACAGTGGAAGCAAAAGCATTTGAGGACGATTGACATGTCGGGGCCATCGGCGGCAATAGCGGCGACGTAGTAGTGACGTCCTGAATGTGCCTGTGGAGCGGCGGTGTGTCGGCCTATGCATGGTTTGGTCACCGTTGGGCTTACTATGTGCCGGCATGGTTCAAATTCACGTTAGTACAGCGAGTGGAAGTGCAATTTTATGGATCGTGCAGGGTAAGATAAAAATTACGTCCCTATTCTACCTGGCACAGGAGGTATGGTAATTTTTAATTATTATTTTAGTGTGAATTCTGAAAATTAAGAATTTTAATGTAAATAATTATAGTTCATCGTTTGTGGTAGACAATTTTACTACCCTCATATTTGAGTGATATTTTTCGTGTACGAAAAATTACGATATGGTTGCCAAAAAATCAACGAACGGAAAACGAACAATTTACGTAGGTAGTTTACTTTTTCGTCATTATTTTTGGGAGTTGGTTACTTGCAAGAAAATTTGTGTTTGTTGTAAACGATATGCGTGTATTCATTCTTTTCAAGTCTACCTTCCAAGAGTTTTTATAATGTGAAAATCGGGTCTAGGTTTTTAAATTATTTTACTTGGATTATGTATGGTAGAAGTTGCCTTTAACATATTATTCCTATGCGACGTTTTCCTTGGTTTTCTGATTAAGGTAAGAAAACTTGTGTTCGTTATAAACGATGTGCGTGTATTCATTGTCTTTTCAAGTCTACCTTCCAAGAGTTTTTATAATGTGAAAATCGGGTCTAGTTTTTCAAATTATTTTACTTGGATTATGTATGGTAGACAGTTGCCTTTGACATATTATTCCTATGCGACGTTTTCCTTGGTTTTCTGATTAAAATAAGAAAACTATTGTATGTTATAAACGATGTGCATGAAATTCATTGTCTTTTCAAGTTTACCTTCCAATAATTTTTATGTGAAAATCGGATCTAGTTTTTGAGTTTTTTTTTACTTAGATAACGTATAGTGGAAAGTGGTTATGACACATTATTGCTACGCTATGTTATCTTTCTTGTAAAAGTAAGTTTATAGGCATTATATGAAAGACATTTTAGATTCGGATGATAATAATTTTACCGTGAAGAAAGTGTCTCTATGAAGAAGTTTGAAAGCCACTATAAGGTACTCAGGGGGTATTTACGTTAGTAGACACTTTGGTAAGTTGATTTTTTTTTTTAAGATTATTTTTGTGATAGTCTCAAATTCGAATTAGGGTGAATACCCTAGTTATTGAACGCATTGTAAATTGGAAAATTATTTTGAGTTTGTTTGTTCCTCTATTATAATGAGTTTTCATAAGTTGTCGACCCTGGAGCCCGTAGAGTGACAACCTTCGTTGCTCTGATTGCCTACTTTGGTCAAAAAGTGTCATCCGAGCCACGCTCAGCGGGGGTTGGTTGAGAGTACATCACTCATTTAGATGTATTGGTTTGTTTGACTGATTGAGAACTGTTGTTAGCGAATCGGATGACTGATGCGTTCACACGGTTTTTGTTTGAAGTTAAAATAATGGAATTTCAATAATTATTAAACGTGGTAATGGCAGTTGACTATTATAATAGGTAGTTTTTAAATTTAGAGGTACAATCACACAAATCGAAACATGACCCACCATAAGGTCATTTTCTTACAGTCGTGAAATACAATTGGGTTGAAATTCGCCTGAACATGCATTTCCTTGGTAACGAACTTGTTATCATGTTATTAGACATTGACAGTTGCTGACTACGTTGTATTAAACAGATCGGAGAGACTCGTCTATACTCGTGTAACATCTGACAAATGCTATTACGTGCTATTACTATCGCTGTCATTAAGTATGTTGGATTAAGTGCCGTTTCCTATATCTTACCGACCGTTTATTTGCCTTACTAGCGATTAAAATTTGAAGTAATCTCTATACAAGCAATGTCAAAGTTCAGCCTGCGGTGAGGCAGGGGAGGTGAAGTGGAGTGAATGGTGAGATGTCGGAACCGGTCATGAATCGACAGGCCAAGGGTGACGCAGGCCAGACCTTTTGTATATACAACATTGGATATTAGGGTTATCGTTATACGTTAGGTAGCAGAAATACACGGGAAAATAAAACATTAACAACATTAATGTGGAAGAATTTTGTTAATTTTATTAATTGGTTGTAGTATTTCAAAGTTAGAAATGACACTCATTTTACTTTATTTAAGCCTAAAACCGGGTATAAGCACCATTGTTTTCAATGACGTGTAATAGTCGATTGCGCGTCGACCCGATTGGACGATTGCAGATGTCGGTTCCCCTCATGTGATTCCAAATTTCATTACGGTGCTGCTCAATTGCTTCCTTTGTCCTCTCGCTTCTGTGATCCCACATTTGAACCATCAAACCCCATAAATTTTCTATTGGGTTGAGGTCTGGTGACCTGGATGGCCATGGAATTGGATTAATTTCATCTTCATGCTGGGTGGACCAGTTCGAGACAATTCTGGCGATATGTACTCGACAGTTGTCGTGAACGTGGGAGAATACAGGGACTTCTTCAAGTGGGTACACTGTTCGCACTGTCGGTGGCATTGATTCTTCCAACAAATCGACATGGTTTGATGCGTTTTGACGAGGAGAAATTTGGACGGGTTCACCTATACCCCCAGTGCCCATCCGGGCCCACATGTTGGCTGAAATTCGGCCAGATAATTGATTGGGTGCTACGTGATCCTCTGTGTATCGCGTATTGTTGTAACGCCACAAAGTTAAGCGACCATGTTGAGAGGATCTAGATGATTTTTCATCTGAAGGTATGGTATTGGTCCAGTCAAAGTCTAAATAATTACGTGCAAAATTTAATCTTGCAGTTTTGTGTGCATTCGTTAAGTGTACTTTCTTACCATAATGCCGGTAATGCAGTCCAGTGCGGTGTGAATGATTTCTTATGGTTTGTAGACAAACGTCGTAACGTGCCGCGAACACTTGGGTACGAGAAGAAGGATGTTCTTCATAGTGGTGCTGCATATCTGTGCTTTGTTGGTTTGTTGTTCGACGAACGCCATGATTATGTTTTCGTCCATCTTCAAGGGTGCCCTCTTCGGCGTGCCGTCTGGTCCATGTTCTCACTGTGTTCCGACTTATATTTGGCACACGTGATATTTCTCGAATGCCATAGCCTTCCTTGCTGAGCACTGCAATCCGAGCTCTTTGTTCTGCGAGACTACCCATTATACAATTTAATTTTTAGATATTGAGTTCTAATTTTTTTCTTATTGACTTTACTTGACTTCTCATATACTTTCAGAATGACATTTTATTTTTAAAATTATAATAATTTTTCTATAATGAAAAGAGTTAGAATTATAAGGCAGATTTCAGTTCGAGATTCAAATTATTTCAAATCATTACTGTTTTATCTAAAACATATCTAGTACAATGATAACAAAGTTTAAAATTGCGTAGTTCTGAGGCTAGTGACGCATTTTTATTAATGTTTATAACGTCCTAAGTGCAACACACACAATAAACCTTACTATTTTGACGGTTTTAAAGGAATTATTAGCAAAGTGGGTCATAAATCAGTTGTGCCGATCGTACATATAGAGTGAAAGATTTTAGTCTGATAGTCAAAGATTGTGAATTTGTGATATTATTATTGAAATAATAGTCGTTGGAAATTTTGAAAGTTTATTTTTACTTGGGTGTTGAAGTAGTCATTAGTGCTCAGGGGTAGCAGAGTGCTTGTTTGGGCTTATTTAAGCTTGTAGCGGGCGCGGTAGCCATTACAAAGTGAAATAGAGGCGAGGTGGCCAGTGAAATAGAGGCGAGGTGGCCAATGAAATAGAGGCGAGGTGGCCAGTGAAATAGAGGCGAGGTGGCCAGTGAAATGGGTGCGAGGTTGCCATTACAAAGTGGAATAAAAGGCGGGGTGGCTATTGAAAAGTGAAATCGGTGGAATGAGAGGCGACGTATCGATTGAAAAGTGGTATCGATAGAATGAGAGACTGTATACTATTTGGATATTTTTGTGTTTGATGTTTTGATTTGTGCTTTGATGTTTGACCCAAAATGCGTAGCTCGATGGGCGACGAGGTGGCAGTTTCGATACTGCTGAACTGATTTGGTGTGTAGTCTGGAGTCTGTTAGGACTCAGATCTCAGAAAAAATATCCAGAATGAAAATGTACACGATGTCCTTGGTCAGGAGTGGCCGAACTATAATATCTCTTTCTTTTTGCAGATAATCCATAATGGGCGGCCTATTACACGAGGGCGTGTAATACGTCAGGAAGGCCGTGTCGGAGGGAAGCTATGACTATGACGACATGACGATGTATTGTTGACAGGATGTATAACGCACAATATCATTTGTTTACATTATAATCACTTCTAAAATTCTTAATGTAATTTAATTAGATTTGTTAATGTTTCTAAAACTTGCAAGATCGTTCTAACCTAATAAAAGTTATGAATATTGTAATTTAATAAACGACCAATCAGAGCAGAGCTTATGGCAGAGCGGGGTCAGACGCCCTCTATACTTTGAGTAGTATCTACTTCGGTAGACTGAGGAGTTTTTGTGGCACATTCGGTTGATGGCAGCAGGTCGAGTTGGACGTTAGAGTATTTTAAAGAAAGTGCGCTGCTCGGTCTAAACTATGTCATAATGTTGATCAAATCTAAATTAAAAGTGTATAAACCATGGTTATTGTGTTTTATGCTCGCATTTCATCCTGATGACGCCCACTAAACCTGAAATAACTAAAGATGTCGTGAGAACGAGGCCGTTCTGCGACATATATATATATATATATATATATATATATATTAGGGATGGGCAGAATGTAGTTTCAACCGAATATTTTTTTGGACTGTTTTTTTTGGCTTTTTTAAACCATAACCTGCCTCTAGTAAATTTTAAGTATGAGTAAGTAGGTGGATAAAACAACAGATTTTTGGACCTTTAATTGAAAGAAAAAACAGCATTTCATAATTCTAAATTCATAATGTTTTATTCGTAAATAGTGATGCCAATCAAAATTAAAGTTGTAATTGCTGATTACGCATTATAATTAAGCAGTTGCACTGCTTACTGTTTCGTAGAGGAATAATAAGTGGTAATAAACTTATTTTATTTTAATTTGATGTCCATTTAATTAGGCAACGACTCAATCAAGAACTAATTTTATTTATTTCTTATCACACCGCACGTTAACGTTTACTAATGTTAAGTTAATTTAAGGTTAAAATATATGACCATGAGTATACCTAATTATATCTATGCATATAAACTTTAATGTACCCTAAACTACCTCTTATTTTACCACTTTTGCTAGACTCATAGATTTACTGGAAGAAAATTCTTTTTAGGATTAAACTCTCGTTTGTACACAACCATTATTTTGTAGTTTATTTATATGTACTAACTATTATCTGTACAATAAAGAATTTATTTGTGATACTGATGACCACAATTATGTCCAGAAAGGTTCGTGACGAAATCGAAAGAAAATACCTATCCTCTCTTCCCCAGTGCAGTGAAATAATACCTAACGGCATACCACTGTCTATTACAGTGCGAGATTTAATAAAAAATTGGGCGTTGTTGAAGTTATAAATAATTGTTTTTAGAATCTGTACCTATCATTCTGTCTGAATTATTGTCTAAAATAGACTCCGAAACGGCTATTTTTTTTATAATAAAACATTGTTTTATCATGTGTACTAGCCGCGAAAACTCAAGAAAATATTAAGATATCGTGTTAGATTTTCAACATTGAACTTTCACAAACAAAGCAAAATGTTAGTATTCAATACGTGAAAATATGCGAAAATAGCATAAAATACATATACCTGACATATAGCTTTTGGTTGCTTTTTCATGTATACCATAAATAAATGACCCATGTGATAATCGGGATCCTTTACTGTTAACACTGGCATGTTAGAAAAAAAGCTACGCTACCATAAACGATGAATCAATAAATAAATTCGAATTTCGAATATTTAAATTCTGTATTATTATTGGACGTGTTTTAAACTCCGCTATCTAAATGACTGACGGCTTGTAATAATACTAGTCTATTATTAACTAACTAAAACTCGCACAGACAGCTTTATTTTTATACTGACATTGATGTATACACTATATACAGGTTGGATTTTTGAGGTGGGCAAAGGCCCGCTGGGCCTGCAAGGCCGAATCCTGAAAATATAAGAAATAACGAAAAATTCTCAAAGGATACTCGAGGCCTATTTTGATGAAAACAAAAGATAGGATTCGAATTGGCTGATTTCGAAAACAAAAGCAACTCAAACAAATAGTTACCGTAGAATTATGTCATAATGTCCATATTGGATAAAATTAGGTGCGGCCAAACGACCGCCGTAAGTTAATGTTTAATTAAAGTAAAGAACAGAATATTTTGTTAAAAACATCTCTTTGCCCTACTTGTCGTTTGACTTCAGGAATTGATCCTTAGAAGCTACTCTTATATGCTATCTACTGGTATAATAATATAGAATCTTTCTTTTTAATCAGCCAGTTCGATCCCTGACTAGGGTAATTGTTTTTGAATTTATACTTCTTTCGGCGCGTTATGGAAAAATGATGAGACTAATTTTTACGATGCGCGCGCACACCGTCACACGAAACACCGACACCTTGAAGTTAGCTATAGTCAACCGACACCTTGAAATTAGCTATAGTCAACATTTTAGTTTTTCTATTGTTAGTGTCGTTTTTTCTACAAACGTAAAATAAGGCAAAAGATAAAAAAATTATCTTGATACGCCAAAGAAGTATAACTTCTAACGCGTGTACATAAGTACACACACACACACATTTTTTTAAAATTTAATGATACCACTTCACCTGGCATCAAAATCGATCCCGAGAATTCTTTGAGCATTTTTCTCTATTACGTATAGTTAAGGATTTGGGCTTGAAGGCCTAGTAGAAAAATCATCCTGTGTACTACGATACATGCAATGTCGAGGTTTGTTTTTGTTATAATATTGGTTTGGTTTGTGTTTGTATGAGATAATAGTTTGATAACACGAAGAGTTTGCGTAATGTGAGTTTTGATAAGTATTTTGCAACTTCGAAACCCCTGAATACTCAGCTTTTTTTTTATTGCAGGAGTTCAGCAGATAGGCAGACGAGCCACTTGATGGGAAGCGGTTACCATCGCCTATGGACATTTGCAACACCAAAGGTGCTACAAATCGTCATTATTTAATTAGTTATTTATTTTATTAAGTACCTTTTATCCAACTTGAGTCGTATTTGTTACATTTATTTATTAATTAATACTATTTATTACCTTTATTGATTATATAGATGTCTGTTTTTTAAAATTATTATTTCAATCTGTTTGTCAATTATTTAATGTATTTAATTAAAATATTATTCATCCGGACGGGTAATTGCCCTCCCACCTGGCTGCGGCTTGTTTTGTCGTGTTTTCGACTGGCCGTCCGACTGCAGGAAACTGTAGGTATACTTTCTCCGTTCCTGCACGGATAAAGCTCCTCAGCCCCTTTATAATAAAAAATGGCGATCTTCTACATATTAAAAATAATATGCCAATCATTTTCATAGACAATTTATCTATTTAGTTTTCTATTACTGATCGAGAAATCAAGTATGATCAACTTAACACGATAGCCGCTGTCACTGAATTTACTTCCGGCTTATCTATATAGGTTAATTGTTTATTTTATGATAATTGCTTCATTGCGCGAGTCGAAATTGTATTTACACTTGTTTCAAAGTTTGGACAACTAATAATTCCTCCCTGTACCTATGCAGTAAACCAATTTTATTAACGCGCGATAGTTTGCGAACTGTATAAGCGGGACAGAGCTAAGAATGCATATTTTCCAATTTATTTTTGAAAAATATATACTCGGCGTTTTTTAATAACGGTAACTTTCGATTTTTCTGGGATCCACTCATCAGATCTTTACTTGGTGACCGTGGAATCGCCTCAGAAGTATATACTTACGAATATTTGGCAGGGTGTTTTCCCGTCTGCATGTATCTTCTTTCTATCTATCCGTTTGGATAAATGTAAAAAATTAAGCGCCTGTAGAAAATGTAATAGCTATACGCATATACAAGTTTTGTCCAAGTATTTAGGCGCACTGCCGTTCTTTAATAAGGTTATTCTCGATTTCCCTGGGATCCGATCCACTCATCAGATCCTGGCTAGGTGACGGGAATGTGACAAATATCAAAATAAAATAATTTAATTTCATTGTTTCTCCAAACCTGGCCGCTTTAAGGCCTCAGAATGTACTCGCATTATCTATAATTTTACAAAATTCTAAATATGCCGTGTCTGTACATTGAACTTATTCAAATAAAAAACTAACTGGAATAGACTATTTATAAGCGACGCATTTTTTTTAAATTTCTGGTCTGTTTGTTCGGGATTCACGTAAAAACTACTAAGCCGATTTCGATGCATTTTTTATTTATCGACTGCACTTTAAAATATGAACTACTTTTATCCTGGGAATCCCACGAGAGTTTTTCTTGGAATTGTTTAAAATGTCCAAATCAAAAACATTCGATTGCCAATATGCTGTTTCCAATAATCGGTTGCAAATCTTATGCAATAAAATGTGATTTTTTTCCCCGGGAATCCTGCTGGGAGCAGTTTCTAGTTGTTCGGGTGCAGTAAAATTAAATTAAACCGACACATTCCTTTTTTATATACTGCGGCATTTTGGGTCCCAAAATCCCGCGGGAATTTCAAGTCAAACGTGGACGAAGTCGCAGGAATATCTTAGTTTATTTATAAATAAATATATAAATTAAAGTTTAATTTTTATGGTAAAATAAAACATTGCAACGTAATTAATAAAACTTGTATTTCTTCATGCAGACTTAAAAATATATTATTTTTGTACAATTCAAAGGATTTATACGATAGCTACCTATACAAAGTACTTGGTACCTTTAATAATTTTTAGAATAAAAAATATAAGACAATATCCTAATATGGCTATAAAGCTTAGACCATTAAACCATGGACGAGCCTCGCGTCTAATTTAGCTAACAAAAAATTCAGCCATTTGCTGCGGGGGGAAGAGTAAAGCACACATTGAAACAATCGCATACACCCAAATATTATTTGTGTTGTCATAAACGCAAACATGTACAAATCTTCAAATTGGTTTAGCGACAGCGTATATTTACACTCGTTACGCACACAAAGACGACTCACACATTTCAAAATACAAGAAATTGCCATATCGTTATTAAATTTGCCTCGTAATTTAATCATAATAGACTAAATATTCATTATTATTTTTTATTATAATATTGGATTATGAAATAAACTTTAATATTGTAATAATTAAACAGTACCACATAGATGATTTATTAAACTAGCACTAGTTGAAATAAGATCATAGTTATTGTGTGATGAAAATTGTGATGTGTGATATTAACACTTTCACAATTTTATGTAAATCCTAATCGCTAAAAAAATCCATGAACATAATAAATAATTATGTACATATAATTCAAATATTTACTTGCAACGTAATTTAAATGCCCTTTATTTTGAGGGAAAAAATGCTGGTATCACTATGTACAAAACTGTGAATTTCATAGGGATAGTAAATATCGATACTTTAATGTCGATATTTAAACTAGGAAAAATAATTTAATAAATAAACTAAAGTATAAGTTTAATTCATTTATTTTATAGTATTCTTCTTAGATATTCGCGACTGTTACACATAAATTAAACTAAGTTATTTACGGTTTTAAGCGCGATATTTATTTATTTTGCCAACGTTTCGGCTACTTTATAGCAGCTGTGATCACGGTTTAACTCGAGGCTACATATCAATTAGTAAGGTTTAAAAAATTATTAATCCGAGCGTGGGGCGGTTTGTAACGCGCCTCGCGGGAGAAGTGGGCGCGCGCGGAACACGCCGCGCCCCCATCTCGACGGCATAACGGCGGGCGAGAACCCTTTTCCCGGGTAACCATGGCTGGAAGCTGTGATGTCTAGGAATGTGAAACATACTCAAGCCGAAGCATTGATATGAAATAAAAGAATTGATATAGTGAATATTAATAAAATTTATTAAATGAATAAAACATAATATCAATAAATAAATAAAAAATAATATCATCTAGTAGTAAGAACCCTTCGCTGCAATACCGTTAACCCTATGTTCACAAAGTAGGTTATATAGAAGCGCTGATCTAGAAACAGGTAGACTCTCAAAGATCGGTGTATAATATATATAATCATTTGTAGTAATATTATATTGTAAGTGTAAAATATTATTGTTTTTATGAACAATGACAAATATATCAACTCATGACAGAAGCTCATCACCTGAGTACGCCTTGCCTTTAAGCCAAAAGTATTTCTATGAACATTTCATAACAAATTATATAATTTTGTGTAAGGCACCCCTCCTTATCCACCCGGCTGATGCTATGCCACATCATTAGCTATCAGTAAACGAGCTCACATCAAGACTAAGGAAGAACCTCCAAACTTTTAATTATAATTTGTTGAAACAACTATAAATATTATCTAAAGCTACGTCGGTTCACAACGTACTATAGCTGGCGAGAAGAACCGACAAGAAACTCTCCAGCCGTACGTCCTAACATTTTAGAAAACACATTTGGAGTGCCTTAAGTGTATAATGAATTGGGAAAACCATAAGACTTGAGTAAACGTATCACATCAAAGTCACTCTTCCAAAATATCAAATAAAATAGTAAATATGAGGAATAATACCTCAGCGACCTCCCCAGATACAAGATAAGAAAAGTATCACAATGAAGTAAAGATAAATTTTAAATAAAGATTAAGCAGTGACACCCTCTACATCTCATGAAATTCCCATTAAGTTATTAGTGTAAGAGTTTCAGGATGTTCCTCCGTGAATATGAAGTAAAGATAAAGGTAAAATGTAAAGGTTTAAATTGAAATAGTCATGAAATGGTGGTACTCTTCATCAAGGGTGTCAACATCAGTAATACTGCTCATATATAATTTCTTATTAATACATACATAAATACATACATAACTTCACGCCAGGTCCCTTGCGGGGTAGGCACGAACAACAGAGCGCCATTTAGGCTTATTCTTACACATCTCACTTGCTTCTTTGACATTCATAGTTCTTGTCATGCACGCTCGTCTGTTCTTAAGGCTTAGACTTCTGCATCCATCCACTTTTGCATTGTATATATGTTTAGTCATTCTTTCATCATACATTCTTTCCACATGCCCGAACCACCGGAGCATTCCTTTCTTATTAATAACCCTGTCTAATTCAGTCAGGATTTTCAAATTTGTCCAAATAAATATAATTTGATATAGTATATCTGATTAGCAAAATTAAAGTTAAAATAAACAACTCTATTGCACTAAACCATGCCAAATGCCGAAGGCAAACCTTCTTAAACAAGAAAGTCATAAAATTTTTTGTAAAACCTAATAAACTTTAAATTTATTAAAGTCCGTCAAGCTTTCCCAAACACGTCGCATGATTGTTGTATAGTGTAATGTTTATGACATTGTAGTGTTATAAAAGTTTATATAAATATATACAAATATATGAATAATCTAAATTCGATGGGGTAAAAGCAGTACTTTTTACCATCGTAACTTTTCATGTTGTGGGAGCAATACTTAAAAAAACTCTCACATTTGAATATTTTTCCTAGTATAGGTTACAGTTAAATGTACCAAATTTCAGCAGTGTAGACCTAATCTCGGAAAATAGACGGACAGACGGACACGACGAAATCATAAGGGTTCCTTATTTTACAATAGAACCCTAAAAGTGGGTCGTTATTAGTATAACATATTTTCGACTAACAGTATCAAAGGTAGTTTTATCGATATCGACACGAGTTATATGTACATATTATCGTCACTATAGGCAGACTCGTGTAGCCAAAAAAACAAACTTCGATATTCAAATTTCAAATTAGACTCCAACGCAATAAGGACTATAATTTCTTGAAGAATTTCGCATTAGTCTCGTGAGTGTGTGTGTGAAGTGCGCTAGCTTTCAATATGGGCATTGTTATACAAATATAGACTCAATTTCTTCGCAGTAACAGTTCAAAGTAAAACAGAGATTCGTCGGAAGTCGATGCGAGATGTTTCATTAATTCGATTATAGAATCGATGTTTTAAACATCAAGTTTAATAAACAACTATAAGTTATTTTATTAAAAATAAGCAATTATTAGACAAGAAAATACTTACATATGAAATGTTACACCATCTTTTTCTAGATTTGAGGTATTTCACTTTTTATCGCACACGTTAACAGCACAGGTTGGCATTTTTGAGGAGCTCCTCACACAGCCATAACGATACTAAGACTGTTAGAAATCGATTATTGAACTAGTTTTTATAAACGCGTTAGATTTTATAATCTTGTACCTTGGCGGAGGGGTATGCTCATACGAGGCTTGTCCATTGGTTTAATGGTCTAAGCTATAAAGTCATGAATACATTTAAATCGTGGTAGCTTAATGGCTAAATATATGAATTATGCTGATATGACACGGTTCAACTAAATTTCATCAAATTAGTTGTACCATATAATTAGTTTTTAGAAAGCTTAAGAGGCAGATGGCCAATGGAAGAGACGTGTTCTGAAGTGGAGACCGTGTCTAGGTAAATGTAATGTAGGGATGCCTTAGGGCCCAATTCTGCTGTTGCTATCTCGTCAAAATCACCGGATACTAACGTCTCAGTCGAAAAATTGCCAAATTTCGGTA
The DNA here is from genome assembly GCA_949752895.1 of Dendrolimus pini. Classification (NCBI taxonomy): domain Eukaryota; kingdom Metazoa; phylum Arthropoda; class Insecta; order Lepidoptera; family Lasiocampidae; genus Dendrolimus; species Dendrolimus pini. The sequence continues at coordinate 5,782,779 of OX457143.1, forward strand.
TTCTATTTCTTCCAATCGTAGCACGCCACTCTATCTATATCAATATATATAAGCGAAAATCCGAGAAATAAACGTTTAAAATGTTGGTAGTTTTTCTACGAGTATAAGTATTTGAAGGAGAGTGTCGGGGTGAAGGTAAGGAAAGGAATGCTCCGGTGGTTCGGGCATGTGGAAAGAATGTATGATGAAAGAATGACTAAACAGATATACAATGCAAAAGTGGATGGATGCAGAAGTCGCGGAAGACCAAGACAAGCCTTCCATTATCAAATTGATCATGTATTAGCAGGTGATGTCAGGAGTCTTAAGAACAGACAAGAGCTATGAATGTCAGAGGCAAGTGAGGTGTGTAAGAATAAGCCTAAATGGCACTCTGTTGTTCGTGCTTACCCCGTAAGGGACCTGGCGTGAAGTTATGTACGACATTTCTGCTAATGGCAATACCAAATTTTTTCTACCATTATTCTATTGCAACCATATCGAAAAATTATGAATTTAGTAGAATTCGAGTTTTTACTACAATCGCGATGGAATAGTACTTTGAATATCTTCTTATAAATGTTGACTAGAGGTAAACTCCAGTTGTACAATTAATTCTAATACATGTAAACCTATATATTTAAATAGCAGAATTTGCCCCCTAGAAATGTTGACTAGAGGTAAACTCCAGTTGTACAATTAATTCTAATACATGTAAACCTATATATTTAAATAGCAGAATTTGCCCCCTGGTGGACCGACGCTTAACTTCTCCCATTGAATTAGTTCACCGGGCGTAGTGGAGGACCCAAGTCTGCTTTTACTGTCTAGACAAAATCTTCTTCTTGATTTTTCTTCTAGTTTTGAGAGGTAAAAGGTGAAATAAAGTACAGCGTTCAACGTAACATTTTTGTGGTAATTTAAATTTGAAATTAATAAACCTTGTGATTTTTTTTTATACTTTCTGCTCTTGTGGAATGTATTTCGTAATATTGATTCCAAATTTGACTAGCGCACGTTTTTTCCGCACGTTCCATTGTTTGATGACTAATTTTAAACTTTCTAACAACGTACACAGGCTTCGTAAAAAAATGTGTTCAAAAAATAATGCATGGATTTCTTTGAGCAAATGGATGGAGTCGGGTTATATGAACAAACTCGTCACTAGTAACTACCTTTCCACCAGGTGCGCCGTTAGTCTATCTGCTGTACTCCAGCAATAAAAACAACACATATACACATTATATATTTCCACACTAATTAAAATTAGATCTGTGTTATGGGTAATCTAAAACGCAAACTCTGGGATGCATTCCATTGAAAACCAGTTCAGAGTAATTGAAGGAAACCTATTGGAGGAAATTGAACCTTACAAAATTTACGCTAGTTTCGAGTTTGAAACTACTGACCATAGAAACTGTGAAATGGGAATTTACATTCTTAGCCAATGAATCACCACGATTTTCAGGCACTTCAGGATTGGTGTTTACATTTGATAAAATTACAATATTGCAGCTTCTTGTTGAACCACCAATACATCGTTTTGTAGATTGCCGGTACCAATCGCGCAATTCGGCAACACTTCTAAACCTTCCACTCTGTAACAAAATAATACGACTATCAACATAAAACTATTTCAAAAATCATTTCATAGCGTATTATGTACTTATACATACATACATACATAACTTCACGCCAGGTCCCTTGCGGGGTAGGCACGAACAACATAGCGCCACACAGGCCCATTCTTACACACCTCACTTGCTTATGTACTTATAATATATGAAAGTACAGGCAAAGAACAAGGAATGTCCTAAGAAATAGATTTTGAGAAAAACGCAATTAAAAGTTTCGAAGTATATATTTTTTATTGAGATCGGCGTATGTAGTAACTTTTATTTGATTCTTTTTTACCGGTATGTCATGGACATTCCCGGTTCTTTTCGCTTTGGCCACAAACCAAAACGCCTTTTTGTCGCTGTCTGTTTACTTTTTTTTAAAGTTAGTGATTGGGAAATAAACTACTGTAGACATAGATTTGCTTTCAATAAAGTATAGAAAAAAAATAAAAATTGTGACATTCCCTGTTCTTTGCCTGTACCCTTCATATTGTCCAATATATATATCTGTGAGCTCACAATGGTTACTCGATTTCCGATATTGATGTGCTTGATAATAATAAATGTAGAGACATTGTCATTCAGTAATATTACTTCATAAAATAATACTCTATATCTGCTTATTGTCTACTTCCGTCCTATCGTTACTCTATAACAGTATTTTTCAACCTGTGGGTCGCGACCCCCAGGGGGGTCGCAGACGCTTGCTTGGGGGGTCGCCAGCAAAAGCGAAAAGGCAATTTAAGTTTATACCTGATACTAAGGTACTTTCTAAGCTAAGCAGCATTTTGCAGGGTATAGGCCGTAATAATTAATATTGGTAACAAAATAGAGAAAGACTGTAGTCATTTTAATTACCAACTTTTTGTCTGTCTATAGCCCAAGGGGGTCATCAAAATGTTTCTACCTGTAAAGGGGTCGCGTATTCAAAAAGACTGAAAAGCACTGCTCTATAAAACAGACACGACTCCTATATATCTTTTATTTTTTCATTGTTTGTTGTTGTACTGACTACACATAATATTTGTGTAGACACTAATGGGTGACCAGCAAGACCAGCATTAGTTGTCATCAACCAACATTCGCTGACATAGGGCTCGTTTAGAATTAACTATTTCAACTAAGGATATAATATCTCATCTCTAACAATTTCTAGACACTTTTACCTACACCGATGCAAATGTATTGGGTTTTAGAACTATTATTTAGTGCTCACCATTTCACACCTTTTACTGCCTTTGTAAAAAGTTGACAAATAATTTGAAACTAGATATTGGCTAATGAAAGGAGACGGAAAGACGACTAATCATTACAGAGTGAGACTCTAGAAGAAAAGAAACATACATCTACTAATTGTAGAAAGCAAATAATAACTTACAGGGGATTTGCACATATAGTTTCGGTGTCTACCTCACACCGTATGCTCTGTTCGCTGCATAGCCGAATCACAGTGTCGTCCAACACGACTCTTGCGCCGGAGTACATTTGTATGCCGACCCCGCAACCATCTATTTTGCAATGTACTAACGTTACCTGAACAAAACATGAGCTGTACGTGAATGAAGGAATGAATGAAAACACCTCACTGTTCACCAAAAATACATACTCCTTTTTTTACAAACTAATTACACAGGTATTCTACTAGCCACAATTTATTGTCACTGATATAGTAAGTATTTAACTCAAATTTGTGTAAATTAAATAATAATTTAGTGAAAAGTAATTTTTAATTATAAAATTATTTATATTTTTTTATTACAATTTATGCTGCGATTAATAGTTTTTTACTACCTTAGGACTAATATCAGACTAAGCCGCATTGACTAAAAGATCAAAGGTAAGAACAATATAAGTACAAGAATAGATTATGAAAAAAAATATGTTAATATAACTCACCTCAGCACCTTTGTGTACAATAATTCCTGAATAAAAATTATTAAAATAGGAATCCTCTATACGTATCTTAGCACCTGGCATCGCTACTATGGCTTGTGCAAAATCACTCTGAAATTAACACATTTTTTAATATATATTTTTTTATTTAATAATTCCACCCCTTATCTCATCTTCTCTATCTTTTCCCTTTATTTCATCTTCCCTATCGCGTGCATTTAATTTTGTTTCATTTTCTTTTTAATACGCTTTTATTAGCTTCATACGCATGTATGAAGCGGAAGCGTTAGTATGTAACGGAATCTTTGAATAATATTTTTTTCGCGACTTGTACACTTAATAAAACTACGTTTTAACGCGCCACGGCCACTGAAAAGCGGCCGAAACGTCGGATAAACCAAAAATCAAATAAATTACCGCGCTTAAAACGTAGTTTTATTATAGGAATCTTTGAAGTTAAATTTGATCCACTTCCCAGTTTCCGATTGAGCTGAAATTTAGCACGTATGTGTTTCTGTTTGACATGCGTCATTTTTGTTGTTAAGATTTGTGTAGTACAGATTTTTTTGTGGGTAATTTTAAAAATGTGGTAATGCGAAGCTTAGAGTATTCTATTTCGAATAAATAAAATAAAAATACCTGTGAATTTTTTGAATCGTCGTGAAAGTAACAGCTACTAATGTAGAGGTTGCCCGCTCGCATCAACACCGCAGTGTTCACTTGAGCGCAGTTCAACGTCAAATCTTTCAGTTGGCAATCTTCACTCAACATTAGTAGGCATGATCGCATATCGGAGGCTTTTATATCCGCACCTAAAATTATATCAGATGCTTTTATATTTGCACGTAAAAAGCTTTTTAAAAGGTTTTTAAATACAAGCTTTTGAGATCCTGGATATCATATAGCAGAGTGCTAGCCAAGACAAGTAAAACGAGTCCAAACACGACGGGTCTATCTTGTTTAGTACAGGAGTTCCTATGGCCACCTTCCGACTCCATCATCAGATCAGCTCTTCAGTACCATATTATTGCATTGTCACGCGACATACATATGCGATCAAAATTTCAGCACAATCGGAAACCGGGAAGTTGGTCAAATTTAACTTGCAAGATTCCATCCGAACTTACATACATACATCCATTGCAAGTTAAATAAAAAATATGGGACACTTTTATAGTGTCCTGTCCCTTTGCCGGCCTACCTCACTTCAACGCAGAGGCTCCGGATTCGATTCCTGGTATAGTAAATTTAGGAAAAGTATTTTCTCCGTTATTTACTATGGTCTGGGTGTCTGGGATCGGCCCCAGAGTAGTCCATTGAATGTTACCCATAACACAAGCGAAACTTGCTTTATTTGGGGATATACAATATGTGTGTTTGTCTGCCGATTATTACTATTATTTCACATATATATTTATTTATATTCTTTTTTTATGTTTTTTTAATACATATGTATATAAAAATTAAACGGTAAGAAAATTATAAAAAGATGGCGTCCGTCGGCAGCCGGGCCTAGGGTCCAAGCTACCTGTGGTTAAGGCTCCAGAGACAGAAACTTCCTCACAATGCGTGCCGTGCTCAGGAGAACCGCCTTTTGTATCTGGCCCTTCACCCATTTAGCAAGCGAGAGCCACTTTAGGTGTCGGTTGAGGCTCTTCGCTATTAGACCGTCAATGGACACCACTATCGATACGATGATCGTTGACTCCGTTATTATTAATATTATTATAGTTTGATCTGGTGCCAACGCCTCACTTTTACAATCGCACCGCTCATTAGCGATAAGATATTCACCCCCATTTCCTTGAGCTCCCGCGCTCAACTACGCAACGGTTCTCTAGAACATTTATTCCGCGTGCAACAATGATCTGCCGGGAACTTCCCGCCGCGGTTTTCCCTTAGTACTATGACATGGGGTTCTTTAAGAAGGGTGTTATAGAATTTCTTAGAGGTCGGAAGTGCGTTAGCGACACCCCTTGTGTTAAAGGTCGATAAGTGACGACAACCACTTTCCATCGGGTATGCCGTCTGCCTGTATGCCTGCTTCAGGAAATAAAAAAATACTTGCACCTAAAAACATATCGTTCGTTCTTAAATTTGCACCTAAAATTTTAATAACCACACAGGGATGTTCTAAGGCCCAGGTTTGAGGAAATTTCCCTATGCCATGTTAGAAACAATTTTAATATTGTGTACCTTCAAAAAACAGGCTTTAATATTTTACTTTTAAAATATCGTATGTATTTGGATTGCAGCGACATAATTGTTTATATCCCCCTCCTCCTATCCAACAGGTAATATACATATTGTGGCGAATGATGGTGGAACCATCTAGTTAGTTTTAGAACTTTTAGAAAAAACTAGATCATTCTAGAAGGAAAAGACAAGGACGGATATATTTTAGAAAGGGATAGACGATGAACGAAAGACAGAGATAGATAATGTTAGAAAGGGATAGATGTATAAACGAAAGTTCCCGAACAGAGGTTTGGGAAGGGAGAGACAGAGATAGATAGATGGATTCCAGAAAATTCTTCCGGGTATATAAACAGCGTAAGGCGCGCCTGCCGAGCAGTTTAGAGTAGAGTTCAGTTCAAGACAGTCAAGCGACAAGTGCGATACGAAAGAGTTGGAAGAAGAGTTTAATAGAAGACGCTGACGAGTTTAGTGGTCAGTAAGTGAACGAGGAGTGTAGCATAGCTCGAGAGACGAACCAGAAGCGAGCTACACGCGGCGATATCGGAGGTACTGCGGAACCAGGAGGTGGTATAAGCAATATCGGCGACGGTATTGTGAGCGAGACACCTTGTCGTCGGACTGTGCATCGTTAGTCGTGCATATAGGGGCAACCCTGCAGAGAGGTACTGCGTGCGGCTGAGTGAGCAATAGAAGTTTTAAGACAAAAACTGGTGTTTTCTTCCAATCCATAAGTGCGTACCCCCGCGCGCACGTAACAATATTTACAGAATTTCGATAAAATTTCATGTTTAATGTGCATGAGTATGAAGCCCTGTCTGAAGTGTCATATTTTGTATGAATCCAATTTTTACTCACTATACTTATTATAACTGGTTATAGATATTTGCGACAAAGGCATTTCAGGCAATTCATACTCTTTATTGCATATCAAAACTTCCTCTGGTTCCAAGGCCAAGGCATCTTCAGCTGATACCATAATCGTTAAAATATTCTCTTTTTTGAGATGGAAGGTAAGAAATTTAGATATCTCTTGAAACTCAGCCATTGGACCACCTTGCCAAAGAGCCACCACCTGTAACACAGTAAGCATAGGTCCAAACTCTGAAATACTCATTCGCAAATAGTATAGTAGAATTATTTTGTCCGTGCAGTTTGGGTCATAAATCATAGCTCGGCCTCAGCCCGGCTAAGGCGTCATCATGTTGCGCAGGCGCAACGCCATTATCGATAAAAACTCATTCATATCAAAGAAAGATTATAATTCTTATAAAAATCATTATTTTATCTTTTGTTATTTTCTGCTGTTAATTTTAAACTTAGATATAAGTATTTATAATTATTTTTAATATAACTTGTTACATTCTAAACTTTTGCACTTATAGTTTTTTAATACATAGATACCTAATAAATAATTTATTATAAATCATTATTATTCTTATTTTAATACGTTGTTTTATTTATTTTTTCTTTCATTTTTATCACTAACCCACAAAATGACAAAACTAAATACACTATCGATAACGCTTATCGACAACAATAATGCGCATCACTATGCCCGCCTATAAGGCCCGTGAGTGGAAGAGAGAGCGAAATACTCGCTTCACCGCTACGATTATTTTATGACCCAGACTGCACGGACAAAATAATTCTATTATAGGGTGGTCTGAAAAGTTTCCGACCTCAACATCAGTTGTTCACATGTTGACAGTCACTCACCAAAGTTGCAGCCATTTAGGACGCGCAGTTTTTTTATTTATTTATTTAGGGCAACGAATTACACCCCTAAGAAAATTAAGTAAAATACAAACTATAGCTAAATAATACTCGTGGCGCAACCAGCGAATTTGAACACAACTATAATAGAAAAATTAAGAAATAAATCCGCCTGTCTGTCTGTCTGTCAGTTACTACCCAGAGAATTACGAATTGTTTGAAAGATTTGGTATACAGTTGTCAATAGATGCAAAATTCACGACAGTACTTCTTAACTGTTATCTGTTAGTGATGGGTAACAGGTACGTCCAGTGACAACTCTATAAGAATATATATCAGTTGTTATGTAACAGGAGTTTTTGGCGGGAACTGAAAGGATATTATGTTGTGCTGTGCAGTTTTATTTTCTAAAAATGTTTAAAATTACTCTAAAATGAATAATAGTTATAGGATATTGATAGTTTTTTAATAATAATTGTGTTTTGTGAGAAATGTACAACTGTATAGTCAAATGTGGCCTTTTGAGTTGTCACAAGAACTCCGTTGAATGGCACTAGCTGTTTACCTACAGTTCAGCTGTGTTACACATAGGCTTAAGAAAATGAAGAAACTATACTTTAAACTAAGATCTAGCTTAAAGGCCTAGCTGCCAAGCTATAAACCTAAATAAAAAACAAAACTTGAGAGGTGTCAAGGGACACCCGGATGAAACGAAGTTCCTTTCGATTAATTAGTGAAGGAATTGTAATAAAAAAAATATTTAAGTTATATTATTAACAAATATAATAAAATATAAAATTAATCAGTAGGCTCAATTTTAGTAATAATGAGAGAGAGAGAGAGAGAGAGAGAGAGAGAGAGAGAGAGACAGACAAGAAACCCGCGCACGCCGCACGGCTTACAATTATAGCAAAAAGTGTCGTTACAACTTTTGGTCTTAATTTTTTCCGTCTAGCCACCTTTCGCAACGCGCGATAAGGAACTTCTTTCCAATAAAATTGATATGTAACAGTGGTTTGAGTGATTTTATGAAAACGGACAAAATCGAGTATCGAGCTGTCATTAAATATTTGTTTTTGAAAGGCAACACGCCTACGCAAATCAAAGATGAGTTGGATACTGTCTATGGGGACTCTGCACCATCATTTACCACAGTGAAATTTTGGACAGCTGAATTTAAACGTGGCCGTAAAGAGCTTGGGAGACGATGAACGTGCGGGACGTTCAAAAACTGCAAGTACCGACGGAAACTACGCCAAAGTTCACAAAATGGTGCTAGACGACCGCCGATATTTATTTTTTATTGCAGGAGTTCAGTAGACAGGCAGACGGCCCACTTGATGGAAAGCGGTTACCATCGCCTATGAACATTTGCAACACCAAAGGTGCTACAAATGCGCTGCTGCTCTCTTAAGGGAGACTGGAACCTGGTCACTAATGCCGGAACACAACTCAACGTTGTTATGGCGACATACTTTAGATCAGGGGTGGTAGCCATCCAGTTGGGCAAATGCCCTACCACCTGGCTGTGGGTTGTTTTATCGCCTCTTACGACAGGCCGCCCGGCCGCAGGAAATTGTATATAAGATAGATGTAGATTTAATTTTATATGTTTTAACTAGCTGCGCCCCGCGGTCTCTCCCGCGTGGTGATAATAAGTGGTGTTAATAATTCCAAAATAAAAGAATTTTTCTAAAATAAAAGTAGCCTAAATTACTCCTTATTACATCAGCTACCTGCCAATAAAAGTCCCGTCAAAATCGGTCCAGCCATTTCAGAGATTAGCCGGAACAAACAGACAGACAGACAAAAATTGTAAAAAATGTTATTTTGGTGTATGTACCGTAGCGGTTATTTCAATATTACAAACAGACACTCCAATTTTATTTATATGTATAGATATTAAGCTTAAAGACTTTCAGTTTTAGTTAGATTAGAGACTACTGAATTAAAAACTGAGATTTTGAAAACATATAGTTAAAAATATGTATTGTAACAAAAAATACACTTAGGTTCAAATGTTGCTTACAACAAAATGGTGGTAAAAGCTCGATATGTACCTTACACTGTTTGTTTGTTGATCTGTATTCTGTACTAGCAGAGCTGTCCAGTATTACCAAATATTATTTTTGTAATTGTTCATTTTGGACAAGAAAGTGTTATTAATCTGTGCCATGTCCCCGTCTATTAAACCTTGTTAACTGTTGGGGAATATAGAACATACACACATTCTATCTATAGCAATGTTTCGGGAGCACTGGTGCCACGATGGAACTCTACTCAATAATGCGATATTTCAAGTTTTCCATTTTGTAAACTGAGTGACGCAAAGAATAAACCAAAAGAGGAAAAGAGAAATAAATTACTGTTTTCAAAACACAAAAGCATAAGTAAATAGCTGAAATTGGAATTCCTAATCAAAGAGGAGATATTTGAGATCAAAGTTGCCAGTACGACAATACACCAACTTCATATGTAAGGACCTAATATATACTGTGAAATAATCCATTCATAATATATTATTTTGCTTCAGCATATAAAAAATACTTACATTTCTCTTATTCCGATTCTTCTGCCATTTGTGTTTCATTTTCGCCAAGTACTGTTCTCTGATCAATTGGTTTTCGTATAGAGTCCATTGCGACATTAGGCCATCTAGCCTGGCATTCATTTCTGCACACTGCGATATGTAGCTTGGAGGAAGAAGGGAATCTAGAAATACAGTTTGATTTTATCAAACATTGTAATTCATAACTATTCAGTTCAAGAAGTAAATACAAAAGTTTTCGGGTCTGGACCTGATACAAGTATGTTAATACTTGATTGAAGATTAACATATTTGTATCAGGAGGACCCGCTTTCAATTAACTTTATACATTACATTTTTGTGACAACAATACTGAAAAGGCTTTTTTGGTGTCGAATGAGTATCTCTGTGTGAATGTATGTGAGTGAGTGTTTGTTTAAATGTTTACAAACTAGCTAGCGCTAGCTAGCGGCTAGCGCAAACTTCCCAGACTTAAAGGATGTGGGTTCAATCTTGGCCGAAATGCATGCACCACTTAGTCAGTTTTCTGATCCAATGTGCATATTGTTACAATTACCATGTGCTAACAACGGTGAAGGAAATCATCATGATGCAACCTACACATAGAGATAATCAATGTGTCAAACCTGCCAAGCCATCTTGTACCAGCGTGGCAGGTACCCTTCCTCCCTCCCTTCCCCCTATAATGTGAGGCCCGAGCCCAGCAGTGAGACATTTATGGGCTGATATATTAATCCTAGTTTGTAAACAAATATACAGTGTGTCCCAAAGTAAACTCTTGTATAAGGAGTCCATACTAATTTATAAACAAAAACCAGTGACTATTAAAGTAGTTAGGCATCATCATCAGAGCGTTAAATCTATGTTGCATTAGGTATGGATTCCACATCTCACAGAATATTTGGCATGAAACTGGTCTAATCTGTTCTGATTGTATTTCGTAAAATGACTGAGAATTTTGACGGCCCACTGGGTCATTTTCTAATCCATTTCCCCATCCCATGCCCTTCATCCCTCCTTCCTCCTATCCCATTTTTAAAAATGACAACGGCATTGCCTTCGCGCCCGGATTTGCAAACATCTACAGGCGATAGTAACCATTAAAAAACCATGATTAGGTAAAAAGCTTTGGGCATATGCAACACTCACCGAGATACTCTTAGTTCTTTTTATTGCATTAGTTTAGCAGACAAGCAGACAGCCCACATGATGGAAAGCGGTTAACATTGCCTATGGACATTTGTAACAGAAATTTTGCAAGTAAAGAATGAACTGGGGTCTTTAAAAATTGTCCACATTTCCAGATATATTTAGTTATTTTCAGTATGACAGTGTTTTCTTAACTTGGTTGTAATCAATGAGCAATGAGATGCATGATAATGGAACAGAGAGGTGTAAGAAAGGAAAGGAACACAAAAAATCACTAATATTCTTGTTTCTTTTTGACTTACCATCATCATTAGCCAAATCTCCTTCACACAATGAAGAATCCAACTCTCTTAATTTATGATGTGCATCTATAGCACTACTTCGCAATAGTATAATTGATCTAGCGACACAGTTTGGTATTGTGCCATTATGCATATCTGACCAGAGCTGCATGCGGTCTTCTATTGTGTTTGGGAGTAAGACTTTGTCATCTTGGTCATCCCATGGCATCCATATGTCATCATAATAGAATCTGTGATTAAAAAAAAATATTTTTATTGCAGGAGTTCAACAGACGGGCAGATGGCGCACTTGATGGAAAGTGGTTACCATCTCCAATGGACACTTCAACACCAAAGGTGCTACAAATGCGCTGCTGCTGTCTTAAGGGAGACTGGAACCTGGTCACTAATTCTGGAACACAACACAAGGTTGTAATGGAGGCATACTTTAGACCAGGGGTGGAAGTCGGGCCAATGCCCTACCACCTGGCAGTGGGTTGTCTAGTCGCCTCTTATGAGAGGCCACCTGGCCGCAGAAAATTGTATTCTTTCTCTGTGTTCCTCCATAGATAAAAATCTCTATATATCTACTTTAATGGTTTTAAGTGTGAAACTTTATTTGATTTTTACTTGAAGTTTTGGGCACTTTTCAGTAGCCATGGTCACAGAAGACAAAGATGAAGAGTGGTAGTGAGTAATGGTAAAGTTATTATTTAGCCTACACTCAACTTGTTCATATTACTTATTTAAATTGAATTTATGTTTATGGTTATTATTTACTCTATGGGAACCTAATCTAAATTGAACTAATTCCAAAAATCTAAATAAAAATCAAATATAATATGTTTGAAACTGTTAGAACATATTATGTACATAGTTTTAATTTGTGTGCTAGTCATAAAAAGCTTAAAATACTGAATTTTAGAAACATTATCAAGCTAATTGTGTAATACTTGTCTTTAAACTCTATGAAATAGAGTTGAAAAACAGGCCAGTAAAGCTGACACATTTATTAAGCATAAATGGTAGCATCATCAGAAACTTTCCTAGGGAATAAATATTAATTTTATTTATAATAAAATATATTGTTGTTTTTATTTTATATATATATAATTAAGCCTATTTAATAGTAATCTTACATTTAGTATCATGATTCTTATTTCTCTATTTACATAATTTCTTCCATACTGTCCTATTTGGAATAGACTATAGTAGATTATTCATATTAACCTTAATTATTGGATTATTTGATAAAATGATTGGATATTCCCTTACACAACCTCAAAAAACCAAATCATCTGCTTATGGAACAGTTTCTGATCGTAGATAATAAATAATACATAATATAAGGATCCATTGCAAAATGTTACCTTAGTAAATCAATAAATTCAGCGGTAGTAGCGGCATTGACACATTGCTCCCTCTGTTTTGTTGTTGGCCACAGTTCAATGAGGGGGACGTCAACAACTGATTCCGGCAGTGACACTGCCTCATGCTGGACACTGAGAACCTCCACACAGGCCGATAGGTTCTCAAAGTCAACTGTGGTTACTGTTACATAAGCAACACAAGGGAATCTCACTTCTGGAATTAAAAAAGATACATAATTTCAATTGTTGCATATAGTTATAGTATTATACATAGATCAAAATTCATGTTTCATCAGTCATCCATGTTTTCTTGTCATCATGTATGTAGTACAGAAAAAAAGGTAAAAGTAATGTATTATAGATTGATCAAATGAGGTATCAATAATTATTTAATGCATGTTATTCCACTAGTTCTGCTGTGAATCAAGAGATGGAACATAACTAATAAGTAGCACTCTAACTACAAGCTTAGCAGACAGTAGCTTATGTAGAAGCACTCCCGGTGTCACAGTTTGTGAGGTAATCTGCCTTCCCAAGTGTTCTAGTCATATATGAATTAGGAACCTTGCAGTTCTCTTTTTGATATGTAATAGTCATTCCTAATATTACTTTTCCATTTTATAACCCAGGTTCATACAAATTATAACGTCATTTATTAAAATGACCGTACAGGGAACAGCTGTTTGTGGCAAGATATTATTTACAAACTAAACAACACATCTACATATTATATTGATGAACATACCAAATTTCTTACAGAATTCCTTGGACAGTTTCCATAAAGCATCCCATCCAACAGGCTCAACTAAAAGCTCAGCCTGCATGCTCCATTGTTCCTTTGCAGTTCCCCTTCCGGAACTGAACACTCGAAGCAATTCCTGCAGTATCTCATTATCATTTCTTGAGAATGTGAAAACTGACGGCATCTGGATAATATAAAATTTGTAATTGATACTTACCAATACCTAGTTAAAACTTAATAAAACTATACTAAATAACTGTAGTGAATTGAGGGAATTGTCGAAATGAATACTTCAGAAAAATGTAATTTACCTTATTGTTTCTAATTTCAGAAGATTGTTTTTGTTACCACTAGGGATGCAAATAAAACATCGATGTTTCCAAACATCGATGTATCGTTCATAAAAGTCGATGTTTTAACATCGATGTTGAAACCAAAACATCGACGATACATCGTTGTTTCAGAACGATATTTTATGAACGATGTTTTATCTTACGTAGTCATAACGCGCCGTCTTACGCTCTATCTGTGATCTACATAGATTTCCATTATATCATTTTTTCAAATTATTTCTTATTGCGAATAATAACTTATAATATAAAAGTTGAAAAATCATCACCTGGCTTTTCTGTTCACACGACATTGGCAAAATCAATGCATAAATGGCATTGCAGGCATAATCTAAAAAAATAATAATAATGTAAAAGTTGAATATTATACCTATTTCTTTCATTTCTATTAAAAATGACAATTTTTCTCAGATGTAGTACATTTAATTGAAATGGTGATAAGGATGTGTTAGTGTGTGCCCTCGCTGTTGAATAATAAGTACGGTAGTGAATGTTGGGTACGGCAAAAGACATATAAATAGAATAAACATGGTATTTAGTAGGAATTAGAGCATTGAGAAATGAGTGTGGTATTTCTTTGAAAGATGGACTGATAGTGGTGCAAAAGGAATATGTTAGTGAAAGCAAGATTTAAGAAAGGTTTGCTAAAGCAGTTTGGGCGATGCATCGATGTTAAATTACCGATGATTCATTTGCATCGCAGGAACAAGCGTCAAAAGTTTATCTAAACGGTGATAAAAAAACATCGTTCATAAACATCGATATATCGTTCATAAACGTCGATATTTTTAACATCGATGTTTCACTTTTGAAAACATCGATATCCTAACATCGATGTTTTTATGAGCGATGTTGCATCCCTAGTTACCACAAGCCACAAACTACTATGTATATATTTACCAAAAAATCTTTCTATGTGAACCAAAAAGAAAGAAAAACAATTCAAAACAGATCGTTTAAAAAATATTTGAAAATTTGAACGAAATGAAGTGAAGTAGGTACAGTGTTGCCAGATGACCATGTCAATTAACCCCCAAATTTTTGTCAAAAACCCCCAAATATAAGCTTTTTGAGAAAAAAATCCCCAAAACAGTTTTTACTTATTTTAAAGGAGAAATAAAAAAGCAAAACTACCGTCGTAGCGAAAACGTATTCGCTCACGGGGGGGGGGGGGGTGGTAACAACGACCCGTGTCAATAGGTGGGTTAAATAACCGTTCCACTTGAGAAAATTTATGATGTAAATGAACGCACAAATGAATTGAATTATTAAAATCAACTATTCAATTGAAGTATGATTTACTAGTAGAGTATAATTCTAAGATAAAGCAATAATACCGTATTATAACTTAGATATAATAATTGTAGTGATGATAATTGTGTTTGTAGATGAATTATTAATACTTAAAATATCGCCAAAAATTTCTGACAACAAAATATTTCCCCCCGAATGTCCCCCCAGAGAATCTTTAGCCCCAAATCTCCCCCCCGACGTCAAAAAACACCCCGAATTTGCAGGGAATCCCCCCCATCTGGTAACACTGAGTAGGTAGTACTTCAGTAGAATAATTGACTACAAAGGCAGGCAAAGGAAACTTAGTTCATACAGCCAATCATAGATAATCTAACTTACAGTCTGTCTATTAATAAAGTAAACTTCATAGGCTATATTGTCAAATGGCGTACGTCATAACTAAAGCAATTTGATACTAAACTTACACGATATTTAATCTTTATGTCGTACGAAAAATGACTAAAGTATCCAAATACTCTTGACAAAATTGGCGGAAGTGGAGTTTCTGTTATTTTTTACTTTATTTTGACACTCTGTAACAATACCAGGTTTCACATGAGCAGTGACTTTAAAGTTTTCCAATAATGTTTGCTGGAAAATCAAAGAACAGCCAACATGATAGATTTGTAATGGTTAGTTTAGCTTCTCGCAATAAATTTTAGAATAGGCTTTATGGACTAAGATTCCTTTGCCTGCCTTTGTGGCGACATCTATTAAGCAACTACTGTGATGTGACAGCTGTCAGCTGACAATTTGACATGTTTTTATAACAAGAAGTGACAGCACAGTGTTGCCAGATGGGGGGATCCTCTGCAAATTCGGGGCTTTTTTGACGTCTGGGGGGAGATTTGGGGATGAAGATTCTTTGGGGGACATTCGGGGGGAAATATTTTGTTGTCAGAAATTTTTGGCGATATTTTAAGTATTAATAATTCATCTACAAACACAATTATCATCACTACAATTATTATATCTAAGTTATAATACGGTATTATTACTTTATATTAGAATTATACTCTACTAGTAAATCATACATCAATTGAATAGTTCATTTTAATAATTCAATTCATTCGTTCGTTCATTTACATCATTAATTTTATTTATTATGCCGTCTCTACTCGTATGCGTCGTATCTTATAAGCTACTTTCCGTTAGACTCACGACTACGTTCACAACCGCGGTTTTTCCCGTTCCACTTATTTGCTGGCGTCACAATCGTAAACTCAAGTGGAACGATTATTTAACCCACCTATTGACACGGGTCGTTGTTACCCCCCTCCCCGTGAGCGAAAATGATGACGTCATTAGTGACGTTTTCGCTACGACGGTAGTTTTGCTTATTTATTTCTCCTTTAAAATAAGTAAAAACTGTTTTGGGGATTTTTTTTGTCAAAAAGCTTATATTTGGGGAGTTTTGACAAAAAATTGGGGATTAATTGACATGGTCATCTGGCAACACTGTGACAGCATGCGGATGTACTCCGATGTACAGCTTTATTTTGCTTTGTTTACAATTACATTTTATAAAACAATATGGAAAATAAGATTTATGTGTAACTTTGCAGTATTTAAAATGGATAAAGAACAACTTATAAGTATAATGAAATTAATTGTAAGTGACTTACGTGTTTTAAGTTACGAAAAAAAGGGTAAAGAAGGTTACATAGCGTCGTTTATGTGTAGAATAGAAAGGGGTGAAAATGAACAAGAAACATGTGATTATTTTATAAAAAGCTTCTCTGAGGCGACGAAAACGAATTGGATAATGAAAAAACTCATCACGAAAAGCGTTCGTTTCGCCTTTAGAAAACAATTTGTTTGTCATCTCTCAAGTAGAAATAAGAAAATGTACAAAACAAATGGAGAAATTCGTAACTACAGTTGCCGTGCCGGCCTTAACGTTAAGTTTTTAAAACAAACAGTTCACACGAAAAGGAGATCGGAGCACCTAAGAAATGGACTAAATATATTGATAGAAATTGATTTTGATCATTCTCACTCCATCGAAGATGTTCAGTCTTATAGCCTATTGCGATGTACTGAAGAAACGAAAAACTTATTTGTATCTTATTTTGAAGTTGGTATGACACCTAATGATGCTAAAATTTACCATGAAGTAGATATGGCTGAAAGTTTAGATGAAAGTATTTTAAACTCATCTTTGGCGAACCCACAAGTCAATCCAACAGATCATCAAATTTATTACATTTATAAAAAATGGAGAAAAGCTAAATATGGCGATCGGGAAATGGAAAATTGAATTTGAGCTGTACGAGTTTTAGTTTAAATTTATTTTTTTGTGTAATATAGTATGTTTGTTGTTCAATCAAAGTTTCTGAATAAAATATTTATAAAACTGAATTGTATTATTTTTGTTATGCTGTTATGGATATAGTACATACATACACATACATAACTTCACGCCAGTTCTCTTGCGGTGTAGGCACGAACAACAGCGCCATTCAGGTTTTATTCTTACACACCTCACTTGCTTCTTTGACATTCATAGCTCTTGTCATGCACGCTCGTCTGTTCTTAAGGCTCCTGACATCACCTTTTGCTAGTACCTACATGATCAATTTGATAATGGAAGGCTTGTCTTGGTCTTCCGCGACTTCTGCATCCATCCACTTTTGCATTGTATATCTGTTTAGTCATTCTTTTATGATACATTCTTTCCACATGCCCGAAACACCGGAGCATTCCTTTCCGTACCTTCACCCCGACACTTTCAGACAAACTCTCTTTCTTACTTCGGTATTACGAACGCGGTCCGCGAGCGTCACTCGGCAGATTTTGCGCAGTGCTCGCATCTCGACCGCGTTTACTCTCCTACTTTCATGCTCTCTCTACCATAATTCCATACCCAACTCTCGCTTCCATACGTGAGCGTAGGTACCAGCACCGCGTTGAGTATGGCAAGCTGGGCCTTCTGGCTGTTATAGTCTTACCTATAAGTGTATAATATATTATAAAGTACCTAATATTTTTTAAATACGCCCTTTGCTTATTTAAACCAATTCAAATGGATTCAAACCAATTTTAATTCTAATCAACCCCACCAGTCTGCCTTGAACAAGTGTCATAGAATATGATATTCTATCGATCCTCTTAAAAATATATGTAAATATTTTCCTTATGATTAGTAAAGTTATAAAGTATAATAATAAAGGTGACGAAGATCGTCAGTGGGGGGTTTCTTTATACCTCTTAGTATTTACGTGTTTAAAAAGTTCGACGACAACAAACCAATCAGTGACGCTAGGACATCATTGACATTCAGTCTTCGAATTGTTGGGGTTAAATTTCGTTTAAGAAAATTAAAAAACGAGAGGTGTATAAACTTACCACTGAGATAGACGTTTATATTGTTACACGCCGACAAAAGTAAATGCACACCTGTAGTTTCACACACCTTTCGGCATTTGTATTTCTTTTTTTTACTTTCTGTTTAAAATTTGTAATTAGAAAAAATCCTATTGTGTATTAATCATTTATGATAGCCATTACCCAGGTGTGATTTTTAGAAACTATTGTTATGTGACCGCATTGTGTCAAGACGTATAGTTTAGTATAAAACAATACCCGAACGGAGGGATGAGGCAGTCTAGCGACGATTACGACACGAGCAAGACGTGAGTACATTCGATAAGCTGCAGTTTGTACTGGTTGTGTTCAGTTATACCTGTTTGTATAGTTCTAATAAATTCTATAGTAATTCCAACGGCATAGTAACTCGTAACAATATGATCTAAAAAACTTACCTCATTGACGGACTTCCCCAGCGCGCGACTTCGTGGGCAAATGCTGCTAGTATCTCATAAAATTCTTGCAGTTCTTTACATCATTCTCAATCCCTTGAATACCTTGCTCCGCAATATTCAAACAGTTCTTCCTATGTCAACCTACACAGACTATATTTAATTTAATTTAGCATTGACTCCAGCTATTATTATTGTTACGTGCGAGCGGGGGTACGCACTTATGGATTGGAAGAAAACACCAGTGTTTAATTTAAAAGCTTTTATTGACTTACTCAGCCACACGTAGCACCTGTCTGTAGGGTTGCCCCTATACGCACGACCAACGATGCGCAGTCCCGACGATGTTGTCACACCCTCAATACCGTCGCCGATATTGCGTGGACCACCTCCGATATTATCGCGGGTAGCTTGCGTCTGGTTCCTCTTTCGAACTGCGCTACACAGCTCCTTCACGTATCTGTCCACCAAACTTGTTACTAAATTCACCACTTAATTCGTCTCTGTACTCTATTAACCTTCTCTGATAACTCTTTAGTATCGCACTTGCCGTTTCACCGTCTTGGACTGAACTCAACTTTAAACTGCCCCAGTAGGCGCGCCTTACGCTGTTTATATACCCGGAAGAATTTTCTAGAACCCGTCTATCTATCTCTGTCTTTTCTTTCCCGAACCTTCTGTTCGGGAACTTTCGTTTATACATCTATCCCTTTCTAACATCTATCTATCTCTTTCTCTCTTTTGTCGTCTATCTCTTTCTAACATCTATCTATCTCTTTCTTTCGTTTATCGTCTATCTTTTTCTAAATTTATCCGTCCTTGTTTTTTCGTTCTAGGTTTTTCTAGAGTTTTCCAAAAGTTCTAAAACTAGCTAGATGGTTCCACCATCGTTCGCCACATTATTGACTCAAACTGTAATAAATGGTATTATTACGTTCAAGTGAGGGGCGCCAAATTTACCTAGACCTATACTTAATATCTATCAACATCGTACTATAAGTAACACGACAAGACAGTGCAGTGCATATATGTATGTACATACAGTCATAAGTATCTATCCATACATACATACATACATACATAACTTCACGCCAGGTCCCTTGCGGGGTAGGCACGAACAACAGAGCGCCATACAGGCTTATTCTTACACACCTCACTTGCTTCTTTGACATTCATAGCTCTTGTCATGCACGCTCGTCTGTTCTTAAGGCTCCTGACATCACCTTCTGCTAATACACGATCAATTTGATCATGGAAGGTGTGTCGTGGCCTTCCGCGACTTCGGCATCCATCCACTTTTGCATTGTATATCTGTTTAGTCATTCTTTCATCATACATTCTTTCCACATGCCCGAACCACCGGAGCATTCCTTTCCTTACCTTCACCCCGACACTCTCTTTCAGACCAACTCTCTTTCTTACTTCGGTATTACGAACGCGGTCCGCGAGCGTCACTCCGCAGATTTTGCGCAGTGCTCGCATCTCGACCGCGTTTACTCTACTTTCATGCTCTCTGTTCCATACCCAACTCTCGCTTCCATACGTGAGCGTAGGTACCAGCACCGCGTTGTGTATGGCAAGCTGGGCTTTCTGGCTGAGGTTCTTAGCGCCTAGAAGTTTACCTAACGCTCCATTCACACTATTCCCCAAATTTACCCTTCTTTCTATGTCAGCGGTGTACCTTCAATCCCTGCTAAAAGCACATCCAAGATATTCAAACTCATTCACTTGTTCCAGCATAACATCATCGACCATTATCCTTGCATTCGTTCTGGTTTCTTCTCTTTCAAACACCATAACCTTTGTTTTCTTCGCGTTCAAATGTAAGCCTCTCGCCTGACAGTCATCTTTCATCATTGTGACTAGTGTTTGCAGTTCTGATGGCGATTCGGCTAAAAGCACGGCATCATCCGCATAAAGCAAAGTGCTAACAACTAGATCACCCATCCGCACCCCAACATCCATCAATCTTAATCTCTGGAGACAGTTGTCCAGATATAGGATGAACAGCAAAGCCGACAGCACGCAGACCTGCCGGACGCCAATATTGACGTCAAACCAGGGCGACAGGCTGCCGTCCACCCGCACGCATGCCATACAGTCCTCGTAAGTGGACTGCACAGCACGCAGCAATTGGCCATTGATCCCATATCCGGGCAATATGTCCCAGAGGTCCTTCCGCACAACCCTGTCAAATGCTTTCTCTAGATCCACAAAACCGCAGAAAACCTTCCGGCCCATAGCCAGCTGCTTCTCCACGATATTGCGGAGCGAGAAAACTTGATCCATACATCCCCTTCCATTTCTGAAGCCCCCTTGTGCATCCCACAGTAATCCATCGGATACCACTCTCATTCTCCTTTCAATAATCTTCGCATACACTTTAGATGCTGTGCTGATCAAACTGATGGCCCTGTAGCTGGCGCACTCCATACGTGACCCCTTGCCTTTATACAAGGGCACGATCACAGCGCGCCTCCAGTCCTTGGGAACCTTTCCCGTCCTCCAGCACAAGTTGCATAAGGACAGGAAAACGTCCCGGACGCAGGTTCCACCATATTTGATCATCTCAGCGGACACACTATCGATTCCTGCTGCCTTTCCATTTTTCAGACTTCTTATCGACCATTCGATCTCTTCCAAAGTGATCTCGGATGCTGACTCCTCGAAGTCGGTCACAAACTCAGTCGTTGTGCCAGCATCCGAGATATTATCATACATTTCTCTAAAATATTCACTCCATCGCGCTAAAACCTCTTGTGGGTTAGCAAGAATGTCCCCTGCTTTAGATTTTATTCTTTCCATTCTGGAAGCTGACGAACAACCCGAGACTTCTTAACCTCTCTCCAAAAGAGTTTGGTATTCGCCTCGAAGTTCTCCGTCAGCTTCTCTTCTTCTTTCAATTTTATTCTTTCACGCTTCTCTTTCACTAAAGCTTTGGTTTCATTCTTGCAGAGGCGATAAATTTCTTTCTTCATCTCTTTCATACTTTCATTCTGATGCAAAGATGCAATATAATCCAGCCAGGCTTTTCTCTTTCTCTCTACGCTAGATTTAACATCTGCGTCCCACCATTCGTCACCTTTCGTTGTTATATGCCTCTTTGCGCATCCACATGCTTCTTTTGCGCTTTCCACTATACTTTCCTTCATACTATCCCAGTCATTATCCACATCTAAGTCGGAGAAGTCCGCCATGTATCTATCCATGTTTAGAATAATGTTCAAATGTATGCCTCAGATAAATTTAAAGTCCGACAAACGAGGTATTGCTTTTTGGCAGCTCGAAAAAACAAAGCAGTCGAGATTTTCAACTCAAACAAGTTACAATTCTTTGTTAAAACCCATGCATATTTTACAATTAATATCAATTTTAGCCAATATTATACACATGTACCTATCCTACAGCAAAACATTACCAATAAAGCTTTAAAAAAGTTAAATGAAGCACTATTGTGTATTGAACTTGTTTAATTTATAATTGGAGACCAATAATTAGTTCTTTAATTCTGCTTCCTAATAATCTTCCGCCGCAAATTCAATAATCAAGTCATCGCAAGAGGCCCTAGTAGGGCAGTTGGGCGACAACCCGAGGGCGCGATTGAAGGGGCACAAAATCGAACTTCATATGTCAACTGCATAAAAAGAATCCCTCGTGGCGCACGCTTAACGGTATGTTACACCCTATCAAAATTGATTAGATATGTTTTGAGTCAAAACTCCGTTTCAAGCTGGGAGCAATTATTAATCTTTCCATACCTCATACTACATTTAAATAGAAAGCAAAACGAAAATATATCTTTACCAAATCCACCGAATTCGGAGAATGCACTGACTGTCACCGTGGAGGATGTCAGCAGTGCTATTGGGTCCTTCCAGAGTGGCTCTGCAGGGGGTCTGGATGGCTTGACGCCACAACATCTCAAAGATTTAATAGGTGGGGGCAATGGCGAAGCTGGGGAGTCACTTTTGAAGGACCTGATGGCATTAATAAATTTTATGCTTGCAGGTAAAGTTATTAATGAAGTAACTGGCATCCTTTATGGTGCCAATCTCTGCGCCTTAAAAAAAAAGATGGGGGCATAAGGCCCATTGCCGTGGGAACGGTCTACCGCCGTCTCGCAGCCAAATGCTGTTGTAAAAAGAAGGCGGATAGTCTAAAAACATATTTTCAGCCAAATCAACTAGGCTTTGGTTCGCGGGGAGGATGTGAGGCCGCTGTCCACGCTTTGCGGTTATTCCTCCGTCACAATGGTGGAGATTTGGTGCTGAAGGTGGATATCAAAAATGCCTTCAACTCAGTTGATCGGTCCGCCTTGCTGTTACAGGTCAAAGACAAAATTCCTGATTGTTACCACTTTCTTTGGCAGTGTTACAGTCAAAATTCAAAATTAATTTTTCAAGACAATTTATTATATTCTCAAACTGGTTGTCAGCAAGGCGACCCCTTAGGGCCAGCCATTTTTAGCTTAGCTATCCACCCAATCATTACCCGTTTGAAATCTAAATTCAACGTTTGGTATCTGGATGATGGCACTCTGGGAGGCGAAGTGAATACGGTTTTAGACGACTTAATTAATTTAAAAACAGATCTACAGAACATAGGCCTGGAAATAAACTTTGATAAATGTGAATTGTACATAAATAAAATCGACAGCGGAACAGAAATACTGTCAAAAATACAAGCAAAAGCTCCCAAAATTAAAATGGTTAATATGTCTTCACTTCGCCTCCTAGGCGCGCCAATCTGAAGTATCAAGAAAATTTTCAAAATTTTCTTGATACTTCAGATCGTCTATTCAAAATTAATACCCATATGGCATTCACTATCATCCGATACTGCCTTTTCGTGCCTAAATTTACGTATGCCCTCCGGTGCTGCCAACTTTTTAAGGAAACTCTGCTTTTAACTACGCTGGATAGCACCGTGAGGGATACCCTCATATCCATACTAAATTTGGACATGGACGACCGAACGTGGTCACAATGCTCACTACCGATAAGGCTAGGTGGCCTAGGCGTTCGCAAAATTTCCAGTGTTGCTCTACCAGCTTTTTTGTCATCGGTTTATAGTACAAGAGATTTAGTATTAAATATTTTAGAAAAAAGCAATTTAGACTATGAAATTCCATATCTGACCGATGCCAAAAAAGCCTGGACAATGGCCTGCCCTAACTCTACCCTGCCCACTGTTCCGACTTCCCAACGAGCTTGGGACGAGCCGCTCTGCGAACTGACACGGGAAAGTCTCCTACAAACGTGTTCCAGTTCGCCTTTTGGCCGTTGCTACTTGGGAGTCGGGACAATGGCTGCAGGCACACCCATCCTTCAATACAGGCACACTCCTAGATGAGGCTACTTTTCGTTTAGCTGCGAGCCTTCGCTTGGGGGCCCCATGTTGTGTACCACATCGTTGCTAGTGTGGGAGTGTGGTGGACCCGTTTGGACACCACGGATTAGCATGTTTACATAGTGTTGGTCGAAGATCTCGCCATGCCAGCCTTAATGACATCATCCGCCGGGCTCTTGTCAGCGTCGGTGTACCGGCCGTATTAGAACCGAATGGCTTGGTACGCGACGATGGCAAGAGGCCGGATGGTATGTCACTTATTCCTTGGAAGATGGGTCGGCCGCTTGTTTGGGACGCGACATGTGTAGACACTCTAGCGCCCTCACATCTTCCAATGTCTGAGTTAGAGGCTGGCAATGCTGCCTTAAAAGCTGAAGGGCTCAAACGGCGCAAATATGAAACCTTAGGAAGGGGTTACATATTTGTGCCGTTTGGAGTTGAAACATTAGGTCCGTGGGGTCCATCGGCAAAGAGTTTCTTCAAAGAGATTTGTAAGAAACTCTCTGATGCCACCCGTGATCAGAAGGCTGGCTCATATTTCGCCCAACAAATAAGCATCGCCATACAGCGCGGCAATGCAGCCAGCCTTCTGGGCACGCTTCCATCTGGCAGCGATTTGTTACACAGTCGATAATCGCTTGTATTTTATAACATAGAAATACTTAATTACTACTATCTAACTACTATCAAATACATTAGTAAAGTACAACTGCATTGAATTTTGTGTAAAACCATAAAGTCAGTCTCGGATTTGATGGAGAATGAATGAAGTATTGAAATAATTTTCATTCCTAAACTTTTTTTAAACTTTTAAACTTTTTCTTAAACCTTTTTTTATCAGGTATAGGTTCGCGTTTGACCATTATCTCGCTCTATTTGAGCGGAGATATGGTCTAAGACCGAGCACGCTTACCTAGAAAGTACCTATTCACACGAGACTTGAAGACACCGAGGTTATAGGTTTCGGGAAAAACAGACTCCGGCAGTGTGGTCCACTCCTTTGCGGTGCGTATAATGAAGGTGGAGTCAAAGCGCTTTGTTCGAATAGGTGGTATGTCCACCATATAGCGGTGCCACATGCCAGTGCGTCTGGTTGTCCGATGATGTAAGGGAGACGGCGGGATAAGATTGAAAAGCTCCGATGCACACTCTCCTAAATGTATCCGATAGAAAACCGACAAGCTTTTTACCTTAAATGACTGTACACTGTATAATTATATATTGTTACGCCACTAGTCGGATATGTATTTAACGGTTATTATATCATTTGGTATATTATAGGGACATTAACCATAAATCAGAGTGGTGTAGTAATAGAAAGAACCGGAATGTTTAAAACACTGCAATGAAGCTACGTGTTTCTATATTTTACAAGCAATTACAATTTTATTTTAAAAGCTATTATAATGTCCATGGACACACCAGCCATTACGTCCACTCAAGCACTAAGCATTATAAGTGTCTTGTGAATTAAGCTAGTATCTCCCATTGCGAGTCATTTAGAGTCTAGAATCTCGACGCGAAATAATTGATATTCAAGTAACGATTAAGTTGTTATTCTAATTGTCATGTTGCTATAGAATATATACCGTTTAAAGTTTAAACCATATTATTACTTCAATTAAGCAAATAATGGATTTATAAGTATAGATTTATGTAAAGCATACTGTTACGTGCGAAGGAGGGAGGGGGGGGGGGGGCTTAGGCACTTAGAATTGGAAGAAGACACCAGTTTTTAACCGACTTCCAAAAGGTGGAGGTTCTCAACTTCGCCGATATGTTTTTTTATGTATGTACACCGATTACTCCGAGATTTACGTGATTCTTTTTTAGTTCGATGCAGAATAGTTGCCATTTGGTCCCCTAAAAATTTAACATACTTTGGCCCAGCAGCGTTTAAAAAAACCGATTTCAAAAACTAAAAAGTATAAAATAACTTATTTCTAAAGCTATTTTTAATTATAATATCTTATTTTTAATATATATTATCTAAAACATCTTGAAGTCGGTGCAAAGTAAAACATAAAAATTACTATATTGTGAAAATTACTAAGCACCGACTTTATTTAAAACTTCAACGTACAAGTGAAAAAACGAATCGCAAAGTATAAGTGGAAAATCTTCAACTGACAAGTGACAAAATGAATCGTAACAAAATTTTAACTTGAAGTGTTACGGGCAGATTGTTAATGTACTTGTCCAATTTGAAAACCTGCCCGTAAAACTTTAAGTAAAAATTTTGTGGCGATTCATTTTGTCACTTGTCAGTTGAAGATTTTCCACTTGTACTTTGCGATTCGTTTTTCCACTTGTCCGTTGAAGTTTCACTTCTAATATGTGTCCCAGCACACATTTCGATTTTTCGCAGGTTTACTGCAAATTATGATTTGGTTAGGTTAGTTACATTTTAATAGTGTAATACGCTACACACGCACTGACCAATTTTTTACGTCAACACTTTTGTCGTTCGTTGTCGTTCACTTTTGTTATGACTTTCGAAAAACTGAACCGTTGGCAAAGTTTTTTGTTGTTATTTTTGTTTCCTTAACAAACTCTATTTATTTATTAATATTTTTTTACACATACCACAAATAGAGGCAGTGATGCCTTGTCACGTGGAGAGCAGAGGTATAGTTCGATGCAAACTTAAGTTTGCCTCCATTAATAGCGGCTCGGAACATCGCACTTTCCGATGCGCAGAACGCGATTTTAGGTATTAGATGGACGAGGTCGTCTGAAGACGCGGTATATCTTCGCTCGCTCTCTCGCTCGCTTTCTCGTTTACGAGACTTCCCCGGCACTCGCCAATTTAGCGCTTTAGGAGCTAGATATAGCGCTTTTTAGGGCACTCCAGCTCCCAATTTTATTAAACAACTTCCAGCGCAAAATCTTGCGCTTTTTATAATATGCAAATATCTAATTAGATAAATAGATAGATAGATAACACTTTATTGTACACCATTACAGAAAACACAGAGGAACTTATAGCCTAAAAATATTCTAAATGTGCACAATAGGCGGTCTTATCGCTAAGAAGCGATCTCTTCCAGACAACCCGAGGCAGGAATATAAAAAAAAATGATATTAGTCAAAGGTGGTATACATAAATATTAGACGATATGCAGCTACTTACATATATTTTATACTAAATAGACATATATAAATACTCCTATTGATATTACATACATAAATATATACATACATAAATATATAGATACATATATTATTATATATACACATACATAAACATACGTAGAAATATCAAACATCACTATGTTGTAGGTAGTGCTTTTTTGTCATATTCTTCAACATTGTTAGAGATTTAGCTTGTCTAACAGTAACAGGTAACTCATTCCAGAGTCGAATAGCCTGTACAGTAAAAGAATTGTTGAAAAAAGATGAATAATGTTTGAGAGTATTAAGTCTTAGATTCGTAGAAGGTCGTAAATTTTGAGAGGAAGAGATGAATTCAAAGCGTTTGAGATAATATGGGGTTGTGGGGATAAACGATACACTGTACATGAGTGAAAGAATATGAGTATTCCGGCGAAAGCGAATTGGCAACCACTTAAGTTTTTTACGAAATTCCGAAACGTGGTCATATTTGCGTAACCCAAATATGAACCTTATACAAAAATTTTGGAGGCGCTCAAGCTTATTAAGTTGCTCTTGAGTCAAATCAATATTGCTGGCGTCAGCATAATCAAGAATGGGGAGTAGTAAGGACTCTGCAAGCTTAACTTTGGTGGCTATGGGCAGGAAGTTTTTCAACCTCCCAAGGGATTTCGAAGAGAGGAAGAGACGTCGACTCAATTCGGTTATGTGGGGTCGCCAAGATAGCTACCTATCAAATATGACTCCTAGATTTTTTACTCTTTCACTGACTGGGATATATGTACCATTAAATACGAAATTTGGTAAACAGGTCCAGTCAATTCTACACAGCATCCGTGAACTACCTATGATAATTAGCTGTGTTTTCTCGGGATTTACTTGTAGTCCATATGATTTACTCCATTGTGCTATGTGATCGAAGTCAGAGTTTATTGTTAAGAGTCTTGTAATTTCGCAACAGGTGATTGTGTATAGATTTGTAAATCGTCTGCATAGAGATGATAGGAAGAAGTAAGTTTATTGGAGATTGAATTTATAAAAATAGTGATATGATAGAGAGATCACGCCATGACGAATAGTCATCATCGACTCGAATCCGCTGCCGGCGACCATACAGGTAACTATGAAACCAATCGATTACTGTAGGAGATATGTTAATAGAGCTTAGAACCCTAAGCAACAATTCAAAATTTACATTGTTGAAGGCACTGCTGAAATCAAGCAGCGATAAAACAGTCAGCAGACCGTTATCCATGCCATGCCGGATGTCATCAGTGATTTGGACGAGAGCTGTAGTTGTACTATGGCCAGGACGGAAACCGGATTTAAAAGGGAATTACGGTTCAGAAAGAAACTTAACTGTTGATGCACTAGACGTTCAAGGACTTTAGAAAGGAACGGGAGTATAGAAATAGGACGAAAATGAGAAATTAAGGTAGGATTTGGTTTTTTTGGAAGAGGAATGACCTGGGCCTCCTTCCAGGCAGTAGGAAAAACACCAGAGGTAATAGAAGCATTAAGGATATGAGTAAGGACAGGATTAATGACATCTAGTATGGGTAAGACCATATTGCGACTGATGCCATCGCTGCCGACAGCATTAGATGTAATGGATTTTGCTGCTTTTTTAACATCAGTGAATCGACCAAGAAGAAAAGGAGAATGTTTGGGTGTTGGCATAGAAGTGATTTTGTTTAAAGTGTCAGACTTAGTTACTATGTCAAAGTCAGAAGTGGTTGTGAAATGTCGATTTAAATCATCGATGTTGAATATTTTAGAAATTGGACAATCTGCTTGTTTGCCAACTCCCAGAGTACGAAGAAATTTCCAAACTTTGGCTGGATTATCGTTTTCAACTGATTCATGAATGTAACGGTGTTGAGCGTCCCTACACATCCTATTGCAGCGATTACGAATCTGTACAAAAGCCGTTTTGTTTTTCTTGGTTGGTTTCATTTTATACCTAGTTTTAGCCTTAGACTTCTTATGCATTAGTAATCTAATATCAGCTGTGAGCCATGGTGCTGGCAGATGCTTGACCTTAATACGGCGTAGAGGTGCATGAGTATCGTACATCTTTATCAGAGCTGCATGAAACGCGTGCACCTTCTCGTCAATAGTTAATGCA
The DNA here is from genome assembly GCA_949752895.1 of Dendrolimus pini. NCBI lineage: Eukaryota > Metazoa > Arthropoda > Insecta > Lepidoptera > Lasiocampidae > Dendrolimus > Dendrolimus pini. The sequence continues at coordinate 5,812,267 of OX457143.1, forward strand.
TTGAGTACCCCTGATCAGTCGACTTCCTGGGCGTCCTTAAGAAGTACGTCCAGGTCCATACCACCAAAGTGGCACTGAAGTATTATTTTGGGCTTGGCTTTCGGCGAATGCAGATTATAAGAAAGGAAAATCAAATCGCGATATGAAAATGCATCCGCCGGGCACTGACCATGATTGGATATGTGAGAAAGCGACGAAATCAATATTAGATCAAGAAGAGAAGGGGTTGAGTTAGGAAAGTGATGAGTTGCACTCAGGGGAAGAATATGTAAGTTAAGAGATCATATTAATGTTTCTTAAGAAGAAGAACGTTGGTCATGTTTCAAGAGGCAGGTGTTAAAATCACCCATTATAATAGTGTGTAATAAATAATATGTGTGTATAAAGGAGAGAGTTTTTCTAAAATAGTTTCGAAAGAAGTGAAGTAATTAACGCGAAGGGAAGAGGCGTAAAAAACTCCAAGTAAAATTTTGGTGTGCGCTAGCTCCACTTCAAGGAACAGATGCTCACCATTATCCTGTGGCGGTGGCTGTGAAGATGCGCTTAAGATTTTGTAAGCCAAGTGGGAGCGAAGGTAGATGGCAACACCTCCACCACCACTGCCAATACGGTCATTACGTATAAGATGAAAACCTGGTAAGCTATATGAAGTAGAGGACAGACAAGGCTTCAACCAAGTTTCTGAAATTAATATAGCGTGCAAGGAATTTTGATTAAATGACGCCAACATATCTGGGAAGTGAGCTGGAATACTCTGATCATTTATGTGTACTACATTGAAATTACTAGAAAAATGTGAAAAATGACTTTCAATAACATCTTGAAGCGGGAGTATACTGGAAAAACTGTCGCATGTACTGCTAGACAAAGACTGAAAAGATTGAAAATCTGTACTGGAGTCGCTAGCACTATCATAATGATCCATAAAATAGTTTATATATGTATATGTTCAATAAAATATATATATATATATATATATATATATATATATATATATATATATATATATATATATATACTACAATAAATATGTGTATTGTCTGTAAAGCAAATCACAAAATTTATCTGCCAAGTGTGTGGATGAGATAACTGAGAAAATTAAAACTGGTAACAAAACATAGCAATAACAAAACGCATCTAAAGGTATGCAATATTGGCATTGACTGTTATACGTAAATTCATAGAAAGAAAAACTAATAAAACATAAACAAAACAACATCTTAGAAAAATGAAATGAAAGTTATTCATAGTTATTCATAATTTACAAACCAAGAGAAAAAATGTAAACATCGGCGAGTTATAAAATTAACAAACATCAAACGTAAAAGGATAAACAGAACGAAAAACATCTGAAGAAAAATTATTATCTCTTGGCTCCGGTCGCAGGCCGACGTGTCTTAGGAGGAGGCACTGGTGCATGCTCTTTTGCCACTGGTTGAATGGTTTCCTCTTCCATGTTAGACGAAACAGAGAAGCCGTCTAAATCTGTTTGGTTGTCAATGCGATGACGAGTACCGTCGCGAGCCAGCATATATTGTGCCATCTCGCGTCCAACATCTTTTTACGCCCAAACGCTGCCTAGCTTGACTGAAGAGAAGGTGCCGCCTTTTTGCCGCCTAATTAATTTTATAATAAATATATATGAATATCTATACTAATATTATAAAGAGGAAAGATTAAATTGTTTGTTTGCATTGAAGAGGCTCCAAAACTACTAAACCGATTTGAAAAATTCTTTCACTGTTGGCAAGCTACACAATCCCCGGGTGACATAGGCTATATTATGTTTACAAAAAAATTAGGGATCCTTACTAAAACTCCAATAACGTAACCCAAGGTGTAAAAAATACCTAAAATCGCGTGCACTGCGAAAACTATTGATGATAGAATGAAATAATGTACTACGACTTTGCAGAACACATCATTATTTACAAAAAGTGTCCCAACAGCATATGTCTAACTATTAACTATTATAGTTATGCCACAATAAGTGTTCTTTTATTTTAAAAAATTAATTAAAATGCCGCCGCTAGAAATGGATTTTTATTTGTATCTTGGTATTAATCCTTATCAAAATAAATTACTTCATATTCAAGACTGCTTCAATATCTTGATATAACTTTTTGAATTATTCAATTCGGACATTCCATTCAAAAGATATCACGAGTTTAAAAATGTAAGTATTAAGACAACGTGACTGTGACACTTTTTCGTGAGCGAAAAATCGTAAGACCCCCCGTCTATACAGAAGTTTCACTTCAAAAATAAGATATTATAATTAAAAATAGCTTTAGAAATAAGTTTTATACTTTTTAGTTTGTAAGCCGGTTTTTTTAAACGAAGTTGTTTTTTTAACTAAACGCTTTTATTAACTCGCACAGTCGTGCGTGATACCTCTCCGCAGGGGCTACCCGGGGAGACGTGTAGGGGCTACCCTACACGTACGATTAACGATGCACTGTCCCGACGATAAGTTGTCTCACTCACAATACCGTCACTGATATTGTGTAGACCGCCTCCTGCTACTGCAGTGCTCACTTCCGAATTTACCGCGTGTAACTCGCTTCTAGATCTTCTCTCAAACTAGGCTACACTCCTTCACTGAATTGTCCACTAAACTTTTCACTAAATTCAAAAAACTCGTCACTGTCTTCTATTGAACTTCACTTTCAACTCTTTTGTATCGCACTTGTCGCTTCGCTGTCTTGAACTGAACTCAACTACCCGGTAGGCGTGCCTTACGCTGCTTATATACCCGGAAAAATCTTCTGGAACTGGATTTCGATCTTCTTTTCGTTATTCTTTTATTTACTATCTATCCCTTTCTAAATATCTATCTCTGTCTTTTCCTTCCCAAACCTGACCAGACAAAATTCTAGAATTTTGTTCATCATCTATCCCTTTTTAACATCTATCTATCTCTGTCTTTTCCTTCCTGAACCTTCTATTCTAGAACTTCCGTTCATCGTCTATCCGTTTCCCTGTCTTTTCCTTCCAGAATCTTCTACCTTTTTATAAAACTTCTTAAACAAACTAGATTGTTCCACCATCACTCGCCACAATACATTCACAATGAAGGATTCCGTAGAGATGATCAACCTCCACCATTCATGGCATTTGACTAAGTAACGATAAAAAGCTGCGAATAATAGAAAATATTTAATATCTGAAAAACTTGTCCTCACGTGGTAGAACCATGCTGGAATCATTATCTTGATACAGCTATTAAGGCTAGCTCGACCGGTGTGATACCATGTTCTCTCAGAATATCGGCTTGAAACGATAAGCCTTGAACTAGACGTGTTTCCGTGCGATGAGTGAGCGTTCCGGCGGCCTACTTCCCCTCCTCCCATTTTTCCTGTCTGATCCTCCCATCGCACCCGCCTTATCCATCGCTTTCTAAAGGCTGGCAACACGTTATCTGCGCACCTCGTGTTCACCAACTCAAGGAACGTAATGCAAACTATTATGCGTTGAAACACATCATCTTCAGGGGGTTAAATCTCGGTTGTATTCGGAGCGTTCGTTTCGACGTCCAGGGTCGGTGATCCCACTATACTTCTTCACTTTGCGCGGTCTACGGCGTCCCCCATTTTGAGAACATTGGTACGCATGTCATCCTTCACAACATTGAGTCAGCATTTCTTGGGTCTGCCCCTACGACCGGGACCTGACGGAGGCGACACGGCAAGATGGTTCCCCACTTAATTATCCGGTCTCCATAAAACGTGGTTGTACCAACGTAAGCCACTCTCTTGCAATTTGTCTGCTATATCATTGACATGAAGACTACTACGGGTGCAGGAGTTCTTGATGCAGTCGTTTCGCATGATACATCCTTCAGAACACATGACGGGTTCTGTGGCTGAGCGAACTAAGACTTTGCCGGCTGACCTCACTATAATGCAGGCTCCGGGCTCGATTCCTGTCCAGGTAAATTTTGTAAATGTACTATCCGTTGTATATTACGCATAGCACAAGCGTAGCTTACTTAGTTTGGGGATATATATTGTGTGTGTTTGTCTGCCGATTATTTATTATTTAGGTCCATGATACGCAGCTCATGTCATTTGACTAAATAACAATACAAAGCAATAATAGAAAATACTCCATATCTCAAAATCTAGCTATTGATATTGTTTTTTAAATTAAATTTTGTACTACATTTATTGTTTAGGTGATGTATTGAGTTTGCCAAAATATGTGAAACCTGTATTAAAATATATACTACCTGCGCCCGCGGTTTCACCCGTGTGGTGATGGAAAATCGTTATATTTTGGATAATTCACACTATATCTTTATAAATTATAGCCTGTGTTATTCTGATGTGTAAGCTATATTACTGTAAAATTTCAGCAAAATCCATTCAGTAGTTTTTGCATGAAAGAGTAACAAACATTAATCCATACTGTATGTATACATACATTCTTACAAACTTTCGCGTTTATAATATTTATTATATATTATAATATATTATTATATATGTATGTCTCTGCGTACCTCGGGCCATGAAAATAACCCGGACTTTTGTAGAGCCTGCGTGGGGCCATGGGGAGACCAATACGTAGAGGCCCCTTGACAAATTTAATGTAAATGTGTCGTGAGACTGACCAGCGATTATCCCTGTCTGCACCATATCAAAATGCACTCAAGGACAAGCCCCGGTCAGTGAAGGACTATTGTAGAGAATGAGAACAAAAGGTACCGGGTTATTGGGATGAACTGCTAGTGGAACGAGGGATCTGGGCTGTGGGGACTATGGCGCCTGTCCGTCGCAATGTTCGGGGAACATGCAAAAATGGACAAACGGTGACTGGCCACTCCCTACATGGGCCCCAAAAAATGCCATAGAAGACAGGGGAACATGGGTGTGAGTGGCTAAGGGGTGTAGAGAGGTGGGCTGCAGGTTCACCGAAGCTACTTCTGACGTGATGCCATTTATCACTTCCACCCCTGGAGCTTGAGTCTTAGCTCTAGCGATCTCCACTCCGTGCCGGCAGGTTATATTTATATATATGAATTATTATTATTGTATATTATATTATACCTATATAATTTATATAGGATTGCTCCCAATAACTTAATCGATTGTATTGAAATGACATGTAATTGAAGTTTTCGGCATTTTTTGTGTTGTAGAATTTCTTTGAAAGCACTTCTAGATTTTAAAATGACAACTGATTTGGCTATATACCATTGTGTAGCGGCATAAAAAATACATCTTACTGCCAAATCATCGTCATCAGGCGTGACAAACATGCCTTTTTCAAGGGAACCACTTTCTCTGAAATCAGAACAATTGACGCGGACGAAGTCGTAAAAACCGCTTTAGCTAGTAGCCACATCATATTTATAGCCTTTGGCTTTCGTCATCTTATCTCTTGACTCGAATTTTAAATGCTTCATTACAAATATGCGGTTAATGTCGACGTTGATGTAAAACCACCTGCATTACAAGCAGTGCGGCTTATTCGTGTCCTTAGGCAGTTAGTGTACGCAACTTCTGTGAAATAACATACATAAAATCTGCATTTGAGTATATTTACATAATTAAAAAGAAACTGTATCGTTGTTTGGTTGTCAAAATAAAAAGCAACTTGTTGTGAAAAATACAATTAATTTAAATATCTATAGTTTCAAACTTAAGGCGTTGATTAATTTGTTTGTATGCAGGTATAGTACACCTTAGATTTTATTTACTACTAGCTTCTAGCGATTTCAGCCGTCTGGAATAGTAAAAAAAGAACCCCCCGATTTTGAAACATTCTTCATTGTTGCTCCGCTCCTATTTCTCTTAGTGTGATGATATATAGCCCTTACCCTTCCTCGATAAATGGGCTGTCTAACACTGAAAGAATTTTAAAAATCAGACCAGTGCTTCCTGAGATTAGCGCGTTCAAGCAAACAAACAAACTCTTCAGCTTTATATCTAATATATAAAATTCTCGTGTCACAGTTTTCGTTGCCATACTCCTCCGAAACGGCTTGACCGATTTTGATGAAATTTTTTGTGCTTATCCGGTATCTATGAGAATCGGCCAACATCTATTTTTTATCCCCCTAAATGTTAGGGGTAGTCCATCCCTAAATTTTTTTATTTATTTTTTAGTCAAAATTTTTAATTTCTATTTTTTTATGATACAACATACAAAAATACATACAACCCTAAATTTTCAACCCTCTACGATCAACCCCTATTTTTTAATAGCGATATTAGTATTTTTACAATTTTCTACTGGGATGATTTAGATTTTAATTTGAACGATTCTCATGAAATTTTGTGTGCATATTGGGTAGGTCTGAGAATCGGACAACATTTATTTTTCATGCCCCTAAATGTTAAGGGTAGTCCACCCCTAAATATTTATTTAATTTTTTTTGTTTATTTTTTTATTTTTTTTTATTTTTTTAAGATACAGCATGAAAAATACATACAACCCTAAATTTCCAACTTCTACGATCAACCCTTATTTTTTACCGGGTAGGACGACGTCTGCTGGGACAGCTATATCTATATATATATATAAAAGAAAGTCGTGTTAGTTACACTATTTATAACTTAAGAACGGCTGTACCAATTTGGCTGAAAAGTGGTGGGGAACCAGGAGACAGATATAGGATACTTTTTATACCGTTGGAACCGGTAGGTGGCGTTGAGATCGGGTTCTAGAATCCTCTTAATCACCGGGAGCGATTTTGATTTGGGTGTTTGAGTGGGTTCCCGGATGGTTTAGATTCGCAATTAGAACCAGTAGGTGGCGCTGATATCGGGTTCTAGAATCCTCCTAATCACCGGAAGCGATTTTGGGTGATTTTGTTTTTGTGTGTTTGAGTGGGTTCCCGGATGGTTTAGATTCGCAATTAGAACCGGTAGGTGTCGCTGAGATCGGGTTCTAGAATCCTCCTAATCACCGGGAGCGATTTTGGTGATTTTGTTTTTGTGTGTTTGAGTGGGTTCCCGGATGGATTAGATTCGCAATTAGAACCGGTAGGTGGCGCTGAGATAGGGTTCTAGAATCCTCCTAATCACCGGGAGCGATTATGGTGATTTTGTTTTTGTGTCATGAAACAAAGTTTTTAAGGAATTCAGAAAATATGGCGGTACGAAGTTCGCCGGGTCAGCTAGTATTAGTATAAGATAAGACTAGAGATTAACCCACGGTTAAGCTGCGGTATAAACTCTAGAGGGTACCTACCTGTTGTTTAAAGAGCAGGCATACCTAATACCTACAGGTTACATTGTGTTAAATTTTTATGTCAGTACTATTTGCCCCCTGAAAATTCACTTCACTTTCTATCGCAAGCTATCCATCTCCCGGAATTAAAAGTATCTACGTCCATTCTCGATATTATAAATATAATATATAATACCAGCCCATAAATGTCCCACTGCTGGGCTCGGGCCTCCCATTATAGGGGAAACAGACAGTATACCCACCACGCTTGTCCAAGGCGGCTTGGCAGGTTTGACACATCGGTTATCTAAATATGCAGGTTGCATCACGATGTTTTCCTTCACCGTTGTTAGCACGTGGTAATTGTAACAATATGCACATTAGATCAGAAAACTGACTAAGAGGTGCATGCATTCCGGTCAGGATCGAACCCGCGCCCTTCGATTCAGGGGCGCGTGCGCTAGCCATTATGCTACCACGACTTCTCGATATTAAAACTACATAATTATATACAAAATTACACCAAATCCAATAACCCAGTAGTTTTCCCTTAACTGTTAAAGCTTAACAGTCCGAGACAGACCGAGTTACTATCGCATTTTTTTATAGATGAAGAATTGTTATATCTTCTAAACTTGAGAAATTATTGGTCTCCTATACAAACTTTTATCCCCTATTTCAACCCGTTCTTGTTTTATTTATCTATCCCCCGTGCATCTATCTTCAAACTAGATAAATGACAACAAGCCAAAAATTCCAAACGTATCAAAAATGACTAAAATGGCCAAATTCACCAAAATGGCAAATCACAAAAACCTGTCCTACTTTCTGGGATAAACTTTACAAATCTACTATGCCATTATCCGGGATAAAAAAGTATAGGGTAGACAAGGGTGTCCACCCTCGATATTAAAGTTACATACATACCAAATTTCAGCCAAATCGATCCAGTAGTTTTTTCGTAAAAGTAGTAAATAACAAACAAAGAGACAAAGAGTATGCTATGTTCATCCTCGGTCGAGGTTTAGCCAAATCGGTCCAGCAGTTTTTCCGTGAAAATGGCACACATAGAGTTACTTTCGTATTTACAATATTCACTAGAGTTTACCCCATGACTGCGCCGCGGGCCAAACTCTAGCGCGTGCCTTCTTTTTTAAAGAGCAAGCGTTAATACAGTTTACATTGTACTAAATTGAAAAACTCAAGTGGCTCCCTATTCGCTTTCGCCAGAATACACAATCACATTCTCACACTACTTTATAACATATTAGCTGTCCCGGCAGACGTCGTCCTGCCCGGAAAAGCATCAATCGATATGCCGACAGCATTAAAGTTTATAATTAACAAACAAAAAATAGGGGTTGAAAATTTAGGGTTGTATGTATTTTTTAATGCTGTATCATAAAAAAAAGATAAAAATTTTAAAAAAAATAGGGGTGGACTACCCTTAACTTTTTTTTTACATCATTTAGGGGGATGAAAAACGATGTTGTCCGATTCTCAGACCTACCCAATATGCACACAAAATTTCATGAGAATCGGTCCAGCCGTTTCGGAGGAGTTTAACTACAAACACCGCGACACGAGAGTTTTATATATAAGCTTATTTATTCCTAGTAGTCCGTCCTATCTTAACGAACGTTTTGAATTCCTTCGCCTTTCTACATCCCACGATTTGCGCACTCATACATATCGCAAACTCACTACACCTGCACACACTACATCCTTTTATGATAACTCTTTTACAGTGCAGGCTGTAAAACTTTGGAATGCGCTGCTTCTTACTGTCAGAGAGCCCAAAACATCGCCTACATTTAAGATCGCACTCAGAAAACACTACTTTTCCTTAAATAATTATGCCTAATGCTTATATTATAGACAATTTAATATAATATATGTATGTATATATTTAATTTATAAAGTAGTTTAAGTATGTTATTTAATTTATAAATTATGTATTTTAAGTATGTTTATTTATGATATATTTAATGATCTGCACCACCTACATCGCCAAATTAGGTTAAATTATTCCTTAAGTTAGGTTGCCTGGAAGAGATTGCTTTCAACAATAAGGCCGCCTATTGTTCCTACCATGACTATATTTTGAAATTGTATATTTGGTAAGCAATAAAGTGTTATCTATCTATCTAAATTTTTATGTTAGTGCTAATTGCACCAGGAAAATTAATTTCATTTTATATCGCAAACTACCCAATCCCCCGGCATGAAAAGTATCTATGTCCATTTTCGATATTAAAACTACATTTAAACAAAATTACAGGAAAACCCTATCCAGTACTCCTAGTAGTTTTTCTGTGAAAGCTTAACAGAAAGTCATATCGAGTTACTATCGCATTTTGAAGTGGTAACGCGTTACGGTGACTTCCTGTTCTTGTTCCTGGCCTGCTTCCTTTTCTCTCACGTCAGATTAGTTTAAGATATCACTTTAAAAGCTAAGTTACACAATTATTTTTTGAAGACTAAACAATGTATACTCAATAAAACATAGACTTACTAAGAGGAAAGAATGGTACTTCTTAGGCCCACCCCTTCTAACAGGACCTGGTGGAGGTGGCAGGGTTAGACATTTGTTTCTTACATAACACGGTGACCTCCGTAATAAGTAGCGGTACCAGCATAGGCTATTTATCTGGTAGGGGAAAGACGAGTAGCCTCGAATGGCGGGTAACCGCGAACATTTCAATTTCTAAGAAACTTTACGGGTTGCGTAAACAAAGCGTGATTGTAAATATGCACCCTTTAGAGTAGAAACAAATACAGTTTGGTGGCGGCGTGGGCGCCCAGGAACTTAGTGGTGAGTGTTTTATCGTAGCCAAAAATGTATGAATACTGTTGGATGCGGGATTTCCTAAGATTGCTTTTCGCGTGGCAAAGCATATTCGAGGTCCAAATAAGTGTAGACCGCTTATTTACAGTATCAAGGACTTACATTTTTTATGCTTACCAAATTCGCTGACAGTTTCTGTGCATTTATTAGATTTAATTTGGATTTGATAACAGTCTGATTTCGTTGTCTCTAGTGCTTCGTTGTGTTCAAACCTTGCTAGTGAGGTGAGCTTACTTGAATAATTTGCTTGTATATAATCAGGTGTATTTTTATATAGACAATTCGACATAAATATTCCTATGAAATAAAAGTGTATATATACATTTTATGCCTAGAACACAGTTCACAAAAAAATGTTGCCCTAGATATCTCTGCAGCTTTCAATAATTTCATGTATACAGTTTGTTTAATGATTGGGCCTGGAAAGCCCTGTGCTCCGCTAACGCAGTCAGAGAGTATATTCAATTTCATATATGTACTAGCTGACCCGGCGAACTTCGTACCGCCATATTTTCTGAATTCCTTAAAAACTTTGTTTCATGACACAAAAACAAAATCACCATAATCGCTCCCGGTGATTAGGAGGATTCTAGAACCCTATCTCAGCGCCACCTACCGGTTCTAATTGCGAATCTAATCCATCCGGGAACCCACTCAAACACACAAAAACAAAATCACCAAAATCGCTCCCGGTGATTAGGAGGATTCTAGAACCCGATCTCAGCGACACCTACCGGTTCTAATTGCGAATCTAAACCATCCGGGAACCCACTCAAACACACAAAAACAAAATCACCAATATCGCTTCCGGTGATTAGGAGGATTCTAGAACCCGATATCAGCGCCACCTACTGGTTCTAATTGCGAATCTAAACCATCCGGGAACCCACTCAAACACCCAAATCAAAATCGCTCCCGGTGATTAAGAGGATTCTAGAACCCGATCTCAACGCCACCTACCGGTTCCAACGGTATAAAAAGTATCCTATATCTGTCTCCTGGTTCCCCACCAATTTTCAGCCAAATTGGTACAGCCGTTCTTAAGTTATAAATAGTGTAACTAACACGACTTTCTTTTATATATATATATAGATATAGCTGTCCCAGACGTCGTCCTACCCGGTAAAAAATAAGGGTTGATCGTAGAAGTTGGAAATTTAGGGTTGTATGTATTTTTAATGCTGTATCTTAAAAAAATAAAAAAAATAAAAAACTAAACAAAAAAAATTAAATAAATATTTAGGGGTGGACTACCCTTAACATTTAGGGGGATGAAAAATAAATGTTGTCCGATTCTCAGACCTACCCAATATGCACACAAAATTTCATGAGAATCGTTCAAATTAAAATCTAAATCATCCCAGTAGAAAATTGTAAAAATACTAACATCGCTATTAAAAAATAGGGGTTGATCGTAGAGGGTTGAAAATTTAGGGTTGTATGTATTTTTGTATGTTGTATCATAAAAAAATAGAAATTAAAAATTTTGTCTAAAAAATAAATAAAAAAATTTAGGGATGGACTACCCCTAACATTTAGGGGGATGAAAAATAGATGTTGGCCGATTCTCATAGATACCGGATAAGCACAAAAAATTTCATCAAAATCGGTCAAGCCGTTTCGGAGGAGTATGGCAACGAAAACTGTGACACGAGAATTTTATATATTAGATGTATATATCCCTATTAATATTATAAATGCGAAAGTAACTCTGTCTGTCTGTCTGTTCCGTTTTCACGTAAAAACTACTGGACCGATTTGGCTGAAACTCAGTATATAATATATATTAGGGCGGGTTAATTTTTTTTTTTGATAAAACGTTATAGCAAAAACGTAATCTATAGGTGATTCTGAGAAATTTGCTCAAGAGACCATAGCTCTAAGTCGGATTTGGAGCCCCCCAAAATTTCAAAATAGATATTTTTCCATATATACATAGAATAATTTAATTAAATTCGTCATAAAATCGGATAGAATTATAGAAGATTTCTCAATCTGGGCTTGTTTGAAAGGTATTTTTATTACCTTTCAGAATCTGTATTGATACTAATATTTTTATTTTATTTTGAGTAGAGATATTAGGAATTTTTGCCGAAAATTTTTTGTTTTCAAATTTAGCACGATCACTTTAAAAAAAATATTTTAAAATGTCACATTTAGTAGGCAAACTAAGATCATTTAAATCACTTGATAAACCAAAAACAACAATATCTTGATGAAGCATGTTAGTCAATCTAGAGTAAAAACTTGTTGATGTTGTTGCTTCCATTTGCGAAGACACCGCAGACGATGTTGATGGTTCTTGATTATCCATAATAACTTTGATATTATCACTGCACTCTTTGATTGTGTCACATTAAATTTAAAAAAAATGGTATTGTGATAACCGAGTTTTTATTTAAGTATTTTGGCAAACTGCGCATTGCACGATGAACGATTAAGGAAGAAGGAAAAACAAGCTTGGCAACGTTTAGTGTTAGTAAACGTCATTATTTTGTAACGTCATTATTCAGTGTTACAAAGTTGTTCAATTGAACAATGCTGCATTGACGACTTATTCTACAGGTATCAATACAGATTCTGAAAGGTAATAAAAATACCATTCAAACAAGCCCAGATTGAGAAATCTACTATAATTCTATCCGATTGTATGTTGAATTTAATTAAATTGTTCTATGTATATATGGAAAAATTTCTATTTTGAAATTTTGGGGGGCTCCAAATCCGACTTAGAGCTATGGTCTCTTGAGCAAAATTTCTTAGAATCACCTATAGATTACGTTTTTGCTATACGCTTCATAAAAAAAAATCGTTCCATACAATTTGACCCGCCCTAATATATATATGTCGCAGAACGGCCTCGTTCTCACGACATCATCTTTAGTTATTGCAGGTCTAGTGGGCGTTAGTCCTTGACGGGAAATGGCTGTTCAAAGCGCACTTTGAGCAGCTAGTTCCCAAACTTGTGAATTCCGCGGTCGCACTCTCCAGGCTTCTTCCTAACGTGGGGGGGCCGGGGGGTGCGACGCGGAAGCTCTATTCCGGCATCCTGAGGAGTATGGCGCTCTACGGTGCGCCCGTCTGGTCCGATTCGCTTCACCGCCACAACCGAACCCTGCTGCACCGCGCGCAGCGGGTTCTGGCCGTGAGGACCATACGGGGGTACCGCACAGTGTCGTGGTCGGCGGCGACTCTCTTGGCAGGCGAGCTGCCCTGGCCTCTCCAGGCAGACGTCCTGTCCAGAGTTCGTCGCACCCGGCAGGATGCCCTAGCTAGAGGACTGACCTTCTGTCAAGTCGAATTAGAGACGGTCAGGAAACGGGAAACCGCTTGCTGCCTCGTCGCCTGGTCTCGTGACCTCGAACACCCTGTGGCCGGCGGCTATACGGTGGATGCAATCAGGCCGCAGCTGGAGAGATGGGTGACCCGCACCAGCGGAACCCTGACCTTCAGGACGACTCAGATACTGACCGGACACGGTTGTTTCGATCAGTATCTGTTTCGCATAGTGGGCTGCTTGCCTTCCCCGGACTGCCGCCAATGCGGCGCACCCGATACGGCGTTACACACGCTTGTTGAGTGCGCTGCATGGACGCCTCAGCGTTTCGAGCTCGAGACACACGTAGGAGCCGTCCGATCGCTTGGCGACTTGGTAACGGCCATGTTGCACAGCGACGACCGCTGGGAGTCTGCGGTCTCTTTCTGTGAGGCGGTAATGTCTCTAAAAGAGGCCGCAGAAAGGGATAGGGAGCGAAGTCCTGCAGCGCGTGCTAATGTCTTCACCCGAGGTCGCCGGCCTTCAGCTAGCACCCGGAGAGGCAGGTACGCGCATTACTTCCCTCCCTGAGTTAGGTTCCGGTACGAGGGGCCCCTTGCTACTAGGCAACGCAAGGGATTCAACTGCCCCCGTTTCGAAGTGGGGTGTGTTCTCCCAGGGCACACTCCAGGCACTTTATTGCGCTGGATCGACTGTTGCGTAACTATGTTCTATATCTCAGTCTTTCCTTCACAACAAAGCGCAGGGTCGACGGGAGGAGAGGTTTTTTAGTGGGTATTGAGGTTGCTCGCCCGTGCGGCATCGCTCGGAGTCTTCCACACTCCTCAGTGTCAAGCCATCGCGGACGAAGCGCAAACAAAGCATACTATTGCTAGCGTTATCGCCCCCGGTGGATGCGCGCCGTTTCCTAGTGACGGCCCTGAGAGTGCGTAAATCGGTAGCATTTTTCCTCGCCTCAAAAAAAAAAAGAAAAGGTCTAGTGGGCGTCATCAGGATAAAATGCGAGCATAAAACACAATAGCCACGGTTTATACACTTTTAATTTAGATTTGATCAACATTATGACATAGTTTAGACCGAGCAGCGGGTTCAGGGCTCATCACATCACATTCAGCGCTCACACTTTCAACTACAATACTTTCTTTAAAATACTCCATGGTCCAACTCGACCTGTAGCCACCAACCGAATGTGTCACAAAAACCCCTCAGTCTACCCAAGTAGATATTACTCAAAGTATAGAGGGCGCTGACCCCGCTCTTGACATGCTCTGCTCTCATTGGTCGTTTATTAAATTATAATATTCATAACTTTTATTAGGTTAGAAAGATCTTGAAGTTATAGAAACATTAACAAATCTAATTAAATTACATTAAGAATTTTAGAAGTGATTATAATGTAAACAAATGATATTGTGCGTTATACATCCAGTCAACAATACATAGTCATATCGTCATAGTCATAGCTTCCCTCCGACATATATATATATATATATATATATATATATATATATATATATATATATTTTTTTTCGATGCCGAGAATGAACATAGGATACTTTTTATCCCGAAAATGGGATAGTTTCCGGGATAAAAATATATTTGTCTTTCTGTTTGTTATGCTTTTACGGAAGAACTAATGGACCGATTTGGCTGAAATTTGGTACGTATGTAAATTAAATACCGAGGGTGGACAAGGGATACTTTTCATGTTGGCCTTTTCGGTAATTTTGGCCTTTTTGGTCATTTTGGCTATTTTAGCCTTTTTACTCATTTTGACCATGTCGGTCACTGTGGCCTTTTTGGTCATTTTGGCCATGTCGGTCATTGTGGCCTTTTTTGTCATTTTGATCATTTTGATCATTTCGCCTATTTGGTCATTTTGGCCTTTTTGGTAATTTTGGCAATGTCGGTCATTTTGACCATTTTGATTATTTTGGCCTTTTTGGCTTTTTTGGTCGTTTTTTCCTATTCCGTCATTTTGGCCATGTCGGTCACTGTGGCCTTTTTGGTCATTTTGGCCATGTCGGTCATTGCGGCCTTTTTGGTCATTTTGATAATTTTGGTCTTTTTGGTAATTTTGGCCATTGTGGTCATTTTGACCATTTTTATCATTTTGGCCCTTTGGTCATTTTGTCCTTTTTGGTAGTTTTTGCCTACTACATCATTTTGGCCATGTCGGTCACTGTCGTGTTTTTGGTCATTTTGGCCAAGTCGGTCATTTTGGCCTTTTTGGTCATTTTGATTATTTTAGCCTTTTTGGTCGTTTTTGTCTATTACCTCATTTTGGCCGTGTCGGTCACTGTGGCCTTTTTGGTCATTTTGGCCATGTCGGTAATTCCGGTCTTTTTGGTCATTTTGACCATTTTGATCATTTTGGCCTTTTTGGTCATTTTTGGTATTTCAGTAATTTTGCCCTTTTTGGTCATTTTGGCCATTTTAGCCTTTTTGGTCATATTGGCCATGTCGGTCATTTTGGCCAATTCGGTCATTTTGACCATTTTGGTCATACTTTTTATCGCAAAAATAAAACTAAAATAGATGAAAGTTTGAGTGAGAGAATAACCGCTTCTCAAGTTTATTTGGTTGTGGTAGTTTTGGTAGTTGTGGTAGTTTTGGTAGTTGCGGTAGTTTTGGTAGATGTGGTAGATATAGTTAGTAGGTTTGATAGTTGTGGCAGTTTTGATAGTATTGGTGGTTGTGGTAGTTGCGGTAGTTTAGGTAGTTGTAGTAGTTTTGGTTGTTTATGTAGTTTACAGATAGGTAGACGGGGATATATAAATAAAACTAAAACGGGTTGAAATACAGGTTTGTATGGGAGACGAATCATTTCTCAAGTTTATAGATATAAAAATTCATAATCTATAGAAAAAAGTGCGATAGTAACTCGAAATGTCTGTCTGAATACCGAAAATGGACATAGATACTTTTCATCCCGGGAGATGGGATAGTTTGCGATATAAATAAATAAATAAAAAGTAAATCTTATGAGGGCAATTAATACCAATTGTGACGCCGTATATATATAAAAATATAAAACAATTTAACCTGTTTTAACGCCGGCTGTTTAAACAAAAGGTACGGACTGCTGTTCGGACGGACGGCTGTTTAAACAAAGGAGTTTGACCCGCGGCAGAGCCGCGGGTCAAACTCTAGTATATATATATATATATATATATATATGCTTATATATGTATATATATATATATATATGTTTATATACGAATATATTCTTATTCTATTATACACACTTATTAGTTAATAGTATATAATACTAGCTGTACCCAGCAGACGTTGTCTTGTCCTTAAAAAACGAAAATCTAGAAACCGATTGCAGCGTCCTCAATCGGGACCAATTGTTAATCTAATTCTAAACCACTTGAAAAAACACAAATATATTCATCAAAATCGGTCCCATCGTTAAAGTGTGCTCAGCGGTGCCTCCTGCCGGGTCCAATCGTGAATCTAAACCATCCCGAGATCGACTGAATATACTCAAAAATAATTCACCTAAATCAGACAAATAAAAAAAATGTGTGAGTCGTCACGGGAAGCCTGGCAGATGTGAAACATCGATATTATTTTGTATAAGTTATATGCATAAAAAATTTGAATTAAAAATAGTTGAAGAAAAAATAATTTTATTGTAAAAAAGCGTGGTGTGCTTTTCAGGATATTATCAAAATAACCCTTCTGCTCATATCTGTTCATAAAATGTTTATAACTATTGATACCATGCACCCCACGCTTTTTTAACAGTAAAATCATTTTTTCTTACAGTATTTTTAATTCAAATTTATTAAAATTTATTTTCTATTTTTTAGTTGGATTTTCTATAAAAGCGTTTTTTTAAACTGTTATTTATATTTAATTTTTTAGTTGATTTTTTTAAAAGGCAGCAGAGTGCTAGCCAAGACAAGTAAAACGATCCCAAACACGACGGGTCTATCTTGTTTAGTACAGGAGTTCCTATGGCCACCTTCCGACTCCATCATCAGATCAGCTCCATGGTACCATATTATTGCATTGTCACGCGATATACACATACGTGCGAAATTTCAGCTCAGTCGGAAACCGGGAAGTCGATCAAATTTAACTTGCAAGATTCCGTTACATACTAACATAAATACATACATACTAACATACGTATGAAGCTAATAAAAGCGTATTAAGAACAGATTACGACAGGAATCAGATATGGCATCATAAAAATATAAAACATTACAAATTTGTTCTATAAAATGATGACTGTTTATTACATTAAAATTTATTTTTATTAAATACAAAAATTTAATTTTTTTAAATTTAATTGAAATCTCGACAACTCAATTATTGTCATCAGTGACTTCGGTAATAGTAATTCGTATAGACTGTGTATAGTATATATATTCCATCCTATAGCGTGGCGAAGCGTCCCCACGGCCCGTTCTCGCCCCGCCAGCAATCAGATTTTCCTCCTCCCCATGTTTCACATCAAAAATGAGTTTAAATGCCATCACGATTGCCGAAATCGGCCGGGATAGATCATAACAAATGAATGGCTAGACTGATGTTCTTTAATGATATTTTTTATTTATTGGTCCAGCCGTTCTCGAGTTATAAATGGTGTAACTAACACGACTTTGTTTTATGTATATAGATTAGATATAGTATTATATATAATCTAATATTTAAATTTCTAGTTAGTGTCAAGGTTGGCGATTATGCGGTTTTATTTCTTTGGATTGCATCTTGTGTGACCTTCAGGCTGGCTACGAAATATATACTCAATAAGCATATAATATACTCAGTTGCCTGATATATTGCGAACAGCTCGGGCTGGAAAACTGTGCAGAACCATTACAGCCTCAACCTCCAGGTCTAGACCTCAGCTCCATCCTGCCAGTGTGTATATGTAGCCTCTATTGAACCATCAGATTTACTGCCGTTGGTATAAATCTGACCATCCGGTAGCCGATGTTTTATAACTGTTTCTGGCTGCATGTCGTTTAGGCTATCATAGACGACGTGAAATTCACTGGTGGGATGTAGAGCCTGCATAAAGCTCACGCAATATCCATTAATAATATTACTTGGTCATTTTTAGTGCAAACGTTCTCTCAATGGCATTAAGTTTCTTTTGCGCTTAGATCTCTTCAGTAGCGGCTGCCCCAACGTTGATTACTGAGATGTAAATTGACCTAAATATTTCGGAGCTCAGCCCCCATTCTATCCTCGACATGGTTGCTAGTCGCTTATATGTAATACATGCCTTACGACAGACTGTCATGATGTACATCAGGGTTTTTAATCATTAGGTTAAAAGTCATTTTCGCGTATATCGTAAGGCCAACCAACTTGATCTTGTCGACCATCATGATGTCAATTCCGCCTATGTGCATAATTAGGCTGTCAAATCTATGTTTCCTCGTATTGACCATCGCGTTGACCTTATCTGCGGCGTATTTCAATTTATTTTTGACTCCCCACTTGTGACCGAAGAGCCAAGGTTCGATTAGCTGCAGCTTGGATGGCCTGGCCTGAATGATCAGATACAGTTTGCGAATATATTTATGAAAGTTCTGAATTGCTTCTGGTTTTTAAGATTTTTAGAGTGAATACGAGCATAAAGTTATTATATATACAAAATTTGTTTTATAAAATGTGTGATATTTTATATCTCGGGAATCTCGCGGGATATTTCCCGACGGTAGTTTATAATTGTACGGGTGCATTAAAATTAGCTTATTCCGATACTTTTCAATAAAACGATAGCTGCGGTACTTTCTGCCAGGGATCCCACGGGAATTCATAGATAAGCGTGGACCAAGACGCGAGCATATCCTAGTAATATCATTGAGATATAACATGCCTAGAGAGAGCATTGCTAACAAACAATACTGCCATTCGCTCTCGAAATACTATCAAGGTGTGAGCGTGTTTTCGGGATATATCAACTAAAAATATAACCCCATTTTTTACAATTAAACTAGCGGCCCCGGCAGACGTTGTCCTGCTCTGAAAAAATAGAAATCTAGGACCCGATCCCAGCGCCACCTAACGGTTCCAATTGTGGATTTAAACCATCCGGGGACCCACTAAAACACACAAAAACAAAAT
The DNA here is from genome assembly GCA_949752895.1 of Dendrolimus pini. Classification (NCBI taxonomy): domain Eukaryota; kingdom Metazoa; phylum Arthropoda; class Insecta; order Lepidoptera; family Lasiocampidae; genus Dendrolimus; species Dendrolimus pini. The sequence goes on from OX457143.1 coordinate 5,831,664, forward strand.
CACCAAAACCGGTCCAGGTGATTAGGAGGATTCTAGAACCCGATCTCAGCGTCACCTACCGGTAATAATTGCCAATCTAAACCACCCGGGAACCCACTCAAACACACAAAAACAAAATCGCTCCAGGTGATTAGGAGGATTCTAGAACCCGATCTCAGCGTCACCTACCGGTAATAATTGCAAATCTAAACCACCCGGGAACCAATGATATTATAAGAAAGATAGGTTACTTTCATATTGAACGGCGTCCGATTATTGTTGCGATATGACATGACGTACTTATTTATAAGTGTATACATACATTACGATTAAGAATGCGAAAGATAATACGGAATACATGGTAAAGAAAGAGATAGCTATCTTTTGTGAGTGGCACTTGAGGGGACGTAGTAAATTATAGACTACCTACTTAATTGATACAGATATGACATTGCATATCGCCATTTGCATGTTTGCTAATAGTTACTGATTGGTAATGAGTGTTCCGAAAAAATGTATGTAGAAAATAAAACAACGAAGAAAATTCTTATCGATTTATTTTTATTAGCTTGGTTTGTATATACGAATCTATGTAAGGGAATTTTCAAACTTTCTGAAATTTAATATTTACTTAAGTTTTTGCGACTTGTATACATAATAAAACTACGTTTTAACGGTTTTAAGCGCGATAATTTATTTGATTTTGGTTTATCCGAGGTTTCGGCCGCTTTTCAGTGCCCACGGACGACATTTGTCTAACGTGTATTGTTAAAGTTTTATTTAGCCTACCGCCAACTTGTTTATTTTAATTATTTAGTTTTAATTTTGTTTATGGATATTATTTACTCTATGGGAGCCTAATCTAATTTACCACCGCTTCACAACATGTTCTGGCTTGAAGAGAAGAAGCGGCGCAAGAAACTCTTCAGCAAACATGCCTAGTTCTAATTTTTTTACATTATTAGGCAATATTTTTTTAAATCTTTTGTTTTGGACTTTAAGTACATTATTTTTCTTCTGTAATATTTTTTTATCGATTATTAATCTACGAACTCTCGTCTTGAGTGTTGCTTTCCTGGGAGTATCGAACACAGAATCCATATCGGATATATTTACATGGTCCAGACTGGGAGGAGAGATAAGTTTAGAAACATCATCTTTATCCTAAAAAGAAAAAAGGATTTTAGTTATCATTGTAAATTATGTAGTTTCCAAGATTATAAACAACATTTTGTAATCTAATCAAAAATTCATTAATAAACCACCAAAATTAAATTTAATGTAAAACTAAGGACAGATTTTATCACACTACAATTTTATTATGGACACAAATTTTACCATGTTTATAGCAGGCACTGCAGTTCTTTTCAGACGTATATATCCTTTCAAAGTAGTGTATTTATCTTCCTGCTTAAAATGTGAAGAACAATAATACAACAACAATAACAACAATAGTAATATGTAATAAAGTTTTACCTAGCAAACAAAAGTTGTGTGTCTTGGAAGGAACCAAAAAATAAATACATGCACAAATGAATTAATAACACATTTTAGTATATGTAGTAATTTTAATCCGCAATAAAATATCTGTACAGATATTAGTACGTATTTATAAGTCTGTTAATTACCAATACTAATATAATAATTCTAAAAAAACTATTCATAATGGCAAATTGTTTTGTGTTACACAATATGTTCCCGGAAGTTATTAGATGACTAGTTATGCCCTAAGAACTATCCTGCGGTAAAAATCAGTGAAATTATTTGTAATAGTGGACTTGGAACGATTGGATGGGTTCATACTGCGGGTGTTATGTGTAATCCAAATTTATATCAATAGTAGGAACTACGGGGTAGGTTCATGGAATAGTTTATTTAGTACAGGGACTTAAAGAGCTACTAAACCACTTGAAAAGGGCTATAATCGGAAAGCTGTCGGAGCCGTTAACATATATGAGCAACCCCCATGCTTGCTCATGTATGCTGACGATATCGCCCTGGCAGATTCGGACAGGGGGCGCCTGGTACGACGTGTAAATGCGTGGAAGAGGTCGCTAGAGAACGGCGGTCTGAAACTAAATGTGGCGAAGGCTTGGTACTTGGCCTGCAACACTACAGATCCCACATCCCTGCGCATAGGCGAAGATGCGGTCGAGCGCACGGATCAATTTAGGTACTTGAGATTTGTACTTGCGTCCGGGGATATCGACCTCGACGTCAAGGCCCGTATCACAGCAGCTTGGGCCAAATGGCGTGAGTTGACAGGTTTCATTTTTGACCCCAAAATGCCGATTAAATTAAAAGGACAGGTCTATAAATCCATCATTAGACCTGTCCTGTCGGAGATTAACGCTCGGATGATGATGATGATTTACAGACAACAGATAACATTTGTTATATCTAGAACAGAATACCTGTTCTCCCAATAACAGGCACATAACAAATCAAACATAAACATTAGCTACCTAACCATTCTGTTAATTATTATTTTTCTCTCGTTCTATCTAAATGCTAAAAATAGATGCACCTACTATTCATATCACTGTCTCATTTACACTTCAAGGACTTATACGGGCTAGAATGAGACACACCTAATATTTATAAAGTAACAGAATATATTTAAGATGCGCACAAATTACGGGACGCGTCTGGAAACAATGTGCACGCCTAGAATCGGACGCCGCTTTTGTGTTGCTGACTTTCTTTTTTTTTTTTTATTGCAGGAGATCAGCAGACAGGCAGACGGCCCACTTGATGGAAAGCGGTTACCATCGCCTATGGACATTTGCGACACGAAAGGTGCTACAAATGCGCTACTGCTCTCTTAAGAGGGACTGGATCCTGGTCCTAATGCCTAATGCCGGAACACAACACAAGGTTGTTATGACGGCATACTCTAGACCAGGGGTGGTCGCCATCCAGTCGAGCATATATATAATACCCTACCACCTGGCTGTGGGTTGTTTTGTCGCCTCTTACGACAGGCCGCCCGGCCGCAGGAAATTGTATTCTTTCTCCGTTCCTGCACGGATAAATTCTTTAGAGAAAACATGCTATATGAACTCTTAATAAGCGCTAGATTGGCAAGGAATTGGAAAAAGCGCTGAAAATAAAGTAATAAGACTAGATACCTACTTTCTTGGTTTACTTTTTATAAACACTTGGTCTTTGGACGATAGTACACGTCGATATTTCAGTCAAGAGTTACAGAATTTAAAAAAGTGCGAAATAAGGTGCCAACCGCTGAAAAATAAATTTGTGTGTAGATAGATGTACATTGTACATAATGTTACATAGAGATAAAAATCTAACACTGAAAGCGCTAAGTTGGCAACAGTAAGTATGCACCGCAAGCCGCGTAAAGGAACTTCGTTCCAATAACTAATAAATAACAATATGTTATTTAATAACAGATAATGCTATTATTTTTGGATAACAGTAACAGGAGCAACAGATATTTAAATTGACCTGTTATAACTCATCTCTAGATGTCATCAGTGATTTTGATTAGAGCTGTAGGTGTACTGTGACCTGGACGAAATCCGGATTGATATGGACTCATTAAACAGTTTTCATTTTATAAAACACTTAGTTGCTGATGAACTAAACGTTTAAGGAATTTGGACGTAAATGGAAGGATAGACAATGGACGAAAATCGGAAAAGGCATATGTATAATTTAAGGCTTGTGGATATTGTAGGTACCATGTCATAAGCAAACAAATTTTCATTTTATTTCAAAACCAATTTTCCATTACGAATAGTTATTAGAATGATTACATAAGTATTGGTACTTATAAATACTAAAACCTGTACAGACATTTCATTGTGAATTAAAATGACTATTACACATATTAAAATGTGTTATGAACTCATTTGTACATGTAGTTTATTTTCTATGGTTGGTTCTAAGACACACAAATTTTGTTGGTGATACTTTAAATTAAACACTTTAAATAAAATAAATATTAATACTGAAATTATAAAGCGATTAAATCATAATTATAATTTAAACTTTTCATTTACATAAAAAAATGTTTAATTATAAAAAATAGGCGAATATTTTTGTAATTAAATATTTTTTATGTATTTTTTTTGTTGAGATCCCCAAAACACGCATATATTTAGAAGAGTAGATATAACAACGCTTTTCGTTTTCGAACCTGTTTTTCGCGGTGGGGTCTAGACATGTTATTTATACCGCTATGCTAAAATACCGTATTGCTTTATTTTTTTAAAGCTAGCAATGACACTAAAATATATCTGTTCAGGACGTTTTGCCAGACATTCTACACCTGTCAGCTCTGGACGGAATGCACAAGGCGTTCTCTGGATGGCATACGTGTTCAATATAACAACATATTTTCACACCTAATGGGTTTTAAAAGATACTGTAGTGCCTCGAGTATGTTTTATAAGGCTGGATTGAACACGTTCTGTGCTATTCGGAGAAATCGCATTGCAAATTGTTTGACCAGGGTTGAAGGGTGTAGACACAGTATAATTGCGGCCATTGTTAGCAGGCTACATTAAACAAAAATGTATTGAGACTGGTTGCAGTAAAATAATTAATTATATGTAAAATATTTATGTGAATGACATAAAGCATGTCTCTATCATCCCTGATTAATATAGGCTATATTATAATAAGGTATCCCTACTAAAATTTCAATAATTTAACCTCTCAATCTAAACAAAATATTTGGCGTAGGAATCGAGTTTTATTTTTTCAGGGCAGGGCAACGTCTGCCGAGACCGCTGGTTACTAAATAAAGCTAATATTGTATTTTGTACATAAAAACTCTGTATTGAAATTAAAAGACATACATACATACATACATAACTTCACGCCAGGTCCCTTGCGGGGTAGGCACGAACAACAGAGCGCCATTTAGCGCCATCTAGAAATAACAAATTAAAAGACAATTGTAATGAAACAGCACTAGTACGATAATGTAAAGTAAAACACACGCGTGTGTTATAGGGCTATTTACGGCCATAAAAACAGTCTAATAAGCGCTACTTTACGAGCAAGTGTTTTACGAAATAAAATTTCTTAAAGGTCTGGTCAAACAGTGGACGGGACGGGACGGCGAAGCGACGCTAGCGGGACGGCATCGCGGCGTGGATGTCACACTGCGAGCGTGATGATCGCGCTAGCATCGCGTGGGCCGACCCGTCGCTCTCGGCGCGATTTCTCGAGCATTCGATTAATTTTTCCACTTTCTCCACGTTCATTTTATAAATAGATACAAAATTGGCGTCACGCCGAACGCGACGTGCTCCCGTCGCGCTGTCTATTTGACTACTCAAATGAATATCCATAAAACACAAAAAGATCATCGCGCTCCGTCCCGCCGCTCTCGTATTGCATTCCCGCCGAACGCGGCGGCGACGTGACGCGATCGCTAGTCAAGCGCCGAGCGCGACGGCTCTATGTGACATATTCTACATTAACTAATATATTATAACCTTCACGTCCCGCCAGCGTCGCGTCGCCGTCCCGTCCCGTCCGCTGTTTGACCAGACCTTTAAGGTACATTATCATTCATTAGTTTTTGCCCGCGGATTCGCTGGCGTTAAAATGATACATCTATTGAAAGAAGATATGAAACATACAAAAAGGTTTAATTCTAAAAATGCGACACTTAATAATAATTAATAATAAGGGAGTGGCCAGTCACCGTCTGCCCATTTTTCCATGTTCCCTGAACATTGCGACGGGCAGACGCCATAGTCCCCATATTTCCAGACCGCTAGTACCACTAACAGTTCACCCCAATAGCCCGGTACTTTCTCTTCTCAATAGTCCTACACTGGCCGGGGCTTGTCCTTGGGTGCATTATTATATGGTGCAGACAGGAATAATAACCGGACAGTGTCACGCCACATTTAGATTAAATTTGTCAAGGGGCCTCTAAGTGTTGGCCTCCCCATGGCCCCACGCAAGCCCTCCAAAAGTTCGGGCCCTTTTTATGGCCCGTGGTCTTGAAAGACATACAAAAAATAAATTAATAATAAGTAGGTACCTAATATGATTAAATTGTGCGCCGCAATTTGGTATTTGATGCCGAAAATTGCTATGACGAAACATAGTCTGACACAGCACTGATTTTTAGTGCCTACCTCCTAAATCACAAATCTCATGCGCCACGGGAACAACAAACAAAATCAAAATTATACTTAGCAAACGTATAAGTGAAAGGAATAAAAAAAACCAGAAAATAATTATAAGGCTTGAACAGTAGAATACAGTCCATCATGATAATATTAAGTAGCGAAATAAAGTCAAATCAAATAGGTATTTTTTTAAATCAAATAATTTTATTGAAAAGAAAGATATATAACAATGATGTAGATTTTGTAATAAAAGCTAAAAAATTATTTTGTTTTCTTAGAAAGGAAATGCCGTGGCTTCCAGTATTCTTAGGATTAGCATGGGTATTAGGATATTGGCAGTATTGGAGATGGACTCACAGGCGTATGCTACAGTTGGCAGCATCGGTGCCTGGACCTCCACCACTTCCTATTCTTGGAAACGCCTTAATATTTATGGTTAACTCTGGAGGTAATTGCATTTTTTTACTTGGACTAATTTTCGATGAACAAGATATCTCAAGGTCACACTTAACACCTAGATCCTACTTACCACCATTATAAATGCGATGCCATTAATCACGCCAGAACGGCTGAGCGAATCGGTATGAAATTTGGTACAGAGATAGATTGTCTGGAATAACATTTGTTACAATGTGGGCCACCTGCATATCTGTAAACAAAGCACGTCTATTTCCTGTCGGTGTTTGAGCTAATAACATTGAAAAGCTTTTATGACGGTCTTCTTTTGTTTATATTGTGATTGCAAAAAAACAACCCATTGTGTAATATTTATGGTAGTCATTAGCCAGGTATGATTCTTGGAAAAATTCAATCCACGCGGTCGAGCAGACATATTGTATTTGTACAGTATAAAGCAATGCCCCAACGGAGGGTGAGGCAGTCGAGCGATAAGCACAAGCAATTCAAGACGTGTGTACTACATTTGGTAATCTATTTAGTGACGGACTTTGCGCGTGTTATTATATTTGTACCTGTGTTATACGTGTTTGTATAGTTTTAATAAATTCTATAATAATTCCAACGGCATTTTGATTCGAGTCCCGTAACGCGTAGCAATATACTTAGATTACTTTTGTTTGCAGATTTTTTTTAAACGAACAAAGACTCGGATATAAGCCAGTGTTAAATAATTGTACATCCCGGTCTGTATAATGAAGGAGTTAATACATATCATAATGTAGAAAATGTAACGCTCATACAAAATCTAGGTATAAGTCGCTCAGCGAGCTATGCTCCGAGTCTCTGTTATGGATTAAATCCAAAATGCGGACGTAACAGAACCAAAGTAATCGCATAGCTCGTAAAATTATAAGCTGTAATGGGTCGGTAATGTCTGTCGCCGGACCGATGGCCGATGAAACAGACGAGTCCTGGAGTGGGACCGGACTCTTTAAGCGTAGTGTAAGACGCCCTCCATCCCGATGGGCTTACGATCGTCGGTAAGCGTGTGATAAGGACAGCGAAGGAATAGAATGGCACAGAACAAAACAGAATATAATATAGTACTTAACTGTGTTATAAAAGTAAAGAACAGGGACCTGAAGACAGTTTTCGATTGGAGTGAATCCAACCTAGTTAATTTCAATGCCTCTAAAAAGTCGCAAAGTTGCTAGTTCGTCGGTATTCTATAGGATACACATCGGAGAGTATGCTACGGAATTGCAGGAATTAATTACCCCCTCACATTTTTACCACCGGACAAGCAGACACACGAACTCACGCCTCCGATACATGGTCGAAATATCAACAAACGAAACGCTATGCTTCCACTGTTATCATATGTACCGCAGAAGAGTGGAACTCTTTACCGTAGTCTGCTTTTCCTGAAACATAATCTAGGTGTCTTCAAGTCTTGCGTGAACAGGTATCTTCTAGGTAAGCGTGCTCCACCTTAGACTGCATTTTCACCTGAGATCAGACCCAATGTCGGACATACACGAACCTATTCAATATTTAAAAAAAAATATGTAGCGCAAATTTGGGGAGGCTTACGCTCAACAGTGGACTGCGATTGAAACGACGAGGGCTTTTTGTCCATTAAAATGTTAAACTGAACCTTATTTGTAAAATATGCATAAAGATCTTTATAGAGCGTACATATGCGGAAAATACTCGAATAAATAACGTATATAATGAATAGTTGAATGATTGGTCTGTCACACGCTAAGTAAATAAAATTATGTTCAATACAGCGCATTATGGATTCCTTCATACACGTTGTAGGGCTTTTTACACGGATCCGCCTAATGGTATTTTCGGTTACATACTTCTTTAGGATTTCGTACACATCAGGTTTTCTTACTGTCCTTTCGCCAGTGTTTGTATGTCACGATTAATGTTGTTACAAAGTTACATAGTAAAATCGCGAAATTAGATCACGTGTGGCTGCCATATATTATGTAAGCATTTACTCGTAACTATAACTTTAATGACGTCAATTGACAGCGTGATAGGTCCCAAATATGTAAAGAACAGAACCAAAAAAAAAGTGGTCTGTAGGTCTGACCTTTAATATCTTGGAGGCGTAGGGACCAAACTGATTCGGATTCAGTACACCAAAATTCATAAGAATAGATGGGTCTGGTCAAATGTACAGACCCCTTGTTTGTGGACCGGTGATTCACACCACCTACAAAACTACGAGGTGGAAAAATCTAAAATAAATCATGATGATAATATCTTGAGTACTTATTGGGATATTTTCGTTTAATTATACTTTTTATGATTCAATAATGAAATAACCAAAACAGGACAGGTAATGTCTTTTCACAGAACCTTTCGTTGTGCGCGGACTGCTAAGAACACACCTAAATATTTTGGTGTCAATTGCTCAATAAGCAAAAATAATTATCGTTCGTCGTCTAAACTTCTCACTACATGTGGGCCGGCACGCACTTCGGCGGGTTTTATGAACATTATGAGAAAAACTGAAAGCTGATGAAATGTTTATAACGGTTTGTCTGTCCGTCTGTCTCTCTGTCCGTCTGTCTACGTACGTCACAGTCACTTTTCTTACAAACCAATATGGATGATATTTCCACAAGGTCTATTCTTGCTTCTTATAGGACGACTGTTATGATACAGTACAGAAGTAGCGAAAACATCATCATTTCGGGTGTCCTCACCTCTAAGTTTCGAAATAATCCACAGAAAATTTTGATAAAAACCAAAGTGGTTTGGTTCAACAAAAATTGGTTTGACCAAGATTCGTTCACTACTTTGTGGTAGTCTAAACTCAAGTATTTAATTCAAATTTAAATAATATTTTTATTTTATCTTGCAGATCAGCTTACCAAAATATCAGATTTATTGAAAAAATACGGAGAGTACGTGAAATTTTGGTTAGGACCTGATTTAAATATATGTGTGAAGAATCCAGCTGATATCAGAGTAAGAACGTTATCATTATCAAATTTTCTTTCCGAAGTCACATGATATTAATTAATCAACTCTTTCCCTGTTTGGCGTTTGACGTTCCTTCATAGAAATTGATCATTAAGTAACAACAAGTAACACATTTAGTACAATAGTATATATATAGTATGTGTTTATTCAAAAGAAGCCGATTGAATGCCCGACAAGAGGAATTACTATATTCTAAATATTATCAACAAATAATCTAATACAATAAAAGAAGACAACTTATTTGTATTGTATTCTACTTCTACCCATAGTTCTTCAGTCCTTCAAGACTATAAGTAGAATACTGAGCCTAGATCACCGTCTTCTATGGGTAAGGTGCCCAGAAGGCTGGCTACGTTTCCTTGCTAGGTCGCCATACTGATTCCCTTGCCCGATGTAGGCGTCAGTCTTCTGATCACCTGAAGAGTCAATGAGTCGTTTTGATAAATTTTGGTAGATGCGCATGGCCTTAGGACCTCCACGGTCCAAGCATTTAACAGCAAACGGCACAAACATATAACTCTCACTGGAGGTTGCATATTGGCGCCGCTTGATTCAGCTGTTGGCGCTACCGAAGCGTCTGATCTAGACGTGTTTGGTAAATGGGATGCGGCCAACCTGTCCACGCAGGTCGCATCCCACACCAAAGGCTTGCCAAGCCAGGGAGCCAGAGTCATTCCGTCAGGACGCCTATCATCGTCACGTGCAATACCGTTCGGATAATTGAATATTGAAAAATCTAATGATATTACTTTTCGTCGAAAACGAACCGAGACTTCTTTGGGTGTTTTTCGTTATTTCAAATAGTTTAGGATTTGGTTCTGAAGGTGACCCGCTTGAAAAATTCACCTGTACCTATAATATTATAAAAATACCGTGTCTATACATTGAAGGAAGCTATTTAAACAAACAACTTGAATACAATAAAAAACGTAAAATACAATGCAATTTTTTTAGATTTCATGTCTGTTTGTCGGTTTGTCTGTTTGTTCGGGATTCACGTAAAACTACTGGGCCGATTTTGATGCGGTTTTCGCTGAACGACAATAAATTCTTTCGCCTTAAATCTGCGCTTATTTTTATCCTGAGAATCCCCGGGAAATATTCCCGGAAGCGATTTGTGTTTGCTCGGGTTCATAAAAAATAGGTTATTACTACCAATGAAGTATTATGTATTACGTAGTACATTTAACTTAATGATTAAAACAGAGGTTTTTTTTCACTAAAACGATAGCTTACATTATTTTTTTAATGCTTCGCTAATTTGAAACGTGGACGAAGTCTCGGAAATATCCTAGTAAACTTATTACTTAATCATATTTGATTGAACAAGAATTCATTGTATCTAAGAAAGATTCATTTCTTATTCCTTCCTTTGTTTTATAGCTTCTGTTAACAAGCAATAAAGTAAATCAAAAAGGGCCACTGTATAAACTAATGGAAACCTATATTGGACCAGGTATATTAACTGGAGGTCAGTATTGCAGAATATTTCCTATAGATAGATATATACATGGAATGATACATGACATGCGTGTCAATGGTCTCAAAACGGGGGATGCTGAAGACCGCGCGAAGTGGAGTAGAAAAAGTAGGAAAGCGGACCCTAGGCGTCGGAGTGAACGCTCCGAGCGCAAACCGGGATTTAACGCTCGGATGATGATGATGATATACATGGAATAATTTATTACTATATAATTAGCAATGTTAACACTGAGTAGTCTATGTATACGTGCCAAAATCTGTCAATACAGAAAACTAACATAATATACATCCTATAGTTTTACATATTATTTTCATATAGCATTTAAGATTGCTACGTCTATAATAATAATCCCGTAGGATGTCTGACGTACCACTGGCGAGAGCCCAAGGCTAAATCGCCATAAGGGGAGTACAAAATAAGACGACTTAATTCATTTAACATTAGTTACCCCGTTGGCTCAGCGACCCAAAGTGGGTCTTGGCCTCCGCAACGAGAGCATGCCACTTTTCTCGGTCCTGTGCGGTTTCTTGCCAATTACTGGCTCCTAGCTCCAACAGGTCAGCCTCTACTGTGTCTTTTCAGCGATATTTAGGCCGACCGGACGCCAACCTACCGGCCGTCACAAATATGCTTTCCTCACGCTGCGATCCTCTCCCATCCGTTCCTCGTGACCGAGCCAGTGGAGGCGGTGAGCTCTTATTTCTCCTATTATGTTAGGCTCAGCCACGAGACTCAACATTTAACATTAAGCTATAAGAAATATATATAAAGACATAATAAGCGTGAAAATACGTTAAACCTAAATTATATTCGTAGATGCATCTCCGAAGATTTTGCTCTGGATTCTGTATTAACAGATTACTACTTAGTTTTAACCTTGCTAATTATGCGGCAATAAATTATTCCATATAGGTAGGTGACGCAACAATATACAATTCACTAAAAAGACCTAGGGGACGTTTGCATTTTTACCTAAAAGTGTAGTTGGATTAATGTCGCACTAATCATGTACCAACAAAGATACTTGCGTTAATAGAACAATGTCCACTGGGGGGACAATATCAATGAGGACGTATTTTAAGGCTGAAGCGTCTTAACCATATTAAGCTTCCTGGCCAGTTATAGTTTATATCCGAAATCCGTGAATTTCAATAGAGATCGAGGTGAGATGATGTTCAATAATTTTTTAATCTAGCAGATTAAGCACGTTATAGATAGGTAGGGCAAGCTTACACCCTGTGGCGTATCATTATCGCAGAGATAAGAGATGCTACTTGCGTTGATACTCTGGCGGCGTCCCATCTTTCAAGTACGTCCGCCACCGCCGGTTCTGCTGCAGCCGAACAGGAGGCCCTCAAGCGCCGAAAGTACGCCCCCATCGGCAATTGTTTCACATTTGCGGCGTTTGGAGTGGAAACTCTGGGTCCGTGGGGTCCTAACGCTCTAAAACTTTATCGAGATGTCGCCGAACGCCTAATAGACCTCTCACGCGACCAAAAGGCTGGAGTCTATTTTGCTCAAAGGGTAAGCATTGCTATTCAGCGTGGTAACGCCGCCAGGCTTTTGGGAACGTTCCCGGTAAGTGACAGCGGTTTGGGACCAATATTTTACTTATAATTTTGCTCTCTTTTTTTTATTTAGTTTTAGAATTTAATTTTAGTTTTCTATTTTATAGTTTAGTTTAATTTTTAAAATAACTTATAGATTTATGAACATTTATGTAAAAAAATAAAAACTTCGTTTAAAAAAACCGACTTCAAAAACTAAAATGAATAAAATAACTTATTTCTAAAGCTATTAATATATATAAGCTTATTAATATATATTATCTAAAACATCTTAAAGTCGGTGCTTAGTAATTTTCAAAATATAGTAATTTTTATGTTTTATTTTGCACCGAGTTCAAGATGTTTTAGATAATATATATTAATAATAATAGCTTTAGAAATAAGTTATTTTATACATTTTAGTTTTTGAAGTAGGTTTATTAAACGAAGTTTTTATTTTTTATGTGTTACTTTTTAGTGTCTAGCTATGTATGGGTGGACCTACAAATGGTGCCGCGCTTCTTAAAAAATATAGGTCCCAAGAAACGGGAACAAAAATTTTTTCGTTAAATGAAAACTACTGGGCCAAACTATGTACAATTTTTAGGGGACCAATTGGAAGCTATTCCGCGTAGAACATACAAAAAAAAGCAAAAAAAAAAAAGGTCCCGACGAATTGAGAACCTCCTCCTTTTTTCGAACTCGGTTAATAAAAATAAATAAAATTGTTTAAAAAAAAAGAGATAAGCTATGAATAATATATCGCACAGATATATTATTCATAGCTTATCGTGTCGTCGTATGACCGCTATGAGCCGTATCGTATCCAGAAACTGAATGATAACAACGTATGTCCTGATAGGGTAACTACGCCATAAGCATTGTTATTTAGTATATAAGTATTGGGTAAATAAGTCATCACATAAATTACCTTGTATTATTTGGTTACCTACGCATAATTACGTACAAAGTCTGAGTTCTGGTGTGATCAGAGAAGGAACGCACGTGACCCCGACGTGATCACACCACATAAGTCCACTCTCCACCTCCACCTCCGGGTGTCACGCACCACTTGCTCCCCTGCGTAAAGACGGTCCTGGTATGAGGCTTAAGGTATAGGAATCTCACTTTATTTCGAATAATATACTTTATAATGTAAATGAATTAATAGATATGCATGTCGGTCGTAATAAGTGACAGTAGAAAGACAGATAAATATGTAATTTTTTAATTATTCAAGTTTTAATCCGTGCAAGGACGGAGAAAGTATACAATCTCCTGCGGCCAGGTGGCCTGTCGTAAAAGGCGACAAAACAACCCACAGCCAGGTGGGAGAGCATTTGCCCGACTTGATGGCAACTATCCCTGGTCTAGAATATGCCATCATAACAATCTTTAGTTGTGTTCCGGCATTAGTGGCCAGGTCCCAGTCGTCCTAAAGAGAGCAGCAGCGCATTTGTAGCACCTTTGGTGTTACAAATGTCTATAGACGATGATAACCACTTTACATCAGGTGGGCCGTGTGCCTGTCTGCTGACCTCTGCAATAAAATTAATAAAGTGGTAAAATTACTACGGAACCCTAAAAATCAGAATGGAATAGAATATACTTTATTACATAACATTAAGATACAATTCAAGAAGTTTAAGTACAGAAGACAATAGGCGGTCTTATCACTAAAATCAGTTCGACTCAATAGAATTAATACATGATAGCTTGTACTACTACACGTAAGACTATATGGTCTCGATGTTTTTATCAAGACCGTATTGTTTCATGACTTTTTATTGGTTTTATTTTGAACTAGCTTATTTCGATAGCGGAAGTTAAGTTGTAGTTTTTCCTGTTGATTTTGAGTCTTGCTAACCCAGGAAGACAAGTGGGACTCAATCAACCCGTAATCAATTAATATTATAGCGGCCAGCACGCTGCCTAAACGATATAACCGTGGCAAGCCACCTTCACGTTATTCGCCGCCCGCGTCGCGCTTACGGTACCCCTCTTCTTCCGACAGCTAAACGCTGTCGAGACAGTCTGCTTCGGTCAGTTCCGGATGGGCATTGCTGCGAGACGGTCGCAAATGCTCCTGCTCCTCTCAGAATTGCAGTTTTTTCGCGCTTTTTCTTCCCGAAAAGGCGATAAATTGCGAATATAGTTGTGTAGTGTCAGTGTACAGTGTTATTTAGTTCGATTCCGGCGCGAATCGCAGTTTTTTGGCTTGAGTGAGTGTTTTACTCTCTTCGCTTGCTTTCGCGCGCTTTGGCGCATATTGCGCAACATTTAACGGTTTATTTTGTACATTAAGTACACCGACGTGCGTCGCTGGTTCCGCGCAGGGAACGGGCATCCAGTAATGGATGCCCAGGACCCAAAACCACCCCCTGGGCTTTCGGGTGCGCCTTGTAAGAGAGGCCACCTGGAGGCCAAGGACGGTTGGCAGGCTGCGGAAATCGGCGAGACGCGAAGGAAGAAGGTCCCGTCAGTGTCCATCGCCCGGCGCAGCAAATCTGCTGCCGGGGCACGTCCAGGCTGCCCAGCTGCTGCCGTTATCACGGCGGCACCTGAGGCGCCTGTCTCGATAGGCAGGGCGGCGTCCGTGGTGGACCTCACTGCGGATGCCCCCGTTTGTAGGACCAACGTTATGGGGCCACCGGAAGGTCCCGTGACGCGTAGGCCCCCATCCAGCCGTGCGGCAAGTAAGGCCGCACACCTGGATATAGCTAGGAGCACGCTGCTCGGGTCGCACTCGGCTATTTGCCTGGCCGTGAGCGACGCGAGCAACATAGACGTAGGTTCCTTCGGGACGCCGTCGACCTCTGCATGGGCCTCACCTGTGCAGGGGAGCGACGGGTACGAAGATGGCTTTCGTACGCCGCTGTCAGGTAGCATTCCAGAGTCTCTGGATAGTGCGCTTGACGGTGTCGTTCGCGCATTTGATTATTCCCGCTCTGCTTCGCCTGCCTGTGGACAAATCGTCTACACGGCGGCCGGAACAGCGGCGGCTGGGGGCGGTCGCCCCACGACGACGGTGGCAAGCAGCGCGCAGGCCTCACCTGCGCCCATGCCACTGGCTTGCGACCTAACGGTGCGCAACGTCGGGGACGGCCGTCCACGACCCCGGTTGTCGCGCGAGCTTCACTTGCGCTATCGACCGGGCTCGTAGATAGGGAATTTGTAGGCGCGACAGCGGCGACCCCTTCGTCTTCCTTCCCTACTGGGATGGGAGTCGCTGTCGCGGCGTCGGCGCCTGCGTGTGCAGCGGCTGCGGCGACGGCGGCGACGGCGGCGGCGTCCACGTCCACGTCTTCGTCTTCGGCGGCGGCAACAACTTCGTACGCGTCCGCGTCCACAGGTTCGTCGTCTTCTGCGGCGGGCTCGGCGACGCGGGCTACGTCTTCGGGGACATTTGTGCCCCCTGTTTCGTGTGCTCCGGTATTTGCGGCCGGATCGAGGTCACGGTTCTGGGACCGGTCCCAGAGCAGCGGCGCCGATTCGGCCCCTACGTCGGGTGCGTCCAACCCAGCGCGCGCGCGCTCGCCTTTGCGCCCCACGTGGGGCGCAACCGAATCGGCCGCGTCGGCCGCGTCGGTCCTCGCGGGTGCGGAGGCCTTCTTCCGCACAGAGGGGGGGGGAAAAGGGGCGCAAGGCGCGCAGGGCAACCAACGCCAAATTGGTCGCGGCTAGCCAGTGCGCCGCCCTCGTAAGGGACATCACTGCCCTCGGCCCCGGGGAACTGCGCCTCGCGGCGAGCGCCCAGGTGGCCGAAATCCTTCAGATCGCCCAGACGTCGGGCAATCTGAAGGGGGGCTACGTGCGTCGGCTGAAGGATGCCGCGAACAGAGTGTCGGACATTGTCGACACTCTGGTCACGCGGGATCCGGATGCCGAAGCATGGAAGCTCGGCAACGAGAATGCGCGTTTGCGCATGGAAGTAAGCTCTTTGCGGGAGGAAAATCTCTCCTACCGCAAAGAGTTTGAAGAGATGCGCAAGGCCATTAAGGCCTCTGCTCCGGCCGTGGAGCCGGCGCCTGCCGTCGTGGCGGCGCCGCCCCCCGTGCCCATCAAGCGAAAGGCACGGGCGGTCGCGGTGGAGGTGGCGGCGATTCCGGAATCGCCCGCCGCGCCCGTCGCGACAAAAAAATCGCGTCCGACCCCCGCCGCGGTGGCGGGGTCGGAACCGGTTCTCGCCAGCGGGGCGGAGCCGGCCGCGGCGCCCGCCGAAGGCGCGGCAGCGCTGAGTACGATGCGCTCGTGCGCGTCGTGCTCGATGCCGTCGCGCCACTCCTAGACGCAAGGTTCGCCGCCATAGAGGACAGGCTGGGACCCGCGCCGATCCTCCGTCCACCGCTTGCGGCCGACCAAGGCAAGGTGCCGGCGCCCAGACCGACTCCTCGTGCGTCCTTGCCGAAGGCCACCGGAGGGCCTAAACCGGCCTCGGCTGCCGCTGCAGTCCGTCGGGGTCTGGGGGAAGCCAGTACCCCGGTCCCGATGGAGGTGGTGGCGGCCCCGGCCGCCGGGGTGGCAGACTCCCCACTGCCACCGACCCCCCCCGCGAGGAAAAAACACAGGGGGGGCGTGAAGCGAACGCTCCGGAAGCGGAGAAAGGCGGCCCGCGCCGCCGCCGCTGCCTCGGCGGCCTTCGCTTCGGCGCCCGCCCCAGTAGTTTCGGCCTCGGGGCGACAAAAGGCCCCCGCGTCCGCGCCGTCGGCGGCGCCCGTCCCGCGCGCCCGCCACGTCGCCTCGAATGTGGCGCCGTCGCCGGCGCCCGTGGCGCGCGCCCGCCAAGTCGCCCCGTACGTCGCGCCACCGCCGGCGCCCGTGGCCCCCGCCCCCGCCCCCGTTCCCGAGGGGGGGGCGTGGTCCACGGTCGTAGGACGGAAAAAGGGTAAGGGGGCGAGGGCCAACGGGCCCCCTCCCCCCCCCAGGCGCAAGCTGCTGCCTCACCGACGGGGTGGAGGCAGCAACCGCGGAAGCAGGCCGCGAGGCCTGCCGTCGTTCTCCGCGAACCGAAGTCGGCCGCAGTCATCATTAGACTGCTGCCGGCAGCGGCCGCGAAGGGTATCGGCTATCGCGAGGTCTTCGCAAAGGCCTCGACGGTGGTCGACATCACCGCCATGGGCCTCCGCGAGGGGCTGAAGGTGGTGCGGACCGCCAGGGACGCGCGTCTCCTCGAGTTCCAGCCGGGACCCGAGAGCGCGGCCAAGGCGGACCGCGTCGCCGAAGCCCTGCGCGGGGCCCTAGAAGGGATGGCTGAGGTCGTCCGCCCCGTAAAGCGTGGGGAGCTTTACGTCTCAGGGCTGGACGACTCAGTCACGGTCGATGGGCTTCGTGACGCGATCGCGCGCGCAGGCAACTGCCGGCGCGACGACGTGCTCACGAAGCACATCGGTGCAGGACCGGGCGGATTGGGCGCATCGTACGTGCTGTGCCCCGTCGCTGCTGCCAAGACCATCGTCGGGTTGGGCTACCTTCTGGTTGGCTTCACCTCGGCGAAGGTCGAGGCACTGGAAGCCAGACCGATACGTTGTTACAGATGTTTCAACGTCGGTCATGGCACCCAAACCTGTCCGGACACGTGCCCGGATCGGACTAACTTGTGCCTCCGCTGCGGTAAAAGCGGACACAAGATGCCGGACTGCACGGCACGGAAACCCCACTGCGCGGCGTGCGCGGCGGGGGGACTGAACGCGGCCCACCCCACGTTGGCGAGGTTCTGCCAACCTCCCTACGTGAGGGGCCAATTCGTCCACTCGCGGGCGAAACCACGTACCGGCAAATCGGGAGTACAGACAATGGACACCTCCAATGCCTAGTACGCCCGTAACAACGTTCTTCCAAGCTAACGTAAACCACTCCCCCACCGCTCAGGACTTGTGCCTGCAGGCGATGGCGGAGTGGCAAGCGAATTTAGCCGTAATAAGTGAACCTTATTACGTCCCTCCTTCTGGGAACTGGGTGGGCGATCTCGATGACATGGTAGCGGTGGTGGCCAGAGCCGGGTCCGGCACACCGCTTACATGTCTCGAAAGAGGAAAAAAGGGCTATGCTGTGGCGGAGAGCGGAAGTATCGTCGTCATAGGCGTTTACTTTTCGCGCAACCGCCCCCTGGCGGAGTTCGAGCTTCACTTGGACGCCGTCGGGGCTGCCGTACGCAGACTGTCGCCCAAAACGATCTTCGTGATGGGCGACTTTAATGCAAAGCACTTCTCCTGGGGAAACGTACTCACGGACCCTAGGGGTCGGGCGGTCGAGGATTGGGCTCTTCAAGCCGGCCTGACCATACTGAACCAGGGGTCGGTCCAGACCTGCGTGCGCGCGCGGGGTGGATCGATCATCGACCTGTCATTCGTCACTCATGCGGCCGCCCGCAGAGTGACCGGATGGAGGGTGCTGGAGGAGGTGGAGTCGCTCTCTGATCATCGGTACATCAGATTTGAGCTCACGACCCCCTCCTCCGGTCCGAGCCCTGTTCACCGTCGCCCCCCTCTCCTCCCGCGTTGGGCCCTTACCAAGCTCGATCCGGAGCAGGCCGAGGAGCGGGCACTCTCGGAAAGCTGGGCCTACCCAGCCGACTTCGCGAATCTGGATACGCAGGCAGAGCACATGCGCAAGACCCTGACGAGGGTTTGCGACGCTGCGATGCCACGCGTCTCCAAGCGGCAGCCTCCGTGCAAGCAATCGGTCCACTGGTGGACCGAGGAGCTGGGCGAGATGCGAAAGGCAGTTCGCATCATCAGCCACAGGCTCAAACGCTGCAGGGCGCGCCGTCCTCCGGACTTCGTCGCGGAAAATGGACTCGTGGGCGAGTTTAGAGAGGCCAGAAAGGCCCTTTCGATTGCAATATTGCGATCGAAAGCCCGGGCTCGGGCCGAGCTCCTCGAGACGCTCGATCGGGACCCTTGGGGGCGCCCGTACCGTGGGGCCCGCAACAAGTTGCGGCCTTGCACATCCACGGTCACGGAAACGCTCGAACCCGAGGTGCTCCGGTCGGTTATCGATGGGCTCTTCCCGGAACCGGGGATCTTCACTCCCCCCAGTATGGGTCCACCCATTCCCGACAACCCCACGGACGAGGAGCCTCACTCCATCTCCGAGGGGGAGCTAGACGTCGCCCTGGACCGGCTACGGGGCAGGAAGACGGCACCGGGACCCGACGGGGTTCCAGGTCGACTCCTCTTCCTGGCTGCAAAACACCTACGCAGCCAGCTGCGGGACCTCTTCGAAGCCTGTATTCGCGCAGGTAGGTTCCCGTCGCAATGGAAAGAGGGGCGTTTGTGCCTAATTCCCAAGGGAGGTCGGCCTCCCAACGATCCGTCCGCCTACAGGCCCATAGTGCTGCTGAACGAGGTCGCCAAGGTCTTCGAGAAGATCTTGGCGGAGCGGCTTGTGAAGCATCTAGACACTGTGGAGCCGGGGCTATCAGATACGCAGTTCGGGTTTCGGCGGAGGCGCTCCACGATGGACGCCTTCGAGACGCTGCGAACGTTGACGGACGAAGCCGTCCAAGCGAAGGACGTCGTTCTTGCAGTGTCGCTAGACATAGCGAACGCCTTTAACAGCCTCCCTCATGAGACGATCAGGGAGGGGCTACGCGCGCACGGAGTCCCCCCGTACCTCACGAGGCTGTTGGGCGAGTACCTGCGAGATCGGCACATCCTTTGGGAGGGTGGTGAGTCCGCCAACCACGTGTTAGGTCGGCGACGTGTCGCGTGCGGCGTTCCACAGGGATCGGTCACCTTTGGAACGTAGGCTATGACTGGATCCTTCGGGTGACGGTCCGGCCCGGAGTAGGGCTGATCTGCTTTGCGGACGACACCCTACTCACGGCACGCGCCGCGTCTTTTGCGGAATCCGTGGACGTCGCCAACGACGGGCTGGCGATCGTCGTAGATCGAATAGCTAGGCTGGGCTTGAAGGTCTCCCCCGCGAAAATGGAGGCCGTCATGTCCCATAGGAAATTCCGGAATCCTCCCCCGGACTTGTCCGTTACAGTTCAGGGGGTGGCGATTAGAGTAGGGCCCACGATGAAATATCTTGGGCTAGTCCTTTACGGGAAATGGCTGTTCAAAGCGCACTTTGAGCAGCTAGTTCCCAAACTTTTGAATTCCGCGGGCGCACTCTCCAGGCTTCTTCCTAACGTGGGGGGGCCGGGGGGTGCGACGCGGAAGCTTTATTCCGGCATCCTGAGGAGTATGGCGCTCTACGGTGCGCCCGTCTGGTTCGATTCGCTTCACCGCCACAACCGAACCCTGCTGCACCGCGCGCAGCGGGTTCTGGCCGTGAGGACCATACGGGGGTACCGCACAGTGTCGTGGTCGGCGGCGACTCTCTTGGCAGGCGAGCTGCCCTGGCCTCTCCAGGCAGACGTCCTGTCCAGAGTTCGTCGCACCCGGCAGGATGCCCTAGCTAGAGGACTGACCTTCTGTCAAGTCGAATTAGAGACGGTCAGGAAACGGGAAACCGCTTGCTGCCTCGTCGCCTGGTCTCGTGACCTCGAACACCCTTTGGCTGGCGGCTATACGGTGGATGCAATCAGGCCGCAGCTGGAGAGATGGGTGACCCGCACCAGCGGAACCCTGACCTTCAGGACGACTCAGATACTGACCGGACACGGTTGTTTCGACCAGTATCTGTTTCGCATTGTGGGCTGCTTGCCTTCCCCGGACTGCCGCCAATGCGGCGCACCCGATACGGCGTTACACACGCTTGTTGAGTGCGCTGCATGGACGCCTCAGCGTTTCGAGCTCGAGACACACGTAGGAGCCGTCCGATCGCTTGGCGACTTGGTAACGGCCATGTTGCACAGCGACGACCGCTGGGAGTCTGCGGTCTCTTTCTGTGAGGCGGTAATGTCTCTAAAAGAGGCCGCAGAAAGGGATAGGGAGCGAAGTCCTGCAGCGCGTGCTAATGTCTCCACCCGAGGTCGCCGGCCTTCAGCTAGCACCCGGAGAGGCAGGTACGCGCATTACTTCCCTCCCTGAGTTAGGTTCCGGTACGAGGGGCCCCTTGCTACTAGGCAACGCAAGGGATTCAACTGCCCCCGTTTCGAAGTGGGGTGTGTTCTCCCAGGGCACACTCCAGGCACTTTATTGCGCTGGATCGACTGTTGCGTAACTATGTTCTATATCTCAGTCTTTCCTTCACAACAAAGTGCAGGGTCGACGGGAGGAGAGGTTTTTTAGTGGGTATTGAGGTTGCTCGCCCGTGCGGCATCGCTCTGAGTCTTCCACACTCCTCAGTGTCAAGCCATCGCGGACGAAGCGCAAACAAAGCATACTATTGCTAGCGTTATCGCCCCCGGTGGATGCGCGCCGTTTCCTAGTGACGGCCCTGAGAGTGCGTAAATCGGTCAGCATTTTTCCTCGCCTCAAACAAAAAAAAAAAAAAAAAAAAAAGTCTGCTTCGGTCAGAGCGCGAGTGCAATCTTGCCGCGGTTATCATGAATACTTGAGAACTTTTACGCGCAGCGTTTGTGTTCTATGATGTAAACCTTTTTCTTAATATAAAATTTGCTACAAAATACTAGTTTTCATTACACAAACCGGCAACCATACACCACAATATAAATTTGTTTCAATATAGTTTAATCCTGAGGCTCGCTTTTATAGATTTATATTTGCAGGTCCAACATGGCGTAACCACAGGAAAATAGCAACTCCCTCTTATAACAAAAAGTTTGTGCAGTATTGCGCACCATTGTTTAATAAGGAAGCTGAAGAATTGGCTAAAAAATTCAGCAGGAAGGACCCAACTACTTTCAATGCTTATTTTGACGTGGTGGACTGTACTACGCAATGTGTTTGCCGTATGTAAATAATTTATTGACAATTGTAATTCTAGAATGAATCTTGGAAAATCTTTAGCCTCTTATATTTCGGCGTCTTAACTGTTGAGACGTTGAACTCACCACCAAATGTTGAGAGCAGGACTGTTATGTCCTGGTAAAATCTTGGATTTTGGTTAATTAGTTACGTTTTATATGAAATATAATGACGAATTCAAATGAAAATATTTTTTTCCTTTTTTTTGTAATTATTTCATGGTTGACCTTATTTTCAAACACAAAGTTCGACTTGTAATTTAGGTTACATGTGGCGGTAATTGCTAAGACACAACATCGCATCACATTCAAATACGATAGTTAGCAGGGGATATAGATCGTTTAGACAAACGTGCTTATAGCGATTCAAAACCCAGTAAGGAACCCTTCATACCTTGGTTTCAGTACGAACGCTACCAATGTTTGTGTGTGTGTTAATATGATTAAAGTGCAAACAGTTGAAACAACATACAACCTTATGGCAACGAAGTTTCTTATCGCACGTTACGTTACGTCGTGAAAAATGCTACCCGCTCTATATTATTATACAATTTTGAATTATAATGCAATGGAACAACATTTAAAATAAAATAATAGTCATCAGTGTAATTGAAAGGTCTTTTAATTGTCCTTATTTTCAATGGTCTTTGTATCTTAAATTGTAACTATATGTTATTCTTATGGAAGAAATAAAGATAGAAAAAAACTTTGAAGAAACAGAGGTCGTAGTACCTTCACAATTTACAAAAAAACGGGAATTTGTACGCGACACTTTCAACAAATAAAAACACCATTCAGCTTATCGATCAAGGAATAAAAAGACCAGTCAAATCGGCTATTTTAGTTCTAATAAGAATGTTAAAAATATAATTATTTTCATTGCAGAAACATTGATGGGACTAACAAAAGAAGAAACATTAAACTTGAAATATTTAAAAGACATAGTTCAAGCTACACCACGGTAATCTTCATATGCTGTTATGTTTTTAATATACATCGATCTTTTGTTATGTCGTAATAATTGTTTTGTTTTAAAAAAAATTGATGGAGTGGCACAAATAAAACAATACCTTTTTAATTTAAATCTCCAGTTTATATTAAACGTTCTACAGCCGTTATGAATACTATGCTAATTATTGATAATGTATTCAGCTCTAATTGTTAACTGAATAAACCCAGTTACATGAGACTTTTTTTTGTGTAGGGGGTAGGTTTGCTTAAAGTGGTAAATATTTGGACATAATTACATTAAAGTTAATTAGAATAATTGGACGCCACGCTATTTGGGGTTGGAGAAAATAGCGAATCTCCCTAACGGTATACTTGCGGTTTCTTCTAAGGTAGACTAGTATTAACTGGTATAAAAATGATGTTTGACGGACTTCCACGGAAACTCGTTGTAGGGCGCTAGCTCCGCCAATATAAACTCGAGGTATTACCCTGATGTACCAGCATTGGTAATAACGGAGAAGAACAAAATACGAAGAGGGAAACAAAAAAAAAACCCCGAACGCCTGGAATTCAGAGAGAAAACTACATGTTAAAAAAAAGAATTACAGACATTCGTTATCTTCGGAAGCCTAAAGTGAATTCTACACAAAGATGAACCAGTAATTATGGCTTAATTAATTTGGTTATTATTTAGATGAAGCAAATAGCACTAAGATGATACTTGAAATACCACGCCGATTGTTCAGCGAACGGAACTACATTACGCTATTGTAATAAGGCCTTAATTTGTTCATTAGAAACAAAATATTTAATATACGTGCTTAAATCACATGTGGTTTCCATGATACTGAGTAGTATAAAGCTAAATAATCCAAGATTCACATGATATCATCCGATTAAAGGGTTATAAGTTTACCACGTTGTGACAAATAAAGAAAAAAATGTAAATATATACCTTTTCGAATACGCCGAGGTTTCTTTTAACAAAAACTACTGGAATTATTACGGGCTCCTCCCGATTGAGAATAATATTCCCCAAGGCGGGACGGAAACGGCAATGAGTCAGCTAAACCATTTATTGGCCATTTTTATCACGGCTGTAATCAATAAAAGTTTCTACTGTATATCGAATAAAAAAAGAAGCGATAGACTGACGAAAATCAAAGATTTACGTACCTTAGTTAGTGAATATGTGTTTTAGATTAACTTGAGATGAAAGTACTTTACTGGCCGACAGATCGTAGTGAAAGAAAACGATTCTAAAGGCGTCACGTATTAAATATAAAACACGACGGTCTTCCGTAAAAACCAACTGTTTTTTCTATATTGAGTTCCCTCAACAAGTGTGACCCACACTACTCTCGCATTATTCCGAGAATCTATTTGCGGTAAATACTTTCAACGCGTATAAAAATTACTTTAATTATTCGAGTTTTATTTTCGTTGTAATGGATAAGTTTGTGATTGGTAATATTAGAAATTAATTAGATTCTATAATTTAGTTTAGTGGTAAATTTTCTATGAAAATTTGATGTTAGATTATTCGTATACAGTCGAATAATATTATTTATTTTAATGTTTTTAAATGGTAAATTTATAATTCTATAAAGAACGTTATTGTAGTTTTAAATATTTTTAGTGAGTAATAGAAATTAATTAAATATCGTAATTTTTATTGTACTGGCAAACTGTAATGCCAACCGGTATGAAGTGAACCTTTATTGAAAGCGAGTTTATGTTTTGGAACGTAATGTTTTGATCAAGTAATTTTTTAAATAGTTTTAACCCTCACGTAATGCGCGGGAGTTTGAATTGTAAAAATGTTTATGTTTATGTAATTTATGCGTTACAATAGCACCCTACCTTTGGTAAAGTTTTACGTAGGAAAACTTTGGCTGGACCCCAGCCTTACCAAAGAAAGTAACGCAACTTATCAGCAAACCTTTGAAGAAAGAAAAAATTTCTTCGCCCATTTTAAGTATAGTCAGAATAAAAATTTAACTGTACCTACTACCTGTAACAATGAAATAAAAAAATATTGTTATATATTAATGTGGATTAGATTCAATCAGTCGGCTAAGATGTGGAGCCTTTATATTGAAGAATCGAGGGTGTGTTTCCAGAAGCATACGTCATCATTCAAATTACCCTTTTACTATTCATTCATATTCCTTTCAAAAATTCGTCTTAGTAGCTAATTATACCTCTAAGACTTCCTTCCATTATCTAAGAATCGATAAGTAATAACTAATCTTCTACGATTCAAAACAGTACCTCAATTAGCTGGTTGAACCTCGCTTTATTTGATCAAAGTAATTAAATGCAACAACAGCTGTCTACTCCAATGACTTCAACCTATCTATATATATAATTATAGGTTGGTCAGGCGACAGTAAAACTGTCTACCAAAACACTAGATAATTATAAACAACTCATTAACAGAATAGATGTTAACAAGGTAATAAACACTTCACTCGATTGTTGAGCATAGTAAAGTAAACAAAAATTAGACTAAGCTGACTGTCCAGTGATCAGTAAAGACGAAGTATCCAATATAAGTTGTCTATATAAATAAGAGATATTAAATATAGATGAGAAAAATATATAAAAAATTAAAAAATATTTCAAAGTGACAACCCTATTTTGTTAAACCAAATAACAAAACAAAAATTACTGTGTTCGAACGAACCAGTATTTTTTACTAAAGGGTTAAATCAATTTTTGAAATTGTATATTTCAATACCTGCAAAAGTTTTGCCTTTTTGATAACTTTAAGATAATTAAATAGGATATTGATTATTATTATTATTTTTTTTTACTAGTTATTTTAAGTAGTTTATAACTAAAAATTTATTTTTGTATTATATGAAGTATACATATTTGTTTGTTTTTTACAAAACAAAGTATTAAAATGAATAATCTCATTGGTTTAATTCTTTTTGCCACTAGAGGCGCTACTTGTTACTACTATTGTTTAGTAACAATGGAAAATATTTTATTAAATGAGAATTACATGTAAATATTTATTTATGTTAATTAATATTTTAATCTTTTTATTAGGTTTATTATGTTATTGTAATTTTGGTTCTAGTATTTTCTTGATTGCCTTTTTTTTTAAACGTGCCTGATAACGCTAGATGGCATTATCGGTTTACAAAAATGTAAAATACAACAGTGCTTGTATTTTCTAACTTTTAGTTGTATTGAAAATAAGTATTTCAGTGGTTACATTTTAGATCCTGAAATCTATTAATTGATTATTATGCAATTACAAAGTAAGAAATGATTTATTGAAGATTTTGCTTATACATGATTTTTCTTTAGTTTACCATATTTGATTTTGGTTATGAGAAATATATTTCAATTTAAGTATAGGATGTTTTTAATATATTACTTTGTATAATTTATGTATATTTGCTAAATTGATTTGAAACTAATGTACTAAGTTTGATGAAATATGTGTTTTTGTAAATAAAATTTGTTTTCTTTTTAAATTGTTTGTTCTTAATTTTTTTTTTTTTTTTTTTTTTTTTTTTTTTTTTTTTTTTTTTTTTTAATTGTTTAACTTGGTTCTTTATATTAATTTTAATTGAAAATTTTATTAGATTTTTGACTATATTCTTAAGTCTTTAATGTGAAATTCTCCTAAGGTTTTTTGTGTGTGAAAATCTTGGAGTATATAGACTAAATTTGACTTTTTTCCTATTATTTTACATTTTAAAAATTTAGGAGCGAATTTGGCAGTAAAATACTTTCCAGCATCTGATAGTGGGAATGTTTTACGCCATACTATATCTCCAATGTCAAATTCTACCTGTCGACGATTTTTATTATAATATTTGGCACTTTTTTCATGAGCCTTTAATAAAGTTTGACGAACCTTAATAAATGTATCCTCTAAAATACCTAAATTTTCAGCGTATGCACCTCGTGACGCACAAGCTAAATCAATTGGTTCATTAGAATTATTTATACAATTATAATCTGAGCCACAAATAATTGGTTCTCTTCCATGTACAAGATAAAAAGGGGTGAAGCGAGTAGCTTCATTTACTGCTGTATTCATTGCAAATTGAATTTTTGGAATTGAAATATCCCAAGACCTATGGTCTTCTTTTACTAGGATAGAAATAGCAGTAATTATAGTTTTGTTATATCTTTCTACAGTATTAACTTGCGGTGTATAACGGGGAGTCATGTGGATATTTGGTATTTGATATGTATTAAATAGGTTTTGTACTTCTTTACCCGTAAATTGACTTCCGTTGTCGGCAATGACAGTTTTCGGTATGCCGTGTACAAGAAATACACCTTGTTCAAGAGATTGAGCTATATTACGACCAATCGCTCTTCTTAGAGGGAAAATAATACAATATTTTGAAAAACAACAAACTACTACTAACAAATACATGTAACCGGCTCGTGACCTTGGTAATGGTCCGATTAAATCTATACTTATTGTCTCAAAAGGTTTATTACAAATTTTAGGATTGCCAAGCAAACCTGGTGTTGCTTTTTGTGAATGTTTATATGCTGAACAGGTATCACAGTTTTTTATCCATGAAACTACGTCCTTATAAAGACTTGGCCAGTAATAACGTAATGCTAGACTACGATATGTTTTAAGACTACCAAAATGAGGAGATAAACCAGCGTGATGATGTTCTATTATTTTAGAACGATCGCCTTTTGGTACTACCTTCTTCCAGTTAAAGTCAGGATTATTAGAAAATTTACTTTTTGAGTATCTATATAATTCGTTATTTTTAATTTGATAATTTGGACAAGATGTTGGTAAACGTTTACATTTATCTAACAAATCGTTATACCATTTATCATCACTTTGCGTTTGAATTTCGCATATTGGTACAGCTCTACTGAGTGCATCCGGGACTATGTTTTCTTTGCCTTTTCGGTGAATTACTTGAAAATTAAAATTTGACAATCTAATACCCCAACGAGCTAATCGTCCTGTTGGATTATTTAAACTAAGAAACCATTTCAAACTTGAATGATCAGTGATTACGTCGAAGGTTTTAGAACCTTCTACATATGGTCTAAAGCTTTCTAAAGCGAACACGACTGCGAGAGTTTCTCTCTCGGTTGCTGAAAAATTTCTTTCTGCTTTATTAAGTGATCTACTGGCATAGGCCACTGGATGTTCCTTTCCATCTTCATCTAATTGTGTCAAAGTGCCAGCGATCCCATAACCTGAAGCGTCACAATGAATTGAAAAAGGTTTGTCAAAGTTTGGACAAATTAATACCGGAGCTGAGATTAAAGCCGACTTTAAGTCACTAAATGATTTTTCTGCCTCCTCTGTCCATGTAAATTTTGGAGCATTTTTCCGAGTACTAGTTAAAGTGTTTAGTGGTGCCGCTATTGTACTGAAGTTTTTTATGAAACGTCTATAGTAAGAAGCTGTTCCAAGGAACATTTTCACTTCTTTTCTGTTCTTCGGAGTTGGAAATTCTACTATAGCCTTAATTTTAGCGGGATCAGTATTTAAACCATTTTCATTAACTAAATATCCTAGATATTTTAATTCTTTCCTAAAAAAGTTACATTTTTCTAAATTTATAGTTAAGCCTGCATATTTTAATCGTTCTAAAACTTTTAAAAGTAAGGTAATATGTTCATTAAATGTTGATGAAACTATAATAATGTCATCTAGATATGCAAAAACTTTTCCATCAAGTTCTACTCCGAATAGTTTGTCTATAAGTCTCTGTTGTGTGGCGGGACCGTTTGTTAATCCGAAACACATTCTTACATATTGGAAAAGGCCTCTATTTGGGATTGTAAATGCGGTTTTTTCGCGGGAATCTGGATCTAATGAAATTTGCCAAAAGCTTGATTTTAAATCTATTGATGATAGATAACGAGCATCTCTTAATTGGTCTAAAATAGTACTAATGTAGGGTAATGGATAAGCATCCTTTTTAGTTACAGAATTGAGTTTACGACTATCTAAACAAAAACGCCATTCACCATTTGCTTTTGGTGCTAGTATTGTTGGATTATTCCAACTGCTCGTACTAGGTTCGATTACGCCCATCTCAAGCATCTCGTCCACTTGACGATTCATCTCCTTGAGACGTTCTGGTGAAACGCGATAGTAACGCTGTTTAATTGGTTGGGAATCTCCTGTGTCTATTTTATGTGTTATTAGAGTAGTTTTTCCTAACCCACAATTGCTAAAAGAAATGTCGTCAAAACCTTTTAATATATTTCTTGCTAGGGCTTGTTCTTCCTCAGACAAATGTTCAAATTGATGAAGATGTTTTATTTCTAAAATAGAATTTGGAATATCTATCTTACTAACCAAGGGTAAATTATGAAAAATTTCTGGAGCGATTTTAAAAGTTTTCCAAAAGTCGACGCCTAGAATGAATGATGTTGAAATGTTAGGTATTATATAAAATTTTATAACCTTTGTTATGTTATTTAATAATACTGGTAAAAGTAAGTATCCATGAACTTTTGCACTCGAATTATTTGCAGTTTTAACCGTTGTAATATTGTCACATTTATGTACTTGTAAACCTTGACTAATAAAAATATCTCCTGTGCTAGCTCCTAAGATACTAATTGAGCTGCCCGAATCTAATAAACCGTAATAGTTTTTGTCATAAATTGAAATATTTAAAAATGGACGTTCGTCTAAAATATCGGTTTGAACCGTAGATATATTTTTTGATTTTTTTTTTATGTAATTAGAATTGTTTTTATTATTATTATCGATGTTTTGTTTTACATTAAATTTATTACTTGTTCTAAATTTGAGAAAAGAATAAGATGTACGTCCTTTACGATTCAACCTATTTAGTTTTTTGAATTGTTTTGGTTATTTTTATGTTTGTTACAATTATTGCAATCTGGTTTCTTAGTATTGATAGCACCACAACCGTAACAGAATATTCTCTTGCAATTTAAATAATAATGACCATTTTGGTTGCAACGAATACAATGTAATTGGTTTTTATTGTTATTGGAATTATTACCATTAAATTGTTGTTGACGAAAACCTCTATTATTTGTATTTTTAAAGTAATTATCTGTATAGTTCTTATTAGGGGTGTAGTTTGGTTTATTTTGATAATTAAAATTGTTGTTGTTATGTTTATTTTGATAATTTAAATTATTGTTGTTATGAAAATTATGTGATGGTTGTTTATTTGAAAAATTATAAGAGTAATGGTTTTTATTTTTCCTATCATTATTTTGAAAAAAGGTTTTAGTATTGTAATTTTGTATATTAGTTTTTGGGTCTAGGTTTTGACCTTGTACTAAGTTTACTTGTGGTTGTTTATTTATTAATGGTCTATACCCTAAATCAGGTGCAACAAAATGTGGAGTGATTTTTGGTGGTTCTAGGAAATTTGCTGTTCGATCCCTTGTATGATCTAACAGTTTGCATTTTAAGCGTAATTCTTCTATTTTTTTAAAATTATACAAAGATAACGCCATTTGAATTTCTGGTCTTAGGTTTTTTCTAATAATTTTAATTTGTTCCTCTTCCTGAATAAGATAAGTAAATCGAGAAAAGTAATTTAACATTATTGTTATAAAAGTAGTTGATGACTCATTAATTCCCTGAGTACGCTTTTGTACTTCCATTAATAGTTTATCGTCATAATCTATTGGAGCGAATTCCGATATTAGGTTATTTTTTAAATTTTCCCAGTCCAGAAGTGTATATTTCATACTTCTGTACCATAATAAAGCTTTGTCACAAAATAATTCTACAGCTGAATTAAATAATTGTGTGGCAGAAATATTTCTTGAATCACAAAGTTCTTCTAAGCGTTGTAGAAAGGTATGTACGCACGAATTGCCGTCGTAGCGTAAGTTTAATTTTGGTATTGAAAGATCTATTTGACTATGCGGCATGCTTGCCGTAGGTATTTGTTGTTGTGAAACACCCTCACCACAATCGAAAGAAGTTTTAAATGATGAATTTAACTTATCTAACCTCTTTAAATAACTATTAAGTTCTAAATTTAAAGTTGAAAATAATGTTGGTTCCGATGATGGCTTAACACGTGATAACCGATGATATAAGTGATGCGATAACGCTCTGACGCGACTAAAAATTTTAAAATTGGGTGAACTTTCTTTAAAATATTCGCCAATTTCGGCCATTTTTGTTTTAATTATTTTAAGTTCATTGTCCTGGTCCAAATCAGTTTCAACAATATCCTCCGCTAGTATTTCTTTACCTAACTGTCTAATTTGATTTCTTAATTCTGCTACTGTATTTAAAGGAGTAGCATTTCTTATTAAAATTTCATGTATTAGTTCATCTTTATGAAGAAGATTATATGAAATGGGACGTTCCATTGTAAAGAAAAAAGTTATGTAAACAAAATGTAAAGTATTATTCTAACGGGTGATTTTTCAGTCAGTCAGTTTGTAACAGCTTTGTTTTATTGTATATTAAATAATCAAGTAGTATTTAGATTGTTATGATAACGTCGATAAAAATTTAAAGTTTGAAACCTGGGTTTACCGTTTAACGATTAAAGTTCAAAAATAATTTAAGTTACAAGAATGAAGGTGCATTATTAAGTAAAAGTATAAGTAAAATATAAGTAAAGAAATCAGTAATACTGTACAACACAAAGATTTCCGCTTAGTAATAAAATTGTATTTAAAAAAAATTAATTTAAGCAAAAAATATTTTTATCAATTCCAAAAAATTTAATTGATTTGTATTTTAATTTCTAAAAGTTAGTTACGTTAAATTATTTCTTTAATATCAAACAATTTAATATTTAAAATTGAAGTATAGTATTCAAAATATCATATGATTGAAACTCAGTAATCCTTGTATATGTCCAGTTACTAAAATTACACGTATACAAATCATACACAATTTTAATTAAATTTATAACGGTAGTTCCTGAAAAAAAAAACTTTATTAATTGAATTTACCTTAATTAACTTCTTTATGTCCAAATATAATCTCGTATTTCAAAAACACGAAATATCGAGAGCTTTAAGCAATTACTCTAAACACACACGAATTGGGCGCCATTGTTATGTTTTTAATATACATCGATCTTTTGTTATGTCGTAATAATTGTTTTGTTTTAAAAAAAATTGATGGAGTGGCACAAATAAAACAATACCTTTTTAATTTAAATCTCCAGTTTATATTAAACGTTCTACAGCCGTTATGAATACTATGCTAATTATTGATAATGTATTCAGCTCTAATTGTTAACTGAATAAACCCAGTTACATGAGACTTTTTTTTGTGTAGGGGGTAGGTTTGCTTAAAGTGGTAAATATTTGGACATAATTACATTAAAGTTAATTAGAATAATTGGACGCCACGCTATTTGGGGTTGGAGAAAATAGCGAATCTCCCTAACGGTATACTTGCGGTTTCTTCTAAGGTAGACTAGTATTAACTGGTATAAAAATGATGTTTGACGGACTTCCACGGAAACTCGTTGTAGGGCGCTAGCTCCGCCAATATAAACTCGAGGTATTACCCTGATGTACCAGCATTGGTAATAACGGAGAAGAACAAAATACGAAGAGGGAAACAAAAAAAAAACCCCGAACGCCTGGAATTCAGAGAGAAAACTACATGTTAAAAAAAAGAATTACAGACATTCGTTATCTTCGGAAGCCTAAAGTGAATTCTACACAAAGATGAACCAGTAATTATGGCTTAATTAATTTGGTTATTATTTAGATGAAGCAAATAGCACTAAGATGATACTTGAAATACCACGCCGATTGTTCAGCGAACGGAACTACATTACGCTATTGTAATAAGGCCTTAATTTGTTCATTAGAAACAAAATATTTAATATACGTGCTTAAATCACATGTGGTTTCCATGATACTGAGTAGTATAAAGCTAAATAATCCAAGATTCACATGATATCATCCGATTAAAGGGTTATAAGTTTACCACGTTGTGACAAATAAAGAAAAAAATGTAAATATATACCTTTTCGAATACGCCGAGGTTTCTTTTAACAAAAACTACTGGAATTATTACGGGCTCCTCCCGATTGAGAATAATATTCCCCAAGGCGGGACGGAAACGGCAATGAGTCAGCTAAACCATTTATTGGCCATTTTTATCACGGCTGTAATCAATAAAAGTTTCTACTGTATATCGAATAAAAAAAGAAGCGATAGACTGACGAAAATCAAAGATTTACGTACCTTAGTTAGTGAATATGTGTTTTAGATTAACTTGAGATGAAAGTACTTTACTGGCCGACAGATCGTAGTGAAAGAAAACGATTCTAAAGGCGTCACGTATTAAATATAAAACACGACGGTCTTCCGTAAAAACCAACTGTTTTTTCTATATTGAGTTCCCTCAACAAGTGTGACCCACACTACTCTCGCATTATTCCGAGAATCTATTTGCGGTAAATACTTTCAACGCGTATAAAAATTACTTTAATTATTCGAGTTTTATTTTCGTTGTAATGGATAAGTTTGTGATTGGTAATATTAGAAATTAATTAGATTCTATAATTTAGTTTAGTGGTAAATTTTCTATGAAAATTTGATGTTAGATTATTCGTATACAGTCGAATAATATTATTTATTTTAATGTTTTTAAATGGTAAATTTATAATTCTATAAAGAACGTTATTGTAGTTTTAAATATTTTTAGTGAGTAATAGAAATTAATTAAATATCGTAATTTTTATTGTACTGGCAAACTGTAATGCCAACCGGTATGAAGTGAACCTTTATTGAAAGCGAGTTTATGTTTTGGAACGTAATGTTTTGATCAAGTAATTTTTTAAATAGTTTTAACCCTCACGTAATGCGCGGGAGTTTGAATTGTAAAAATGTTTATGTTTATGTAATTTATGCGTTACAATGCACATCTTCTCTCTTTTTATTATCTATCTCTCGATATCTTGGCACGAGGTTACATCACATGTAGTTGGAGCCCTAGAACCTGAGAGACGCTCTTTGATAAGGGAAGTGGCGTGTGTTAACGTCAATATTATACCAGTATTTCAACCCTCAGTAGTAACAACTCCACATGCTATTAGGTCTTGAAACATACATACATACATAACTTCACGCCAGGTCCCTTGCGGGGTAGGCACGAACAACAGAACGCCATTCAGGCTTATTCTTACACACCTCTTGAAACACTGCAAGTAAATTCCAATTTTAAAGTAAATGACAGGAAAAATGGTGTTATAAACTTTCATAGGCTTACGGCTAGCAGTGGATTGCGACTGGTAAACGACGAAGTGATGTTATTTAGTCTACGAATATCACAATTTGAATTTATAGAATTTGTGGTGCTCTACAATTCAACTATGATTTTAGCATCTACGAACACATCTTTACAAAGATGACGAAGTGGTGGCTTCAGATACCATTGATCTATCACCTCACAGGCTTAAAAAACATGGAGCGGAAATATCTAAAACTTGTAGATGATTTTGCTTCAGAAATTGTTAGTAAACGGAAATTGGTTACAAATAATGCTAATGAAGAAACTATTGGAATTATAGATAGATATATACTATCTGGAGAGTTAAATGAGCAGGAAATCAAATGGGAGTCCTTTAGCTTATTTACAACTGTAAGTTATTCTTCTAATTTTTTTTATGTAAGTTGATATTTTGTGGTACGAAAAATTATAGTTAATTTACAAAAAAAATTAGGCTTTAATAGGTATTCAATTTTAAACATATAAAATATAAAAAAGTTAATAGTAATGTGAGATGCAATCGTTCGACGAAATTTCTAATGTGAATTTGCATGTAGGTCCTTAATATCACTATAACGGTTTATTAGTTTGCATAGTTTAGATAGACAGATACGGACACAGAGTCAGACAGCCCGGAAAAGTTGACACGAGTCAGTAACTTTGATATATAATGCAAAAATCCTTGAGAATTATTTCCCAGAGACTATATAATCGTATGATACAATTATATTAAATAGAGTAACTTCGAAGGGCTACTCACGTCGATGGAGTATAAAAGCAGATCATTCAAATCTTCAAATCGTAGTCATTTTGACTACGATTTGAAGACTGGCTGGAAGTATGTACTGCTTTGGTAGCTTTCTGATTGAATGCACATGCGTACATTACGTACCTACAACAATGTTGTTACGGTTACCATTTGTTTAAACTTGCACATCGACATAACTGATGTGTGAAACCCGAAAAATTACTTGAAACAGAATAGTTCAAAACCAGCAAAAGGACATATATTAAGATGATATTACTAGGGAATATTTATTTCACAAATTTTATTTGTGCCTACCTTAATTATTGCCTCTAGTTTATTTCACGTGCAATATTTAACGATCTACATGGAACTCCCATAGAATGTTTTCTCTGCACACACCAGAGTGTTATTTAAGGAGGGCGTCATCAATTTTTTTCAAAGCCAGCAACTTTTTAGCGACGTCCTTCGTATTTTCAAAGATCCAAGGGTGGCATTTACCCATTTCTGTCAATCAGGTGGCCTAGTTGTCTTTTGCATAATTTAGATAATAAAAAACAATTAGAGTGTTGACTGTTGCTTGCAGAGCCAAGAAGCATCGGCCAAAATTACATGCGGCGTTCTTCTAATCCTTGCTCATCTACCTGAATGGCAGGTAAGTTCTTTTCTAAAGTAAGAAAGTATGTGTAAGCGATCTAGCAGACGGTCAGTGTGGCGTTAAGTTACTTGGAGATATTTGATGTTAAGGCATTTTAAGGGTATGAGAGATAATAAGGAGCAACTTGAAAGCAGTGTGTAAAATAAGATTATACTTCAATACTAAATCACAACGAAGCTATAATGTCATCACAATACATATGTTAATCTTTCATTCATTTACTTATCTTTTTAAGGGAAGATATAGGGAACCCTAAAAAGAGCACAAATGTTTGAAAATCAAATTGGGTTCTGGTTGAAATCACATACTTGGTTGCAGGAGAAAGTGTACGACGAAATCATCGAAGTCCTCGGCCCGAACTTCACCTGTATCACAATAGAAGATTTAAAGAAGTTACAATACTTGGACATGGTTTATAAGGAGACCATGAGGGTACTTTCCATTGCTGCTCTCATCCAAAGGACTGTACAGGAAGAAATCACTATAAATGATGGTAATCATTTCCTCAGGCTTAAAAAGTCCTTTGCTTGTCTTGTAATACTGATTTACAATTCTGTGAAGAATATTGTTTTGGAACAATTGATGGACTTTATTATAGGACGAACATATTCTATTAAATAACATAGCGAGAGAAAATTATCCTGAGAGGTCATCTAGTCATATGAGATTTAGAAGGTTTAAAAATTATGTTATTTATTTGTCAATGGTGGTGTAAAAGTGGAAAGTATTCTTCCATTCTTTGAAGTAATAACTTCTTCAGGCACATGGAGCACCTTTGGCATGGGGAAAAAGGACTGAACTCGCTTGGTCGATACATTTAGACACAAAGATGTTACTTCTGACGAGCAGTCTAACTCGGTCTCTAGCTACGACTAAAGCCCGTCACAGACGTAGCTATAATATATATATTAATATGAATCACAATAAGGCATATTACGACATATTTTCACACTCACAAACTTTCGAGTGACCGCACACGCAGCTATAATATATATTTCTATGACATCACAAAAATATGTCGACATTAATATTTCAGTATAATTTGGCATATTGTTTCTTATTTTAGTATAATAATATATATTATGAGGATATTTTTTATATTTTGAGGATATTGATGAAACTCGCCACGAGTTCTCTTTTGTTTTATATGCGGCTCTACCCAGATGGTTCTATTTTTCGCTCCTGACAAGGCAACATGCATATCAAATTCAGCATCCAAATCATCCTCTGAGGAACTTTTAATTAGATCTAAAAGTAGTGCTCTTGTCGAATTCATTTAGGTACCTAGATTGATTAAAGTGTTATTTCAAAATTTGTACACCTGGACAGAAAATAAGCTTTGCGCTTGCAAGGACGACCGCAGACCGAGTGAGGGCAAAATATATATTTGGCTACGTATACCTCCCGTGTGTAGCTTGCTATACTATAATTTATATCTCGATATATTAATATATATTATAGCTACCTACGTCTGTGATGGGCTTAATAGTTGTTTATAATTACTTTTAGGCAAATATACGCTTCCAGTTGGAACATCTCTAGTCATCCCGATCCACGAAGTTCATAGAGATACAAAATATTGGGACGAACCACTGAAAGTGATGCCACAGAGATTCCTTCCAGAAAACGTGAAGAAACGAGACCCGAACGCCTTTATACCTTTCAGTTTGGGAGCTATGGATTGTTTAGGTACCTATCTGTCTATTGGCTTACGAAATGACAAGTAGCTTATTATTATGGTCATAAAAAATAAACTACAATTTTAGCTAAACATACTACTGAACTGGGTACCATTAGCCATCTATAGGTCTATAGGTAATAATGTAAGTGCTTAATTTTAAAAAAAAATTGTGTGTGTGTGTGCAGTTCACACGTAATAGAAGTGAAACGGCAAAGAATATACGCACAGAAAATATATAATTTCAGTTTTATTTTGGTCTAAATTGGACCTAAGTTTAATAATCGGCCTTATTGACTCTCTAAACTGTGTCATACAATGTAAAATTCGTATCTCATTCTCTCGCAGGCTTAGTCCTATAGATTTATGTGTTAATCAAGTTTCACATCAAAAAAATCCGAAGTTTTAAGAGAAGCGGATAAAAGAATTCGACGGTAAAATGCTCGAATGTATTTATTTTTTATTGCCCGAGTACAGCAGGAGAGGCTATCGGCTCACCAGATGGCCAGTGACTACCGTCGCTTGTGGATATTTTCATCATCAGACGTGCTGCCAATGTAGGTACTATCGATTTCGAAGGGAGCACTGGAATCTGGCCACTAATTTGGTTGATTATGCGCCCTTTACAACGAGTTTCCGGCTGTAATAATTAGAATTCTTTGTTTGTTCTTGCGCGGATATCAATCATGTTATGAATTTACTATTATCGTGGTGGTGTTTCAACCTGTCCGGAAACCACACATTTCTAGTCGGAATTACCTTTATTATTGTCTTTGTCGGCGCCTAGGTTGTAACAATATTATAATGAACAATTGTAGAAAAAAAAGTAAATTACTATTGGTAGGAATGCTAGGCTAACGCCTACTAATGAATACTATTAATGAATATTAAAAAGCAACTAAACTTTTAAACATTTATATCGAGAATAACTCAGAAGGGTTTATGGTAATAAAAGAACAGCAACTGGTCACATATTTATAATTAGAGAACCTTACGGTTTTAACACATTGAATCCACTAACACTGAATACTCAACAAGCATGTTTAGAACACTTCGCCATCCCTCCAATAATTTAACAGTACATGAAACTTAACAATTGGCACAAACGATAGCGGATTGAAGTCATTGATAAACTATTTTAATAAATATTATACTCAAAGTTTTACATGTAACAAAACAAACCGAACACAGGATAAATCTATCGCGTCTACCAACATGAAAATAAAATGTAATGAATACCGTCTATATACAATTGAGAGGTTTTGAATTATAATCTACCCAAATACAACATCATAAGGATAAGTATTGTTACATTAAATTGTGGTAAATTATAGACAACTACTCTATACAAAACAGGTGCTAATCACAGAATAAATAAAAATATAACATTAATATTCAATTAAGAAAATGGTCGATTGTATCGCTTAAAAATAAGAGGGTACATAACAAAATTAATTATTAATTTTAAACGAAAACATATCAAGAACAACTATGCTACTTAATAACTGTAACACGTGGTCTGGAGTATGCCACAATAAACCTTGATTTGTGTTCCGGCATCAGTGGTCAGCTTCCAGTTATCCCTTCGAGGCCAGAACCTTGGTAGCACCTTTGTTGTTGCAAATGTTCATAAATGTCGACCACCGCTTTCCATCCAGGTCATCAGGTGAGCCGTTTAATGTACTCCAGAAATTAAAAAAATATTACTTTGTGAAGGATGATTTACTTGTCAATGTTCTCACAGTAAGAGATGCCAAAGATCACGCGAATTAAAAAAGAAAAAAGCTGGGAAGTGAACCTCGGAATTCAAAGAGGATATTCAGAAAGCAACTGGGATTTAATGTTAGAATGATGATTTCATTTTAATTTTTCCTTTACTTACTTTTTCCAGGTCGCGTTTATGCAACAGCCTTAATAAAGATCCTGATTGTCTGGATATTGCGGTACGTGAAGCTTGAAGCAGATGGCTGTGTCGACGACTTGAAGCTTTATGTCGCTATCTCTGTGTCTTACGCTGACGGATACAACATGAGAGCTAAACCGAGATTAAATAAACTTGGAT
The DNA here is from genome assembly GCA_949752895.1 of Dendrolimus pini. Lineage (NCBI taxonomy): Eukaryota > Metazoa > Arthropoda > Insecta > Lepidoptera > Lasiocampidae > Dendrolimus > Dendrolimus pini. Next base: position 5,871,329 of record OX457143.1, read on the forward strand.
AATTAACTCTATATACTAATATATAAATACGAAAGTTCACTAGTAGTTCCACTATTGATAAACTATTTCGTCTTAATAAGCATTCTTGTCCATCCTTTATATTTAATGAAGAAACTGAGAAAGAAGTTATCCTTGTTCTAAAATCTATTTCCACCAAAGCTGTAAGCGTAGATGGTATCAATCTTCAAATGATTCAGCTACTATCTTCTGAGCTAGCCCCATTAATAACTCGTATCCTGAACCATTGCTTAACTTCAAGTTCCTTTCCATCGACCTGGAAAATAGCTTATGTGCTACCTCTCCCCATTATCACCAAACCTACGAATGCCTCACATTTCCGCCCTATCTCGTTACTGCCTGTGTTATCTAAAATATTAGAAAATGTGGTCCATAAACAACTTACTCAATTTTTAACTCAATACAACCTAGTAAGTGCTCTAATGAAAGTTTCTGATGACATTCGTCTTGCTATAGATAACAAATGCCTCACTATATTGGTGCTATTAGACTTTAGCAGTGCATTTATTTCCGTTAACTTACTACTTTTACTTCTCTCCATTCTGTCCTCTCTTAATATCTCAGCTCCCGTTATTTCCTGGTTTAAGTCGTATTTCTCTGGTCGCTCGCATTGCGTCCGTTTAGATGAGTCTTACTCTGACTGGTGTGACATCACTGAAGGCGTGCCACAAGGAAGTGTTCTTTCTTCTTTTCTCTTCTGTTATTAATTCTATAACTCAAGTAATCTCTTTCCACTGCCATCTATATGCTGACGACCTACAGTTGTATCACCACTTTAAAACAGATGAAGTACATAACAGAATGAATCAGATCAATAAGGATCTAGATAATATCAGCACATGGGCAAAAAGTTTTGGTCTCCTACTTAATCCTTCAAGCTCAAGCTTTGATAATTGGCAGCCACTACATGTTAAATATCATACATCAGTCAACAATTCCCTCGGTAATTTTAAATGGTGCGCTGATACCATATTCCAGTAGCGCGAAGAACCTAGGCGTAATTTTTGACAGTAAGTTATCATAGGTCGGTCATGTAAATGAAATTAGCAAATGAATTCAATTTTCATTCCAGAATCTGAAGCGTTTGCAAAAGTTTCTTTCTTTTAATACCAAAATTATCCTAGCTCAATCTTTAATGCTGCCCCTTCTAGACTACGCCGATGTATGCTTCCTCGACACTGCTTAAGAACTCGAAGAACAAACTCGAACGCCTTCAGAATTTGTGTTTGGGCTGCGAAAGTTTGATCATGTTTCCAAATTTAGATCACAACTTAAACGACTCCCGATTCGTCGTCGCCGTGATTTTCACGTCTTTACATTCCTGTTTAAAATTCTACATAATCCTCATTTTCCCTTTTACCTTCGCGAACGATTTGAATGTTCCCCCAGACATGTCTTGCAGAACGTCTAAATCTCTTCTGCTTAAAAGCCGCCATACATTCATCGGCATGTTATAACGGTTCGTTTTGCGTTCATGCAGTCAAACTATGGAACGCCCCCCTCATGTGATACGTCCGTCGGAAACCATTTTTAAAAGAAAAGTTAAAGAACACTATCTATCCTAATTAACTGATATATACGTATATGCATTTTATATGTGTATATACTAGGTATATATCGATATATGTGTATGTAAGTTTATGTATGTATATCTATCTGTATGTAGTTTATAATGTAATATTTATTTTCAATAAGTACTTCTTATGTAATAACTTTCATGTACACAACCCTGCCTCTTGTCTTCCCACTCTCGCTAGACCCATAGGTTTGCTGGAAGAAAACGCTTTTTAGGGTTAAGCTCGCCTTTGTACATCACCATTATTTTATAGTTTTATTTGTAACTATTTTGTGTACAGTAAATAAAGTATCTGTTTGTTTGTTACTTCTTTGCGACTAAAAGGCTGAAAATTTCTTGAAACATTTAATAAGGAGACAGTATGTTACCTGAATTAAGTGTCTAGCAAAAAATAAACTAAATTCAAGAGGATCTGATGAGCAAAATACTTTCTGCCAATCTTGAATTCGGTGCCAAGTAAAACATCCTGATAAAAAGCGTGTCCCACGATTCTCGTCTTGCCTTTGTCCTTGCGAGGATACTAACTGCGGTTGTAATATTGCTTCTGCTGGCTTCTGGGACTTTTGTTTTGTATCCATATCCGGGTGGGGACTCGCAACATTTAAAAGAAAAATATTTTTGATAATGAAATTGGAAATACACAAATTGATAGAAACAGTGGTTAATCACGCAGTGTAGACAGATGGCATCCTATGTATCCTATAATCCTAAAAATATTATAAATGCGAAAGTTTGTAAGAATTTGTGGATGTATGGATGGATATACGAATGTATGTTTGTTACCCTTTCACGCAGAAGCTACTGAATGGATTTTGATGAAACTTTACAATAACATAGCTTACACATCAGAATAACCCATTGGCTATAATTTATAAAGATACAGTGTGAATTATCCAAAATATAACGATTCCCCACAACCACGCGGGTAAAACCGCGGGGCGCAGCTAGTAGATCATATTTGAGAGGATGCGAATAAGGAAAACTACATGCACTGATCTGTACACATAGGATCGTATATCCATAAGCTTTAAAATTGCTAGTGGACACACCAATGAAAAACTTTTATGTTCTAAGGAAGCTTTATGATACCTATGAAAGGGTCTACAACTCTACATTAATGATGCATTCTACTATTGACAAGCGCAGTATAAATATGTGTTTTTTGTAGTTCGTTTTATAAGCAGGCATGAAAATAGGGATTTATCACGTGAGATCAAACTCGTACACTAAAGGTGGATTGAACTGAGGATCGTCTCATCAGTAACTTACTCCTAAAAAATATGAATATCTATCTATACATATAATAAAATTGTAGAGGTCAAATTTCTGTACAATGAAAAAAAATGCTAAAAACCGAGTCAGGGGGGTGTTAGAAGTGAAATAGAACTAATTTCGATTTTTTTAATTTTTTTTTGTTTCTCTGTTTGTCTGTCTCCGAAACGACTGGACCGATTTACGTGAAATTTTGTATGGTGGTAGCTTATATCCCTGGTCAACATATAGGATACTTTTGATCGCGAAAAATTTAAGAGTTCCCGTGGGATAGTTAAAAAACTCTAATTACTTAAACAGCTTATAACAGACAAAGTAATTTCTCTGCAACGTAACGTAATAGATGCGGAGATTTTGACCGGGTGTGGTGTCCGTGAGAGACTTTTATCTTATATATATTTATTTAATATATAAAGCTGATAAGTTTGTTTCTTTGTTTGTTTACTTGAACGCGCTAATCTCAAGAACTACTGGTCTGTTTTGAAAAATTCTTCCAGTGTTAGATAGCCCATTTATCGAGGAAGGTTATAGGCTATATACCATCACGCTAAGACAAATAAGAGCGCAGCACCAATGAAGAATGTTTCAAAATCGCGGGGTATTTAACTTACTTTTTTTTAACTATTCCATGCGAACGAATTCGCGGGCAGAAGCTAGTCATAAATAAATTGTAACTTTACATTACGACTATTTATTACAGATATTCATTTTTTTTTAACTATTGATAAAGCATCAAGTAGACATGATCAGTTTTACCCATAAATATTGTAAGTTTGTCTTTAGTTGGCATCTCATAAAATGGCCGAGCGCGAGTGCAAGACAACGCACGCACATAATAAGCATGCATTAGTTGACCAGTATTTAAAGTAAGACTTATAGAGCGACGCCAAATCTACAGGTTATATAATAAAAGTCGCGGAAATAATGCTTACAAGGTAAAGCACAATAGTACAACCTTCACTATGCCGTGGTATGTTGATTTTCGACGCATAATAAGAATAAAGCATAAAGAATAAACAAACGTTTTATATATGTTTTTATTTTTTTACCACACAACTTACAGTTCGAATAAAATCAAATAATACGGTTTTCTCATACACATAATAAACTAAGCGGCACGGATTGTGGCCCAAGCGCGTTATGTGGATTATTATCAAAATTAAACGGGACACAAGGTTCTTTTTTTGTGGTAAAAATTAAATCTTTATTTGGAACTTAAATGCAAATGTTTAATTAACAAAAAGCGAGTTAAATTTGTTAAAATTTGTGAAAATTACAAAAAGTTCATTAAAGCTCTATGTTAAAAAAATCTTTTTGTTTCTTTTTTACAAAATTAGGTTGTGTTACTTAAAATTAATAACGGGTATTTCCACCTCTGGCCCTGATAACCGCCTGCATACGATCAGGCATGCTATGGATAATGTTTTTAATGTCCACCTGGGGTACTTCTTCCCAGGCGGCCACCAAGGCGGTTTTCAATTGACTGATGGTCTCTGGAGGGTTGCGACTGGATCGAATTCGCCTTTTAAGCATATCCCAGACATGTTCTATGGGATTCATATATGGACTTCGTGCTGGCCACACCAATTTTCTAATGCTCACCTCCGACAGGTAATTACCGACGCAACGTGCTATGTGAGGTCGGGCATTATCTTGCATGAGGATGAAGTCTTCGCCGCCGATGAATCCCACTAATGGCAAAACATGTTCCTGGAGGATCTCTTCAATGTATCGCACTGCTGTTAGACGACCTTCAACAACTACCAACTCTGTGCGTGCGTCTGAACAGATACCTCCCCATACCATAACAGACCCACCGTGGAAACTGACGGTTTGCCTGGTAGTGATTGGCAGAAACCTCTCCCCATGCCTTCTCCACACACGTTCGCGTCCGTCTGGAGCTCTTAAGGCTACTCGGCATTCGTCAGTCCACAGAACTTTACTCCACTGCTCGTGAGTCCAATTTGCGTGTTCGCGAGCGAACCGTAGTCGAGCTACGCGATGGTGTCGGAGCAATTCTGGACCACGTGCTGGTCTTCGAGCACGCAGATTTCGTTCCTCCATTCTTCTTCTTACTGTTCGCTCACTTACGTTGATTCCTCTTGCAATTTGTAGCCACTGCCGAATTTCGACCGCAGTAAGGAACCACCTAATACCGCCACTACCTGGTCTCCTTGTGTATAGACCGGTCTGGTCGTACCTTGTTAAGGCGTACCTGATAGTTGTACGCGGTACATTTAAAGTTTCAGAAATTTCTCGCTGCGTTCACCCCTGACTTCGAAGTAACACAGCCTGAGCAACTTGAGCAGGTGTTAGGGTCATTGTTTTCTAATTCTGGAAGCGTAAATTACTACCGATTAATAAAAAAAATAAACATAAAAGATTAAATGCACGACTATTGGAAAATCTAATTTTAACTCACCCGTCTTTTGTGCGTTTCACTAACGAACTAACGTTAAATGTCACAGAAATTAAACAAATGAACATTTTTGAGTGCTTACCCTCTTAAATTAACAAAAATAATGGTTCTGACAAACTGCCACTCGAAATTCTCATACGCGGTACAAAAATCGCCTGTTATCGGTCTGTTTATGTTTGGGCCATATTCCGTGCCGCTGACTGTAGTTTAAACACCCTTTCGAGTTACGGAACGGGCTACCGCGGCCATACTATGGTGCCTTATTTTGTCGAGCGTAAGGTGAAAATGAACTTTATATAATCCAGTCTTTCAAATAATTTATTATTAGATGTGAATACAGGCTATTGAGTTATTATAAAGTTATTTTAAGAGAAAACGTCGATTTTTATGACTGCCGTCGTTATGGTCACGGATCTGAGGCGGTTAAGCTAATTACACGAGTCAGACGCAATAAGAGAAAACGATTCCGATATGTTTTTTTTTACTGGGATTGAATTCATTGATATGTATGGTGGAAATTATACATTGTAAATTACTGTGACGTAATTACTGTATAGGCGTTTTTTAATTCACCGATTATAATAGAGTTTGTAAGGTTTACTCTTTAATTATTATATAATATTTACTTAAATTTTCGCGACTTGTATACATAATAAAACTACGTTTTAACGGTTTTAAACGCGGTTATTTATTTGATTTTGGTTTATCCGACGCTTCGGCCAAGTGGCCGTGGTCACGGAGGACCACGACAACGGAAGAAAATGTCAAAATGTCCGTGACCACGGCCACTGAAAAGCGGCCGAAGCGTCGGATAAACCGAAATCAAATAAATTACCGCGCTTAAAACCGTTAAAACGAAGTTTTATTACATTATATATATGAATTGATGTGAAACTTAGATTTTGGTTTTTAAAATTGATACAGTAATACTAGAGTAGTATTCATCCATTCTCTTATTTATGTATGTGATTTACCAAGAACATTTATTCAATTAAATTATATGACCACATAACCATTATTTGACTCCTGTGATAAAGCACACCAGTTTTTTTACTTATGTTCTTATTTCCGGTATACCTGGGGAATAATAAAAAGGGGACAATAAAAAAGTCCATATTCATAATATATCAGAAAAACTAGTTTCGTCAAAATATACATCTTCAAAAGGTTTTAAAAGAAAGTCAACATGTATCTACAATAGTTGTGTACAAAGCTTCCAAAATAATAAAACCTAGCCAAATGTTACGTAATAAAAAGCATGAAAAAATATAAAAAGCAAAATCGTATGGGAGCTCCAACTATAGCATAGTTGAAGCAATAACTCCAACAAAGCAATCTCTTATTGTTGAATCTGTTAGAAATGTATAAAGATGTGTCGAATTTGTACATATTTGTAAAATTTTAATAAATATTTTAACCCATTTAAGTATATATATATATATATACATATACACATATATATGTGTATATATATATATATATATATGTGTATATATATATGTATAAGTTTTACACTTTGTATTTGAATAATAAAATGGTTTACGATTGCCGACATTAAGTTGGTACTTAGCTGAAATTTTTCACGGGACACGGAAAACCTCGATGGAGAAAAGAATGATTGTTTCTATAAAGTCAACAAACTAATTTTTCTACGTCAATCTTATTATACCAATTCATAGATTATAAGAGTATCCAGCCCTGCCACATACATATTTTCTAAAAATCATCTTCAATATAGAAAATGGTGCAATACTTTTAGAACCATTTAATTAATATTCGTTTCCTTGATATTATTATTATATTTTCTGATACCGCAGATGCGCCACAATATAGTGATAATTACAATTCTATGAATACTGACATTAAATCTGTATTCAGAAAAAAATTACCTTGACTTTTAATTTCGCTCAAGACATTTAGATTGGAAGCGAGCGCAGTTTCCGGGTTACACACCCATCCCAACACATAGATAATTATTTATAGTTATCAGTGGTTTGGCAATCAGCCCGACTAACTTTTTAGTTTATTGCATTAGTAATTAGCTTAGGTGACAAATTTTAAATATAATTTACTGTTACTAGCAGGAATTTTTGTATTTGCGCATAATAGTAATCCGCTACAAACATTACATATCCAAGCTAAATAAACTTATAAATTCAACTAAAAGAAGTCGAACTTGTCAGTCATTGATAATTGGGTGTCTTATAATTAAAGATACTATCAACGTTATTAGAAATAACCTCAAAAGTACTGCCTACACGTACACCATACTTTTCCCTGTTTACACATAATACGAGTATACAAGCAGTAAAATATGTTCTATCTAGAAATGCAGTACAGATTTCACCAAATGCTCAAACTATTTTTGATTTTCGTATAGGTAATTGCAAACAGTGCACCAAACCAATAGTAATAACATTTACCCTACTTCCATACGTACGCAATTTCTACACAGTGATGTAACAGATTATAGCCAGACATAAGGCACACGGCACACACTGCACATGCATTTCCTCACAACATGCATGTAACAGATACACTCTACATTAGTATAAGTTGTATTAAAATTTGAATAATTTAATATAATAAGTTTTTCGTAAGGTACACCACAACACAAAAATCATTAAATCAATATCATACACAACAACAAAAAATAAACAGACCGCGTATAAACTCTTAAAACTTTTTTAGAAATTAAGTTGTAAAAAAGGGTACGGAACTCGAGACCGGTAGAGTTGTTAAAAAAAATAACAGATTTTCTTTTAATTATCTCATTTCACATAAAAAGGTTTAGCGTTACCGTATTTGTAGAATTGAACCCCAATTAAATGTGGCCCCTAATTGACCAATTTTATTCAACCAAGCCTTAACAGTTTGTGATTTCAGCCCAGGAGAAAATTTGGTATTAATTCGGCGTCTACGTAGCAAGGCTTTGCTTTGTTATTAGAAAAAAAAATGTAATAAATTTTCACTGACCGGTGTGTGTGTGTATTATTTTCATTTACCACATTACCTGAGTTTTTCTTCTTACAAAGTCCATTAATGAAATGCCCAGAACTGCTTCTAGTTCATTTTTGGTACATTTGTAGGCGCGGTTGTAGTCTCTTTTACCCATCCAACTTCTGAGATGTAATACTCGCAACAACTCAGAAGGGTTTATGGTAATAAAAGGACAGCGACTGATCATTTATTTATAATCAGAGAACCTTACGGTTTTATCATATTACATACACTGACTTTAAACACTCGACAAGCATTTTTAGAACACCTCGCTATCCCTCCAACAATTTAACAGTACATGAAACTTAGCAATCGGCACAACCGATAGCGGATTGAAGTCATTGATAAACTATTTTAATCAAATTACTATGAATGAAAACCATTTAATACATTACTGTTTGGAAATTCCAGATAATATTTTATACAACATATTACATAAAACATTATACTTAAAGTTTTACATGTAATAAAACAAACCGAACAAATCTATCGCGTCTGCCAACATGAACGCAAAATGTAGTGAATACCGTCTATACATAATTGAGAGATTTTGAATTATTATCTGTACAAACACTACATTATAAAGACAAACATTTCTACACAAAATTATGTTAAATGATAGAGAACTACTCTATACAAAACAGGCGCTAATCACAGAATAAATAAACATTTAGGTTGGGGAAAAAGTTTCTTCGTATTTTATATAAAAATTCAAAAGGGTTTTTTAAAGTTTATTTACATTTGACTAAAGTATGTAGGTGCCATTTTGTTGGATAACTTTTTGCCATCTTGTAGGTAGGGACGTCCCATTGCTATGAAAATTCTGGGGCTTCTATTCAAAAAACTGCGACAAGTGGTTTTGGCAGTCCTCTCGTGATGTTAACCTGAAACTGCCTAAGGAATTCTGCAAAGACCGAAACAGGTGAAAATCTGAAGCTGCAAGGTCAGGACTATACGGCGTCTGCATTAACACCTCCCAGCCAAACTCTCGTAATTTTTGCTGAGTGGCTAAAGATGTGTGAGGTCTAGCGTTATCATGGTGAAAAACCACACCCATTTTGTTGATTAATTCCGGCCGCTTTCTCTCAACTTCTTGCTTTAATCTCATCAGTTGTTCGCAGTACAGTTCAGAATCCATGGTCCTACCTGGCGGTAACAGCTCATAATAAATAATGCCCTTCCAATCCCACCATACACACAGCATCACCTTGTTGTCCGTTAACCCGGGTTTCGCCACAGTCTGTGAAGCCTGACCGGCCTTTGACCACGATCTTTTTCGCACGTTCTTGTCGTACGTGACCCATTTTTCATCACCAGTTATCAGCTTCTTCAAAAATGGTTCGGTTTCATTACGTCGTAATAAAGAATCACAAATGAGTACATGGTACATTAGGTTTCTTTCAGTGAGCTCATGAGGCACCCAAATATCGAGCTTTTTTTGTGTACCCAGCTTTTTTCAAATGTTTTACGTAGTAAAAACCCTACGTAAAATAATAATTTAACACATTTAAATTACCGCCAAATAAACATATTTATGTCAGGTTGCCACAACTTATCTGTGGAATCGACGCCGCCAACTTAACGGCGAACGATGACCAACAAAAATCATTTCCAAACAAAATATCTTTTTTTAAATAAACTAATCAAAATACATTTAAAAATATCAACATTAATCGAGTACTAAATAAACTAAATTTAATTTTAACTTTCTAAAAAAGGCAATTAAGAACTCGACAGTATCGGCTGAGTGCCTTAGCCCCTCCGTTTCTGAACGACACCGAGAACTGTCAGCCGTCCTTAATTAGCCCCGTCATTACGTGGAGTTCATTTATTGTTTGTGCCGTCGTAATGTGATTGGACAAATAGCTAAAGAGCCACCTTATTGGTTAGGACTTTGAAGGCAAATAAAGCCGGTAATAACCAACGGACTGAATCCACCCCTTTTTGGCTGCGAACCTTAGTCAACACTGGTCGTGAGAAAAGTGAAACTTCGAACCAGGTCACCGACAGAAAAATCGGTGAGTACCTTCTAAGTTCCTACTCGAAAACCCTCGTTCACATTCCAATCGAGAATTAAGAAATCTAAACCCTTCCAGGCACAATGGTTAGCCTCTCATCAGGACCTTGGGGTCACCTCGTCCGGCCACCAGAGTTCGGCGAGGAACAGTAGAATAATCACCCCTTCTGCGGCTCCTGTTTTATTTAAAAGAAACCCCGTAAGTAAATCTCGATTGTTGCAAATCTTTAACTCCCTTTTTAATCTTTCATTATTAAAAGATCTACATACCCTCATGTCTCGGTTGTCTTAAACAACCTCGCAAGCCAACGTCAGGTTAGTATACCGAAGACTAAAGCGTGCATTATGGCGCGTTACAGGTCTTCGGGGTTTTTTTTGGATGGAGCTGGTGTTTGGAGCTGGTAGATGAACCCTTCAACCCGCTCACTACTACATCTGTAGCTGATACAAGAAAAGCACGTGAAGCCAGGCTGCCGACGCGCCTGCCGTCTTCAGACTAGCTGCCCACGCCGTTACCAGGCGTTACAGCTAAGCAAATACTTATAATATCTAAATTCATATTAACGGATCCGTCGTACCAACTTTAGTTAATTTACTCCAAAATCCATCAGATATATTACCAACTTTTCATTACAAACCTTTATTAAATACAGTCTGACGCCTCTACAACCCCACTACTTGTGAACTATATTTTTAAAGTCTCAAACTGCTATGTTATAAATACTCTTCGTACTTGTTATATCGAAGTCCGTCGTAGCTTAAGTACCACGGTCTTTCACTATTCATTTTCACCAAATAAATAAATAGATTACCAGAGTGATTCCTTAGTTTTATTTATAAGCGCCGGATGACCAGGTAACAAATGCGCCAAAACCGTTTTGTGGTCAATTCCCAGTTCTCCAGCTACATCTTAACTACTAAGTGGCCGATCTTGCTCCACTTTTTAAAAATGGCATCAATTTGATCTGATATCTGAGTGTTGAAACATTACATGTTGAATTGTTTGTGTGAAAAGAACTATCTTATTAAGTCTTAGAATTTAAGTGAGACATAATTTCTGTAAGACAATTTAAATATTGGACTCAAATTTGCCGCCCCTCCAAAATCTGCCGCCCTAGGCTCCAGCCTACTCAGCCTATTGGTAAATCCGCTACTGAATGTTATGTATCCTTACATAGGGTTACGGAAGGTGGGGGTCAAAAAACATCAAAATCATCCTTACGTAATTAATGAATGGCCCCTAACTTAAAGTGAAAAATAAAAAAAACTTAGTTAAAAAAAGCAACCGCATTCAAGAGCAAGTAAAAAGCAAAACTATAATATTTTTTTATTACAACAATTGACTTCGCTCGATCCCTCATCCGCATCCCTTGTTTTGAAACCATCGGTGCCATTGGTCATCCAACACAACGTTATAGACTAGTGTTACGCGATGTCCATCACAGCGGTTATGAGAACCATAGATTATATTAATATCACATAGATAATCTTCATAGATAATAATATTATTATGTAGGGTAGTTTTCGTAGTATTTTCGTATAAAAGGCTGTGTGGCGTGTAGACGGTGTTCATCAGTTCACCGCTGTCGTTCGTCGCGTGCGCACGTCTCCCGTTCCGCCTCGGCAGTCCGTTATTCGTGTTCGTTGTGTTCGTTCGTTTACCCGGTCGACTTGTGTTTTATCTGTGACAGTGCAGTGAAACGTGCGTCATCAGGTGGTTTATCCACCAAATCGTTCGTCCCCCTCAGGGACAATGGACGGCGTAGAGCCCTATCTATCGCCGTTAGAGGGTTTGTTGTCGTTTTTACGACAGCAATTCCCTCAAGCGCTCAACCAATTTTTGAGGACTCCGGAGTCCCAATCAATGGCGTCCGTCATCTCGGAACTTAATTCCGAGAAACCCGTGTCCCGTAACTTACACGTGCAAGGGGCCCCCGGGCAGGTACCTGCCGCGAGCGTCGCACCCCCCGCAACCCCCGCCACCGCACTTGCCGCGGACCACGTGCGCTCTGCCGTAGCGCCCGCGCCCTACGCGTCCGTACCGGCCGCGTCACCGATGCGCCCACTACCCGCAACCCCGCTCAACGATGCCCACCGTGTGGCATCAAAGTCGCGCGCCTCGTTGGCTCGTGGTTCCGCGTCGGGACAACCGCGTTCGAACTCCGCGAGTTCGACAACATCGCGTTCGCGATCGCCCATCCACCGCGTAATCGACTCTCGTCGAGAAATCGATTTAACCCCTGAGGTTCCGCAATACCCCAGGGATGCCCCTCTTTCATCGGCCGATGAAATTACCCCCATGGATGTCGCGCCTCCCGCGAACATCCCGTTAAACCGCGAAGACGATGACGGATTCATAACCGTCAATCGAACGAAAAAACGAAAGACCCAGAGGGCCGGCAGTGGGGGTGGGGTTGGAGGGGACTCCAACCCCACCCCCACTGCCGGCACTCAGCCGACAGCGGCACCGTCCAGCCGCCCTGGACCACCTTCACAGCGCCCGCCGCCACCCCTGATCATACGCGAGAAAGCCCATTGGCTTCAACTCGCCAAGGAATTGCCAGGTAAGGCAATCTCCATAAAAGAAGGCCGTGATACCTAGCACGGCGACAAAGTTATGGTCACGTCTTCAAGTGACCACCGCGCCCTAACTACTATATTATGTGACCGTAAAATCGGTTACTACACTTACGCTCTGCCGGAAGAAAAACGCCTTCGGGCTGTAATCCGCGGACTACCTCAGGAAATTGAAAGTTCCTACATTCTAGAGGACCTTAAGTCCCAAGTCCTACCGGTGCACGAAGTACACCGTATGCACAGAGGCGACTCCACTAAGTCGCCTCTAAACCTAGTATTGGTTGTCCTCGACCTCTCCCCAGAGGGGAAAAAGATCTTCGAACTTGAGAAGGTCTGTGGCCTCTCTGGCCTTCGTGTGGAACGTCCAGACGAAAAACATACACTGCGGCAGTGTCATCGCTGCCAACTTTATGGGCACTCTGCCCTTCATTGTCAATCCCGTCCCAGGTGCGTCAAGTGCCTGGGCGACCACGGGACCTCGGAGTGCACTCGCAGCCGGGACTCCCCAGAGCCACCGAGCTGTATCCTCTGCGGCCAAGCGGGCCACCCCGCTAACTACAGAGGCTGCCCTGCTGCCCCCCGACCCAAACGCAAGTTCGGAAAGGGCAATGCCCAAAAAGGTACTAGAAAAGTGCCGAACAAACCCGCATTCGTGGCCGCCCCTCCTCCAGTAGTAAACCACTGGACGGGTCTTCCCACGACGGAAGCGTTCCCTCCGCTAAGGACGCGTGCCCCAGTTATGGCCAGCCTTCCCCCGGCCACCCTCGCCCCCGCCCCTATTTCTAAGGTATCTTCTGGGCCCACCACTCTATAGCGGAGGACTTAGCTTTGGCGACTAAATTCGCCAAAAACTTGCCCTTCGACCTAGAAGAGGTTCAACTTTTGGCTAGGAAACTGAGACAAGTTTCAGAGTCAAGTCAACCCTCACTCCGGGACCAACTCGTGATCGAAATGGATCACGCGTACCTCCTCCAAATACTTAGATCGTTGTAATTAATCAATAAAATCAAATTATTGTTACCGGTAACAAATGGCACATGTAGGAAGAAATAAACCACGCTCATTGACTCTGGCGACTTATAACGCCAACGGCCTTCGAAACCAGCGCGACTTGGTCCATGACTTCCTGGTTACCAATCAAGTAGATATACTACTAGTACAGGAGACTTTCCTGAAACCGAGTAACAGAGATCCAAAGATCTCTAACTATCGGATCACAAGACATGACAGGGTAGGCCGTGGTGGCGGCACCCTGATCTATTTTAGAAGATCCTTACACTGTATGCCTTTAATCACCCCCCCACTAGAAGGTATGGAGGTATCTGCTTGCAGACTAGCAACGACTGGCCACCAACCCCTAGTCATAGTCTCAGCATACCTCGCAAGCCAAAAAACCCTTATTAAGAAAGATTTAGAAGCCCTATTCAACTTAGGCCCGGCTGTCATAATAGCCGGAGATCTGAATTGCAAACACGAGCAGTGGAATTGCAATACCACTAACCCCAATGGCAGAGCTCCAATAAATATATCAATCTTTTGTTTGATATACTTACTCCCATGAACCCCACAAGATACTCCCCCAACCGTGACTGGGGGACCCCAAACACTCTCGACTTAGCATTACTGAGGGGCGTAACCCTTCAGTTCCATTCGATCGAAACGATGGACGATATAGATTCGGACCATCGCCCGGTTATTCTCAGATTAGGACCGCAGATAGACCCGACATCTGAAACTAGGACGTCTGTGGACTGGTTGAGACTTGAGAACCTCCTCAAGGCAACAAGCTCACAAGACCTGGACCGCATCCCGGACCACATTGAGTCCCGCCAAGACACGGAGACGGCGATCGAGGCCCTTACTAGCCACCTTCAATCCGCAGTGCGGAACTCGTCCAGGCAGGTACCGGTGGAGGATGACCGCCACTTATACCTGCCGGACGAGGTGAGGGTACTGTTGAGGGAAAAGAGAGCCGCCTCCAGAGCTCACGATAGATATCCTACCGAGGAAAACAGAGTCCGACTTCGCGAACTAGAGCGCGAGGTCAAACTACGTATCCGGGAAGTCAGGGAGCAACGTTGGGACAGAAAGTTGAGAGATATTGAACCAACTCACCAGGCATACTGGAAGCTGGCTAGAGCTCTCAAATCAGACACCCTTACTGTCATACCCGCGCTAGAAAGAGCCGACAACACCGAGGCGTTCGATGACGAGGAGAAGGCCGTATGCCTTGCTCAGAGTCTAGAGCTTCAATGCTCCCCCACTACACAAAACGTCGACCAGTCACACCTGTCGGAGGTGGACTCCGAGGTCGAACGTAGATCCTCCTTACCAACGGAAACCACACTCGACCCGGTCACGGTCGAAGAAGTGCAAGACCTGATCAAGTCCCTTAAACCGCGAAAGGCCCCAGGGACTGATGGCATTAACAATCGCGTCTTAAAACTCCTCCCCGGCCACCTAATTATAATATTGGTGAGCATCTTCAATGCCGCCATACCAACTTCTCCTTCCCCGCGATTTGGAAGGAGGCAGATGACATCGGTATTCACAAGCCTGGAAAACCGGCTAATAAACCGTCCAGCTACCGTCCGATCAGCCTACTGAGCGCACTTAGCAAGCTTTACGAGAGGGTCATCCTCTCTAGACTTAGAGATTTTGCCATCAGCAAACATCTATTACCCGACGAGCAGTTTGGCTTTCGTGCCAGACACTCATGCGTGCAACAGGTGCACCGCATCACGGAGCACATACTATCTCACTTTGCCCATCGCCCCCGCTCTATAGGAACAGCCGCCCTGTTTCTAGACGTAGCTAAGGCTTTCGACAAGGTCTGGCACAACGGCTTGATTTACAAGC
Source organism: Dendrolimus pini (assembly GCA_949752895.1). Taxonomy (NCBI): domain Eukaryota; kingdom Metazoa; phylum Arthropoda; class Insecta; order Lepidoptera; family Lasiocampidae; genus Dendrolimus; species Dendrolimus pini. The sequence goes on from OX457143.1 coordinate 5,887,067, forward strand.
TGTACCAGTTTGGTCTGCCAGACAGACTCGTGCTCATCTTGCGAGACTTCCTCCTAGGTCGTAGCTTCCGTTTTCGAGTGGAGGGAACGCGCTCGTCTCCTCACCCACTCACAGCCGGTGTACAACAGGGCTCGGCCCTGTCCCCACTACTTTTCACGTTATTTACCAGCGACATCCCAAAAACTCCAGATGTGGAGCTGGCCCTCTTCGCGGATGACACCGCACTCTATACATCAGATAAGAACAGACAAATGGCCTGCGTCCGGCTGCAGGTAGCTGTCACAGAGCTAGGCAAATGGTTTCGTAAATGGAGGATAGGGGTGAACCCGGAGAAGAGCGCAGCAATGTTCTTTTCCCCGGGCACGCTTCGCTCCCCCAAACGCGCTTCCTTTCGCCTAAAAGCCATCTCGCTCTATGACCAAGAAATTCCCTGGGCAAAGCACACCAAATACCTGGGTGTCACCCTAGATCAGAACTTGCGCTTCAACGAGCATATCACTATAGTCCGAAATAGAGCGCGATTTGTGATGGGTCGTCTAGCACCCATGATAGATAACCGAAGCAAAATGTCCCTCAGACACAAGCTTACTCTATATAAAACATGCATCCGCCCGATCATGACATATGCGAGTGTGGTATTCGGCCATGCCAAGCCTACCCATTTAAATAAACCGCAAATCGTGCAGAATAAATTCATGCGCAGAGCCGTCGGTGCTCCCCTCTATATGCGTAACGTCGACCTCCACCGCGATCTGGAGCTTCCCTCCATCAAAAACTACATTACGTCGCTCTCGCGTAAGTATTTCGATCTCGCGCCGCACCATCGAAATCCGCTCGTCGTGTCCGCGTCCGATTACAAGCCTCGGTGAAAGGCTCTCGTGCGACGACCGCGTAATGTCCTTACGGACAAGGTCGACGCTATTACAAAACGGCTGGCTCGGATCAGCCCGCCCGCGGTTAGGACGGCAGGCTGGCAGGCACCGACAGACAGACATAGACGGCGGCGTCTCAGACAACGCCAATCACGATCTCTCCACGTCCTCGAGAGGGACGCCAGGAGACTTAGCCCCCCCCCCACAGGATAGACTAGGCGTGTTGCTGGGAAGTTTCTTTCGCCGTTTCTTCTTTCCCAGCCATAACACGTTGCGAAACGGCAGTAAGATAGCGTAGGCCGCCGCGAACCACCGATCCCGCTCTGCCGGGATTCTTCTTCTCGGGCTCTATATTACCCGACGCCCGTTCTCAATTAGTTCATTGTGTCGCCCATTGGCGGGCATCATCAGATTCATCCCCCTCTTATGGCAACAGTCCAGCCGAGGTAAAACTCCCCAGGGAGCTCCCTCAAGCAAGTTGCCCCCGGGCTCGAGCGCCTTCGCCTGGCGAAGGCGCTCGCCCCAAAGACCCCGGTAAAGTTGTGAGGTCTTCGGACCAACAACATAAAGTCAAGTCAAATTAAAAAAAAACGGCGTTCATTGCTTACTGAGTGGTAAAGGGGAATCTCTGCCCAAATAGTTAATATTAGGTATATTTGGTACTTTCTTGCCCAAATCTCTGCAAGGCTTTTTACATTCAGAAGTGGGATTACCCAAGAATGGCAGGCCGTTATGCTGCTGGGTTGGGTATAAGTTGACCTAAACTCTGCGTGACCTAAACTCTGCCTGACCTAAACTCTGCGTGACCTAAACTCTGCGTGACCTAAACTCTCCGTGACCGAAAGTCTACGTGAGCGAAAGTCTGCGTGCCCGTAAGTCTGTGTTACTTAAAGTCTACCTTATTCAAAGTCTGCGTGACCCAAGTCAAATCCTAAAGTTTTATTCAAAATAAGTTACACTGGAGAACACTTTTAAATTTAATTTTACTCTATGTACACCGCTTCGCAACATGTCTAGCTGAAAATTGTTTTTCTTTATATTTCTTACTAGCGGTCTACCCCGACTTCGCACGGGTATCTAAAAATAACTTTCTTGGGTTTAATTACCTACTAAGCGAATTCAAAACATTTCACCTACCGTACTGTCCGTATCCCAGTGACGCCTACATCGCATGAACATAGTTAGCTGATTAGGGTGCGCGGCGACCACGCAACTATTTTCTAATACTCACTTTTTTTCTAATACTCATTTTTAAACTCGTGATATTGAATAATTAAAAAACTCTCATAAAGGTATTATTTATTCAATGGGTAGTAGGTAGTATTCAATAGAAGCAGTCTTCAATATGAATTAATTTATTTTGATAAAGGGTAAATACCAAGATATTAACAAGCGGTGGCATTTTAAATTAAATTTTAAAAATAAAAGAACCCTTATTGTTGCATAACTATAATAGTTAAACATATGCTGTCGCGACACTTTTTGTAAATAATGATGTGTTCTATAAAGTCGTAGTACATTATTTTGTTCTATCATCCATAGTTTTCGCAGCGCACGCGATTTTACACTTGGGTTACACTATTGGAGTTTTAGTATATATGGAGTTTTAGTAGTAATGGCCTATGTCAACTGGGAATAGTGTAGCTTGCCAACAGTTAAAGAATTTTTCAAATGTGTTTAGTAGTTTTGGAGCATATTCAATGCAAAAAACAATCAAATATTTCCCCTTTATAATATTAGTATAGGAGTATAGATTATACTTATATCTCCAGTTCTTTTTTAAATTAGTTTTATGCAGAAGTGTGTTACAGAATTCCTTTTAAAGAATTAATGGGGCTGTAGCAATCGTGCCTATTCAATAAGACTGAGACAATAAAAGGAAAAAATATTATAGTTGTAATAAAAACATAGCGCGCTAAATTCTACGTGTATAAGTACAAGTATTAAGTCTGTGTGACCACCACGTCTGTGTGACCACCACGTCTGTGTGACCACCACGTCTGTGTGACCACCACGTCTGTGTGACCACCACGTCTGTGTGACCACCACGTCTGTGTGACCACCACGTCTGTGTGACCACCACGTCTGTGTGACCACCACGTGTGTGACCACCACGTCTGTATGACCACCACGTCTGTGTGACCACCACGTCTGTGTGACCACCACGTCTGTGTGACCACCACGTCTGGGTGACCACCACGTCTGGGTGACCACCACGTCTGTGTGACCAACACGTCTGTGTGACCACCACGTCTGTGTGATCGCGACGTCTGTATGATCGCGACGTCTGTGTGATCGCGACGTCTGTGTGATCACCGCGTATGCGTGACCGCGTATGGGTGACCAAGCTCGGGGATCGACATATCGGAGCCGTCAACGGAACGCGGCCATCGGCGGAACTAGAGGCGGCATGGTGGTGGTGCCCTGAAGGCGCCTATGGAGCGATGGCGTGTCGGCCTATGCGTCGACGGGACACTGTTGGGAACTTTGGCCACTGTGTCTACTTTACCTGGCACAGAAGGTATGGTTATTTTTATTATTATTTTTGTGTGAATTATTATGCAAAGTAAAGTGAATTAATTTTATAAGTGATAGTAATGGTTCATCGGTCGTGGTAGGCCATTGTACTACCCTCATATTTTTTTCGTGTACGAAAATATTATGGTATGTTTCGAACATGGAAAATTACGAAAAATCGCGTAGTTAGTATTTTTCAATGTTATTTTGAGTTACATATCTATCGAGAAATGTGTTTGTATAGATGATGTAAATAGATCTCATGAACAACAAGTCGCGTTTTCTTTCATTAGATTTTACATGGCAATCGAGTCTACCATTCGACTGATATTACTTTGATATGTATAGTATAAAGTTGGTTTTGACACATTGTTAGTGTGCAATTTTTCCGTTGGTATTTTTCTTTTGAAAAAGAAAGTTTGCGAGCGTTAGATTCAGTTGATGTGATGCGCTGCAGGAATCTCACCTGCTTTAGTGGGTGACGATTTAGACCGGCATCTTCGAACTGAAGAGGTTTTCTATATCGAAGAAATATCTAGACTAGCGATAATAATAATTGTAATGTAACGATGATGATGTAAATTAATGTCTTTTGTTTCAAGTTAGAATAACGTAAGTTTCATCCGGTTTTTGTTTGAAGTTAAAATAACGCAAGTTTCGCCCGGTTTATGTGTTTGAAGTTAAATTCAGGTATTATTAAACGTAGTAGGTAAATGCAGTTAATTTTTGTAACACGTTTTTATAAGTTCAAAGGTCCATAATGCTAAAGGTTTACAATAGTCGTAATTCCAGTCTCTTGGTTTTTTTTTACTGAGGTTAATTATTGTTGCATTTTTTTGTAGCCGTGAACAATAAGTTCTCGTATTCTTGGCTATTTGACAAGTTTTTAGTACTTAAATGAGTTGGTATATAGAGATCATGAAATTGTGACCATTATTCTTGAAATAATAATAGTAGAAAAATATTTAAAGTTTATTGTTACTATGATGGAAAGTAGAATCATTATTGGTCAGGAGTAGCCGAGTGGTTGTGTGAAGAAGTACTGTGTTTTGTTTTTTCTGTTCGCAGACTGGCGAAGAGAACTAATTCTCTGGTGACAGAAGGCAAACTCACTCAATAGTAGGCACGCCGCGGGGGACCACGGCTGCGGTAGGATGGCCGAATGTTACGCGATGTCCATCACAGCAGTTATGAGAACCATAGATTATATTAATATCACATAGATAATCTTCATAGATAATAATATTATTATGTAGGGTAGTTTTCGTAGTATTTTCGTATAAAAGGCTGTGTGGCGTGTAGACGGTGTTTATTGCTTACTGAGTGGTAAAGGGGAATCTCTGCCCAAATAGTTAATATTAGGTATATTTGGTACTTTCTTGCCCAAATCTCTGCAAGGCTTTTTACACTAGTCAACAAGTGCCTTTTGGACCAACTTTTTTCAGCAGTCTCCGAAAATTATAAATGAGGTGTCATTCGATTCGGAATGGCATCTAGATGATTTTTGAGAAAATGAAGTTCCGCTTGCAGAAATTGTAAAAGTTATTAACAATTAACTAAAAAAAGGGGGTTTAGTTTTTTGCAAATATTTCAAAAAGTAATAAAGATTTTTCAAAATTGATAAAAAAGATTCCAAAAGAGGAGGAAATTTCCTAAATTCCTTCCTATGAACTAATGGAGATACGATGATAAATTATAATAATTTTAAGGCTGAAAAACCAGGAAAGAACGACGAAATTACAGAGAACTTATACTTAAAAATGAAAAAAAGAACATTTCTGCTTTTGTGACAGAAAGTAGAATAGAAAAAGAAATATAAGATAAAAAATTATTTGTTTATAACAAATTGTTTATTGCATAAACAATGAAAAATTAAATAAAATGATTTATTTTTTTAATCGAAAAGAAAAACAAATATTTTTTTTTATTGGTTCCTTAATATTAATTAGAAGTGGGAGAAAATAATTGTTAATTAACAAATGCATTTTTAAGTAATAAATTTTTTTTAAGGATCAATTTTTCTTTTAAAAATCATTATTTGTATCAAAGATTGAAATTCCATAAAAAATTTCAATTATCTTATAAACAACGCATTTGTTTATAACAATTTTTTAAACAATTAGGGTCTTATAATAATCTCGTTAAGAAAGGATTAGCCATCTCTTAAATAAGAGACTATTAAGCCCCTAATCAATGGCTGTTTCAAATAAAATTTGCCATCTTGCCTCTTAGCAGTCACTCAAACGAGCGTGCCGCGGCAGCTGCCGGCGAGTGCCAGAACCGACTGTAACCATTTACTATTTTTTTATAGACACAAACAGTTACGACGCCTAGAAATTCTCGCATGAAACATTTGTTTTATTTATCAATTTAGTGGACGACTAGCAAGGTGGTTTTTAATATGCCAATCTTAGACCATTAAACCATGGACGAGCCTCGCGTCTAATTTAGCTAACAAAAAATTCAGCCATTTGCTGCGGGGGGAAGAGTAAAGCACACATTGAAACAATCGCATACACCCAAATATTATTTGTGTTGTCATAAACGCAAACATGTACAAATCTTCAAATTAGTTTAGAGACAGCGTATATTTACACTCGTTACGCACACAAAGACGACTCGCACATTTCAAAATACAAGAAATTGCCATATCATTATTCAATTTGCCTCGTAATTTAATCATAATTGACTAAATATTCATTATTATTTTTTATTATAATATTGGATTATGAAATAAACTTTAATATTGTAATAATTAAACAGTACCACATAGATGATTTATTAAACTAGCACTAGTTGAAATAAGATCATAGTTATTGTGTGATGAAAATTGTGATGTGTGATATTAACATTTTCACAATTTTATGTAAATCCTAATCGCTAAAAAAATCCATGAAAATAATAAATAATTATGTACATATAATTCAAATATTTACTTGCAACGTAATTTAAATGCCCTATATTTTTAGGGAAAAAATGCTGGTATCACTACTGTACAAAACTGAATTTCATAGGGATAGTAAATATCGATACTTTAATGTCGATATTTTTTACTAGGAAAAATATTTTTGAATACTATAGATATGATGACAGTGGAATTAAACTAAAGTATAAGTTTAATTCATTTATTTTATAGTATTCTTCTTAGATATTCGCGACTGTTACACATAAATTAAACTAAGTCATTTACGGTTTTAAGCGCGATATTTATTTATTTTGCCAACGTTTCGGCTACTTTATAGCAGCTGTGATCACGGTTTAACTCGAGACTACGTATCAATTAGTAAGGTTTAAAAAATTATTAATCCGAGCGTGGGGCGGTTTGTAACGCGCCTCGCGGGAGAAGTGAGCGCGCGCGGAACACGCCGCGCCCCCATCTCGACGGCATAACGGCGGGCGAGAACCCTTTTCCCGGGTAACCATGGCTGGAAGCTATCATGTCTAGGAATGACATACTCAAGCCGAAGCATTGATATGAAATAAAAGAATTGATATAGTGAATATTAATAAAATTTATTAAATGAATAAAATATAATATCAATAAATAAATAAAAAATAATATCATCTAGTAGTAAGAACCCTTCGCTGCAATACCGTTAACCCTATGTTCACAAAGTAGGTTATATAGAAGCGCTGATCTAGAAACAGGTAGACTCTCAAAGATCGGTGTATAATATATATAATCATTTGTAGTAATATTATATTGTAAGTGTAAAATATTATTGTTTTTATGAACAATGACAAATATATCAACTCATGACAGAAGCTCATCACCTGAGTACGCCTTGCCTTTAAGCCAAAAGTATTTCTATGAACATTTCATAACAAATTATATAATTTTGTGTAAGGCACCCCTCCTTATCCACCCGGCTGATGCTATGCCACATCATTAGCTATCAGTAAACGAGCTCACATCAAGACTAAGGAAGAACCTCCAAACTTTTAATTATAATTTGTTGAAACAACTATAAATATTATCTAAAGCTACGTCGGTTCCCAACGTACTATAGCTGGCGAGAAGAACCGACAAGAAACTCTCCAGCAGTACGTCCTAACATTTTAGAAAACACATTTGGAGTGCCTTAAGTGTATAATGAATTGGGAAAACCATAAATAAGACTTGAGTAAACGTATCACATCAAAATCACTCTTCCAAAATATCAAATAAAATAGTAAATATGAGGAATAATACCTCAGCGACCTCCCCAGATACAAGATAAGAAGAGTATCACAATGAAGTAAAGATAAATTTTAAATAAAGATTAAGCAGTGACACCCTCTACATCTCATGAAATTCCCATTAATTTATTAGTGTAAGAGTTTCAGGATGTTCCTCCGTGAATATGAAGTAAAGATAAAGGTAAAATGGAAAGGTTTAAATTGAAATAGTCATGAAATGGTGGTACTCTTCATCAAGGGTGTCAACATCAGTAATACTGCTCATATATAATTTCTTATTAATAACCCTGTCTAATTCAGTCAGGATTTTCAAATTTGTCCAAATAAATATAATTTGATATAGTATATCTGATTAGCAAAATTAAAGTTAAAATAAACAACTCTATTGCACTAAACCATGCCAAATGACGAAGGCAAACCTTCTTAAACAAGAAAGTATTTAAATCATTAAAAAATTTGTAAAACCTAATAAACTTTAAATTTATTAAAGTCCATCAAGCTTTCCCAAACACGTCGCATGATTGTTGTATAGTGTAATGTTTATGACATTGTAGTGTTATAAAAGTTTATATAAATATATACAAATATATGAATAATCTAAATTCGATGGGGTAAAAGCAGTACTTTTTACCATCGTAACTTTTTATGTTGTGGGAGCAATACTTAAAAAAACTCTCACATTTGAATATTTTTCCTAGTATAGGTTACAGTTAAATGTACCAAATTTCAGCAGTGTAGACCTAATCTCGGAAAATAGACGGACAGGCGGACACGACGAAATCATAAGGATTCCTTATCTTACAATAGAACCCTAAAAGTGGGTTATTATTAACGTAATCATATTTTCGACTAACAGAATCAAAGGTAGTTTTATCGATAGCGACACGGAGTTATATGTACAGATTATACATCACTATAGGTTGTTTCGTGTAGCCATAAAAACAAACTTCGATATTCAAATTTCAAATTAGTTTCCAACGCAATAAGGGCTATATTTTCTTGAAGGATTTCGCATTAGTGTCGTGTGTGTGTGTGTGTGTGTGTGTGTGTGTGTGTGTGTGTGTGTGTGTGTGTGTGTGTGTGTGTGTGTGTGTGTGTGTGTGTGTGTGTGTGTGTGTGAAGTGCGCTAGAGAGAAAAAACTTTGAATATTTTGTTATTTGGGCATTGTTATACATTTTCACATCATTTTATTAAAAATAAGCAATAATTAGACAAGAAAATACTTACATATGAAATGTTACACCATCTTTTTCTAGATTTGAGGTATTTCACTTTTTATCGCACACGTTAACAGCACAGGTTGGCATTTTTGAGGAGCTCCTCACACAGCGATAACGATACTAAGACTGTTAGAAATCGATTATTGAACTAGTTTTTATAAACGCGTTAGATTTTATAATCTTGTACCTTGGCGGAGGGGTATGCTCATACGAGGCTTGTCCATTGGTTTAATGGTCTAAGATGCCAATAAATCAATATATTAATGATATCAATTTTTAAATACATTGCTGAACAATTTTAATTTTATTTTAATTTTAGGTTAAACATAAATTAATGCGATTACGTACAAAACAAACATCGTCTTTATTGGTCGCCATTTTGAATGGTTACTCTTGTAGTGTATATGAATATGCTCTATTGTGTTTTTTCTTCATTTTTATCCAATTAAGCTGGTTTTTGGTTATTTTGGCTTTTTTATGTTTCTTACTGGCTTTTTTTTAACTTTGAAAGAAGTTTTCAGCTTTGGACCTATGATAGAAGTGCAATATTAACGAAAAAATCAGTGAAAATAAGTGAGGTGATGTTTATTAAAATAAAAAAAAATCGCGATCGCCGGACCTTAGGGGTTGTTGTAAAGGCAAGTGTGCCTCCCCCCCTCCCCACTTCACCACCCCACTACTTAAAATTCCTGTATTATATTGTTAAGTCGCAGCCTATTCGAGGTCTAAATATGTGTAGACCGCTTATTAAGACTTAGGACTTGGACTTACATTTTTTTATGCTTCCTAAATGCACAAACAGCTTTTGTGCATTTATAATATTTAATTTGGATTTAATAACAGTGTGATTTCGTTGTCTCGAGTGTTTCGTTGTGTTTAATTCAAACTTTGCTAGTAAGGTGAGCGTATTCGCATAATTTGCTTGTATACATTCAGGTGTATCTTATCTCCATATAGATAATTCTACATAAATACTTTAATTAAATAAAATTCTATATAAATTTTATGCCTACAACATAGTTCGCAAAAAAATTGTTGCCCTAGATATCTCTGCAACTTTTTGTCATTTCATATATAGAGTTTGTTTTATAATACAGCCCTGTGTTTCTCTATGTATGTATGTATGTTTATATATATGTATATATATGTGTATGTGTGTGTGTATATTAGAGTCACCCTGCAGCTGCGTCGCGGCTCAACCAGCACTGCGTGCTTCTTGTTTAAAGAACAGGTGTTAATACAGGTTACGTTGTACAAAACAGGACAAAAATGACCCAAATGACCAAAATGACGAAAATGGCAAATCACAAAAATCTTATCCTACTTTTTGGGATAACCTTTACTTAAATCAATCCCAAAATTCAGCGGGATTCCCGGGACACAAAGTTTCGCAGCCTTTAAAGAAAGACTGTAAGCTATGGCTTTAGCTGACACTGTGTCGTAATAAGCTAATTTTATATGCATCCAAACAAATTCAAACCTCTTCCGGGAAAATTCCTGCGGGATGAAAAATATTACATATTTTATTACATTAAAATGTGAGATCGATCAGTTAAAAAAATCACTTTGGAATTAATTTTTTTTATTTCCCGCGGGATTCCCAGATTTTCATTTTTGACGTGGACGTGTAAGGGAATTTTTTGAAATTAATTTAAAATGGCCAGACTGAATATATATTTATTGATAGTTATTTTTTCACTGATCGATAACAAATTTTGTTTAATAAAATGTGTGACATTTTTTATCTCGGAAATCCCGTAGTATATTTCCCGGGGGTATATGTAGTTGTTCGGATGCATAAAAATTATCTCATTACGACAGTTTTCACAAAAAATATAGCTGCGGTACTTTTTGTCCTGGGAATCCTACGGGCATTTCAAGACAAGCGTGGACGAAGCCGTGAACATATCCTGGTAATAATATAAAACTAGAATTGGCCCCGCGGCTTCACCGCGTGTGAAACTCCAAGCTGTAACTTTATTTTGCTTACACGAAAATTTAATTCACTCTTTTTACCTACTTATAATAATACCAAAGAAACTAAGTCCATAATAATATTGTTACGAGTTGCAGGACTCGAATTAAAATGCCGTTGGAGTTATTATAGAGTTTATTAGAACTATACAAACACGTATAACACAGGTACAAATATAACCAAACGCAACAAGTCCAAACTTAATGCAGAATATCGTAATTCAATAACACGGGCAAAGTCCGTCACTAAATAGATTACTGAATGTACACAAGTCTTGCTTCGCCCATGGCTATCGCTCGACTGCCTCCTCTCTTAATTGGGCATTGCTTTATACTGCACAGATGTAATATGTCTGCCCGGCCGCGTGGACCGAATTTCCTATAACCAGTTTGTACTGTAATCCGAGACACCTGGCAGTGATCACAAATACAACAATATGCCGTAAAAGATTACAATACACAATGGGCTGTTTTTTTAATCACAAATTTTAAACACAAAGTAAACAAAAGAAGTCCAAATGCCGAAAGGTAATAAAATGTGTTTCTACAGGTATGCTAGTGTGAATTGGTCTTTGACGGCGTCTAGATCGTAACATTATTATTATTAAAAAAATGTGTGTGTGTGTGTGTGTGTACTTATGTACACGCGTTAGAACTAGATAAAAAACGACACTAACAATAGAAAAACTAAAATGTTGACTATAGCTAACTTCAGAGTGTCGGTTGACTATAGCTAACTATATGGTTTTTCGTGTGACGGTGTGCGCGCGCATCGTAAAAATTTATTCTCATCATTTTTCCCTAACACACCTAAAGAAGTATAATTTCAAAAAACTTTAATCCCTCTGAGTATTATTAAAGTAATAACATAACAACGTGTTTTCGAAGCCGTTTATCGCGATGTGGTACCTTGTTATGTGCTAAAATTTATACCTAATTAGGCACAAGGCCATTTATTTCTAGAACGTGATCATTGTTATTGAATAACATATACATGTTATTACTTAAAAATAAAACCAAGTTAACTATCAATACGCTTTTTTAAAAAGGTTTTTAAATACAAGCTATTGAGATCTAATATATCATGTAGCAGAGTGCTAGCCAAGACAAGTAAAACGAGCCCAAACACGACGGGTCTATCTTGTTTGATTCAGGAGTTCCTATGGCCACCTTCCGACTCCATCATCAGATCAGCTCCATGGTACCATATTATTACATTGTCATGCGATATACATATGCGTGCAAAATTTCAGTTCCATCGGAAACCTGGAAGTTGGTCAAATTTAACTTGCAAGATTCCACCCGAACTTGCATACATCCATTGCAAGTTAAATAAAAGCTTGTAAAAAGGGAACCGACTCCAAAGTAACTAAAAAATAAAAACTTTTACTGCCACATTTTGAATTCAAGGTAAAAAAGCAATTAAATCAAACTATATCTAGAAAATATTTATTATTTGGCACGGACTTTAACAGGATGCAAAGAATATTTAATTTTTGCTTTTTAGTTTTTTTTAAGGCAGTTGCCTGTCTTATGGAAAGTAGTTACCGTCGCCTGTAGACGTTTGCAACACAAGGAGTGTAGCCAACGCGTTGCCAGCCTTTAGGGTTGGACAGAGCGGATGGAATGGAATCGGGCAACCGGTGGGGAAACCGGATCCGCCCTCACATAAGCGCCGGAGAAGAGGTACGCGCGCCGATCCGCGCTCCCCCTTTCACCTCGAGGTGAGACCCAAGATAGCGGGACACACCAAGATCTCCGTCTAGCAAATGGCTAGGCTGGCCGTCATCCGTCCGAGCTGTAGAGGTGAATGCGCGAGTGAGCCCACAGCCCGGACAAGGGACGTTCGAGGATCGGACGGGGGTTTTAGTGGGTATCCCTAACCGCGGCATGCCAATAGCACTTCTCTCGTGAGGTGCTAGTGCCATCCCGACTTGGCGAATCCAATGATCCGCGACCTTTCCCCCTCGCGCGGCCTATGGTACTGAAACGGATTTCTCCTGTATAAAAAAAGGAGGGGATAGAGGTATCAGACAGGAGGAATGGGATAGAGAAGATGGGATTGAAACAAAAAACTCTGGACCGATTTCAAAAATTGTTTCATCATTCTAATGCTACATTATCCCTGATTAATATAGGCTATATAAGAATTAGGGAACCCTACTTAAATTTCAATAATGCAACCCCTCAATCTGAACAAAATATTTGGCGCTGGAATCGGGATTTTATTTTTTCCGGACAGTGTAACGTCTGCCGAGACCACTAGTTACTAAATAAAGCTAATAATATTATATTTTGTAACTAATAACTCTATATTGAAATTAAAACAAAACTGAGATTCTTTGACGGCAGAATGCAATTTACACGTACCATCATAGTCTTATATAGTGTACTAGCTGTCCCGGCAGACGTCATCCTGCCCGGAAAAGCTTCCATCGATATGCCAACAGCAGCGCCACCTACCGGGCCAATTGTGAACCAACTCAGAAACTTTCTCTGGCTCATGCACAACAACTTTGCTAAACATCCTCACGTGGTCAAATGTACAGTTTACGATTCTACAAAGGACCTACAGACAAACATTTATTTTTATACATAAAGATTTCCGTTTTTTTTATCCAGATTGCGTTTTGATATTTAAAATTAGTTGTACGCGTGTCACCTTGATTTTGTGAAAACTCTGCAATGTTACGTGACTAGACGTCGAAATAACTTCTAATGTACACTCACTGACTTACATTATTCATGTGTAATGTATGGACCATTAATCTCAAACACGTATTTGGAAATGGCTGTGATATTTTGAAAGTAACGCATACTTAGTCCTGGTTGAAAATATTTTTGAACATTTTTTTACGTTCTTATAAGTTATACTTATACTAATATCATAAACTAGCTGTGCCCGCGATTTCGCTCGCGGGGTATTTATTTCGCGGAAGCCTAATTTTAAAAGTAGTTATTCCTTATACTTAAAAGATTCGTCCATAATTGTTACTATCTCCTGTAACTCCTTTTTCGACGCTGCAAGTATAACCTGATCATCGGCGTAGAGTACACATTTGATAAATAACCCATTTATTTTTTAAACTACTTTCACTTTCTTGCAAGCCATCCAAGCAACTGTTCATAAAAAGGTTGAATAGCCACGGCGATGCTATCTACATATTGTTACGACCTTAGCGCCAACAAAAGACAAATTCACACCTCCATACCTGTAGACGTTTTATTACCTTTGCGGTATTTGGACTTATATTGTTTACTTTGTGATTAAAATTTATGATTAGAAAAACAGCCCATTGTGTAATGTAATCTTTTATGGTAGTCATTAGCCAGGTGTGATTCTAGGAAATTCAGTCCACAGGATCGAGCAGACATATTGTATTTGTACAGTATAAAGCAATGCCCCAGTGGAGGGATGAGGCAGTCGAGCGATAACCACTAGCGGAGCGAGACTTGTGAACCTACATTCGGTAAACTATTGAGTGACGAACTTTACGAAAGAACGTAAAGCGCGTGTTATTGAATCGTGCTTTACATTTGGACTGGTTGTGTACAGTTATATTTGTGCCTGTGTTATGCGTGTTTGTATAGTGCTATTTAAATTCTATAGTAATTCCAACGACATTTTAATTCGAGTCCTGCAACTCGTCACAATATATACAAAAAAATATAGTATATATGTAAAAAATATATAGCGGTATGTGTTCTTACAATGTTAAAATAAACGGTATAATAGTAAAAAAGAGATAGATAAATAAGTAATATATTTTTTTTTGTTTGATAGGGTGGAATGGAACAATGTAACCTGTAGCTAAAAGAAAACCCTGTAATATAAATAAGTAGAAATTGTAAATTAAGTGGCAAAAAATAAACAAAAGTAGTAGACTCGGGCATATCTCGTTCGCCCAGGCCAATAAGTGAAAAACAAACATCCGGACAGTCAAAAATTCTAAAATTGAAAGCTCCTGGTCCGAATTATCCTCCTAATTTTTTTCACATTTTTGTTTCGACATTACAAACAGACACTTCCATTATATTGATCTGTAGTTAGGTAGGTAGATACAAAAGTAAATTTCAGTTTGTTACGTATTCACGGAAAAGCCACTATACCGAATTTCCTGTTCGGAGAATGGAAGTAGATGTCCGTAGTATATTTAAATCAAATTCAAAAGTTTTTATGTATCTTTCTTTAAATTTCTCATATTCTGAAAGTATGCTTGGCGTTTCTTGATCAAAGGGATGAATACAGCAGTTTTCGTCTCTGGGAAACTATTTGAAAATTATGTGAACCATAGATAATACTTACGACTCATGTCCCAACTGTTTTTACAGCCACTGTTAAATCGCGTCATAAATTGTAATAAAAAAATACGTACAACCATTTCGTAACATCATCATGTATAATACTTACGAATTTCTTTTCACTAAATTATAATTTAATTTACATAAATCCCTATTAATATTATAAATGCGAAAGTAACTCTGTCTGTCTGTCTGTTCCGTTTTCACGTAAAAACTACTGGACCGATTTGGCTGAAACTCAGTATATATATATATTTTCTCAGTATATATATATATATTTTCGATACCGAGGATGAACATAGGATACTTTTTATCCCGAAAAATGGGATAGTTTCCGGGATAAAACGATATTTCTCTGTTTGTTTGTTATGCTTTTACGGAAAAACTACTGGACCGATTTAGATGAAATTCGGTAGGTATCTAAATTAAATACTGAGGATGGACAAGGGATAATTTTCATTTTGGCCTTTTTTGGTAATTTTGGCCTATTTGGTCATTTAGGCCTTTTTGGTCATTTTGGCCTTTTTGGTCATTTTGGCCTTTTTGGTCATTTTGGCCTATTTGGTCATTTTGACCTATTTGATCATTTTGGCCTTTTTGATCATTTTGACCTTTTTGGTAATTTTGGCCTATTTGGTCATTTTGGCCTATTTGATCATTTTGGCCTTTTTGATCATTTTGACCTTTTTGGTAATTTTGGCCTATTTGGTAATTTTGGCCTATTTGGTCATTTTGGCCTATTTGGTCATTTTGGCCTATTTGGCCATTTTGGCCTTTTTGATAATTTTGACCTTTTTGGTCATTTTGGCCTATTTGGTAATTTTGGCCTATTTAGTCATTTTGGCCTATTTGGTCATTTTGGCCTATTTGGTCATTTGGCCTATTTGGTCATTTTGACCTTTTTGGTCATTTTGGCCTATTTGGTAATTTTGGCCTATTTAGTCATTTTGGCCTTTTTGGACATTTTGGCCTTTATGGTCATTTTGGCCTATTTGGTCATATTGGCCTTTTTGATCCTTTTGGCTTTTTTGGTTATTTTGGTCTTTTTGGTCATTTTGGCAGTGTCGGTCAGTTTGGCCTCTGGTCATTTTGACCATTTTGATTATTTTGCCCTTTTTGGTCGTTTTTGCCTATTCCGTCATTTTGGCCATATCGGTCACAGTGGTCTTTTGGTTATTTAGACCATTTTGGCCTTTTTGGTCAAGGTTTGTAAATTATTTTGTTGACAGATAGTCGGGGGATGGTATAATTAGCTATATAAAATGAAGTGAATCTTCCGTGGGCAAATACATAAAAATGTAATATAATATAACCTGTAGCAGTTGCTCTATAAACAAGAGACACGCACTAGAGGTTAACCCGCGGCGCAGCCGCGGGGTAAACTCTAGTTGAATATATGGAGATAGTCTTCAGTCGGGAAAATCGTACTACCAGCACATCTAGCGAATATTAATGGCGCTAACTCGTATATGAACGTACCTAATATATGCATGTGTGTGTGTGTTCATGTGTTTGCGTGTGTATGTGTACGTATAGCGGGTTTGTGTATACACTGTCTTATTCTTAGAAAGTTTGAACGCTTATGGTTCCTAAAGAAACGTTCAAACTTACTCTGTCTATGAATAAGACCGATATTATATATATTGTATGCTTAGGTATGGAGATTTCTTTATTCTTTATTTAAAATAAAATTTCATATTATTTATAAATTGTATATAATTTTCATTAATACATATTACTGCACATCAAGTTTTGTGTTGATATAAAAATCCAATAGTGTGTTTGGTCGGTCGAACTAAACAGATTCACAGGTCACATAATATAAATCAGTAACTTCGATATCCAAAAGCAGTTTTCCTTAATAGATTCGCCAGAGTCTAAAACTACACTCTTTAATAATAATCCACTTAATAAAACAAACAGAAAACTATCCCAGAAGTTAAATAAATTGCAAATATGACGAAAGTCGACACTTGATTTGAATACCTATGCATGTTTATTTAGAAATATTAAATATTATTATATTTGATTAAATAAAAATTGTTTTCATTTGAGTTTTTTTGATAATGTCATCAATAACAAAATAATGCTAAGCAACGAGCTGCAGTCTATGGCAGGTACAATGAGTTTATTATCGACCATGTAAATACTGCATAATATAGAACCCATTTCAGTATCGAATAATCGATAAATAAATCCTGTCAGATATTTGTAAATTTTAAGGATAATTCTTGGCATATTAAGATTTACCATCACATGGATGAGATGCAGAAGCCTCCGAAGTAGTGGACCCACGTCCGCTACTTTCTACAAAACGGCTAATATCTGCAAAACGGCTGATTAAAAAGTAAAGCGGGATATAGGTCATTCGCTCTAAGGAACTGTACTACTCCTTTAGCTCAGCAGCGACACGTAATAGAAATTGAGCCGACAACTCTCACTATAGCCCATTCAAGAGCCTATAGAGCTAAAGCGAGTCGTGTTGTGAGACGTAGGTACGACAAAATTCTAGATCATAATGATGTCTTCCTAACCGATTTCGGCTACGGCGATCGCTTCAGCTATTGGCTGTTCGACGTTCATGCGCACGGAGGTGACTTGCGTAGCCAACCTTATTTACGAAAACGCGCTTGAATCTTGAACACGTCAGAACACCATTTACAAAATTATAAGTAATAGCCGCAGGTGGTCGGGCCTTAAGTTTGTCGCGCTTTTTATATACATCGATGCGTCGACGGCATTCAAATTCTTGCACTCTTGACTTAACCTGGAATCTCCAGTCACAACGATTCTTAGCTAATATTTCCCATTGATTGGGATCAATATTGCACTGCATCATAATATCACTGGCGTAAACATAATATTTTTGATCTATTTTGAAAGAATGAAAGATGTAATATTTATTAACGTTTTATATCAATAAAAAGAATGTCATCATATACAAATATATGCTTAAGTCTAGTCTAGTCTTCTCAGTTGTGAAGTTCGTTTAGGTGATCCACTCTTATCTTTCTAGTGATACTGACTGGTCGCCCCAAGTATGCTTTCTTTACATTCCAATCCTCCTCCATCCGTTCTACGTGACCGAGCCAGCGGAGATACTGAGCCTTTCTCTCTTCAATTATTCTAGGCTCGGCCACGAGGTTTTCTATGTCGGAGTTGGTTTGGACCCTTGAACTACTATCTCCTCTGTTTGTTGGACCCAAACAGTAAACTTGCCAATAACTTATTGTTTTAAATTATGTTTTGATATTTGATTAAGTTCTTAGATTTTCTGAGTAATAATTAAAACTACAGTACAGTTTAAATAAAGTTGCACAGCTCTCAATGTTTAAATTGGTAATAATATTTGTGCATTATGATTTGTTGTTGTTGTTAAAAAAAATCCAATTTATGTCTTAATATAACAAATAGATTATTTTATTAATACATCTTAGTCTGTAAAATATAGCACATAAATATGTAATAACGTTGAAATAGTTTGCATTGGGAACATTTGTTACCCATGCAGACGCAACCAATGTGTATACTACATAAGTTAACGCATATATCATTGTAAAGAATGCTTTACTCCATTTAACAATTTTATTTACGTAGGGTTTGTCGATACATTAATTGTCAAGGTATCGATTAACTCAATTTAATAAGATCATAATAAGCCATCCCTAACTACATTAATAAGTATTGACACTGTTGTATTTGGCACTTATTTTTTCAATGACTCCATTTACTTTGGTTAGTTATAAAGAGTCTTAATTAAATGTATTCAAAAATATATTAAATATATATAAAAAAATATTTATTTATTATAAATATTTATGTTTTTATAAATATTTACATATATATAAATAACTTAGAAAACAAATATATGTGAAGCAAAAACTTAAGTCTGCTAGCAGTGCTATCTGTCATGTAATGTTTTAATCATTCTACGAATAACCTGACTAAATTAAAAGGACCGAAAGATCTAAGCACTAACAGGAAATTGAAAACATTCATAAATCTATAAGTTAATAGCGATTTTTTTTAATTTTTTTTCACACTCATTTGTTTTAAGTTTATACCGCATGGTGAGTTCATTAAACCCTCATTTCATTAGAGGAGTAGTTGTTTGTTTAATTAATGAGTTTATTTTTATTTTCCTCATTATGGAAATGAAAAGTAGAGTGTTTGTTAACCTCGGGTGAAGGACCTGTTTAGGCATTCGAATTATTAGCGCCCTCGCTACTCTTGTGCGCCAAACCATCTCATACCTGAATAGGTCACTTTCACCTCTCGGGTAACAATCTACTATTATTTAGTATAAAAAAGTCGCTTTTCGCGTCAGTCGGTCTGTCTAAATATCTAGTAGCTCCTCCTGAACCACGCAACGGACTTTGAAACGGTTTTCATCAGTGAGACAATTTTTTTATGAAAGGTTTTATTTGTTAGCATGCGTGGGGCTTCGCTCGTGATATATAAAGACCTAATTAAGTTTTTATTTAAGTAAAACAAAGCCACCTCGCTAGGGTTTGGAAAACTTGGTTTCAGAATAAGTTCCATCGGATTTTTTTATATATTGATATGTATAAGTTAAATTAGGTTTACTTCGTAATTTGTCCATGCAGAAACGGAAAAAGAACACTAATTCCTCCGGCCGTACGGCCTGTCGTAAGAGGCGACAGAACAACCCACAGCCAAGTGGTAGGGCATTTGCCCGACTGGATGGCTACCACCCCTGGTCTAAAGTATGTCGCCATAACAACCTTGAGTAGTGTTCCGGCATTAGTGACCAGATTCCAGTCTCCCTTAAGAGAGCAGCGGCGCATTTGTAGCACATTTGGTGTTGCAAATGTCCATAGGTAACCGCTTACTATCAAGTGGGCCGTCTGCCTATCTGCTAAACTCCTGCAATAAATAAAAATATTGTTTATATCTAAAAACAAAATTACAGTATAAACTTAAAAATAAATTACAGACTTAAAAACTAGAACTAAGTAAAAAAGGGAATCATTATAGACAACATGTTGATCCTAAGCCACTGTCACTAGATCTATAGGTAGTTTAACGGTAAGTACAGGTAGATTATTGTCTATCTTCTTTTTCTTAATTATTTGTATTGTGTAATATCTATGTATCCTATTAATTACACACCACCGTCATACACTCTTGATTCCTTTCATATAATCCACACCCCGGGTTGTCTGGAAGAGATCGCTTTAAAGCGATAAGGCCGCTCTTTGTTCCTGCCTTGACACGAAATGACTATAAATTATTTACTTTATGTGTATGCGGTGATCATTAAAGTATTTTCTATTTATCTATCTATCTTTAACTTATAAATAGTTTGGTTTTAAGAGTTACATAATAAAGGAAAAGCGGCCAGAAAATCTCCAGCGACACGTTTAGCTAAAATTACTTTAATTCATATTTGTTTGTGTGTATAATATAGTGAGTTGTTTAGTATCGAAGATAAATAAGCCTTTAAGAAGACATATTATTCACAGTACTCAGTTATAATTGTCCTGTGTACGACGTAGACACACCACTTCACAGACAACTTTATTCGTATTTACGTGGTGTATGATTCACTTAACAGTCTGGCTTCGTTGGCTCATGTGCTTTTAGTTTTGAAATCGTGCTAACAAGGTGACATTACACGCGTGATTTGCTTTTAGTACCGTCAGGCATATTCTATAGAATACATGTAAGTATATAAAACACCTGTCTGTTTGTAATTTTAAAAGAAAAGCCAAATTTTAAGGAGCTCCCTAAAGCTAATTGGCTATGTTTCTCATGTATTACCATATTATTGAAGATGTATATTCAAAGAATTTACTTAAGACAAATCCGTATTACACAAATCTTAACAATAGGCAACGTTTTAGGGGAGTAGCCACACCTCGTAGCGGACTCCGGAGGGCAAAGGTATCGCCCCGCCTCCGTGCTTTCCTTAACCACCTGGCACGAAGTGAAGTGAAGATTGCTAGAGCTAAGGCTCAAACGCCAGGGGTGGAAGTGATAAATGGCCTAACGTCGGAAGTAGCTGCGGCTAACCTGTAACGCACCTATCCACACCATTTAGCCACTCACCTGCAATCTTTTACGGCATTATTTTGGGGCCCATGAAGTGAGTGACGAGTCACCGTCTGCCCCTATTTTTCAAGATTCCCGAACATTGTGACGGGCTGACACTATAGTTCCCTAGTCTCAGAACTCTAATTCAACTAGCAATTCACCCCAATAGCCACCGCGCTATTAGGGTGAATTTTGAATTGTGCATTGAAAAACCGACCTTTTGTTCTAATTTGGTTTGCCCTTAGGTCATTTTTATACCGTGTAGACGGATAAACATCGGTCAATGTTACGCCGCATTTACGTAACAAGCGTTCTGTTAGGATAGTGGCTTTTAGTATCGTTTTAAGTTTATTTCCGGACATATTGCATCGATACATAATACAACAAAATAAAAAACTGGATGGCTACCATTACCTTAATATAGAGTAAAAAGCCATAACAACTTTGAATAGTGCTCCGCCATCAGTGGCCATGTTCCATTTTCTCCTTCGAGACCGGCTGCTCATAGGCAACACTTCTGGAGTTGCTAATGTCCATAGGCGACGGAATCCGCTATCTTTCATAGTTGCGCCTTCAGCCTGTCTGCTTCGCTTCAGCAATAAAAAAACCTATTTGACATTTGGCTAAGGAACCATTCCAAAGGAGTCTTGGATCCAAGCTGCCCCCAACCATTAGGTAAAGAGGTATCCGCAAATTTCTAGCGTTGCTTTATCGGCTTTCATTTCTTCAGCTTACAACACTACCCTATTATTGTAGAAAAATATACCAATACTGGCATACTATCCGCACGCCGTTTTCGAATGAAGCATTAAATGTCTGGAAAATAGCCTGGGATTGAAATCACTAACTTTATTCAGGGAAAGGACATCTTTCGTGAATTGATCATCTCCCTTATGGATTTTATCAATTCTCGGTGTTCGTTTCCCTGCGACAAATACATAGCTGCGGCACGAATTTCGCAACGATGCTGGTGGTGAACTTACTTGCAGAGGATTAAATACAGAACTTCTCCCTGCATCCTTGCTATGCATCTCAAGGAGTATAGGTTTTTCCTTCAGGGTATCCCATCTCCAAATACCTACACATTGATCGATAATACATTATTTTCTATACCCCTTAAAAGTACGAGGATAATATATTCATAGTTTTCTTTTTTGATTGTTTTTAGGATGATTTGGCCATTGTATGTTGTGTTTGGGTTTGGATCAATCTTCTGGTTAGTATGGAGATACAAGAATAGACGACTTCTTAAAATGGCTAACAAGCTTCCGGGACCGCGCACCCTACCCATTGTTGGCAACGCTCTACTATTCATGTGCAAACCTGGCGGTAAGTAAATAAGCGTTTATAATATCTAATTGAGATTACAGATAATAACACTGATTTCAAAATTTAAGTATCATAAATTCTACTAAAACTCAATTGGATTAAGATTCTGCTAAAAAAATAATACCCTAGTTCTATTCGAATATTAATATTTTGATTGATTTTAATAAAAATTTAGATAGTATATTAAAACAAATTTTGAAAAAGGCTTAGAAAATACCAAATCTATCTGAGCTTTGAACTTTCTACCACCAACGTACCTTGCCACGACGTATCAATACGCTAAGTAAGCGCTTAGAGCTAATGTTGAATCATAACTACTTATATCGCGCATTTGCTCTTGCATTATTATTTCCTATTACTGGGTTTTATTCATGAAATTTTTAGTTCCCTTCGTTCGAGTGATGCGCTGTTCCAGCTTCAATGACGCGCTGTTGCCTTTCGTGCTGATAGGGTGGAGCCTTATTTGAATCGAAAGTTCATAGGTTGTTAAATTCATTGATTTTGAACCGAAGCCATTTTGGCAAAACCGATGTTGACGATTGTTCTAAAGATACTATTGCTACTTCAAAGTTTCACGTAATTATTGGTAATTGATTAAAAGGAAAACCTGTAATTAGGGGTCAAGTAAATCTGACATGCTTCTTGGAATTAATATAGTTCAAGAGATCATGAGGAAAAATCTGTTTATTAACCAATTAAAAACGCTTTAACCAGATGAATGCTTGTTGAGAACTGTTATACTTATATTAAGAAACTGCCTACTCATGTAGTGGTTGCATAATAATAATAAGGAGGCTTTATAGTGGAGCCTATGCATGCTTTGCGACACCTTAGTCTTAAATACTCGACTTCCTGAACTATCTGCAAAGAAGGACCTTTTTTCTGTGTTTGCCTTAACCAGCTAACAAGGAGTGTTTGTTGCAAACGTTAAGACTCCAAAAGATTACTGCTAGCGTAGCTCTCCCAAATTCTTCTGCCTTTCTTATCCAGCGCCTACCAATGATCTTGACACTACGTTTGCCAAGATGAAGCTCCACTCTCAGATTCTTCTGTTCTATCGGCCATCGGTCCTACGACATACTTGAACGACCCATTCAATGCGAATTGCTAATTTTGGGAGCAATGTCAGTTACTATGGTTTTTTTACGGATATCCTTATTTCTAATTATATCTATAAGAGACAACGCCAAACTAGCTCGCTCCATAGCCCGTTGAGTGACTTGGAATTTCTGGACCAATCCTGCCGTCAGTATCCAAGGTCTCGGCTCCGTAGGTTAGGACGAGATGGACACACTGCTCGAAGACTTTCATCTTCAAGCATAAATCCAGAGGGGTTCGATACCTAATACCTACCCATGTCAATGTTGAACTTCACTGTACTTTTATTGATATTTTAGGGGCTCATGAAATAAATGTCGAGTCATCTCCTGCTATTTATACATATTTTTTTAAATATTACATCGAGTAGCCTCTACTGTCATTTCCGTAGTCCCCGATTCACAGCTCCTCTAGCAGCTTATCTCAGTAGCCTAGGTCTGTGACGAATCTGTTATGTTGTGTAGGCGGCTCAGTCACTTCCGTTCCCAGATTCACATCTAGTCGAGTAGCTTATCTTAGCAACGTTGGTATATTATGAATCTGCTAAAAGCTTCATGAAGATGTAACATTTATTTCCTAGGAAATATTAAGTCTAAATTTCTTTTTTCAGAGTTTGTTAATATTATTAAAGACTTAATGCGGAACTATGGAGAAATGTTTAGAGTTTGGCTTGGTCCAGATTTGAACATCATTGTTAGTAATCCAGATGATTTGAAGGTTAGTAATAAAACTATATAATTAATTAATAATATTAGTACTGTCGCGGAATGAAAATTTTCGTCGCCTTAAAGTTGACTTGGGCTTACACGAATACAAGAAACAATACTGCCAACATTTTAATAAATGTTACGTTTGTAAAATATAGAAACGGAAAAAAATGGTAATGTTGACAACGACAGACGCTGAGATTAAAAAAGAAACAAAAAAGATATAATCACTACACTTACAATAAATATCAAAACCAATAAAAAGGTTTTACATGTCTAAACAATCTTAATGTAATTTTAAACTTTATTGTAAAATAGTTAACCATAATTTTCTGTGGAGCAGTCTGTTCTGTGACTAAGTTTCAAATGGTAACATAGAATGTTCTTTGTGACGTTTTCATTCTTTAATTACGCAACAGATTGTCATCAAATTTTGCACACACGTTGTCAGGGGTATATAAAAGGGCATAGGGTACCAGAAAAAAGTACTGTTCCCGAGGAATAGTATCTTAAACATTGTGGCAGACCACCACTAAGGCGATGCCTCGCGTCTCCAAGCGGCAGCCTCCGTGCAAGCAATCGGTCCACTGGTGGACCGAGGAGCTGGGCGAGATGCGAAAGGCAGTTTGCATCAACAGCCACAGGCTCAAACGCTGCAGGGCGCGCCGTCCTCCGGACTTCGTCGCGGAAAATGGACTCGTGGGCGAGTTTAGGGAGGCCAGAAAGGCCCTTTCGATTGCAATATTGCGATCGATAGCCCGGGCTCGGGCCGAGCTCCTCGAGACACTCGATCGGGACCCTTGGGGGCGTCCGTATCGTGGGGCCCGCAACACGTTGCGGCCTTGCACATCCACGGTCACGGAAACGCTCGAACCCGAGGTGCTCCGGTCGGTTATCGATGGGCTCTTCCCGGATCCGGGGAACTTCACTCCCCCCAGTATGGGTCCACCCATTCCCGATACCCCCACGGACGAGGAGCCTCACTCCATCTCCGAGGGGGAGCTAGACGTTGCCCTGGACGGGCTCCGGGGCAGGAAGACGGCACCGGGACCCGACGGGGTTCCAGGTCGACTCCTCTTCCTGGCTGCAAACCATCTACGCAGCCAGCTGTGGGACCTTTTCAAAGCCTGTATTCGCGCAGGTAGGTTCCCGTCGCAATGGAAAGAGGGGCGTTTGTGCCTTATTCCCAAGGGAGGTCGGCCTCCCAACGATCCGTCCGCCTTCAGGCCCATAGTGCTGCTGAACGAGGTCGCCAAGGTCTTCGAAAAGATCTTGGCGGAGCGGCTCGTGAAGCATCTCGACCCTGTGGAGCCGGGGCTATCAGATACGCAGTTCGGGTTTCGGCGGAGGCGCTCCACGTTGGACGCCTTCGAGACGCTGCGAACGTTGACGGACGAAGCCGTCCAAGCGAAGGATGTCGTTCTTGCAGTGTCGCTAGACATAGCGAACGTCTTCAACAGCCTCCCTCATGAGACGATCAGGGAGGGGCTCCGCGCGCATGGAGTCCCCCCGTACCTCACGAGGCTGTTGGGCGAGTACCTGCGAGATCGGCATATCCTTTGGGTGGGCGGTGAGTCCGCCAATCACGTGTTAGGTCAGCGACGTGTCGCGTGCGGCGTTCCACAGGGGTCAATCCTCGGGCCGATTCTTTGGAACGTAGGCTATGACTGGATCCTTCGGGTTTCGGTCCAGCCCGGGGTAGGGATGATCTGCTTTGCGGACGAAACCTACTCACGGCAAGCGCTGCGACTTTTGCAGAATCCGTGGACGTCGCCAACGACGGGTTGGCGATCGTCGTAGATCGAATAGCTAGGCTGGGCTTGAAGGTCTCCCCCGCGAAAACGGAGGCCATCATGTTCCATAGGGAATTCCGTAATCCCCCACCCCCCGGACTTGTCCGTTACAGTTCAGGGGGTGGCAGTCAGAGTAGGGCCCAAGATGAAATATCTTGGGCTAGTTCTGGATGGGAAATGGCTGTTCAAAGCGCACTTTGAGCAGCTAGTTACCAAACTCGTTAATTCCGCGGGCGCACTCTCCAGGCTTCTTCCCAACATGGGGGGCCGGGGGGTGCGACGCGGAAACTTTACTCCGGCATCCTGAGGAGTATGGCGCTGTACGGTGCGCCCGTCTGGTCCGAATCGCTTCACCGCCACAACCGAACCCTGCTGAACCGCGCGCAGCGGGTTCTGGCCATGAGGACCATACGGGGGTATCGCACAGTGTCGTGGACGGCGGCGACACTCTTGGCAGGCGAGCTGCCCTGGCATCTCCAGGCAGACGTCCTGTCCAGGGTTCGACGTACAATCAACAAACTTAGAGCATGATCAGTTCTCTAACATTTTGCTTTGAACGGCTCATAACGTATCAATACTCACGCACACACTCTCAAATTTCAAATACACCACGAAATTCGTGGTGTATTTGAAATTTGAGAGTGTGACGTTTCGAAAATTTTAAAATTATATTGAACAATGGCCTCTGTTTAGTTGTAATTTGCACTTGGCCAATTGACGACGCGCTTTTATTGTTTTCTACTCTGCTCACGACTCTCTTTGTTTACGGACTTCGATTTTATTGCCTTCTTGTTGACCTGTGCCTGTTTTCTGGATAATTGTTTGATATATCTTTAGTTGACCTGTGCTGTGTATTATTGGACTTAAACATGAACCGGAATTTATCAAGAGATGAACGGAACCATATTTTGGTTCTACATAGTCAAGGATTTCACAAATTTCACGGGAACTGAATGTTACGGTGAGTTTCATTATATTTAATTCAGTAGTGAATACTACTATAATGAATAATAGTTTTTTTTTAAATAAATTAATATATTTGTATCCGTAAATAAGTAGGAAGTTAGAAGAGCTGCATTTTTATAATCTTTAATACTATTTGTTTATACAAAAATATTCCCTTTTATATTATACCATTTATAATTATATTAGAAAATTATTTTCCTATGGAGCTTTTACATTCAGACAAGCCGTCTGTGAATTTTTTTGGAAATTGGCTCGTTGGAAACATCTTTTATCTTATTGCGCAAGTTTTATTACTATGTTTTTCTTTAATATTAGACCATGATAATTGTAACACACACATTAAGTCAGAAATCTGTCTAAGTGATGTTTCCTGGACAGGATTCGAACTCAAGTCATTTAAAAGAAGAGCTGACATTTAAAACTGTTAACAGCCAAAATACCATAGCTTGCATATGATATAAATTCAATTAATTAATGTAATTTAAATGTAGATAAAATGATATATTAATAATATGGCTATTATAAAACATCAGGACTGTAATAATACACGAACTCATTGAAAACTAAGTAAATTGGAAATAATCAATAAAAAATTTTTTTTCTGAACTTATGATATTTACGATTATGATTTCCCGGTCGCTCAGCAGTTAATGTTATTTATTATTTAGATTATTTGTGAAGGATATTAAAGTATATTACTAAATAAAATCAAATGTCTTTTATTATTTCCGATATTTTATTATATACTATATATTTTGATTAGGTATAAATTTTAAATTAAATTTCTTTTATATTTACAGAGAAATACGGCCCGTTTATGGATTCGACGGGATGCTGATGAAGGCTCTATTAGCGACCGACCACGAGCACGACCTCCACGCATACTCACGAATGACCGTGTCGCGCATATATTAAATGTATACCAACAAGACCCTTTTGCGAGGACATCCACATTTGCAGAATTATATGACTGCACTACACAATCTATTAGAAATACATTACATCGTGCTGGAGTGCATCATAGGCGACCGGCTAAAAAGATCATATTAAATGTGCAACATAAAGAAGCCAGAGTGCGTTTTGCCCGGGAATTCCGCGATTTTGACTTTTCACACGCCGTATTTTCCGACGAAAAATCATTTAAATCGAGTGAAAACGGTCGTCGGAATTTATGGCGTGCTAATAACTCTAGATTTGAGCCTAGAAATGTGAATCCCAACAATGAATCGGGAAGAATAATAGTAAATATGTGGGCTTGGATGAGCGCAGATGGACCAGGAGAATTAGTTTATATAGACGGGAGGGCCAATGGACAGTCACACGCGGAGTTGCTACAAGAAGCCATGTTACTGACAGTGCGCGCGGTGTATCCCCGGGATGATTTACCGCAATTTTATTTTTTTCAAGATAATTGTCCAATACACCGCGCGCGCGTGGTCCAAAATTGGCTTGCGCAGCATCCGGAAATTAGGACCCCAGATTTAAACCCTATTGAAAATTTATGGGCAATAATGGTCCAAAGATGGGACTTCAGAAACGAAAGGACCAAAGCTGCACTCGTCACCCATTGCGATCAAGTTTGGGACTCATTACGGGGCTCTAATCTATGTGCGCAACTCGTCGCGTCTATGCGCAATAGATGTGATGAAATTATAAACGCAGGGGGAGCATTAACAAAATATTAAAAAGAATTAAAACTTTATTGTTACAACAAAATTTGTTTTATTACTAAGCATGATTTTTTTATAATATTCAGAAATTATACATATTTGGTTTTTGGAAATTTAATGTTTTTTATCTAAAATACGAACTATATATACTATATATACTTCCTGGTTTATCAAAGTAAAATAAGTCCACTATTTCTTTTCATTAAACATAATTGACAAATAAACCATTTATCATCTTAATATTCTTCTTAAATAGTCTTAAACAGTCTAGAAACATTTATAGGGAAACTAACAGTATACCTGACACGCTTGTCCAATATTATTGGCGGGTTTGACACAAGGCTATTGATGTCTCAAGTTTTATTACGATTTTTACTGTGACCGTTAACACGTGGCAATAGTAACAATATGCACATTTGGTCAGAAAACTGTCTAAAAGGGGCAATGATTTTCCTAATCAAGATTTGAACATGAGCTCTTTGATTTTGAGACTCGAGTGCACTAACTACTATGCTAAGACATCTGTATTTATATATTTTTCTTTTTTACTTAGAGTTAATGAATTATTGAATTGCTGGTTATGATTACACACACATTATTTGATCTCAATACATTTGTGGATAACTTGATTTTATTTAAATAGTTACAATATCGATTTACGTAGTCTTAAATTTTTAAAAATACTCAAATCTAACACAAATAACATAGCAACTGTGCTTGTAAAATAATTAGTAACTTATCTTACACTCATAAAAAATTAAATTTCAAGTGAAAATATTGAAATTAATACAATCATTTATGGCTCTATTTTGTTATTACTAGTTAGGGGGTCATAAAGACGCCGCCGCCATGTATTGTGCATTAGAATCCTTTATTAATTATTTTGTCTCGTAAAGTTTCGTTTAGTAGATTAGAGGTAACAGTTGAATGCCGACTAGTTATCGGAATTAGTCATAGACAATTTTACTTAACATTGTTATACAATAAAATTCAAATGTCCACATCTGTAAACAGCATTTTATTATGGAATTTTGTTTTAGAAATAAAAAACAAGAAATATAATTCAAACGTTCAAGCGAAAATATTGAAAGTAATAAAACAATTCATGGCTTTATTTTGTTATTGCCAGGTATTTTATTGTCAGGTGGTCATAATGACGCCGCCACCTACATTTTCTGTGCACCGAATTGTAATCCTTTATTAATTCTTTTTGTCTCATCAAGTTTAATTTAATAGACTACAGGTATCAATTGAATTCCGACTTGTTTTCAGAATTAGTCGTAGCCAATTTTACTTAACATTATTATACAATAAAATTCAAATGTTCACATCTGTAAATAGCATTTTTTATGGAATTTTCTTAAAGTATTGGAAAACCAGAAATATCATTCAAAAGTTATTCAGACTTAGTGCCGCAAGACGGGAGAATGTTATAACGGGACAAGTAATCTTTAATAACTTCCTAAAATGTAATAACAAAATCTTTATTTAATTTTAAAACCTGTTTCAATAGGCTTTTCATTTGTAATATATTTTTTTACATCACAACCATCCCCTTATGAGAACTATAACTAAATAAAGATATAACAGTTAAAAGAAATAAAGAACAACAGTTTATTTCATGGACGACGAATATTAGAAACTTACTAAGAAAGACAAAGGCCCAGTTAAAAACAATTCTAAAAAGTTCCTAAATCTTACATGAAAATACACATCATTTTACAGATAATAGTTCAACTTTATCTCACTACTACATTATTTATTATTTAAAACACATTTTATCCAGACTAATGTCAAGTCTTGGACATGAACAGACTTATTCGAACTAATCTGATTTAGATATAAGCAAATTATATTAAGGACTACATATCAACTAATAATAATTCGATTTTAAATTAGCAAAATTTGAATTTACTGTAAAGATAATAATAACAACCATAAAAGTTCCAATATTGTTCTCGTGTCTTTTCTATTTTGAGGAGGGATCAGATGGTATACCCGCCACGTTTCTCATAAGCAGATTTAGAAGTTTGACACGGTATTGTCTCAAACTCCTAAATATCAATATAAAGGATTCATAGTGATGTGTTTTTACTGTCAGCAACAATTAGCTTAATTAATTGCGCATGGTTGAAAACCTTGAAGTGGTTAATGGTTCTCATCTAGGATTCGAACCCACAATTAGTAAAACCGAGTTTCCGAACCGAAAGCGTTAACTAATTAAGCGTGAATTTTTTGAAAAAAGGGCAACTAATAATTTAAAAAAATTACAGAGGTTATAATAGTTAATTATTAATACTAAGTCAAATGTTTTACTACGATAAATTTTGCTTAATCTTTTACTCTTCACTTTTACATCAAATACATAAAGTATAATATTTAGGTATTGTAAAACAGCGTATTCAAAAAAGCGGCTTGCTTTCTATTGTCTTAAACGCGTAAAACCCAAAACAAGTAACAATAAAACTCCGCCCCCAAACCAATGTTTTACTTGTGTGCGTTGTTAACGAAAGTGTTTGCCAAGCGATTTTAGTCTTATGCCTGGTTAACCGCCAGCTTTGGCGATTGTACCCGGCAGGATGCCCTAGCTAGAGGACTGGCCTTCTGTCAAGTCGAAATAGAGACGGTCAGGAAGCGGGAAACCGCTTGCTGCCTCGTCGACTGGTCACGAGACCTCGAACACCCTGCGGCCGGCGGCTTTACGGTGGATGCAATCAGGCCACAGCTGGAGAAATGGGTCACCCGCACCAGCGGAACCCTGACCTTCAGTACAACACAGATACTGACCGGACACGGTTGTTTTGACCAGTCTCTGTTTCGCATTGTGGGCTGCTTGCCTTCTCCGGACTGCCGCCAGTGCGGCGCACCCGACACGGCGTTTCACACGCTGGTCGAGTGCGCTGCATGGACGCCGCAGCGTTTCAATCTCGAGGCGCACGTAGGAGCCGTCGGATCGCTTGGCGACTTGGTAATGGCCATGTTGCAGAGCGACGACTGCTGGGAAGCTGCGGTTACTTTTTGCGAGGCAGTAATGCCTCTCAAAGAGGCCGCAGAAAGGGATAGGGAGCGAAGTCCTTCAGCGCGTGCTACGGTCTCTTCTCGAGGTCGCTGGCCTTCAGCTGGCACCCGGAGAGGCAGGTGCGCGCATTACTTCCCTCCCTGAGTTAGGTTCCGGTACGGGGGGGCCCTTAGCTACTAGGTAAAGCAAGGGATTCATCTGCCCCCGTTTCGAAGTGGGGTGTGTTCTCCCAGGGCACACTCCAGGCACTTTATTGCGCTGGATCGACTGTTGTGTAACTATGTTCTACATCTCAGACTTTCCAACACAAACAAAAGCGCAGAGTCGACGGGGAGGAGGGGGTTTTTAGTGGGTATTGAGTTTGCTCGCCCGTGCGGCATCACTCGGAGTCTCCACACTCCTCTGTGTAATCGATCGCGGACGGAGCACAAACAAAGCATACAATTGCTAGTGTTATCGCCCCCGATCGATGCGTGCCGTTTCCTAGTGACGGCCCAGAGAGTGCGTAAATCGGTTACGCATTTTCCCTCGCCTCAAAAAAAAAGACCACCACTAAGTGGATCGCGCAATGAAGGCGGCGTCGTCGGTGAGGTGGGCCGCGGGACGTGTGGCGCACCGGTTCTCGGTTCTCGCAGCGACGGCTCGCGCGACACACTGCATCGTGATACCGTGTGCCTACCTGCTTACTGTCTTTTGTTATCATATTTCGTGAAGTGTAATTATATTATTGTAAAGTCGAAAACCAGCTTTTGATTTATATCAGTTACACGAGCAATACTACAACATCTTAAAGTCGGTGCTTAGTAATTTTCAAAATACAGGAATTTTTATATTTTACTTTGCACCGACTTCAAGATGTTTTAGATAATATATATATTAATAATAATAGCTTTAGAAATAAGTTATTTTATACTTTTTAGTTTTTGAAGTCGGTTTTTTTAAACGAAGTTTTTTTTACTTATTTGTTACTTTTTAGTGTCTAGCTATGGGTACGCCTACGAAAGGTGCCGCGCGAATGGAATTTTTTTCATAAAATATGTTCATAAAATGAAAACTACTGAGCCAAAGTATGTCAGGTTTTTAGGGAACCAAATGGCAGCTATTCCGCGTCGAACAAAATGAGGAATCACGTAAATCGGATCATAAATCTCGGTGTAATCGGTGAACATATATAACAAAAAAAAGATTTCGACGAATTGAGTACCTCTTCCTTTTTTTGAACTCGGTTAAAAAACCTTCTGTAAGATTGCTCTGATGTTATTTTATTGTAAAATGACCAGAAAAAAGTTATAATGCCTAAAAGAAAATGTGTTCAAAAATATACAGTTGTTTTTGTTTAATCTTTTTTTGCATTGCATGATAAAAGCTAATAAGAATAAAGTTGTAGACAAATAATATCTTATAAATGGTTGCTAGTTTACGAGATATAGCGTGAAAATCTTTTGTACCGCTTTTTCCAAGATGGCGGCCGGGGGACAAGGGTGGCGACCCCAGAAACCTAAACTTAAGCTTATAATAAACCCCTCTACGCCTTAAAAAAATTAAATTGCGTCCTATAAAAAACACACGCTAAGGCCTAAAAAATGTAGCTTTTCAATGGACTAATTACTATAATACAATCATAAAAACGCAAACTATATTGTTACGAACTACAGGACTCGAATTAAAATAAATGCCGTTGGAATTACTATAGAGTTTGTAAGTACTCTACAAACACGTATAAAACAAGTACAAATAATACTGGATGCAACCAGTTCACACTGCACTAATCCATGCAATTCAACACGTCCGTCACTATATCGCTAATCGAAAGTACTACACACGTCTTAGTTGTATCGTAGTCGTCGCTTGACTGCCGCACCCCTCCGTTCAGGCATTGTTTTATACAAAACTGTTTAATAGAACAAAGGATCGCGTTCGCCGAGTTAAACCCGCACACCTGGCAAGCTTCGACGGCCATAAACAAGTTCAATTTCAAAGTTGCAACAAGTTCAAAGATTTAAAATTCTAAACATAAAGCAAACAAAAGAATTCCTAAATCAAAGAAGGCAATAAACGGCGTTTTACGACGGGCAGATGTGCGCATTTCTTTGTCGGTATGTAACAATATGTATACTACATAAGTTTACATACACTAGGTTGTGAAAATGATTCACTTCAACTGACGCTTTCGTTCATAAAGGCTCCGTCGATATTTTTATTCGTCTGAACCTATATAATATTAATGTCATCAACTTACGCTTAACGTTTTTGTCATCAAATTGATGTCAAACATGTTAAGTTTATTTTTTATTTCAACTGTGTTTCTTGTGTCTGTTATTGTGTTGCCAGTCTGCCACTTATGCACGTTTCCTATAATAGAACTTATGAAGAGTAGTCTCCTGGTGCAAACAGTTCTTTTGAGAATATTATTTTTCTTTGTTTCAGTTTCTACTTGCGAACGTAAAAAGCTGTTTTAAAGGGCCTCAATATAAGTATATGGCTGATTATCTTGGCCGTGGTATACTAAGTGGTTCAGGTAAGCAGACAGATCCCAGACACCCAGACCAAAGCAAATAACAGGAAGTTCGTCTCCGAAATTTACCATGCCAGGAATCGAGCCCGGAGCCCCTGGCTTCAGCGAGTTCAGCTGGCTAAGACATAGCCCGCTCAACCACAGACGCTGTCAAAAAGCGCATGGAAGTATTATTCGAATTAAATTATTTCCGATTTATTGGTCCTATGCCACGATTCCAGTTAGCGTCAATGGTGTACTGGCCAAATTTTTTTGCGTTTTACATTTGTTTTCATTTTAACTTACGTGAGCTAAATAAAAGTAAAAATTTGATAACATAATTTACGGTAATATATTCACTGCAGGTTTAAATATTCATGCGTAACTTCCCGCTGGTGTGGTAATCGAAATCGTGTTTTTTTACTCTGTGCGAGGGGCTGTGTTGTTGTAATGTTCGCATTTCTATGACTACAACAAAAACAAATATATAATATTGCTTCTCATACATGATCTATACATTGTGACGTTGAACATGCCTCAGACAAGACAAATATTGTCACTATTCAGCAAGATATGACGAGTTTTGAAAACTGTTGTTTTTGTAAGGCCGAAATGGTCTCATATGTACTGTAAAGAAGTTTAACTGTACCCTGAATACACTTCATACACACTGAGTGAAAATCCACCAAAAACGGCCACGTAGTAAACGTGTTAATAACGCCAACCTATGACTAAATTTTCAGGTCCAATATGGCGAAAACACAGAAAAATAGCAGCACCAAATTTTGGAAGACGGGAAGTAGAAAATTACAATGAGCTTTTCAATAAAGAAATCGATATACTTTTGGAAACTTTTAGAGGATTATCTAAGGGAAAGATGTTAGACATTTACATATATATTGTGAAAAGCACAAGTTATACTGTTTGTCGTATGTAGAATTTTATTAGTACTTACTTCTTTTTTATGTTTTTACGATACGTGGCATTGCACGATTTGATTATGTAGTAGATAGTGTTAGTGTAGTTAGCTACGTTAATGTATGTACATGATGATATACATGAGTTATCTGCAATGTTTAACATCATTAACAACATCTTAAATAACGCATTAAGCCCTTGGTTACAATTGCTTGATGCAGTCACTAATAATAACATTATCCCTAGTATAGCAGACTGTGGGCGATAGTAGCAGAGCGTAAGCGCCACTTGCATCTCCTTGCACATGTCAGGAAAGAAAATACAAAGATTTATTTTATTAAGTTAGTGTTTGAGTACAAACTTAAGGCGTCTAAGTTGCTATTCAAATTTGTGAATCTCTGACAATAAATTCAGTATCATCCTCTACTCTTTTCCTGTGAACACCGAGCATGTACAGGCCTTTTACCCCATGTCTACCATCGTTGAGCGATTCCAAATCGTCGTCAGCCAATCGCAGTCCACTGCTAGACGTGGGCCTCCCCAAGTCGACGCCACTCATCCTTGTCCTCCGACTTCGTAATCCAGCGCCTACCGGCGACCTTGCGCGGGTCGTTGGTCCATCAGGCCGAAGGGCGTCCAACACTGTGTTTACCGAGACGCGGCCTCGTCTCTGGAAATATTTTGAAACAACATTACGCAGCAAAATATCAATCTTCAAATTCTCTCCAAAAACTTTATTTTTTCTCTTCAATTTGCTAATCTCTATTAAATTGAATATTTAATTATTAATTAAATAATGTACAAGTGTAACAGCTAACACACTAGATGTCCAGTCACGTAATAGTACATTATGGTACTAGTGTGTAACACTGGTGATTACCGCCGAGGCGCCATTGAGACTCGAGCCGTAGGCGAGGGCCTTAAGAGAGCCGAGGACGGTAATCATCAATACACACGTGTATCATACGACGTTTTTCAACACACTTGTGAATAAAATAACAACAAAAACTCATTTTATTTAGTAGATAACAGTTTACCTGTGCGCGTGCGGGAATTTGAGAATGAGCACGCACGTACCTAGTCAATGCACTTGAAATGCAGCTGCTCCTCTGCTCCCGTCTACTTCACTTCAGCTGTTATAGTTTTATATTTATAGTATTTTATTTGACGTGTATGTATTTGTAGTATTTTATATTATATATTTACTATATTTGCGGTGCGGAGCGAGTTATTTACATAATATATATATTTATGTATTCGCAGTATATTTTATGTTATATATTTACAATGTGCGGAGCGATTGTTTTTTTTTTAATGACGACATGACAAATGAAATATCTGACGATTGTGCAAAAAGGGAACTCGCCGTCAGATTTGAAGGAAGAATTTAAATATGTTATAAGAAAAGTTTGAATAGGTCGAAAGATAGGTTTATATGGCGGTATATAACTATATTTCAAATAATTAAATATTAATTAATGTATTATACATATTACCATTTATTTGTTCAATTTCAGAAACAGTAATGGGGTTAAGCAGGGAGGAAACGTTTTCATTACCGCATCTGCACGAACTTGTTGAAAGAAGCTCAAGGTATTTGTAAATTGATTTTTTTTTTTCGGTGGGTAGATTTGAAATAAGTAACACGTTTGTAAAAGAGCTGTGCAATTATTTTAAGTTTAAATTAAATTAAAGGAGTTTTTAGTGAACATTAGCTACATGGTTACTTACAGTTTGTAACTGCAATATCTGCCAAGTGTTATATTCTATATTTCCACTACATTACACAACTAAATTTCGCCACTTTTGTAAGTACTTATACTTTCTTCATGGATGCCATACAAGAGGCTATGAATGAGCTTTCAGCAACATTTGCTCAGCGTATGGATGTTCTTGAGAATGAGCTTCATAAGGGTAGCACCTCAAACACTACTACATCTGCATTGTCTACTGATTTCTACAATTTCAAGATATTTATATTACAATCTCTCCGAGCCCTTCAAGGGCAGATTTATCTAATTCAGCAATCAGTTGACCAAATAGAAATGAGGTCGAGAAGAAAGATACTTTTACTTCATGGAGTTCCCGAGCATAAGCAGGAGGACACCACATCTGTTGTTGCTGACATAATAGTTGAAAAGCTCAAGCTGGTTGGCTTCAAAAAAACTGACATTCGTCGTTCTCATAGAATGGGTAAGCCACCAGTTTCGGCCGAGCGTCCCAGGCCTATTTTGTTTAAACTCTGTGATACATCTGTCCGTAATAAGATTTGGTTTGCTAAAACGCATCTTAAAGGAACTGGGATAACTGTGTCGGAGTTTTTAACAAAAAGGCGGCACCTTCTCTTCAGTCAAGCTAGGCAGCGTTTGGGTGTAAAAAGATGTTGGACGCGAGATGGCACAATATATGCGCTGGCTCGCGACGGTACTCGTCATCGCATTGACAACCAAACAGATTTAGACGGCTTCTCTGTTTCGTCTAACATGGAAGAGGAAACCATTCAACCAGTGGCAAAAGAGCATGCACCAGTGCCTCCTCCTAAGACACGTCGGCCTGCGACAGGAGCCAAGAGATAATAATTTTTCTTCAGATGTTTTCCGTTCATTTTATCCTTTTACTTTTGATGTTTGTTAATTTTATAAGTCACCGATGTTTTCATTTTTTCTCTTGGTTTGTAAATTATGAACATCTATAACTTTCATATCATTTTTCTAAGATGTTGTTTTGTTTATGTTTTATTATTATTTTCTTTCTATAAATTTACGTATAACTGTCAATATCAATGTCAATGTCAAAAGTATGCACTTTTGGATGCGTTTTGTTATTGCTTTGTTTTGTTACCAGTTTTAATTTTCTCAGTTATCTCATCCACACACTTGGCAGATAAATGTTGTGATTTGCTTTACAGACAATACAAATATTTATTGTAGTATATTATATATATATATATATATATATATATATATATATATATATATATATATATATATATATATATTTATACATTATATTTTATTATTTTATTGAACATATACATATATAAACTATTTTATGGATCATTATGATAGTGCTAGCGACTCCAGTACAGATTTTCAATCTTGTCAGTCTTTGTCTAGCAGTACATGCGACAGTTTTTCCAGTATACTCCCGCTTCAAGATGTTATTGAAAGTCATTTTTCACATTTTTCTAGTAATTTCAATGTAGTACACATAAATGCTCAGAGTATTCCAGCTCACTTCCCAGATATGTTGGCGTCATTTAATCAAAATTCCTTGCACGCTATATTAATTTCAGAAACTTGGTTGAAGCCTTGTCTGTCCTCTACTTCATACAGCTTACCAGGTTTTCATCTTATACGTAATGACCGTATTGGCAGTGGTGGTGGAGGTGTTGCCATCTACCTTCGCTCCCACTTGGCTTACAAAATCTTAAGCGCATCTTCACAGCCACCGCCACAGGATAATGGTGAGCATCTGTTTCTTGAAGTGGAGCTAGCGCACACCAAAATTTTACTTGGAGTTTTTTATGCCTCTTCCCTTCGCGTTAATTACTTCATTTCTTTCGAAACTATTTTAGAAAAACTCTCTCCTTTATACACACATACTATTATCATGGGTGATTTTAACACCTGCCTCTTGAAACATGACCAACGGTCTTCTTCTTTAGAAACATTAATACGATCTCTTAACTTACATATTCTTCCCCTGAGTGCAACTCATCACTTTCCTAACTCAACCCCTTCTCTTCTTGATCTAATATTGATTTCGTCGCTTTCTCACGTTTCCAATCATGGTCAGTGCCCGGCGGATGCATTTTCATATCATGATTTGATTTTCCTTTCTTATAATCTGCATCCGCCGAAAGCCAAGCCCAAAATCATACTTCAGCGCAACTTTGGTGGTATGGACCTGGATGCCCTTCTTAAGGACGCCCAGGAAGTCGACTGGTCAGGGGTCCTCAATGAATCAACTATTGACGAGAAGGTGCACGCGTTTCATGCAGCTCTGGTAAAGCTGTACGATACTCATACACCTCTACGCCGTATTAAAGTCAAGCATCTGCCAGCACCGTGGCTCACAGCTGATATTAGATTACTAATGCATAAGAAGTCTAAGGCGAAAACTAGGTATAAAATGAAACCAACAGAGGAAAACAAAACGGCTTTTGTCAAGATTCGTAATCGCTGCAATAGGATGTGTAGGGACGCTCAACGCCGTTACATTCATGAATCAGTTGAAAACGATAATCCAGCCAAAGTTTGGAAATTTCTTCGTACTCTGGGAGTTGGCAAACAAGCAGATTATCCAATTTCAAAAATATTCAACATCGATGATTTAAATCGACATTTCACAACCACTTCTAACTTTGACATAGTAACTAAGTCTGACACTTTAAACAAAATCTCTTCTATGCTAACACCCCAACATTCTCCTTTTCTTCTTAGTCGATTCACTGATAGTGATGTTAAAAAAGCAGCAAAATCCATTACATCTAATGCTGTCGGCAGCGATGGCATCAGTCGCAATATGGTCTTACCCATACTGGATGTCATTAATCCTATCCTTACTCATATCCTTAATGCTTCTATTACCTCTGGTGTATTTCCTACTGCCTGGAAGGAGGCCCAGGTCATTCCTCTTCCAAAAAAACCAAATCCTACCTTAATTTCTCATTTTCGTCCTATTTCTATACTCCCGTTCCTTTCTAAAGTCCTTGAACGTCTAGTGCATCAGCAGTTAAGTTTCTTTCTGAACCGTAATTCCCTTTTAAATCCTTATCAATCCGGTTTCCGTCCTGGCCATAGTACAACCACAGCTCTCGTCCAAATCACTGATGACATCCGGCATGGCATGGATAACGGTCTGCTGACTGTTTTATCGCTGCTTGATTTCAGCAGTGCCTTCAACAATGTAAATTTTGAATTGTTGCTTAGGGTTCTAAGCTCTATTAACATATCTCCTACAGTAATCGATTGGTTTCATAGTTACCTGTATGGTCGCCGGCAGCGGATTCGAGTCGATGATGACTATTCGTCATGGCGTGATCTCTCTGCTGGCGTTCCTCAGGGCGGCGTTTTATCTCCCTTACTATTCACGATTTTTATAAATTCAATCTCCAATAAACTTACTTCTTCCTATCATCTCTATGCAGACGATTTACAAATCTATACACAA
The DNA here is from genome assembly GCA_949752895.1 of Dendrolimus pini. Lineage (NCBI taxonomy): Eukaryota > Metazoa > Arthropoda > Insecta > Lepidoptera > Lasiocampidae > Dendrolimus > Dendrolimus pini. The sequence goes on from OX457143.1 coordinate 5,927,358, forward strand.
TCACCTGTTGCGAAATTACAAGATGCAGTCTTAACAATAAACTCTGACTTCGATCACATAGCACAATGGAGTAAATCATATGGACTACAAGTAAATCCCGAGAAAACACAGCTAATTATCATAGGTAGTTCACGGATGCTGTGTAGAATTGACTGGACCTGCTTACCAAATTTCGTATTTAATGGTACATGTATCCCGGTCAGTGAAAGAGTAAAAAATCTAGGTGTCATATTTGATAGGGAGCTATCTTGGCGACCTCACATAACCGAATTGAGTCGACGTCTCTTCCTCTCTTCGAAATCCCTTGGGAGGTTGAAAAACTTCCTGCCCATAGCCACCAAAGTTAAGCTTGCATAGTCCTTACTACTCCCCATTCTTGATTATGCTGACGCCAGCTATATTGATTTGACTCAAGAGCAACTTAATAAGCTTGAGCGCCTCCAAAATTTTTGTATAAGGTTCATATTTGGGTTACGCAAATATGACCACGTTTATGAATTTCGTAAAAAAACTCAAGTGGTTGCCAATTCGCTTTCGCCGGAATACTCATATTCTTTCACTCCTGTACAGTGTACTGTTTATCCTCACAACCCCGTATTATCTCAAAGAACGCTTTGAATTCATCTCTTCCTCTCATAATTTACGACCTTCTACGAATCTCAGACTTAATACTCCCACACATTATTCATCTTTTTTCAACAATTCTTTTACTGTACAGGCTATTCGACTCTGGAATGAGTTACCTGTTACTGTTAGACAAGCTAAATGTCTAACAATATTTAAGAATATGACAAAAAAGCACTACCTACAACTTAGTGATGTCTGATATTTCTACGTATGTTTATGTATGTGTATATATAATAATATATGTATCTATATATTTATGTATGTAATATCAATAGGAGTATTTATATATGTCTATTTAGTATAAAATATATGTAAGTAGCTGCATATCGTCTAATATTTATGTATACCACCTTTGACTAATATCATATTTTTTTATATATTCCTGCCTCGGGTTGTCTGGAAGAGATCGCTTCTTAGCGATAAGACCGCCCATTGTGCACATTTAGAATATTTTTAGGCTATAAGTTCCTCTGTGTTTTCTGTAATGGTGTACAATAAAGTGTTATCTATCTATCTATCTAAATTGATATAAAGGCAGTCCTTGTAGGTACTTACAGCATGTTAGGTAATCGAAACGCGCTACGAAAATCAAGACTATTTTGAAGTGAAACTTCTTTAGAGTCGTTATGATTTGAAACCCGATGAAACGAAACAGCGACACTAAAAAGAGATAAACAACATAAATTTATAGAACTAAGCCTGCGAGAGAATGAGATACGAGTTTTATATTGTGCAGCACAGATTATAGAGTCAATAACGCCGATGATTACACAGAGGTCCAATTTGGACAGAAATAAAACTGATAAATAATACCTAATAATATTTCTTTTACAATAAAACAATGAAAAATTTAAAGTAATACTTAAGGAAGCTTATTTTGAATAATGATATGTTGACGAATGTAGGCCAAAGGAATTATATTTTTATTAATAAAAGTAAAAGAAGAATAATTATCTGTGAGTATATTCTCGGAAGTTTCACTTCTACTGCGTGTGAACTGCACACACACACACATTTTTAAAGTGGACATTTTTAATTTATAACCCAGGGGGTAGTTTGGTTCCGTCCGGACTTGAGGTGAATGCGCAAACGAGACTACAGCTCGGACAACGGACGTCAGGGGATCGAGGGATTTTAGTAGGCATCCCCATCCGGTGCGTAGCAATTGCATTCCTGCAGGGATAGGAGGCACGTCGTGATTTTCCCACTCACGCGGCTGATGAACTTCAATCGGATTTTCCCGGGTAAAAAAAGATTAGGTTCATGTATAGACTGTTTTTACTTAAATACGACTGTATTACTAAATTTACTCTTATATGAAACTTTTTTAAAGTGAAGCTTCTATATAGAGGGGGTCTTACGATGTTTCGCTCACGAAAGGGTGTCACAGTCACGTGGTCTAATTCTTACATTTTTAAATTCGTGATAACTTTCGAATGGAATGTCCAAATTGAATAATTCAAAAAGTTATATAAAGGTATTGAAGCAGTGTTGAATATGAAATAATTTATTTTGATAAGAATTAATACCAAGATGCAAATAAAGAGCCTTTTCTAGCGGCGGTATTTTAATAAATTTTTTAAAATATAAGAACACTTTTTGTGGCATAACTATAATAGTTAGATATATAGTGTCGCGACACTTTATGTAAATAATGATGTGTTCTGCAAAGTCGTAGTACATTATTTTATTCTATCGTCAATAGTTTTCGCAGCGCACGCGATTTTAGGTATTTTTTTACACCTTGGGTCACATTATTGGAGTTTTAGTAAGGACCCCTAATTTATTTGTAAATATAATATACCCTATGTCACCCGGGAATAGTGTAGCTTGCCAACAGTGAAAGAATTTTTCAAATCGGTTCTATAGTTTCGGAGCCTCTTCATCAAAACTCGAAATTTTATTGAGTTATATTTTTTTTGGAAATATGTTTCTGTTAAGAGCCTGTATACTACTAATTCAAATCGGTGTTTCACATAGTTTACCCCCGCGCAACCAATGTTTACTTCGATGGGACAGCGCCAGTTTAAGGCGTGCGTGCGTGTGGTAAAATATCGTATATCACCGAACATACGCTACGTAACATAAATAGGTATATACGTAGCTAACGAACATTGCACGGCACCGATATCACACTATTCATGCGGCTGAGAACAAGAGGAAGCGAGACAAAACATCCTAAAGTGAGAGAAGTTCACGTGGATAATACCTATTGAAAATTCGACACCAATTATTAAACATGTTTGGCCTAGTGGTTTTCTAATACTATGGTAGTGAGAGGGTAGAGGACTCGATCCCCACACAAGTGGTTCTTTTTTTTCTCTTTTTGTAACTAAATTTGATACAGTTAAACTTTATTCTAATGATATTAGTTTTTAGATGTAAATTTTATTAAAATCATTTCATTGTTTATGGAACAACAATGAATTCATATTATCCCTTCCCTATTATCCCTATTGATATTATAAATGCGAAAGTATCTGTCTGTCTGTCTGTTTGTTCCGTTTTCACGGAAAAACTACTACACGGAAAAACGACCGATTTGGCTGAAATTCATTATATATATATTTTTTCGATGCTGAGAATGAACATAGGATGCTTTTATCCCGAAATATGGAATAGTTTCCGGGATAAAAATATATTTGTCTTTTTGTTTGTTATCCTTTTACGGAAAAATTACCCAACCGATTTAGTTGAAATTCGGTATACTTGGAACTTTAATACCGAGGGTGGACAAGGGTAACCTTTTATCCCGGATAATGGGATTTATTTATGTAATCAATATTATGGGTTATCAGTAATTTCAGCCATTTCGGCCATTTCAGCCATTTCGGTCATTTGGGCCATTTAGGCCATTTCGGTCATTTCGGCCATTTCAGCCATTTGGGCCATTTCGGCCATTTTGGTCATTTCGGCCATTTGGGCCTATTTAGCCATTTCGGCCATTTCAGCCATTTCAGTCGTTTCGGTCAATTCGACCATTTGTGTCGTTCAGCCGTTTGATCATTTAGGCGTTCGGCCTAATATATTTTCATCTCGGAAACTATCTCATTTTTAGGGATGAAAAGTAGTTCTTGGCCACCCTCGATATTAAAATAACATATGTACCCAGTGTCATCCAAATCGGTTCAATAGTCTGTCCATAAAAGGATAACAAACAGAGAGACAAATATACTTTTGGATTATTTTTCGCGGAACCCTAAAAACGTAGCCTAAGTTACTTCTTATAACATCAGCTATCTGCCAATGAAAATTACGTCAAAATCGATCCAGCGGTGGCCGAGATTACCCGGAACATCCAGACACACAGACAGACAGGCAAAAATTCTATAAATAGCATTTTCGGAATCTCCTGGTCCGATTTTTTTTTGAGATTTCAAACAGGCACTTCACTTTTATCTATCTATAAAATAAATAATAATAATAGATAAAACATAATAGGGCTAAATAAAAAAAAATAGAAAAGGAGCGAGCACTCAACTTGAACAATGAATCTTCATATTTCTAGCTATCCATGTGTCTATATCATTTATATTGAGAAATATAGATGGCGCTTACGAATTTTAATGTTACCAGTAAGATTGATTTAAATAAATTTTATTGTCAATAGTATAATAGTCCAGATAAAATGAAATATAAAAATTTAGAACAGTATTTTTATTGCATTTTATAAAATTATTTAGGAAGAGAAAAAGAGTATTCTATCAACTTTCATATAGAAATAAAAAAATCTTTTAGATCAAGTGAAACTAGTAGGGTTCGAACCCACACAGCCTGTGATTTAGACCAGACCTCTACCGTATACGCCAAATAAGTATAGCGCAACCGCCTCAAAATTCTCGTTATGATTGCTCCTTCATTTATTTAATATTATTTTTTAGTAGTGGAGCTACAAAAACCGACATGACCGTTGAGTACGAAGCCGTGCGCCGTTCTGATAAATTCCATACATTGGGACTGGCAGGCGTGATTTTTGCAGTAATTTTTCATAAAATAATTAATTATGGAAGTAATTCGCTAAATAACCGAATAAAAGATCTATAATTGTATTCGTTATAATATGATATGTTACTGTTATTTATTTTAGCGATGTACGATTACCAGTAATAACAATAACCAAGATTGAATAACACGTTTAGAGGTTACTTTGCAATTATTTTCTATCGAGAAAATTTATCGTAAATGCGTTTTGAGTTTAGAGGTTACGTCAGAAATATGATCAAGATTGATATATATTTTTTTCACCGCAATAAAATGTGTATAATTACTCTAACAACGGCTGAGAAATCGATCTAAAAACGCTTTTTGTCTCTTATAACGCTGTTAACATAATTTGTTGTCCAAATGAAGTTGATGACGAAAGATGCGCATTTGTTAATGTTCCGTTGTATGTGTATAATTTTAGAGTAGACTGACTTTTGGTTCCGGATCGAATTCAGTTTTTGTTTGATAAAATAAAATATGTTTAAATTAAAACTGCATTCATTAAAATTTACCCAACAAGAAAGTACCAAATATACCTAATATTAACTATTCGGGCAGAGATTCCCCTTTTACCACTCAGGAAGCAATGAACACCGTCTACACGCCACACCGCCTTTTATACGAAAATATACGAAAACTACCCTACATAATAATATTATTATCTATGAAGATTATCTATGTGATATTAATATAATCTATGGTTCTCATAACTGCTGTGATGGACATCGCGTAACATTCGGCCATCCTACCGCAGCCGTGGTCCCCCGCGGCGTGCCAACTATTGAGTGAGTTTGCCTTCTGTCACCAGAGAATTAGTTCTCTTCGCCAGTCTGCGAACAGAAAAAACAAAACACAGTACTTCTTCACACAACCACTCGGCTACTCCTGACCAATAATGATTCTACTTTCCATCATAGTAACAATAAACTTTAAATATTTTTCTACTATTATTATTTCAAGAATAATGGTCACAATTTCATGATCTCTATATACCAACTCATTTAAGTACTAAAAACTTGTCAAATAGCCAAGAATACGAGAACTTATTGTTCACGGCTACAAAAAAATGCAACAATAATTAACCTCAGTTAAAAAAAAACCAAGAGACTGGAATTACGACTATTGTAAACCTTTAGCATTATGGACCTTTGAACTTATAAAAACGTGTTACAAAAATTAACTGCATTTACCTACTACGTTTAATAATACCTGAATTTAACTTCAAACACATAAACCGGGCGAAACTTGCGTTATTTTAACTTCAAACAAAAACCGGATGAAACTCACGTTTTTCTAAAACAAAAGACATTAATTTACATCATGATCGTTACATTACAATTATCGCTAGTCTAGGTATTTCTTCGATATAGAAAACCTCTTCAGTTCGAAGATGCCGGTCTAAATAGTCACCCACTAAAGCAGGTGAGATTCCTGCAGCGCATCACATCAACTGAATCTAACGCTCGCAAACTTTCTTTTTCAAAAGAAAAATACCAACGGAAAAATTGCACACTAACAATGTGTCAAAACCAACTTTATACTATACATATCAAAGTAATATCAGTCGAATGGTAGACTCGATTGCCATGTAAAATCTAATTAATGAAAGAAAACACGACTTGTCGTTCATGAGATCTATTTACATCATCTACACAAACACATTTCTCGATAGATATGTAACTCAAAATAACATTAACTACGCGATTTTTCGTAATTTTCCATGTTCGAAACATACCATAATATTTTCGTACACGAAAAAAATATGAGGGTAGTACAATTGCCCACCACGACCGATGAACCATTACTATCACTTATAAAATTAATTCACTTTACTTTGCATAATAATTCACACAAAAATAATAATAAAAATAACCATACCTTCTGTGCCAGGTAAAGTAGATACAGTGGCCAAAGTTCCCAACAGTGTCCCGTCCACGCATAGGCCGACACGCCATCGCTCCATAGGCGCCTTCAGGGCACCAACACCATGCCGCCCCTAGTTCCGCCGATGGCCGCGTCCCGTTGACGGCCCCGATATGTCGATCCTCGAGCGTGGTCACACATACGTGGTCACACATACGTGGTGACACATACGTGGTGACACATACGTGGTGATCACACAGACGTCGCGATCACACAGACGTCGCGATCACACAGACGTCGCGGTCACACAGACGTCGCGGTCACACAGACGTCGCGGTCACACAGACGTCGCGGTCACACAGACGTCGCGGTCACACAGACGTCGCGGTCACACAGACGTCGCGGTCACACAGACGTCGCGGTCACACAGACGTCGCGGTCACACAGACGTGGCGGTCACACAGACTTAATACTTGTACTTATACACGTAGAATTTAGCGCGCTATGTTTTTATTACAACTATAATATTTTTTCCTTTTATTGTCTCAGTCTTATTGAATAGGCACGATTGCTACAGCCCCATTAATTCTTTAAAAGGAATTCTGTAACACACTTCTGCATAAAACTAATTTAAAAAAGAACTGGAGATATAAGTATAATCTATACTCCTATACTAATATTATAAAGGGGAAATATTTGATTGTTTTTGCATTGAATATGCTCCAAAACTACTAAACACATTTGAAAAATTCTTTAACTGTTGGCAAGCTACACTATTCCCAGTTGACATAGGCCATTACTACTAAAACTCCATATATACTAAAACTCCAATAGTGTAACCCAAGTGTAAAATCGCGTGCGCTGCGAAAACTATGGATGATAGACAAAATAATGTACTACGACTTTATAGAACACATCATTATTTACAAAAAGTGTCGCGACAGCATATATTTAACTATTATAGTTATGCAACAATAAGGGTTCTTTTATTTTTAAAATATAATTTAAAATGGCACCGCTTGTTAATATCTTGGTATTCACCCTTATCAAAATAAATTAATTCATATTCAAAACTGCTTCTATTGAATACTACCTACTACCCATTGAATAATACCTTTATGCGAGTTTTTTAATTATTCAATATCACGAGTTTAAAAATGAGTATTAGAAAAAAGTGAGTATTAGAATATAGTTGCGTGGTCGCCGTGCACCCTAATCAGCTAACTATGTTCATACGATGTAGGCGTCACTGGGATACGGACAGTACCGCAGGTGAAATGTTTTGAATTCGCTTAGTAAGTAATTAAACCCAACAAAGTTATTTTTAGATACCCGTGCGAAGTCGGGGTAGACCGCTAGTAAGAAATATAAAGAAAAACAATTTTCAGCTAGACATGTTGCGAAGCGGTGTACATAGAGTAAAATTAAATTTAAAAAGTGTTCTCCAGTGTAACTTATTTTGAATAAAAACTTTAGGATTTGACTTGGGTCACGCAGACTTTGAATAAGGCAGACTTTAAGTAACATAGACTTACGGACACGCAGACTTTCGCTCACGTAGACTTTCAGTCACCCAGAGTTTAGGTCAGGCAGAGTTTAGGTCATGCAGAGTTTAGGTCAGGCAGAGTTTAGGTCAGGCAGAGTTTAGGTCACGCAGAGTTTAGGTCAGGCAGAGTTTAGGTCACGCAGAGTTTAGGTCACGTAGAGTTTAGGTCAGGCAGAGTTTAGGTCAGGCAGAGTTTAGGTCACGCAGAGTTTAGGTCACGCAGAGTTTAGGTCAGGCAGAGTTTAGGTCACGCAGAGTTTAGGTCACGCAGAGTTTAGGTCACGCAGAGTTTAGGTCAACTTATACCCAACCCAGCAGCATAACGGCCCACCAGCATTACGGACAAAATGAATCGCAACAAAATTTTAACTTGAAGTTTTACGGGAAGATTGTAAAAGTATTTGTCCAATTTGAAAACCTTTGTCACTTATCAGTTGAAGTTTTTCCACTTGTACGTTGCGATTCGTTTTTCCACTTGTCCGTTGCGATTCATTTTTCCACTTATCCGTTGCCATTCGTTTTTCCACTTGTCCGTTGCGATTCGTTTTTCAACTTGTCCGTTGAAGTTTCACTTCCAATATGTGTCCCAGCACACATTTCAATTTTTTTATTGCTGAAGCACAGCAGAGAGGCTGACCATGCAACTGTGATAGGAAGAAGCTACAGTCGCCTATGGACATTAGCAATACCAAAGGTGCTGCCGGCATTGAGGGGAAAAACTAGAACCTGTCCAGTGATGCCAGAAGACAACTACAAAGTTTTTATGGCGGCATTCTCTAGACCAGGGGTGGTAGCCATCCAGTCGGGTAAATGCCCTACTACCTGGCTATGGGTTGTTTTTTCACCTCTTCCGACAAGCCACCCGGTCGCAGGAATAAGTATTCTTTGTCCGTTCCTGCACGGAGATTAACCAGATTACTAACGAACAAGTACTTTTTATCAATTGACGAAACCAGGAAAAAAGAGGGGAACGTGTATGAGAATATGCATATGTAGCTGTCTGTGTGTATGCATTCGACGTCGGGAGAACAGAGAGCCTAATGCGGTCGCCTTTGGAGAATCACTTGTTGTAAGCATAGGATAAAATGCCACTTTATGTTGAAACTTGTCACGTTCACCATAATTATGAACCTGTAAAAGGACGTCTTTAGGCCCTCAGGAATGCTAGGGGTCGCATTCTGACAACAAGCGTGTCACAGGGACAAGGAAATACCTTGAAATGTCAATCGAAAGAACTGCCAAGTCCTTGAGGAGTAGTGTTAAAAATTGCTTGACGTATCTCGAGGACTGCCTGTATTTAATCGGGTATTTAAACTTAAATCACTCATAAATTGTAAGTTATATCTATATCATAGTAATGTGAAAAAATTGACCTTGTGGTACAAAAACAACCCTTTGCCTTGATTTGCAGTAACTGAAAGAATAATGAATAACCTGTGCCGCCAATCATGTATGATTTATGACCGTTTTCATGCTTACTTACTGCCTTACTATTGGTTGAATTTGGACATTACTTGTATAGAGCGGGTTTACATAATATTTTATTAAGTTTTTGCGACTAGTATACATATTAAAACTACGTTTTCATGTTTTTAAGCGCGGTAATTTATTTAATTTTTATTATTCCCACGTTTCGGGCACTTTTCAGTAGTCGTGATCACGGAAGACAAGTGAAGTGTCAATGTTGTCAAATGTCAAATAAATTACCGCTCTCAAAACCGTTTAAACTAGTCCATTGAAATTTTACATGAGCTTTGCATTTTTTAGAGGACGCAATTTTATATTTGGGACATATGGGGGGGTCAATAGAAGCTTAACCTCAAGTTTGTGGGGTCGCCAACCTTTTCCCCCGGCCGCCATCATGGAAAAAGTGGTGAAAACACTTTTTTCGCGATATCACGGAAACTATGCGTCTTACAAAAAAATAATGTTGCTGCATGTTTCGCCAGAACATATATAAAAAAAACGCGCCTACGGTCTCTACCTCATAGGTGGCGGGGAAAACGGGGGACCTTTTCTACCTGCTTAACATTCGATAAGTTAAATTTTGTAAGTTCTATGGTAAAGAAAAGAGTTAGAAATGAATAAAAAAACCAAACTTTTTTGCTTATCTTTAATTTTTAATTTAGGGCAAAAAGTTATCTAAACATATTTGTAGGCAAATGGTTAGCGACCCCACAAACTTGAGGTTAAGCTTCTATTGACCCCCCATATGTCCCAAATATAAAATTGCGTCCTCTAAAAAATGCAATATTCGGTCCTTAAATTGTAAGATTTCAATCACATTTTAACCGATAGTAATGCATATGAATGATTGATAATATATAGGAACGGGCCATTACATGGTCATGAGCTATAAAATATGTAAAATAATAATAATAATAATGGTTTACAGACTCTACGATTTAGTATTCGATAGAATGACAAAATGGTATCTACAAATCGAACCTATATACCGGTTGACAGGCTACTATCAAGAACAAAAGCATTTCATCAATATAATGACAGAATTCTGTCGAAAAATCCTAGAATATAGGACAGAGAAGTTAAAAACAATCGATTTAGAAAGCAAACTCGATCTTATGACTATAAAGGAAGATGCTGTGAGTGATACGGAATTAAGTGTGATAGACAGATTCATTTTATCCCAAGAATTGAGCGATGAGGAGTTAATACAAGAGACGTTCACCATTTTTACTTCTGTGAGTATTTATTACCAGATTTTTGCACACTTACTATTTCGATCATTTATTAGACTCTATTTCGATTTCTGTAGAAATATCCTGTCTCTTCTTCATAAAATTTTGTTTAATCCCAAGTCCCGTGCTTATCGCAAGGAACGCTTTCAGTTCCTTAATTACACTGAATCGAATTCTTTAGATTGTCAGAGAATTTGAAACTGAAAACGCCTGTCAACAGGACAAGTTTTTACTACAGTCTTTTACCGTCCAGGCCATTCAACTCTGGAATGCACTACCACTAAACATCAAGCAGACACGATCATTATCTTCCTTTAAAGATTACTACCTCAAGTTATAGTGTTTATTGTTTACTTTTGTATGTATATAATATAATATGTGTATTTATTTACGTATATATATTATCATATATATTACTATTTATTCATTAATTAACTAAATTATTGTACGAGTGCTGGTTTAACAACTACCGACTTTTGTTGTCCTTCCTATACTCCATCCAAAGATTGTCAGGAAAAAATCGCTATGGGCGCTAAGACCGCCGATAGTATATTCATGTTCTTGATTTTATGTAGCATTTTTGTACAATAAAGAATATTCTATTCTATTCTATTTTGTGATTTCACAGCTTTTATATGGTTATTTATGGATACATAGAGATAATTTTGTGTTATTTATGTTACACGTATATAAGGCGATGATGACATGTATGATTCATAATAATATTATGTAGTAATTAAATGAGGTATATATACATGTACAAGGATATGTCCGCTACTTCGCCAAGCTTAATTTGAAATACCCGCGAGGTTCCCGGTACATAATGTACCGCAGTACTGGAAAGACTTAAAGCTATAGTTTTAGGGAAAACTGCGTCGGAATAAGCTAATTTTTATGCACCCGAACAACTACAAATTGCTTCTGAGAAAATCCCCGCAGGATTTCCGGGATAAAAAATATCTTTATTGCATAAAATTTTATTTTGATCAGTGAAAAAATAGCATTTTCTAAATTATTTTAAATCATTAACCATCATATCCAGCAAAATTCTGGCAGGATGCCCGGGATATAAATAGCGCAGATTTTAAGTCTAAAGATTTGTTGTCACCGGCGAAAACCGCATCGAAATCTGCCCAGTAGTTTTTACGTGAATCCCGAACAAACAGACAAGAAATCTAAAAAATTGCATCGTATTCTCCATTATTTATTTAGTCTATTCCAATTTAAATCGCTTCAATGTACAGGACAGCAGTTTTATAATATTACATACATACATACATAACTTCACGCCAGGTCCTTTGCGGGGTAGGCGCGAACAACTGAGCGCCATTCAGGCTTATTCTTACACACCTCACTTGCTTCTTTGACATATAATATAATAAATAAAAATATTCTGTGTTTGTTCGAACTCACTGCGATTTACTGCAATAGCTATAATGTACATATTTAGGAATTTTCTCAATTCTTGTTTTTCCCAAAAAATTCTAAACTCTCTTAATTAGATAATTATCGTGAATTAAATAAAATATTTGTTAACATCTTGGACCAAGAAATTGTCTACGGTTAACATTTCATACTTTCTTATCTTACTAACCGACGTAAAGTACATATTGGAACAAAAGAGGAAATAGAAATTCAATCGCTACTATAAAGTTAATATCCAATAATCCCAATTTTAGTGTGACATCAAATTACCTTAAAAAATTAATTCTAAATTATTACGATTATGTATTTCAGAGTCAAGAGGCAACTGCAAAAATAGCATCGTTCACTTTACTAATGATGGCTTATAATCCAAAATGTCAGGTAATAGTACATTATGGTACTAGTGTGTAACATTGGTGATTACCGCCGAGGCGCCATTGAGACTCGAGCCGTAGGCGTGGATCTTAAGAGAGCCGAGGACGGTAATCATCAATACACACGTGTATCATACGACGTTTTTCAACACACTTGTGAATAAAATAACAACAAAAACTCATTTTACTTAGTAGATAACAGTTTTCCTATGCGCGCGCATTGCGATCGGCCACAGACTAAAGGGATGAGGTTTTTTTTCCGCGCATAGGGTTTGCGCCTATTCTGCCACGTACAAAATGGGGAATTTAAAGTTCTCTTTTATTACAGAGAAAAACAAAGTTATATATGAGTGAAAGTTTTATTTATTAAACACGTGCGAGTTAAAATTATCTATTTAAATAAGAAGTTGCATGAAATGAGCAAGCAATAGGAACATTAATTTATTTGTTCTATAGAACACGATCTTTTTTTTTTGAATAAAAACTTGTTTAAGAACAAAGCAACTCAACCAATAAAATTTAAAAAAAAAACTATAACTCACTAGTGAGTTATAATTTTTTTTAGTCACAGTTTGATTATGGGTGTCATTCTGTGCCTAATTGCGGTGACCATAGAGCCAATTTATGAGCAAGTGTGTTGAAAAAATATATTATTTCTAGCGTGGCTGGTTCGTTAGTTATTAATTTATTGTACTGCGTACTTTAACCACTTCGGAAGTGGTTCCCTTTCGAATAAAAAGAAATTTGAAAGTCGGTCCACAATAGACGGAGAAATCGCGTTACATGCATATAAAAAAACATACAGACGAATTAAGAACCTTCTCCTTCTGAAATTCGGTTCAAAATGGAATCTTATTTTTAAGATTCTATACTACAATACATGCAAAACTTAAACGGGCTTCGAGTGAAGTTACTTCAATGAGTTTGCGCAGATCCAGTCAAATGTTGACGTTTATTACATCTTGGGATGAATTGTGCAAGAGAGATGCCATCCGAGTCCGAATAGCGGCCGAGCAGAGCGCAACACTCCCTCCTCTCAGTTCTGTCTCTGAACCTTAATAATATGTTCTGCGCAATAAGTTACGAACTTCAAGAACGCATTTAAATTTTGTTCGTACTATACTTGTTAAAATATAAAATATAACCGTTTGGAAAATGTTTGTAGGAAAAACTGGTATCTGAAATAGACACAGTTTTGGGGGACGAAGATAGATGGGTGACCGAAGAAGATTTGAAACGAATGCCATATTTGGAAATGGTTTTCAAGGAAATTGTGCGTCTGTTTCCGATAGGTGCAATATTGCAAAGGACTATACAGGAGGATATTACCATCAGTAAGACTTATTTCCGTTACAAGTTTATAGTGGTTACATATAACAAGACCGGGTGTCCTACTTGCGCTCTTTCGCAATAGGGTGTTGAAAAAAAAAAATAAGACGATATTACATAAATAAATGTAATCAATATGAATGTGAACTGGCTGGGGTATCGATTTGTAGAAGTAATTAGGGGCGGCAAAATATTAATAGCCTACAGGCAAATGTCTAAATCCGACCCAACGACAACCTGCCGGTCTCAAAGAGAAGACTGAAACCTGACCACTGTTAGCGGTACACAACTACCATTCACTGTCACATGTGTAATTTGTTTTACGGTTTACCATCACCAACTGTCTTTACCTAACCCTAAGGGGAAAAGGCGTAATAATAAGTATGTATGTACTTCAGACCAGGGGTGGTGGCTATCCAGACTGGCAAATTCCCTACCACCTGGCTGTGGGTTGTTTGGTCGTTTCTTACGGCAGGAGAAGACGAATGCCAAAGGAATCAGAATTCTTTCTTCGTTCCTGCATGGTTAGTTCTCCCCTCACCTGTGATCTACTGCATAAAAATTAATTAATTACTTTAAAACTATTTTAGGTACCGGCACGTTACCAGCAGGAAGTTCGCTGGTGGCCCCAATTTATCACCTACAACGAGATCCCCGATTTTGGGAAAATCCGGAGGCTTTTGATCCAGAGAGGTTCAATCCAGAGAACACAAAATTAAGACCTCCTAATGGTTACATACCATTTAGTGCTGGACCAATGGATTGTTTGGGTATTGCTTTAGAATCTAAAAATTTAGTGACACCGTGGAAGAAGAACAATCGCCCAGAAAATACGTAACTCGAAACAGGTTCACAGTTGGCGCGTTCAATTTTTTAAGCCGGTCTATCATAGTTTGAATTTTGACATTACTTGTATACAGCTTATGTCAAATTTTAAGGCTAAAAATTAAGGCAAGTGAACGATCGCTAAGATATAGGAACCCGGACCCGGAGCTTAATCAATGTCTTATGGCCAGTCCTTATTTGGTTAGGTAGGTATCGACCGTTCATTTGCTTTACTATCACGTAAAATTTGACATAAGCTTAATACAAAAAATGACATAATTCAACCGATACGATGCTTATCATCAAGTGAATGAAAAGAAAGATTTAGATATCGGCCATTCATATATAAAACATAGTTTTAAATTGAATGTCCTGTTCTGATCATTTACAGAGTGAATGTTTGAAATGTGCCCTCAGCGAAACGGCAAACGAAATTAGTAGCACCTTCGGTGTTACAAATATCTACAGGCAATGGCAACCGCTTCCCATCAGGTGGGCCGTCTGCCTATCTGCTGAACTCATGCAATAAAATAAAATAAAAAACTTTGTTTAAAAAAACCGACTTCAAAAACTAAAAAGTATAAAATAACTTATTTCTAAAGCTATTTTTAATAATAATATCTTATTTTTAATATATATTATCTCAAACATCTTAAAGTCGGTGATTAGTTATTTTCAAAATATAGTAATTTTTGTTTACTTTGCACCGACTTCAAGATGTTTAAGATAATATATATTAAAAATAAGATATAATAATGAAAAATAGCTTTAGAAATAAGTTATTTTATACTTTATAGTTTTTGAAGTCGGTTTTTTTAAACGAAGTTTATTTTTTACTTTTTAGTGTCAAGCTATGGGTATAAATGGCCTACGAAAAATGCCGCGCGCCTTAAAAAATATAGGTCCCAAGAAACGGGAACGGAAAATATGACATAAAATGAAAACTACTAGGCCAAACTATATCAAATTTTTAGGGGACCAAATAGCAACTATTCCGCATCAAATTAAAGAAGAATCATGTAAATCGGATAATAAATTTCAGAGTAATCGATGTACATACGTAAAAATATAAAAAAATACCGATCAAGTTGAGAACCTCCTCCTTTTGGAAATCGGTTAAAAATAAATAAATAATGGGAAACTACTTTGGTTCTTTTCAATTTGATGAAAGTCATTAAATTGGCGAAGTTGAAAAGGAATTAGTTATTACTTAATTTAAGACTTATTTAAGTTTCAAAAATGTTTAAATTCAGACCTTAATAGAATTGAAATGAGATTTTCTGCATAAACAAGAACGAATTGGTGACGCCAACTTTGATTCGAGCGAGTGTTACAAGTTTTTTTTTCGCAGTGACATTTATGAAATAGGAGACTGTTTTTACTGGGCACTTGTTTATTTCTAATATTCTTTTTTTATGATAAGATGCATTATTATGCATAAACTATTGGACAAATATACATAATTTTTATATTCTCTCTTAAACAAAAGTTTTCTTTTTCAGGGCGGTACTTCGGAACAAAACTTGTTAAAACATTATGCATTCGTGTGTTACGTGAATTTGAGATCAAATCTCTAGAGACATATACCGACTTGAAATTATACATTGCAATATCAGCCAAGCCTCTGAACGGTTTCAACGCTATGCTGATGCCTCGCAGAAGAAATATCGAAATTGAGACTTCTAAGTCGGAATGAATTCAAGAATCTATTGAAATATCTGATGAAGCCGCTATTAGACGGATCAATTTTATCTTTCAATTTGGATGAATTAACCTTCGAATATATAAACTTGACGTACTCAATGTGTCTGTTTATTGTTGATCAAAGCCATTGAAAATATTACATAGTGGTAAATATTTTCAACTTTGCGATCCTTCATTAAGTGGTTTAAGAAGAAATGCATGTGTAAAATGTGGAAGGATGTAAGAAGAGAAGTTCACAGTAGCCACTCCACATTTATTTTAAAGATAAATTCATGTAAGTGCGTGACACTCCGCGAACTATAAACTGACCCCAGCCCATGCGCTTTAAGCTTAGAACAAATGAGTCGGAAAAAAAATCTCAATTAACTTATAGATTTATGAATGTTTTCAATTAATTATTAGATCTTTAGGTCCTTTTAATTTACTCAGGTTATTCGTAGAATGATTAAAAATCTACATGATAGACAGCACTGTTAACATCCATAAGTTTTTGCTTCTCATATATTTGTTTTCTACGTTATTAATTATAAAGGCACCCACTACCGTGTTGTTCATTCCTACCAACAACAGTCTTGTGTGAGCAAAAAGTCTACTAACAGCAACTGTATACCTTCTCAGCGTATATCTAGGTGAATCAAAAAGTTCTTAGAAGCATATATATAAAACCTTTTTAGGATATATTCAAAGTTCTTTAATTTGATACTTCTGATAGTGTCGATCACACATTTTTGGGTACACTACCGGTTCTTTTAACCACTGAAAATAGCGTGGAATAACAAAATCGTCCGCCGGCATGTGTGGCGACTCACCAAGGTAAAGACGTTCCCTGTAGACCACTCCTCCGTTAAACCTACCTACCTCTCATGTGCCCCGCGCTTAAGGTAGAAAAAGCATGAGACTTAGAACGTAGTTACGCACACGCTAATCCTGCGCATCAGTGTCTGAGAGTGCCCCGGCAATCAGAGCAGACTCACTTCGTTCATAGAGGTTAGTTCCTCCGCATCTCCAGGTGCTGGAGGACCCTTGTAGCGGAATCACGGCAGGAGATTTTGTGCCTATCTGCGCCTCCGGAGACCCGACTGACGTTAGTACCCGCGAGTCGCACGCGCATCTCTCTCCCTTTCTGGTTTAGCGGCCTCCTTTTGAGACGTTACTGCCTCACAGTCACTTGTTTTTGTCAGCTCGTTGGCACGTGATAAATTAAAATAAAATTGTTTCGTGCAACGATTTGCTAAAAACGCAAAATTATGGATAAAAGTGAGTTACGTGCGTTCATTCAGCAGACATTAGGAGATAATGCCCCTATTCTACGGTTACGTACTGGGTGGCTGAATTTAAAACAGGTAGATCAAGCTGTAAAGATGACGCGTTTTCTGGGCGGCCTTCAACCTTCGATATGGAAGAAAATGTCCAAAAGGTTGAGAATCTGGTTTATAGCTGACATCCTAAACTCAAGTCATCGTCATTCGTAGCTCACGGATGCTTAATAAGGTCGACTGGGAGTACCATACCTAGTGTGATGTTTGACGGGGCAATCATTCCTTTTAGTGCTAAGGTAAAAAACTTTGGCGTTATATTTGACAGTGACCTGTCTTGGCGATCTTATCACCGAATTAAGTCGGCAGCTTTATCTCTCATCCAAATCCCTTAGAAGGTTAAGGAATTTCTTACCCACTACCACCAAAATTAAGCTAGCAGAGTCCTTACTTACTTCCTATCCTTGATTATGCTGACGCCAGCTATTTGAATTTTACCCAAGAACAACTTAATAAACTTGAGCGCCTCCAAAATTTTTGCATAAGGTTCATATTTGGACTACGCAAATATGACCATGTCTCTGAATTCCGAAACAAAACTCAAGTGGTTGCCAATTCGATGTCGCCGGAATACTCATATCCTTGCTCTTCTCTATATAGACTAGTCAACAAGTGCCTTTTGGACCAACTTTTTTCAGCAGTCTCCGAAAATTATAAATGAGGTGTCATTCGATTCGGAATGGCATCTACATGATTTTTGAAAAAAATGAAGTTCCGCTTGCAAAAATTGTAAAAGTTATTAATAATTAACTTAAAAAAGGGGGGGTTAGTTTTTTGCAAATATCTCAAAAAGTAATAAAGATTTTTCAAATTTGAAAAAAGATTCGAAAAGAGGTAAATATTATTATATATATTATTCGATAAATATTATTTAAACATACTAAATATGAAAATGAAAAATTGAAAAAAATCAGGCACTAACTGAATAGATGAATGAACAATAATCTGCTTGAAATATTTTTTTATAACAATTTTTCATTTAGTTATTCAATAGTTAATTAATATTTTATTTTTTTTGCTTGAACATGAACATTGCAAGTGTGATAATTGTTAAACTATAAATTTAAGATTTTTTTCTTTGTTGGAGCAATTCTTGAAAAGCTTTAGAATAGAACCCCGTTTGAAAAATTAAAAAATGTTCATTTTTCATTTTTTATTAATAATTTTCGTTGTTAACAACTTTTAATTTTGTTGTTGAACGAAAATTATATAATTTACGTATTTATTACTAAAATGTAAGTAGTTTATACTATATGTTACGTATACCACCATCGCCATTATCATATAATTTCATTTCTGGGTTTGTCTGGAAGAGATCGCTTTTTAGCGATACGACCGCCCTTTGTATATAACTAGATATAATTTTAGTCTTAAGTTCATGTTTGTATTGGTGTACAATAAAGAGTTATCTATCTATCTATCCTAAAGATATGTTTTGGTAGTATTCAGTCGATTTTAATTTATTCACTGGGGTTCAAAAAAGTGTTGGCAAGATGTGTGCCACGCATATAAACTAACGCAAACAAAAAGAGACGTTTGGAAATTTCTAATCGTAATCTCGAAATGTTCCAGTGTGATTCGGATAGTTTTTGCTATCGCCTTATCACGATGGATGAAACGTGGGGTCACGGGCCAGCATTTCGATTCTGAAACTAAGAGACAAAGCATGTATCAGAAATGATCATCCTCTCCATCCATTCGATCCATTTCGATTTTGAAATTTCGAATTGCTCCTACCGCTGGCAAAGTTATGATGGCCTCAGTGTTTTGGGCTGGGTTTTGGCTTGTATCGAGACTCGAGAAAAGCCATTTTTTCACAAGGAATAAGGAAGTTAGAAACGCGTTATTGTAAATGTATTGCATTGCATGAGATTATGTAGAAAAATAAAAATCACTTTTTGTTTCACACTCGTAACAGCAAAGATAGCGAGGCGTGATACAAATGTGCTGTGCCGTACAATTCATATAAGGTACATACAGGGTGGCTATAGGAAGATGAGGTACCAATAGACATGCCAAGTCAAGATCCATCTAACACTGCACCTGATGAGTTCTAATTGTTTCCAGTTGGACAACATGGCTTACTAATCCATTCAGTCCAAACGACAATTGATTATCTGAATTTATCTAGCTTTTCCTGTGAAATTTATTTTATTTAAAACTATCAGTATTTTGTGAGTGTTGTTCTTTTATAGATTAACTGATTTATTTTAATTATAATAATAATATTCCAAAGAGTGGATCGTTGTCTAATCTATACATATAATAAAATTGACGAGGTCAACTTTCTGTACAATGAAAAAAATATATGCTAAAAGCCGAGTCAGGGGGATGTAAGAAGTGAAATAAGTAGAACTAATTTAGATTCTTTTCAAATTTTTTGTTTCTCTGTTTGTACCGGCTAATCTCCGAAACGACTGGACCGATTTACATGTAATTTTGTATGGTGGTAGCTTATATCCCTGGTAGGGTAGGTAGGTAGGTAGGTAACATATAGGATACTTTTGATTCCGAAAAATTAAAGAGTTCCCGTGGGATAGTTAAAAAAGCTTTAATTACTTAAATAGCTGAAAGTAATTTCTCTGCAACGTAAGATAATAGAAGCGGATATTTTGACAGGGTGTGGTGTCGATGAGAGAGTTTTATCTTATATGTATATGTAATATATAAAGCTTATAAGTTTGTTTCTTTGTTTCTTTGCTTGAACGCGCTTATCTCAAGAACTACAGGTCTGATTTTTTTTCAGTGTTAGATAGCCCATTTATCGAGGAAGGTTATAGGCTATATACCATCACGCTAAGAGCAATAGGAGCGGAGCACCAATGAAGAATGTTTCAAAATCTCGGGGTCTTTTAACTTACTTTTTTAAACTATTCCACGCGAACGAAGTCGCGGGAAGAAGCTAGTAATAATATAAAGATAATATATATATCTGATAGCAATGAAATAGTATAACCTAAATTATTTGCTAAAGAATAAAAATCTTAGATTTACTTCAAACTGTGAGTTTTAGTGTAACTGATCCTTGCCTAACAACGTTTTAATATTCGGAACATGAGATTGAAGAGAAGAAGAGAGAATTTATCTAGTAGGGGAAAGTCGGGTAGCCCCAGACGGCGGGTAACTGCGTACATTTCAATTTCTAAAAACCAAAAAACTAAAATGTATAAAATAACTTATTTCTAAAGTTATTATTATTAATATATATTATCTAAAACATCTTAAAGTCGGTGCTTAGTAATTTTCAAAATATAGTATTTTTTATGTTTTACTTTGCACCGACTTCAAGATGTTTTAGATAATATATATTAATAATAATAGCTTTAGAAATAAGTTATTTTATACATTTTAGTTTTTTAGTTTTTGAAGTCGGTTTTTTTAAACGAAGTTTTTATTTTTTATTTGTTACTTTTTAGTGTCTAGCTATGTATGGGTGGACGAATGGTGCCGCGCTTCTTAAAAAATATAGGTCCCAAGAACCGAGAACAAAAAAATGTTCGTAAAATGAAAACTACTGGGCCAAACTATGTCAAATTTTTAGGGGACCACATGGCAGCTATTCCGCGTAGAACAAAAAAATAATCACGTAAATCGAATCATAAATCTCAGAGTAATCGGTGTACATATGGAACAGAGTGAAAATTATTTCCATGAAAAATGTTCATAAAATGAAAACTACTGGGCCAAACTATGTCAAATTTTTAGGGGACCAATTGGAAGATATTCCACGTCGAACAAAAAATAATCACGTAAATCGGATCATAAATCACGGAGTAATCGGCGAACATACATAAAAAAAAGCAACGAAAAAAAAAAGAACCCGACGAATTGAGAACCTCCTCCTTTTTTCGAAGTCGGTTAAAAACTAAGCGGGTTACATAAACAAAGCGTGAGTGTAAATATGCACTCTTTAAAGTAGAACAAATACAGTTCGGTTGTGGCGTCAGCGCCTAGTAAGTTAGTCGTGGATGAGTGATTTATCGTAACCAAAAATTTATGAATACTGTCGGCTGCGGGATTTCCTAAGATTCTTTTATACGTAACTGCCCATATACACCGCAGCCCATTTGAGGTATTTATCAAGACCGTTTATTTACAGTATGAAGAACATTAAATTTTGACTTAATTTGGATTTGATAACAGTCTCATTTCGTTGTCTCGAGTGCATTGTTGTGTTCAAATCTTGCTAGTAAGGTGAGCTTATTTGCATAATTTTCTGGTAAAAAATCAGGCGTATTTTTATACAGACAAATATTCTAATTAAACAAAAAATGTTGGCCTAGATATCTGCAGCTTTGTGTCATTTTATATATACAGGTTTTTTTATAATAGGGCCTGGTAAGCCCTACATTTCATCTAACGTAGTCAGGGACTATATTCAACTTCATATATATATATATATATATATATATATATATATATATATATATATCTCGAGGTCTTCATAACAAAGCGTACAGACAAAAGTGCATTTTTTTTTTGCACACAAGGGACAAAATTATGAATAAAACAAAACTAGTTGATTGTATAAGGCTGAAATTTGGATTACCCTTCTATTTAGGTATACTGGTGGTCTCACCAGTATGCAAATGTAAACAAAGTCTTTTCTAAATTGTAACATGCATAGTTTTTAGTAAACAACAAAAAAAGGCAATTGTTGCGTGTCACAGTGTTTTAACAAAACTCCTCCGAAACGGCTGGACTGAATTCTTATGAAATTCTGTGTGTATATTTTGTTGGTCTGAGAATAGGACGTAAACTATTTTTCATACCCCTAAGTGATAAGGGTGATTCACCCCAAATTAATATTTTTATTTTTTGGTCATAAATAATAAAAATTCATTTATTTCAGAAATTGAGTATTTCCATATTGTACAATCAAATTAGTTCACAAAAAATAATTAATTAAACAAATACTAGGGCATTAAACCCGCGTCACAATAATTATTATAAATGTTTCTACTCCACGGCACGAAGGGACATGTATACCAAATGATTTCAATTATGGACTATTATGGACTGTAGCCCTGGGCCGCGAGGCGGCAGACCACAAACAAACTCATGCATTTAACTGGGTGTGCAGTTGCTTCCATTTACGTAGCAGTGGCGAGTCCCATCGATCTACAAAACGACTGAGCATGCTGTTGGTGCTACAGCGAACGCGGGCCAGTAGGGATGCGCAACTCTTTCCAATGATGGCCGCAAAGCCATCGATTCGCGCTTCTGCGAACATCCCCGACGCACTGCACCGCCACGACAGCCCCAATAACACCCTCAGCCCATTATTATACTGGACACGTAGGTCGCTGTATGCCCGCTGCGTATAACTAACCCACAGGCTGCACGTGTAGAAGGACTGACAGTATGCTCGGAAAAGCGTCTTCTTTACCCCTTGTGTACAACGTGCGAACCTGCGGGCCAGCATGTTACATCGGACAGCTAGCGACCTATCTATCCTATTAAAAAATACATACAACCCTAAATTTTCACCCTTCTACCATAAACCGTTATTTT
Organism: Dendrolimus pini; assembly: GCA_949752895.1. NCBI lineage: Eukaryota > Metazoa > Arthropoda > Insecta > Lepidoptera > Lasiocampidae > Dendrolimus > Dendrolimus pini. Next base: position 5,950,564 of record OX457143.1, read on the forward strand.
TTAATGGCAATATTATAATATAATTTCTACTCTCGGCGATCGATAATTGATCAGTTACCACTCGATAAGTTATTCCCGCCAGGTGTCTACCGGTCTACCATTTCTCACCTCGTAAACAGCACAGAGCAGGGTTGAGAACGAAGCCGGTCTCCTGTCTTTCTCACACAATAAGCTTTCTGTAACTCACTACAGTTTAGGGCCAAAACTAACACTTTGGTAAAGTGTTCTGAGGACGACTGAAAGGGTTTCTGGCTTAAAAATCTATACATTTATAAGAATAAAAATCAATGTTTCTATGTTTGTTCTCAATATGCTCCTAAAGCATAGATCAGATTCTAATGAAATTTAAATTTAATAGGGTGAAATTTAGTAGGGTGCACTGAGGACGCCCGCGAGGTTTTGTGGCCCAAAATCTTTATAGGTATATAAAATTCTTTTGTTCGTGTGCTAGTCTAGTCAACAAGTTCAAAAACGTGAAAAATAAATATAAAGGTCCTAAAAATATGAGCGATAGCTCATTGGTTTCGGAATAACCTCTAGAAAAAAGTTTTTGAAGGAATTCGGTGTAGGTAAAAAATTGCAACTGTTATTAACAAAATAAGATAAAAAAATGGTATTCCGTTTTTCGTTAATAATTCGAAAAATATTAATATTTAAGCAATTTTGAGAAATCTAGTTAAAGAAGAGGAAATTTCCGATATAAAAGTCCCAACTCCCGAAACTTTTATCTCAATTATTTATAATTTTAATTTGACGTTGAAAATAGGGCTCCGCGCGGCTGTTAAGGCATACGCGCGCCGCCGCTGAAGAGAGTTCATCAGATAAAATATTTTTTATAACATAAAATGTAATTTAAAAATCCTAGTAATGATATAACTAGAGTTTGCCCCGCGGCTCCGCCCCTAGCGGTAGCTTTATTTTGCTTACACAAAAAATTAAATCGCTCCTTTTACCTAATAACAATACCAATGAAACTAAGACTAAGAATATGAATGAACGAAAACTCTTTAATGTGCACCATAATCTTAAATCTAGACAATTGATACGGATACATTTGCATTAGGAAAATGGGCGGCCTTATCGCTTATACCGATCTTTTCCAGGCAATCCGCTGTCCAAGGAGAATTTCAAAGAAAATTACAATAAACGATTTCTGGTGGTATACTAAACTAAAACTATAATATAAATAAACTATTATATATACATATAATTAGATATACATATAATTAGATATAGGTACATATAATTAGATATACGGTGATATTATAAATAAGGTATTTACTCGTATGCATTCAAACAATAGATAGGTACATTCATGTAATGCAACAATTTTATGTATTTAATAGACCAATAATGGTCAGTGACCATACGTTTAAATGTAGTCATTGATTTAGCTTGTCTGAGTGGTAAGGGAAGGAAGTTCCACAGTCGAACAACCTGTACGGAAAAAAAATCCTACGAAGGAAGAAATGTGTGCAGGTATGGTTAACAAAAGATTTTCATTTGAGCGCAAATTACAGGAATGACATTGATAGAGAAAACTAGAAAGTTCTTTTAAATATGGGAGTACAGGGATTGTAAAGGATATTGTGCAAAAGTGAGAGTAATTGAACATTCCGGCGAAAGCGAATAGGTAACCATTTAAGCTTATCACGAAATTCGGAGACATGGTCATATTTATGCAAACCAAATATGAACCGGATACAAACATTTTAAGAGCGTTCTAGCTTATGTTATTGTTCAATAATAATATAGTCTTAACAATTACCCACTGCCAAGCCAAGCATAAAGCTAGTGAGTCGAAGCTTACCTTGTAGGAAGTCATAAAATATATATACTTTTTGTAAAGAATTTATTTAAAATCATTAGCATAAGTGTATCAAAACTATTAGGTATCACAAACAACTGCTGCAATAGAATACGGTGTCGCAGTAATTAGCGCCCACTTCCAGACAACTCGTTTGTTTTACATTATAAAAACAAAATTATCGTAGTTTGGAAATTACTTAGTGTTAATTTGTGATGATTTATTTATTTATTTAGGTTTATGGCTTGGCAGCTAGACCTTTAAGCCAGATCTTAGATTACAATATAGTTTCTTCATTTTCTTAAGCCTATGTATAGCTCAGCTGAACTGTCGGTTATCAGCTAAAGTCATTCAACGGAGTTCTTGTGCCAACTCAAAAGGCCACATTTGACTATATAGGTCATATTTCTCACAAAAACATATAATTACTACTCAAAAACTATCAATATCATACAACTATTGTTCATTTTAGAGCATCCATTATCTAGTTAGAGCCATCTATTATTTAGTTTATCAATCTACGAGTACTCGGTAGAAACGACTTCTTTTAACGGAATACAATGTATTTTAAGTGATATTTCGCCTTTTAAGCCAGCACCGTGTCAAGATCAATTTATTTATATTAATATTTATAAAATGTATAATATTTTATTCCTCATATTACATACATACATACATACATAACTTCACGCCAGGTCCCTTGCGGGGTAGGCACGAACAACAGAGCGCCATACAGGCTTATTCTTACACACCTCACTTGCTTCTTTGACATTCATAGCTCTTGTCATGCACGCTCGTCTGTTCTTAAGGCTCCTGACATCACCTTCTGCTAATACACGATCAATTTGATCATGGAAGGTGTGTCGTGGCCTTCCGCGACTTCTGCATCCATCCACTTTTGCATTGTATATCTGTTTAGTCATTCTTTCATCATACATTCTTTCCACATGCCCGAACCACCGGAGCATTCCTTTCCTTACCTTCACCCCGACACTCTCTTTCAGACCAACTCTCTTTCTTACTTCGGTATTACGAACGCGGTCCGCGAGCGTCACTCCGCAGATTTTGCGCAGTGCTCGCATCTCGACCGCGTTTACTCTACTTTCATGCTCTCTGTTCCATACCCAACTCTCGCTTCCATACGTGAGCGTAGGTACCAGCACCGCGTTGTGTATGGCAAGCTGGGCTTTCTGGCTGAGGTTCTTAGCGCCTAGAAGTTTACCTAACGCTCCATTCACACTATTCCCCAAATTTACTCTTCTTTATATGTCAGCGGTGTACCTTCCATCCCTGCTAAAAGCACATCCAAGATATACAAACTCATTCACTTGTTCCAGCATAACATCATCGACCATTATCCTTGCATTCGTTCTGGTTTCTTCTCTTTCAAACACCATAACCTTTGTTTTCTTCGCATTCAAATGTAAGCCTCTCGCCTGATAGTCATCTTTCATCATTGTGACTAGTGTTTGCAGTTCTGATGGCGATTCGGCTAAAAGCACGGCATCATCCGCATAAAGCAAAGTGCTAACAACTAGATCACCCATCCGCACCCCAACATCCATCAATCTTAATCTCTGGAGACAGTTGTCCAGATATAGGATGAACAGGAGTATGTACGAACGTATGTAAAGTATGAACTTTCCTCATATTCATATTATAAATACTATATTTGGAATACTCATATTCTTTCACTCTCCTGTACAGTGTGTTGTTTATCTCCACAACCCCGTATTATCTCAAAAAACACTTTCAATTTATCTCTTCCTCTCAAAATTTACGACCTACGAATCTTAGACTTAAAACATTATTAATCTTTTTTCAACAATTCTTTTACTGTACAGGCTATTCGACTCTGGAATGAGTTACCTGTTACTGTTAGACAAGCTAAATCTCTAAGAATATTTAAGAATATGACAAAAAAGCACTATCTACAACTTAGTGATGTTTGATATTTCTACGTATGTTTATGTATATTATCTATATATTTATGTATGTAATATCAATAGGAGTATTTATATAGGTCTATTTAGTATAAAATAAATGTAAGTAGCTGCATATCCTCTAATATTTATGTATACCACCTTTGACCAATTTAATATGTTTTTATTCCTGCCTCGGGTTGTCTGGAAGAGATCGCTTCTTAGCGATAAGACCGCCCATTGTGCACATATAGAATATTTTTAGGCTATAAGTTCATCTGTGTTTTCTCTAATGGTGTACAATAAAGTGTTATCTATCTATTTTCATAGTATAAATTTTCTTAAAAGATGCTATCGTAATGCCATCTTTTCTCGCTATTGACGTGTATCCCATGGACCAGAGACCAGTGTTGCCAACCCCAAAAAACTAAAAAACAGCAGTTCGCCAATAATAAAACAGGAGAAAACAGTAGGTAAAGTAAAAATAAAAACTTCGTTTAAAAAACCGACTTCAAAAACTAAAAAACTAAAATGTACAAAATAACTTATTTCTAAAGCTATTATTATTAATATATATTATCTAAAACATCTTAAAGTCGGTGCTTAGTAATTTTCAAAATATAGTAATTTTTATGTTTTATTTTGCACCGACTTCAAGATGTTTTAGATAATATATATTAATATTAATAGCTTTAGGGGGGCTTTGTGGCGAAGCCTTAGGTGAGTGGCGACAACTTGTACCTGACTCCGGGGGCCAAGACAAGGCCCCCGCCTCCGTGCTTGCCTTAGCCAGCCGGCACGGAGTGGAGATCGCTAGAGCTAAGACTCAAGCTCCAGGGGTGGAAGTGATAAATGGCCTAATGTCGGAAGTAGCCTCGGTGAACCTGCAGCCCACCTATCTACACCCCTTAGCCACTCATACCCATGTTGCCCCTGCCTTTTATGGCATTCTCTGGGGCCCATGCAGGGAGTGGCGATTCACCGTCTGCCCATTTTTCCATGTTCCCCGAACATTGCGACGGGCAGACGCCATAGTCCCCATATTCCCAGACCGCTAGTACCACTAACAGTTCACCCCAATAGCCCGGTACTTTTTGTCTTCATTTCCCACAATAGTCCTACACTGGCCGGGGCTTGTCCTTGGGTGCATTATTGTATGGTGTAGACAGGGATAATCGCCGGTCAGTGTTACGCCAAATATTTACATTAAATTTGTCAAGGGACCTCTACGTGTTGGCCTCCCCGTGGCCCCACGCAAGCCCTCCAAAAGTCCGGGCCATTTTTATGGCCCGTGGTCTTGAAAGACATACAGAGATAATAGCTTTAGAAATAAATTATTTTATACATTTTAGTTTTTTAGTTTTTGAAGTCGGTTTTTTTAAACGAAGTTTTTATTTTTTATTTGTTACTTTTTAGTGTCTAGCTATGTATGGGTGGACCTACGAATGGTGCCGCGCTTCTTAAAAAATATAGGTCCCAAGAACCGGGAACAAAAAAATTTTCGTAAAATGAAAACTACTGGGCCAAACTATGTCAAATTTTTAGGGGACCACATGGCAGCTACTCCGCGTCGAACAAAAAAAGAATCACGTGAATCGAATCCTAAATCTCAGAGTAATCGGTGTACATATGGAACGGAGTGAAAATTATTTCCATGAAAAATGTTCATAAAATGAAAACTAATGGGTCAAACTATGTAAAATTTTTAGGGGACCAACTAGAAGCTATTCCGCATCGAAAAAAAAAATAATCACGTAAATCGGATCATAAATCATGGAGTAATCGGCGAACATACATAAAAAAAAAACAAAAAAAAAAAAAAAAACCCGACGAATTGAGAACCTCCTCCTTTTTTCGAAGTCGGTTAAAAAAAGGCAGATTTCATACTTTCGTCATATAAAATTAAAGCAATATCCAATATTACTAACAATAACCGCCTTCTTAGTTACTAGGACTCACATACATTGTTATATTAATAATCACAACATAATAATACGTAATAATAAAAAAAACAAATCAAAGTAAAATTATTTTCCACTTTCATTCTCAATTGCCTCATCTTCAGTATTTTCATACCTACTCGTTTTCTTTTTTGCATAGTGTATAATAGGTGGCACTGAACGCTAATTGAAAAAAACAGGAAATATTAAGAATGAAACAGAAAACATGGATATCAATGTGAAAACAGCAAATCTACTGTTAAAACAGTAGGGTTGGTAACACTGCCAGGGACACACGTCATTTATCGAAATAAAAAAGTATTTCTGGGTTTCTGGCTCTATGTCGAATTTATATTTAAATCCGTTCTGTAGTTTTCAAGTGATGCTCTAACAGACAGAAAGGCATAGACAGACAGACAAAAATTCTTTTAATTGCATTTTCGGAATCGCCTGGTCCGAGTTAATCCCCTGATTTTTTTCACATTTTTAAACGCAATGTACAAACTCGAGCCATTTACAGATTTATTATAGTATAGATAGATAAAAGCAGATAACAACTCATAAACTTCCCAGTGGTGGGCTTTGGCCTTCCATTTATAAGGGAGCAGGTAGAACGCTGGTCCAAGGTGGATTAGCGGGTATAACATATCGGTTATGTCGATGTGTAGTTTCGTCACGATGTTTCCTTCACAACTTTAGGATAGTTTCATATAAATTTCATTGATTGATTGTTAACTCTTTATTGTATACACCAATACAAAAATGAGCATTTTTTTATTGCAGGAGTTCAGCAGACAGGCAGACGGCCCACTTGATGGAAAGCGGTTACCATGCGCCTATGAACATTTGCAACACCAAAGGTGCTACAAATGCGCTGCTGCTCTCTTAAGGGAGACTGGAACCTGGTCACTAATGCCGGAACACAACTCAAGGTTGTTATGGTGACATACTTTAGACCAGGGGTGGTAGCCATCCAGTCGGGCAAATGCCCTGCACCTGGCTGTGGGTTGTTTTGTCGCCTCTTACGACAGGCCACCCGGCCGCAGGAACTTGTATTCTTTCTCCGTTCCTGCACGGATCTGGCTTGCTCTAACTAAAAACTAAAAAACTATACCTAATAATTATATTAATAACATGAAGCAAAAACTTTGTACCCTTTTTTACGAACATTGTGCAGACGGAGGAGTATGAAATTTCGCACATTCATATTTTATTTAGAGAAGAAGCGACGAATGTCAATATTTTTTTCAAAATGTGCATAAAAAATAAATTAAATCAATAAAAAAATCATTACACACACACTACTCTTTTGTTTATTGTTAAAGTCAAACATTGTAGCCTTAGCGAAATCTGTGATTACAGAAATATAGTCTTTGACAACAGAAACTTAATAATGTTGAAACTTATAATTTAAATTAATTATGGTTGAAGTTCGACCACTGGGCAACCACTAGTATATATAATTATGCACAAGGCGGTCTTATCGCAAAAATGCGATCATTATTATTGAACAATATTTACGTAACTTAAAATTGAAACGAAATTTACTTAGTAAAAAGGAAACCGACTCCAAGGTAACTAAAAAACATAAATAAAAACATTCTCACATATTGAAGTCAAGGTTTAAAAAAGCAACTGGATTTAAAATTATATCGAGTAAATATTTATTATTTGGCACTGACTTCAACAAGTTGCAAAGAATATTTAATTTTAGCTTTTAGTTTTTTTTTGCGAAGCTAACGTACAAGCAGACCGCCTATCTAATGGAAAACGGATGGGATGGGATCGGGCGACCGGCGGAACTGGATCCACCCGCACATAAATGCCGAAGAATGCGCGAATGCCGCGCGGCGATCCGCGCTCCCCCTCTCACCTCGAGGTGAGACCCAAGATAGCCGGAGACACCAAGATCTCCGTCTAGCAAATGGTAGAGGCTGGCCGTCATCCGTCCGGGCTGTGAAAGTGAATGCGCGAGCGAGCCCACAGCCCGGTCAAGGGACGTTCGAGGATCGGACAGGGGCTTTAGTGGGTATCCCTCCCGCAATAGCACTGCTCACGTGAGGTGCTAGTACCACCCCGACCTGGCGACTCCTACACACGTGCTGCAACCTTTGCCCCTCGCGCGGCCTAAGGTACTCAAACGGATTTCTCCTGTATAAAAAAAGGATGGGATGGGATAGAGGAATCAGACAGGAGGAATGTGATGGAGCAGATGGGATTGAAACGTAAAATGCTGGACCGATTTCATTTCAAATTCTTTCATCATTCTACTGCTACATTATCCCTGATTAATAAAGGCTATATAAGAATTAGGGGTCCCTACTTAAATTTCAATAATGTAACCCCTCAATCTAAACAAAATATTTGGCGCTGGAATCGGGTTTTTATTTTTTCAGGATAGGGCAACGTCTAACATCCGCTAGTTATTAAATAAAGCTAATATTATATTTTGTAATTAAAAACTCTTTATCTAAATTAAAACAAAACTGAGATTCTGAGACGGCAGAATGAAACTTACACGTACCGTAGTCTTTTGTAATGGATTTCCGCAATTTTCTTTTCCAGTATGGGCTTTATAATTTAAAAATAGTTGTATGCATAGTACCTTGATATTGTAATCACTCATGTGTAATGTAATTAATTGTATTATTAATCTTGCACACGTATTTGGAAATGGCTGTGATATTTTGAAAGTGATGCATATTTAGTCCTGGTTGAAAATATTTTTAAACTTTTTTTACATTCTTATAGGTTATATCCATACTACTATTATAAACTAACTGCGCGCGCGATTTCGCCCGCGTGTAATTTGTTTCGCCGAAACCTAATCTTAAAAGTAGCTTTTTTTTATAAGGCAGGGGGAATGTCTTTGGACACCATCCTCGGGTCCTTCTGGGGAATGAATGAATGAAAACTCTTTATTGTTCACCATAAACTTAAATCTAGACAGTTGATACGGATACATTTGTATTAGAACAAATGGCGGCCTTATCGCTTATAGCGATCTCTTCCAGGCAACCCGGTGTCAGGAGATATTAAACGAAAATTAAATATAAGAATTTTGGTGGTGTATTATAAAAAAATTAAATTAAAATAAAGTACTATATACTTATACTACTTATATATATACATATATATATATAATCATATATACATATATATAATCATATATACATATATAATTAGATATATGATGATATTATAAATATATATACATTCAAACAATAGATACATTAATTTAATGCAACGATTTTTATTTAATGAACCAATAATGGTCAGTGACCATACTTTTAAATGTAGAAGTTGATTTAGCTTGTCTGATTGGTGAAGGGAGGGAGTTCCACAGGCGAACAGCCTGTACGGCAAAAGAATTTCCTATGAAGGAAGAAGTGTGTGCAGGTATTTTTAATAAAAGATTTTCATTTGAGCGCAAATTGCAGGAATGAGATTGGTAGAGAAAACTAAAAAGTTCCTTTAAATATTGGGGAGAACAGGGATTGTAAAGGATATTGTGTAAAAGTGAGAGTAGGTGAACATTCCGGCGAAAGCGAATAGGTAACCATTTAAGCTTATCACGAAATTCGGAGACATGGTCATATTTACGCAAACCAAATATGAACCGGATACAAACATTTTGAAGGCGTTCTAGCTTATCTAGTTGTTCCTGGGTTATGTTGAGATAGCAGGCATCTGCATAATCAAGTAGGGGAAGAAGCAAGGATTGTGCAAGCATAACCATAGTAGCAGTAGGTAGGAAATTCTTCAACCTTCTAAGCGAAGCGAATGACGCGAAAAGTTTCCTACTGATTTCAGTTACGTGAGGCCGCCAAGACAGTTCTCTGTCAATGACAACTCCCAGATTCTTAACAGTTTTACTGATTTCTACGACTGCGTCGTCAAATTTAACACGGGGAAGTGATGACCAATCAATTCTGGAAATAAGTCTACAACTACCGATTATAATAACCTTCGTTTTATTTGGGTTCACCATAAGACCATGGGCTTTGATCCAGTCGAGTACTTTAGTGAAATCCTTATTAATTCTTTGAATAGCTTCACAAAATCAAAAGATCTGCAAATTATCTGCATAGAGGTGGTATGACGAAGAAAGGTTATTGGAAATTGAGTAAATGAAGATAGCAAATAAGAGAGGTGATAAAACGCCACCCTGTGGAACACCAGCAGACAAATCACACCATGATGAATAGACATCATCAATGCGAATGCGTTGCCGGCGTCCAAACAGGTAACTACGAAACCAGTCAATAGTTGTTGGAGATATGTTAAGAGAACTCAAGATACCTAGAAGGACATCAAAATCAACGTTATTGAAAGCACTACTGAAGTCAAGCAGCGACAATATAGTCAATAGACCATTTCCCATACCATGACGGATATCTTCAGTGACCTTCACCAGTGCAGTAGTGGTGCTATGTCCTGGACGGAAACCAGATTGTAAGGGATTGCTAAGGGAATTGGTATTAAGGAAAACGCTGAGTTGTTTATGTACAAGACGCTCCAGTACTTTAGAGAGGAAAGGTAGTATGGAAATGGGACGATATTCAGAAAAAGAAGAAGGATTGGGTTTTTTAGGTAATGGAATTACTTGAGCTTCCTTCCAAGAGTCAGGAAATGTACCCGAAGATATAGAGGCATTGAGAATGTGGGTGATTACATGAATGATATTGTCTAATATAGGAATGATCATATTGCGGCTAATACTGTCGCTGCCGACTGCATTAGAGCTGATAGACATTAAGCTCTTCTTAACATCACAATCAGAAAATTGACAGAAGTTAAAAGAAGGATACGCAGGAGTTGACACATTAAAAAGGTGATTTAAAGTTGCAGCTTTAGACTACCTATTAAATTTAGCAGTAGAGGAGAAATGCCGATTCAACAGCTCGAAGTTTAGATCTTGTGATAGTGAACTATTCGAAGATTTGCCAACTCCTAGAGCTTTAAGAAATTTCCATATTTTTGCATGATCATCAATTTCAAGAGATTTGTGAATATAACGGCGTTGGGCGTCCCTACACACCCTATTGCAGAGATTACGGATCTTGACAAATTTGGCACGATTGGCTTCTGTAGGCTTAGTTTTACATTTGCTCTTAGCTGAACATTTTATATGCTGCAAGGATTTGATTTCATCTGTCAGCCAGGGAGCAGGTAAGTGTTTAATTTTTATGGCCCTTAAGGGTGCATGTAAATCATACAACTTAACCAAAGCTGCATTAAATGCATGCACCTTTTCATCGACAGAAACTGCTTTGTAGACCTCAGACCAGTCAATTTCACGAGCATCCTTAATGAGACTATCCATAACTATGCCACTAAAGTTACGTTGCATACAAATTTTAGGTTTGGTTTTGGGCAGGCGCAATTTATAAGAGACAAAGATCAAGTCGTGGTATGAGAAGGCATCTGCTAAGGACTGACCGTGTGTAGAAACATAAGAGGGGCAAGATACTAAAATAAGATCGAGAAGAGAAGGAGTAGAATTTGGAAAATGGTGAGTAGCAGACAGTGGAAGAATAGTGAGATTTGATTACATTTTCAAAATTGATTGCGCGAGGGTCACGTTTTAAAAGACATGTATTGAAATCACCCATGAGGATTATATGCTCATGGGAGACACTAAAATCGGATAGCATCTCTTCAAAAGAAGAGAAGAAGTTTACCCGGAGGCAGGGGCTATAAAACACACCGAGAAGTACACGCTTACAACCTTAAATTACTTCAATAAATAGATCTGAAAGAGAGTGTCGGGGTGAAGGTAAGGAAAGGAATGCTCCGGTGGTTCGGGCATGTGGAAAGAATGTATGATGAAAGAATGACTAAACAGATATACAATGCAAAAGTGGATGGATGCAGAAGTCGCGGAAGGCCACGACACACCTTCCATGATCAAATTGATCATGTACTAGCAGAAGGTGATGTCAGGAGCCTTAAGAACAGACGAGCGTGCATGACAAGAACTATGAATGTCAAAGAAGCAAGTGAGGTGTGTAAGAATAAGCCTAAATGGCGCTCTGTTGTTCGTGCCTACCCCGCAAGGGACCTGGCGTGAAGTTATGTATGTATGTATGTAATAAATAGATATTCCCCTGTGTCAGGTGGAAGTGGTTGAGGTGATGTTTTGATGACTGTAAGGAATGTGCGAGCGTAAGTAAATGGCAACACCTCCACCGGTAATACCAATTCGATCATGGCGCACCAGGTGGAAACCAGGCAAAGTGTAAGAAGAAGTGGGGACAAGGTTTAAGCCACATTTCGGACACCATGATAGCATGTACATTCTGATTATTAAGTGAAGCCTGCATATGAGTAAAATGAGCCGGAATGCTCTGCGCATTGATATGTAAGATATTGAAATTTTGGGATAATTTTGACAGATTAGAATCTATTACTGTTTGAAGGGCCCGAGCATCATCAGAACCAGAAGACTATCCGAGTAAGAAAGAAAATCGTCCAAGTCACTTTTATCACTACTTGAATGTTGCATTACAAGTCAATATTACAAATATATAATAATTATATAAGATATAAATATGTAAATTATTAACTAATAAAAATATATACCAAAAACAATAAAACAAAATTAATTTTCAAACTAGCTTCACTGCCTGTGTTCCAATAACAATATTATAATAATAAGTAAGTATACTAGATATAAATAGTTTAAACATGTAACTATTAATATCTATTATACATCAATATACTAGATATTAATAGACAACTGAAAATACATTTCATAAATTCAATACCTTGAGACAGATGATCATAATATTATTAAGTAAATAATATAAATTTATTGTATGAGAATATAAGCTGAACATAAATTTCCGGGCATGCCATTACATATTTTTAAATAGCTCCACATGGATTTCGGAACATGCCACAACTAAAATTTATACCTACCTACTACTTTACATCAAAATAAATAAACAACTAAAATCAAGAAAGAGAAATCATTAAAACTTATAACAGAAAGAAGGGAAGGGTCAAAGTGCAGGCATAAGGCCTGCATAAAGGGTGTATGGGACTCTTAATGACCAGTTCTCAACGCTCGCTTCTAAAACGAAGTTGTCGCGAGAAACGGCTGCCGAACTACCCACTAAACCTTAACTAACTAACTTAAGTAGCATAAGTTACTCCTTGTCATCATCAACATCGTCAACATCATCTATCTGCCAGTGAAAGTCCGGGCAAAATCGGTCCAGCCGTTTCAGAGATTGACTGAAACATTTTTTTTTCTCGGAACCCTAAAAGAAATAGCCAAAATTCTTCCTGATGTTGTAATCAGCTATTTGCCAGTGAAAATCCCGTCAAAATAGGTCCAGCCGTTTCAGAGATCAGCCGGAACATCCAAACAAATAAAAATTGTAAAAATTTAATTTTCGAAATCTCGTGTCCGAGTTATGCCCTACTATTCACATTTTTATTTCGACATTACAAACAGATACTTCAACTTTATTTATCTGTAGGAAAGTAGGTAAGTAAATACAAAAGTAACTTTGTCTGTTTGTTACGTATTTACGAAAAAACCGTTATACCGAATTTCCTGTCCGGAGAATGTGTTTTTAGTATATTGTTAAGAGCTACAGGACTCGAATTAAAATGCCGTTGGAATTACTATAGAATTTATTTAAAACTATACCAACACGTATAATATAGGTACAAATATAACTAGACACATTAAGTCCCAATGTAATGCACAATTCAATAACACGCGCAAAGCCCGTCACTAAAATATACACACGTCTTGCCTCGCTTGTGTTATCGCTTTGACTGCCCACCCCTTCGTTCGGGCATTGTTTTATACTAAACTGTATAATACAAACAAAGGGCCGAGTTCACTGAGAAAATCCGCACATCTGGCAAGCTTCGACGCAATGCAATCACAACAAGGATTAGTTCGACACTAATGACAGCCATAAAACAAGTATGTAATAGGATGTTTTTCTTAATTGCAAATTTTAACACAAAGTAAATAAAAGAACTCCGGATGCAGGAAAGGTAATAAACTGCGTTTCACGACAGCCAGCTGGTGTGCGCATTTTTTGTCGGTATGTAACACTATTTATTACAAATTTAAAAGTTTTTATGTATCTTTAAAATTCTCATATTCTAAAAGTACGCTTAGCGTTTCCTAATCACAGGGATGAAAACAGCACTTTCCGTCTCTGGAAACAATTTTCTCTGCTGTCAAAAATTTGAAAAATTATGCGAACCATAGATACTACGTACAGCAAATTGTAATAAAAAATATCAACCATTCTGTACCATCATGTTATAATTCTTATAAATTACTTTTCACTAAATTATTATTTAATTTACATATATTTACTATCTTTAGTGACAAAAAAATACTGTCTGGAAGAAGGCTAATTTCATTAGAGAAGTAGTTGTTTAACTAATCAGTTTATTTTTACTGTCCTTATATTCAAAATGGAAAGCAGTGTTAACCTTGGGTGAAAGTCCTATTTAGTTACTCGAACTATTAGCACTCTCACCTTTTATAAATCAATCTACAATTACTTAGTACAAAACAAAGTCGCATTCCGCGTCGGTCTCTCTGTCTGTATATCCGGTAACTTCTGAAACACGCAACGGATTTTGAAACGGTTTTCATCATTTAAATATTTTTTGAAGGAATGTTTTATTTGCTAGCATGCTAGCGGTTTCAGTCGCGATATATAAAGACCTAATTAAGTTTTTATGCAAGTTAAATAAAGCCACCCGCCAGGGTTTGAAAGACTCGATTTCAGAATGAGTTCCACTGGAAAACATTTTTAAAGTTTATATGTATAAGTTAATTTATGTCTACGTCATAATTTTATCCGTGCATGACCGGAAAAAGAATACTAATTCCTCCGACCGGGTGGCCTTTCGCAAGAGGTGAAAAAACAACCCACAGCTAGGTGGTAGGGCGTTTCCCCGACTGGATCATTACTATTGCTGAGTTGTGTTCTGGTATCAGTGGCTAGGTTCTAGTTCCCCTTCGAGACCGGCAGCACATTGGCAGTACCTTTTATGTTGCTAATGTCCATAGGCGACGGTAACCGCTTTCCATCACAGTTGGGCCGTCATCCAGTCTGCTGCGCTTCAGCAAAAGAAAATAATTCAATTGCTGTTTTAAGTAGAAGACCCGAACCTTTGGGAAGGGTCGCTCAGCTGTTCGGTATATGATAGACTGTTGTCGTCTAGTGACTCTTGTGACAATGAAACTGACCGTGTTCGCCTTATAGCAATTTCGAAATGGATGCCAGGGTTGTGGCTTTAAGATCTGTCCTCATCCAATTTAGATACACTCCTGGATAAGATTAAATCCCGATTGCTGCCCCTTTTTAACTAGGGGCAGCGCCTACAGTCGCATACACTATTAGTAGGAGGATAAAGTCGCGAGTTCGACACAACATGTATCAGGAGGT
Organism: Dendrolimus pini; assembly: GCA_949752895.1. Taxonomy (NCBI): domain Eukaryota; kingdom Metazoa; phylum Arthropoda; class Insecta; order Lepidoptera; family Lasiocampidae; genus Dendrolimus; species Dendrolimus pini. Next base: position 5,965,670 of record OX457143.1, read on the forward strand.
CCGGCAGAATACCACGCCATGCTGCACTAAATAACATCATCCATCGTGTAAGAGCACGACAAGAGTTACCGTAGGCTATATGCCATACCTAAGAATGGCATTATATTCTGGGGAAATTCCACTGAAGCTGGTGTGTGTTCAAATATCAAAAGCATTGCTTAAGAGCTATGTTCAAACTCAAACAGACTGATAGTTGCGAACTTTTTTTAAATATAAAATTTGATTGTACTCTATCTATATATACTAGAAATATCTATGTTTGTCAAAACCAATCCACGCCTATTTAGTCAGCCCCGAGGTCTTTCCACGTAACAGCAACAAGTAAACCTTAAATCATATGAGACATGTTATAACTCAATGAAGTAAATCCAATAAATAGATTATATTCTATTCCATTATATAAAATTTAAAAACTTCGTTTAAAAAAAACGACTTTAAAAACGAAAAAACTAAAATGTATAAAATAACTTATTTCTTAAACTATTATTATTAATATATATTATCTAAAACATCTTAAAGTCGGTGCTTAGTAATTTGCAAAATATAGTAATTTTTATTATGTTTTACTTTGCACCGCCTTGCATGCATGTTTTAGATAATATATATTAATAATAATAGCTTAAGAAATAAGTTATTTTATGCATTTTAGTTTTTGAAGTCGGTTTTTTTAAACGAAGTTTTTAAATTTTATTTGTTACTTTTTAGTGTCTAGCTATGTATGGGTGGACCTACGAATGGTGCCGCGCTTCTTAGAAAATATAGGTCCCAAGAACCGGGAACAAAAAAATGTTCGTAAAATGAAAACTACTAGGCCAAACTATGTCAAATTTTTAGGGGACCAAATGGCAGCTATTCCGCGTCGAACAAAAAAAAGAATCACGTAAATCGGATCATAAATCACGGAGTTATCGACGAACATACATAAAAAAAGCAAAAAAAAAAAAAAAAAAGATCCCGACGAATTGAGAACCTCCTCCTTTTTTCCAGTCGGTTAAAAAGGAATCATTATAGATAACATATTGAACCTAAACCACTGTCACTAGATCTATAGTAATAGGTAGTTTAACTTATAGTTTGGTTTTAAGAGTTACATAATAAAGGAAAACCGGTCAGAAAATCTTCAGCTACACGTTTAACTAAAATTACTTTACTTCATATTTATTTATGTGTATATTATAGCAAAATGTTTAGAATGGAAGATAAATAAGCCAATAACAAGACATATTATTCACAGTACTCAGTTATATTTATCCTATGCACGACGTAGACGCACCAATTCACAGACAACTTTATTCAGATTTACGTGATATAGATTCACTTAACAGTCTGATTTCGTTGGCTCAAGTGCTTTTTGTATTGAAATCGTGCTTACAAGGTGACATTACACGCGCGATTTGCTTTTCGTACCGTCAGGCATATTTTATAAAATACATGTAAGTATATAAAATACCTGTCTGTTTGTAATTTTAAAGAAAAGCCAAAATTTAGGGAGGGTCCTAAAACTAGTTGGCTATCATGCTAATGTACGTTATTATTATTTATTATTGTTATATATTGATCAAATTCAAAGGTTTTTATCCAAAATATGTTCCACTGGAGAACACTTTACGTTTTCTGAATTTCTGACGAAAAGGAGACACGACCTATTTATGCAGGCCAGGAAGCAGGTTGGCATGTCAAGATGTTGGACGCGAGATGGAAATGTATATGCGTTAAACTCTGATGGCACTAAGCATCGTTTGGACAGCCTCCAGGACCTAGCCAATATATGTCAGGATACGGATGCAGAACAATGCTCTCATCCTGCAACGTCCGCAAAGGTACCAACAGTCAACGCTCCGAAAACACGTCGCATAGCAACAAAAAAATAATAAATACAGATTATAACTCTGTACCTCAGTGTTGTTGTTCTAACGAGTTTATCTTCGCAATGCTTTTTTTTTCGTGTATTTTTCTGTATTTAACTTCATTTCTAACTATTTTGCTATTTTAATTATATGTTAGTCATATTGTTTTATGACACAATCATTTTACTTTCTAGGTGTTTATGCCAGTATAATTATAGTTTAACAAATTAATGTCTTTTCTTCACGTATAAGAAATTATGCCAATTTAAACTGATAATGATTTTCTGTAAAAGTATTCTCGTATTATAATAATGTATTGTATGAAAAGTATCTAACATGGCGTTGAGTAACTTTTTATATAGCTATATGACTTATACGTATATAATATTTACTTGTTGTATTTTTGCTTAATAGTTCATCTATTATTCATTTGAGATTTTCAGCATTTAATTGTAAATTTTCTTTAAGTTTATGCTTTTGATTTATTTAAATTGGTTTGTATTTAAGATGTGTATTCCAAAATGATTTTTGTACTGTAATTTTATATTGTGTAAGTTTGTAAACAGGTTCAATGTATGTATGCACTATGCGGCAGGTGATGCTAATATATATTTATATTTTAAGCACCATTATTTATTTATTACTTTATTTATCAATTTATATTCACTTTATACACATATATTTATTTTACATATTGACTGAGTTTTACTACATACAGATAATAATATTTTACTTATAATATCTACATATAAGTACTTATTCTAACTATTAAATATAAACGCACGTTGATGGCATATAATTTTAACAATGACTCTGACAGTGATATCGATTACCTGTCTTGCTCATCTGGTAGTGAACATGCCGGTTTTAATTATCTTCCTCTTGCAGATTGCATAGAATCTGAGTTCAATAATCTTCACAGTAACTTCAATGTGTTGCATATAAATGCGCAGAGCATTCCAGCTCATTTCACAGATATGCTGGCGTCCTTTAATCAAGGATATATATATATTTTTTTTAATCTTTATTTATTATAGAGGATTTAACCGATACGATTATGCCACCCTCGAACATAGACTTAGACAAACTAATTATTTATCTATTTTTAAGTCCTATCTTAACTACTCTCAATAGCATATTGGCTTCTCTCGTTAGAGGGAACGACAATATGCTATTACAGAGACCTATATCTAATTTATTCAGACTAAAACGCTCAATATAGTTACCTCTTTCCACTTCGTTCCGGATGCATTCCATTAAAATATGATGTACATCTTCAACCACTCCACACTCTGAGCAATTTGAAGAAGTTGTTTTTCTCATGAGGTGAGCGAATTTATTTAATGGAATGTGTCCGGACCGAAGCCTCAAGATAGTGACTATATCTGATCTGGCCATACTCGATCCTTCAAACCATGGCGTTCTACTCAAACAAGGCTGTATTGTTTTGTACCAAATCCCTTTACTCAGTGATCTCTCGTCAAAGTGCTCTTTCCAAAGTTCTTTACATTTATCTTTCACTAGGTTCAAGAGATCAGAGTAATATGGTAGCCAACGCATAATTATACCATCTGTAGTAGCTTCTTTCGCCAGACGGTCAGCCAATTCATTACCGGACAAGCCTACATGTGAAGGTACCCACTGTAAAATAATATTTTTATTGGGTTGCATTTTATCAAGTAACCCTAAAATACGATATGCTATTGGTGTTCCGCGATAATTCTTTGTACACTTGATAATATGTTGCAGGGCACTTCTTGAATCCGTTAATATAACATAATCACCTCCTTCGAGAGAGCTAACATACGCAATAGCTTCCTCAATAGCTATTAGTTCCGCATTCATGATGGCAGTTTTTACCTCGAGCCTTATTTTAACGGATGTATTGGTTTGAGGATCGTATATAGCCAAACCGACTTCTTCATTTTCTATAGACCCATCTGTGTAGATCTTATAGTAATTTAAATACTGAGAGACTGGCATATCTATGGGTGTGCCCCAGGGCTCTATTCTAGGTCCCTTCTTGTTTTTGATATATATTAATGATTTGCCATATTTTATTAATGATATGTGTGAGGTAGTGTTGTTTGCTGATGACACGTCACTTATATTTAAAGTAGACAGAAATAAACAGAACTTTGACGACGTAAACAACGCCTTAACCCAAATATCTAAGTGGTTTACCGTAAATAACTTATCACTCAATCCGAATAAAACTAAATGTGTTAAGTTTGTTATGCCCAATGTAAAAGAATACGATGTTAATATTTCCCTTAACGACACTAGACTTAACCTAGTAGATTCAACTGTATTCTTAGGCATTAACCTAGATCAGAAACTCCAGTGGGGCGCTCATATATCTAGTCTCTCAGGAAAGCTTAGTTCTGCTGCATATGCGGTCAGAAGAGTTAGGCAGTTCACTGACGAAGAGACTGCTAGACTAGTTTATTTTAGTTATTTTCATAGTGTCATGTCCTATGGTATTTTACTTTGGGGCAACGCTGCTGACTTGGAGACTATATTTGTTTTACAAAAAAGAGCCGTAAGGTCAATTTACAACCTCGGCCCTCGGGTGTCTCTTAGGGAACGCTTTAAGGAAATCGGTATTATGACGGTCGCCTGCCAATATATTTTCAATAATATAATTTATATTCGTAATAATTTGAGTGCCTACAAGCGGTATAAGGATGTTCACGATTTCAACACCAGGCATTGTAATAAACTGATATTGCCATCTTTTAGATTACAAAAAGTATTGTCTTCTTTCTTGGGGGTTGGTATACGCTTCTTCAATAAGATTCTGAGTGAAATGTTAGATCTGCCCTTCACTAAATTCAAATTTAAAATAAAAAGTATCTTGCTTAAAAAGGGATACTACACTATTGAAGAATATTTAAATGACAAAACTTCATTTACATAACAGCTCGCTCCAACCTCTTATACTGTGTTTTGTACGAGTATAACGTTTTTATCTTGCCGTACTTGTAAGGAATATATGGAGATATGTTGCAAAAAAAAATAATACGTTACGTCTTTATATTTATAATAACTATAATTATTTTCTATCCTTTTATTGCGTTTTGTCTTATTGAATATGCACTGTTTGCTACAACTCCATTAATTCTTCAAAAGTTATTCTGTAACATAATTCTGTATAAAATCTTTTTTAAAAAAAGTACTTAAATATAAAAAATAGAACAAGAAATATAAAGAAAAATTTTTTTTAGCTAGACGTGTTGCTGGGGAGTTTCTTGCCGCTTCTTCTCCTTAACAGCAATAACACGTTGCGAAGCGGTGTACATAGACTAGGATGTAAAATTAAATTTTAACCTATATGTATGACCTTCAAAAAGTGTTCTCCAGTGGAACTTATTTTGAATAAAAACTTTTGAATTTGAATTTGAATTTGAATATTTTCCTGCCAAATACATTTCACATAACTTTCTTATATAATCATGATTATAATTACGTTTAGGTTGCTTAAGGATTTCAATATCAGGTTTTATTTTCGATGTATCCATGCTGTTAGCCCATTTACCTAATGCAAACATTTCATTTTTACAACTAGAATATATAAGTGTCTCTTTAAGTTGCTCGTGAACTGTGACTAATACCGGTTTGGATCTGTTTCCCCATATTATATTTTGACCTTGTACGCTTAGTTCGTTAATTGTATCTATTATATTGATTTCATAGTATGACTTTCTTCGTAACCAATATTTATCCGCAAGATAGTATCGACGAATGCTAAGAGGTGTAAGGTGAAGCTCAGATTCCATAACATGAATAGCGGTTGATCGTATAAATCCTCCTATTACACGCATACATTGGTTTTGTAGTCGATCTAATTTAGATAAATGTGTTTTGCAGCTATTCCCATAGTAAGCACGCGTAGTCCAATTTACTCCTAATACAAGCTATATATAATTTTCTTAAATGACGAGGATGCATTCCCCAACCTGGCCCAGCTAAAACTTTAAATATATTTATTAATTTAGATATTTTTCCTTTTATTTCATTGATATGCTTTGCCCAACGCAGTGCACGATCCAACCAGACACCTAAATACTTAAAATTATCTACTATTTCAAGTGTGTTATTTTTAATATTAATATTGACCAATTCTCTTAAATAGTTTTTTCTAAAGATAAATATTTTACTTTTCATCGGGGCTATAGTCAAACCAATATTCGAAAGGATAATTTCCAATCTGTTTAACGCTAACTGTAATTCTTGGGAACCTTCTTGAACTACCTTACATGTAATATACAATACAAAATCGTCTGCATATTGTGAGATGTTCACATTCTTGATATCTCAACAAGCATGAAGTGTTGCGATATTAAAGGGAAGTGGTGAAAAGGGATCTCCCTGTGCTAAACCTTGTTGAGTATTACGACAACACGAAGACTTCTCTAATTGGATTTTGAGTTTTCTTTCTTTTAAGAAGGACCATAAATATTGGCACATCTGTTTACCAATCCCTTATTATCTAAAACATATAATAAATATGTAATATTTACATTATTATACGCGTTATCAACATCGATGAAACACGCTATGGTAGTTTCTCCTTTAAAAAAAAGGATATATTCATGCTATTTTGATTTCGGAGTCCTGGTTAAAGCCTTGTCTGCCAACTGTGGCTTACACTTTGCCAGGCTACACTCTCATCCGCAATGATCGCATCGACGCTGCTGGTGGAGGCGTTGCCATCTATCTCCGCTCTAATATTCCTTTCTCTATTGTTAATATGTCTTCGCAACCACCACAGCCTGACTCTGGAGAACATTTATTTATGGATGTAACCTTGCGACATACAAAAATACTCCTTGGAGTATATTATAGCCCTTCGTTACGAAATAACTTCTTTTCTTCTTTTGAAAGTTTGCTAGAAACTTTAGTACCACAATACCCTCACACAATTATTATGGGCGATTTTAACACTTGTTTACTTAAATGCGACACACGCTCTTCTTCCTTCCAATCTTTAGTGAATTCTATCAATCTGAATATTCTTCCGTTAAATGCAACTCACCACTTTCCAAATACTACAGCCTCTCTACTAGATTTAATGCTAGTCTCCTCCCCTACTCATGTTATCAAGCATGGCCAGTGCTCGGCGGACATGTTTTCATATCATGACATGATATATCTTTCATACAATGTTCGTCCGCCGAAAGCTAAGTTAAAGCTAATTATGCAGCGTAACTTTGGTGGCATGAACACAGAAGACCTACGCAAGGATGCTCAAAAGTTAGACTGGTCTGGGGTAACCAAAGCAGTTTCTATCGATGACAAGGTGAATGTTTTTAATACTACCCTGCTGGGTTTGTATGACTTACATGCGCCGTTACGCCAGATTAAACTTAAACACCATCTTGCACCTTGGCTGACAGACGAGATCAAATGTCTTATAAACCAAAAGAGTAAAGCCAAAACAAGGTTTAAATGCCGCCCTACTGATTTAAACAAGCAGGCATTTATAAATGCTCGCAATCGCTGCAATAGAGCATGTAGGAACGCACAACGCCGATACATTCACAGTTCAGTTGAAAATGACAATCCAGCAAAAGTTTGGAAATTCCTCAAATCACTGGGAGTTGGTAAATCATCTCATGTATCAAAATCCAATAATTTAAATATAAATCTTCTAAATCAGCATTTTGCTACTTCTTCCGATTTCAGTCCGACAATTAAGTCACAAACTCTAAAAGTAATCTGTTCACTTCCAACTCCACAGCATTCTCCATTTGTTCTTACTCAATTTACTGATTGTGATGTTGTAAGAGCTGTTAAATCTATAACGTCAAATGCGGTTGGTAGTGACATTATTAGTCGAAATATGATCTTACCCATACTTGATGTCATCAGTCCCATCATCTCACATATCCTCAACTACTCCATAACTACAGCCACATTTCCTGAAGCCTGGAGGTAAGCCGAAATAATTCCTTTGCAAAAAAAACGTAATCCCCTTTCCTTTTCCGATTTTCGTCCAATATCTATCCTTCCATTTATGTCCAAAGTCCTCGAACGTTTAGTTCATCAGCAACTAAGTGTTTTTCTAAATAAAACCTGTTTAATAAATCCATATTGTTACGTACGAGCGGGGGTACGCACTTATGGATTGGAAGAAAACACCAGTTTTTAATTTAAAAGCTTTTATTGACTTACACAGCCGCACGTAGTACCTCTCTGTAGGGTTGCCCCTATACGCACGACCAACGATGCACAGTCCCGACGATAAGTTGTCACACCCTCAATACCGTCGCCGATATTGCGCGAACCACCTCCAATATTATCGCGGGTAGCTCGCTTTTGGTTCCTCCTTCGAACTACGCTAAACACCTCCTTCGCGTATCTGTCCACCAAACTTGTCACTAAATTCACCACTTAATCCGTCTCTGTACTCTATTAACCTTCTCTGATAACCCTTTAGTATCGCACTTGTCGTTTCACCGTCTTGGACTGAACTCAACTTTAAACTCAACTCTCAACTCTGAACCCTAAACTGCCCGGTAGGCGCGCCTTACGCTGTTTATATACCCGGAAGAATTTTCTAGAACCCCTCTATCTATCTCTGTCTCTTCCTTCCCGAACCTTCTGTTCTTTCGTTTATACATCTATCCCTTTCTAACATCTATCTATCTCTTTCTTTCGGTCATCGTCTATCCCTTTCTAACATCTATCTATCTCTTTCTTTCGTTTATCGTCTATCTCTTTCTAAATATATCCGTCCTTGTCTTTTTCTTCCAGAAATTTCTAGTTCTTTCTAAAAGTTCTAAAACTGATTTACGCTGCTGGGGAGTTCCACCCTCGGTCGCCACAATATCAATCCGGATTTCGCCCAGGTCACAGTACAACTACAGCTCTAATCAAAATCACTGATGACATCCGACAGGGTATGGATAACGGTCTTTTGACAGTGTCACTACTTGATTTCAGCAGCGCATTTGACAATGTAGATTTTGAGATTTTATTAGCAATTCTCCGCTCTCTCAACATATCTCCAACAGTTGTTGACTGGTTTCGTAGTTACTTGTATGGGCGTCAGCAGAGGATACGCATCGATGAAAGTTATTCGTCATGGCAAAGTCTAACTGCTGGTGTCCCTCAGGGCGGCGTTTTATCTCCGCTTCTATTTGCTATTTTTATTAATACCATCTCTTACAATTTATCTTCATCCTATCATCTCTATGCAGAAGATTTGCAGATTTACGCGCAAGCTAGAGTAGAAGATATCAAAGACGCTATAAACACAATTAATGATGACTTGGGCCGCATACTTGATTGGAGTCGAACACACGGACTAAAAGTGAATCCTAGTAAAACCCAGGCCATCATAATTGGAAGTTCACGTATGATCTCAAAGATAAACTGGTCTTTAGTGCCGGACTTGTTATTTGATGGGACGCGTCTTCATATTAGCGATAAAGTAAAAAATCTGGGCGTAATCATAGATAGAGAACTGTCTTGGTGGCCTCACATCATAGAACTCAGTCGTAGGGTCTTTGCTTCTTCTGCATCGCTTAGAAGGGTAAAATACTTTCTACCGACCGCTACCAAGGTTACACTTGCTCAATCGCTTTTACTGTCGATTCTTGACTATGCGGACGCCTGCTATCTTGACCTTACCGTAGAACAACTCAATAAACTAGAGCGACTTCAAATTTTTTGCATCAGGTTCATATTTGGTTTGAAGAAATATGACCATGTCTCTGAATATCGCAAAAAGCTCAAGTGGTTGTCAATCTCACTTCGCCGGAATGCTCATCTTCTCAATCTACGCTATAGTATATTATTTATTCCTTCTACCCCTTCCTATCTTAAGGAACGTTTTGATTTCCTCCATACATCTCACACCCTTAATTTGCGCTCTTCTCATAATCTTACCTTAAAAACACCTGCACACGTTTCTACTTTCTACACCAAATCCTTTGCTGTGCAGGCTGTTCGGCTGTGGAATTCATTGCCCGAATACGTGAGACAGGCAAACTCACTCGCCATTTTTTAAAAACTGGTACGGGAACATTATCTCACTTTATAATAAATATTTAATATGATATTACATATACGTTGTTAGTGTATTAGTATATTAATATTACATATATTAGTAGGTATATATAATATTAATATATTTTGTATTAGTAATATTATTAATATTGTATAGCTACTGTCATTGCTATACACATATTAATGAGGTATATATTGGTATATATATTAATATTAATATGTGTTATTGATTATTCTCTTCTTTTTTTTAATTTTAGGTATATGTACTGTGTGATATTTATATATCCTGTTATATGTGTATTTAATTAGCACACCACCGTCATACACTTGCGAATTTCCTGTTCATAAAATCCACAGCCCGGGTTGTCTGGAAGAGATCGCTCTAAAGCGATAAGGCCGCCCATTGCTCCTACTTTTACTGTTTAATGATACTAATGTAAATTGTTTATACTATGTGTATGTGGTGAACAATAGTGTTTTGTATTCTATTTTTTTTGAAGGTCATACATATAGGTTAAAATTTAATTTTACTTCCTAGTCTATGTACACCGCTTCGCAACGTGTTATTGCTGTTAAGGAGAAGCGGCAAGAAACTCCCCAGCAACACGTCTAGCTAAAAATTGTTTTTCTTTATATTTGTTGTTGTATTTATATTTTAGTTCTTTTTTTACACGCTTTTTATTAGCTTCACTTGTATGTCAGTCAGTATGTCAGTATGTCAGTAACCGACCCCTTTGAGCTCGATTTTGTCCTACTTTGAACGATCAGATTTAATTCATACTTTGCACACCTGTCAAAGGTCGATGACAATGCAATAATATAGTATCATGGAGCTGATCTGATTATGGAGTGGGAAGGTGGCCATAGGAACTCCTGTACTAAACAAGATAGACCCTTCGTGTTTGGGCCCGTATGTTTATATCGCGTGACAATGCAATAATATGGTACCATGGAGCTGATCTGATGATGGAGACGGAAGGTGGCCATAGGAACTCCTGTACTAAACAAGATAGACCCTTCGTGTTTGGGCCCGTATGTTTATATCGCGTGACAATGCAATAATATGGTACCATGGAGCTGATCTGATGATGGAGTCGGAAGGTGGCCATAGGAACTCCTGTACTAAACAAGATAGACCCTTCGTGTTTGGGCCCGTATGTTTATATCGCGTGACAATGCAATAATATGGTACCATGGAGCTGATCTGATGATGGAGTCGGAAGGTGGCCATAGGAACTCCTGTACTAAACAAGATAGACCCTTCGTGTTTGGGCCCGTATGTTTATATCGCGTGACAATGCAATAATATGGTACCATGGAGCTGATCTGATGATGGAGTCGGAAGGTGGCCATAGGAACTCCTGTACTAAACAAGATAGACCCTTCGTGTTTGGGCCCGTATGTTTTTTAAGTTTTATACAGATTATGTTACAGAATGACTTTTGAAGAATTAATGGAGTTGTAGCAAACAGTGCATATTCAATAAGACGGAGTGCAATAAAAGGATAGAAAATATAATATTATTATAGTTATAAATATAAAGACATAACGTACTAATGGGGATTGTTCACAAAAAAATACCCTCTGATTTTATATTTTTATTACGTAAAATAGGGTATTTTAAGATACTAATTTGAATATTTTTGTATTGTAAGCGTTAGTTTTTTTATAATTCGATTTTAAAATTATTTCTCCGATGACGTCATAAGGGACAAGTTTACATTGATTTCTTTGCCTAGAAAATAAAAATAATAAAACTTACCAATCATAGTAATCTGTGCTACTATTTAAATGTCACTTTCATTACTCATTACGTATCGTGATCATTTTAATGTGGCCAGTTTTGTAATTTTGTCGCTAGGCTTATAATTTTTCGTGTTCAACCATTGTTATTTTCTATAGTTATCGTTAATTTTTTAAAGTGATCTTTAGGGAAAAATCCATGTTACAGAACATAAATCAAATAATGTACAGCTAGAAAATTTTTTACAGCCTGAAGCAGGCAAACAGGCGGACGGCCCACCTGAAGGAAAGTGGTTGGAAAGGTCAAATAAAGGTCAAACGCATTTCTTACAAAATACAAGAAGATACCGTACCTTTTTGGAATTTTAACTAGACAGAAATGATTAGGGACACTATTCCTCGAAATGGTTTTTCAAATAGCTAGATTGAAAAAAAGTGAACAATCCCAATTCGATCGATCGAATTTACTTATGACAAATCCGTATTACACAAATTTTTACAATAGGCCAAGTCTTAGGTGAGTAGACACACCTCGTAGCCGACTCTGGAGGGTCAAGGTATGGCCCCCGCCTCCGTGCTTGCTAGAACTAATATTGTATAATACTTATATATATTTTGTTTATTAATATAATAGTTAAAAGTTACATACTTCGGGTCTTAGGACATATGAGATTATAGAGGTGGGCACTGAAAACTAGTGCTGTATCGGAACATGTTTCCGCAGAACGAAAGACTGATTGCCAATCTCATTTCATATATTGCGGCTTTCTTTTATTGTTATTTTCTAATCAGTTTGTATTATGTGAGACGCAGTTGGAAATAAATATTGTCTTTCTATCTTTCGTTTTAATTAAGACTCAAACGCCATAAATGGAAGTGATAAATAGCCTATAACGTCGGAAGTAGCTGCGGTGAACCTGTAACCCATATTGCCCCTCACCTGCAATCTTGCACGGCATTTTTATGGGGCCCATGAAAGGAGTGGCGAATCACCGTCTGTCCTTTTTTTCCAAGTTCCGCGAACGTTGCGATGGGCAGATGCTATAGTCCCCATAGTACCAGAACTCTAGCTCTACTAGCCCTTCACCCCAATAGACCGGTGGCTATTGGGGTGAATTTTGAAAAACCGACGTTTTGTTTTCATTTCTTAATAGTCCTTCCTACACTGGCTAGATATTGCCCTTGGATGCATTTATATAATAATATCGTACAGACAAGAATAATCACCGGCCAATGTTACGCTGCATTTATGTAACAAGCGTTTTGCCAGCATAATGGCTTGTGGGGCACCTTTTTATGGCTATAGGTTTATATCCTAGCCTATCCTATAGCTTCCAAAAACTTAATGGTAAGTTAGTGTGTGCTAGGATCACACAAAAAGTGTCTCCAAGAGAATAAATAAATAAAGTTTATGAAAATTACTTCTTTTTCTTCTAAATACTTTATTTTTTTCCCTACTTTAAAAATGTAATACATTATTTGTCTCAAAATCAGTTGGCAACCCTAAACACGACCCTATTATTGTAGAAAAATATACCAATCCTGGGATACAATCTGTATGCCCTTTTCCAAAGCAGAAATTTAATACTAGGCATGCCTTTTAAGCTCTGTCGTTTCCATATTGGAACGTAGTTCCTTATCGCGCGGTACGAATGAGGGCTAGACGGAAAAAATTCTTACGAAAAAAGTTGTCACGACAGTTTTTGAACTTGCCAAGATAAAATGCAGTTGCATAACCCTTTATGCCCACGCAGTTAGAGTTTAATTTGGAGTACATTATATTTAAATGTCATGGGTTGCTGACGTACAGATAGCATTTGCGGACATATAGAGTCTTAATGTCATTAAAATAAGGAGCAATATCGCGAATCTGGTTTAAAGTTAAATTTGTTTCAAGAGTCGAATTGCAGGATGTGATTCGATTTTTAAATTTTAAATTTTTATATTTAAATTGTTTCTTATATTGAAGTAAATAGGATTCAAACTTACTCATTTACTATTTTGTTGAGTGTATACAGGTTTTTTGTAAATAATAAATATGGAACTTCGTTCCATCCGGGTGTCCCTTGACACCTCTCAAGTTTTTTTATTTATTTAACATCATTGCTGTGAGACAACTAATTCTCGAAGATCGTCATGTGACGTATCGAGAGATAGAGGCTCTATTAGGCATCTCAGGGACAACCATTCAAAAGATCTTGCATGAAGCGCTTAGTGTGAGAAAGCTAGTTTGCCGTTGGATACCGCATCTGCTTTCCGACGATTACAAGGCGGCCCGCGTCAGATGGTGTAAGAAAACTCTGCAAAGGTTCAACCGAGGAGAGTCAAATCACGTCTACGATATCATCAGTGGTGACGAATCTTGGATATATGCCTACGATCCTAATTCCAAACAACAATCTACAATCTGGGTCTTTCAAGACGAGCCAAAGCCGACAAAAGTTGTTCGTTCTCAAAGCACTTCAAAGAAGATGGTGGCCACGTTCGTTGGAAAAATCGGCCATGTTGCGACTATTGCACTTGAAGATCGTAGAACGGTTAACGCAGAGTGGTATACCACAGTTTGTTTACCACAAGTCATCGCCGAACTTCGAAAATCTAACTCAAAGCGACGCATCATCCTGCACCACGACAACGCAAGTTCACACAGCGCTCGTCAAACGATTGAGTATTTGAAGCAGGAAAAAGTAGACATTCTTGACCATCCCCCATACAGTCCTGACCTAAGCCCTAACGATATCTTTACATTTCATAAAATTAAGAAAAGTCTTCGTGGTCAAAGGTTCCAGTCCGGTGAAGAAGCAGTCGACGCTTTCAAGTCAGCCATTTTGAACACCCCCACTTTAGAGTGGAATAAATGTTATAATAACTAGTTTGAGCGAATGGAAAAATATACTAAACTACGTGGTGCATACTTTGAAAAACAATTAAGAGTACTATAAGGTTCTAGTTGTGTTTTTTTCTTCAAACTACAAAACTTAAAAGGCATACCTCGTATGTCTGGAAAATGGCCTGCGTCTGAAATCACTAACTTTATTTAGGGAAGAGACATCTTTCGTGAATTGATCATCTGCCTTAGGGATTTATCAAATCCCGGTTTTTGTCATTTTCCTACGATTAATACATTGCTGCGGCACTAATTTTGTAACTTTGCTGGGGTGAACTTAATTGCAGAGTACTAAATACAGAACTTCTCCACGGGGAGCCCGCATTCTTGCTACGTATCACAAGGAGTATGGGTTTTACCTTCAAGTTGTCCCATCTCCAAATACCTATACATTGATCGATAATACTGTTACGAGCTACAGGACTCGAATTAAAATAAATGCCGTTGGAATTACTATAGAGTTTATTAGAACTGTACAAACACGTATACAACAAGTACAAAATAAAACTGGATGCAACCATTTCACACTGCACGATTCAATGCAATTCAACACGCGCAAAGTCTATCACTATGTCGCTAATCGAAAGTACTACACGTCTTACTCGTATCGAAGTCGTCGCTTGACTGCCCCACCCCTCCCTTCGGGCATTGTTTTATACTAAACTGTATAATACCGACAAAGGGGCACCGTTTACGCACATCTGGCAAGCTTTGACGCAATGCAATAAAAACAAGGATTAATTCGTTCAACACTAATTACAGCCATAAAATAAGTACAATAACAATATATATTTTTAAAGTTTAAACACGAGTAAATAAAAGAATTCGTTTTTTACAACATGCAGGTGTGCGGTCTTTGTCGGTATGTAACAACACATTCTTTTCTATACCCCTTAACTTAAAAGTACGAGGATAATTTATATTAATACTTTAGTTTTTTGATTGTTTTTAGAATGATTTGGCCATTGTATGTTGTGATTGGGTTTGGATCAATCTTCTGGCTAGTATGGAGATACAAGAATAGACGGCTTCTTAAAATGGCTGACAAGCTTCCGGGACCGCGCACCCTACCCATTGTTGGCAACGCTCTACTATTCATGTGCAAACCTGGCGGTGAGTAAATGACCGTTTATAATATCAAATAGGGATTAAAAATAATAATACGGATAATATAATTACAAAAATTAAATTATCATAAATTTTAATAAAACTTATTGGATTAAGTTTCTGTTATTAAAGCCCTAGTTATTAAAGCCGTTTTTAGTGACCTCAACTTGGCGAAAAGAAGGTCCATGCCAAATTACAAGTCTATAGGCATTATACTTGAGATATCGTGATGAGCTTCTATATACGTGGATTTCAATATATATGTGTGTATATATATACATACATAAATAAGCCAAAATGACCAAAAAGTCCAAAATGACCGAAAAGGCCAAAATGACCAAATAGGCCAAAATGACCAAAAAGGCCAAAATGAACAAAAAGGCCAAAATGACCAAATAGGCCAATATATCCAAAAAGGCCAAAATTACCGACATGGCCAAAATGACCAAAAAGGCTACAGTGACCGACATGGCCAAAATGACGGAATAGGAAAAATGACCAAAAAGGCCAATAAGACCATAAAGGCCCAAATGCCCGACACGGCCAAAATGACCAAAAAGGCTAAAATAGCCAAAAAGGCAACAATTACCGAAATGACTAAAAAGGCCAAAATAGTCCAAATGACCAAAACGACCAAAATGACCAACATGGCCAAAATGACCGAAAAGGCCAAAGTGACCGACATGGCCATAATGAGTAAAAAGGCTAAAATAGCCAAAATTACAAAAAAGGCCAAAATGAAAATTATCCCTTGTCCACCCTCAGTATTTAATTTACATACGTACCGAATTTCAGCCAAATCGATCCATTAGTTCTTCCGTAAAAGCATAACAAACAGAAAGACAAATATATTTTTATCCCGGAAACTATCCCACTTTTCGGGATAAAAAGTATCCTATATTCATTCTCGGCATCGAAAACATATATATACTGAGTTTCAGCCAAATCGGTCCAGTAGTTTTTCCGTGAAAACGGAACAGACAGACAGACAGAGTTACTTTCGCATTTATAATATTATAATAGGGATATTTATAGACTGCCTATTCATCTAATGGTTGCATAATAATAATAAGGAGGCTTTATGGGCCTAGGGTGCTTTGCGACACCTTAGTCCTAAATACCTGACATCCTGGACCATCTACAAGGAAGGTCCCTTTTCCTGTGCTTGCACTTACCAGCTAACAGGGAGTGGTTGGTGTTGCTCCCCTATATAAGTCGTCCGCCTTTCTCATCCTGCACCTACTACCGATCTTGTACAGGTCGTTAGTCAATAGAGCTGGAAAACATGCGACACTAGTAACAGTTACTTTGCTTATTTTACAGATATCTTTATTTCTAATTCTATCTATAAGAGCACCTCCAAACTAGCTCGCTCCATAGCCCGTTGAGCGACTTGGAATTTCTGGACCAATCCTGCCGTCAGTATCCAGGTCTCGGCTCCGTAGGTCAGGACGGGATGGACACACTGCTCGAAGACTTTCATCTTCAAGCATAAATCCAAAGGTGGTCGATACCCACCCATGTCAATGTGATCTTCACTGTACTTTTATTGACAGTTTAGGGGCTCATGAAATGAATGCCGAGTCATTTCCTGTCATTATATACATGTTATTTTAAATATTACGTCCGGTAGACACTCCTGTCACTTCTGTAGTCCCCGATTCACAGCTCCTCCAATAGCTTATCGCAGTAGCCTAAGTCTATGACGAATCTGTTATGGCGGGTAGGCAGCACAGTCACTTCCGTAGTCCCAGATTCACATCTACTCGAGTAGCTTGTCTTAGCAACATAGGTACATTATGAATCTGCTAAAAGCTTCATAAAGATATAACATCAATTTCCTAGGAATTATTAAGTCTAAATTTATTTTTTCAGAATTTATTAATATTACCAAAGATCTAATTCGGAACTATGGAGAAATCTTGAGATTTTGGCTTGGTTCAGATTTGAATATCATTGTTAGTAATCCAGACGATTTGAAGGTTAGTATTAAAATTATATAATAATTATTAGTACAGTCGCAAAATTAAATGTTGGTCACCTTAAAGTCGACTTTTGCTTGCACGAGTACAAGGAACAATACTGCCAACATTTTAATAAATGTTACGTTTATACAATATAGACACGTAAAAAAATAAAATTGCAATGTTGACAATAACAGACGCTGACATCAACAAAAAGGATATAATCACAACACAACATAAACATTAAAACCAATAAAAAGGTTTTAAATGCCTAAACAATCTTAAAGTAATTTTAAACTTTATTGTAAAAGAGTTAAACATAATTTTCTGTGGAGCCGTCTGTTCTATGACTAGGTTTAAAAAGGTAACAATGACATGTGCTCGCGGAATTCTAAATGAATCAATTTGAAAAGTGGCGAACATTTTCTTATCACGACTGTACATTACAAAACGACTTGTCTCATATAAACATCGGATTTGTAAGTACCAAAAACTGTAAATTAGATCTCAGATCATACGTTTATTTTGTTTGCGCTTGGGGTATAATAAATATTAGAGTCACGATAATTGAAACCAAATGACATGAAAACTATAGAACACAATTGAAATTAAACATAAACTAACATGTTCGTCATCAAATTGATGACAAACAGGTTAAGTTAATGTTTTATTTCAATCACCTTTCTTGCAACAAGCTTACTGGTTTCTTGTGTCGGTTATTGTGCTTCCAGTCTACCGCCTATGCACGTTGCCTATACTATAATAGAACACAAGTGTAGTCTCCTGGTGCAAGCAGTTCTTTTTAACCGACTTCAAAAACGAAAAAACTAAAATGTATAAAATAACTTATTTCTAAAGCTATTATTATTAATATATATTATCTAAAACATCTTGACGTCGGTGCAAAGTAAAACATAAAAATTAAACATAAATATTTTGAAAATTACTAAGCACCGACTTTAAGATGTTTTAGATAATATATATTACCTAATAATAATAGCTTTAGAAATAAGTTATTTTATACATTTTAGTTTTTTCGTTTTTGAAGTCGGTTTTTTTAAACGAAGTTTAAAAAGCTTAAAAAGGAGGAGGTTCTCAATTCGTCGGGATCTTTTTTTTTTACCGCCTTTGAAAAAAGGAGGAGGTTCTCAATTCGTCGGGATCTTTTTTTTTTTTTGCTTTTTTTTATGTATGTTCACCGATAACTCCGTGATTTATGATCCGATTTACGTGATTCTTTTTTTGTTCGACGCGGAATAGCTGCCATGTGGTCCCCTAAAAATTTGACATAGTTTGGCCCAGTAGTTTTCATTTTACGAACATTTTTTGTTCCCGGTTCTTGGGACCTATATTTTTTAAGAAGCGCGGCACCATTCGTACGTCCACACATACATAGCTAGACACTAAAAAGTAACAAATAAAATTAAAAACTTCGTTTAAAAAAACCGACTTCAAAAACGAAAAAACTAAAATGTATAAAATAACTTATTTCTAAAGCTATTATTATTAATATATATTATCTAAAACATCTTGAAGTCGGTGCAAAGCAAAACATAAAAATTACTATATTTTGAAAATTACTAAGCACCGACTTTAAGATGTTTTAGATAATATATATTAATAATAATAGCTTTAAAAATGAGTTATTTTATACAATTTAATTTTTTTAGTTTTTGAAGTCGGTTTTTTTAAACGAAGTTTTTATTTTTTCAAACTATTGTTTTTTCTTTGTTACAGTTTCTACTTTCGAACATAAAAAGCAGTGCTAAAGGGCCTCAATATAAGTATATGGCTGATTATCTTGGCGGTGGTATACTAAGTGGTTCAGGTAAAATCACACTTTCACATGTAAATACTTTTTTTTTACATCGGCAGACAAACAACACATTGTATATCCCCAAGCTAAGCAAGTTACGCTTGTCTTATGGGTATTATACAACTATTCTGGGGCCGACCCCAGACACCCAGACCTAAGTAAATAACAGGAAGGTCGTTTCCTAAATTTACCATGGCAGGAATCGAGCCTGGAGCCTCTGCGTTTCAGCTAGTTCGGCCGGCTAAGACTTGGCCCGCTAAACCATAGAGGCTTTCGAAGACTGCACGGAAGTGTTATTCGAATTAAATTATTACCGATTTATTGGACCTATGCTACGATTCCGGTTAGCGTCGATGGTGTTCTCACCTCACCTTTAAGCGTTTTGTCAAAATGTTTTACATTTTAACTTAGGTAAGTTGTATAAAGCTGGACTTAGTGTCACGCGGACCGTCAGTACGGATCGCTCCGCACAGACCGATCTGTATTAAGCTTAGGGAGCGTTTCATAGTAATGCGGACAGGTACGTACGGACGACCGTCCGCGCGGACGGAAGCTTAATACAGATCGGTCTGTGCGGAGCGATCCGTACTGACGGTCCGCGTAACATTAAAACCAGCCTAAAAGTAGTAATTGGATAATTTACGGTCATACGTTCACTGCATAGTTAGGTCTAAATAGCTCATGCGTATCTTCCCCCTAGTGCGGTAGTCGAAATTGTGTTCTTTTACTTTGTGCGAGGGGCTACAATGTTCACATTTCTACGAGTATGAGTACTACAAAGATGAATACATAATATTGCTTCTCATACATAGTCTAATACAAAGGCGTTTTTAATAAGGCAAATGCTGTCATTATTCAGCAAGATATAACGAGTTTTGAAAAACGTTGTTTTGTGAGGCCGAAAAGGTCTCAGATGCACTATGATAAAAGTTTATCTGCGCCCCGAATAGCCTACATACGCACTGGCTGAAAGTCCACCAAAACGGCCACACAGTAAACGTGTTAATAACGCCAACCTATGACATTTTCAGGTCCAACATGGCGGAAACACAGAAAAATAATAGCACCAAATTATGGAAAACGGGCAATAGAAAATTACAATGAGCTTTTCAATAAAGAAGTCGATGTACTTTTAGAAACTTTTATAGGACTATCTAAGGGAAAGATGTTTGACATTAACGAACATATTGTGAAAAGCACAAGTTATACTGTTTGTCGTATGTAGAATTTTATTAGTACTTACTTCTTTTTTTATATTTTTACGATACGTGGCGTTGCACGATTTGATTATGTAGACAGTGTAAGTATAGCTTAGCTTCGTTAGTGTATATACATTATACATGAGTAATCTGGCAATGTTTAACATCACTAACAACATCTTAAATAACGCATTAAACCCTTGGTAACAATTGCATGATACAGTTACTAATACTAAAATTATCCCTAGTATAGCAGAGACTGTGGGCGGTGGCAGCCAGAGTGTAAGGGAGACACTTACATCCCCTTGCACGTGTCAGGAAGGAAAATACATAGATTTATTTTATTAAATTACTGTTTGAGTACAAACTTAAGGTTACTATTCAAATTTGTTAATCTATTTGTCAATAAATTCTGTATCCTCCTCTACTCTTTTCCTGTAATCACTGAGCATGTACAGGCCGTTTATCTTACTTTTATCTCCCATCGTTGAGCGATTCCACGTCTTGACGTCGTCAGCAAATCGCAATCCACTGCTAGACGTGGGCCTCCCCAAGTCGACGCCACTCATCCCTGTCCTCCGACTTCCTCATCCTTGCGCGGGTCGTAGATCCATCAGGCCGGAGGGCGTCCAACACTGTGTCTACCGAGACGCGGCCTCAACTCTGGGACTTGTCTGCGCCGTACTAAATGTACGTACGTTCAATGCTACTTGTTGATGCTTGAATATTACTAAATAGTATAATGTGTAGATGCAGTTACACCTTCCTGAAAGAAAAACATTTTGATACAACATTACGCAGCAAAATATCAATCTTAAAATTCTCTCAAAAAAGTTTTTTTCTCTTCAGTTTGCTAATATCTATTGAATTAAATATTTAAATTAAATAATGTACAAGTGTAACATAGCTAACAAACTAAATGTTACAGTCACGTAAGAGTAATTGTGACTAAATTTTTAATTGATTCTAGCTAAAAAACAAATTTACAAAAATAATGCTCACGTCGAAAAGTTAGAGAAAAATTACCAATGGCGTTGTCGCGGTGGCGCTGGATTTGTGATAAGCGAACTGTGTCAATTTCACAGAAAAGAAGTGTTGGGCAATTTAGGTGGGAATTTGAGAATGAGCACGTACGTGCGTGCTAGCATGAAATGCAACCTGCAATTGTAAAATATAATATTATGTTTATTATATTTTACAATTGCGGTGCGGAGCGGGTTATTTACATAATATACACATTTATATGTTGCAGGCGCGGTACATTTTATGTTATTTTATTTTTAACCGACTTCGAAAAAAGGAGGAGTTTCTCAATTCGTCGGGATCTTTTTTTTTTATGTATGTTCGCCGATTACTCCGTCATTTATGATCCGATTTACGTGATTCTTTTTTTGTTCGACGCGGAATAACTTCCAATTGGTCCCCTAAAATTTTTACATAGTTTGACCCAGTAGTTTTCATTTTAAGAACATTTTTCATGAAAATAATTTTCACTCCGTTCCATATGTACACCGATTACTCTGAGATTTATGATTCGATTTACGTGATTCTTTTTTTGTTCGACGCGGAATAGCTGCCATGTGGTCCCCTAAAAATTTGACATAGTTTGGCCCAGTAGTTTTCATTTTATGAACATTTTTCATGAAAATAATTTTCACTCTGTTCCATATGTACACCGATTACTCTGAGATTTATGATTCGATTTACGTGATTCTTTTTTTGTTCGACGCGGAATAGCTGCCATGTGTCCCCTAAAAATTTGACATAGTTTGGCCCAGTAGTTTTCATTTTACGAACATTTTTTTGTTCCCGGTTCTTGGGACCTATATTTTTTAAGAAACGCGGCACCATTCGTAGGTCCACCCATACATAGCTAGACACTAAAAATTAACAAATAAAAAATAAAAACTTCGTTTAAAAAAACCGACTTCAAAAACTAAAAAACTAAAATGTATAAAATAACTTATTTCTAAAGCTATTATTATTAATATATATTATCTAAAACATCTTGAAGTCGGTGCAAAGCAAAACATAAAAATTACTATATTTTGAAAATTACTAAGCACCGACTTTAAGATGTTTTAGATAATATATATTAATAATAATAGCTTTAGAAATAAGTTATTTTATACATTTTAGTTTTTTAGTTTTTGAAGTCGGTTTTTTTAAACGAAGTTTTTATTTTTTATATAAATTAACAATGTGCGGAGCGATTAAAATTTATTTTATTGATGACATGAAAAAATAAATGAAATGTCTGACGTTCATGCGAAAAGGGAACGCCTTTAGATTTGAAGGAAGAATTTAAAATATGTTAGAAGAAACGTTTGAATAGGTCGAAAGGAGGTTTATTATATGGCGGTACCAGACGTATTCTAGTGTAGATCATCTATAACTGACTAAAACTATCTTTCAAATAATTAGATATTAATTAATGTATTACACATATTAATCTTTATTTGTTAAATTTCAGAAACATTAATGGGGTTAAGCAGAGAGCAAACACTTTCATTACCACATCTGCACGAACTTATTGAAAGAAGCCCAAGGTATTTGTCAATTAGTATAGTCCTCGTAGGTACTTACAACATGTTAGGTAATCGAAGCGTGCTATGTAAATCGAAGAAAAATCGGCACTAAAAAGAGATAAACACATAAATCTATAGGACAAAGCTTGCGAGAGAATGAGATACGAGTTTCATATTGTGCAGCACAGATTAGAGAGTCAATAACACCGATGATTATACATAAGTCCAATTTGGACCGAAATAAAACGACACACCTTCCATGATGAAATTGATCGCGTACTAGCAGATGGTGATGTCAGGAGCCTTAGAACAGACGAGCGTGTATGATAAGAGCTATGAATGTCAAAGAAGCAAGTGAGGTGTGTAAGAATAAGCCTGTATGGCGCTCTGTTGTTCGTGCCTACCCCGCAAGGGACCTGGCGTGAAGTTATGTGTGTATGTATGTAAAACTGATGAATAATAATACTATTTCTTTTTGAATAAAACAGTGAAAATTTTAAAGTAACACTTAAGAAGCTTATTTTGAATTATGATATGTTGACAGATGTAGGCCAAAAGAATTATATTTATATTAATAAAAGTTAGAGAAGAATTATCTGTGAGTATATTCTCTGAAGTTTCACTTATACTGCGTGTGAACTGAACACACACACATGAAGTGGAACTTTTTAATATATAACTCAGGGGTTCCTAACTTAACC
The DNA here is from genome assembly GCA_949752895.1 of Dendrolimus pini. NCBI lineage: Eukaryota > Metazoa > Arthropoda > Insecta > Lepidoptera > Lasiocampidae > Dendrolimus > Dendrolimus pini. The sequence goes on from OX457143.1 coordinate 5,989,478, forward strand.
CCTGGGTTAGTCCGTCCGGGCTTGAGGTGAATGCGCAAGCAAACCCACAGCTCGGACAACGGACGTTAGAGGATCGAGGGGTTTTAACCGTTTTAGTAGGTATCTCCATCAGTGGCGTGGCAATAGCATTCCTACAGGGATAAGAGGGGAATGCCACATCGTAGTCACGGTTTTTCCCTTCACGCAGCTTATGGTCCTCAATTGGATTTCTTCGGGTAAAAAAGATTTGGTTCATGTATGGACTGCTTTTGCATAAATACTTATTATGTATTTATTATTACTATATTTACTCTCATAAGAAACTTTTTAAATAAACTATGATTTTTTTTACTTTTTTGTTTCTGAACAGGCTGAAGGCCCCACTGTGATGGATAGTGGTTACCGTCGCCTATGGACATTAGCAATACCAGAGGTGCTGCCGGCGTTAAAGGAGAAACTGGATCCTGGCTACTGATGCCGGAAGACAAGTCAAAAGTTTTTATGGCGCCATTCTCTAGACCCTACCACCTGGCTATGGCTTGTTTTTTCGCCTTTTACGACACGCCGCCCTGTCGCAGCAATTAGTATTTTTTTCTAATTATAAAAAAATAATATGTAATTTTTATGAGTTATTATAATAACATTGTTTCTAGGACATTAGTTTATATTTATTATTCTAATTTTTCTATGCCTAACTGGCCAGACATGATGCACATTTAATTTTGTACATCATGCATACTCTGATATATATTTTCTCATGTTTAAGAAATAAATAAACTTTGACTTTGACCCTAATGGAACGTAGCTTTACTTGCCTTACTATCGATTGAATTTTGACAGGACTTATATAAAGCTGGTTCGTATAATATTTTCTTAAGTTTTCGCGACTAGTATACATATTAAAATTACGTTTAAACGGTCTTAAGCGCGGTAATTTATTTAATTTTATTATTGCGACATTTCGGCCACTTTTCAGTAGTTGCAATCACGGAAGGCCAAAGATGTCAAATGTCAAGTAAATTATCGCGCTCAAAACCGTTTAAACACAGTTTTATTATTTTGTATATAGCTTATTTATATATTATATATTTTATTATTTTAACCGATAGTAAGGCACATGAATGGTGGATAATAGTTAGGAATGGGCCATTACATGGTCTATAAAATATGTAAAAAAAATAATAATAATGGTTTACAGACTCTACGATTTAGTATTCGATAGAATGACAAAATGGTATCTACAAATTGAACCTATATACCGGTTGACAGGCTACTATCAAGAACAAAAGCATTTCATCAATATAATGACAGAATTCTGTCGAAAAATTCTAGAATATAGGAAAGAGAAGTTAAAAACAATCAAATTAGAAAGCAAAACCGATCTAATGAATATAAAGGAAGATGCTGTGAGTGATACGGAATTAAGTGTGATAGACAGATTCATTTTATCCCAAGAATTGAGTGATGAGGAGTTAATACAAGAGACGTTCACTATTTTTACTTCTGTGAGTATTTATTACCCGATTTTTATTTTTTTGAATACTTACTATATGTATGTACCAGGATATGCCGGCTACTTCGTCCACACTTGACTTGAACTTCCCGCGGGATTCCCGGGACAGAAAGTACCGGATTTGAAAAAGAATTTGAGTTATAAGTTTTAGTGAAAACTGTGTCGGAGTAAGCAAATTTTTATGCACCCAAACAACTGCAAACCGCTCTCGGAACAAACCCCGTGGGATTCTCACACATGACAAATATCACACATGTTTCGGTCAGTGAAAAATCGCATTTTCGTTTTTTTTCAATCTGGCCATTTTGAACCATCCCCAAAAAATATCTCGCGGTATTTTCCGGGATAATATTAGCGCAAATTTTAAATTCAATAATTTGCTGTCATCCGCGAAAGCCGCATCTAAATCATATAGGTAAACTCACCTATCTAGCAGACTGGATACGGGATGGATAGTTACGTTAGTAACTTTAGGTCACTGGTCACTATATATATATAAATATTTGATAATAGTTTTAATTGTTTTATTGCACTTTTAACACCTGTATATGATATTTTAACGATTTAATGACACTGCCAAAATATTGTCGGTTATTTTGTAGTTGTAGTTACCTACCTACAACTACAAAAATAACCTAACCAATCAATTTGAACTGTGAACACTAAAGTTTTTCTTTAGGGCCAGCTACAACTCCAACATAAATCAGTCCAGTAGTTTTTACGTGAATCCCCAACAAACAGACACAAAATCAATGTTTATTTAAATAGCTTCAATGTTTCAAAGCTACGACATTTTTATAATATTAATACATAAAAATATTCTATGTCTGTACGAACTCACTACGATTTACTGCAATCGCTGTAATGTATTCATGAATTTTCTCAATTCTAGTTTTACTCAAACAATTTTAAACTCTCATCTAACTATTATTATAGTAAATTAAGATATTTGTTTACAGCTTAGACAAATAAATTGTCTATGGTTAACAGTTCATATTTTCTTATCTTACTAACCAACGTAATGTAAAATACATATTGGATGTTGGGGTTTTATTGTGAGAGATTCCAATGACACACACTAGCTTTTTAATATTAAATTTTACTTATCCCGTGAGAGCACTGTACAAAGTGGTACATGTAGAAAAGCGAAGGAAATAAGTATACGGCCCCTCGCCCACGGCGACTTTTTGTAGCGATGCCGTCGCGTGTCCGCATCGATGCAGTCGCGAAGCGATCACCAGCTGTGTACCCTCGCCCACGGGGTCGCGCTTCTGTCGCGAGCAAGCGCAATTCAGTAACGGCACGAAAATACCTGTGATTGCTACAGTTGCAAGACGGACTCCGTTGAGTACGTCAACATTAGTCACGTTGTCTTTGGTGCTGCTTTTACGTAAGCATCGGAGGCGTGGACAACGAAAGCGCGTTGGCATCGCTACTGTAGCGCGTTGCAAATGCGACTAATACGCATTAGTAGTATCGATGCGACTTTTTGTAGCGATGCTGTCTCGCGATATTTTTTTTTGAGGCGAGGGAAAATGCTTTTAACCGATTTACGCACAATCTGGGCCGTTGCTAGGAAGCGGCACGCGTCGGTCGGGGGCGATAACACTAGCGATCGACGTCACAGAATAGTGTGGCGACTCCGAGCGTTGCTACACGAGCGAGCAACCCCATTACCCACTAAAAACCCCCTCCTCCCGTGACGACCCTGCGCTTTTGTTTGTGTTGGAAAGGCTGAGATTTAGAACATAGTTACACCCAGTCGATCCAGCGCAATAAAGTGCCTGGAGTGTGCCCTGGGAGAACACATCCCACTTCGTTGACGGGGGTCGATGGTCCCTTGCTTTCCTAGCAGCTAAGGGCCCCCCGTTAACGGAACCTAACTCAGGGAGGGAAATAATGCGCGTACCTGCCTCTCCGGGTGCCAGCTGAAGGCCAGCGACCTCGAGTAGAGACGTTAGCACGCGCTGCAGGACTTCGCTCCCTGTCCCGCTCTGCGGCCTCCTTGAGAGACATTACTGCCTCATAAAAAGTAACCGCAGCTCCCCAGCAATCGTCGCTCTGCAACATGGCCGTTACCAAGTCATCGAGCGAATCGACCGCTCCTACGTGCGCTTCGAGTTCGAGACGCTGCGGCGCCCATGCGGCGCACTCGACTAGCGTATGAAGCGCCGTGTGGGGTGCGCCGCACTGGCGACAGTCCGGAGAAGGCAAGCAGCCCACAATGCGCCACAGATACTGATCGAAACACCCGTGTCCGGTCAGTATCTGCGTCGTCCTGAAGGTCAGGGTTCCGCTGGTGCGGGTGACCCATCTCTCCAGCTGTGGCCTGATTGCGTCCACCGTAAAGCTGCCGGCCGCAGGGTTCTCGAAGTCTCGAGACCATTCGACTATGCAGGAAGCGGTTTCCTGCTTCCTGGTCGTCTCTATCTCGACCTGACAGAAGGTTAGGCCTCTAGCTAGGGCATCCTGCTGGGTACGACGAACTTTGGACAGGATGTCTGTCTGGAGATGCCAGGGCAGCTCGCCTGCCAAAAGAGTCGCCGCCGTCCACGACACTGTTCGATACTCCTCCCCCCCCTCCCGTATGGTCCTCACGGCCAGAACCCGCTGCGCCCGGTGCAGCAGGGTTCTGTTGTGGCGGTGAAGTGCAATGGACCAGACGGGCGCACCGTACAGCGCCATACTCCTCAGGATGCCAGAGTAAAGTTTCCGCGTCGCACCCCCGGGGCCCCCCACGTTGGGAAGCAGCCTCGAGAGTGCACCCGCGGATTTGACGAGTTTGGGAACTAGCTGCTCAAAGTGCGCTTTGAACAGCCATTTCCCATCAAAAACTAGCCCCAGATATTTCATCTGGGGCCCTACTCTAATGGCCACCCCTTGGACCGAAACGGTCAAGTCCGCGGGGGGATTAAGAAATTTCCTATGGAACATGATGGCCTCCGTTTTCGCGGGGGAGACCCTCAAGCCCAGCCTAGCTATTCGATCTACGACAATCGCCAACCCGGCGTTGGCGACGTCCACGGATTCCGCAAATGACGCAGCGCGTGCCGTGAGTAGGGTGTCGTCCGCAAAGCAGATCAGCCCTACCCCGGGCCGGACCGAAACCCGAAGGATCCAGTCATAACCTACGTTCCAAAGAGTCGGCCCGAGGACCGACCCCTGTGGAACGCCGCACGCGACGCGTCGCCGACCTAACACGTGATTGGCGGACTCACCGCCCTCCCAAAGGATATGCCGATCCTGCAGGTACTCGCCCAACAGCCTCGTGAGGTACGGGGGGACTCCATGCGCGCGGAGCCCCTCCCTGATCGTCTCAATGCTGTCGCGCGATTAGCCAACGCGCGACAGCATCGCTACAAGAATTCGCCGTGGGCGAGGGGCCTACAGGTCACGCTGCTGTTGCATCGCGCCAGTGTTGCTATAGTACAAATAGTTAACATTGGATATATACAAAAATTAGATATAAATTCTGCCGCTGCTATAAAGTTAATAACAAATTATCCCAATTTTAGTGTAACATCAAATTAACTTAAAAATTAATTCGAAATTATTACGTTTATGTATTTCAGAGTCAAGAGCCAACTGCAAAAGTATCATGCTTCATTTTACTAATGATGGCTTATCATCCAAAATGTCAGGTAAAATATATTATTTGTAAAATATATCTACTCTTTTACAGTGCAGGCTGTCAAACTCTGGAATGCGTTGCCTCTTACTGTCAGAGAGAGAGAGAGAGGCCATTACCTATATTTCGAAACTCCCTTAGAAAGTATTATCTAAATCTAAAAAGATCGAACTTGATGAAAGCGGGCGCTACAGATTATACACCGCAGAAGTTATGTGTCAAAGCTTTTATACCTAACTTCATTACAATTCATACTTTATTTCAAAATCTATGAATAGGTGGTTAAATAAATAAACAAATAGTAAAGTATAAAAGAAAAAGAAAATCAATTGTTACGTGTTTATTTAGGCTTAAACACATTAAAAATAATTTAAAATCAAATTAATTGGTACATTTAGAGAATTAAGTGTGTACTTTAGCGACTGTGAGTGCCACTTCAGTAAAAGTTTAGTAAATTATTAATATCTCAGTTTCCTTCATATGTTTACAATTTTGTTGGATGTTAACAACAAACTTATCAATGCGCAATATATGTTTTTTGAAGTAAAACTTCTTTAGGCGCGACTAGGAGGTAACTGGACGACAATGCAACGGAAGTCCGTTACGGCAATATGGCGTCGCAATATGGCGTACCATCCGGTTTTCAAATATTTTTTGTCAATAGATAGTTTATAAAGAAATCAATCAAAAAAATTTGAAAAAAAAATTTGAAAAAAAAAAATAATTAGTAAAAAAGTTTTACTTCAATCACGTGTGAACGTTACACGCACTCTTTTTTTTATAACTATTTGTGTGTACAAAGAGTATAAATAAAAATTATAAAAATTACCTTATTATACAATAAACAAAATCAGCTTTGTTAGTTTTTTGTTTGAGTATTTTTTAAAGTTAACTCATCCGGTTTTATTAGGTATTTTATTTGTCGTCAACGTTTAAAATGCGCGGTACATAATTATGTGTGTATGCTCAAAAGATGCCATGCTCCTTCGCTGCGATTCGTTTGAACAAATTTAAACCATTTCTCTCGCTTTCACGGTCCGGCCGAGGAAACCTTTAAATCCAAACTGATCATAATAAAATATTACGGCTTTACAAAAATAGCCGGTCGTCACTTTGTGTCGTAGGATAACTAGTGCATTTCATAAAACAACTCATCGGTATTAAAATAATTTTATTGTCTGTAGTAAACATTTGTTAAGAACACATTAATACTGTAGTTTGTCTTATCTGCGTAGGCACAAATTCTTACTCTATGAAATTCGCCGGAACATGGCCGTCGCGGTGACGCGTTGAAATGGTTAAAATTTAATTAAAATATAAGATATTTTATCGAGAATACAAAAAAACTAGCGATGAAATATAATATGACATTTATTTGAGGCATTTTTTAATACTTACTTTTCATTCAATCACGTAAACTCGTAAAGTATCAACTATAGCCTGGCACAGACTAAACGAGTCATAGTCCATGGACCATACGGAGTTTTCAAATAAGCTAGTTACGGATGATTTCTTTAGTACGTGATACATTATATACCTCAATGTTTATTATAATAAAAAAAATGTTAGGCCGCCTTTTGGTTTATTGGTATGGAATCAGTATACTTGGTACCAATAGCTTTCCAACACACAGACAAATACAAGCGCACGTACAGGTAGGCACACACACACAAAAAGAGAGAGAAAGAGAGAGGGAAAGTGTCCTTATTCTCTCATAAAAATACAGGCGTTCGGTAAACTCTGGATACCTCGTGTGGTTAGTGATTATTGTATTATATTGTTGTTTTTATGGTTATGTATGTTACCGACTTGAGGATATTGTAGAATATATATATTTTTGCTTTTTTACAATAATGTACATTCATTTTTTTTTACACTGCACTTAATCAAATTGATTAATTATTTCTTTTTTGCACTCCACAGTAAGACCCCATTCATCAGAAACCAAATTTATTAAATTTTATTTTCTGTTTTTTAGTTGGATTTTTTATGAAAGCGTGTTTTTTTTGTTTTTTTTTATGTTTTACTTCGCACTGACTTCAGATGTAAAATAGTCGCTTAAATATTTATTTTTGCTTTTTAGATTTAAGTCGGTTTTATCGTTGTACCTTTTGGTTGCGCAATCACTTGAATAGCTTTAGAAATAATATATTAAGCGCCTGCAGAAATTGTATTACTGGCACGCTTATACAAGGTTTCTGTCTCGCTATTCGGTGTAAACGTTTGTCAACGAGTGTTGCTATTGATTTCCCTTGGATCCACTCATCAGGTCTTGGTGACTTGGTGAACCACCATTTTTAAAATTTTTAAAGGGCACACTCCCTTTCGATCAAAAAAATTTTTGAAAGTCGGTCCACAATAGATGGAGAAATCGCGTTATATGCATACGAAAAACATACAGACGAATTAAGAACCTCCTCGTTTTGAAATTCGGTTCAAAATAGAATCCTGACATTACTGTATGGAATATATGATTTTAGACTACAATACACGCAAAACTTAAATGTGCTTTGAGAGAAGTTACTTCAGTGAGTTTGCGCAGGTCCAGAAAAATATTGACGTGTATTACATCTTAGGGTGCATTGTGCAAGAGAGATGCCATTCCCGTCCGAACAGCGGCCGAGCGAGAGCGCAAATTCCTCTCAGTTCTGTCTCTAAACCTAACAATATATTCTGCGCAATAAAGTGTACGAACTTCAAGGACGCATTTAAATTTTGTTCGTACTATACTTGTTTAAAATATAAAATATAACCGTTTGGAAAATGTTTGTAGGAAAAACTGGTATCTGAAATAGACAGAGTTTTGGAGGACGAAGATAGATGGGTGACCGAAGAAGATTTGAAACGAATGCCATATTTGGAAATGGTTTTCAAGGAAATTTTGCGTCTGTTTCCGATAGGTGCAATGTTGCAAAGGACCATACAAGAGGATATTTCCATCAGTAAGACTTATTTCCGTTACAAGTTTATTGTGTGGTTACATATAAGAAATCCGGGTGTCCTACTTGGTACTTGCCCTCTATCGCAATAGGGTGTTGACTATTAAATCAACTGAGATACTTTTTATCATCCCGTCAAACCGCCAAAGCCATTTAAATTTTGACGTCATTACTATAACGAATTTTGACTCATTAGCGTATTGATTATAGTTTAAACAGTACCTTTAAAATATTTATACCCTGATATATTAAAGTTATGATGATAACATAGTAACCTTCTATAATTATATGAACATTGTTTCAGAATTTGTTGTGATACGTGTAAGCCAACCCATAAAAACATTTTCAACAGAAAATATTCTGTTTGAGGTACTTTTGGGAAAAAACCGTGGTAGAAACCTTTAGATTTCAGATTAAAAATAGTGTGCGTGTGGACATTTCACACGCAGTAGAAGTGAAACTTTAGAGAGTCAGATAGATAGATCACAGATAATTCTTCTCTAACTAATTAATATAAATATAATTCCTTTAGCCTACATCCGTCAACATATTATAATTCAAAAAATTCAATCTAAATTACACTCTAACTCAAGTTTAAAATTCAATATGCTGTTACGCCCGATATCCAAAGACCTTACTTCATAGGATCATTTCTATAGTAAGCTCTTCCCGAGATACGCCCAATATCCTTTGATCTACGTATAAAAGAATATCTGCCTTAAGAATATACCAATATAGCTAGAATTCATTTGAAATGTTTTAAGTTATATTTAATTTGAAAATTAGTAGTAACGGGTAAAGAGAAATGTATTTCATTTCGAATTTAATTAGGTGGAATTTTATGTATTTGTCTCTCTTTCGTTTCATACATTTTCAAATCACAACGATTCTAAAGAAGTTTCACTTCAGAAACGAAACTTTAAAATATGTACGAGTCCTAATAATAATATTATCTTCTGAAATTATATCAGTTACAGCGACCTCGGTGTTCCCTGTGTCTTTTAAGCTCTGAAATTACAAGCCGGTTGTGTATTATATGTATATTATAAATAAATAACCTATTTGAACGGTCCACCTGATGGAAAGCAGTTACCTTCGCCACCACCAAAAGGTGCTACCGATAAGTCAGTGGCGTATTTACCAATAGGTTGAGTGGGCTGGTGCCTAGGGCGGCAAATTTGTAAGTCTACACAAACAATTCAACATGTAATATGTTTCACCAATTGGATGTTTTTTCTACAATATGGATAGTCGCTTTTGACTAGAGTAACTTACGGCAGTAACGACCCTACGAAGTAGGGGTACTTCAAAGTCTTCGAATTACGAAAAAACGGTTGTGTTAATTAAGACGTAAGTGCATAAATCATAAAATTACAATTTCATTGACAAAATAACTTAAATGATATATTATGACTACGAACTGGGGTATCGATTTGTAGAGATCGTAAGGGGCGGCTAAATTTGAATAGCCTACAGGCGGCAAAGGTCTAAATACGCCCCTGCGATAACCTGCCGGTCGCAAAGACATGACTGAAACCTGACCACTCTTAGCGGAACACAACTACCGTTCATTACCACATATGCAATTTGACTTACAGTTTAACATCACCAACTGTCTCTGCTTACCACTAAGTGGAAAAGGCGTAATAATAAGTATGTATGTACTTCAGACCAGGGGTGGTGGCCATCCAGACTGGCAAATTCTCTACCACATAGCTGTGGGTTGTTTGGTCGTCTCTTACGGCAGGAGAAGACGAATGCCAAAGGAATCAGAATTTTTTTTCTTCGTTCCTGCACGGTTAGCACTCCCCCACTCTCCTTTGATCTACTGCTTAAAAATATATTAATTACTATGAAACTATTTTAGGTAGCGGCACATTACCAGCAGGAAGTTCGCTGGTGGCCCCAATTTATCAGCTACATCGAGATCCCCGATTTTGGGAAAATCCAGAGGCTTTTGATCCAGAGAGGTTCAATCCGGAAAACACAAAATTAAGACCTCCTAATGGTTACATACCATTTAGTGCCGGACCAATGGATTGTTTGGGTATTGCTTTAGAATCTAGAATTTTCGTGACACCGTGGAAAAAGAACAATCGCCCAGAAAATACGTAACTCGAAACAAGTTCACAGTTGGCGCATTTTATTTCAATGAAATCTTTTATGGCCGGTTCTTCCCATCGGTTGAATTTTAACATTACTTGTATAGAGCTTATGTCAAAATTTAAACCGATATTATTAAGGCAAGTGAACCATCGGTAAGATATATAAACGTCTTATGGTCGATTCTTATTTCGTAGGTAGGTACCGACCGTTCCCGTGCTTTATTATTAGTTAAAATTTGACATAAGCTCAATACAAATAATGTCATAATTCCACCGATGCGATGGTAAGGCAAGTGAACGAATAGCAAGATACAAAAATCGGCCATTGATATATAAAACATATTTTTAAATTGAAATACCTGATCTTATATAGACTGAATTTTTGCCCAAATCCTAAACTATACGAAACAACGAAAAAACTTGAGTCTCGACGCCGCTTTTGATGAAAAGTAAAGTGGAATCATTAGATTTTTGAAAATTCAATTACCCTTGCAAGCAATCGAATCGGCTGATTTGGAAAAAATAATCACGGCCTGTATTTTGATACCAAATCATAGTGTAGCTTGTAAAGATCAATTTCTGTGAAGGAATGTGTTGCCGACTCGCCGTACGATTACCAAGGAAAGTACACACCGGTCCAGCTGGGCATGAAACAACACGCTAGCGCCGGTGTGTACGCGCAATATCATAAATTACTATGATAAACAATCTACAGTTAAGCGCCAAGTTTCAAATAATTCTAGTGAACAAGACACACGAATTATTATGGTCCACGCAATTAAATTTAGCTAAAGAAGCAAAAAGTTGAAGACTTCCTACGTTTCAGAATGTCAAACGGCAAACAAAATTGGTAGCACCTTCAGTGTTATAAATATCTATAGGCGATGGTAACCGCTTTCCATCAGGTGGGCCGTCTGTCTATCTGCTGAACCCATGCAGTAAAAAAAATTGAAAACTCATTTGCTTCTTTTCAATTTGATGAAAGTCATGAAATTTGCGAAGTTGAAAAGGAGCCAGTTAATACTTAATTTAAGACTTATTTAAGTTTCCAAAATGTTTAAATTCAGACCTTAATAGAATTGAAATGATATTTTCTGTGGCGCCAACTTTGATTCGAGCGAGTGTTTCAAGTTTTTTTTCGCAGTGTAAATTAGTATAACATATTTGTGGTAACGTAATGACTAGCGCACGCGTCCCAAACTCAAAGGACGCCGGTTCGATCCTGGCCGGAAACGCATGCACCACCATTTTTCTGATCAAATGTGCATATTGTTACAATTACCACGTGCTAATAACGGTGAAAGAAAACATCGAGATGCAACCTAAAACATCGAGATAACTGATGTGTCAAACCTGCCAAACCGCCTTGGACAAGCGTGACGGGTATACTGTCCATTCCCCTATAATGGGAGGCCCGATCCCAGCAGTGAGACATTTATGGGCTGCTATATTATTATTATTTATTACATTAGTATAATAGGAGACGTTTTTAATGGGCAATTATTAATTTTTAATATTCTTGTTCTATGATAGGATGCATTATTATGCATAAACTATTGGACAAATATACAATAATTATTATATTCTATCCTAAACAATAGTTTTATTTTTCAGGGCGCTACTTCGGAACAAAACTTGCTAAAACATTATGCATTCGAGTGTTACGGGAATTCGAGATCAAGTCTCTAGAGAGATATAGCGACTTGAAATTATACATTTCCATATCAGCTACGCCTCTGAACGGTTTCAACGCTATGCTGTTGCCTCGCAGAAGAAATATCGAAGTTGAGACTTCTATTTCGGAATGACTTAAAGAATCTTTTAAAATATCTGATGAAGCCGCTATTAGACAGAACAATTTTATCTATCAATTTGGATGAATCAACCTTCGTTGATCGTTGATCAAAGCCATTGAAAATGTTAAATAGTGCTCAATATTTTCTAAATTTGCGATCATTCATCAAGTGGTTTAAGAAGAAATGAATGTGTAAAATGTGGAAGGACGTTAAAAGAGAAGTTCACAGTAGCCACTTTTATTTTACAGATAAATGTATGTAAGTGCGTGACACTCCGCGAACTATAAACTGACCCAAGCCCACTTCGCTGGGCATCATTTAAAAGATATTAACTATTAATCACAATTAAATACAGCCTATATCACTCAGAAATAATGTAGCTTTCTACTAGTGAAAGAATTTCAAATTCGGTTCAGTACTCCAAGAGTTTACTTCCTACAAACAAACTCACAAAATTTACTTGTTTATAATATTAGTATAGGTTATCCATGCCGTGTAAACTAACCCCATATCTCAAAATCTACTCAACGGTTATTCTTCAAACAATTTTCGTTGAACTTTTTCCTTTTTGAACAGATCAATTTTTTAAAATCGTCTAAACACCATATCCGTTTAGTTCTGCGCCTATCACCCACGTTGATTAAATGCGGTTGATCCGTCTAATAACTCTAATATCGTCTAAATAGTTATATTCAATTGCACTTTGTTTTACAATTGCTACACTCGGTGATCTTTAAGGGTGATTAATATAAATGGTTATTAAATTATCAAATAAATGTATAATAAATAATTTGAAATATTTATTACTACCCTAGTAGCAATATCTGTTGGGGTGTCGTAGCCGACCATAGCCAACAGTTGGCAGGGCTTTGGGACATGGTAGTCTTATTGCCAACAGAGCCCCTTCATTGGACCAACAATATAAATGTCACGTTACATTGCTTACAATCTTGTACCAATGTGCCAACTACCAATACAGTTGGTTTAACTACAACGTACTATGTAGTATAGGTATAACGTTGGCCTAACTACAATAAAAAAGCTATTACCATTTAATTTTAATCAAAAAATCTTAGATGAGTGACTTATAACGTTTAACATGGGTCGTTGTGATCGAAAATTATGGCCTCATTAGTGACGTTTTCGCCACGACCACAACGACCGCGATCGCCTTGTGGAACGGCTGAGTTCCTGATGGAACGTAGCCTAATTACTTTTTTATGTTTATGGCTTGGCAACTAGGCCTTTAAGCCAGGCGTAGTTGTATTGTAGGGTACAATCGACGCCACTCAACGGAGCTCTTGTGAAAACTCGAAAGACCACATATGGCTATACAGTTATCATTTCTCACAAAACACATAATTACTACTCAAAAACTATCAATAGCCTACAAGCGTTGTTCATTTCAGAGGAATTTTGCACATTTTTAGAAAATAAAACTGCACATCACAGCGTCCCCTTTCAATTGCCGCCAAAAACTCCTAGCCTAATTACTACTTACTACTCGCCATATGAGTTTGCCCGGCTTTCCAAAGAATACTTTTGGAATGTAACCGAGCATCCGAATAAAACCGGTGGTTATCAAATAGTTAAACTTTTCGCTATCGTTGTTGTGTATTCAAAAAGTAATAAATATGAATACATATAACTTACCTATCACGTAGAACATCCGGTAGCACTTTACACAATCACATAAACACAAGTTGAATAGTTCACTGGGCCGGCCTTTAAACATTGTTTTTGTATATAGGTATAAGTATGTTGCGAAGTTAGTCCCAGGGTTCGAAGAGAAGTATTGAAAACGCGCCGACGCCGCTGCATTTCGCGGGGAGGGGAGGAAGATAGACATATATACATATTACTATAGTCACAGAGAGAATTTATTTTATTTATTTTATTTTATTTTATTTTATTTGGGGGGTTAACAGCTGAAATCTTACAAACTAAAGTTTTACAAAGTAACATTACAGAGATAGCTTAAGATCAGCTATTCATAAACCTCCACAGATGGCAGAGAAATACAAAAAATAATAATACAGTAATTTTAGAAAAAGATAACAATAATACGAAAATAGTGACCAGAAAACTAAATATTAATAAAATAGGCTTTGATTAAACTCTGAAGACTGAGAAGAGTTATAATAATATGTAATGTGTGAAAGTATAACTCTTGAAATTCCCGCTTATTTAGTTATTTAGGTTTATAGCTTGGCAGCTAAGCCTTTAATCCAAATCTTAGTTAACAATATAGTTTCTTCACTTTTTAACCCTATGTGTAGCACAGCTGAACTGTAGGAAATCAGATGGTGCCATTTAACGGAGTGCTTGTGACAACTCAAAAGGCCACATTTGACTAAACAGTTAACATGTCTCACAAAACACATAATTACTACTCAAAAACTATCAATATCCTACAACTATTGTTCATTATAAAGTAATTTTACACATTTTTAGAAAATAAAACTGCACAGCACAACATCTCCTTTCAGTTCCCGCCAAAAACTCAAATTCCCGCTTGTTATTTATATAGGTTTATGGTTTGGCAGCTAGGCCTTTAATCCATATCTTAGTTTACAATATAGTTTCTTCATTTTCTTAAGCCTATGTGTAGCCCAGCTGAACTGTAGGTAATCAGCTAGTGCCATTCAACGGAGTTCTTGTGACAACTCAAAAGGCCACATTTGACTATACAGTTCACATTTCTCACAAAACACATAATTACTACTCAAAAACTGTCAATATCCTACAACTATTGTTCATTTTAGAGGAATTTTACACATTTATAGAAAATAAAACTGCACAGCACAACATCACCTTTCAGTTCCCGCTAAAAACTCAAATTCCCGCTTAAATAATAAACACCATAGATAAATACACTACTATAAGTAGTCTGTGACTACCATCCCAGGGCTCTCCCCTACATAATCGAATAAAAAAATGTATGGAAAGTAGCGGTATCAAAGAAAAGAGGCGGTCAAATATTATAAGTAGTTTCCATTTATTGCACTTAAGATGGCACTATACAATTTCGTTAAATAATTACAATGCGCTGACGAGATTACTGAACGGTCATATTTAGTGTTGGTTACTGGTTGGTTTACTGTTAGTTAAAAAATTACTATTATCAAGTATTTTATATTTTTAAATTGTAATTTTTTATGTTTTCATTTTTTTCTATTAATTCGTTTGTTCATCGTTTGTTCTTAATTGTTCGGTGTTAATAATTGTTTGGTCTTCATTTATTTATTTAAAAAAAAATTAAAAATATGCCTTCAAGTTAGCCTAATAAAACATTATTAAATAATATTTTATTATTAACATTTTATTGTACTTACAAGTTTACTTGGTTTGTGTTCAGCTTACCAGTTTTCAAACGAAACGTCATGATTTCCTCCAAGTTTTGAGTAATTTTATAAACAATGTTTTTAACTAAAAAAAAGCAATATAGAGCCTCGAGCAACGCATTAGCGTTGCCATTCAGCGAGGTAATGTGACCAGCTCCTTTCATGCTCAGTACACATATTTTGCATACATATATCAGAGTAAATAAAAAAGAGTGCGTGTAACGTTCACACGCGATTGAACTAAAACTTTTTTACTATTTTTTTTTTTCAAATTTTTTGATTGATTTGTTTATAAACTATCTATTGACAAAAAATAATTGAAAACCGGATGGTACGCCATATTGCGACGCCATATTGCGACGTCATATTGTGACGCCATATTGCCGTAACGGACTTCCGTTGCATTGTCGTCCAGTTACCTCCTAGTCGCGCTTAAAGAAGTTTTACTTCAAAATAGTTAATTAAACAAAAAATTAGTAATTTCGAAAGAGAACAAACGTATTTTATTCACGAACAATCGAAAATAAATATTTACGAGTCATTATTGACAGAAAGGTATTAAAAATTGCAATAGGGGGGGCTAACTTGAAGGTATATTTTAATTTTTATTTATTTTAATAAATAAATGAAGAACAAACAATTAATAGAAAAAAAAATGAATATAGGAAAAAAAAATTGGGGGGCTAACTTTAGTGACTAGTGATATACATAGAAATATAATATCGATTGCAATGCCATCCATCCAGTGAGGTAGGGGATGTTTTGATATTTTATGTTCGAGAGCCTCATCCTTAGACTATATACCTAGGTTTATAGTCTATATCTAGCCTCATCTTTTTTATGTATAGTTTTATATTATCTATGGTAACCAGCGTGACCAGATTTAGTAGATTTCTACTTTTTTGGCATATAGGCATGCAACATCGCTCATAAAAAACATCGATGTTAGGATATCTATGTTTTCAAAAGTGAAACATCGATGTTAAAAATAAAATAAATAAAAACATCGGTTTATGAACGATGTTTTTTTTTATCACCATTTACATAAACTTTTGGCGCTTGTTCCTGCGATGCAAATGAAATATCGTTTTTTTTAACATCAATGTATCGTAATAAAATCAATGTATCGCCCAAACCACTTAAGAAACCCTTTCTTAATTCTTGCTTTCACTAGCATCATCCTGTTCCACCACTGTTACTCCATCTTTCAAAAAAAAAACCACACACACTTCTCAGGTATGTAAGTTACTTACGTTAATATGTGGAATGTAATGTAATTTTTAATTATATTTTTATCGAAATAATTAAAGAAACCAATGTTTTTTTTTAAATTAAATTCTAAAATTTAATTAAAGAAATATTGGTTTCTTTAAGTGATGGTGGTTTCTTTGTTATTTTTATTATTTTATCGTTTAATCAAGAAAACATTCATGTTTTTACGTTGTACACGACGGCAAAAAAATATAGTAGATTTTTAGTATTTTCTTGTTCTCTTTTGGTAGAATTCAGTAGTTTTTAACCTCCACAAGCAGTAGATTCGTCAAATAAAATCTGGTCACACTGATGGTAACTACTACTCGGCCTTGCGACGGCGTGTGTTAGGTTATTTCATGACCAACTTAAATTTAAAAAAGCTTTCAAATACAATATATTGATTCATTGACGGACATAAATGTGTAAAAATAGAACTTAGTATTACTTTAATTAAGTAAACATGTCCAGTCTGTCTAGATTCCATAAAATAGCTTTAATTAGTTTAGGCGCAGTTGGTGGTGGTTTAGCCTATTATCATATAAATAGTGGGAAAACTGAAAGAAAATACAGTGTCCATAACTCTTGGACTACGAATTTTACACCCAGTGTAAAGTGGGACAGAAATTGGGACCAGTAAGTACATCACGATCTGCATAATACTTGTTTACTACGTGACAAAGCAATATAAAGATGAATCCACTTTCAGTAGCCAAATGTTTATATCTTTCTATAAATAAAAACAAGCATAGAATCTTAGTCATATTTCACCTACACTAAATTATACTGGTTTGTTAGAGTTTTTCAAAAAAATTTGAGTAAAAGATATCTGCACTCTTTTCTTTAACACTGGGGTAATGCACATACATTTGGCCCCAGAGGAGGTCATCGAGAGGTATATGGGACTCCCGACGGCCAACACTACACACAGGGTTCTGATAGTAGGAGTTGCAAGCACCAACAGCCACACTACTCAAGAAGGCTGCTACTCAGATATCCGGTGCACAAATTGGTTAAACTATAGATATCTGCTACCTAAATTTTAAGCAGTGGTGGGTGGAGCGACAACGAGGAAGGTTTATAGAGTTGCAGATTTTTTAATTATGGCTCCAATGCAATTTGCATTGATTTTTCCAATGTCATAGTAGGGGGTAAAATGTCAAGTGCATATAAATACAAAAAAATTTGGCTGGTAAAGCCCAAAAAATTTATTCTGGCTTGAACTGTAGTTACTTACCTACTACTACTACATTCTTACTAAAAATAATTCATATATAGCTTATAATTTAATCTTCTACATCTATTTGTTTGGACCAACATTTTAAAAAGATGTCAAGAGTTAAAATAGTACCCAAAAAATTAATAATGAATTAATCATGTACTTCATGAAGAGAAGAAAATTAAATTTATAGACTTTAATTAGAAAGCAGGTTCTTGTATTTCCTCAAGGCGATACCATATATTGTTAAATTAGGAATTTTTACATTTTTACCACTAAAAGTAAAATCATTTTTTGCAAACAGAAAGTTAAAAAATAAATCATTTAGTTCATACTGAGAGCTTCATAACAAAGGGGTGTATATGCAAAAATGCCTTTTTGTTGCTTACTTAAATCTTGTTTATTTTTTATTGCTTACTTAAAAACTGTTACAATTTAGAAAGTCTTATCAGTATGCAAGTGTACCTAAATAGAAGGGTACTCCAAATTTCAGGCTTATACAATAAACTAGTTTTGTTTTATTCACAATTTTGTCCCTTGTGTAAAACTGCACTTTTGTCTGTACGCCAATTTGTTATAAAGCCCTCGATATTTGTTTTTATTAATACTTGCTGCATGACGCCAATGATGCATCAATGTTGCTCCCTGTGTGTTTAAAATAGCTAAATGCTGAGTGCTGTATTTGAATATAGCTTAAAAAGCTCAAGATTTCTCTAGAGGATTTTGGATATGTGATGAGAACCTAAACCCTCTCTTTACCCCTTTGAACTTTTTTTTTTTTTTTTTTTGTTATTGGTCCTTTTATCTGCGATCGGAAGATTGTTCCATAAGCAGATGATTTGGTTGTCATGATGATGTTGGTTGAGGGGGGTTCGTTGCTCGCGTCCGTAGGATTTACCACCTTCTCCTAGGCCCACCCTACACGTGCCCCCTGGGTGGTGCTAAAGAGCAACAACGCCGAAAAACAGGCGGCGGTTAAGTAACCTGTCATCACCTCATGGCCACCACGGGCCCTAAGGGACTAAATCCCCTTAAAAAAAAATGTGGCACTAACACCTTTGGAAAGTGCTAGTAGTATATTCCCAAACCCCCCTCTTTTAATATGGAAAAGTTGAATATGGAATGTGATTTGTCATGCGACCCGGCTAACCCCCGGCGCTCTCCGGTACCCGGGCCTGAGAGTGTGAAGTATGTTACCGAAGACCCCACAGTTGCGGCTGTCCAGGCTTCTGTGCTGGTTAATGTTACTGGTGAAAAATCGAAAGCAAAGCTAGTCCAGCAAGCTTTCCACAGGAGTATGTTCCTTAATAAGAAGCATAGCTCCTCTCAAGGAGATGTATCATGCCCAATGACTTCTCCCCTGAAAGTTAACCCGGAATGGCAAAGGGTGCCAACAATGAGAAATAACAAAAGGCCCAGGCTCTCTAATTCTCCGCCTCCTGGTAAAACTCCTTCAACAAACAACAGATATGATGTTCTTCCCCTGGATGCACCGGAAAATGTTGCTCCGGCAGCACCTCGCAATAAACCTCCACCACTAATTCTATATGGGATAGATGATGTCACCAAACTTAAAGAAACAATAGAAGATGTCCTAGAACCCTCAGACTATAGCTTCAAAATCGTCACAAGAAATCAACTTAGAGTAAACTGCAAAACTGCTGACCCTTACAGAAAACTTATGAGTCTAGTCAGAGAAAAAGGACTTATAGGCCACACATTTACACAAAAGGAAACAAGACCCTGCAGGATTGTCATACGAAATCTTCATCATACAACTCCCCACGAAGAGATAATAAAGGAAATAGAAGCCACGGGAAATAGAGTGACAGGAGAAATAATTAATGCTCGAATAGGCCCTGAGAAGAGACCAACAACCACTTTCTTTGTAAACTTGGAACCAAATCCCAACAACAAAAAGGCAAAGGATATCAAATTCATCTTTCGTACAGCAGTAATAATTGAAGATCCTAAGAAACGCAAAACCATACCACAATGCACAAGATGCCAACAATATGGCCACACAAAAAACAACTGCACTAGACCCTACCGTTGCGTGAAATGTGCACTTCCTCACAAGACCAGCGATTGTCCAAAGACAGATCGCAACACACCAGCCAAATGTGCTCTTTGTCATGGTAACCACCCAGCAAATTTCAAAGGATGCCAAGTATATAAGGAAATCCAAGACAGAAAATTCAACAAAGGACCTAGACAGACCCCAAGATTACCCAATAAACCATTAATGAACACATGTGAACTAAATGCTCCAAAGACACCAAAACCAACCAAATCAAACTACCCCAATTCCTATGCAGGTATTGTAAAGGGAATTGACTCTCAACAATCAACTGTCAATAAGTCAGTTGAAGATCTGCTTATCAAACAATCTGAAAAGATAGAATCCCTCCTACAACAAATAAACTCAATCATGAGTCTTATAGTAAAACTCCTTGATAGACTAACTCTTCCATAATATAGACATCCTACGCTTAGCTATATGGAACATAAATGGATTACCTCCCAACAAGCATGAACTTGAGCTACTCATCAACCTACACAAACTAGACGTTGTTCTAATATCTGAAACACACTATACCGAAAGAAGCCGAGTGAACATTCCAGGATTTGTGGCTTACTCAACAAATCATCCCGATGGCAAAGCCCATGGTGGTACAGCAATTTTCATAAAACGCTCAATTAGACACCACCAAGAACCAGAATTCAAATCGGATTTCATACAAGCTACAGCAATAGCTATCGAAGGTAAAATGGGAAACTTTTCTATCTCAGCTATATACTGTCCCCCAAAACACATAATATCAGAGGAAAAGTTCTCCACATACTTCCGAACACTTGGAAATCGATTTGTGTCTGGCGGAGACTGGAATGCTAAACACACACATTGGGGATCTCGACTAACCTCAACCAGAGGAAGGGAACTGAAAAAGAGCCTCAACAAGTTAAATCTCACTACCATATCTTCAGGCGAACCCACCTACTGGCCGACCGACCCCACCAAAATACCTGATCTGCTTGACTTCTTCGTTGTTAAAGGTATATCCTCAAGCTACCTCAACATCAGCTCATGCCTTGATAGCAGTTCTGATCACTCACCTGTTCTCTTAACTATATCAACAACTGTTCTTACCAGACCATGCAGTTTATCCCTACATAATTATAAAACTGACTGGAACAACTTTAGAGATTATATAGACGAAAAAATTAATCTGAAAATATCTCTCAAAACAAACCAGGATGTTGAAGAAACTGCTAAAAACTTATCGTGGTTGATCCAAGAAGCAGCCTGGAACTCTACCCCGGACATTATAGCCAGAAAAACGGGCGCTAATGTCCCAACGACTGCTTTGAAAACTCAAATTGAAGAAAAAAGGCGGCTGAGGCGAATCTGGCATACCACCAGACATCCTGCTGACAAAAGAGCTTTTAACAAAGCCAGTTTAGTACTGAAAGATTCCATGAAACAATCACAGGAGGAAAAATTTCAGCAGTATGTAGAGTCCCTAAGTGCAACCAAAGTATCAAATTACTCTTTGTGGAAGGCAACTAAACACTACAACCAGCTACAAGTCCCTAAACCACCCATTAAAACAATAGACAATAAATGGGCTCGTACATGTAAAGAGAAAGCAGATACATTTGCTAAACACCTTGAAAAAGTCTTTACTCCAAATCCTGCTGATCCAAATTCTGATGAGAATTCGATAGACTTCACATTAAACCAAGACTTTCAGTTGGCATTTCCAATGAAGCTTACAACTCCAGCTGAAGTGAAAAGAGTTATAACCAATCTCAAGGAAAAATCTGCTCCAGGATATGATCTCATCACTCCGAGATTGCTAAAGGAACTTCCTAGAAAAGCAATTGTTCTCATCACCATGCTGATCAACGCGGTTATAAGAATATCTTACTATCCAGACCACTGGAAAGTGTCCCAGATTGTAATGATCTACAAACCAGGTAAACCGTCTAACTTGGCATCTTCATACCGACCAATAAGTTTGCTGCCAGTCATATCTAAGGTGTGTGAAAAAATTCTCCTGGCTAGATTAGTACCCGTACTTGAGGAGCTAAAAGTTATTCCAGACCACCAGTTTGGGTTCCGCCAATGTCACTCTACCATTGAGCAGGTCCATAGAGTTTGCGACAAGATTCGTAACGCCCTAGAACTTAAAGAATACTGTTCTTCGGTATTCCTAGATGTTGAACAGGCATTTGACAGGGTGTGGCACAAAGGATTGCTCTGCAAAATCAAAACGTACCTCCCACATTCCTTCTTTGAAATCTTGAAATCTTATCTCAAGGGCAGAATATTTCAAGTAAAGGAAGAGGACGCTAGGTCCGAATTACTCGATATAAAAGCAGGGGTCCCACAAGGATCAGTACTAGGCCCATATCTATATACGTTGTTTACTGCCGACCTACCTGAAACCGATTTTGTAACAACAGCCACCTTTGCTGATGATACAGCCATCCTTGCAAACAACAAACACCCTGAAGTTGCCTCAGCAATGGTACAGACACAGCTGAACAAAGTCGATTTGTGGCTAAAGAAATGGAGAATAAAAGCCAGCACTTCAAAATCAACACAGGTCACTTTCACCCTCCGCCAGGGAAACTGTCCTCCAGTCATACTAGGCAATGATACTCTACCTCACGCAGACTCGATCAAGTATTTGGGCCTTCACCTAGATCGACGGCTCATCTGGAAGAAACATATCCAAGCAAAAAGAGATGAAATGAACAACAGATATAGGAATCTGTCCTGGCTCCTAGGAAGATCATCCAAGCTATCGATGGAAAATAAGCTACTCGTTTATAAAGTAGCTATAAAGCCAATTTGGACTTATGGCATACAACTTTGGGGGAGTGCGAGCCACTCCAATATAGAAATCCTCCAACGGTTCCAGAGTACCATATTAAAGTCAATAATAAAAGCACCCTGGTTTACAACCAATGCCGAAGCACACAAGTACTCTGCAGTTCCCACAATAAGGGAGGAGATTGCCAACACCTGCCTCCAATATAAGAAACGTTTAATGGTTCACCCAAATGAGCTTGCCCAGAAGCTATTGCATAGCATCCCACAAAGGCGCCTAAAACCCCTTTGAACTAATGTTTAATTTGAAGGCCCCCTTCCCCCTGAATAGGTCACATGGTATGGGTAAATTCCATAAGGTGAGATATGAGCATACATAAAGTTATTGTATCTGCAAAAGTGTCCCTTGAAACAAATAACCTTTCATCCCTTGATATAATAACTACCCAATAAACCGAACTTTATTCAAAATCTGCTATTTCCATATCTTGGTGTTGAGAAGGTATTCAAATATGATTCCATTGCAATCTAATAAATCCCCAATATCTTCTCGATATCATAGCAGCAGAATATTAGTAGAAAAATATTGGTATCACCATGAGCAAAAATGGTGTTAGCTGAAATTAATATTAAAAAACTACAAACATTTTAAAATTTAAATATTTATTTTGCTAGTTTTTGCTTATAATTATTTATAAAGATACCGTAAAGTAACACAGGCACACTGGTAGAATACCGAAATAACTATAGTATTCAGTGATTTTGACGAGATAATAATATCAGAACTGAGCTGCTGATTATTCTCCATAGGTATAGAATAAACAAATATCCGAACAATTGAATATATGAACAAAATAGATTCTTGTGCATATTCTAGAAAGATAACATAGGGGTCCAGTCACAACCATGCATTGCATTCCTGCAGTTTGTAGAGCTTGCAGGACTTAAGAAGCATTCTGATAGGTGTTGCTGGACTTAAAAGCTGCAAAGATATTTACAGTCAATGTTGAAAGCTTTGTCTCCCATGATCATTGGTACTAAAAATTGTCTGAAATGTCAAAATAAAAAATTTAAAAATGCTATGGCTTGAAACTGTTAAAAATTGTTTTAATTATACAGTTTTGAACTTATGAATCTACTTATATATTTTCTTAAAATACTAAAGTAATATAATAAATAAAATAATAAAAGATCTTTGTCATGAAATAACTACCAATCTGAATAAACATGGATCTGTATAACTGAGGTCCAAATAACTGAGTCTCCACTTTAGTATGAATAAGAGTGTAAGTTGTCAACATAACTTAAAGTAATTTAAAACATTGTAAAATAATAATTTGTCTTCTCCTTAAGTTAATTATGCTTTAAGCCCTCTTTGAGTGTGGTAGACAGTGAATTGTATTGTTTAAAACAGCAGAGAACCAGAATCGGTAGTAAGACCGAAGAAGTCAGATACACCTCAAGAAGAGAATGAATACAATGAAAGGCTAGAGAAGGCTAAAAGTAAAGCTGTGAGGCATCTAATCCTCATTAGGCATGGTCAATACCATGTGGAAGGTGCAACAGATAAGGATAGGACGTTAACAGACTTAGGTAAGAATAATTGAATTAGTCATTTGTTGTCCATCACAGTCTCATATAACCTTGTTTTTGTTAATATGTCAACTGTAAAATGAGTATGTTTGATCATTGCCTGAAATTCACTAGATATGTTTTGTAGTTTCTACACTTGTTTAAACAATGCTTGTACCAGTTTGTGGTTACATTATTTGCTGTTAAAATTAATATGTATGAATATAATGTAATATAATTTAGGTTTATATTTGTTGTAGCTTAAGATTAATGTTTCAAATATTTTTGTGCTCTGAATAGCAACCCATTCTTAAGGTGGTTATAGACAAGGTGTTTTCTCTTATGACATAACAATATGTGTCATGCACAGAAGCTCGATACCTGACAATTATTCACTGATCTAATGCTAAAATCAGTGCTATTGCCTTAGATCTTATAACTCAATGGCTATTGCATACAAGTGAATGACTTACATAAAATTGTTTAAAATACCCTCATTATAGATAGATTGATAGATAACACTTTATTGCCACCAAAATAAACAAAATGCATAATTACAATACATCTTGGCAAAACAATAGGCGGCCTTATCACTAAAAGCAATCTCTTCCAGGTAACCTAACTTAAAAGAAATTCTTAACAAATCTGGCGATGTAGGTGCAGCAGAAAAAAGATAGGACTGTACACTTAAAATGTACATACATAAATATACTTCACTAATTTATAAATTGGATACATACATCAATATAATAGTAATATATATACACATGTATACAAAAAATAATTTAAATAAATTTATTTGTTAACATTATTATTACTATATAAAAATATTTCATATAGTTTTTCATTTTCACTAACTTTATTGCATTCGACATAAATACCATTAACATTTTTAATGAAGGTTTTAGGTTTTTCTTTCCTTTATTGCCATACATAAAGAGTATTAAATTTAAAAATACATATCTATGGTCTTATTCATACTGAGTTATAGTGTGTTTGTAGACTTCTTTAAGGTTCTTAAAGAAGCCTACAATCTTGCTCTAACTCAATATAAATATGACTGTTAGAGTGTATCTTAAAACTATGTAAGAAACAAGTAAAAAAAAGCACTAAAGCATAAAACGATTTAAATAAACCCTTAAATTATATTTTAAACATTATTAATTTTTCATGCTTTATATTTATCATAAACTGGTTTTACTTTATCATAAAATTTCCATAAAAAAGAGTTGTTCACAAATTGGTAACCTCAGTGTGTAGGTAGGTAGGTTTTCTTTATGATGTTTTCACTCTATTGAATATGGTATAATAATTGCTACAATATGAAGTGTAATGTTTTCTTAAGTTTTCGCGACTTGTATACATAATAAAACTACGTTTTAACGGTTTTAAGCGCGGTAATTTTTTGATTTTGGTTATTCCGACGTTCCGACGGCCTCTTTTCAGTGGCCGTGATCACGGAAGTCATTGTTTATCTTCTGTGATCACGGCCACTGAAGAGGCCAAAATGACGGAATAACCAAAATCAAATAAATTACCCCGCTTAAAACCGTTAAAACGTAGTTTTGGCTCATCTTTACAATAATGGACACTGAATTTTTCGAAAATCAAGTTTAGAGGTATACATACGCCTTATATATAGACACTAGACCTCTTATTTGGGCTAGGAAACAAGTTTTTAGGGTCCACCAACAAGTTTTGAATGAATAATGGGAAAAACAAAAATATGTTTGATAAACAAGGTTATGTCACTTTTGTTGAAAAAAACTTTGATTTGTCTTTAGGAATACACTTACACATGATATATAAACACTAAAACCGTTTTTTAGTTTAGTAAACAAGTTTTGAATTAGTTATTATAATTTTAAAGTACATAATAATAAATCACAGTATTGTCACTTTTTTTCACTTTACGACGATAAATAAATGTTACCAAATCAGTATGTCAATAATATCGACTTTTATTCGAATATCATTCGATATTCCAATAATATCCATTTTGAAATACGAAAATTATTGTTCTTGCTTATAATTACGAGTTTGAATGAGAAGTATTTGTAATCGATTTATTTTTATTACAAACATCGATGCATTAGGCGGCACTATGAATATTTTGCCGCCGTTTTATTTTTTAATAATGAGCGACTACGAACTGGTGCAAGGACAGTGTCTCTCGCGACCAGTGACTTAAACGGTGAGTTGGTTGGGTTGGGTTAGTGTTTAGACCAAAGCGAACAGTGTCAGAACCGACTGGTCACCATTTATTTATTGATAACTATTTAAATGGTGGTTACAAATCGGTTGTGACATTTGTTGACCGCTGTCATGGCACACTTGCTTTGCTCGCTAGGCTTGTGGGCTTTAGTCCGCGTTTTTAGACTGTATTAAATGTTTTTTACATTGACCACTAACTTTTCTTCTGCATTTCTCGTATTTAGACACAAGAAATAAGTACACCATTTTGAAAAAAATTAGTAAAGTTATGTTTACAAAAAAAATCATATCTCAAAAACTACATGTCTCCTAGACATGGGGGTTGCAGGAGGGAGAAGTACTCTTCCCCCACTTCCCCCTTCCCGCCTCCACTACTTAAAATTCAGTGTCCATTATTGTAAAGTTGAACCGTAGTTTTAAATATGAAGTGTTTCAGAGTTATGTAGTCATATAACTAGAGAGAGACTGGGGTAAAATTAGAATCAGACACAAGTGCTATAACCAACTAAATTTGACTAATTCCAGGAAAACTACAAGCAGATATAACGGGCAAACGTCTAGCTTGTCTCAATATTAAATGGAACTTGCTTGTCCGGTCTACAATGACCCGTGCCCAGGAAACAGCCGAGATCGTTGCCAAACATCTGGATAAGAATATAGAGGTCAAAGATTGTCAGTTGATTGAAGAGGGTGCACCAATCCCACCCGAACCGCCTGTTGGACACTGGAAACCAGAGCCGAGAGTAAGTTGATATCTGTTTTTATTTGATATCTTTTTCGTGGAGCATGCAGACAGGCGAGTTAAGCCACAAAACAAGTTCTGGTTAGAAAAAATAAATAAGAAACAATTTTGAACTTAAGTTTCTGGTGGAAAATTTTTGCATTGTTCTAACTTTTTGTTTCCAAAACTGTATAATATAAAATATTAGTTAAAAATGAAAAACAGTAGGAGCATAATAAAACTACGTTTTAAAAGGTTGTAAGCGCGGTAATTTATTTGATTTTGGCTATTCCCACGTTTCGGCCACTTTTCAGTGGCCGTGATCACGGAAGACAAAGATGACAAATGTCAACGAGTACCTACTGTTAAAGTTTTTGAAGTGAAACTTCTACATAGCCGGGGTCTTACGATTTTTTTGAAGTCAAACTGCTACTCGTGTATAGACGGGATCTTACGATTTTTCGCTCACGAAAAAGCGTGACGGCCGCGTGTTCTAATACTTACATTTTTAAACTCGTGATATCTTTTGAATGGAATGTCCGAATTGAATAATTCAAAAAGTTACATAAAGGTATTGAAGCAGTCTTGAATATGAAGTAATTTATATTGATAAGGATGAATACCGAGATACAAATAAAAAGCCTTTTCTAGCGGCGGTGTTTTAATTAAATTTTTAAAATAAAAGGATACTTATTGAGGCATAACTATAATAGTTAGACATATGCCGTTGCGACACTTTTTGTAAATAATGATGTGTTCTGCAAAATCGTAGACTTTATTTTATTCTATTATCAATAGTTTTCGCAGCGCACGCGATTTTAGTTGTTTTTTTTACATCGTGGTGGGTCCTTTGCGATTCATTTTTCCACGTATCCGTTACTATTCGTTTTTCCACTTGTCCGTTGCATTCGTTTTTCAACTTGTCCGTTTTATTTATTTAAGTAGTAGCATGCTTATTGTTCTCAATCAAGAGAGATTTATGTGCTTGAGATTCTTAATTATTTAATAAAATATGCCACTAATGCAAGTCTGTATGTTAAGGCTTGTAACTAGCAATATATTTATATGTTTGTCTGTAAGCCTTACGGATTTTTTTTAATGCCAATATGCCATTTTCAGCTGCTACAAGTACTCCCTTGATGGGGTCTAATACTTGAATTAATTTAAGTGATCTATGGATATAAATTATGTCTAAATATGCATGTGATTTGTGTTTGCATGTTGTTAGCTTTTCAGTGATCATTTGTGTTTGTGTATTTCTTCATAATACTGTATGTTACTGACCAGTTTTTCATTATAATTCATGTCTGAGATTGCCGACATTCATTTAACATTACATTTTTAAAACATAACAATTCTATCAAATCAACACAATGCATGTAAACTATGCGGTTATATAAGTACTATCATAAAAATTGACTTTACGTAATGTAGTGTATAAAATCACACTCTATTAATTTACTGCTGATTAAAATTTGATATAACACAAGTAATGTCAATTTTCTCCCAATGGTAAGGAACGGTGAAAGAATATAGTCCCTGTGGTCGGGCGGCTTTTTTTTTTCGAGGCGGGGGAAATGCATTTCGCACCCGGTACTGCCGGGTCATTTACTAGGGATTAGAGTTAGACCAAAGCGATGAAAGGTGACACCACGAAGAGGCACCAGAGTCAAGTCGCCGTCTTGTGGGGAGACTTGAAAACTCAATGAGTACTCCACTGAAACCACCCTCCTCCCATGTGCTCTGCGCTTATGGCAGGAAGACAAGACATCCCACAGCCAGGTTGTAGGGTATTTGCTCGTTTGAATGGCTACCAACCCTGATTTAGACTATGCCGCAATAACAACCTTGAGTTGTGTTCCGGCATTAGTAACCAGGTTCCAGTCTCCGTTTAGAGAGCGACAGCACGTTGGTACACTTGTTTAGTGTTACAAATGTCCATAGGCGATGGTAACCGCAGTTCATCAGGTGGGCGGTCTACATTCAAAGTTAATTAGGATACTCGACATAAAGGCTCATGTATGTATACGATAAAATTAAAACAAATCACTTACTAAAACATTTATACATTTAAAAAGCCTTTTTGGGTTCCATATTCATATCTCTAAAACTCAACTCATGTATGTCCATCAATCCATTTGTCTTGTCTTGTCTATCTATGTATATTACAGCTATTTTTGTCGATATATATATACTGATTATTTGGATTAAATTTGATAAGCACAGAATGCACCTTATTCTGTGCGCAACCACACAATGTGTGAATGTGAAACTTGTGTGACATGAAAAAGAAATTCATTGTACATAGTCGTGTAGATTATCGCCATGTTTCTTGGTTGATTTTTTATTTGTCCTTGAACAAAGTCCTAAAAGTCTTAGATCGTAGTCCTAAATGGTTTTTTAAGTATGAAGTAAACAATTCTGGAAAAAAAAACAAGGTAGAGCTCAAAAAACTCTTTTAAAATTGGTTTAAACAAGATCCGTTGACTATTTTTCACATAATTATGAGGTATATAGTAAATGCTTTTCAGTTTTTTAACTTTGTACCAACATACTCTCAACTGGTATACATAACGTTAAACTAAATATACAAGTGTTACAATTTATAGCTGAACACAGGTCGCCAAAGCTATTATCAGAGAATAAAACAGGATACTAGTTTAAAAACCGTATTTCTTTTGAGCGTTCTTCTACAAGAATGCCGATCTAATATTAGTAATAGGTTATGATCTCGCAACAGTCACCTTTGGGAACGTTCCCATACTACGTGACCCGTTTAGGGGGCGAAGGAAGGTATCAAAATAACGTTTGGTTACAGGGTGGCGGGAGGGTCTTAGGTTTTCGTCACGTAGGTATTCAATATACTCTAGGAAAATCTCGCACTTTTTCAAGCTATATTCAAATATGGCGCGCAGCATTTGGCGCTCCTTCAACAGCTAATGAGCCAAATATTGTTTTTTAACTTTTTTGTTGCAAACGTATCTTAAAACCATAGTTGTCAATTAGTATGTGAAAAATAGAGCAGGGGGTTGGTTTTGGCATATACTGGTGTGGAAGTGATGATCTGTAACCGACCAAAACCACAGTCGGACTGTCTCGCTCTGGCGTCCGGACGCATTTATATTCGAGCGATGATGGTATGTGTAGAGTAGTGGGGTAATCGATACAAACTACCCTCTAACATTATTTACTCAGTAACACAACTTATAAATAATAGTACAAAGTGACACAATTTTGAAACATGACATAGTTAATCGTTCAGATAATAACAGAGCTAACAATTATTCTAATGTTAAACTGGCCAGTATATTAATGCAGTATGGTTTCGCATGTGTAGCAGTTCTTCCAGGACAGCGCGAGGATTGAAGCGGCTTTCAGAAGATACTTTCACAGAGCGCCGCCGGAACAAATAGAGGACACTTACACCCTGCTTATATGCCATGCGAACGTCATACGATTCTTTGTATGCAAGTGAGTAATTCAAATGTATCTCTAGAGTATAAAGTATGTTAAACTCTCAGGTCAGATCTTAGATAACTCTTTATTGTACACCAATACAAAAATACACTTACAGCTCAACACTAGATATAACTAACTATTCACAAAGTGTAGTTTTATCGCTAAAAAGCGATCTCTTTCATTCAACCTCAGGAATGAATTGAAAATGATAATGAGGATGGTGCTATACACATCACATAGTACGACTACTTGCATTTTAGTAACTAATAAATATGTTATATATGGACCTTGGGTCTTAGCAGCAAATGGTTAGTTGCTTCAATAGTTATAAAAAGATTAATGTCCTAAAGACCACGTGATCCAGGAAGCCCAGTGTCATTTCACAGTTTCTCAAACTTCTACGTTTGAAATTCAATATTATTGTTACAACTCTGGTCCCGCCAACAACAAATTAACACCTGCATACCTGTAAAAACACATTTTATTACCTTTGGGCATATGGACTTCTTTTGTTTACTTTGTGTTTAAAATGTGTGATTAGAAAACAGCCCATTGTTGTATTGTAATCTTTTACGGCCTATTCGTGTATTGTTATCATTAGCCAGGTGTTCGGATTTAAAGTACAAACTGATTCTAGGAAATTAAGTCCACACGGACGGACATATTGCATATGTGCCGTATAAAGCACTGGCCCGATAGAAGGGCGAGGCAGTCGAGCAATAATCACGAACTAGCAAGACGTCTGTACTACAATCGGGAAACTTTTAGTAACGGACTTTGCGCGTTTTTTATGGAATTACGACTTGTTGTGTTCGGTTATATTTGTACCTGTGTTACGTGTTTGTATAGTTCTAATAAACTTTATAGTAATTCTAACAGCATTTTAATTCGAGCGTCGCAACTCGTAACATTATATACAAAGAACTGATTCATTGTCTTACCTAGACTACAGTTAAAACCCAACTTTAAAATACGGCAATTCAAATTAACATATATATGATTGTTACATTATTTAAGGTATAAGTTTGAGAATTCAAGTAAGTTAAAAATGAAGTCTACTTTCTATCTTATGTACACCACTTCCCTGCATGTTGTCGCTGTTTAAGGACAAGAAGCGGTAAGAAACTCCCCACCAACATCGTTACCTAAAGATCCATTAACTTCATATTTAGAAACAACCATGTACAGTAAATTTTTAATTATAGAGATTATATTTAGGAATGTGGACACGCATTACAATAAATTGTAAAAAAAAGATACAGAAGAACAGGCGTTAAAATAACATCTTTTTATTTAACTTTTCAAGTATCATGATAGCAATAATTTCAATTACTTTTCAAACAATACCAAATCAGCTATTGGACATAATTTACGTGAACCTACTTATGACGTCATAAATACGTATGCTCGTAGAAAATCTACGGGACTTTTCACGTTCGACGATTTGACTGTCCGATCCCCTAATTGTGAAATTTGTGTCATAATGCATAAATATTTTTTTAAGTATGTATAACATTTGTTAATTCAACAACAATTCCCAACAAACTCACACATCAGCACATTGTCACAACAATTAAACAATAAATTATAACACCACACAAAGTCACAAACACAACGAACAATAATACTTACACACATACTCACACCAACGCGCACTACCATCACATTGCATTACTCGCACACGTCACAAACAAACCAAGACACATAAAGAGCCTGGTTCAGGTTGCCTGGAAGAGATCGCTTTCAGCGATAAGGCCGCCTATTGTTTTGCCGTTAAATTGTTCTAGTTAGGTTAATATATATAGGCATATGGCACACTGCACGTGCACTTCACAACACAAACATACGTTCAAGAAATGTCACACACAATAACAAATAAGCGTGTATAATTCCTAAACTTATATATCCGTGCAGGAACGGAGAAAGAATACAATTTCCTGCGGCCGGGCGGCCTGTCGTAAGAGGCGACAAAATAACCAACAGCCAGGTGGTAGGACATTTGCCCGACTGGATAGCTACCACCACCCTTGGTCTTAAGTATGTCGCCATAACAACCTTGGGTTGTGTTTCAGCATTAGTGACCAGGTTCCAGGCTCCCAAGAGAGCAGCAGCGCATTTGTCGCCCCTTCGGTGTTGCAAATGTTTATAGGCGTCGGTAATCGCTTTCCATCAAATGGGACGTCTGCCTGTCTGCTGAACTCCTGCAATAAAAAAAAACCTTTTTTCTAAATTAAATTGTAAGAAAGGGTACGGAACTAGAGTCCGTAGAGTTGTTAAAAAAAATGTTCATTATTAGTTTGGTCTCTGCGTCTCAAAGACAACATTAGATTTTGTAGAAATGCCATATTAACACAAAAACTGTTCTGAATTTGTATATTATCTTATCTCCTTTCAGAGCACTTCAATTTCCTCCAGAAGGTTGGCTTCGGATATCCCTAAGCCACGCCTCGATAACGTGGGTCTCGATAATGCCGAATGGCAACGTTGTCTTACGAGCCCTAAGCGACACGGGACATATGGAACCTAAATGTATTACCAGCCGGTAAAACCAGGTGCCTTTCGTACTAAATTTTAGATTTTTCGTTAGATATTGTGTTGTGTAGAGTATAACTAGTATGGGTTAATAGATAATCTCTTTTTTTTTATCTTATTTTAATGTTAAGGCTGACAATGTACATTGGTTTCATAATCATTGTTATTCTAGTGTTAAATCTTGGCAGCTTTTGGAGTTGTTCCCTTTATTATCTGGGACCTGCATTCTCTTCACTTGGGTTTAGTGAAATGATACTGAAGCCAGTGAAATATGTAATCATATTTAGATAGAGAACTCTTTAGAAGTACAAAAATATATGTGTGATGAAACGAAAATCTGACATGAGCTGGAGGAGGCCTTTGCCAAGAAGCACTCTGAGAAGAGAGATTTGATCTAGGGGAAACATTGGAAAATATCTCATATCAGATTTAAGGCTATTTATTTTTGTAAGGTAGTTAACATCATTTATTGACATTACACAATACATATGGGAATAATAAGACATCGATACAGGCATTGAACGCACGGGCGCGGGCGCCGGAGCTAGGATGAACATGTGCCTTGCTTCGTTAACCGACATTAAAACGGAGGAGCATCTCAAATTGATTGGTATTTTTTTTTAGTATGTACACCGATTACGCTGAATAATGAATGAAGAATGAAATGCGGAACAGTTGCCATTTGGTCCCCTAAAAATTTAACATAGTTTGGCCCAGTAGTTTATTTTATGAATTTGTGTACGACGATGTAATTGTCTTTGCCAAGACGTTTTTTAAATCTCTCTTACATAAAGGGCGGTTTCACTCTAGCGTTTTATACGCGCGTAAAACTCGTTTTTGGAAGCGCATTTTGGCGCGTATAGGCGCGCCTTTTGCCAAACGCGCATTTTTTTCCGTTCCCGTTTCTTAGGTCCTATATTTTTTAAGGCGCGCGGCACCTTTCGTAGGCCTACCCATAACTAGACACTTAATTAGAAAAACCGACTTCAAAAACGAAAAAACTAAAATGTATAAAATAACTTATTTCTTAATCTATTATTATTAATATATATTATCTAAAACATCTTAAAGTCGGTGCTTAGTAATTTTCAAAATATAGTAATTTTTATGTTTTACTTTGCACCGACTTCAAGATGTTTTAGATAATATATATTAATAATAATAGCTTAAGAAATAAGTTATTTTATACATTTTAGTTTTTTCGTTTTTGAAGTCGGTTTTTTTAAACGAAGTTTTTAAATTTTATTTGTTACTTTTTAGTGTCTAGCTATGTATGGGTGGACCTACGAATGGTGCCGCGCTTCTTAAAAAATATAGGTCCCAAGAACCGGGAACAAAAAAATGTTCGTAAAATGAAAACTACTGGGCCAAACTATGTCAAATTTTTAGGGGACCACATGGCAGCTATTCCGCGTCGAACAAAAAAAGAATCACGTAAATCGGATCATAAATCACGGAGTTATCGGCGAACATACATAAAAAAACAAAATTAAAAAAAAAAGATCCCGACGAATTGAGAACCTCCTCCTTTTTTCGAGGAAGGTTAAAAACTTCGTTTAAAAAACCGACTTCAAAGAGTAAAAGGTATAAATATTTTTACTTTTTTAAACAAAGTTTTTTTCGTTAAGCACGACTATCTAGCAAGTAACTTGAAAAGCGCGGGTCCCTGTGTTTTAGGCGGGGACGAGGCAAGCGGCATTTCTTGCACATGCTGAAGCTTGTCGTAATCTACGTTACATCACCCTCTACAACTCGGTGAGGGCGTCCTCGCGTCCGAGTTGATGATTAATCTTAAGTAGTCTATCTCTCTTCTCTCTCTTACGCTTCTGGTGGACTGGTATACAGACACGATCTCCTACAGATGTAGTTAACTAGGGAACGTGGTAGTGGCCTGATATTTTTTTTGTTTTGTTTTTATCAGGACATAAATGGTAGGACTCGTAGCTTCCGTAATCGTGTAGGGCCCGTTCCGCTTTGCAATGGATTTGGGTGTTTGCCCTTTACCTGTGTCAAGCTCCTCGAGTTTTAAGCAACACTAAGTCACGGACGGTATAGTCCATTCCAGCCCTGCAATTTTCATCAGCCTGACGTTCTAGGTCAGCGTGAGCTTTTTTCCGTACACCTCGAGCTCTTCTAAACGATAGAACGACTTCGACATAAAGGTCGCTTTGTCCCTTCACGGTTGAAGGGAAAGTTTAACAGCTCTAGAGTTATACTTACCGAGCGTGTGTTTCTCCTTTTCCACGGCTGCGTTCTTACCGGATCTGCCTGCTTTAGTACGGTTTTCGGCGGTCCGTCAGAAGTAAAATTACCCGCTTCTTTTGTCTACGGCGCGTCAAGGTGTGTGTGGTTGTCAGTTTGTGCTGGTTCGTAATTTTCAAACGTTATTTAAAATATTAGTATGGATGATAGCGGGCGCAATGAAATACATAAGAACAAGAAGCTAAACAAAATGGCCGCGGAATAAACGCGTGCCTTCACGAATCCCTCATTTTACCACATAGCATTAATTATGTTAATTTTATTTAAAATAAACAATTTTATCGCTCAGTGTGCTCGCTGATTGGCGGTCAGCTTTACTCCATCGTCGTTACCAAGAATAAGGTCCGTCGTCTTGAAGTGTAACAACTCACTCTCTGTCCTATTTAAACTCTATTATATCACTGGAATTTTGCAGGGAATTAGGCAGTTTCGTACACTCAAAATTAAACTTCATAATGTTCTTACTTTGCAAATTGGATATTTAATTAATCATTTATTTAGCTAAGCTCAGTATGGCTTTTCTTCCATACTCCTTTATGCATTGACATCGCAAATCAAATTAAAAAAACCATGTACAGCTACAAAATATACTTAATGTTTTGAATAAATCAATCGGATACCAACAATGGTATTTAGTTTCTCATATATTTTTTCTCAGTCGATAGTATTTTTTCAACATAATTGTTATTTAAGTTAAATATGTTAAATGTTTTTTTACAGTGATTTAATTTTAAGTATTCCGTAAAATTATAATTAAGATAAAGGAATGTATTCTTTAGACAGGCCCTCCAGACTCGGCGTGACCTCTAACATAGGGTTCTTAAGATTAAAGGAATATATTGTATTGTTTGACTTAATATCTTACAACTAATATAGTCAATTTGTTCATTGACTGACGTTGCAATTATGTAAAAATAATTAATAATTGTTAATATCTGTATTAAAATAACGTGTAAAATGAATTGTAAATAATTTTATACGTAGAATGATATAAATAAATTATTATCTATGGTTTTATTATCGTGTTTTATTGAATTCAATATCCATGTTTAAAATCAAGCACTGTTAGCTCGCGTCTAACTTGTTTCAAATTAGATTCAGTATTAATTAAGATATGGGTTAATTTAGAATAGAATATACTTTCTTGCTTAACATGTAAGCCAGTTCGAAAAAGCCGTAAGAGCTTAATGGTTAGTGCATGCCTCCTAAAGTCAAAGGCCGCGGTTTCAAATCCTGTGGCAGTTTTCGGACCTAATTATTATAATTTTCTTGTGTTATAGAGTATTTCTCAAAATAAGTGTACATCTAACGAAAAAAAAGTGTGCCTCGAAATAGTGTAAAAAGCCTTGCAGAGATTTGGGCAAGAAAGTACCGAATATACCTAATATTAACTATTTGGGCAGAGATTCCCCTTTTACCACTCAGTAAGCAATGAACACCGTCTACACGCCACACCGCCTTTTATACGAAAATACTACGAAAACTACTCTACATAATAATATTATCTATGAAGATTATCTATGTGATATTAATATAATCTATGGTTCTCATAACTGCTGTGATGGACATCGCGTAACATTCGGCCATCCTACCGCAGCCGTGGTCCCCCGCGGCGTGCCAACTATTGAGTGAGTTTGCCTTCTGTCACCAGAGAATTAGTTCTCTTCGCCAGTCTGCGAACAGAAAAAACAAAACACAGTACTTGTTCACACAACCACTCGGCTACTCCTGACCAATAATGATTTTACTTTCCATCATAGTAACAATAAACTTTAAATATTTTTCTACTATTATTATTTCAAGAATAATGGTCACAATTTCATGATCTCTATATACCAACTCATTTAAGTACCAAAAACTTGTCAAATAGCCAATTAACAAAAAAATGCAACAATAATTAACCTCAGTTAAAAAAAACCAAGAGACTGGAATTACGACTATTGTAAACCTTTAGCATTATGGACCTTAAACATTAACTGCATTTACCTACTACGTTTAATAATACCTGAATTTAACTTCAAACACATAAACCGGGCGAAACTTGCGTTATTTTAACTTCAAACAAAAACCGGATGAAACTTACGTTATTCTAACTTGAAACAAAAGACATTAATTTACATCGTCGTTACATTACAATTATCGCTAGTCTAGGTATTTCTTCGATATAGAAAACCTCTTCAGTTCGAAGATGCCGGTCTAAATAGTCACCCACTAAAGCAGGTGAGATTCCTGCAGCGCATCACATCAACTGAATCTAACGCTCGCAAACTTTCTTTTTCAAAAGAAAAATACCAACGGAAAAATTGCACACTAACAATGTGTCAAAACCAACTTTATACTATACATATCAAAGTAATATCAGTCGAATGGTAGACTCGATGGCCATGTAAAATCTAATGAAGAAAACACGACTTGTCGTTCATGACATCTATTTACATCATCTATACAAACACATTTCTCGATAGATATCAAACTCAAAATAACATTGAAAAATACTAACTACGCGATTTTTCGTAATTTTCCATGTTTGAAACATACCATAATATTTTCGCACACGAAAAAATATGAGGGTAGTACAATTGCCTACCACGACCGATGAACCATTACTATCACTTATAAAATTAATTCACTTACCTTGCATAATAATTCACACAAAAATAATAATAAAAATAACCATACCTTCTGTGCCAGGTAAAGTAGATACAGTGGCCAAAGTTCCCAACAGTGTCCCGTCCACGCATAGGCCGACACGCCATTGCTCCATAGGCGCCTTCAGGGCACCACCACCATGCCGCCTCTAGTTCCGCCGATGGCCGCGTCCCGTTGACGGCCCCGATATGTCGATCCTCGAGCGTGGTCACACATACGTGGTGATCACACAGACGTCGCGATCACACAGACGTCGCGATCACACAGACGTCGCGATCACACAGACGTCGCGATCACACAGACGTCGCGATCACACAGACGTCGCGGTCACCCAGACGTCGCGGTCACACAGACGTGGTGGTCACACAGACGTGGTGATCACACAGACGTGGTGGTCACTCAGACTTAATACTTGTACTTATACACGTAGAATTTAGCGCGCTATGTTTTTATTACAACTATAATATTTTTTCCTTTTATTGTGTCTCAATCTTATTGAATATGCACGATTGCTACAGTCCATTTTAACCAATTTAAAAAAGAACTGGAGATATAAGTATAATCTATACTCCTATACTAATATTATAAAGGGGAATATTTGATTGTTTTTTGCATTGAATAAGCTCCAAAACTACTAAACACATTTGAAAAATTATTTAACTGTTGGCAAGCTACACTATTCCCAGTTGACATAGGCCATTACTACTAAACTCCATATATACTAAAACTCCAATAGTGTAACCCAAGTGTAAAATCGCGTGCGCTGCGAAAACTATGGATGATAGAACAAAATAATGTACTACGACTTTATAGAACACATCATTATTTACATTATTTAAATTTAATTTAAAATGCCACCGCTTGTTAATATCTTGGTATTCACCCTTATCAAAATAAATTAATTCATATTCAAGACTGCTTCTATTGAATACTACCTACTACCTATTGAATAATACCTTTATGTAAGTTTTTTAATTATTCAATATCACGAGTTTAAAAGAAAGAAGAAAAGAAACGAGTATTAGAAAAAGGTTGCGTGGTCGCCGCGAACCCTAATCAGCTAACTATGTTCATGCAATGTAGGTGTCACTGGGATACGGACAGTATGACAGGTGAAATATTTTGAATTCGCTTAGTAGGTAATTAAACCAAAAAAAGTTATTTTTAGATACCCGTGCGAAGTCGGGGTAGACCGCTAGTAAGAAATATAAAGAAAAACAATTTTCAGCTAGACATGTTGCGAAGCGGTGTACATAGAGTAAAATTAAATTTAAAAAGTGTTCTCCAGTGTAACTTATTTTGAATAAAAACTAGGATTTGACTTGGGTCACGCAGAATTTGAATAAGGCAGACTTTAAGTAACACAGACTTACGGGCACGCAGACTTTCGGTCACGCAGAGTTTAGGTCAACTTATACCCAACCCAGCATCATAACGGCCTGCTATTCTTGGGTAATCCCACTTCTGAATGTAAAAAGCCTTGCAGAGATTTGGGCAAGAAAGTACCGAATATACCTAATATTAACTATTTGGGCAGAGATTCCCCTTTTACCACTCAGTAAGCAATGAACACCGTCTGAATGAACTTTTCATCGACGACGTCACTTGTAATGTGTGACGTGTCGGTGAGGGGGCCTCGAGCTAACGCTCTTTGCCCCGGCTGCGGCTCGGAGGGCCACTACCCTCCGGTAACTGTGAGTGGGAGCCGCCGTGGTGTCGGCGGCTCGCGCGGGCCAAACCGCGGCAACACCGTCTACACGCCACACCGCCTTTTATACGAAAATACTACGAAAACTACCCTACATAATAATATTATCTATGTGATATTAATATAATCTATGGTTCTCATAACTGCTGTGATGGACATCGCGTAACAATAGTAAACAAATTACATATATATTTTCATTTATTCATACAAAAAAATACACAGTTGTGAAGGTAAAATATTAGTCTTTAAAATAACCAAGAATAAACAGTATACGTATTATATTTTAGAATTATTTTTTAAAACAATGTTTTTACCTTTCATACAAAAATCAAATTGCCACCCTACCTACGTATAAAATAATTCATAAAATACGATATGTCACGTTAATACTATGCATTTTTGTGTAATAAAGACCTTGATAAAATGTAGTTTCTTTATCAAAGTCATTTTTTATGTGTTTTCATAATAAAATAATAATTTATGAAAAACAAAATGAGTCGTATGCAGTTACTTTTTCGTTACAACTCTTTAGTTACGTTTTATTTGTACTTCCATATGATTTCTCTAAGCAGTCGTTAAATTAGGACACGGGCAACACTAGCTTCATTCTGATCGGTTGTTTGTCTGATGTCTCAGCCATAAGTTTTAATGTGAAAACCAGTAAAAATGTGTTGTGTTTAGTGGGACTACTTTTTCGTTACAGGAAATGTTATAGCTTTTTTCACAATACAGTAAGTCTTGATTTATTCATCTTTTTGTTATAAGTGTGGTACGAACATGTGATAAGCTTATAACATCTGCAGTTTTAAGTTATAACAAACCATTGACTTTTTAGAACCCTGTTTTGTCTAATACTTACTAAAATTTCGTAACGGTTTTTATGAATTTCGATACGTTACGAAAAAGTATATCATAAAGCTGAGTGCATACAGTCACAACTTGATTAATAATGTAGTAGTATATTAATTTCTTCATTGTTCCTAATTTAACTAAGACTATACAGAAAAGAAAAAATGGTGCATTTAACAAAAGCATGTCTTAAAAATATATTTAATAAATAATACCACCTATAGAATAATTTTTTTTTGTAGGTACTCTACAATAAATCCCGCCTTGTGGTTCCGGCTTAGAATGGAACTCTCCATATTCCCGTTGGTATTGCAAGGTGACTAAGGGAAAAGGCTTCAAGTGAAGTATATTTGTGGACGACAGGCTAGCCACCTATCACCACTTACACGCCATTCCATCTTGAAACGTATAAAGTGCGAAGTTAGCTTTCCTACAACTACATGTAAGATAGCCGGTAGTTGTAGCAAACTTTCTGACCACCTGGAGAGAGATTTTGGCCGTGTCGTGAGTTAAATGCATGTACATGTACAATAAATAAAGGAGAGAATAAATACACAAAAAAATAATGAATTATGAAAATTAAATAAGTAATATATTTAACCATTATGTATAACAAGCCTATATTTACTATTTAGTTATACCCTAGGACTATTTCGTAACAACTTTATCGTTACGTACATTTATTTTGAGAAATACTCGTTAACGATCAAGGTAAACGTCATGATGAAACCTGAACATCCATATAACCGAAGTGCCAAACCTACCAAGCCGCTTTTGAAAAGCGTGGCGCATATACTGTCCGTGCCCCTATAATGGGAGGCCTGAGCCCAGCAGTGGCGTTACGTTCCGTTTATCAAGTAAGTAAGTTTATCAAGAAGTATAAATACAGAAAACAATAGACGGTTTTTATCACCAAACGGAGTGTCTTCCAGACACTTTTACGATGGGCTAGAAAAGTTTGGGAAACATTTGGGTTTGATTATGAACTTTTGATTAAATGCTTCTTATGATTCTGTAGGAAACTATCGAAAACAGAAATATGACATCTCTATAGAAGAAACCGCTGTTGGTGATTTACCAAGCAGAATTTATTTTAGTGTGACAGGTAACGGTATATTTAATAGATACCATATGATGCTGAGGCATGTGATGTGTTGGTTGTCCGTTGAGCGGTGTACGGGAATAAAAGAGAAATTCTTATCGCACACTTTTAATCACACTCTCATGATGTTTACATCACAACGGTGTTCCGATTCGTCCCGAACTCTCGTTCGGTTTTTGTTGAAATCGTGTTTATGCCCCAAGAGAATCGGCGCAAACGTTGCGAGCACGCGCTGTTTTACTTGCTACAGATTAATATTAGTTTCGCGCTTCCGTTAAAGGTTAGGCCCTAATTTGTTTTCATAATCGAATGATTATACTTATATTAGTACTAGATACTAAAGAAATCGTTGAAAAAAGTCGAAAGTCGAGCGAGACATTGTAATGTTGGTATTAGTAACATCCAATACCAACATTTCAATGTCTCAACTTTTTCAACGATTTGAATAGTAGTACTAATATTAGTTGTAATATCATTCAATACTATTAGTAACATTCCAACTACAGTGAGTCGTTCTTTGCGTCGTCTCGTTTTCGATGGTGCGAGTGGCTAGCGTATTTGTTTTTGGTGGAGTTTTATAACGATAAGTTTACATGTATGTGTATGTAATGTTCCAAGCAAGAGGCGACTCACAAGTATTCACAACTAAATTAGTAACTATTTATCTGTCATAATCGAGATATCTTCATAATCGAATGATTTCATTAGTACCTATATCTCATAATCGCACACCGCTAGCTTCTGTGCTTCTTTATGATGTTGCCATTAATGTCGCCACAATGCCTAACGTAAAGGTAATAGCTAAGGTCTAATTTTAAATGAAACACCAGTCAGTAAATTAAGAGCATTTTAATACTGTATAACCTTGGTCTATAATTTATAAAATCCATAAATTGATTGAATAATTAGTAATTTATGATAAGAATATTATTAGGAAAAATAATATAAGCTCTGATTACAAGATAAGTTCTATAGGATATGTATAGTGTGGTATAGTACCTATAGTATAACAAGGATTAAGAGATTTGGTAAGCACATTATATAATTTGTAAACTTAGTAAAATTATGCAACAGTAAGTCAAACGGCAACGAATGTCTTGCAAGTTTTATATAGTTAACTTCGACCATAGAGATATATATATATATATATTATATTATATTGCCTCTGCTTCAATAATCTTGCAAATTGAAATTTTAGAAGAGCGTTTTCTTTTTGGTTCATAAAACCATTGTGTGAAAATGAATAATTTTTTACTGTCAATGTACAATTTATTCTAAAACATAAAACCGTTTTCTAGAAAAATTAAATCGGAAAGGACAATTTTAGTTTAAAGCAAATAGGCGATAATTATGTAATATCTAACCAGAGGACAATCTGAAACGCTTTACGTCATTCGTTTTCGTCCGATGCGCCCGAATCATTTAAAGTAAGTAAATTAAAAAAGACGAAAGGAAGAACTACAACAACAGAGTCGACATAACATAAAAATACCAAACATAGGAAGTTCTAAAACGAACGACGAAAGACGTTTGAGAGTGAGGCCTCCGGACCTTCTTAACTACATTGGGAGCCAGAGAGCGAGAATTAGTTTGTGACATCTTGTCAATAATAAAAAAATCCTAGTATTTCTTACTGGCAATTTCAATTTAAATCTTATAATAATAAGAAGAAGCATTTATAATAATACCTTTCCTATTGCAACTATCAAATGATTTGCAAACACTGTCGGCCTTTAATATAATAATATTCACAACACCCATATACAGTAACGCGCAAAACCTATATGCGCCTCAACAGAAGTTATCCCCGTGACATTGCACAGGTCCTCCCTTTCACTTTTTTCAAGCTTTTTAACTTGCAATGGATGTATGTACCTATGTATGTAAGTTCGGGTGGAATCTAGCAAGTTAAATTTGAGCAAATTCCCGGTTTCCGATTGAGCTGAAATTTTGCACGCATATCTATATCACGTGACAATGCAATAATATGTATAATACTATGGAGCTGATATGATGATGCAGTCGGAAGGTGGCCATAGGAACTCCTGTACTAAACAACATAGACCCATCGTGTTTGGGCACGTTTTACTTGTCTTGGCTAGCACTCTGCTGCTACATGATATCCAGGATCTCAAAAGCTTGTATTTAAAAGCCTTTTAAAAAAAGGTTATTTAAGTTAAGTACAACTGACAGTGCGTAGCGCGAAAAAGGTACTATAAGAGTTCGGATAGCGGACTAGCGAAAGCGCAAAACTTCTACGACCACTGCGTGAACCTTATATAACTAGCGTATTGATTGTTGCTTGAACAATATTTAAAATTGTAACGTGCTTAATATAAAATGGCGCGGGAGGCGCCACTGTGCCGCTGTCTACCCCTCCCGCTCCCCATGCGATACATGGATATCGGCGTCTGGGCCGGCCGTCAGTCCTCTGTTACGTCTTAAAATTATAATAATATATATATAATTTTTTTTATTGCAGGAGTTCAGCAGACGGCCCACTTGATGGAAAGCGGTTACCATCGCCTATGGACATTAACAACACCAAAGGTGCTACAAATGCGCTGCTGCTCTCTTAAGGGAGACTGGAACCTGGTCATCAATGCCGGAACACAACTCAAGGTTGTTATGGCGACATACTTTAGACCAGGGGTGGTAGCCATCCAGTCGGGCAAATGCCCTACCACCTGGCAAATATCTTAATATTTTAACATTTACATGACAGGATGTTATTATAACGCCCGTTCTTCTTCTTGTAATAATACTAGAATTTATTGTAACATGTGTCCGCATTCGTAGGTACTTCTGAATAGTGACTTGCACAAACTTCAAAGACGCATTATAGTTTTACACGTACTGTAACACTTATTGTTAGTTACGACCATATGCTGCCAAATATAATGTTTGAATATGTTTATCTGTTTCATTGCTGTCCCCTTTATGATATTAGTTATGTTTTGTTGTTCAGATCTATTTCAGAACAATAGGCTTTAGTTAT
Source organism: Dendrolimus pini (assembly GCA_949752895.1). Taxonomy (NCBI): domain Eukaryota; kingdom Metazoa; phylum Arthropoda; class Insecta; order Lepidoptera; family Lasiocampidae; genus Dendrolimus; species Dendrolimus pini. The sequence continues at coordinate 6,034,158 of OX457143.1, forward strand.
TCTAGTGAGGGGTCCATCACAGTTTATTGTTTTTATAAATAAAGGCATCAAATCTATTTAAGTAAAGCGGTAAAGAGGGTGTATCGAACGTTATATCTTTAGAAGAAATTATTTACAATATTTATTAGTAAGTATTGGTGTTATAACATTATAAGATATCCTATAATAATTGATTTATTGTAAGAACATCAAAATATTTTTACATGATATAATATTAACGATTTACCATTTTGAAATATTATTCAATAAATAAAAACTAAAATCACGACGTTCACTCGATGTTGTAGATATTTAAGCTTTATCCTAGGTATTAATATTAAAGTTGCAACACTGCATGTGTGTTTTTCTGAAGGCGTTGAACAAGCCAAAAACTCAGGTCGCAGTATAAGGTGAACACACATTATTATATTATACAAGTACTGCATGCACTCCTATAACCGCGTAGGGGAGATCGGGAAAGGATGACTAAATTTCGGATTTAAGTATTTTTACTGTTTTTGTGTATATAAAAATAATAATATTATATTCTAATAACTAATATATCTGATAAACCCACTATTAATCTTTGTAATAAAATATATAAATCGGCCCCATACTCCACAAATTTTATAGACTGTTTGAATTTGAGTCAGTAAGTTTCACATAATTCTAACGATTCAAATATCGTTTACCACTATATATTTGAAAAATAAATATAATTATTTTTATTATGCTTATTTTAAACTTAAGACGAAAATCGGTTTTTCATGGCCATTATTATATTTATGTTATTTTTGAGAATTCTCAATTAAAAGTGTGCGATGTTACTTGCATGTTCTTTTAATTATATATCTAGTTACAGCACTTCATGTTTAGAAGATGTACATCTAAATGTACGTTCACCTTATATTCCGTACGTCTATAAAAAGCTAAGCTTCATATCAGCTTCCGTTAAACAATCTGACGCTTGCTTTGCGGAGATTTTGTTATAAAGTAAAATACTACACGAATTACTGAAAAGATTTTTAAATGTAAATTGTTATGAGACCGTGTTGCCAGGTATATTATAGAATAAAAGTACTTACGACTGAAAAAGTGGAGACATTAAAAAGGAATAGACTATAATTTCTGATGCTAAAGCATCCGCATCTTATTACAATGGGCCGAGTTCGAATGTCGACTAAGCAGCATGCATACCTATTTATATAATTATCGCCACGTGTTGACAAATTAAGAGTACAGAATTGACTGGCGCGGGTATTTGTCATTCCTTTGGTATCCCATGTAGAACAGTTTTTGGCTATCAGTCCATATTATAAGAGGATAAACAATATTAATTCATTAATATTTATTACAAAAATATTTTTTTCGTTATGTCTTAAATAGTTTCAAGGTAGATAAATGTAATTATAATACACATTTCCAGCAACTTTTTAAATATTGTCTTATATACATAAATGTATGTTTATTTTATTTTACGAACCCCCAAGCAAAACTACACGCCTTGGGTCTTCATATATGTATACAATTAATAACTAGATTTACTTGTTATGTCATGCTGATAAACCTGGCAACACCGTCTATAAGACAAAATGCTTTAATACATAGTTTTATATGTTATGTCGTTGTATAATAGTCCACTTAGTTAGCATGAACAGGCCTGGCTAATGGTAGGTCAGCGCCTTCCAGGGTATCTTCGTCATCTTCATCATCACAAGCGTCCTCTGGCTCTCCGAGAGCTCTTACGAATTCTGAAAAGCAATACAGTTAAAGTTGCTTTCAGCAACAGGTTAGACAGAGAAATGAGCCGCCTTTGTTTTTAAGCTTTCTGCAGCAGCTAATATGGGTGGTAATACACATATTAATTTTCAAATATGACTGTGACGTTACACATTTCGCCAAAATAGCTATGGAGCGCTCTCTGTGGGGAAAAGTCCATTCATAAAGTTTATCCTACCAGGAATCGAATCCTATGCATTTAAATGAACTAGGCGATCCAATTCTTAGACCTGCTTTACTCAATATTGAATGAGTATTCGACTGTTTCGACGATTGTTTTATTTAGGTGTTATTAACTAATGGAACACACAGCAAACAGGCTGATGTTCTACGTGATGAAAAATAGTTACGTCAGCTCTGGAGATTTAAAACACCAGAGATATCAAGAAAATGCATTCTGTTATACAACTATTGGTACCGCCATGTAAACCTTCTTTCGACCTATTAATACTTTTCCTCGACATTTTAAATTCTTCCTTTAAATGTGACGGCGCGTTCCCCTTTCGCACGTCACTTAAATCATTCATGTCATATCATAAAATTAAATACATCGCTCCGCTCTGTAAATAAATAAAATATCATAAAATACTATAAAATAAATCGCCCCGCATGTATAAATATATTATAAATAACCCGCTCCGCGCCGCAACTATAATATATAATAAATTAATATTAAAATACACAAAATAAATACATATATAATATAAAATACGACAAAGTGTGTGTGAAGTATAGTGGAGAAGAGGGGCCGCATTTCATTCCCATTAACCAGGTAAGTGCGTGCATATTTCCCGATTCCCGTCCAAATTGTCCCACACTTCTGTCCCGCAAAGTTGACACAGTTCGCTTAAAGCTAAACCCAGCGCCGCCGCAACAACTATAGTATGCCGGGCGGGCCACTCACAAGTATTAGTTGAGTATAGTGGCTGTAGACCATAGAAGCAGTCATTTAAATTTTTTTCTTATAGTCACTTACCCAAGAAATCTATACGCCCGTCCCCATCGGAGTCAACTTCTTTGATCATGTCCTCAACTGAAAACAAATTAATATTTCAATTTTAAAATACTTTAACACATAATAAATAAACATCAATAGAGCAGCTTGTATTTCCTTTTTAAGCCCCTCCTAAATTTAGAGGTTCAAGTACCAAGTTATGGGCTGTTATAATAAAAAAAATACAAAAATCAACGTACTCTCCTCTTCGGATAGATCCTCTCCCAAGCACTGAAGCACAGCCCTCAGATCAGAGGCACAAATGTACCCGCGGTTGTGCTTGTCGAACACCCTAAAGGCATCCCGCAGCTCCCTCTCTTCCTGTTCAGCGGAGCTTGTTCCTCCACCAGCACCAGACATTGACTTAGACAGGATGCTTACGAACTCTTCAAAGGAGACATTGCCATCGCCTAGTGAAAGAATATTTCACGGAATTTTAAACATTGAAAGAAATACTTTAGATTTTTTACAACTCCATTATGGTCCGGTGTGTTCAAGGGATCATTGGGCAAAAAGTTTCACTAATTTAAACAAAATGTGGTGTGATGGTAATCGATGACTTCAGTATCTTATACACTGTATGAATGCACAAAAAGAGAATCTCCAAGCAGTATAAAACTACTGTGTCTTTATTATAGTTTATAAACGTAAACACTTATAGATATTACACATTTGTTTGTTCAGTAAATTTTTATGAAATTTAGTTCAGAGACCATCGTCTTCCCCCTGAAAGCGCGAAAATATATAAGTGAAGGCGGTGATAGTACACTAGACAAGTAGTAATTAATATTACGTAGGTCTCAATCGCTTCTTTACAAAAAAATCTTTATTAATACAGAATTTGGCTTACCCTTTAAATGTGTTCAATATTAGGAAATAACTACACAAAAATACATACCATCACTATCAACCTCTTGCAGCATGTCTTGCAGTTCTTCAACTCTTGCGAACTGACCCAAGCTCCTCATGACCCGTCCCAATTCTTCCTTCGTTATGGTTCCGTCGCCGTCTTTGTCGAACAAGCGGAAGGCTTCACGAAACTCTGTAGTAAATGTTAATTAATTTTTTAGGTATAGTTAGAATTTCGTAGTCATTTCGGTAAAAACAGAACCCTTATTATTTCGCCGTGCCCCGCCTCAAATTTTCAAACTATGAGGTTAGAATATCCTTCTTTTTTTAAAGTGATAGAGCCGTGCTTATCTTGCTTGCAGGTCACTAGTCCGGGTAGATTTGTACGACACCACGCTTTCACAGAATATAGGCGTGAAACGGTTTACTTTGAGTTAGTCGTGTTTTGTACGATGAGTGAGTCTTCCGATAGCCATTTCTCCCTCTCCCTATGCCACCCTTTAGCCTATCCTTAAGTCTGGCAAGCTTTAGCTTCGCTCCTACTGTAGCAAACGTCTATTCACGACAGTAAGCATTTTCTGTTAGGTGGGCCTTCTGCCTGTTTGCTAGTAAAAAAAAAACTTATACAAATCAAGGTAGTACAGAATGTAAACATAAATGAAAATTTGGATATATGCGATACCCTATTTCTGTCAATATTTATTATGATTCTGTAGCTAATTATTGCTAGATTTTATAATTGAATATTTAGTATATAATTCAATCTAATGCTAGTTACCTTGTTTGCTTACAGTTCAATAATTCCATAAAAATTACTTTAGCCTTCATTGTATTTTGTATTCTGTTGCAAAAAGTCAGTTCTGTCGAAAGTTGCCTAAGTTACCTAACGACTTTGGTACCTAACGGACTGCACAAAGTAATCGTATTTCATTTTTATGTATTTATGTGTGTTATGAATAAATGAATAAAAAAATCAACGATACGAATCAACAATAATCATCTTCAGCACACTTTGAACCTGAATTCCGAAAGAAATCTTGTTTCTTTTACAAAAACATTTTGTAGTAAATAAGAAAGAGAAACTTTTTAATCTCTCTAAATGGGGATTGTTCACTTTTTTTCAATCTGGCTATTTGAAAAACCATTTCGAGGAATAGTGTCCCTAATCATTTCTGTCTAGTTAAAATTTCAAAAAACGTACAATCTTCTTGTATTTTGTAAGAAATGCGTTTGACCTTTATTTGACCTTACTAAATCGAATCAGGTGGGCCGTCTGCCTGTTTGCCTGCTTCAGGTGTAAAAAAAATTCTAGCTGTACATTATTTGATCTAAGTTATGTAACATGGATTTTCCCTATAGACCACTTTAAAAAAATTAACGATAACTATAGAAAATAATAATGGTTGAACACGAAAAATTATAAGCCTAGCGACAAAATACACTAAAATGATCACGATACGTAATGAGTAATGAGAATGATAGTTAAATAAGTAGCACATATTACTATGATTAGATATAGATAAAACTTGCTTTGATTATTTTTGTTTTCTAGGCAAAGAATCAATGTAAACTTGTGCCTTATGACGTCATCGGAGAAATAACTTTAAAATCGAATTATAAAAAAACGAACGCTTAAAATACAAAAATATTCAAATTAGTATCTTAAAATACCCTATTTTACGTAATAAAAATATAAAATCAGAGGGTACTTTTTTGTGAACAATCCCCATTGAGTTTTATTGATCTTAAGAAAGTTTTGCCGTAAAGACTCCGCGGTGAGTTCAGGCGTGTTTTGCGGTGTAAGGGCTTAGGCACGAAACGTGTGTAAATTCAAACACAACTTGTTTGAAACCACTAATTGAGACTACTTCATACAGTAGAGAACCTAAAGACCTGTAAAGTAAAAATTATTGCAATTAATTTAGACTAAAGTACACTAAAAAGTGTTACTAAAAGTGACACGAGTTAGACATGAATAGATTTTTTTCAATAACTTTAGTAGTTTAAATATTATAAGCTACTAAAAGATATAAAGATTTTGGAGATAATTTTAGATTATTGAATTTAAGATAAAACGTTTTATACGGCGGAGATAACCGAATTGTCTTGCTCAATCTAGCTTGACGTGGCCATAATTTCATAGCTATTAGCGGAGGTTGATTGTATTATTAAAAAAACCTTCGTGCTCTATAACTAAAATACTTTAATAATATATTATCAACTCATCAAAAAATATAAATATTTAAAAACAACCCCAAAGCACCTCACCAAAATCTGTATGTAATAATTGGGAATCAAGAAATAATTGTAATCGCTCAATTCGATTAAATGTACATAATTTATATGAACCTTTCATTTGTGTCCGGGTTATCCCTGTATTCTCATCAACAATGGACGCCTTTCTGTCCAAGTTCGTGTCAGCTGCTGGCTTTAAGAACGTCACCTGACGCTGAGGTCTACCAGAGGAAACGGATCTCTCGGACAATTGGCTGCTGAAATCAAAGTTAAAATACAGAAGTATCTGTTAATAATAATCATAATAATTAATCTATTAATCTTAACTGTTCATATTATTATTTTTTGTAAAAATAATACAATGAAGAAAACCTTGCGGGGTAGGCACGAACAACAGAGCGCCATTTAGGCTTATTCTTACACACCTCACTTGCTTCTTTGACATTCATAGCTCTTGTCATGCACACTCGTCTGTTTTTAAGGCTCCTGACATCACCTTCTGCTGGTACACGATCAATTTGATCATGGAAGGTGTGTCGTGGCCTTCCGCGACCTCTGCATCCATCCACTTTTGCATTGTATATCTGTTTAGCCATTCTTCCATCATTCATTCTTTCCACATGCCCGAACCACCGGAGCATTCCTTTCCTTACCTTCACCCCGACACTGTCTTTCAGACCAACTCTCTTTCTTACTTCGGTATTACAAACTTGATTAAACCTAATATTTTCTTAAGTTTTCGCGACTTGTACACATAATAAAACTACGTTTTAACGGTTTTAAGCGCGGTAATAAATAAGTTGATTAAACCTTTTATTAATATTAGTAAAGTATTATGTATAATTCTTTTGTGTTTTATCGACTCTCCCTTTTCTTTTACCATCTCCCAATTATTTTGGGTGGGCATAATATCATTTTTCCTTCCATATCCTTCTATTCTGGCATACGTCCTCAGTCGCACCACAAATCATGATGTCATCGTTCACACAATCCATCCATCTTGTTTTTTGGTATACCTTTACATTTGTAACCATCAAGCTTCCCGTTTAACAATCTTCTTGTCACGTGACTTATTCCTCCTCATTAAATGCCCATATCGTTGTACTTTATCGACTATAAGTAGAGTCCTGAGCGAAGGCTTCGTTGTCTATGAGTAAGGTGCATCATATATTACGCTTTTTGGAATTATTATTGTCCCACAGACTGTCTAAAAGTTTGTCTCGAATAGGTTTCAAAATGGCTGGATTTCATTTAAAATTAGATTTGCGATTATATCTCATTTCAATTTCTCGCACAGTTTAAACGTACGACTATAAAGCTCAAATACCGAGCAAACGAAGTGGGGGCGCAGCTAGTTATAATCTTACTTAATAAAAGTATAAATGAATACGCTTGTTCCCAAAGATCTATAGAGTTATTCTCTTAAAAACATTATTAGAACATTATGTTCTAAATGCTCCAATCAAACCGAAACGTAAATATTGATACTGAAAACTTTGAACTAACAAATTCTCCCACACATGAATCCATTATTATTAGTTTACCAATATAAATTTACACGTTCTCGTAATATTTGGTATTATTCCAAACTGTATTGGTAACTATTGGGTTAATACTATGTAAGAAAGATATTAGAAATAACAAACGCTCAGACAAAAACGTAGGGGAAGGTTTTTACAAAAACCAATTATAGCCATGTCAAGTTGTATTTTAGAGCTTAAAGCTAAATACTTTATTTATCAAATAAATACCAATAATATGTCTCTATTACGAAGTGTTCTTGGAAGCAAAAAGTACACACTTCGAAGCCGCCCCACCTTCCCCTAGGTACCTTTGAAAAACTTCTAATTCTACATAATAGGTGGTGTCATATTTTCTTGCTTTTAGACGTTTTAAGACTTAAAGTCAAAAATAGAAAAGTTTTACGTATGTACATTCATCATTATTAACCAGTTGCATTCGGGGTGTACGCTTCGGAGCCGGAGATCCCCTTTTCTATTTTTATTTTCCACTTCGCACGGTCTTGGGCATAGCTAAATTAATATTGGCACACATGGTATACCTTAGAACGTTAACTCTCAACCGGTTTGATTCCGGAAATCGTGGCGGCTACACAGCTGGTAGCTGTGCCGCCGATATATGTACATTTTCGTTTTACCCGATATGTCACGGACACGAAAATTGATGAGGGTCTAACACGGTCTAAATAGTAGATTGTTTACACGAGAGGTGAAAAAGTACGAAAGGGTTTGGTCTACGAGCGAGCGAGGGCGCTAATAGTTCAAGTAACTAAATAGGTCTTAGACCCGAGATTAAAATTCGGCTTTTCATTTTGAACATGAGGAAAGTAAGTAAAACTGATTAGTTATACTAACAACTACTTATCTAATGCAAGCAAAATTTGACAACGTGCCTAAAGACTAAAGACTATGTAGAAGTGGAAGAACTTTTTAAGATTTTAAAATGATTGTTTCAATTAAAGTCTACACACAAATTCACAATTTGCATACTTACAGGCACACGCACACATGCTTTTACACAAGTTAAAATTTACATAAGTTTTATTATTTTACACACTCGCAGTAAACATTTACCTAAGTTCCTACTTTATATACTCGCGTTAACATCTGTCTATACAAGTTTACATGGCAGTACAATATCTCACAAATTTTGTAACAGTTCTACCCACTTGTGAATATAAAATAAATCATTCTAGTTACGCATTATAGGAAGGAACTAACACCTATAGTACAGGCTTTGCCTAGTTTAGGTGTTAGTATCCACTAATTTAATAATTATTTTTAGTTATCCCTAGTTATTAATTATATATACTTGTTTTATTGTAATAGAACTTTATAGCACATTCTGTTATTGTTGTTACAATGCTGTGGTACCTAATAAACTAGTTTATTATTATAATAAAATCGGGCGTTATTTGATGATGATGAACTCATATAGTACGTCACGTATGAAACGTCAAGTAAATTTCTTTTTCTGTGGTATTCTACCAGCCAGTATTTTATTGTCAATGATGATAATAAATATTAACTCAAATTTATCTAAATTAAATAATGATTTAGTAAAACGTAATTTAGAGGTGTAAAATTATGTTGATATTTTTTAAATTCCAATTTATGCCGCGTTTCAATAAGGGGTGTGTAACATAGTTAAGAAATAAGTCGCATGTCTTATCGTGTCGCATAGTTTTTAAATTCTTTGACAAGTTTTTGGGGGAGCTGAAAGGAAAATTTTGTGCTGTGCAGTTTTATTTCCTAAAAATTTGTTAAATTACTCTACAATGAGTAGTAGTTGTAGTATGTAGATAGTTATTGAGTAGTAATTATGTGTTTTTGTGAGAAATATAAACTGTTTAGTCAAATGTGGCCCGTTCGAGTTGTCAGCGTCAGTTGATAGCCTACAGTTCAGCTGATCTATACATGGCTTAAGAAAATGAATAAACTATATTGTAATCTAAGCTCTAGCTTAAAGGCCTAGCTGCCATGCCATAAATCTAAATAATTAATCTAAATAAATAATTAAACTCTTTGACAGCAAGGAAAACCCTTTCCCAAAGACGAAAGGTAGGTACTGTTTTCATTCCTGTGATCAGGCAATTCCAAGCTTACTTTCAGAATATGAGACATAAAAGTTATTATTTACAATAATGACATAAACAAAATTTAAATTTAAAATATTCCTAATTAAAAATAAACTAAATTATAAATAAATTAAACTAAAAATAAACTATATATACAAACTAAAATTAAACCATAAAATCTAGTTCCAGACCGCTGTCAGTCGGAAACGTGCCCAAAAGACTGGCCACATTGCCTCGCTGAATGGCAATGCTGATGCGTTGCCCGAGGTATAAACCAGTCTTTTGGTCACGTGAGACATCCACCAGACGTTTGGCTATGTCTCGATAATGCTTGTGCGCCTCAGGCCCCCATGGCCCTAGGGTCTCGACCCCAAAGGCCGCAAATATGTAGCCATTCCCGATGGCTAAGTATTTACGGCGTTTTAGGGCCTCCTGTTGTGCAGAAGCTGTACCGGCAGACATGCTAGTAGCTGGAAGATGGGACGCTGCCAAAGTATCAACGCAAGACGCGTCCCATACTAAGGGGCGACCCATCTTCCAGGGCACCAATGACATACCATCGGGTCTCTTGCCATCGTCGCGGCACAGGCCGTTCGGTTCTAGGACGGCAGGTACCGTAGGTAGACATAATATATATATATATATATATATATATATATATATATTATATATATTGTTTTAATTTCAAAACAGTATTGCGTCCCGATTAATTGAATTGAGGCGTCACAAGCGACGCCATGTTTTCATGTTTACAAACGAAGATGAGTCCATATTTGGCGAATGTGTATCCTTTGTAAACAGCTATATGGAGGTCGGATTAATAATCTAATTTGATTATGGGTACATGGAATTAGTTTTTTTTATGATATTGTTACGAGTTGCGAGACTCGAATTAAAATGCCGTTGGAATTATTATGAAGTTTATTAGAACTATACAAACACGTATAACACAGGTAAAAATATAACCGAACACAACAAATCCACACGTAATGCAGAAGGTCGTAATTCAATAAAACGCGCAAAGTCCGTCACTATGAGGTTCCCGATTGTACACACATCACGCCTTGATCATAGTTGTCGCTGAACTGCCCTCCTCCCTCAATCAGGCCATCGTTTTATACTGCACAAATGCAATGTGCCCGCCTGGCAACGTGGACCGAATTTCCTATAATCAGCTTGTACTTTAATCTGTAACACCTGGCTAATGATTACAGCCACAAGCGGCCGTAAACGATTACAATAGAACAATAGGCTGTTCTCTAAAAACGTATGCCAATAAATAAGTAAACAAAAGAAGACGACCACAAAAGAATTACAATTAGTTCAAATGCCGACAGGTAATAAAATATGTTTTTACAGGTATGCTGGTGGTTTTTTTTTGTAGGCGCCTCGGTTGTAACAATATTATAATAATAAATACTCGATGAACATGGCTTAAGGGCGTAGCTACTCAGTTGTAAAGTCAATAAACTACTCGGCTTGTAATTTTATTTCTTTATATAACCTGAATCATATTCCTAAACTAAGCACTTACGTTTTTTTGTGGGTTATATAGAAGAAGGATACCTACTGGTCTACTTCTGGAACTTGTTAATGAAAATATTAATTGTTTTATAAACTGTTAACGATTTAAACAAATTGGTTCGCTGATGTAACTCGGCAACAATTTTGCATTCAAGAATGCACAGCCCACAAATCTTCGTGCCTTACATCTTCGTGTTTATGTCTACGTTTAAATGTTTACGATATCCAAAGGAATCGTTCTCAGATGTATTCTACACCCAAGGCTTTTAGCTAAATCGTTAGTTTTCTGATTAATGAACGCGTATTTAACAATAGATCGCTCAGTTTTGTTCAATATTGACGTAAATTGCACTTGTCTTGTAGAATGAGGAAATGTGTTTTGAATTTCGAATAATTTATTCCTCCTAAAATGTTGTTTATGGTTTAAACAGAAAGATAGAAATGATTTTGAACTATCGTTTTTTTTTAATTAAAACTCGCCGACGGTTGAGATGGTTTTATTATTAACAAATTTCTTTATAAAACATTATTGATTTGGATGTTGACTAGGGTTTCCTGTTTTTACCTCTATTCACATGTTTGATGACGAAACATTCACGGTGTAAGAATGAGAGCCAATGAACCAATCACTGCAATCAGTCCCCTTGTAGAGATTATGCGGTTACTAATTTACAATGGCCAAGTGCGTCTCCATAGACAATGAAGAGGCAATCTACGTTTAGTAGTAAAAAAGTAGTTTTGTTATTTTGCTAGAATGCTTATAAATATTGCTTCCCAAAGTTCGAAATGTAAGACTCGGATGTACTGTTAGTGCGGGATTTGTACAAAAAAAATCTAAAACTTGTTTTTGACCTGAGAATGAATTTTAAGTTATAATTCTTAACATAACAGTAATAACTTACATTTTTATACTTGACTTTTTTTGTGAGACAGGGGAAAACATTTCGTACACTACCGGGTCCTTTACTGGGACTAGACCAAAGCAATGAGAGCTATCCACTGAAGATAGAGCAGATAACAGAGTCGATTACCAGCATGTGTGGTGGATAGCAAGATACCCCTCCCTATGTGGGGAGGTAACCTATGTGCTAATACCCCACTAAAACCACCTTCCTCCCATGTGCCCCGCGCTTATGGTAGGAAGAGCGTGAGACTTAGAACGTAGTTACGCCCACGCTAATCCTGCGCATCAGTGCTTGAGAATGCCCCGGGAAGAAGAGCAGACTCACTTCGTCAGCAGGGGTTTAATGCTCCGCACCCCAGATGCTGAGGGACCCCTGCAGCGGTATTACAGGAGATCTTGCGCATACCTGAGCCTCCCAGGCCCCGACTGACGTCGGTATCCGCGAGATGCATGCGCACCTCTCTCCCTTTGTCGTTCAAGCGCTACTTGACATGTGTTTGAATCAAAGTTGAAGTGAGGCTGGTCGTTCGTCGCTACGCCCTCTCGCCTTTGTATCCGAGCGATGACGACACGAGTCGAGTAGTAATCATAACTACCCGCAAATATCACAACAGTGCAGTAATAGATGGCACGGCACTACTTTGACAAACTGATACTAACGATACCTGCACCGAAAATATATCTAATAAACTTATTTGGAAAAACATAATTTATGCTAATAATAAAAAATATGGCTAAAACAATTACTTAATTACCAGAAAATAGTTACAAATATAAGCAAAATAACATTAAATGTCTTTTCTTATATAGCGGCGAAAGTTAATTTTTAATTATTTCATGAAATAAGTACAAACCAATATGTAGCGACATATTCTTTAGATATAGATATTTCGAATGCATTTTAGACTTCGACTTTTTCAAAATTTTTATTGCGCGAGTTCAGCAGGCTGGTAGACGGGCCACCTGATTGAAAGTGGTTACTATCGTCTATGGACATTTGTAACACCATAGGTGCTACAAACGCGCTGCAGCTCTCTTAAACGATACTGGAACCTGACTACTAATGCTGGACCTCAAGGTTGTTATGGCGGCATACTCTAACCATTGAGGAGGACAAATATCCTACCACCTGGCTGTTGGTTGTGTTGTCACCACTTACGACAGCCCGCCCGGCCACGGAAAATTGTATCCTTTCTCCATTCCTGCACGGATAATTTTTATCCGTGCAGGAACGGAGTCCGTGTTTTAAATGTATGTACAGCTGACAGTTACATCTATTTTTTTTCTCATGTTTTACCTCCGCCTAATCATTTACCACCTTAATCGTCTTCTCTTTATTATCGTTATAATTTATTCCACAAAAAAGAGGAACTTGGGAAAAGTAGCTTTGAAAGCTTTTTATTATTTATAAAATTAAAATTCATTCCTAATTTATTTAATGTATGCAGAAGAACAAATTCTCAATAAAAAAAACCATGCGATAAATTCCATGAATTTATCGCGATTTTCTACACAAAGGGCTGAAAGGGCAAATCGTTCCATTGATGCCGCGAGTTTGAAATACATGTTGTGCTATTCGATTCGAGAAAAATGTTATCCATTCCAGTCACGAATGAGTGATTTTTTTCCCACTAGGTTTTAGTAAAACCCTAGTAGGTGCTCTATTTTACTTACAGAAAAATATAATTAGATATATAAATCGTGAAAAACTATCTAACGCCGACAGGCAGGTTTGCACTGAAAATCAGCGTTGTGTCCGATATAATTCCGGCACAGCAATATGCTGAGTTCAAACCTTGTTTGCTTAAAATGCGGCGTACAAATTCTCAAATTATATCTCTTCTAATACATAAAACTCTCGTGTCACAGTTTTCGTTGCCATACTCCTCCGAAACGGCTTGACCGATTTTGATGAAATTTTTTGTGCTTATCCGGTATCTATGAGAATCGGCCAACATCAATTTTTCATCCCCCTAAATGTTAGGGGTAGTCCACCCCTAAATTTTTTTATTTATTTTTTAGACAAAATTTTTAATTTCTATTTTTTTATGATAAAGCATTAAAAAATACATACAACCCTAAATTTTCAACCCTCTAAGATCAACCCCTATTTTTTAATAGCGATATTAGTATTTTTCTAATTTTCTACTGGGATGATTTAGATTTTAATTTGAACGATTCTCATGAAATTTTTTGTGCATATTGGGTAGGTCTGAGAATCGGACAAGATCTATTTTTCATCCCCCTAACTGTTAAGGGAAGTCCACCCCTAAACATTTTTTTTTTAATTTTTAGATATTTTTTTATTTTTATTTTTTTATGATACAGCATTTAAAATACGTACAACCCTAAATTTTCAAACCTCTACGAACAACCCATATTTTTAATAGCGATATTAGTATTTCTATAATTTTCTACTGGGATGATTTAGATTTTAATGTGAACCAGGTAGATGGCGCTGCAATCGAGTACCAGAATTTAGGTGTTCTTTTTGTTGTTGTATGTGTTGAAGTTTGTCCCGGAATGGTTTAAATAAACGATTGGACCCAGTAGGTGGCGCCGCGATACTCTTCCTAAACGCAGGGCCTGATTTTGATGAAATTTTTTGTTTGTTCAAGTGGATTTGAGAATAGTTTAGATTAACATTTGGTCCCGGTAGATGACGCTGGAATCGGGTTCTAGATTTTTATTTTTTAAAGGCAGGACAACGTCTGCCGGGTACAGCTAGTTGTGTATAATAATGTATAAATAATGCAATTACGTCGCTATTTCTTCAAATAAAGTTATTCTTTCTTTCTTTGCATTTCTGAATATTTATGGTTCCGTACCAAAAAGACGAAAGCTATCCTTTGTATGCCGACCCTAAAGCACTTACTAAATCTAAAGCATATCGGAGTTCAGACAGCAATAATCAATAACTGCACCCCATGGTAAACTTACTTTTAACAAAAGTCATACAACTTTTGGTTAATAGAAAACATGACAAAGCTTTCAACACATCAATATTGCGTTCAATTTTAATCCAGCAATTATGAATAAATAATATTTTGATAGATAATATAATTATTTAAAATATTTGTTTATTGCCTAAAGCAAGCAAACCAGGTCGGCCCACTTGATGGAAGGTGGTTACCTTCGCCTATGGGCGTTTGCAACACCAGGGGCGTTGCCAACGCGTTGCCGGCCTCGAAGAACTTTTATAAAGCCCTTCTTAAACGACCCCATGTCGCAGCGCAGAGGGAAAACCTCGGCGGGTAGTTCTCTCCAGATCATTGTTGTACGCAGAATAAACGTTCTAGAGAACCGTTGCGTAGTTGAGCGTGGGAGTTCCAGGAAATGGGGGTTAACATCCCGTCGATGGCGAGCGGTGCGGTTATAAAAATGAGGCCTTGGCACCTGATCAAACAGTTCTTCGGAGCACTCTCCGTTCTTAAAAGCTAAGCGATTCTAAACCAAAAACTATCGCTTTTCAGCGATAAGATCTCCCGGTGCCCGCTGTTCGGTACGTCTTTTTCGGTTCATGTAACTTGATGTTATGACGCATCTGGGCATTTTATCCATTGATAACGGTAACCTAGTCTCAAAGTCAAAATATGGTATTAGTGATTATAGGTAGAATACACAACTAATATTAACTACACAGGTCCACTAAAAACTCGATCGACCGATCGAAAAAAGAATCGCGATTTTTGTCGGTTTTTTGGGTTCTTCTGGATTATTTGCGGGTTGCCCCCAATTAGCACTTTGGAATCGAGTTCAGCGGAAGAAAATACGCCAGAAAATGATAGTCTGATGAAAATGATACCCAGCGCAGACAATTTTTTTTTGGGGACTTGTGTTATGTATCAGATAATAAATAAAACTTAAAGTTAAATGAAACAATCAATAATACTTATAATAGTTCCACATTAAACAATAATTTCATAGCTACATTAAAACGTATAAACAGAACAACAAATAACTATGAGTTTTTGTCATCTCATGGGCAAGGATGAATTCTCAACTTTTTACTGACTGACTGTTCTGTTCCCTTCTGTTTTGTTGGACCATTTAGGTACTATGGGGGACTGTTGAGGATGTCTATCATCTCCTGACTGAACGCAGCAAAAATAAAAAACAAAGAGAAATTACTGATGAGGTGTTGGAATCGTTTTGATGTAGGCGTTTTTGTAGGAATTTTGGCCATGCCAGCCTCAAAGATAAATCTTAGTCCAATTTATTCGTATAAGATGTAAACCACATTTTCCTTCTTTTGGACTTCGCCGCAATAGGTGGTGAAATAATGGAATCTTCCAATCGAAGGACATTGGGGGGATATCCCCCGTATTAAAAACGGTACATGGACCTTGGCTTAACTTACCTTTCTGAAGGACTCAACGCAACTATCGGTGGTTCTCTGCTGGCAGGACGAGAAGACTCGTCCGGAGGACCTGGCTCGCCACCACTGCTACTTGTTTGTCGGGTCTGTTGACAAAAGTTTTTCTATAACAGGCAGATATACATATATGTTAATATTTTGTGTATTGATTTATACCAGGAATGATGAAACAATTCCACGATATTAAAAAACTGAGTTAATTCGAAACTACAAAGTATTTTTTCATGGATATATTAATTTTTAATCAATTCCCAAATGAGTTAAAAAATAACTAAAAATATTAGTTCATTTGAAAATAAACTTAGAGGTCTTTTGATCCAAAAAGCTTATTACTCAGTAGACGAATATATGCATGATATATTGTAAATATTATATATAAAAGCCAAGAAAAATAGAAATAAATTCTTATTATTGAAACAAAACTATTCTACGGGCAAAAATTAGTATTGTATTGATTATATTATTTTAATTTGACTTGTCTAATTTTGAAGTAGTTTTAAGTATGTATGTACAATTTGCATGCCTGACCGGTAAAACATGTAGACCTTTAAGCAACATAATATGATCTATGTATGCACCATGTTTTTGAGAAAATAAATGATTTATTGATTGATTGAAACATAACCTACTAGTTACTCCTTACGGCCGAAACGGGCTGTGTGTATGTAGGAAATTATGTGGGCTTACTTAGTTTACTAACAAACGATCAAATAAGCGTTTATGATCTCTGCACAATATAAACTGCACTCCCGAAATTCTATTAGATATAGCTTATATCTAATAGAATTTCGGGATAATACTTTATCGTAACCTTTGGTTCTGTCTATAGCAATGTTTCACTCTTCAAATTGATGCATCTTTATGCATTAGCTTGTAAAAGGTATAGAATGTACATGTACACATCACATAGTCGATAAGATTTATGTATGTATACAAATTATAGTCTAAGTAAACGAAGAACAATTAAGAAACTAATATAAAACATTATACGCCCAGGACCGGAGAAAGGATACAATTTCCTGTGGCCGAGTGGCCTGTCGTAAGAGGCCACAAAACAATCCACATCTAGGTGGTAGGGTATTAGCCCGTCTGGATGGCTACCAGCCCTAGTCTAGAGTATGCAGCCATAACAACCCTGAGTTGTATTACGGCATTAGTGGCCAGGTTCCAGTCTCGTTTTACAGAGCGGCAGCAAATTGATACCACCTTTGGTGTTACAAATGTCCATAGGCGATGGAAACCGCTTCATTTCATTTAAGAATATTAATTTGTGAATGATTCAGAAAAAAAAATTAAATGACGATAAAAAAATGATCAACGAGTCCCACTAATGAATCAGATTTAAAATTTTTACTAAGCAATTGTCATTATTACCTAGTAGTCACCTTCAATGATTTTAAACTATTGCCATCCCTAATACTGTACTTATTGCTGATCTTTCTGTAAATAAACAAAAACAAAAATGGATATTCACCATAATCCCTTTGAGCTGATTCACCAACGGTGAATCAGCGAAAAAGTTGTTCACCGCGGAGAATATTTTTCTTCGTTTGCTCGTCTCGTCACAGCAGGCGTTCCCACGCCCGCCCAACTTGATGCTAGAACAAACAAGCAATCATTCATTTATTCCACACGTGTTGTTCCTACAATCTCAGTTAAAACCAGAATGTTTGGTTGTGCAGAATGTTTGCCAAAATATACCGCCTATTATTATTATATTAATGGCCGGTTTTTTTGTCTGCAATGTCATTTATGCATTAATTTTGCCAATGTCGTGTGAATAAAAAAGCCAGATGATATAAATAGGAGAATAATTAGCTATTTGGCCGGTAAATAAAAAGAAAAAGATAAATTTGCCAATTTAAGGTAAATAAAAAGAAAAAGATAAATTTGCCAATTTAATAATAAAGGAAGAATATCATAAAGGGGAGTAGCAATTTTACGGCAGTGGAAAAAGATATGTTCTATAGAACCTTCGCCCAGGCCACACTCACACAAAGAACTACCACGAATCCTGAGTTTTGCTAAAAAAAACAGGGAAACAAACATGGCCAAGTCGTAAACGAATTATGACAGAAGAAATTTTTTTAGGGATACTGGCCGGTTGCTGTAACTTACTATTCATTCATTTGCGTTACAATTGATATACAGGAGACGGAGATTTTCGGGCCATAGCAACGTAATGAGTTGAGATAAATTTTTTTTAACTGATGGCTGCATTGCCGTTTATGCATTGATTTTGCCAATGCCGTGAGAAAAGAAAAGCCAGGTGAAAAAAAAATTGGCTAAATAAAAAGCAATTTGACCGGTAAATTAAAAAGAAAATTCTGCAAATCTTATACAATATAAAAAACAAATCAACTACAAACATACTTAAAACAAAACATAAGAGCAAAGGACAAAACTAAATAATAACTAACTTCAAAACAAACTAAGTATAATATATATATATATATATATATATATATATATATATATATATATATATATATATATACTACAACAACAAAATATATATATATATACTATACAATCCATATAATTATATGAATATATATATATATATATACATGCATATATAATATACAAACTATTATAAAATAATATTATTCACAGTCAAGAATTTACAAAGAATATATACAAATGACTTATGCGATAAAGTTAAGAGAGCACTACTATTAACAGGACGAGGGCAATTAACAGGAAGAATGTCATAAAGGGGAGTAACAATTTTACGGCAGTGGAAAAAGATATGTTCTATAGAACCTTCGCCCAGGCCACATTCACACAAAGAACTATCACGAAACCTGAGTTTTGCTAAGAAAACAGAGGAACAAACATGGCCAACTCGTAAACGAATTATGATAGATGAAATTTTTTTAGGGATGTTGCGGAAACGGAAAAACCAGGGAGACGAGGGGGGAGATAAGGGGTTGGAGATTAGCAAAATTTTTGCCAACAGTTTGAGAAGAATTTTGCCATAAGTCATTCCATGATTTCAGCATCTCGGGTTTAGCGAGAGCTCGAAGATCGCGTGGGAAACACTTGGCATATTTACCACAACCAGCGTAGACAGCTTGTTTGGCACACTTGTCAGCACTTTCATTACCACAGATGCCCGAGTGACCAGGAATCCAGGCTAGAATTACTTCCAAACCCAAAGAGTAACAGTTGTAAAGAGTCTGTTTATTATGCAAGGAAAGTGGGGAAATTTGATGTGAACGAAAAGGGGATTTGGAAATATCTTGTAAGCAGCTCAAAGAATCAGTAAAAATAATACACTTATTAAGGCGATGGGATTCTATATAAAGGGCAGCTTCAAGGATGGCTATAGATTCACCGGAAAAGACAGAATTAAGAGGGGGAATTTTATAATTGAGGATTATTTTAAACTTAGGGATCCAGACTGCAGCACCAAGAGGGCCGTCGTCATTCAGTCTTGAAGCGTCAGTGAAGATATGAAGCCAGCCAGGCCAATGTTCCTGAGTAATTTGGTTAAAAACTTGGTTAGCACCAGAAGTTTCTTTGCTTATACCAAAATTAAAGATGATATTTGGCTGAAACAAAAGACATTCAAAACTAAATTCAAAAATGAAATTTTTGGAATTTTGGAAAAGTTTATAGGGGAGGTCACTAAATTTCTTATAAGATTTAATCAAATTTGTAGGACACTTGTGACTCCAATAAGGAGAAGTAGAAGTAAGCTGGAGTAAACTATCAAGAAGACCTAACAGAGGGTGATTAGCTAGCTCTGCTACTCTGAAGAAGAATCTGTCGGCCAGGAGTTGCCGTCGCAGGAAGAGGGGGGAATCTAAGCATTCAACCTGGAGAGCATTAGTGGGAGAAGATTTCATGGAGCCTGTAATAATCCGCAGACATTTAGCTTGAATCCTGTCAAGCTTCAATAGGGCAAGTTTGTTGCACGGTTCTAATAAAAAACAGCCATAATCAAAATGGCTCCTTACAATGGCATTATAAAGGAGCTTCTGATTGAAGGGGTGGGACCCCCATTTGACGCCAGAAAGAGCCCGCAAAATATTAATATTCTTTTCCGCCTTTGCACAAATGTAATTAAGATGATGGATGCCTGATAATTTTGAGTCCAAATATAAGCCTAAGAATTTAACATTATCATGAATAGGAATGGATTGGTTATCAATGTGTATATCAATGGCAGGAACAGAACGTTTACCTGAAAAAATGACAGCCGAACTTTTCAGTGGAGAGAGGGAGAGGCCATTATCTGTGAGCCATTGATTTAAATAATATAAAGCAGAATTAAGTCGGTTGCAAGCATCAGAAAAAGAAGATGAGGAGGCAAATAAAGCGATATCGTCAGCGTATTGCAAAATTTTACAAAAACAATTAACTGACGTTTCCAAATCGGCTGTGAACAAACTATAAAGAAGAGGGCTAAGTACTGAACCTTGAGGTAAGCCTCTCCAGATACGTCTCGAAGGAATATCACAGTTAGCAGAGCGTATTAATATGGTACGATCCATAAACATGCTACAAATGACATTGATAATTCTCGGAGGTAAACTCAAGCGAAACATTTTCGATCTAAGTAAGGAAAGATCAACGCTAACATAAGCGGAACAAACGTCTAAGAATACCCCTATCACATGCTCCTTGCGAGAAAAAGCTAGATGGATTTCAGAGGTTAGTAAACTTAAACTATCCATAGTGCCAAGACCTCTCCTAAAGCCAAATTGGCTGCTCGCAAGAAGGCCCCTACTTTCAACGATCCATTCAAGTCTATTTTTCATGAGATGTTCCATTATTTTAGCGAGGACAGACGATAAAGCAATAGGTCTATAGGAATCTGAATTAGACGGGTCTTTACCCGGTTTTAATATTGGAATGATTACTTGAGTTTTCCTTGAATCTGGAACAGACCCGGACAAGAATATAGTATTAAGGAGTTTGAGAAAAAAACGTTTCGAGGTTTCGGAAGATCTAGCAATGAAGGAATATGGGATGCCATCGACACCTGGAGCAGAATCCCGAAGATGATCCAAGGCGCAACATAGTTCTGCATAAGAAAATTCTGAATTCATTCCACTTGAGTCAGTAGTGGAAGGCAATAGGGAGGGGATACAATCTATATGTGGAACGGAAGGAGGAGAAAGTTTTGAAACAAAATCAGGAAGCCACGAAGGGTCATTAGAGGCAATATTAGAATCGTGTTGAGACGAACGAAAGGCTTTAATTTTTCTCCATATAAGAGTGGAAGGAGTTCTCGGACAAAGAGACTCACAAAATGAATGCCAACCGGATTTCTTTTTTGAATGTAGGAATCGTTTAGTGCGAGCACATATTTTTTTGAGTGAGTGAGTTGAGATAACGAACGCGACTATAACATCAAGCATCAAGTGTCAACTTCAATTAAATACGTCAACGTGAAACACAAGAAGAACGTTACATCAATTTTTGATCTTACAGCACAGAGTACTTTATATATATACGGGTACTTACAGTTTTGGATACCAACTTCAACCGACTGCTTCTAATCTTACAATAAATAAATTAGTTATTCTCACGTAACTTAACCTATGAATTCCTACTGCGAAGTCTGGAAGCTCAAACAATATTTTCGTATTACAAAATGGAAACCATCAGCCCATAATTTTATCCGGCAGACAACAAGTCTTAAAAATAAGGTAAGAAAGTATGAAAGGGGTTTGGGTAAATTTGTTCTGAGGTTGGCTTGATTTTTTTTATGAGCGGCCACTTTTATTGCTATTGCTATTTAGTAGTTCTATACTTGAGATACTATTAAAAAACTTGGTTCTAAGTTATATCGGAGCCGAGCTATTTAAGATCAAAATCGTGCTGCGTGAACTTAAAGAACTGTAAAACGCGGTTAATAGAATTCACGGGGTGATTAGACACATTTGGGTTTGGGTAAAAGTGGCTTGATTTTTTAAGTTTGCGGCCAGCGATTACATTTATACAGTAGATAGTATACAGTAATAAGTTTGGTAATCAAAATCGCTTAAGTGAATATGTGTTAGAAAATAATCTAAACAGAAGACGGGCTCATTTTCAGTCTATAAATGCCGCTGATCTTGGCGGAGATGAGTTTCCAGTTTTAAGTAATGATTACCTCATCATTTAGTCCCTGGGCACATATCAAGTAGAGCAAGCACGTAGCTATTATGGTGAACACATAAAAAATGGAACCTATTTAATTGAAATATTTAAAGAACCTAACCTGGAAGATTTTACAAAAGGTAAGTTAGATTGTAACGACCCATGGCTTTTGAGAGGAAGAATCCAATCCAGTCATGTTTCGAGCCGAACGTACTGTGTCTATATTTTGTGAGAACGAGGGCTTCAGGGTCGGGAAGCTATTTTAGGTCATTATAGCTCTTGCCTTGTTGGAAAACATATATTAGGGTTGTTGTTCATATGTCATGTCAATCGTGTGGTATTTGGGATGGGGTAGCACCAAAACCATTTATTTGTCTTCTGATGTAGAGAACGAAGCGTATGAAGAACCCGATATCGAAAACTAAACAAAGTACACATTTATTATCATTATAGTGAGCGTTTTATTTAGTTTTCTTTTTTCGCGTGTGATTATAGATATATAAGACCTAATTAGTGGATTAATAAATATAATTGTAAAAAGGTTTTGTGTATTAAATGTAATTATAAGAAAAACTACTTTTTATTATGTGTATAAGTACCTATGTTCTAATAACACACATGTTCAATTAGGGTAATAGTTCACTTTAATTAGATATGTTATATATATTAGTATATTTGTTGCACTATTCATGTTTTTGTGCATGGCTTTTGAAATAATATAACATATCTAATTAAAGTGAACTATTACCCTAATACTAGTAACGAATAAACTGCAGATTAAAAAGTTTTGTGCATGAAAAATAATGTTGTTTTAATTGGTTAAATTTTTTCACATATTTCGGCTCCGATGTATGTTAGACAAAAACGTTAAAACAAAAAGTGTTTTTATTACTGTATACTATCTATTGTATAAATGTAATCGCTGGCCGCAAACTTAAAAAATCAAGCCACTTTTACTCAAACCCCTTTCGCACACATAATATTTTATGAAGAGAAGATACGAAGAATGCTAAAATTTATTTATATTATGCATAAAAAATACATTAAATCAATAAAAAAACATTACACACATGACCAGGTATTTGACACACACACGCATATATATTGTTTATTGTTAAAGTCAAATTAACATTTTATAGAATTATAGTCTTTGACATTAACTATTATGGTCGAACTTCGACCACGGGCAACCACTAGTTTTTTATAAAAACTACTGATCCGATTGCGATACGGTTTTCAATAATCGATAACAAATTCTCCGACTTAAAATTTGCTATCTCGGTTATTCCACGGGAATTTTCTTGGGAGTAGTTAAAAAGTCGACCGATTTAAAAAAATCGGATTCCGGTGTAATATTTTCACTGATCGATAGGTACCCAATTCTCTGTCATAAAATCTGTGACTAACCTGTATATCCCGGCAATCCCTATCTCGGGAATTCTACTGGGTTTTTTTTTCGGAGGTGGTTTCAAGTTGTTAGGACACGTATAAATTAACCGCGGGTGAATCCTAATTAATAATATAAAACCAATAGAAAAATACATCACCAGTCTAATTTATACAAAATAACTTTACTGCAATGAAATTATTATTTACTACAGTTAAATTACTATTACACACTACAGATTACCTATTACAATCATAAAACCAGTCTCGTCTTTTTACAATCTAGACCCAACAAGAATGTATGAAAGCTTGTCCGTCGCCTTTGACTCCGTTGACTTGTATCGAAGTTACATCAAATGTATCCAGTAAGAACTGTCTCTATATATCGCTAGGGAATGCTTTAAGCTAAACCCAAGGTGATCAAGGTATCAATCAAGTAAGGTAATCAAGGTATGTGGGGCTTCCAGGGCACGCTATAAGAACCGGGTGAACCGGCAACATGTAGTGTTAAAGTGGTGGAAGAGTATACAGTAAACAAAGTACAAGCCTGCGTGATTTCAGGTCATCATTATCGTCATCCGAGCGTTCAATCCCGGTTGCGTTCAGAGCGATCACTTCGACGCCCAGGGTCCGTAGTCGATTTCCGTAAAACGTGGCCGCGCCAGCGTAAATGACTCTCCTGCAGACGTGAAGACTGCCGCAGATGCGGAAGTGTCTGACGCAGTCCTTCCGCGACTGCACACATCCACCGAAGCATATTCATTTTCGTGACACGCAGCTCCCGTTTGTGTCGCTCGAGTATAGGCCACGCTTCACTGCCATACAAGAGGACAGGTCTAATGATGGATTTTGTAGATCTATCCTTTTTACTTAACTGGCATTTTGTCACTTCACGCCAAGCTGCTGATGTACGGCCCTTGATGCCAGTGTCGTTGTCCCCGGACGGGCCAAGTACAGTTTATGTACAACATAATTTCCAGCACGATCTCAAATGCGAATTGCCTGGTTTTACACATACGTAATCTTGATGTATTAAATCTCACTTATTGTACGTATTGCTACGACCTAGTCGCCGACAAAGACAAATTCACACCTGCATACCTGTAGAAACACATTTTATTACTTTTCGGCATTTGGAATTATTTTGTTTACTTTGTGTTTAAAATTTGTGATTAAAATAACAGCCCATTGTGTATTGTAATCTTTTACAGGCTATTGTTGTATTGTGATCAGTAGCCAGGTGTCTCGGATTTAAATTACAAACTGACTCCACGAATCTCTCCACGCGGCCGGGCAGACATATTGCATCTGTGCAGGATAAAGCAATGCCCCAATTGAGAGATGAGGCAGTCGAGCGATAACCACGAGCGAAGCAAGACTTGTGTACATTCGGTAATCTATTTAGTGACGGACTTTGCGCGTGTTATTGAATTACGACCTTCTGCATTACGCTTAGACTTCTGGTGTTCGGTTATATTTGTATCTGTATTATACGTATTTGTATAGTTCTAATTAACTCTATAATAATTCCAACGGCATTTTAATTCGAGTCCTGAAACTCGTAACAGAATGTACACCTTCACAGTATGATAATACCATGTAATAGCAATATGCACCTTAGATCAAAAAATATGTTAAAGCAATGCATGTTCCTCGATTAAGATTGTAACCAACTTCATTAAAAAGTTACGCGTTTTGTCTAACCACTAATACATTACACCTTTCCAAAAACGATTAGTAAATAGAAAGAAGCCAATATTATGTTCTCTACCATATCATCGCTATGAACTGCAGTTTCCGAAACATCAATAACATTTTGTTGTAAAAGATCTAATTTATTATTCGACTCTGTTTATTTGCAACAATAAATCACTTTAAGTCAAATGTTAAATAAAATAGAACAGTTATTTTCCTGCACATCTGGCAAACTGATTCGTATACTAAATTAGTTATATCCAGTCTTGTTTCACCATCTCTGAATATAGTTGCAGGTGTAACTACAATTTGGATATATATGCTTTGGAATACATTGCCTACTTCTGTCAGACATGCAAAATCTCTATTGACATTTAACATGATCAGGAAATACTATGTGCAATATAATGATATGTAATTTTATTACTATATCTTGTATATATATATAACTTATGTGTTTATTTATATATATTTAGTTTTGATTTATGTCTTTTTCAACGGGTAATGTGGCCGGTCTTTTTAACCGACTTCGAAAAAAGGAGGAGGTTCTCAATTCGTCGGGATCTTTTTTTTTTTTGCATTTTTTTATGTATGTTCGCCGATTACTCCGACTTTAAGATGTTTTAGATAATATATATTAATATTTAATAGCTTTAGAAATAAGTTATTTTATACATTTTAGTTTTTTTAGTTTTTGAAGTCGGTTTTTTTAAACGAAGTTTTTATTTTTTTTCAGATCAGATTTTCTAGATTAATTTGATTTTGTACACCTATTTAGTTTATTTTTAAGGTTTAATTTAAATTTGTGTATTATTAGAGTAACAAATACTTACATATTAGCGACGTTGATACGCCGTAAAGTATATGCATAAATGCTAATATCGTAACATCAGAAGAAAGAGAATGAATTGTTGAGATGATATAAAAATTGGGCCTAATCTGGCCGGATGGCCTCCAACTCTTTGAGCCATCCCATGCCTCGCAAATTACTAATTAAAAGATTCTTATATCATCACAAATATACATAAGAAGACACCATTAGCATATTAATATTGTTACGTGCGAGCGGAGGTACGCACTTATGGATTGGAAGAAAACACCAGTTTTTTTAACTAAACGCTTTTATTGACTTACTCAGCCGCGCGCAATATCTCTCTGCAGGGTTGCCCTTATACGCACGACTAACGATGCACAGTCCCGACAACCAGGTGTCTCGCTTGCAATACCGTCGTTGATATTGCTTAGACCACCTGGTTCCGCAGTGCTCACCTCCGATATTGCTGCGTGTAGCTCGCTTTTGGTTCTCCTTCACTTACTGACCACCAAACTTTTCACTAAATTCACCACTAAACTCGTCAGTGTCTTCTATTAAACTCTTCTCCCAACTCTTTCGTATCGCACTTGTCGCTTGACTGTCTTGAACTGAACTCAACTATACTGCCCGGTAGGCGCACCTTACGCTGTTTAACCCGGAAGAAATTTCTGCAATCCATCTATCTATCTCTGTCTCTTCCTTCCCGAACCTTCTGTTCGGGAACTTTCGTTCATCGTCTATCCCTTTCTAACATCTATCTATCTCTGTCTTTCGTTCATCGTCTACCCCTTTTTAAAATATATCCGTCCTTGTCTTTTCCTTCCAGAAAGTTCTAGTTTTTTGTAAAAGTTCTAAAACTAACTAGATGGTTCCACCATCATTCGCCACAATATGTAAAAAGTAAGGACACCACTATTGGTGTTAAATGCACATATATAACCACTTATTTATTGAAGAACGTAACGTCGGGCGGTAGACAAAAAAAATAGCGTCCGCCTCATTTCACCACCGTGTTTTATGGTATAAAATATCTAAACTACCGTCAATTATATTATTATATGTGCGAAGTGTAAAGTGTCCAGTAACTTATAAATAGTTTTTATAGATAGATTTAAATTAAATTAATATAATAAGTTAAAATAAATTAAAGATTTCATTTAGAATAAGAGTATCCAGTAAATAGTAAAACGAAGGTCAAACAATATCTTCGACAGTATCAAGCAAGTATACTTGCTTTCAATTGGTTATACTATTTTATTTCTACATTCCTTTTTTAAAAAGAAGACGAAGTTGTAATTCTTCGCTCTTATTAAGACAGTATTGCATATATTGCATATATAGGTACAGCTCAACAAAAAGTGCCAGAATGCCTGTGATGCTGTCTATTACCACGTAGGATTTAAAACCTTTTGAGCATTATATTTCTGTCATGCCTTGTCTACCTATCTAATATCGGAAATATTTTTATAAATCCCATTAGGATAATTAAGTTAATACAGGCCCATGTGACTAATTCATCCTTTTAGCCTAAATAGGTATGTAAATAGCTCCATACCAACTACCAATTTTCAAGGCTATACCGCATTTACTAGTACCTACTAATAGTTATTGTTTATTAAGACTTATTTACGCGGCTTAGTTCGCAAGTTTCAGTTTCTTATTCCACAGGAATTTTCATTTCTTCCACGATACAGGCTACCTGGGGTCCAATTCTACTATTTTAATATATTGGCGTTGCGAAGGTATTCAAAGTCCGATTCCATTGCGATAATGGCACAAATTTGTATTCTACTATGTCCACAATATCTTCTCGATATCGTTGCGATGGAATAATATTAGTAACCGTTAGCAGAAATGACGTTATATGAAATGAAAATTGAAAATCTACCTACATTTTTAACATTTATTTCGCGAGTTTCCGCTTATAAATATTTATAGTCTGGCGTTTCACGGGCAAGCTGTTATAATTAATCCGATAAGATTGATACAATAACATCCAGCGATTTTGACGAGATAGTAGATGATAGCAGAATTGGGCCGATGGTCATTATAATATAAATCCTACACGAAGTAGCATACATAGTAAGAAATAAAATCTTTTTTAATTCCCGAGTTGATTAAAAGAGTAAATTACTAACCCAAACATCCAGAATCCAGACTCTACAACGCCGCACCCTAAATTACTGCCGTAAAATTTCATTGCCACTCAGACCATGTTTCGTAATTAAACGATTTAGTTACTCTTTAATATCAAATTTCTGCTTAAAAATATTTTGCAAATTGATAAAAAATGGATAGCCCACATCGTCCTGTACTTGCCTCATTGCTTATTAATTGAACACTGCACTCATTATCATAGTATTTAAGAGCTT
The DNA here is from genome assembly GCA_949752895.1 of Dendrolimus pini. Taxonomy (NCBI): domain Eukaryota; kingdom Metazoa; phylum Arthropoda; class Insecta; order Lepidoptera; family Lasiocampidae; genus Dendrolimus; species Dendrolimus pini. Next base: position 6,062,761 of record OX457143.1, read on the forward strand.
AGCTTTTGTCATTGGAGCCTCCTCTAATCCTCTCTACTCTCTGCCAATTGTTTAACTTCTGAAAACGGACTTCCCTTTCCTCTTCTCCCTTCCACTTTGCCTATTATTATCTTACGGAGAAGGGTGACATGGTGTAGTAAATTTCCATACATTATTCCTCTTCTTTCTTTTATGATTTTAATAATTGAACGCCTTTCTTTGACTATTGTCTATTTCTCCTTCCAGCTTATTTTGTCCATACGCCTACCACATCTCATCTCGAAAACACTGCACTCAAAGAGTGCAAAATTGAACTCAATTTAAACAATGGAACGGAATTAATTTGAATTTAAATTAAAGTACCATTTATTTAAAAAAAACATGAAAAAATCGTTTAAAATTCTTTTTCTCTCTTAGCAGACGAAATAGGAGAAACCATTCAATTGTTGGCTTGGTATCCTATTATTTTATAAAAAACGTTAAAAATATTTTTTTTTTCATAACCATACAATGATAGTATTAATATTAATCATTTTTATGGGCCGTGGTCTTCAAAGACATAAGAAAGATATTGTATATCTCCAAATTGAACAAGTTACACTTGTGTTATGGGTAATGGGAAGACCGCCTATGACACCCCAGAGTGGGTATCGCCACCACACAAGTGGTGAGACCCGTCCTGCGTGACTGGAATAAGATTCGGCACAACACCCTGATGTAGGGTGTCATCACTGCCAGACGAGGATGCGGAGCAGCGCTGAGACCTCGTCGCCCCTACCGTGGTGCGCGCCATAGGCGGGAGCAAACCCGGATGGCATGCCGTCTCCTCTCTCTGCAATACTCACCAAGGAGGAGGCGCAGTTTGAGTATGAAAGTTACATTGCTTGCTCCGACCCCGCCAAAGGAAGACGCGTCTCCGCCGGTGGGCCAACTTGGACCTTCGGCCGCCGTTAGCGGGCGGCGCAGGTGGATCCTTTACGTAAAAAGGTTTCTCACTTGCTGTTATGCCGTCGAGATGAAGGCGTGCCATGTTTCGCACGCACGCTCAACTCTCCTCCCTTAAGGCGCATTACAGAATGCCCACGCAATGCGGCAATGAAAAAATGTGTTATAATATACACAACGAACTACTCGTGGGCCAATTCCAGACACCCAGACCATAGTAAATAACGAAGAAAAATTGTTTCCGAAATTTGCCATACCAAGAATGAGCCCGAAGTCTTTGCGTTGCAGTGAGGTAAGCCGGGGAAGGCTTAGCCTCAACCACAGAGGCCATCGTATATATGACTACAAATATTTTTAGTTTTAAAAAAAATATTGGGTGCCAATCATTGGGTGATGTGCCAACAATAGTTTTGTTTACTCTAATTGATTTAGATACAAATAGATTCTAAATAATTATTTAGATTAAAATCTTATACACATTAGTAAGATTTCATTAAAATTAGCCGTAGCATAATATTAGTTTTGTATGTATATGGTATATCTCAGTATATTTTATTTTGACTACTTTTTCAAAGAATTTTATTTTGAAAATATTTTTATAACCTTGTTTTTTTTCATAATATTAAATTCATTAATTTCTAATTCAGTAAATACTTCGAAATTAAGGGAAAAGACATTTTTATGACTTTGTAAATGACTTGTCTATGACCTACGAAGACTAACGGTCAGACAGGCTTAAATGGTTTTGTACGGGCTGCGCTTCTGCTAAAGGCTGCGGAACCCTAAACAAAACAAAGACTGAATAAAAAAATGTAATCTATACATATAATAAAATTGTAGAGGTCAAATTTCTGTACAATTAAAAAAAATGCTAAAAACCGAGTCAGGGGGATGTAAGAAGTGAAATAGAACTAATTTTGACTTTTTTCAAATTTTTTGTTTCTCTGTTTGTCTGTCTGTTTGTACCGGCTAATCTCCGAAACGACTGGACCGATTTACATGAAATTTTGTATGGTGATAGCTTATATCCCTGGTCAACATATAGGATACTATTGATCCCGAAAAATTAAAGAGTTGCCGTGGGATAGTTAAAAACCGCACCACGCGGACGAAGTCGCGGGCAGAAGCTAGTCAAACATTATGTACATACAAAAAAGAATTATTAAAAATTAAAATAGAACGTGCTTAGCGTAGCGTTGAAAAAAATATCTCAAAAAAATGGTCTTTAATCTCTGCAATTTCGCCTTATACATGAATTACATAGCAAATGATAATGAATCTTGGGTAGTAGTCGTAACTTAAGAAATAAATCGACAAAGTTAAAACGTCTCTTTGTCTCGTAGCCTTCGCTTAAAATCGAAGACATTTTTATTTCGACCGATTATTTTAATTCATAAACGTGTTTCCAAAATACGATTACTTATTTTCTATGAATAATAATGTGTACCTTTACGAAGAAATCTTGGAAGTGGTGTTGATTAAATGTTGGTGCTGCTGGAGATATGGGTTGCCTGGTGAAGGTTTGGAGCCGGACTGAAAGGATGCTGGGAGCTTGTCTCGCACGGTAGCGGAATGTGGACGCATGCGCAAATCGAATGGTTTACGGTTATAGTGCCGTTTCATTGTTGCGTATTATTTTAATTTTTATCAACTAATTAATAACATTAAAATTTTATTAATTATAATGGAACTAAATTATAAATTAAACTAAATATTTTAAAATAAATTATCAAATCAATAATAAATCTTAAATTAATATTTTTAATCTATTACTCACGCGTCTTCTGCGTGTTTTTGCGAGATTTTTCAAAGTAGGACCTTTGAAATAAATCTAATTAAAAGTCATACAAATATTCTTTACCCTAAGTAGACTCTAGGACCTAGGAGGTTACTAATTTTGTAATAACCATATTTTTGATTAAAATAAACCATGTTTAATAACAGTCGCCATCTGTAAATTAGTCTAAAGGCGGTTCCCAATTCTTACTATTGTTACTTAGTACTTGTATGGAGCTTATGTAAAAATTTAACCGATGGTAAGGCAAGTGAATGAATGGTAAGATACATGAACTGGCCACTAAACTATAGCTCAGTAGATACTCGCCCAGAGCATATTTTATCGTCATTTCTTTATATTTAGCTTTTTTAAACTATTTTGAGGAATATAGCGTTGTTCATAATTTATATTTAGTTATAAGAGAGTTGTAGTCACAAAAAACTGCTAAAATGCCTTTCCGATTGAGTACAACTAAAAAGTTGGCCAACTATCGGCCAATCGGTTATTAGCACGGAGTCCCTATGTACACTCGCAGACTATGCAACTTAGTTGGTCAATCGCACGGCAAAATGCAATCGAGCCACACGCGTGCGCATGTTTTCCCCACAGTCGGACCTTTATTATTTTCCCTAAATTGTTTCAGTGTTAGTTATGATTAAAAGTAACACTAATAAAAAATAGTGAGATAGATTATAGTAGATATAGATAGAGGAATAATTGTAACAAATAATAAGATAAACTAAGTGTTTTATTTGTTATTACGTATATATACGTATATTAAAAAGGCACCTACTTACCGGACAGTTAAGCAAAGCCTTTCTTCAAGGGAGATGGCGAGTCGAAAAGTTGTGTCCTGTTTTTTTATTGCTGGCCCGATAAGATATACAAACTCATCAAAAGAAGAAATACTCATTCTATAGTATGAAAAATACTTATATGGGTAACATCTCAGTTTAGAATGTAAGGTATGATGTTATCCATGTTCTAATCTGTCACTTAATATAAGATGCACCCAAAATGTTCTCTTCATTTCATTAATATAGCAAGTAGTGCGTTTTCTTCCGCATTTTCCGCAGACGTCACCGCGATAGCAACACTGTCACCAACTAAATCGGAAAGGTCTGCGGCTGGTAGTCAATTATGTAAAGTCGGACGATTAAGTTGTAAAGGCCCGCAATTTAGTTGTTCGATAGTCGGCCAACTTGAAATTGTATATCTGCAGTCACCCTAATTATATTATCATGTAAGACTTTCTATATCTTGTCCTAAATAAATATTTTTTCTTTCTTTCTTTCTTTCTTTCTAACGTAATTTAAATATAGAACACGCCATACAAAAAGATCGAAATGTGAGGTTTATTTCAACAGCAAATACACTGAGAATATTCTTATCAATGTAACTGCTCTCTAAATTCAGATTAAATACTACATGCAGTATACAGTGTTTCTACAATATTCTGCATGCAATAAAATTTTGAAGAGTTACTTGGTAAAAGGTATATAATTAAATACCTGATATCTATACATATAATAAAATTGTAGACGTCAAATTTCTGTACAATGAAAAAAAATGGTAAAAACCGAGTCAGGGGGAATGTAAGAAGTGAAATAGAACTAATTTAGATTTTTTTCAAATTTTTTGTTTTTCTGTTTGTCTGTCTATTTGTACCGGATAATCTCCGAAACGAGTGGACCGATTTACATGAAATTTTGTATAGTGGTAGCTTATATCTCTGGTCAACATATAGAATACTTTTGATCCCGAAAAATTAAAGGTCCCGTGGGATAGCTAAAAAGCTTTAATTACTTAAACAGCTTATAACAGACTGAAAGTAATTTATCTGCAACGTAACATAATAGAAGCGAAGATTTTGACAGGGTGTAGTGTCGGTGTGAGAGTTTTATCTCATATATATAATATATAAAGCTGATAAGTTTGTTTCTTTGTTTGTTTGATTGAGCGCGCTAATCTCAGGAACAACTGATCTAATTTGTTTTTTTTTCAGTGTTAGATAGCCTATTTATCGAGGAAGGTTATAGGCTATAAACCATCATGCTAAGAGCAATGGGAGCGGAGCACCAATGAAGAATGTTTTAAAATCGCGGGGTTTTTTAACTTGCTTTTTTTTAACTATTCCACGCGAACGAAGTCGCGGGCAAAAGCTAGTTTAAGTATAAAAATAAAATATATATAGATAAAAACATACCTATATAGGGACGGAGAAATAATACAACTTCCTCCTGCCGAGGCGACAAAAACGCCCCATAGCCAGGTAGTAGGGTATTTGCCCGCCTAGATGGCTACCACCCTTGGTATAGAGTATACCACCATAACAACCTTGAGTTGTGTTCTAGCGTTAGTAGCCAGGTTCCAGTCACACTTTAGAGAGCAGCAGTATATTGGTAGTACCTCTGGTGTTGCAAATATCCATAGGTGATGGTAACCGCTTTCTATCAGGTGAGCAGTCTGTCTGTATGCTGAATTGCAGAAATATATGAAAAAAAATTATTATCTAAGTTTTTAGAGGATTCAGGGTTAAATAAGACCCTTGTGAAATCATCATATCCGTCTGTCTTTGTAGCTCACAGTCATTTTACTAAAAGTAAGTACCTAGAGATAGGTACATATCTATGATATAATTTTTAGAGAGCAGCAGCGCATTTGTAGCACCTTTGGTGTTGCAAGTGTCCATAGGCGATGGTAAATGCTTTCCATCAAGTGGGCCGTCTGCTTGTCTGCTGAACTCCTGCAATAAAAAATATATATGTCGCTGTATAATTATTTCTAACATGTTATTCTGAATGACTGTTTTAAGAATTTATTCAGTGTTCATCCTTGTCGCTTCGATTTTATGGAAAAGTGCTAGTTATGAGCAGAACAATTATCTAGCCATGCCGTCTCCACCAGATCCCGGTAGAAGAGGTAAACCTAAAAATGTTAATTTCACGTCTTTAAGAATTACGAGCGTGCCAATGATCTCACAGTAACCAATGCGAAGTGGAGGAGAAAAAGTAAGAAAAAGAAGGCTCTAAAGCTGGTGCTTTGAACGCAACTAGAATTTAACCCTATAATGATGATTAAACCCCTACCCTTTCTAATTTTCCACCTTGAATTGATAAAACAAAAAGGTTTCCACTACTAAATTACCTCTTCTTAGTTTGATGGAATGAACTCCTGAGAATATTATATTGAAACTGTTTGTACAAATATTTGCTATAATTAAATTTGTAGGCGCTTCCAAATTTCCACACGAATAGATGTTTCCGACGGTTCCGTTCAGTAATTTTTAATCGTATTATATTTCGGTTTACTGATTAGCTATAAGTATTAGTCATTTCGATTAAATACCATTTTTGTTAACACAGAAGAATGTCTTTTCTTGTGACACACACCTCTCAGGCCCAGCGTATGGGGCTAGGCTAAATGCAGCGTCTAGCGCCGCCTACAAGAGTGCGTGTAGAACTCTCGTACCTCACGGCCCCGGTAACTCTTCTATTGAAAGAAGACTCCAATGAACTACCCACTAAACCTACCTGCGTCCCGAAGAGAGAAAAACACGTAGTAAGAATGCCACAGGATCTAGGACAGTCACTGCATTGTGATGTTCTAGTGTGCCAAATTGGTACAAACCCAGGGAAGCAGGGCTGCATTAAACCACTATGTAAACCGGTGAAGGTCCACTGATACCCCCGTAAACAGCGGCTCTCTGCCACGGAATCATGGTAATTAGTTCAATGCATAACGGCGTCTCCGAGCCCCAATGTGTCGACAGCGGACGAAGGCCGTTGGCACCGTTCACACCCCCTCTCTCTTTCGGCGGCTTCCTTCCGAGTCATTACTGTCTCGCAAAAGGCGGAAACCGCCTGCCAATGGGAATCATTGTGGATCATGGCCTCGACCAAGTTCTTCAACGAGTCCACCGGCCCTACCTCCACCTGGAATAGGAACCTCAGGGGTCCCCGCCACTCCACGAGCGTATAAAAAGTTGAGTACCAAGAGCACCGCACTTTGGCATAGTGGAGTGGCGTAGCGCCCCATAATACGATTCATTTCTTACGACAGCAAATAAGATTGGACAGATTTATTTGCAGATCTGTTGACCTCGAAAACGTGACTTGTGATTTATTTGTTTATACGCCTTATGTGCCGAAGGCTAAACGAACTCCACGCTTTTATACGCTTTCTTTATTCTTCACGCTGGAATGCTGAAGAATAACTGCAAACACGGCGTACGATGTATGGACGCCGCACACAGCGTATGTGTGACATGTCAAGCGTCTGATAGTGACCACTATACTTGCATAAAAAGAATTCGACACTCGCATAAAATGTCACGCCGTACGCAGCCTAGGGCGTTTGAAATGGTCCACCGCCTTAGATTACTATACAAAAGATGTTTCTTATGAGAACTCTCACACACAGCTCTCCCACATGAGGTTATTTAATCGCGACAAATTACTCAAAGGAGTCCAAATAAATTGATAAACGATTTTACAAAAGGATACCATAATGGGTGTATAATGGTCTAACTTTTGTGTCCATTTTTGATTAGGAACCATTAAAAACTTATTGCTTTAAAATCAGTGTGGAATAGTGCTAAGTAGTACAGACACTGGTAAAGTTACCGAAACGCTAATGAAAATTTAAATCAAAAATAATGCTACATTTTTCAAAATACTAGCTAATTAAAATTAGAAAAAATATATATCCACCCGGTTATATATTTCATCTAATTTAGCTCTCATTTGAAAAAAGAAAAAAGCTGTCAGGCATATTTTTTCACTGAATTGGTCTAGTGTCCCGCCAATATCTTGTCGAAGAAATCGAATATCTTTTCTGTTCCGCTAATTATGCCTATGTATGTATACAAACCTCATGAATGAATACAAATCTATCTATAATATGATAAAATTTCATACATGCCGTGACTGTACATTGAAGTTATTTAAAAAAAGTATATAAACGATGGAGAACACGATACAATTTTTTTTAGATTTCTTGTCTGTTTGTTCGGGAGTCAAGTAAAAACTACTGGGCCGATTTTGATGCTGTATTCGCTGATTCAAGGCTAATTCTTAGATTTAAACTCTGCGCTACTTTTTATCCTAGGAATCTCGGTTTGTGATTGTTCGGGTGCGTAGAGTGTGTGCGTATTGCGAATTAGGTTGTTCTGACACAGTTTTCAATTAAACGATAGCTTATATTCTGTTTCAAATGTTGCTATATTCTGTGTCTGGGAATCCCGCGGGAATTTCAAGACAAGCGTGGACGAAGTCGAGGGTATATCCTAGTGAATTATATAAATCTACCATCTGTCAGACCCGTCCTTTCGTATGGCAATAAAATGGACCTCTGCTTGATTTTATCATCAAAACTCGAAAATATCAGGATATAAATAATTTTGATTACCTATTAAATAAAAAAATTATACACTGTTTGATTACTTACAGAAATTACGTAATGATTTGCAGGTCTGGTAGAAAATTTAAGTGCCTTTTGCGTTTTATAAGATGATAAGAAGTATCTCAGTTGATTTGATTGTCAAATACCCTATTATACGACACAGATATTAATGACCCGTTTCTATATCTTAGTATTCATTCACTTGGCTTACCATCGATTGAATTTTGACATTAGTTGTATGGAGCTTATGTCAACTTTTAAGGCAAATGAACAGTCGGTAAGATATAGGAACCGAACATAATATGCTGCGATGGTTGGATGCAATTACGAGGAAAGACCGCATAAAGAACTCCTGCATCTGCGATAGTCTTCATGTCTGTGACAAAGCAGACAAACAGCAAGAGAGTCGCCTACGGTGTTACGACCTGTTTTACGGAGAGCGGATGATAACGGAGTAGAAGGTACAGGCTCAAGAAAAGCTGGCTTGACTTCGTGATGGATGACATGCGTAGTCAACAAGGGATGCTGAGATCACTTTAAGTGGATAAGAAAAAGTAGTGAAGCGGACCTAAAACTTCGAAGTGAACACACCGAATGAAAATCATCAAAATAACATAAATAATGTTCTTTCCATAACAGTGATTAATATAAATACGACTCCGCAGGATACGGATATGAAGTTTACTCCAGCAAATCAGAATGAACCAGTTATTCTGTAATAAGGATGGACATGACGAGGATAATTTTATAACCCGGAAAGGCTAGATTTAGTGTTATATGGATTTGAAGATTACGCAAGGGAACCAAAAGAGTTCACCAAAACTAAATTCCCCGTTAGGTCGTTGGTTAGTTTCATCTTTCACCTATAAACTCGTGTTCAAGCCCCTAACCGTCTAACCACACTCTCCCAATAAACAAGGTCAACGCAGTTCACTAATCCATACGTTCCGCTCATTCAAACATTCGTTCAATTACGCATGCGCGCCGCTCAAGCCATCGCATCGTCCGATTTTTATTTTACTTCACTCTTGTGCTGGGCCGCGGCTTGATAACACGTAATCTTAACTACACATAACTTAAATAAACTTTTAAAATGGAGTTCATTGGCAAGAAATACAAGATGATCTCCTCCGAAAACTTCGATGAATTCATGAAGACGATCGGTGAGTGTTTTTTTATTGTATTTACAGAAATATTTCAATAAACTCATATGGTCACGGAGTTTGCCGGCCGGCGAAACCACGCCGAGCGTTGCAAGTGCACCGCCGACCTATACACAAAATGTTCAGTTTTTATGATTGATTATTCTAATTTGATTATTCCTTCGTTCTTTTGTAATATTTGTATTACTAAATACGCTAAACCATATTTCATATTGGTAAATTGTAGATCATTTTGACTAAATAGTGAATACTTTAATTTGTGCTTCGTTTTCATTATTATAATCTTACCCTCCATTATATCTATTCTTGAAAGTATATTTTATCTAAATAGTAATCTCTACTGATACGTATAATGTGAATACTTAGAAAGTGAAAGTGACTTAATTTGGATAAATTAAATTCATAAGCAATAATAAATTATACAAAAATCTGTAACGGTGACCTTGTATTATAGGAAACTTTTTATCCTGACTAATGAGGTAGTGTTCCAAAGTATACGTGAGTGAAATTGAATGATTTGGTTTGTTATATATTTATAAACGTAGAAAATACACTTTATTTGGAGAAATAGCGATAAATACAAATAATAACAGTATAAAGAAGCACGAATTTGTATGTCATATTTCTAGCGTCATAGTTTCAGCGCCTACCTTCCTCTGTCGCCTATATGCACTTTAGATAACGGTGATGGAAGAATTTGAGCCTTTTTTACGACTTATTTTTTTAATTCGCTAAGCAGATCGCCTTAAAAGTTAAATATAATTTTTGTTACTTATATTATAATTCCGTGGGCTTACTTACGAAAATGTTTCGTAGACATCTCTCTCTAAGGTCTCCTTCCTCTGTATCGAATTGACGAGGTTGGGGCCTCGAGGTTAAGTATATACTTAGCGGTAACTGGGTTTGGAGCCGTACGGGCCTTCCCCACACGGTGGTGGCTTCGCAGCAGCTCATGTTGGCTAATCTGCGGCGTCCAATGGTCTTCAGCCATGGCCAGCTTGTTGGCCATTCATTAGCGTTCCGTGGCCGTCTCGGGATTTAAGACTGGCTATCTGTGATTTTGTGGGTTTCGCGACTTCATGGCATATCCATGATTAGCTTAGTAGATATTATCCTATTAAATGTTTAGGGTGTGGTAATCATTTTGGCAAAAATAGAATCCATATTCAATGGTAACGTTTATCTATTCAGCCATTTTTTTAATACTACTGTTTATATGGGTGAAATGTACCTCAAGAATTGATTCGAAAAATTAAGTTTACATGGGGTTAGTATATTGTTCTTCCATGGTATATGTTTCAAAAGACTTTTCTAATAGTTGAGTCTTTAGAAACACTTAAATCAGTTAGTAGTACAAGTATATTCGCTTACATTATTTTCAAATATATTCGAGCCCCTGTCTTACTTTCGATTTATGAGGTGGAAAATGATGAGAAAAAATAAAAGTAATATATTGTATAGATATTTTAAATTTAACAAAAAATTACCCTATTTAATTGTATAAATATTTTACTCAACTTGGGGTACATTTTTAGGATACTGAACAATAAAATATTTTAAATTAACCATCTAAACACACAAAGTAACTAAAATTCTATTCAAAAACTAACTCGTAAGAAACAAACAAGTTATACCAAGGTAATAGATCCACTGTGTAGTTTTTGAACTACCTACTATACTATATATTTTCGAGTAAATGCTTTCTTGTAGTTACATAAATTCGTTTTTGACGGTTCATTTCCGTCTTTCAATATTGATGAATCAACCAAAAGGGATTTATATAATAATAAACCTGTATCATTCAATGTTATTGGAAATCGTTGTGTCGTTTTAGTTTAGGGCCTTTCAATCAAAATGTTCTGTGGTTGATCCGTCTAATATCAGCATAACCAAATGAGAAAAACTAATTGATGTTTATCATCATTTCTACAGAACTGTTCAATGTTCATTGGCTAAGTTTTGAATGGTTTAAAACATCAGAAACAAAGAATACAGTGTTAAGTTATGTATTATTATCGGTAAATTTATACAATACACAACACTTTTAATGCTATAAATAATGTAATTTATTGTAGAGATAAAAGTTTAATGCTCATTTTAATGTTATTGTACAGATGGAAAGCTATAAAATATACATGTATATTATGTATATGGTGTACCTTTGACACTAGATTGCGGCCCCTGGTGGAGTATGCCGCCATATCAACCTTGAGTTGTGTTCCGGCATTAGTGACCAGGTCCCAGTCTGCCTTTAGAGCTGCAGCACATTAAGTATTGCGAATGTCCATAGATGATGGTAATCGCTTTCCACCAGTGGGCCGTCTGCATGTCTGCTGAACTTGCGCAGTAAATAAAAAAACTAGAAATTTAAATAAATAATAACTTAGAAGTACTTCAATGTTTTTAATGTTTAGCACCAATACGTTCGCTAGATGTCTAGAATTTTGAATTTATTATTATTAACTATTGAATTTAAAGTACGAACAGTATATTATATATATAAAGTTAAAAAAATCGTGAAAAAACGCACATATTGTTCAAAATTATATATATTCCATCAAAACTTGATAGTTCAAGTACTTCTTAACAGTTAATACGATTTTATTTTATTTCAATATTACGTTTCAGCCAGTTTTTAAATTGTCAGAATCAAATAAAAATCATTTAAAGTTATGCTTAAAACCGTAAAAATATAGTTTTATTTACGTGTATTTATCATTCGCGAGAACGCAAGAAAATAAATACTTCATAAATTATTGCGCCAATACTAACCTGTGTTACAGTTATTTAGTTGCATAGTTGTTCTTGTCATGTTTCCGTTTAAAGTTAATAATTAATTTTTAACCGACTTCAAAAAAAGGAGGAGGAGGTTCCCAATTCGTCGGAATCTTTTCTTTTTAATATGTATGTTCACCGATTACTCCGAGATTTATGAACCGATTTACGTGATTCTTTTTTTGTTCGACGCGAATAGCTGCCATTTGGTCCCCTAAAAATTTCACATAGTTTGGCCCAGTAGTTTTCATTTTATGAACATTTTTTATGAAAATATTCCATTTCGCGCGGCACCTTTCGTAGGCGTACCCATAGCTAGACACTAAAAAGTAACAAATAAATTAAAAAACTTCGTTTAAAAAACCGACTTCAAAAACTAAAAAGTATAAAATAACTTATTTCTAAAGCTATTATTATTAATATACCTATATTATCTAAAACATCTCGAAGTCGGTGCAAAGTAAAACATAAAAATTACTATATTTTGAAAATTACTAAGCACCGACTTTAAGATGTTTAAGATAATATATATTAATAATAATAGCTTTAGAAATAAGTTATTTTATACTTTTTAGTTTTTTCTTATGTACCCTCTTATTTCTAAACGATACAATCGGCCATTTCCTTAATTGAATAATAATGTTATATTTTTATTTATTCGGTGAATAGCGCCTGTTTTGTATAGAGTAAGTAGTTCTCTATAATCTAACATAATTTTGTGTAAGAATATTTATCTCTAATATATAGTGATTGTGTACAGTTTATAATTCAAAACCTCTCAATTGTATACAGACTGGATTCAATACATTTTATTTTCATGTTGGCAGACGCGATAGATTTATAGGATATAGGATCCTGTCCTATATATATAGGATAGGATTTTCTTAAGTTTTTGCGAATGGTTCACATAATTAAACTACGTTTTAGCGCTTCTAAGCGTGGTTTTTTTTTACCTCAAAACTATTTAAACCTCGTTTTATTATGAAGATAAAGACGTCAAATGTTAATGAGTAATATTATTTTTACATTTTTTATGTTTGCTAGTAGGTAGGCCAACTGGCAAACGGACCACCTGGTTATAGGTGGTTACCGTCGCCCATGAACATTTGCAGCACTAAGGGAGCCGATGCGTTGCCTGCCTCGTTGAGACTTTAGGTATCAGTTCACGCCCTTTTTGAAGAGCCCCATATAGTAGCGCTCCACTTAAGTGAACCGTATGAATTAGTAAGGTGCGCTCACATAAAATTAATAGTTTGCTTTTATAACTGCTATCTTGTAATCGATGTATGTTTATTGACTGTTTTTTTGATAATTATCAAGTTATAACAACTTATAATTCTATTGCAACTTCTGATAAGTGGTTTGATAAAATTAATCTTATCACGATGTTTATTGGTTCTAAAGGTAAAAGTTTATTGCTGGTTTTAATAGGCGTTAGTGTAAATTATAACGTTATATGAATTATTAGGAAACTATCATACTACTTACTTATATATATTTAAATCAATCTTATAAGTCTCGGGTAAAATTCAATTTTTTTTATTCAAAATAAGTTCAACTGGAGAACAGTTTTTGAAAGTCATACATATAAGTTAAAATATAATTTTACTTCCTATTCTATGTACACCTTTTGGCAACGTGTTATTGCTGTTAAGACAAGAAATCATTAGATGTGCCTAACTATTTTCAGTCATATTTGTTTATTTGTTATTAAACAACCACCTTAGAGTACGTGTGCAACGCAATGCCATCGTGCCACCGCTGCGCCGCTAAACTGTGTAGACTAGCTGCGGCCGCGCCCTCGCCGTATTACGGCGAACAACTTTCCAATACAATAGAAATTTACAAATTTGCAACGCGATGGTGGCGCGATGTTTTCAGTTTATACTCGTATAAACGCTTATCCGTTCTTATCTTAAAAAGATGAATACAATTCTTTGAACATTAATTAAAAGAAGCTATTACCGCTATCTAAAAAACGTTGTTTTTTATCTTAAACACAGCCTCATTCATTAAGTTTATCTGACTACCTTCATTTAAAAAGGAAATCATTAATTGTTATCAATTTGCGGCAAGCAATCGGCACAGTCATACTTAGTGATAGGAATTCAAAGAACAAAGTAATCTTTGATTGATTAACTATCTTTTAATTAGGAAGAGTAGTTAAATGTCGTCAAAGACTCTTTTATATGTTGTTTACTTAAAATTAGTCATGTACAGCTTACCTAATCTCAATTATAGGAATTAAAACAGCTTATAGAGAGACAAGTGGGCTAGATAGACGTAGTCATGGTTTGAAAAATAAAAATGTAGGTCCCGATCGAAGCGCCATCTACTGGGTCCAATTTTGTATTTAAACCAACGAGGGACCTACTCAAATGAACACAAACAACTTTCGTCAAAATTCCGGGACGCGGTAACTAACCTACCGGGTCCAATTATGAATCTGGACCATACTCGAATTTATTTGAACACATACAAAAAAATTAAATACTATATTTTATTAATAAAACTAGGTTTTAACGGTTTTAAGCGCGGTAATTTATTTGATTTTGGTTATTCCCACGTTTCGACCGCTTTTCAGTGCTCATCGCTACATTGACAATTTTAGAACTACCTCCAATTTTTTTTTGTAATTTTTATTTGTATAGTAAAACATTTAACTTTTTATATAAATGTAGTTATTACGTCACTGGAAGCAACTAACACCTAGGATACAGGCTTGGCCTAGTCTAGGTGTTAGTACCCAGTCTTAATTTTAATGCAAAAGTTGTTATATTTTTGGTGTCAATAAAAATCCTTACTATTATTATTGATTATTATTATTATTGAATCAGGAATCCCTGATATCGCCTGAAAAATTCTCAAGGGCGTTGTTCACAAGCCTTATTTAGGTAATTATCTTCCGAAAATATGTAAGATGATGTTAGTATTCCGATTAAAAGAAGTTACGACTGTATATCATTTCTATATCTTACGGGATTGAGAAGATATCCATATAAAACTAAAATCTCGATCAGTGGCAAAGTCCTAAGCGTAACTAGTATATACATATAACAATTGTAGTATATTCTGTTACATAGTAAGAGCAAAAAACGCAAAACTGAATAATGTAAAAAGATCTATAAAAAGTGTACAATACACAAACCTTGGACTTGCGGACTTTGACACCGATTTGCACTGGAGACTAGCCAATAGTTATGTGCATTTTAGAATTATCTTATTTATCGCATAACACGTTATATTTACAGATAATTTTGATTTCAAATATTCAAATTTAGGATGAAAGAAAGACTTTATTTGAAGAAATATCCTCTTATTTATGCAGGAACGGAGAAATAATACAGTTTTTTGCGGCCGAGTGGCCTTCCGTAAGACGCGAGAAAACAACCCAGCTAGGTGGTAGGGTATTTACCTATCTGGATGCCTCCTACCCATGGTCTCTCTCACCCCAGCATACTGTATACCGCCATAACGACTTTGAGTTGTGTTTGCAGTTGTGGCCAGGTTCCAGTCTCCCTTTAAAGAGAGGCAGCACATTGGTATCATCGCTATCCATCAGGTGGGCTGTCTGCCTGTCTACTCATCTTAGACAATAAAAAATAGTAATACCATCTTTCACCTTATTCCAATCATTTTTTTATTCCATAAGTTCAGCCGACGGCCAGACTTCCCCCTTAATGGAAAGCGGGTACCACCACCTATGGACATTTGCAACACCAAAGTTGCTACAAACGCGCTGCTGCTCTCTTAAGGGAGACTACAACCTGGCCACTAATGCCGGAACACAACTCAAGGTTGTTATGGCGGCATACTCCAGACCAGGGGTGGTAGTCATCCAGTCGGGCAAATGCCCTACCACCTGGCTGTGGGTTGTTATGTGGCCTCATACGACAGGCCGCCCGAACAGGACATTGTATTCTTTCTCCGTTCCTCTTCACGCCCTTCCCTTGCCGCCTTCCCTTGTATCGGGGAATATTGTTGCCATATACTCAACCTTTTCGTTCCGTTAAATTTTTAAATCAAATCCGTTAAGGGGCTACCTAAAAGGTGTTTGCTATCTTGCTCACGTATCACATTATTGAGGTTTTGAAGCTTTTACTGATTTTGTAAAAAAATACATAATAAAACGTCAAAACGTGTAAAGCGATTAAGTAAATATTCCATTATGCCATCTTGTTCTGTAAGATTTTGGAGCTTTTCAAAGTTATCTTTTAATTGGCTAGTGGTTATTCCTAGTAAGTATCTGCAGTGTCGTCTTCCGTGGTGATACAAACTGACATCTTCGGTTGATATTATTTTCCTCACTAGGGTTTCTTCTTTGTCTGTGCTCGTGTGAACTGCAATTTCACATCCCACAGAAGCTATCACGTTATCAGGTGTAAATCTTCATCCCGTGTTCTGAAGTTCCGTTTAGATCTAAGAGCGTGGAAGACAAATAAAAATCAAAAAAATATGTACACTAATTTTTCATTATTCTTCTTTTATTGTATAGCAACGGTCATTAATCTCATATTATCACGTCGCGCGGTCAAATGATATTTGCACCACTGGCTGTTATTAATCTATGCCCTTGTGGTTTGTATTCGGTTACTAAGGCAATACTTTTCCACACACTGGTATCTTTTTATCTATGATAAGTTAGATATCTTTCGAAAACGTATTACTGTCTTAATCCTCTACAGATAGTGCAAATTATCCATAGGTATTTGGTTTTGAAATAAATTCATGGAACTTATAACTAAAAAGAATGAAGTGAGAAGTTATTTTTAAAAAATTGCTTAGTGAACTGTATACCTATTCGAGCTGCCACCAGAACACCGATGTTTGGCGTCAGTCATAGATCTAACATAAGGTTGATGCTTCTATTGCCTTGGTCTCAGTATATCCTGATGACTATATTTCGAGCGATTATTCTTAAACTTAAATATTCCTAAACAATATACTCGTCTCTGTTGCCCCGCCAGGTAGACTTTCATTACATCGTCGCACACTACTATAATCAGATCAGCACAATCTGCCTTATTTGTCACAATGGCACAGGATATCGGCCAAATGCGGGTAGTCTCATGCGGGATTTAATGCAACCGCTATAAAAGACCCACCGCAGCGTAACGATTATCGCGATTCATTTGAATAATTGAATCGATTACGTGTTTTGCAGTATATGAATTCACATATAATTTAAAATAGTTACCATTTTATAGCCTGAACTTTTTTACTCGTTCTCTGGTCCTTGATTTCCAGGGGTGATTTATTATATTTATTTGACCTTTTCTATTATTATACATTTGTTACAAACGTAAAAAACTTCAACACTTACTTCGTTGGTTCAGGGGAGTCCGGGGGGGGGGGGTTGCTACAAGGTCAGAAGTATAAGAAGCCAAATATTGTCTCTAACAACCATGATTGAGAGATGATACATTAGTCAACTTCTAAGCTGTTAAATAAACAACCTTAGACAATTCCAACTGGAATATCTCCAAAACTGCAAATAGTCGTGCCAACAAGACCTCCCGCGGCGAATTGTCAGATCTTCAATTAATTAGGAAGATTGCTTGGTCGCATGTGAATATTCTGTCTATGCGGAGAACGATCTAGACTGAAATTAACACGGAACAGATTCCACTTTTAATTTCCATGTAAAATAATAATGCAGTATCTAAGGCACTTTCGTTCACATGTGTATAGTTTTTCGACATATAATTTTAATATATAATATTATTTCATAAATGGAACGGAATAAAGTTCAAGAAAACTTAATCACTTTTTAACCGACTTCGAAAAAAGGAGGAGGTTCTCAATTCGTCGGGATCTTTTTTTTTTGTTGCTTTTTTTTATGTATGTGCGCCGATTACTCCGTGATTTATGATCCGATTTACGTGTTTTTTTTTTGTTCGACGCGGAATAGCTTCTAATTGGTCCCCTAAAAATTTTACAGTTTGGTCCAGTAGTTTTCATTTTATGAACATTTTTCATGGAAATAATTTTCACTTCGTTCCATATGTACACCGATTACTCCGTGATTTATGATCCGATTTACGTGATTCTTTTTTTGTTCGACGCGGAATATCTTCTAATTGGTCCCCTAAAAATTTGACATAGTTTGGCCAAGTAGTTTTCATTTTATGAACATTTTTCATGAAAATAATTTTCACTCCGTTCCATATGTACACCGATTACTCTGAGATTTATGATTCGAATTACGTGATTATTTTTTTGTTCGACGCGGAATAGCTGCCATGTGGTCCCCTAAAAATTTGACATAGTTTGGCCCAGTAGTTTTCATTTTACGTACATTTTTTTGTTCCCAGTTCTTGGAACCTATATTTTTTAAGAAGCGCGGCACCATTAGTATGTCCTCCCATACATAGCTAGACACTAAAAAGTAACAAATAAAAAATAAAACTTCGTTTAAAAAAACCGACTTCAAAAACTAAAAAACTAAAATGTATAAAATAACTTATTTCTAAAGCTATTATTATTAATATATATTATCTAAAACATCTTGAAGTCGGTGCAAAGTAAAACATAAAAATTACTATATTTTGAAAATTACTAAGCACCGACTTTAAGATGTTTTAGATAATATATATTAATAATAATAGCTTTAGAAATAAGTTATTTTATACATTTTAGTTTTTGAAGTCGGTTTTTTTAAACGAAGTTTTATTTTTTTGCATAAGCATAATAATCGAGAATAAATCGTAATTCATTCATCCCTTCATTGTTATTCGCATTGTATTCATTATGCAGTATGTTTGTGTTTTAACAATAAAAGTTGCTATGATAAAAACTTTCATTGGGTTGCTGTATATTTTAACAGGTGTTGGCTTTCCTTGGAATAATAAAATGAAATATATTTGATTACTCATACATATTACCTATATTCATTTTCAATAGGCACGTGTTGAGTAATGAAACCATTCAACAAAATTAGCCATCGTACGAGTAATCGCTGTTTAGATCTATAAGCCCAATTTGGACCGGTTCCTTCGGTGTAATAAATTTCTGTCTAAATCGACTCCTTGCCATTTGATCAATGGATGGACCCCCATTCGTTGTCGGAGCCTGTATGTACCAATTGTAGTAAAATGGTCAACAATCGTTCTCAATTGTCGTCAATAAGTAACGAGACGGTTTGTTGAGATCGTTTTCTATATTGACTGGGATATTTGTCGTTTTATTTTGTTCCTGTGTGAAGATTGGTGGAATTGGTTACAATGGGTAGCTCCGTCTTATAGTTTCAAATAGAAAAATTGCTCGTGTAGATGATGAATAGTAAATTACATATACATTTATGAAGCATTATTATATCTTGAATATTATGATTTTTATTGTTTTGTTTAATTTTTTATAACCCTTCTGTTTTTATTTTACATTAGTGATTATCCATTTAAATTCATTTTATTAATTATTCAGTTTGTGCTCACGATATTAAACGTATAAACGTTTTTATTCTGTGTAGACGGCAAAAAACTAAGAGTATACTAATATTATACAGAGAAAAGATTTGTATTTTTGTATGTTTGTAACGAATAAACTCAAAAACTATCGGACCGATTTCAAAAATTCTTTCACCATTAGAATGCTACATTATCCCAGATTAATATAGGCTTTATTTATTACTAGAAAAAATTATAAATCCCTACTAAAATTTCAATAATGTAATCCAAGTTGTAAAAAAATAGTGTTCGAGTTCGGGGATGTCAGAGATGGTTTAGATTTACAATTAGACCCGATAGGTAGCGCTGGAATCGGGTGTTATTTTTATTTTTTCAGGGCAGGACAATGTCCGCCGGAACCGTATGTGTTAGATACAAGCCTACATAAATAAATCAAAGAACCTGATCACGGGCGCATCGAAGAGTTTCTTGCAAATTTCTTTGAAGAAACGATTGCGTTTCGTTAATAATATACAGCTGTAGACAACATAAGTGAAACGGGGTGGAAATTCGGCTAGGATAAAACGATTGAAAAAAACATACCGTATGATGCAAGTGTCGACTACACCGCTATTGTAGAAATTAAGGCCCCATTATCAGTATACAAAAAAGCAAATAGTGAAGCAGCATTCCAAATGAATCAAAGCCATTTTGGCAAATAAAACTCACTGCAATGCACAAAGAACTGATGATAATCCGGTAACAACAACACGACCAACAAATAACTAAAGAAACAAAAATTAATGGCGAACCACAGCATACATGATTTATGTTTGTAAATAAAACTTACAGTTCTAAATAAAAACGCCTAACCAGCAATTCATTTTCTTATTACAATTCGTATTTATAATTTTGCAGTCTTACCGCATATTTTGAAATAAAAGCTGGTACCTATCGGGTTAAGAGTTGCTATTTTATCCCATATTGGTGGAAAGCCGCCGAGCGTAAGAGATAGTAGTACAGTAATAATATATGCACAATTAAAAAACGTAAGCGCCAATAAATTTATGGCGCTTTGGACCAGTTCGCTAGCTGATTTATATAGAGACACTAGTAATAATATGTTTGAACAGAATGCGTAAACGCCAATCAATTCATAACACTTTCGACCTTTTGGTAGATTCTTAGAAGTAGGTAATCGATTTATATGAAGTCCACACCACTGATAGAAAGCTTTGGTGTGGATAGCAAGGTCTATGTACTAGGTGTTTGATTCATAACTTCATAAGTATAAAAGACTAGAGTTTACTCTGCGGATGCGCCGCGGGTCAACCACTAGTGCGTGCCTCTTGTTTAAAGATCAGGCGTTAATACAGGTTACGTAGTTCTATTTGCCCCGGAATATACACTTCATTTTATATCGCAATAACTATAATAACATATCGCAAAGTAAGTGTAAGTGAGAAATACTCGTATTTATGTCCATTTTCGGTATTCAAACTACATTTAAACAAAGTTACAGCAAAACCGATCCAGTATGCCTATATAGTAGTTTTTCCGTGAAAGCTTAACAGACATAAGTTACTTATGCGTCTTTTTTATTGATGATTAATTTTAAATGTATAAGCTTAAGAAATGATTGGTCTCCCATATAGACTGTCATCATTTATTTCAACCCGTTCCAATTTTATTTATCTCTCCCCCGTCTATCTATTTGTAAAGTACATAAATAACCAAAATGGCAAATGACAAAAAAAACCTATCCTACTACCAGATAGGTATGACCTTTACATAAATTTATCCCAAAATCTATCCCATTATCCGGGATGAAAAGTATCCTTACTCTACCCTCGGTATTAAAATGACATATATACCGAATTTCAGCCAAATCGGTCTAATAGTCTTTCCGTAAAAAATAAACAAATATATTTTCTCCCATAAATACGGGATAAAAAGTATCTTAAGTTTATCCTAGGCATCTAATATGGATATATACTGAGTTTTAGCCTAATAAGTCCAGTACTTTTTCCATGAAAGCGTAACACAGACAGACAGACAGATACAGTTCCTTTGGCATTTATAATATTAATAGGGATTGCGTGTGTAGATGGTAGATGGCGTGTAGGCATACGCCAACGACATCCTCTGCCGGTCATTCGACGGAAGAGTCCATATGCATCAATAAAATCTATTAGTGGCAATTGATATTGATTGATATTCAAATTTTTGTTCGTTGAGTCGCACTGGCATGAGGGGGAAAGTACTGCCGGAATCATTCATTTATGGCGGGTTTGAATGTCTTACTATTCGACGATATTATAATGTATACTAGAATATGCCCGCGGCTTCGTCCAAGGTTCACTTAAAATCTCCTCGGGATTCATTTTTTAAAAAGAATTGAAGCTATCGTTTTAGTGAAAACTGTGTTTCGTTCCTTTTACTGAATAAGCAAATTTTTATGCGCCCGAACAATTGCAAACCATTCCTGGGAAAATTCCCGCGGCATTCGGAGAGAAAAAAATATCACACAGTTTATTACATAAAAATTCGCTATCGATCAATGAAAAAATCACATCGGATTTCGATTTTATTTTAATCAGGCCATTTTGAATCATAGTCAGAATAATTCCCGTGGAATTCCCAGGATAAAAAGTAGCGCAGATTATACATCTAAGAATTTACTGTCGATCCGTGAAAACCACATCGAAATCGGCCCAGCAATTTTTACATAAATCCTAGTGATAATGTTAGTGATTTAAGCCGTTTCACGCAGATATGGGTTTAGGGCGTTACTGCAGATCGACATTGTTAATCACGTTGAATATTGTCAGATAACGTATTTGTATATATAAAAGGTATTAAATAGTACTCATTCGACCACAGCCTAAACACTTAACGCAGCTGAAGCCCCAGCGTAATGTTTGTATTTAGCTCTTATTATATAAACTCCGAAAATATGGCGCGTACGAGGCAAATTATTGTATTTCAGTGGTATTTAGATAATTTGCAAATTATTGTTACTTTTTATCGATTGCATTGTAATTTTTATGAATCCGTGAAAATTATTTATTTGCTACTATAAAACTATAAATTTACCTACTATAAATCAGCGCACTTTTATCTTGCTTGTTACGTGAAAAATAAGGATAATGTTGTGCTGCATAACTACTTCCGTATCATTTTGGTGGATCCAATATTATCACTTATTACGACCATCCTTTAGTATGGGCGAGAAACTAACTAAATTGCCAACATTCTATATGCATACGTAGATACATGAATACGCAATTATAAAATTTCACAGATTTGTATTAAGAATCTACCAGACCAGGCAGACCGATTTTGATAAAAAAAATGTGTGTGTTTGAGTGCGGTGATTGGTTTAGATTCACAATGGGATCGGGTATGTGGCGCTACAATCGGAGTCTAGATTTTATTGTTCAGGGCAGGGCACCGTCAATATATTTGCACAATCGTCATTCCATGTCGACAGGCTGATAAATACTGACATCCATTCATCATATCAAAATAATTATAAATATTGCAGTGCAATCTTATGACCAGTTCCTGCAACTCAGTTGGCACAAATACAGCACTAGACAAAGTACGAGTTGGACATTGAACTCATAACTAAAATAGACAGCGGTAGAAATATCTTTTTGACTCGCGTTTGTCAAATAATTGGGGACAGTCATAACGTGTTATCTAACCGTTGGTTGTTGGAAACCAACAGCCAGACGAATTAACCAACGGTTAACGATAAATATATAAAATTCTTTAAAACTTGTTGCTCGGTGCTTAGTTAGGCGTTGTATAATGTAAAAACATAGGCCTATGTATCTACATGCCTCGCCTGTATACAAGGAAAAGAAATCATCCCATGGTTACATTTATGTAAAACTCATAGCTATTTAGTTTTTTCGCTTTTTTACTAAACCACTGGGTACATTATTATAGGACTAGCTTCTGCCCGCGACTTCGTTCGCGTGGTGCTGTTTTTTAACTATCCCACGGGAACTCTTCAATTTTTCGGGATCAAAAGTATCCTATATGTTGACCAGGGATATCAGCTACCACCATACAAAATATCATTTGAATCGGTCTAGTTGTTTCAGAGATTATCCGGTACAAACAGAGAAACAAAAAATTTGAAAAAATCTAAATTAGTTCTATTTCACTTACCTGACTCGGTTTTTAGCATTTTTTTCATTGTACAGAAATTCGACCTCTACAATTTTATTATATGTATAGATACACGTTTCTGTCAAATTTCATTTATATAGTATAGACCCAGCAGTTGCTAAGAGAATAACTGTGTTATGGAAAGACATACTGACATGACCGTTTTTGATGACCTCGGGAATGCCAAAACGGCCACGGGAGCCTAAATAAAACCACACATCCAAACAGATTCGCCGCCGAATTAAATTAGTTTTAATTTAATTTCCTTTTAATGCCCCTGCTCCACCTGCGACAGTAGCCAAGTGGGTTTTGTTTATAGCGTTAAAAATAAAGCCCTTAATGATACATTATATGTCAATATTTAACATCATTAACAATATCTCATCATCCCAAATAAAGCATTAAGCTTTTGTCCACATCTACATTGCATAGTCACTACCAGTAATATTAACCGACTATGTAGAAAGAACATAAAAAGTAGTACTTTTGAGTAAGGGGTCAAACAAAAAAAAGTTTTACATGTTTACAGGAGAAGACTACAAATGTTGGAACAATATGTTTTGTTTCGCAAACATGGTTTGCTATATGCCGTTTATTTTTTACATGGTTCTTTCCATAAGTTTATTTTTCAACGTCTACCAAACTGAGATATTTAGTATCCAAACAGTCTACAGTAGGAGACATTTTGGTTTAAACGAGAGCAATAAAAATTAATTTATTTGTTAAAAATACAAAAGACTATCAAATCTAACATACCCATAATCTTATAATTCTTATATAATAAAAAAATTACTTGAACAAATAATGCACATATGAAATTTATGTAACTTGAACACTTTATCTTCCGTTTTTGTGTTTGACCCTTAAGTTATTCAAAAACCCAACTCTGACATTCAGGTTTATTTCAAAACATTGGTTGTTTGTCTTCAGAACCGAAGGCCGATACCTTACAAAGCCAGACGGTGCGTCAGAAACTCATAAAATATTATGTAAACCGCATTATAATGTCTATATTTCTATTAACTATTCAGTAAACCTTGGATTATTTGGCCCTAACAACTGTTGCTTTCAAAGGTATCTAGTAATCCTATTATATTATTGTTTTTTTATGAAAAGGAAAGATATAACTTTCGAAGTATTTGTCTTTTATCTACTAGAGGTGTAGAGCGTGTAGATAACAATACCTCACAGAGGTACTTACAAAAATATTGTTTATTTAAAACAACTTGTTACTTTCGTATTTTCATTATCAACTAGCATGTTCCGGTGTATGTAAAGATAACTTTATTTACATAAAAAACAAATATACTGTTACACGCCGACAAAGTAAATGCACACCTGGTATTTATCTTTCCCGCATTTGGACTTCTTCTGTGTAATTAAGAAAACATTATTTTGTTATTGTACTTGGTCATGTCCGCAGATTGCAGATTACGTTTACTCTGGTTTACTTGTGCATTCGATAAGCTATATAGTGACGAACTTGGCGCTTGGCGTTTGTACTGGTTGTATCTAGTTATATTTGTAACTGTCTTATACGTTTTTGTATAGTTCTAATAAATTCTATAGTAATTCCAACGGCATTTAATTCGAGTCCTGCACTCGTAACAATGGTAATGACTAGTAGTATGACAAATACGTCTTTTTGAAATGACATACATATCATATTAAGTATTCACATGACATACTTATGAATAATTTTAGCGAAATATTAGTTTTCTAAGTCATAATGTCCCAACTCTAACTTAAAGTATGAAGTAGAGAATGCTGAAAACATTCAAGGTGAAATAGACATTAAAAACACTTTCATCTAAAGAAGAATACTTTTATAACCCATACCTAAACTTTACCAACCGTTCGTTCATTTACCACCATCGGTTAAAATTTAACATAAGCTTCATACAAGTAATACAAGGGGCGAGTGCATGAATTGTGAAATATAGGAACCGGCCATCAAAAATATGGTACATTTTTATCTTTAGGTTTGTCACCTCACCGAAAACTTTTATTACGTGTGGACTGACAGCCAATGGCTATTTTTTTTAACTTTTTAATTGAATAAAACGCGGCAATATTTAGAACTACCGTCACACCACATTTACTAGCCAATAGCGAAGCGCCGGTCCCCCATTCTAGCCAATAGGACGACAGCACTGTATATTGATTCACCGTTCTGATTTTAATTGAAAGGTCAGGAAGCAACAGGCTATTGTAGTTTAGTGACCGGCAACTGGTAATTGTTTTAAAATGTATGTGCATTTCAATACTTAGGTATATGAAATATTTACCATGTTTATCATCGACGTTCATAATTAACTTTTCTTTTTATTTTGTTTACAGCAAAACATTATACAGCAATAAATATATTAATATCTTTGCGCATACTGTAATGAAACTAAATTAAGAAATACAATGAACATAAAACTAAAGAATTACAATTATCATTAAACATAAAACTTAGTTATACGTAAGTTACCAATCTACAAATCTATATATAAAATTCATTCATTCAATTATGTACCACATCGCTGCCAAAGGAAAGCGTGCTCGGAAGCATAGATAACACACTATATCTCAGAACACTGAAAGAGAGATATGAACTAGCCTTCGATTCTATTCTTGATGATGTATTTTTTATAGTAGTATAGGTTCGCGTTTGACAATTATCTCGCCAGATGTAGAGCGGATGAGCATTATTATGGTGAATAGGTTATCTTTTAGGTAGGCGTGCTCCATCTTCTATAGTCTAAGATGGAGCACGCTTACCTAGAAGGTATTCACTCGGGACTTGAAGAACCCGAAATTGTAACTGTAAATACCTAGGTGCATTCTGAAACTTCTTCGAGATAAAAACTATGTTATGCTCGTACCCAAATATGCCAAATAGAATCGACTGAGTCATGGAAAATGTCAGAAATTTGTCTATAGTCAAAACGTCGCAAAAACACTAAGTTAGACGAATAAAATAAAATATTAAGTTATAAAATTTAGATATTAACAAAAGCAGTTTTATATAGCATGACATGAATACTATCAAAGTTACAGTAACAATAAATACATATATGTACTTGTGTATTTTAATCTTCAGATGAGTAGGAGGCAAATACAATAAGAAAAGCGGTTTCTCTTCTACCTGCAGTTGGCCTGTTGTTTATTATAAGTGAGTCGCGAGCTAAATCGCTTGGAATGCAGTAATGCAACTCTTAAGGAATGCATTGAAGCGTTAAGGCTTAAGCTTAGCCGCGACTTATCTTTTCAAACACTAAGTTAAATATTTGCAACCCGTTCTACACGTGTACATTGAAGTAGGGCTACCAATTCGATATTTAGTATATTGCCACGCTAATGCCACTCAAGCTAAAAAGATCAAGGTCATGTTATATGGAGTTGAATGTTGGGCCACTAAGGTGATAGACCAAAGACGTCCACTCCGCTGACATGAGAATGTTAAGATGGATTATATGTGGAGTTCAAGAATGGATAAGGCGAGAAATTAGTACATTCTTGAATTTTTGAATGTTACAACCGTGACTGAAACATTGAGAAGTGTAAGTCACATGACAAAAATAATGTTAAACTGAAAGATTGATGGGTACAAATAAAAAGGTAGGCCAAAAAGAGATGGATGGATGGTGTGAAGGATGACATAATAATTAGTGTTGTGACAAAGGATGAATGTCAGAATAATGGAGTATGGAAGGGGAAAACATATTGTGCCGACCCCAAATAATTGGGAGAAGGTGAAAGAAACCTGGATAGTATACTACGGTGCATGCTCATACAGTTGGTTTTGAATTACTTGACAAGTAGGTAAATTATACTATTTTGTGGGACTTTTTTTTTTGTAATCCAAAAACAAGACTAAATAGCTCAATTATTTTGATAACAAACGTTAAAAAATCATCTAATATTAACGTAAATGTAGGGTATTGGATTGAAAATTTGTTCATTGTTCAACTGTTATCGTTATATCGCTAATAATTGTAGTTTACATACACTTACGTAATCCTTTCAGGCTATGAATCATTTGGAACAAACGTTTAGGTATTTTGTCTTAGTGCTTGGTTATAAGTCTATCGGAAACCGCAAAGACAAACTTAAATATGTACATGAATTAATATACCTTTAGGCTATAAGTGAGACTAGCGGATAGTTAGTTCGTCGTCGTAATTGAAGAGTCAAATTCTTGTCGGTGGAGCCTCCTCCAATCCTCTCTATAGTTATATTTAGTTGTACCAATAATAATACTATTATCCCCGCAAATTGGTAATTCGCTGGAACCTTGTCAAATTAACATTCACGTGACGTCATCCGCAACTCGATACGTACGTGTACTCGCCAGCCAGGGATTTTAACAGTACTGAGTCACTGAGTGATCGGCTACGGTTAAGTCACCAAAATGGCGGCCAGGCGCAATAGCAATTTGCGGGGATAATAAGAATTGAGATCTCAACCACAACACAGACACACACATACTTATAACAAATTTATAAGGCTTCCTTTGTTCAATTTGATTACAAAACACTAAGAAAAGTGTATTAAAAATTTTATATAACGAAAATTCAAATTCTTGTTTAGGTACAACACAAACGAACCGAGACGTGTACACGACAAAATAAGTTGTTTTTATTATAATAATATTTAGAGTGTGTTGTCTATGGATGTAGTTTGACTGAGTTCTCCTATTATATTAATGTAAGACTTTGTGGACTACAGAGTACATTAATATGTTAGGAGACTGTGGACTGAGTTTACGAAAGTTCTAAATTTGAATCTGTACAAAAAATGACGGACAACGAGATAATTTGACATCAATGTATAATAACTCTACTCAATACGTATTATAAAGTTTATCAATGCTTCCAACTTGCCCTAATTAATTTCTAGCATAAATTTCTAAGTTTACAAGCATCTTGCGGTTGTAATGCACCCTTGGGAAGGCAAGAAATATAAGCTAATTACAACAGAGAATTTCGATGCGTTCATGAAAACGTTGGGTTAGAAAATATAATTATTATAATTTAATCTAAAAATTCTAAATCAGAGGGCTGGTTGTTACCTCTGACAACGGATCAGTGTGGCATTTCACCTAGGTAACGTAGCCAGCCTTCTGGGAACCGTACCCATTGACTTCAACGACTTGGTCTTATACAGTTTTAAGGGATTACAGATAGGATAGAAAGTAACATGACATCCTGACTGTCGTTATTATTAGATACTTATATTTTAGAGCTTGGGTCAAATTTCACATCCTAAAGGCAAAATTTAAGACCTGGAAAATATCTCCAAGGTAGAATCCGCGGATGCAAAAATAAATAAATAAATATTGTATACAGTCTGACTAAACAAATATATCCGGAATTCATACAAATATATCATTCATCAATTACAGTTTGCTACTTTTACCAATGTCACTAGTATACCGATGAATGGTCATGAGTAGGAGAAAGTAACGCATATTGCTTGAAGTATATAATTCATCTAACGATAAAAAAATGCTTTTTCAGGCGTCGGCATGATCACGCGTAAAGCTGCGAATGCTGTAACACCTACTGTGGAGCTTCGTAAAGAAGGTGACGAGTACAACCTGGTAACCTCGTCCACATTCAAGACCACGGAGATGAAGTTCAAGCTCGGAGAGGAATTCGATGAGGAACGCGCTGATGGCGCGAAGGTAAGAGAAAGAAAATGTAGCAGGGGAGATGGAGAGGTTAAATGATACTTCAGATGGCAGAGACTGGTATTCACAGTCGAGTGTTGATGAGAACTGAAGTGAACTTGTTTATTTTGGAAACGGTAACCCTATGTACAAATATTCTGAAGCCCTACAGCTAGTACAATACATAGCACAATGTGTGAGCGCGATGGATGATGTGCGAGCGAGATACAACAAATATTAATATGTTGCGCTAGCCAGCTTCCGAGCTGAACGCCTTCGCTCCCAGGGAGTCGGGAAGCCCACCAAGCCCGGTATCGCTGAAACAGCCATCTGCGGCTATTCAGCTGGATCCTGCACGAAAAAATATTGCTAGCCAGTTCTCCGTTGTCCGCTGCGATGACTAGATGTATGCTGCTCCCATAAAAAATTCAATATCATTGTTATCCTTTTATTTACTTTTACTCTTCTTAATGCTCGCGCTTCGTCTGGGATAATTTTAAAGTTGTTGACTGTGGCCAAAAGCGTCTTATGCATAGCGTTAAAAATAACGCCGCTATCGAACAGCTGCATTAGTCTATATTACACATACATTATCTGTTAATATTTAACGTCATTCACAATCGACTTTCGACTCTTCGGGAGATCAGAGACATTGATGATCTAGGCTTACTGAGCCTAGATCATCAATGTCTTATAGTCTTAAGGAATTATAGGTAGAAAATAATATAAGCTAAGTTTCCTTCACTGTATTCGCAATTAATAACAATATCGCATCTCAAATTACGCATTACAACCCTATGCTGCATCTGTGTGAAACGGTCAATAACTGAAATATT
Source organism: Dendrolimus pini (assembly GCA_949752895.1). NCBI lineage: Eukaryota > Metazoa > Arthropoda > Insecta > Lepidoptera > Lasiocampidae > Dendrolimus > Dendrolimus pini. The sequence continues at coordinate 6,092,865 of OX457143.1, forward strand.
ATCCGAGATGGAGCAGTAGCATAAAACAAAACCTTCTGGGCCTTACTTATAATCGTTTCTTAAATTTAAAGAAACTGCTCAGCAGCTGATTAGTGAAAATCTTACCCATAAACTCCTCTTTCGCCGAATATTTTGGGTACAACCTACATTAATCATTCAAATTTCGTTTATCTATGCTCCTCTTAGGTAAACAACAGGTAATACACGTTTATAAGTGAAAAAAAAAAGATATTAATGGATTAGGGTCTGATTTTGATTATCTTAAGAGATACCTAATCGCTTCTTAACGAGATCATTATAAGTAAGACCGTCGATAATCAAGTATTCACTGTGGAAAGTATTCACTGATGAGTAACAATCGAAAGACAAGAATATAGTAATTTTTGGTGCTGGTTCTAGGCCATTAAGATCTATCTATCCCATCATTCCTATTAAAGTGAAACTTTTATTAGATCGTCTCAAACTTTTTGGTCTGTGTGTTGCATGTCGCGTGACGGTCGGCCGCGGCCAAGGCCAATATGGCGGCGCCTATAGTTCGCAGCAACTGACCGTGTAGTAATGTGAAAAAAAGTTTCACTTTTACCGTGGTTTCATAAAACCACACAATCGGTTTTTTTCATACCCTCTATCCCATCCTAGAGGCTGCACGTTGCCATCGTGGTGTTACAAATTTCCATGGGCGACTGGAAGTACTTCCCGCCAGGTGGGACCTTTGTCCATTTGTCAGTTTTTATTTACTATTTACTAGCGCCCCGGCGCGTTTTCACCCGCGCTCTGTCCCGCTCATGTAGTGACATATAGCGTCATGTTATATGACACTTCCTGTTAACGTAGCTTTCCAACAGCAGAAGAATTTTTATAATCAGTTTAGTAGATCTAGAGGTTAACCCCTAAACGTCACAAACTTTACCTCTCTATAATATGGGTATAGATTTATAATTTATTCTAAATTATTAAATAGGACAAGTTGGCGGTAGGCTAAATAAAAACTTTAACATTACTAATGGGCAGTATACTCTTGACACTATAGTTCAAGATGGATTGGCGGGTTTCACACATCAATTATCTCGATGTATCATCGTGATGTTTTCCATCACTCTTAGCAAGTGATATTTGTAATAATATGCACATTAGGTCGGAAATCTGCTAATGAATACTTTCTGCCTAAGTTCATCGTGTAAGACCCGAATGCGTTAAGCACTGAGCTATCATGACTTGAAGGCTTTGTTTAAAGCATACGTTATGATTATATTCCAGGTGAAGTCAGTTTGCACCCTTGAAGGCAATGTTTTGAAGCAAGTCCAGAATGCACCGGATGGCCTTACCGTTACCTACGTAAGAGAATTTGGCCCCGAGGAAATGAAGGCTGTAAGTACACAATCGACGTCTAGTAATTTTATACTATACACACACTGGTGCCCAATTCTGTTATTACTATTTCATCAAAATCGCCGGACACTCTTGTCTTAATCGTAGGTTTGCCTGATATCGATATTCTGTTAACTTCAATGGCGTGCTCGGGGCACAACACTCTACCTTTATGAATACTTATAAGCAAAAACTCGCGAAAAAATGTATAAAATTTTGGAAGTTTTTCAATATTCATATCGGCTAATGTCAGTACTGCTGACGGTAATACCCTGCACTAGCTTTTGTTCCATATTTCTCTCTCCATCCCAAGGTTTTCTGGAAGAGATCGCTATCAGCGATAAGACCGCCATTTGTACCTAATTCTAAGCTGTTTTTGTGTATTATATCAATGATTTTATTATATATTTATCGCGGAAGGCCACGACACACCTTCCATGATCAAATTGATCGTGTATTAGCAGAAGGTGATGTCAGGAGCCTTAAGAACAGACGAGCGTGCATGACAAGAGCTATGAATGTCAAAGAAGCAAGTGAGGTGTGTAAGAATAAGCCTGTATGGCGCTCTGTTGTTCGTGCCTACCCCGCAAGGGACCTGGCGTGAAGTTATGTATGTATGTATGTATTTTATTGTACATACTAATAACCATAAATAAAAATTAAAAGTAAATAATTGAAACGAACAAGTTGGCGGTAGGACAAATAAAGCTTTAACAATACTCGTTGACACTTGACATCTTTCTTTGTGTTTCGTAATTGAAAAGTGGCCGGTGTCGAAATAAAAACAAATAAAATAGCGCGTTTAAAACTTACGTTACTATAATAGTTTCTTAAGTTTTCGCGACTAGTATACATAATAAAAATTTAAAAACTTCGTTTAAAAAAACCGACTTCAAAAACAAAAAATCTAAAATGTATAAAATAACTTATTTCTTAAGCTATTATTATTAATATATATTATCTAAAACATCTTAAAGTCGGTGCTTAGTAATTTTCAAAATATAGTAATTTTTATGTTTTACTTTGCACCGACTTCAGGATGTTTTAGATAATATATATTAATAATAATAGCTTAAGAAATAAGTTATTTTATACATTTTAATTTTTTAGTTTTTGAAGTCGGTTGTTTTAAACGAAGTTTTTAAATTTTATTTGTTACTTTTTAGTGTCTAGCTATGTATGGGTGGACCCACGAATGGTGCCGCGCTTCTTAAAAAATATAGGTCCCAAGAAGCGGGAACAAAAAATGTTCGTAAAATGAAAACTACTGGGCCAAACTATGTCAAATTTTTAGGGGACCACATGGCAGCTATTCCGCGTCGAACAAAAAAAGAATCAAGTAAATCGGATCATAAATCACGGAGTTATCGGCGAACATACATAAAAAAAGCAAAAAAAAAAAAAAAAAAAAAAAGGTTCCGACGAATTGAGAACCTCCTCCTTTTTTCGAAGTCGGTTAAAAACTACGTTTCAACGGCGTTAAGCGCAGCAATTTATTTGACTTTTACGTTACTTCTCGCGAAAACTTAAGAAAATACTCACTCACATTCTTTTCTTAACTCTGTTATTATAATGTTCTTTCCGCCCACCGTTATGTTTGTTTCTTTTTTGCAGGAAATGACTGCTAAGGACGTGACATGCAAAAGGGTCTACAAGGTGCAATAAGCTAATAAGACTGCGGGATCAACACCCTTTAATTAATTAATCATCTCCTACTATTATATAGCACAACTATTTTCATTAAATTATGTTTATTTAGTTTGTATGCCAAAAATTACAACTTTGGTTCATAAGTGTTTACGATAAAAACATTATTTTTGTATGCTCACTGTATTATTGCCAGTGTTGTTAATGTGGTTGGAGTAACCTTCAAATTCATACTGTTGTATAAGTTTTTCAGTGCATATTTAATAAAAGTAAAAGTTTTTGTAATCTGTGTTTTATTTCCTAAAATTAAAGATAGAGTCCGCGCCACGAAAGAAGTCCCAAGGAAAATAAAGGAACTAAAAGTGGCACAGCTCAGCTATTTGATAAAATTTTGTTGGTAAAGTACCCAGGGAATAAATTTACCGTTTTAATTGTGGAATATTTTGTATTTATTACTCGTTAATTATCTACATCGATTTATGGATTAGCAAATAATTACTCTGGCAGGATTAAGTACGGTGATAGCAGCGCCGCCTCTGTGGGACTTCTTTAATGCAGCAGACTGGTCGAACAGTCTCATTGATAGAGTAAAATTGAACGGCTCTTTATGGTTCTTAAAAAAGCGTTCAAATCGTCTCTAACTCTACGAATAAGACCGTAATTTGTTAATGTGAGTGTTAGTTTTTAAAATGTTTTTACTGTGTGTAAAATATTTTCTGATAAAAACGTCCTTTGTTCAACTGCGGTATCTAAAGAATCTATAAACTAAGTTTAGGAAAATTGAATTGTAATGAGATTTTATAGACTAAAAGAGGAAATAAATCTTACTTTTTACTCGTATAATTGCGAAAATTTGGATAGATGTTTGCTGCTCAACCACGCCAGAATGGCTGAAGGGATCATAATGAAATTTGGCACAGATAGAATAGTCTGGAATAACACATAGCCTACTTTTTATTCGGCATAAAAATACTGGTCGAGAGTGCCCAAAACATGACTGCTAAAAAAGCACCTGATTGCAGGCTATCTGTTATTAAGTGTCCATAAAATTTGCGCAGGCCGACTAATGTTTGGACTAGATATCAGACAAGTCCGGATCAAAAATAACAATCCTACCAAGTATGTAAAATTTTATTGTTGATAGGCAGTTTAAAGGCTACACTACCTATCAAAACGTATTGTTAAAGTGTATTCTTTTGTTTATTAGATTTTTTGTGTTTTCTACGATATATATACTTTTTATTTCGGTTTCTGGGTATGATTAAAAGTGATCTGAGTGAAAAAAAATCTGACTATATTGCAGTTTTTTCACTGCGGCTGTTTCTATATTTATTAGAAATCTTTAGTAGAACTGTTGTTGTGCCCATATCTTTATCATTATTTATACCGGGTTTGTACGGAAGATTCGGGGAATAATGTATTTCTACGCTAAAACCCATTGCCCTCCTGGAAAAATCCTTTTGATTTTAAATATTGCAAAGAAGTGTAATAAAAGAGACTTGCCCAACGTGGAAGAAGTTGCGGGCAAATTCTAATTCACAAAAGTAACATGCTCTGTAGATATTCTTCAGAGATAATTATTTATAACCAATTTACAAAAATACAAAAGTTGACATCATAATTATGGCTATTGTGCTGAAAGTTTAATTTATTAGGATTTTATAGGCCTTTTGGTAAAAACAGAATCCATAGATAATAGTTATGGGCAGAACCCTTATGAAATATATATGTCGGTCTGGCTTTGTATGTCATAGGCAATTTTCTTAGTATTATCCATGCCTCAGAACCTCGAAATAAGACATTGTTGAGTTTTTAGCAAGAACTGAAAGGAGACGTTGTTCTGTGTAGTTTTATTTTCTAAAAATGTGTAAAATGATCAATAGTTGTAGAACTTTGATAGATTTTGAGTAGTAGGCAATTGTATTTTTGTGAGAAATGTGAATCGTATAGTCAAATGCGGCCTTTCAAGTTTTCACAAGAACTACGTTGAATGGCGTCGATTGTAGCCTACAATGCAACTGCGGTACTTATACGCAGATTTAAACATCAGAATTGGCTGTATGGACTAAGATTCTTTCGCCTGCCTTTGTGGCGAATTCTACTACTCCTACTTAAATTAAGATAGGACTGGTAACGCCAATTGTATTATAATTACCGTCACAGGGGGCCGCTGCTACGGGGGTAGCAGCGGCCCTGATTAATGATTTTATTAATTAATTAAATTAATCACTCTGCCACCGGGGTGGTCCAGTATTGCCGAGCGTAGGGACGTCACGGTGGAGTAACTCTGTTCTAGATCCCGTGACGCCACGCTTTTAGCGTTGATACAGGGGCGCAGGTTCAGGTTTAGTGGGTAGTTTGGCGATCGGTTTCTCGCGACTGCGTGGAGAACCGGTCGCTGAGAGTCCCACACACCCTCGATGCATGCTTCTGCGCTGCATGTGGCTCTACCCCCGAAGAGCCCGAGGACGGTGTCCAAAGACATTCCCCCTGCGTTATAAAAAAAAATGGTAACGCCAATTGTGATTACTTTCATCAGACGCCAAGTTCTACGGAAAATAAAGGGAAATGATTGCTCCGCCATTAATTGTATACAAATAACTAAACTAAATTATAAATAAATTACACTACAAACAAAAACTTAGAAATTAAATACTTCTATAAACATAGTAGTATAAGATACATACAAGTAAAAAATGTAGTCCAGATCGCTGCCGGTGGGGAGCGTTCCCAAAATGCTGGCCGCATTCATTTGGATTTCGTTTGTAAAGTAGCCAAAAAATAAAATGGCTTTAATTGTAGAATATTTAGTGTGTTATTCAGTAATTACCTACCTTAGATCATTTTAATAGTACCTACATTGATTTACGGATCAACAGACAACTGAAATAGTTAGGCAGCAAAAGTTCGGCGATTGCGGCACTGCGGGTCGCCGCATCTATGGACTTTTTTTTATAGCAAATTCTCGTTTTAAACTACGGGGTACCATCACTTTGTCAAACGGTTTGTATTTAGTTGTTAAGTTTTATTGAATGTTGCTTTTCCATTCTAGATCTCTTAATGGTTTTTACTAGTGGCCATTTATCTTAACAATTAAGCAACAATAACAAGTCAGAAGTAAAATAAGTAATCATTACAAAAACAGTTACAGTGACATCTATGAATAAGTAGCGGTTTTAATTAAACTACGTTAAGCTATTGAATGGAAGATGGAGTAAAATAAACAATTTTCAATATTAGGGTACTGTTATAAAAAGGATTACTTTTTAATTTTTCTTTAAAATCCAGCGGTAAATCTCAAAAATTAAATTAATTATAATAATAATATTTAATAAGTATTCCTAGAATTTTGACAACTGAAAAGAATCTCTAAATATTTGACAAGACTAAACTATTAAATTATAAAGACCATGTCATTAGATTTAGACTGAAAGGTTTATATACCTTTACAATTGAGGCGGTTAGCGGGCGTTGCTCGACGCGTCTCGCTCTCGTCTCTTTCGAATTCTCGATAGTTGAGTTCAGTTAGTGTGTATCGCGATAAAGCGAATACGATAGTATGTTATGTTCGCATTCTTCAGAACACGATTACTACAATATCGATAATTATTCGACATCTGTCAAAGTAATCTGGATTTCTGGTGTGATTGCAAGAATTTTTTGTTGAATTTATTAAAAATGTTTCGTACATGTTGGTGTGTTAAAGTGTCCCAATTTCATGTGTGTTAGTAGAAAATACCGTGTGTGAATATTGAAATTTGTGATGTGTTTTGTGTATAACTATCGTGGTTATTGAGGATTAACAGTTGCTTAACCGGAGTTTTATACGCACAAGTAAGTAAATATTTGATACGAGCTCGTGTTCCCATTATAGCAAACTGTTTAGCAAAATTTAGTTAAAACTATTGATCATTTTAAAAAATATTAAAATTCTTTTAAAAGAAAAAAATATCTACCCCCAATTTTTTTTAAGGGAAGCAAGCACTATGCATTATATTCTTGTGTGAACCTAATTAATATTTTAATTTTATTCAACAGTTTTTACCATTGTTATTTTAAAAATATTAAAAACTATAGTACATAGTCCTTTTAAATGCTTCTGAAATAATCTAATTTATAATTTGACTTTATTTTGGCTGTATGGTCTCTCTTATTAATTTTTGAAAGTGATGGATTTGTAATTTATCTGTTAACTCACCTAAGAAAGTTATTGCACAGTATAGGATTTTGGTGAAATACTTGGTGTATTCATTTTTGTTCAAATACCTTATTTCCCACTTGAAATTAGACCTTAAGTATATTATTTCATTTAACTATTATCTCATAAGATATTGCTGGCTAGCAGTGATAAGTATAAAGTTGTATGAGACAGTGTCATGACATTTAATGACTCAAAAGTAATATTTTGATGAGTGGTAACTGTAAACACACAATTAATCTCTATATCTAATTCACTGGAATGCAGAGGTCCCATATTCAATTCCTGATAGAGTAAAGTAAAACCTTCCATTATTTACTCTGGTCTCAATCATCAATCATTGAGCGGCATGAGCCCTAAGGTAGTCTTTTGTATCTTACATACATAACTTTAACATAGGCAGGTAAGTTGAGAATATATAATGTGTTTGTCTGCTAAAATCAACAGCTGATATTTAATCATTTGCTTGAAATTAAGTCTATAAATCTATTCTTTAAATATGATCTAAGTATAAATAAAAATAGACTTGTTTCTCTATAAAATAATTAAATTTATTATCTTAAAAATTAAAAGGTAGTAGAATCTGTTGTCATATTGTAGCAATCACTTACATATGAACTTTAGGCAACAAAATTATTAAAATATAAGTTCAAAATAAAAAATGTATATTTATAGAAGATTTAGTAGAAAATTTACTTTTTTATCTATGTACTGCAATTCGCAACATCTCCTAACTTACCAGTTACATACTAATATATGCTAGCATAATGTGTTATAATTGTTCTCTTATGAAAATTAATAGACAACAATAAAAAGGTACTAAAACACAAAACATAAAAATTCTAGTATCATATTGTCAAAAAACCATAGAAACTGTATACTACAATTTGCATGTACTGTAGACTATTGCTGGTTAGAACTCTTAAAGGTATATGCTACATCAGACAATTTTTTTATTACTAGACAACAGTGCATCTGAGAGCCTCAAGGGGCTGCTTTGCAGGTTTATGTGAGGAACATGACAGGTATCAAAATAAAGTTGAACTTAATGTTGTCTTGTCTGGTATATCTAGACATGTGCCAACTTCATTCATAGCCGTTGTCGATGTATTAGTATTCATTAACTTGTCTTAGCATTGGTTGAGTTTTGACATTTATTATATGGAGCATATGTCAAATTTGAACCAATACTAAGGCAAATGAAGTGTCCATAAGATACAGGGACCGGGCCTAAGCAATTCTCTAAATGCTTTAGATCCACTGATGGAAAGTCTTCATGTTTCTAAGCATGGGTTTGCATATATTCAGGCAATATATAGCCACCATCAAAAATATTTCAAATTTTAGAATATACATCAAACAAAAGTATCTAGCACATTGTAGGCCTATGAATGCTGCCAATCAAGGCAATATGGCACAATTCAACACAAAGGTACAATTCACAATTATGTGTACATATTGACAAAGTAATTTTATGACTTTTATATTTAAAAACATCAAGTTGTAGTGCTTTGTAAAAGAAAACCTTAACTAGGTGCTTAGAGAGACTTCACTAAAAAACGGTAGTCTCAGATCAAACTGCAATAATACTCCTAAATGGTGATAAAAGAAATACAAATTGTAATGCACTCTTTAATGAAGATTCTTCGCGTAAAAGTAGGCAATTTTTCTAAGAATTTAACTGTAATCAAAGTGTGAATAATTCAACAATTTATCATGACCCTATCTCAGGAGAAAGTCAACCTACTTTTTTTAATTCTTGAATCTAATTTTGGCCTACAAAACAGTGTCTATTAAATTACATGAACAGTTTTAAGTTTTTGTGTATAATCTATTTTTTACTGCGTGAACTGAAACTCGTAATGGTCCGATGAGAAAATGAAAAAAGCATCCAGAAAGTATATTGTTTATCTTTTAAAGAAAAATCATACTAGAATATAATTATTAAATTAAATTTTATATGTATACACCTTGCTATTTTTTTGGATCCTAATTTCTATATCTTAGTATTTTTACTGTGCACGAATTAGGTAATAGAAAGTGCTGGTTCCAGTAAAGTCAGATTCAAAATTTATTTCGCGCTTAGTGATTGCTGACTCTAAAATAATATTTAATATAAAGGGCATTTGCCCCGAAGCCCCAAAGACGTCTGCTATTTGGCGGGCGACTGGGCCCTGCACGAATCGATAGCGCTCCCCACTTCGAATCCTCCTGTCAGCTGTTATATGTTAAACCCGGTTCCAAAAGCATTGGTTCACTTAAAATATTCAAGAATGGTTTAGGGTAGGTATAATGTAAAAGAATCTTGGATGGTTGTGTAATATTCAAAGTCCGCGAAATAATACACCCAAAATTTAACCCTGATTAACAATTTTAGGCCGAGCCTATATCAATCCCTGACTTACTATCGCAATTAATTTTGACATGCTATATAAACTTATAACCGCTAGTAAGGAAAAAGAAGGGTTAGTAAGATATAGGAATGGCCCATTAGACGACATAATGTCGCACTACCGATGAAGTAGCATAGACATTTGGTCATTACAAAAATCTTTAATGTTCGAATTAATGAAAAGGTAAATTTATTCTATGTGAATCATTTTAGAGCTCTTCTTTGAACGTGTCTGTACTTGTGTAGGTATTATTTACAAAAGTATAATAAATAAAACAATTACTCTTGCTTCAGAAGCATAAAATTGCTGAGCCGGCTATGTATTAAAGTAATGCTTATGGATACTATCCGTAAGAGAATCAAAGTAACCGCTACACTGCGACCTATGTAGTCTAATCGAACTGAGGAAGGAAAGCGGATGACCGGGATATTTGACCACGATCCTGGGAAGGCCTACGTTCAACATTGCTCAATGGTTGGTTGATGATGTATAGGGTACGTCTTTATTGTCTACATAGTTACAGAAAACTTACTGGCTAGTGATGGATATCTATTTCTATATGTTAAATTTGAATTTAATATTTTGGAATGCGTGGCTGTCTTTAAGTTGTTTCTGCCACCGAGAAAGTTACAGTTGAAAATATATCTTGTAACAACGTAAACCTCTCGTATTCATTCATCAAGTCTTCTTAGCCCCCAACAGCTAGTACTATTAAATCGTGTACAAAGCGCGATCTTGTTGCTTAAGAGCGATATCTTCCAGACATCCCGTGGCAGAAATAAAACAGATTAGAAATGACGATGATGGTAATGGTAATTGATTGACCAGATTTGCTAAGAATTTAGTTTAGGATGCGCAGAAGAGATCGCTTTAAACTATAATGGATTTTTTGTAATTGTTTATTTTAGTGTGCAATAAAGTGTTATCCATCATTCCAATGGTGGTATACATGTACTATTTACATAATAAACATTACATTTAATATCATGGAAACACTGGTTATGTTTTTGAATATTAGATATTTAGCTTGTCTGACAGCAATAGCCAACGCTTACAAGTTGAATAGACGATTACTTTAATATTTAAGGCCAGTATTATTCTATGCTATTACACACCAAGTACGGTAATACTCTAATGACGAAAACCCGTCCTAAATAAGAATAATATTTGTACGCTTAAAGCGTCACAGGGCAGATATACTTTTCAATTTGAATGGTTATTATGCTAGATCCTAGAACATAGAGCTTAGAGAGACGAAAACCAGTCCTAAATAAGAATAATATTTGTATGCTTAAAGCGTCACAGTGCAGATATACTTTTCAATTTGAATGGTTATGATTTTATTATACTAGATTCTATCTAGAACATAGATAAAGCTTAGAGACTATTATTCTATAAAAACCGTCTTTTGTAATATTCTATGCTCGAAATTTTTGGTGTAAAACAGAGACTCTTCGCCATTTGAAAGGTATTTTTCTACACTTTCAAATATGATTTTACCGCTTTAATAAAAGTATTTTTCGTATAGCCAGCCAAAATATAATAAGAGCCTCTTGTATTTGGTTGCTGTAGCATTTCGCAGGCTATCTGGCGTGACGCCAGTAGGGCTGTCTTCGAAATTTATCGTTTAATACTCCACGAAAGTTGCCTGGTTTTTTCCCCCGACGCCAAGGGGCTAAATTGCGTTGTTTACGGCAAGATAGCCAAGATTCGGGTGGAGTGTTGTGTGTTACATGTATCTAGTATAATCCGACGTAAATTGAAAAGTTATAGGAATTTTATTTCACCAGTCTTATTGCTTGCTTTTATTATGGTCCCCTAACAATGTCATATATGTCTATCTGTGTATGTCACAGGAGTTTTTTCTCAGAAACTGACGGAGAGATAGAGTCCCCACAATAGTCGGCACGGATTCGGAAAATTTATACAAGGCAAAAAGAGCTCTACATTACGAAATAAGGGCGTTAGTGACATTGTTCTCACCTGTCCGGTGCGTCGAGTTGCTATGTTTCTTTTTGACTTGTATAATTCAAATCCGTGCTAAATAATATGGCGACTCACCTAATGGTTTAGAGAAACCAGGAAAGCAATCAGATGTGGTCATATGTAATATCATAATATGTAACTGAGGAATAAAAAAATCAGTCTGCACAGACGTATTGAAAATTATATTGTTATGCTTTAATGATTCTCTTTATTTAAATCAATAAGTAATGACATAATATTTGCATTCAAAATGTTTCAACGTAAATTGTTTTAGTCAGATCCGATATATACAGAGCATTTTAAATTTAAATATTTTTAGGGTGTCTTTGTACTTGTCAGCACGGATTCAGGCATATAAAAGCCAAATAATTGTTTTCGCCTAGTACTATATAACGGCATCGAAAGCATTTGCCGAATTCGTGCCGAGTGTTATGGGGCCCCCCTAAAGGTTCCTTAGCCAAATGATAATACCAAACAGTTGATATTCATCAGCTACAGAACTCTTTATTGTTTATAGACTGACACATACATTAGCACGATTTTTAAATTAAATATTTCTATTTTCATTTTAGCTCAAGACCGACACGAAATTTGTGTTCAAAAATAATGTTTTACCTACATCAACAAACACGACTCATACAATTCGTTTATCATGTTAAAAGGCAATTTTAGTTTCCTCGTCGTGCTATGTATTGTGTATTATACAATTTTAGTTCACTATTTATGTTATTTTATGCTTATTTTTGTTATTAACAGTTTTCCCTTTGCAGGCCTCTCGGTTTGTCCTGAAGTTACTATTGACTTTAAAATCGCGTGACTCAGACACGCCTTTCTTTTAACACCTGTTTTTGTGTAGTTATATAGTAACCTTGGCTCGATATAAACGATTAAAAAGTGTACTGAAGTAACGATCGTCTTATAATAAAAAAGGTATACATGGTCAATCTTTTTACAAGCTTTTAAGTATTTCATTTGCATTGTTTGTTAGTTATTTTGTTCAAATCTCGCATGCTGAATAAGAACGAGTTTCTTTAGAGCTAGACTGAAGATAATCCTGAAGATAATACACGAGAATTAAAAAAATAGTTTTAAAATAAAGAAGAATTATATGTCCAGCAAAAAGTAAAAAATATATATTTATATTAATTATCATTAGTATTAATATTTAAAAAAAACATATTTAAAAACAAGCTTCTGTTTAAATGCATTGAAAACTAAAATTATTATATTTTTAAAGCGAGTGGATAAATCACTTAAATTAATATTTTCATAGATGTATGCGTCTTTGAAATGTTCTTTACCTGACCTTTGTTCAAAATATTTGCGATTTGCTCATGGTTAGTACGACGCGATCTACCGAGACACCACCAATTCTACGAATTAAAGTTCAATGAACATTAATCAATTAAGAATTTTTATAATTTTGCATTTTTAGTTTTACTATAACTTTTTATTGTTACGATCTAGGTGCCGACAAAAGACAAATTCACACCTGCATACCTGTAGACATTTTATTACCTTTTCGACATTTTGACTTCTTTTGTTTACTTTGTGATTAGAAAAACAGCCATTGTGTATTGTTATCTTTTATGGCAATTATTAGCCAGGTGTGATTCTAGGAAATTCAGTCCACGCGGCCGAGAAGATATATTGTATTTGTACAGTAGTAACGCCCCTATGCCCCAACGGAGAGATGAGGCAGTCGAGCGATATTCACAAGCGGAGCAAGACTTGTGTACATTCGGTAATCTATTTAGTGACGGACTTTGCGCGTGTATTTGAATTACGATCTTCTGTATTACGTTTGGTTATATTTGTACCTCTGTTATACGTGTTTGTATAGTTCTAATAAACTCTATAGTGATTCTAACGGCATTTTAATTCGAGCTCACAACTCGTAACAATATGTTGGGCTTTTGTTTTCATATATTCTGAGCCATAGTAGATATCGAAATTAATTTAAATATATTCGAAAATTATGAAACAACAACAACTCCCCCCCACCAAAATATATTATGTTGGTGGGGGGGAGTTGTTGCGCCGCTTCTTCTCTTTTTACAGTACTCGTAACTAAAATTGCTTTGGAAATTTTCAATAAATAATCTGTAAGATTCCATTTTGAAATAAATACATTACTTTTCATATAGAAATGACACCATACCTAATTTGTAACGCTCATACAAAATCTAGATGGCTTCGGCGTTTTGTAAGGTGATCTTATCCGTGAAGGAACGGAGAAAGAATACAATTTACTGCGGCCTGGCGGCTTTTTTTTTTTTTTTTGAGGCGAGGGAAAATGCTAACCGATTTACGCACTCTCAGGGCCGTCACTAGGAAACGGCGCGCATCCACCGGGGGCGATAACGCTAGCAATAGTATGCTTTGTTTGCGCTTCGTCCGCGATGGCTTGACACTGAGGAGTGTGGAAGACTCAGAGCGATGCCGCACGGGCGAGCAACCTCAATACCCACTAAAAACCCCCTCCTCCCGTCGACCCTGCGCTTTTGTTGTGAAGGAAAGACTGAGATATAGAACATAGTTACGCAACAGTCGATCCAGCGCAATCGGCCTGGCGGCTTGTCATAAGAGGCGACAACACAACCCACAGCCAGATGGTAGAGCATTTGCTCATCCGGATGGCTACCAGCCCTGGTCTCGAGTATGCCACCATAATAACCTTAAGTTGTGTTCCGGCATTAGTGGCCAGATTCCAGTATCCCTTAACAGAGCAGCAGTGCATTTGTAGCACCTTTGGTGTTGCAAATGTCCATAGGCCATGATAACCACTTTCCATCTGGTTGGCTGTTTGTCTATATGCTGAACTTGTGCAATTATAAATAAATGATAAAAAGTATCAGAGTTGATTTGATTACTCTATTAATTTTGCACATGTTTATAATCAAACATTCTCACGTAACAATAAGTGAATTCATTAATAACTTAATTACAATGGCCGCCGGCATAGCAATGTGTGACATATGAACTGCATATGCGTAACTGACGTCATTATTTGATTCGGTATTTTAGTTGTTCATATTCTTTGCTGGATTTAGATTAGCTTTGCTATTTCAATTATTTTTCCTTTTTCTAACAACAATGGAAGATAAAAATTCTTTTAATATTCTTACGGCGGGTATGCCTATGTTACACTGACCAATTTTGGCATAAGCTCCATACTAGTAATGTCAAAATTTCACCAATGCTAGGGCATAAATAGTAAGATGTAGGAACTGGCCATTAATGTAGTTCGAGTTATAATAATACGGAAGAATACTACTCTACTGGTCAAGACAATCGACAAGGAAAATATAACAGTTCAAAATATTTTTTTATACTAAAAAACAATCACAATTTGAATTTGTTCATAAGCTTAATCTGACATCATGTAGTGATGTAGAATTTAGGAGTTTTGTCATATCTCTGGTATCTTCGTGTTTCGTGCGATGAGTGAGTTCCGATGGGCCAGTTTTCATTCCATTCCGAATCCTATACCTATATACTCGTATATCCTCCGTCCCAATTCGTCGTGTCTTGATCCCTCTATGTCATTCCTCCTGTCTGTTCCTTCTATTCCACCTCTCCTATTCCATCCTAAAGCCTGACAATGCCTTGGCTTCACCCCTGATCTTGCAAACCTTTATAAGCGATGGTAACCACTTCCATTAGATAAGCTGCATGTTTACTTTTTTCGCGACAAAAAAATTCTGCGTTATTGCTTATACATGGGCCAAAGAGACCAGATACAAAAGGTCATTCACCTAAAAACTACTGTGGAGTTGACAATCTATTATCTATCTCTTTCCATCTCGTGTATTTGTCGTAATTTGTCTGTCTTTGTCGTAAGATCAAGACGGGTTCGCCAACATTCGGGCGCCATTTTATAGTAAGAGTTACTGTTTTTAGTTCATTCCGTTTCGGAACGCGCTCGTGGTGATTCTTGTTATTTGTAGAAGTTTTATTGTAGATGACGTGATGGATAAATTTATTATACATGTTACAGATTCTGATTCTACAGACTCAGAACAATCGGCGTCAGACTGAATAAACAATGATTTCTTTAAAAAAATGTTTCACTTTTATCCTCATTTCCATAAACATTATTATTATTCTCATTTCAACTCAATTTCTTTATATTAATTGTTACATTTTTAGAATAACATATTAATAAATAAATTGTCTACTCAAATATATAATACAACTTTCAAAAAGTTACGCACCCCTGTATTTTCTAATGACCTTGCATTGGTTTTGTTTACATTTGGTATCGCTTCTCGTTGGCCCTACTATAGGTGAAGAAAAGAAAGACCTACTTATGGATTGAAACGCATACAAATAATAATTTCATAACCGGTCACGTGGAATGACGTCAACATTCATACACACATACGTCACGCGCCTCGTATGCATAGTTTCTTCCACCCATTGTTCTGGACAGGTTATGGCAGAATTTTGGCTGCATTTCCGAGGGTGACATCAGTGCGTGTCTCAAGGTTTGTGTTGTGTAAGGAATCTCGGCTTGTACCATTACCTATGAAATGAGAACCTCTGTTATCATTACTCGATTAATTGGTGACCTTTTGCAAGGATGCTAGACAGGCTTAATAGGTCAACTACCACACTCAGAATGAGATAATGATTAATTAACCGTATAAGAAATTGATTGAATCGTTACCAAAAGGGATACATTTGTAGTGTGACAGAGGACGTCTGTCAAAATAGATAGATAGATAACAGTTTATTGTACACCATTACAGAAAACAGAAAAACTTACAACCTCAATATATTGTAAATGTGCACAATGGGCGGTATTATCGTTAAGAAGTGATCTTTTCCAGACAACCCGAGGCAGGAATAAAACACATTATATTGGTCAAAGGTGGTGTACATAAATAGTGGAGTATGAAAGGAAAAGACATATTGTGTCGACTCCAAGTGATTGGGGGCGTGAAAAGAATTGAAAATTCAGTCATCTACGGCAGTCGAAAGTTTTTGAACGCTCTCCAGTAGCATTTTAATCATCAAGCGCCCTGTCACTTAAATAATATTATCTACAACAACAATGTTACCGGTATTACATAAATTATTATAGTTAACAATGTTTGTTATGTAAATATCGATGTGATTTATTAATAAATGTTTATTGTTATGAAAAAAATAATTATTCATTTGCCTCGTGTTTAATGATGTGCGCTGACATGTTTGCATTTTTACTTCTGTTTTCTTTACACATTAAATATGCAAATGAACGAAACATGGTATGTATTGTGTTGTATACCATGTAAAACAGCAGTATATTACGTAATATGGAATCAATAGCATGAAGTTGGAATGTATATCCTATGGGAACTCTTAAATTATTCGGAATAAAAAATTCCTATCTTCAACGCTGTTATCGGGGGTAGAATTTATATTAGTATAAATTCTTCCGTGGGATCTCTCGCGTTAATGTTAGCTTACGGGAACGGTACATTTTTCTGGGACTAAAAGTAGTCTATGTGTTATTTCAGACTAATCTATTGTTACAGTTATTTAGTAGCATAGTTGTTCTTGTCATGTTTCTTTTTAAAGTTAATAATTAATTTTGTTATGAACACTCTTATTTATAAACGATACAATCGACCATTTCCTTAATTGAATAATAATGTTATATTTTTATTTATTAGTTGATTAGCGGCTGTTTTGTACAGAGCACAAGCTCTCTTTAATTTAACATAATTTTATGTAATAATATTTATCTCTAATATATATGTTATAACTAGCTGACCCGGCGAACTTCGTACCGCCATATTTTCTGAATTCCTAAAAGACTTTGTTTCATGACACAAAAACAAAATCACCAAAATCGCTCCCGGTGATTAGGAGGATTGTAGAACCCGATCTCAGCGCCACCTACCGTTTCCAATTGTGTATCTAAACCATCCCGGGACCCACTCAAACACACACACAAAATTTCATCAAAATCGGTAAAGTCGTTCTCAAGTTATAAAATTACAACGAAAAGTGGCATTGATTTGTGTATATATATATATATATATACATATAATTATATAATTACGACCCCCCCTCCCGCAATCGCCTCTGGAAGTAAAATTTTATAAAATGAGTTTTTTGTTGACCATAATGTATCAAATAGAGATATTCCTACAAAATTGGAAATATCAATTTTCCATTGTTTACGCCCCCATAATCCCCTTTGGGGGTGGAATTTCGTAAAACCCGTTCTTAGCTGAAAAAGAAATATTCATACCACATTTCAAGTCAATCGGCCTTATAGCTTCAGAGATATCGTGATCAGTGAGTTCAAAAACGGGATCTCCTATCTTCTTATATATATAAAAATCATGTGTCACGATGTATGTTGCCAATAAACTCCAAAACTACTGAACCGATTTCAATCAAATTTGCACACCGTGTGCAGTTTGATCCAACTTGAAAGATAGGATAGCTGACATCTTAATGGGCCCTGTAGATGGCGCTGTAATCGGGTTCTAAATTTCATTTCTTCAGGGCAGGACGTCTGCCGGGACAGCTAGTATATTATAATATATATAGATTGACTACAGATTATAATTGAAAATCTCTCAATTGTATGTTATAGACGGTATTCACTACATTTTATTTTCATGTTAGCAGACGCGATAGATTTATACTGTGTTCGGTTTATTTTATTACATGTAAAACATTAAGTATAATATTTTATATATCTTATATAAAATATTATCTAAAAATTTCCAAACAATAATATATTAAATTCTTGTCATTCATAACCCTGTAATTAAAATAGTTTATCAATAACTTCAATCCGTTATCGGTTGTACCAATTTGCTGAGCTTCTTATACTGAACTTGTGGGTGGGCGAGGTATTCTAAAAATGCTTGTAGAGTGTGAAGTGTCAGTGTATGAAATATGTAAAGACCGTATGGTTCTCTGATTATATAAATCTCTAAAACAACAATAATATCGTTTGCGCCAGAGTTAAAGTTATGTACATAAATGAAACAACTCCAATTATTACAACTCACAACCATAACCTGCAAATGTGGAATAACAAAGGGAGTACTTGCGTTAAAGTAGGTCAATTATAATGACTGAGTTACGATTATGTAAGTTAAGGGGTAACGCTCGTTGCATATTAACGATTAAAATATTTTTTCGTCTTACAAATTATGAATAGTAGGTATACGTGTGATTCATTAATTTCTTGATCCTTGAATTTGACAAAAAAAAATTCTTCCTTGCCTCTCCGATTATACGATACTACGATATACTTAAAAAAAGGTTATGAACTTTGGTGTAAAACCTCCAAAAAATATATTATATTACTAGGATATGCCCGCAGCTTCGTTCACAGTTAACTTGAAATTCAAAGGGATCAAAGTATCGCAGCATTGAAAAAAATAATGTAAGTCGTCGTTTTAATGGGAACTGTTTCGGAATAAGCTAATTTTTATGCATCCGAACAACTTCAAAGCGCCCTCGGGAAAATTCCCGCAGGGTTCCCGTAATAAAAACTAGCGCAAAATTTTAAGTCTAAGAATTAGATGTCGATCAGCGAAAACCGCATCAAAATCGGCACAGTAGTTTTTACGTGAATCCCGAACAAACAGACAAGAAATCTAAACTGCATCGTGTTCTCTGTCGTTTATATACACATACATACATACATAACTTCACGCCAGGTCCCTTGCGGGGTAGGCACGAACAACAGGGCGCCATTCAGGCTTATTCTTACACACCTCACTTGCTTCTTTGACATTCATAGCTCTCGTCATGCACGCTCGTCTGTTATTAAGGCTCCTGACATCACCTTCTGCTAGTACACGATCAATTTGATCATGGCAGGTGTGTCGTGGCCTTCCGCGACTTCTGCATCCATTCTCTTTTGCATTGTATATATGTCGTTTATATAGTGTATATTGTAGAGGTAAACGAAGTCTATAAACTCTATATAATAATAACAATAGATTTAAAAGTACTGTGATATCTTGTTACAAGCAATTTAACATACATTCCGATTTCCAGTGTATTTGTTGTTATCGTTTTTTAATAAAATTGACTTACTTTTTATGTGTTTCTGTTTTTATATTTTTTATTTATGATTTAATAACTTGTAAAGTCGCCAAAACCTATTATCTCTTCTCTTTCTTAGTTACTGCACGGACAGACGGATATAGGAAACGACTATAAGTCAGAAAACTGAATATATATACATACGTGCTAATGTACACAGCAGACAGACGGACGGACGAACTACATGGTATTAATGCAGAAATATCTAGTATTTCCATTGCACATCCTAGTTAAAAATAGACGTGTATTACATATTAAGTTTAATTAATATTTCCTCCCAGTAGTATACATGCGATGTTTTAATTGATGATACAGTATGTAGCCGAGTAAGCATCTCGTATCCATATGCAATGTTAAACACAGCACATGGTATTATTACACTTACGTTCTTTGATCTAAAAGCCAGCATACAGGTCTTGCTCCGTTAATGATTTTGCTGTAAAACATTGTTAAACGGAACAAGAAAAAGTTGTGTTTATTTCAAGTACTTTATTATAAAAGCCAAGCATTAAAGCACTTATTAGGTTGCTGTAGAGATAATTGCAAAAACGAAACCTTATACAATCGTCTTGTTCTTCCGTCCGTCTGTCTTCTCTATGTCATCTGTATCTATATATATGTCTGTATAACTAATCTGGCCATCAATACTGTTGTTACACAAAAACTTCTCTTTTTGCAACATTTTAATTACAATGAAACATCATAAAAATCGGCTTAGCTGATTTTTTATGGAAAATCATTTTTTCGGCCGACCAATTTTTTCTATATCGAGTGATGAAATAAGCGACATTTTTTGGACGACAATACAATTGTTTTTTCTCATCTTAAAGTAATATAAAGAACTCTGTTTCCAAATTAAAACTAGACAGATTCTTCTGTTTCGAATACAGTTCATAGCTTATTTATTATACTGGTACGAGTGCGGGACTCGAATTAAAATGCCATTGGAATTACTATAGAATTTATTAAAACTATACAAACACGTATAACACAGGTACAAATATAACTGGACACAACCAGTACAAACTGCACGATTCAATAACACGCGCAAAGTCCATTACTATATAGCTCGTCGAATGTAAACGTCTTGCTTTGATCGTGGTTCTTGCTAGACTACCTTACACCTCCGTTCGGGCATTGTTTTATACTAACTATACAATACGACACTCGACCGCGTGCACCGGATTTTTCCAAGAAAACGTAGTTTGCACACATGCGGCCAGTAAACGAGTACAGTAACAATAGTATATTTTTCTTAATTACAAATTTTAATCACAAAGTAAACAAAAGAAGTCCAAATGCGGGAAAGGTAATAAACTGCAGGTGTGCATTCTATTTGACGGTGTGTAATAATACGTTTTATTTTCGGTCATTTGAAACATTAAACTCCACTCCTGACACAATTTCAAAATATCACTTACAATAAATAGCCGTTCACCACTCGATATGGATTTTATGGAAAGTTTTAACTGATATTTTGTAGATTCTGCTTGGTTTTAATTTAGTTGCTCTCGAAATCCAATTGTTCAACATACGTGATATGTCCTAGTTATGTTTCCCGATGCCTAGACAATTTCCTGTTATGATTATGGCAGGATATTTTAATTATGCATGCAGCCTCTATGAGTTGGCGTGTGCTCGTTCCTATATAGGTGGAACGACCGACTGACCTGTTATTAGATCGCACAGACAATGAAAATTATAGTGCTAGATCTGACTAACGTATGCCTACATAATATATTTTTGTTGTTATGTACTGTTGTGTATTATATTGTTGTCTGAATGAATTTAAATTTAGCAATTTGAGGAATCGCGAATTAATGTTTGTATTTGTGAAGGGATCGCGCGTACATTACTGATTACTTCCTCCACTTTAAGGTCTTCATATATACCCTGCACAATTACTCGAGCGCTGACCTTGGCCTACGCACAGTGAAAATTTTGGTACTTTTTCGAAAGACGAGGTAATGCCCCTTTCAAGTGAAGGTACAAAAACATAGTATGATCGATATGTTGATCAATTGCATCACATTAGCTACGATGAATGCGCAAAGCCATCCATATTGTTCCGCCGAGCGCTCAAGATCCGTGCCAGGAACTGTACTTAGTTTTTGTATGGTTATGTTATAGGTAGGACAAGAAATTTGCTATTAAACTACTAACAACTATTAAATCCTGGAACAAGAATTTAATAACCCATATCTCAAAGTAGTTTCTTTTTTTATAGGTCATCTTAATTTTTAGCATTTTTCTGCTATAATTATATGAATTTACTCATAACATCGTCACCTATATTTAATCAAGAAGCAATTATACAAATATGCATCTGTTGGTATTGGATACATATTTGTAGCTTTTGGTGTCGATACTCTGGAGCCATGAGGTCCAGACACCCATCGACTTAATCGAGACCTAACAAAACGGTTGATAGATGTCTCGCGAAACAAAACGCTGGCCTATATTTTGGGAAACGCATAAGCGTTACCATACACCGTGTTAATGCGGCTAGCGTTTTGGAAACGTTCCCAACTGACGGTGATTTGGGACCTATTTACTATTTGTAGTGTTTATCTTTTGTAAATTAAGTTGTATATATATAGATATTATTAGTATAGGTAAATTATGTAAAATAAATTTAAATGTTAAAGTTAAAAAAAAGGAGCAATTTAGACTAATTTAGAAACCAGGTACAAAAAAAGGGTTAACATAGTGTAACTATACATTCAGATTCTCTTTTTCTTATTACCCACCCTAACCTGATTAAATAAATAATTCGAGTAAACGCTTCCCAGTCCTATTAGACTACACGTTCTTTTAACATACCATTTATGTAGATATATACACACACTCAGACGTATGGACGAATATGACAATTTCACAAGGATTCCATTTTTGCCAAAATGGCTACAGAACCCTAATAGAGGTTTCCAAAATTTCGTTTTAGTCGAATCGCCTTAAAATAGTTAACAGACTAAACCTCAACCTTGAGAATCTATAGAAGAATAAAGTTAATTTGCAATGTGAAGTTGTACGACGTATCTATCCAACACATTCGACGGCACGCAACCAAGACATTGACCTGTTCTGGAAATAGAATCTGCTGTCCATCACGTATCTAGCTTGCAGCTTAAGTTGCTATTTTGTTACTTATACAATCGTGGGTCATATACGTAAGTCCTATTTTAGATGCGACGAAATTTAAACTAGATACAGGGCCTGTAAAGAGTTTTAAAGTCCCAATGAGGTAGGTAACGCGAATTTGGTTTTGCACAAGTCCGTGGACGGCGGTAGCCACTTACCATCAGGTCCACAACATATATACAAACATAACAAAAATACCTTAAAATCTTGTCAAGTCCGTCTATGAGAAGAGAATATTAACTAGGAGAATGTTGGATATAAGAGTAAAGGTAGACTAAAAAAAAAGATGGATTGTGGGAAGGATGATTTGTGGTGTAAAAAAAAAACATCCCGCCGAGTTGAGAATCTCCTCCTTTTGGAAGTCGGTTAAATAGGATGTATGTCAAAATAGAGAAATATGATAAGAAATCATGTACTGTGCCGAATGTTTAGCATAAGATGAAAGGAAGGAGAGACAGTTTAGTTATGTAGTTCAGTCACTTTTCCCTAAGATTTATATGGCTTTGGTTCTATATGAATAAAATAAGATAGCGAGTGTTTTTATATGCCGCTATACAATGCCAGTGGACGCTAACAGGATATACTCGGTGTCTAAGTTATGCGGGGAGTGGTATTGATAATAGTGCTTGAAGTTGAGGTTGAATTGAAGTTCTATGGAGTTGGAGGCTTGAGATTGAAGTTAATTTATGAGACTTGATTGAAGGTAGTTTGAGATCTTGATGTTATTGAAAGTTGAAGTTACTTGATTGAAGGCGAATGAAGTTATTGATGGTTGGAAGTTGTTGAAGTGAAGGCGTTGCGTGTTCGTTCGTAGTCACCAGCATAGAAAATATAAAAGTCACCAGTTTAGAGATGTCCCTAATGGTTTTGATGAACGTGGTGGAATCTTCCTGTGTCTCTAAGGAAGATCTTCCAGGTCCGTCTATTATTGTTATAAATTTGTATGTGTCGGGAATCCTCATTTATTTTTTATTTATTTTTATTGATATATATTTATATATGATATTTTATTTAAATCATACCCATATTGTTACAAACAATTTGCAAAAAAGAGCCTAAAGAGCGGTAACGGGGCGACGGTGCCATAATGGCATTTGTCGATTGACTTTCGAACAAATTGGACGTCTTTAGGCTTTTAGCGCGAATAGACCAACTGATTATGCTTCTCAGTTACATTGTAATGGTTGAGTTGTACACAATATTTGCCGTCTCGTCCTGTGTACTGTGATATTTTTTTATATTGTTCAGAATATAATCTAAAATGCTATCCCTATTGCTTTCCTGTATAATAAACAGTAATTTTTTATGTGAGATTTTGTTTATTCAATTCATTTCTGAGCTAGTTCATACGACTTTTTTAAACGCCATAAAAAGCGTCATCTGACTTTTTACGCATTCAGTGTTGTCAATCAATTACTATTTTAGGGTACCATAGTGAAATGATAAAAACAGTGGATGTACGTAATCTTTACAGCACCCTTCATTATACGTGAAACCACGCGCGCTTGCCTGATACCTAGCTATTTTTAATATTTCTAAAAGCATAATATCATTACGAGCATTCCTACTGATCATAAACAACAACATGCAGTTTTATATAATACACGTGCCACACATGATGCAACATAAACAAACAATTTTGTGTTACAGTTCGACCTACGACCTGGCATTTGTATGATGTGAGGAATCAAACGTCTGCATAAATGGGTATTATGTGTTTATTTTTATAGATCATATCTAAAATTATATAAGTCATGAAAATATCTCTTGTTATCATCATTGAAAATGACTTGAAATTATGATCGCCTAGTACACAAAACTGAAATGTTCCTAGATCCCACATGAGTTCACATAAACAGCCCACTGCTGGGCTTGGGCCTCCCATTTTCTGAGTGAGAATGAATAGCATACATAATTAAAACCACATTTTAACGGTTTCGACGATTTCGACCTTTAGGCACTTTTTAACGGACTTTCAAAAGGACTCGATCAAGTCGATTGTATGTTTTTTTGTTGTTTATAACGCGATTTCTCCGTCAATTGTGGACCGATTTTCAGTTTTTTTCTTTATTCGAAACAGTAGACTCCTGAGGTGGTACCATTGTCACCAAACCAGGATATAATGAGTGGATCTTAGGGAAATCAAGAGCAACCCTTGTTGAAAAGCGCAGAGCGCCTACACTTTTCGAAAGGCAAAACTTGTAAACGCGTGTCAGTAGTACAATTCATACAGGCGCTTAAAATATTATTATAAAAGCTATTCAAGCAACTGAATAGTAGAAAATATTTTTTGAACAAAAAACAGACTTATAAATAAACATTTTCTACAACATTTTGATGTTGGTGCCAAGTAAAACATAAAAAAACAACAACAAAACGCACCTACTTCAAGGTGTTGTAGAAGGAAAAAATTTTTTTGCTTTTCGGTTTGAAGTCAGTTTTGTATTTGTTAAAATCTAATATATAAAAATCTCGTGTCACGGTGTTTGTGGTCGAACTCCTCCAAAAACGGCTTAACCGATTTTAATGATTTCTTTTGTATATTTGGTAGATATGAGAATAGGTCGCAGTATAATTTTCATCCTCCTAAAGTGTTTTTTTTTTATGGCAGAACAACGTTTGATGGATCACCTATTAAATATTTACTAGTGGTCGCCCAGTGAACGAAATTCGACCATAATTAATCTAAATTATAAGTTTGCACATTATTAAAGTTCTGTTGTCAAAGACCATACTTCTATAATCACAGATTTCGCCAAGGCTACATTATAAATTTGACTTTAACAATAAACAAAAGAGTATATATGCGTGTGTGTCACTTTGTAGTGTATGTAATGTTTTTTTTTTTATCATACATACATACATATTGTCACGCCTGTTTCCCATTGGGGTAGGCAGAGACGATGGATCTCCACTTGTTACGATCTTGACAAACACTTTTCGCTTCATCAACTTTTATTAATCTTCTCATACATACACGCTTATTTAAACTACTTTTTATCTGACCTTTCTTCAAAATATCTTTAATTTGATCATGGTGAGTACGTCTTGGTCTACCGGCACCGACTCTTCCAGTCACATTGCTATCATATACTTGTTTTGTTATTCTGCTATCATTCATTCTCTCTACATGGCCAAACCACCTTAACATTCCCTTTTCAACTCTTGTCACTACATCTTCTTTCAATTCACAACGCTCCCTTATCACACTGTTTCTTATCATATCACTTACATTAACCTTACATATACTTCTCAAAGCTCTCATTTTAACTGCATTTATCCTACTTTCATGCTTCTTCTGCCACACCCAACTCTCACTGCCGTACATTAGCGTTGGTACTAATACCCCTTGATGGAGAGTCAGACGTGCCTTTACAGACACTTTCTGGCTGTTTATAAAAAAGTTCAGCGCTCCATTCACCTTATTATCTGCCATTACTCTCCTTTCAATATCACTTTCATGCTTTCCGTCTCTGGTAATCATGCACCCTAGGTAAACAAATTCTTTAACTTGCTATAGTCTTTCATTTCCTATCTGTACGTTATTTTATCAATTTTTTATCAATGTATTATTTATGCTTAATTTAAAAAAAATATTAGCTGTCTGCTGTCCATCTCTATATAAACTAAAGTGTGCGAAATTTCATACTCCGTCTGCGCAATTTTTGTAAAAATGGGTACAAAGTTTTTGCTGTGTTTTTGGTTGACGTGATAATATATTGTTGTTTGTATAATACGAATTTATTGCCAGCAATATTTTAAATTCTCTTGATTTATATCTTTTAAAAATGTGGTAAAGCGCGAACGATATAGTGAAATATTTTTAGGTAGTTCCTTAACTGCCAATGCAGATGAATGAACCTGTAGTTAATTCCCACGTACCTAAGATGATGTGATCGAGTCCAGACCGGTTGTTAGATGATATACATCGTGCCGTCTTCTGTGTGAGATCTGGAGTGTCGGGTGTCGTGTGCAAACCGAGGCTCTGATAAAATACAAGTAAATTGTGTTTGTGGCTATGGAAAATAAACATACATGTTTGATTGATTGGAACAAATTGTTTAACTCATTAACCGCTTTTAAATTGTCTTTATTTATAAACTAGTTGAGCTAGTCAATTAGTTTACCTCATGTAAACTACTAGCTCTAACTCTCTATCTAACTCTAGCTTTAACTTTACATCTCTTCTGAACCCTGCAAGATATTGAACTGAAACACACACTAAGAGCCGCTTGAATAACGATCGCCTTTAAATAAAATAAAAACGTATTGACAGTTCTTTAAACATTAAATATGTTTCGCGGCAAATTTTGCGTTGTGCAAAACGCTAATTGTATTTAAGGGTGTTAAATACGTTTTGTGTTTCTTAAATAAATTTAAGCAACCTTACGCAAGTTGCCCCTTAAGGCTTAAAATTAAAATTCTGTTTAGATTCCTAAATTTTAATTGAAATCCGGTTCCGGGTCTAACCGAGGCGAACTTTCAGACACACAGACAAAATTCTGAAAACGGTAATTTATTATTTACTTCCATTGGTCAGCGAAACTTCGTTCGCGTTGTCATCACGCCATGAATTGCAACGTCGGCACAAAAAACACTACTGCCAACACAATGCCATTGTTTTGGATATTTTCGTCTATCACACGGAAACGGCGTTATTTACCAGGATTAAAAAGAATTGTTTTCATTTATATCCATTCAGTAGGTTTCACGTCATGCTCTGACAGGAAGACACAAAAAATCTAAAAGTTACGTTATCTGCTGGTTGAAACAGCCTCCCTGAATTTTTCATCTTAAATGCATCGTGCAAACTCGGCCCGTCTAAAGATTTTTTATATTACTATTGGGGTCCGGCAGACGTTATCACGCCTTGAAAAAGTAATCATCTGGAACCCGATTGCAGCGCCACCTACCTGTTTCAATTGTGAATCTAAACCATCCAGAATCTATCAGACCTATTCATCACGCACATAAAATTTCGTCAAAATCGGCCAAACGAACTGCAATTGATTTTGTATATATAAGATAGGTTTGTTATTTGGCATCTCATAAATAGCGATTTTAGCAGAATGCCGAGAGACTATAATTATTAGTATACTAGAGGTTTATTATTAGGCATCATATAAATAGCGATTTTAGCAGAGTGCTGAGATACTACAATTATTAGTATAGTGGAGGTTTATTATTAGGCATCGTATAAATAGCGATTTTAGCAGAGTGCTGAGATACTACAATTATTAGTATACTAGAGGTTTATTATTAGGCATGATATAAATAGCGATTTTAGCAGACTGCCGAGGGACTACAATTATAAGTATACTAGATTAGGCAATAAATATACAAATTAATCGCGAAAATAATCTAATCAACATAATTACAATACGCTTCTTTTATATTCAGATTTTATATGCAGTTTTATATAACAGATTCATCGATGACCAAAATTACAATATCCGTATAAACACTAGCGATTTTGTTCCTAATAAAGTTGAACATGTTGCCTAGCTAGCACTTCCTTACTTCCGCCGGCAGTTGGGGACGATGAACCCGCCAAACTGGCGTGGAATACTGGTACGGAGGATGTTCGTGTACATAAACTTATCTAAGAGTACCACTGTATCGGTTATCATGGGCAAACATTGTAAACATTAGTATGGAATCAGTATGGGTTTTGTCTCCGGTGCTCAGATGGACGGTGGTGACGATGGTACGAGCCTGCTTGGTATTTGTTTATAAATGCACTTTTCTTGTCAATCAGCTAGAGAGCTTGATAAAAGCAATTACTTTTAATCAAAAATGACTTCATAGATTTTTGCAAATCAATTTACTTTAAAAGTATTAATTAAAAATTTATTTTAATGGTTTTAACCACTTCCCAGTAGCCGTGTGATCACGGATTACAGATATCAAGGGTCAATGTGTATTGTTAAAGTTATTATTATTTAGCCTAACCTCAACTTGTTTATTTTAATTTTTGCTTGTTATTTATACTCTACGGGAGCCAATGGGAGCTAATGTACGCATTCATACCGTTAAAACATAGTTATATTATTCGTATGTGTATTAGTCGCGTTCACTTAAGAAGTCACCAGTTACTTTTGTCAGATTTTTCTAACCCATAGTTTAAAGTTAGAGCAGATACATAGTGTTATGCAAGTACTTATTCATTATCTTGTTTACAGTTTTTAGGGCCGGCTTGATTGGTGCGATACCACGCTCTCATAGAATATCAGAATATCGGTGTGAAACAATTAGCTCAAGAGCTAATCGTGTTTAGTACTGTGAGTGAGAGATTCGATGGCTGCGACCAGATTACGGCGCTGCTCGCCCCAGGCTTCGAATGCCTGGAAAGTGTGCAGCGCCGTGTTTTCGTCGCCGCCGACGTAGTAGTGGCACCCAGGTAAAGGTCCTCACGGCTTATTTGGCATAAGTACCTCCCGAAGCATCAGTGCCCGGAGAAGACTGCGTCGGCCGGAACGTCAGGTTACCACATCCACTGTAACCCATCGTATAGGTTGGCAACGCATCGACCTCACCCCTGGTGTTGCAAATGGCTATAGGCGATGTTAACCACTTTCCATTGGTAACGGTTCCTATATCTTACTACGGTTGAGTTCTAACATTAGGTACTTGTATGAAGCTTATGTTAAATTTTAATCGCTAGTAGTAAGGCAAATGAACGAACGGTCGGTAAGATATAGGAACCGGCCATAAGGGAGCCGTTGCATGTGTCCCGGATTTGTAATAAAATAAATGTATGTGTGTGCAGTAGAAGTTAAACTTCAGAGACTATACAGGCGAGAATATAACGCTTAGTAGACAAGAGTGTAGAGGTTTCGAAAACTACAAACACTATCAACACTACCAAATCTACCAAAACAGCGAAAATGACCAAAATAACAAAATGACGAAAATCGCAAATCACAAAAAAATACTAAGAAATTTAGTGTCGCTTTTTTGTTTCATGGAGTTACAAATCGCAACGATTCAAAAGAGGTTTCACTTCAAAAAATACAAAGACAAGTTTAATATTCAAGCAATTAAAGTGCAAACTAATATACCCTGACAGTAAACAAATATCGTAACGACTTCAGCCACGTGACTGACACGACCGATCGACGAAACCATCAATTATGTTTTTCCCGTTCAATTGGAATTGATAAAGGGTACTCGCTAATTAAATACTGTTGACCAGTTGTCAGACGCGAAGTATGAACGCGAGAATTAAGTAGCGCTTAATTAATATTGAAACGTGTTGCAGACAATAATAAGGAAACACTTGTGTCTTTACTTTTTACAAACTTTTGATAGCGGTTTTGTGCGAACACGTGATTGTTTCAATTATATTTTATTGAAAACGAAACCCTTATACAGTCATGTACGTCCGTTCATCAAATTCAAAAGTTTTTAATCAAAATAAGTTCTACTAGAGAACACTTTTTGAAGGTCATACATATGTATGTACAATGTAATGGGAATTAAATATACAATTAGGAATTGATACCCAAGGAACACATGTATAAACGTTCAATAAGACAGGATATCACAATTTAAGTGGGACGCGACCTAAGTCACACAGTTGAATTTACAAATGACGGTGGAAACAAATGAAGTTTTTTGACAAGTGTTTAGCTTTAAACAACAGATTTAAATAGTATTTCAATTGGAATTTAAATGAATGGACTTTGAATGTCGTTTCTATGTCCTTTCAGAGAAACACATCGTTTTTATTCCTTGAATTCATTAATTTAAATAATAAAGAGTTGTTCTATACATATAAGTTAAAATTTAATTTTACTTCTGATATTAAGGAGAAGAAGCGACAAAAAACTTTATCTAGCAAATTTATCTAGCTCAAACTCTTTTTTATAAATTATGTATATAATTAATCAATCAGAATCTGTATGTATGTCTTTGTATATCACAGTCATTGATCTTAGGAATTACTTTTTCGTATGAATGGAATTTGACAGTAAAGTGTATTCTATGTAACACTATGAAACTGTGTAGTGAATTTGCGAATAAATTCTAAGTTATACTATGTCCAACCACTTATTCTTATTTTTAAGGATCGCAAATCCTTTAAGTTGGAAGAAGTATTTTAACTGTAAAGGAGACCAAATTTAGGTTTTAATAAATTGACATTGAAATCAGTGGAGCCTTTTCGAAACTTATTCTAACTATACTTAATACTGTTACGAGTTACGCAGGACTCTAATTAAAATGCCGTTGGAATTACTATAGAGTTTATTAGAACTATACAAACACGTACCTATAAAACAGGTACAAATATAACTGGATACAACTAGTACAAACTGCACGATCCAATAACATGCGCAAAGTCCTTCAATATATCGCTTATCGAATGTACTACACACGTTTTGCTAGTATCGTAATCGTCGCTTGACTGTCCCTCTCCGCGTTGGGCCATTGCTTTATAATGCACCGATGCCATCCCTGGCAATCCTTGACGCAATACAATAACAACAAGGATTAGTTCGACACTAATGACGGCCATAAAATAAGTACAATAACAATATAATGTTTTTCTTAATTACAAATTCTAAACGCAAAGAACTCCTAAATGCGGGAAGGTAATAAACTGCGCTTTACGACAGGCAGGTGTGCGTTTACCTTTGTCGGCATGTAACAATACACAATCATTTATTGTACATATCATAGAACAGTATTACATAATTACAATAGGCATTTCACGGAGAGGATCGATCTATATTCCACGTACTTTTTTAACGTCATCTGTAAACTTTCAGACAGACAGACAATAATACTAATAAAGGTAATTTATTAATAGGCATCATATAAATGTAGGATAGTAAATTATTAAATATGTGAACGCATAAAATTGTAGGGGATAGCTTCGAATTCGATTTATCCCCGATGCTCACATCGGGGATAAAATCACAGAAAATCGCCTTTGTTTGTCATGGCCATGTCAAAAGACGAACTAAAGACCATGTGGTACAAGTTGTCTTAGAGATATAGAAGAAAAGGTAGAGGCCGCTCACCATTGACCTGGTGGTCAAATATTGAGAGGGACCTTAAGATAGCCCAATCTCCCGAAATGACAACCCAAGACCGTGTGTCTTGGCGCAGGAACGTGAGAAGACCCGACCCCAAAAATTGGGATACGGAATGGAAGAAGAACTCTTAAAACTCGTATTTTAAATCACAATATAAACTAAAAAATAATACAACACCCGCCTGATAATCCATCTGTCAACACAACCACCATCCTACATAAATAGCGGTTGTCAATTAAATTTTGTGATTTAATTAAAAAAAAATACAGACGTTCATTTTTATTTATAGAATTAGATTTTACAAATAGATAGATAACGTCGGGAAACAAACCATCTAATGCGGTTATTGTCAATTAAATTTTGTGATTTAATTAAAAAAAATACAGACGTTCATTTTTATTTATAGAATTAGATTTTACAAATAGATAGATAACGTCGGGAAACAGACCATCTAATGCGGTTATCTACGCAACTCTTCGCATATGAGAGCAAACGTAATCATGCGGTTATAATGATAGCCTGTATTGAGAGACGCAACCCAGATATGTGTTGCCAACATTAAAAGAACATTTTACAGAATATTTAGATAAATTAAGACCATGTGAACCAGAATGGCCTACTTAATATAAAAATAGAGTCCCGGACTAAAACGTTTTAATGGTCTTTTTAAATAACAGTTACTTAAGGTAGATTTTTAGAATCTGTAAAAGTGGTTGCAGCACAAAACGCCTTTTTCATTCAATCATGTGTTATCTTAGTTATTTTGACCTGTTCATACCGATTCAATCAATATCAAATATAATTAAATCAATCAAAATCACATAATGCATAGCGATTGTGGTATGAGTGGTGGCTGCTCGCGGACTGGCGTGGTTGCAGTATTAAAACTACATTGTCCCGATGTGAATGATATTTTTAATCTGTCTTTATTCTGTGTACGTTTAACAAAATGAAAACCTTAAATACTACATTTTTGCTAAGTGTGCAAATACTTAATTATTGTGCGCTGGTCCCCCTTGCAATAAAACAATACAAACGCTTACATACTACACTATCGCTGTTCCCAGTATGTTGATATAAGTATTATTATAATGATTAGTGGTCGCCCAATGGTCTAAACTCGAACATAATTAATTTAAATTATAAATTTTAACATTATTAAGGTTCTGTTGTCAAAGACCTTTATAATCATAGATTTCGTCAAGGCTGTTACACTGTTAATTTGACTTTAATAATAGTATTAGCATTCTGCTATATAAGCTTCTCTCTATATAAACTATATGTGTGCAAAATTCATTCTCCTCCGTCCGCGCAATTTTCGTAAAAAGAGGTACAAAGTTTTTGCTTCACGCATTAATATAATGACAAGTTAGCAAGATCTGAGGGCCTAAAGCAGGCACTAGTGCGACATTGCAAATTTATATCAAGAAATTATTAAATTAAAATAGCAGTTCCGTAATTAGTTTTATTTCCATTTAAATTATATTTAATAATTTAAACACCATGCGCATACAAATAGAGTTGAAAATATTTTGTAGTTTTTGGTTAATATTATTTAAAGCTTAAATAATTAGATTTTGAAAATGTGACGTCACGAAATTTAGGGCCCCTTGTCACACATGTGACGTAATTTATAGATGGTCCCTTAGGGAAATTAACGCATGTCCCGGTTCTGTAGACAAGTGAAATTAGCGCTAAACCAAAAGAATAGAAAATGTAAGAGAATGACATATCATTGTTTTTTGTAATTCCCATACGTTTTCATTCTATTTGTATAGCGCTAATTTCACTTGTCTGCAGGACCAAATAAACTGATACGTATAAGATATAACACAAAGATCCACTTTGCTTTGAAACTTATAATATCTATATTTCTATAATATTATAGAATTCTAAACATGCCGTGTCTACATCTACATTAGTCATCTACATTAAAGCTATTAAAAAACAACTGGATTAGACTATATAAATGATGGATGGAGAACACGATGCAATTTTATAAGATTTCTTGTCTGTTTGTTTGGGATTCACGTAAAAACTACTGGGCCGATTTCGATGCGCTGCAAATTTTTAGACTTAAAAGCTACGCTATTTTTTATGCCGGGAATCCCGCGGGAATTTGAGCTGCTTGAAGTTAATCGGATTCAAATAAAATTAGCTAATTCCGACACAGTTTCCACTAAAACGATAGCTTACACTCTTTTCTTAAATATCGTGTCCCAGGAATTCCGCGGGAATTTCATGTCGAGCATGGATGAAGTCGCGGCCATATCCTAGTTCGTAATAAGAATCTGCGAAACCGGCCGCTTTAGACGCCCCGGCTGCCTATCTCATAATTCTGGTATTTAGGGAAAGTAGTCATAACCTAGCAACACCAACCACACTCTTCACTTCTTCGTCGAGCGACGCCAAAACATGCGGCTGTGAACCACGGAAGAGAACTCTCGGGTATCGGCAAAACATTTCCTTGTTTACGTCTTAGACCTGTCAATTAATAGTTATTAGCGGTAATCTCAAATCAATTTTATTTTTATGTCAATAAATCTTTTTTTTCCTTTCTTTCAATTAAATTCGATTATAGTTTCTTTTTTAGTGATTCAATTGATATCTATTGAGGTGAATTCTTCAACTGGGCTTTAGGGTCCAATCCTAAACAATATGAAATAACGAAAAACACTCAAAGGAGTCTCGAGGTCGATTGTGATGAAAACAAAAGTGGTATCATTAGATTTTTGAAAGATTACTTACACTTGTCATGAAATTAATCGGCTGATTTTGCAAAAACAAAACACAACAGGTGTTACGGAACTAAATTTTAATAGTTTCGATCTGTTAAGAGAACCATTTTGTACAAGAGGAGGAAGCTTGGAATTCCATAGGACGGGGTTCTCTCGGTTTCGATTCCTGCCCCCCTCCGCTTCATTTTATGGAATTGTTATATCCTATAAGTAAGACTTATTTATAACGTTTCATTTTATAACCGACATTTTTGTATTTTTGGAAAAGAAAGAGTTATTATTATTATAGACTACTTTTTATCCCGGAAAATATACAGTCCCCTTGGGTTAACAATAACGCGAGTGAAGCCGCTGGCAAAAGCTAGTTTATTATCAGATATCAGTTTTGACTATTATACTGTGGCACTAATATTACCATTATGCTAGGGCTTCTTTTGCGTTAGTGTTAAAAACTTGTGCTGTGGTTGAGTGCGTCTTATTTAAACTCATAGCCATATTAGTGTAAAGTTCGATACGCAGCCTCGTCTCGGAATGACTGGTTTATTGCAGGTTTGACAAAGGCCTTTCAACAAAACTCGAAACAATACAATATTTAACGTCATTAACATTGTCGTAGATCAAATAACGCATTAAACACATCGCCATATCTCGCAGATGAAGAAAATTTAAACGCTTCTCAGTAGTGCAGTGCCGTGTATCTCGAGTTGTAAACAAAAGTCTCGAACAAATGAAGATCTAAAAACTTTACAACCATTTTAGAACATTGTTTACACTGCAAGCAATGCGTTGTTTGGGTTGGTTCACATGCATTTACGTCTAAGCTTTCAATATTACGTATCTCAAGTAAAGTCCAATGCAAGTCGGATAGAAAATGTTATGTTTCTGTATCCTAACTAATACTGTAATTGCGAATTTCCGTTTTTTGTTACTATTGCATGAGTTCAGCAGATAGACAGACAGCCCACCCGATGGAAAGCAGTTACCACCAATGTGCTGCCGTCCTGTAAGGGAGACTGGAAAACAACTCAAGGTTGTTATGGCGGTATACTCTAGATCAGGGGTGTGTGTAAGGTATTTTTGCCTGCCATAACAAACTTGGACCTTGAAACTTAGTGTCCAGATTCCAGCCCTCCGTTAGAGAGCGGCAGCACATTGGTGGTACCTTTGGTGTTACAAATGTCCGTAGGCGACGGTAACCGCTTTCCATCATGTGAGCCGTCTGCCTGTCCGCTGAATTCATGCAATAAACACATATTAGGACACTATACGCGATTTCGCGTATATGAATATGTGAAAGTGGCTTTGTTTGATCCTTCTTCTTAGCTTTGGAAATGAACTGATTGTTATAAAATGTTTGTATGTGTTTCGTTGTATAAAAACTGGCAAAAACTCACCCAATTGTAAATTGCAGTTGCGTGCCGGGCCCGGTTGTCTTGAAGTGAGTAATCTGTCCCTTTTTTATTATTCTGGAGAAGTTACCAGTGTAAGAAATTATAACCTTTAATGTATTTTTTTAATAATGTAATTTATATTACATTATATTTAAATAATTTTATCTCGACAAATTATCCCGGTCTCCGAACGATGCTGATATTTTAAACGGGAGCGGACAGGCAAGTCAACTGAGATACTTTTTATAATTTTATAAAACGTCGTAGCCTAATATATATACGAGCGTACCTACTTATGATGTCATAAATAGGTTCAAGTGAAAAAAAGACAAAGAGCACATTAGTTATTGTTTGAAAAGTAATTATGTATGATATTTTAAAAGTTAGATGATATGATGTCGTTTCTATACGTTTACCTACGCATACTTCTTTCTATACGTAAATATATTAGAATTTAATGTAACATAATTGTCCGCATCCCTATTCTACAAATTAAATGAGTCTCGTAATTAGGGTTGCCACCTTTTTTTTAATCTGTATACAATTTTTGTTTTTAAACTCTAACCGTCTTATTAATAAACATGGAGTAAACCTAGATTAACTTTACTCCTAGTATTATCTCAGTAGCAACCAATATCAGTATTAATAAACGTGGAGTAAACAAGGAGTAGACTAATTCGACTTTAATATCAGAGTAAAAGTTACTCCAAGCTGCTGGGTAGTTTTACGATGGATTAAGCATAGAGTAAGCGCTGATAGCGCTGTCAATTGACAATTTGACAAATAAACTGACATTAACATAATTAAATAACATAGGAAAGAAGGTTGTATACCTCCTCATATTAAAGTTTTAGCAGCCATAAGAATATGGGTTCGTGAAGAAGTAAGTGAAATAATGATCATCTTTCAGTATTCATCCATTTCTTAATAAATTCAGTATTATACAAACATTTTACTTAACAGGTTCTAGATGATACAGGAGATCTTAGTGGAATGAGTCAGTCAACAATATTTGTTATATGCAAACAAGTTGCCTTTGGCACTAGTACAAAAGAGAGCTCAAATTCATACAAATGCCACATAGATAAGCATGTTGTTGAAGACTTTCTTGCGCCCTTCTCTTCAAGCGACATGTTTGCTAAGCGGTGTGGTAACATAGATTACTTAAGAAAATACTACAATAGTGTGACTAAATAAAATTTTATTTTAAAATTAATATCTTATATATTTTATTTATTGCATTTATCATTTAAGAGCACGTTCTTGTCGGTGGAGCCTCTTCCAATCTTCTCTATTATGGGCCAGTTGTTTTCCTTCTATGTAAGACACGACACCCACTTCTTTTATTTGATCCATAAATGCTCGCCTTGGTCTTCCCTTCCCTCTCCTTGCTTCCACTTTGCCTTCGATATATTTTATATATATACTTTTTTATTTTAATTATGCAAAACCCACACGTTACACATTTCTTTTTCTTATCCATCCTAAGTAATTGACTTATCCTTTCCTCCTCATCCCAATTGATGGAGTGGTAACGTTTTTGACTCATGTTTTAGTGGTTTATGCGTGATACTAACTTTGTAAATGAAAGAAAAACTAGGCACTACGAAAAAAAATCAAATAAATCTTAGGTAACGTTTGTGTCGGAAATTAGGAATCATTTATCAATTAGACACTATAAATGTCAATTGTCAACTTAACTTGTCATTTCCACTCACCAAATCGGTTTTTTACTTTTAAATGATACGTGTTGCCATAATTTATTCACTAATCTATGGTGTAAGGAAGGTATTGTTACTCCGAGGATACTCCTTGTTTATTAATAACACTCTTACGAAGAAGTTAATGCTTAGTTACTCCAATAGTAACTAGTCTGGCTGTTAAAATATATTACTGTGTGTTATTAATACTTTTTGCTTTGGGCAGTAAAGATCTATTAATTTTATAATAATCGGAAGAATCTGTACAAAAAGTGCGATAATTAAATTAGCGATGAAAATATAGATAGATAGATAACACTTTATGTGTACACCATTACAGAAAACACAGATGAACTTATAGCCTAAAAATACTCTAAATGTGCACAATGGGCGGTCTTATCGCTAAGAAGCGATCTCTTCCAGACAACCCGTGGCAGGAATAAAAACATATTATATTGGTCAAAGGTGTTATACATAAATATTAGAGGATTACATATATTTTATACTTAATAGACATATATAAATACAACTATTGATATTACATACCAAAATATGTACATACATATATATACGCATTACGCATACATAAATATACGTAGAAATATCAAACATCACTATGTTCCAGGTAGTAGTGGTTTTTTGATTCATATACTTAAATATTGTTAGTGATTTAGCTTGTCACACAGTAACAGGTAACTCATTCCAGAGTCGAATAGCCTGTACAGTAAAAGAATTATTGAAAAAAGATTAATAATGTTTGGGAGTATTAAGTCTAAGATTCGTAGAAGGTCGTAAATTGTGAGAGGAGAGATGAATTCAAAGCGTTTTTTGAGATAATACGGGGTTGTGGGGATAAACAACACACTGTACAGGAGTGAAAGAGTATGAGTATTCCGGCGAAAGCGAATTGGCAACCACTTGAGTTTTTTACGAATTTCAGAGACGTGGTCATATTTGCGTAAACCAAATATGAACCTTACGCAAAAATTTTGGAGGCGCTCAAGCTTATTAAGTTGCTCTTGACTTAAATCAGTATAGCTGGCGTCAGCATAATAAAGAATAGGGAGTAGTAAGGACTCTGTTAGCTTAACTTTGGTGGCTATGGGCAGGAAGTTTTTCAACCTCCCGAGGGATTTCGAAGAGAGGAACAGACGTCCACTCAGTTAATATAGTACATCTCGTACTATATTATTTTTCTATAATACAATTGGTTAAAATATAGTACTATATATTATAGTACGGTTGGGAACCCTACTCGTAATTCTCATTTGCCTAAAGCTATAAGAATTAATTGCCGGTGTCGTCAGAATTTAAAATTCTGTTTTGTTTTCTTCTTTCTGTTAATTGTTATTTCATTGACACAGAATGCTTTTATGTAGGACAGAGATATCTGTTTGTGCAATTTTATTAGATAAGCTTTTGCGGTATTTCAGAACACGTGTTGCAACTCCAGTTTTGTGGTTAGCACTTTTTGATGAAATTTGAATATTCATGAATAATTGATACTGTCAAATTTTCTAGCAGAATGAGATCATACAAGTAGTAAAAGAAGTGATAAGTATAATTATAA
Source organism: Dendrolimus pini (assembly GCA_949752895.1). Lineage (NCBI taxonomy): Eukaryota > Metazoa > Arthropoda > Insecta > Lepidoptera > Lasiocampidae > Dendrolimus > Dendrolimus pini. Next base: position 6,132,108 of record OX457143.1, read on the forward strand.
TTTTTAATAAAAATAAATTAAACATTTTTTTTTAATTTAAACCTCTGCGTGATGCGTGAGTTTGTCAGGCATTTTTGGTCTTTTTTAATCTTTTTGTAACCTAATTTGCAAAGGGTCTTACTTTACTTTATTTTGTTTTATGTAGGGATGTCTTATTGGAATTATGTTTTTATTATTTCTAAGTATTTATATAATATTTGTGTGGGGTTGAAATATTAGGCCCGTGGGGTCCGTCGGCAAATAGTTTCTTCAAAAGCATATGAAAGGAACTCTTTGACACTACCCGTGATCAGAAGGCTGGCTCATATTTCGCACAACAAATAAGTTTTGCCATAGAGCATGACAATGCAGCCAGCCCTCTGGGCACGCTCCCCGTTGGCAGTGATCTCCTACATAGGTGTCTGTAACACTATCTTGACCTCTCCCCTATCTCAGCAAGCAAAAGATTTATGTTGTGTGTTAACCCATTATTTAAAAAAAAATGATTTTTGTTTTATTTGTATTATCTGATGTATGTCTAGTGATAAAACCCCTTTAAATTAATAGAATTAAAAAAATAACCAAGTTGTATTTGTACGTCTTTGTTACGTTTATAAAAAAAAAAACTACTTTTTTCAATCTGTAACGGATAAAATTATCCCGGTATTTTTTACATATGTGCTCATGTATATTTGCTACGGTTTATAATAATAATAAAAACATTTATATAATATTACAAGACGCCACCCGTATCACTAGCACAAGATTCTTCCAGTGAGGATCTCTAAAACGATTTTAGAGGCCTAATTACGTAATCAGGTGGTTGAACTCGACTTGCGTAGCTATAGTAAGCCATAGTGCTTTATTGGTACGCGTGCGAAACAAATTGTAAGACGTGTTATGGCATAAGTAATGGTTGGAATGTGTTGTCCCGATTCACAATAAGCCATGTAAGAAAAGTCAGGATCAAAATTTTTGGGCTCCACAGACTATATTCTTAACTTTCGTAAATAGTTAGTTCTTAACTCGAAAGGAATTCCAAATTCAGCCCAGTATGCCTTAATAATAGTGGACCGGTCACATTTGTCGCAGGACCGGTGGCCGATGGAGCCAACGAACCCTGGAGTAAATAACGCGTACGTAACCTTCGAAAATAATTAGTTCTTAACTGGAAAGGAATTTTAAATTTAGCCCAGTATGCCTTAATAAAAGTGGGCCGGTCACATTTGTCGCCGAACCGATTGCCGATGCAGCAGGCGAGTCCTGGAGATGGATGGGGAAGGCCCTCTGACGACGATGATGCCTTAATATACTGGCTTGTGGTTTTAGTAATAAGGGTGCGGGACAGTCAAATCAATTGAGATATTTTTTATATTATAAACCTTCAGGACGTTGCAGCTTCATAGATTTTGTACGTGCCTACCTACTTTTGAAGTCATCATTTTATTTATATAATATATTTCACTTGGCAACGACTTTAAGATGTTGTAGAAAATATCAAAACATTTATTTTTTGCTTTTTAATTTACTCTTGAAGTCGGTTTCTTTTTTTATTAGTGGTTTTTTATAGTATATTCCTTTGTCGCTTTTGTTTTTTGTTAATTGAGTATTGAATTGGTGACATGGATAAACAGAGAAACCTAACGATTTCCATTTCCGTCGGTAGTTACACAACTCTGAATTGTATAATAGTTAAAATAAAACTATGTTTTAACAATTGTACTATTGACTAAAATATTAGTTATTTAGATAAGGTATTAAACATTTTCTTCACTTCTTTGTAACCTTGACAACGGAGTAAAACAAAAATAAATAATGCCAACGAATACCAAGTTTATTTTCTGTTCATTATGAAATCAAAGTGTCTTACAGCACATGTAAAGTGACTCTAATAAGCATGCCGCAATAAATTTGTATTTTAATATTAATAGCGAACGTCAATTGAAAAAAGGCATTAAAACAATAAAAGTGTAAAGACTATTAAACGTGTAGGTGGTACACACACAATTTTATTTCGTAGAAATTTTCTATTGTTACATATCCTTTGTTTTTAGAGTTTCTATAAATTTTATTACGAAAAGTAAAAAAAACGATAAACATTAACATTGTCTCAATCTCGTGTCTGTCTCTCTGGGTCACAGACAGACAATAGTTTTTTTCTAAGTATATTGTCAAATAAGATAGTTTTTAGGTTTAAAGGTTCAGTATTAATATCATCGAGTATTTGATCAAAAGTCCACGTTTAAACAATATGTTTTAATAATAGAAGTTTTATATTAAAGTAAAATTCATGAATTCTGTTATAGGGCTTTATCAAACAGGCTGGAGCCCCCTAGATTCCATAAGATGCTTACGCAGTCAAAATGTTAACCAGTCAAATAACGTATTCATATTTTTTTGGACAGGGATTTAAATTATTTTTATCATGACGATTACAAGGCAAGATATATTACTAAAACATGGTACTTGTATCACTTCTTCCCCCTTCCTTTATAATATATGAACATTTTTCTACTTATAATCTACGCCATTTAGGACCACCTAATTATTTTACGCGTTAAGCAACGTGAAATATAAGAGACGGCTGTAATTTAAAAGTGTACAAGCAGATGATTTACATCAGAGCCGTACATACAATTACACGACAGTATCGCGTGGGTGTTAAACTTTTTTTCTTAAAACACAATACCCTCTCATTACCAGTTACCACGAGTCGAGTACAATAAGAAGATTCATTACAATGAATGGAACGGTTGAATGAGTCAACTGAGCTATTTACAACGCAATCGGTAGTTAGTAAAGCATTTATATTGGAAGTCAACAGATATGGCGACAGTGATACAATCTTAGGTGGTCTGTTTTACAAACGCCGTTGGTTGCGTACGGCGAGACGATGTACGCGACAGACGAATGCGTCCATGTTTTGAACGACGTGTCCGCTGTCGTTCATGAGTATTTCGGCGTAGAGATCGCGTTTTTGGCGTCAATTAATCTTTCAAACAAATCTGTCCAATCGTCAGTGTACAGGAAAAGTTGGCGTGCGTTTAGCCTTTTACAGAGTGACCATCGTGATCGGTGTAACGTCAATCCGACGCCGGAAGCGCCAGCCGCTTTGGAAGGCGTTAGGATTGTCCGCGTCCAATGGCGTAAATATTGTGCCCGTAAATTCTGAACTATGAACTGGAAAGTTTTGAAAAACTGCAATGTGGTCAAGCTTACAAAAATCCTTCAAAGATATTTGGTATGCACAAGATGTTTTGAGCAGTTTTTGAGATTTTTACAATTAAATCTTTTTTTATGGTTCCAGTTACCATAGCCTATGGACATTTGTAACATCAGAGATGCTGCTAATGTGCTGCCGCTCTCTATAGGGAGACTGGAACCTGGCCACTAATGCCGGAACACAGGTCTAGGTTTTTATGGCGGCATACTCTAGAGTATGCCGGGGTGGTATCCGTCCAGACGTGTAAATACCCTACCACATGGCTTTTGGTTGTTTTGTCGCTTATTTCCATCGGCCGCCCGGTCGCAGGAAATTGTATTCATTCTCCGTTCCTACACGGAACACTATACTAGGCATGGACCGAACAATCAATCTTACAAAACTTAAGTACTAATACCTAGTACCTAGTAGTAGTAAGTATTAATACCTTTTAAAGTAGAAAAGTGTATTGAATAGTTCCTTTTACGTCGGGTAATGCCATTAGGGGGCTCATTAAGCGCGTGTTGACGCATTTCATACCAACTAATTGAATTGCGCCAGTAGTCTTTTTACATCGTCAGACATGTCAATCAGATCATTTCTTTTTTTACCGACCTGTGGCCGGTTCCTATTTCTTATTATTCATTCACTTGCCTTACCATCGGTTGTATGTTGACATTAGTTGTATGGAGCTTATATCAAATTTTAACCGATATTAAGGCACATGAACGGTCGGTGAGATATAGGAACCTGCCATTAAAAAGGAAGAGGTTCTCAAATCAGTAAATATATTTTCAGCCATAAATGTTTTCTTTCTGAACCGATATTCATCATACTTCTTGCATTAGATTCAGTGCAGCTTCAGGATAGTCATGTTTATTATTGGTGAACATATAGATGTACGTAAATCAAAATTGAAATAAAAAAATACCTATCAAAAAGAAACCGACTTTAAGAGTAATTAAAAAGCAAAAAAAAAATGTTTACTACAACGTTTTGAAGTCGGTGCCAAGTAAAATAAAAAAATAATGTTTAATATATTTAAAGATGTAGAAAATCCTTTTTTTTTAGTTACTTTGTTACTCTTTAAGTCAGTTTCACTTTTAAGTTGCGTATATGATACTTACCCAATAATAATAGAATATTCTAAAGCTGTTCCGAATCCAGAGCAAAAAGAATGAACAGAATCTTTTCAAACACGAAAAGTTATGGTTGAACATACTTAAAAAAATATTTACAAAACGAATTGAGAACTTCCTCCTTTTATTTAACTCGGTTAAAAAGGTGGGTGTAGACTCTTCCGGAGTTATTTTAATATATTCCATTGTTTTCTGCCTTTAAAAAAACTTTTCAATGCTTAATTTCTTGACACTGACAAAATAAACAGAACCGTGCGAAACTACATTGAGAAAGAAGTAAGACTTCCGTCTGGTGACGATTAAAATCGTGTCGTGTCATGTAACAGGTCTACTGAGTCACTGCATCAGCGCATCGTTACGCTGTTGTGTTAGAAAGTAAAACGGAGATTTAATTAAAGGATGTTTACATTTATTCTCTTAAGGAATGTTGATTGGCGTGGTTCATTCGCTTGTTGGATGGTTTTATGGCTTGTTTACACCAGTAAACAACGGCATTGAGGTCAATTTTGGGTGTCCACTGTTAGACGGATTTATGTCTATCAATTTGAATGAAACAACAAAAGTGACCTATGTAAACTTAAGATTGTGTCATTCAATGTCATTGAATGTCGCCGTTTCCTTTCGATATTGTGCCTCTCAACCAAATTGAATCAATTCTATTGTTCCATCTAATATTAACATTAAAGCGAACAGCAAGCTTAAATACTCGTAAGACTATAAAAAAGGCATGCAATTAATCAAACTGCGCACTGAAGTGCGGTATGAAACTCCTTCTCTTCCATTTCTTATATTATAGTATTGTTACGAGCTACACAGGACTCGAATTAAAATGCCGTTGGAATTACTATAGAGTTTATTAGAACTGTACAAACACGTATAAAACAGGCACAAATATGACTGGACACTGCCAGTAGAAACTGCACGATTCAAATAACACGCGCAAAGTCCGTCTCTATATCGCTAATCGAAAGTACTACTCACGTCTTGCTAGTATCGTAGTCGTCGCTTGACTGCTTCACCCCTCCGTTCGGGCATTGTTTTATACTAAACTGTATAATAGAACAAAGGACCGAGGATTAGTTCGACACTAATGACGGCCATAAAATAAGTACGATAACAATAGGATGTTTTTAAATTTTAAACACGAAGTAAACAAAAGAACTCCGAATGCAGGAAAGACAATAAACTGCGTTTTACGACTCTAGATGTGCGTTCTTTGTCGGTATGTAACAGTATTACTTGTGCTTACCACCGGTTAGGTTTTCTACTTTTCGGCCTATATAAGATTGTCGTCCATGTTTCTATCTTCTATGGTTTATTTGTTTTAATCTCGGGGAATATTATCTGATCTATGTGACTGTTTGAGCACAGTTTTTAACATTGGCAAACTATTATATGTTTGACATTGCCCTTATAAATATAAGCAATGAATGTTTTAAATAATATATAACACATATTGTGTATAATAAATAAATATTTAGCTTTCTGCAATCCTTCTCCATAAAAATTGACTATGCTAGATTTGTCAGATTTCATTTTTATTTATTTCTACTCCAAGCGGCATCAGGTGCATATTCTAGAAACCGGGCATTATTCCCAGTGGGCTGAAATCGTGAATGCACATGATGTTATGAGGACTGGAACGCGGAATATTCAGGCCAACGTTCACTGACCGTAATGTCAATGTGTACCACGTTTTGTTAAACCATACACGATTATCGATCTGAAAGTCATTTCTGTGTAAGTAATACAAATTTACCATAGAAATTTAACACTTGGCTCAATATATTTTGTATCTAGGTTAAATTAATCGTCACCCGTTGTCCAGTGCTGGGATGTTGTAGGTCTGCCTAAGTTTTACGTCAAATGTCCTTTGCTTTTCTCGTCCGACCTTTCGTGGCTCATCGGTTCACTGGGCATTAACAGCAAGCTAGTGCCTATGTCGTTTGTTTCATTTGTCTTCTTTCTTCCTTAAAATTTGACCAGCTTAAACTCTATACAAGTAATGTTAATTATGCACCAAAGGTAAGTTAAACTCGAATAGAATAGAATTTAACTTACCGATAGAATAGAATAATCGATAGAAGATAGGTATAGAAACCCGGCTTAATTCGAATTCGAATGTATGTAAAAAAAATCGAGCAGACAGAAATAAAACACTGATTTGTGAAAAGAAGAAGAAAAAGACTCGTTTCAAAAGTAAAATATGTTTCAATTCGTATTTTGCTTGAAAATTTTAAAATCTTAATATTTGTTTGTGTTGTTAATATCGATTTGGTGTAAAGACGTATTTTAAATAATGAGACGTCAAAAACTAGAGAAACTTTGGCACCATTTAGTCATGTAGAAATTTGGAAGCTTATCTTTCAAGGTTACTTTATTTACTGACAACGATCATATTCTTATTGCCTAATATTCTTCCATAATATTCGCCTTAAATTTCCAAAGAAATTTCTTTATAAGCCTCTAAAACTTACCGGTCCGAGCTTAACCGGTAAAAAACCCGTTACGACGTGACCATACTTTTACGCTATTTGATAATCGAATAAAAGGATCTTAGTTCGCTATAAGAACTATAGTTTAATGTATATTGGTATAGAATGAAATAACAGAATCTGTTGTGACCTTGTTTCACCTTAACATTTGATGATTCACCCGACCTTCTTTGCTTGCATATGTCCATTATGTAAATTGAATGGCTTTAATCCATTCAAATGTGCGGGTAATAGACCCATATAGAAATTACTATGTATTTATCTATGATAGCTATTGGAAATTTCCTAGTTTTCACTTGGTTTTGAATAATCAGAAATTAAATTTGTATATCAATCGTAGCTTGTAGCATAATCCCCGAAGTTCTTGTTATAGTAGTAGCATTTACTTCACACTCGGAAATCTTCAAGTTTGATTAACTAGAGGAACAATTATGTTTTCTGGAATTTATTTGCTTTACAATTAATTAAAAAGTTTATAAATATAAGTAATATTCACGACCTATTATTTATTATTACTGACTGTCTTAAAATATGACTTAAATAAAACTGTTAAACAAGAAATTTTTCTACTTGAATATAATCTGGCACAGTTTGTGTATCTAGAAATTGATCAGGTTGAAAAGTGTATCAAGTATTTAACTTTTAAAATATGTAATCTCTAAGCAGATAGCCCTAAGCGAAAGGTGGGCCTACATAACCGCCCCAATTCCAATCTCCAAATAGACACGAAATACATACCTAAGCTACCGAACTACTAGCCTACTAACGCAATCCCCTCAACTGTATTCAACGTCGAGCCGTGTTTCTAGAAACTGTTCAGAATGGTGCCTTCGCCTTCCTTCTACCACCGTATCGCTCGCTATCGGCTTGGCGTTCATCCGCATTTCCTCGAGACACTTCGCCTCAAGTACACGTCTCAAGAATGTTTCTCTTCCGTATTGTGGGGATTTGGAATGTGCCCCTAGCTGAAGTTTTCGCACAGTACAAAGACATGGAGTTTTTTAAAAAGGGTGTCATAGAATTTATTTGTTATGTCTCTGGTCGCAAAAGTCCATAGGCGACGATAACCGCTTATCATCATCATTAGGTGGGCCATCAGCCTGTCTGCTGTACTCCAACTATATAAAAAACAATTGAAAAGGCGCATTATCCTAAAATGTTTAATATTATAAACAAACGCACAATAGGTACTCGCTTAAAAACCACCCCATAACCATTGTTTATATTGATATACATAAGACGAGGTTTGAAAAATCAAAAAACTAGAAAGCAACGCTTCGCTTTTCAGTAGAATCGAAATTCAGTTTTGAGTGAAGATCAATGGACCATTACCAATAATTCTGAATTCGGCAATAAATTGAGCTTTAGTGAAGTTCAAAATGAATATGACCTACATTAAAACTAGTCTTCAAATCTTGCAAAAATCCAATAAAATTTTCACCACGAAATAATACAAACCCAACAAGATATACAGTCAAGTCATAAAGGCCTAAGAAAAGCCCAGTAAATGAGATGCTAGGAGCGTAACATGTAGTAAGGCATTGTGCTACAATACCCCACGCAATTCGTATGCCACGCTTATGGCCGGTTGATTCACGGCACGTACAGAATGTGTTGACAGTTATTCAGATGGAATCACCATCGGTGAATCCGTAACGGTATTCCATCGGTTGTTGATATCCAACAATGGATTAACTGGTTTGGATTAAGTAAGGTACTGTCGTCGATGTCACCTAAAGTTTGTTTGATATTAATAAAGCTTACTTTAATGTCAAATGTCCGCTCTTCAAGTAAGTAGTTAGGTCAGTAGCGCTTGATTTGAGTTTTGCGTCTCACAAAATATAATAGTTTATCTTGTACTAGCTGTTTGTCGCCTGCGTCTTCGCGCACGTAGAAATAGTTATAGTTTAAGTAGTCAAAAAAAGTTAAAAGCCCGGTATAAACTTCATGCTTCGTACTTTGAAAATGACGGATTTTCATACAAACTTCCGTTCGCTTTTTCATTCCCCTAGGCGTTGAATTTTAGAAAACGCCGACACACGCACATTACTTTGTAACTAGAAGCAGGTATACAAAATTTCGTAATTCTTAATATGAAAATGACGGATTTTCATACGAACTTTCATTCCCTAAGGCCTAAAGGTTGAATTTTCAAATTTTCATGGTCGTAGCCTTAGTAATTTGGGCTGTCATATGTCAGACAGTCAGTGAGGTCAAGTAATTAGTTATATATAATGTATAGATAGAATACTGTCACCGTTTGAGGTTTCATTTCGTAGCGATCGTCCTCGTGGCCAGCCCTTTCTTTAGCCCATGCAGGACTTCTGATCTTAAGATCATATCGCACTATCAGAACAGCTCGCCATCGCGTAGATGTGTGACTCAACTACGTGACTCTTTTCTGAAACATTGTTTCTCAACGATTTTTATGCAACGACCCATGAAAAACCAAAAAGTTAAGAAAAAAGTCTTGCGTCCTCTTCACTGCAGGATTGTTATAGTTTATTTATACCTTTTATTTGTATATAGGTCCTATCTCTTTAACAGACTGCGACCCGCTTTAGTAACAAACGACCCCCAGGTCGAGAAACAATGCTCTAAAACATTCATTTCATATAAAAATGACCTGGCGAGAACCAGCGGCCAAGGTATTTATTCCCTCTGCGCTACGACATACGATTATTTAATAATAATTGGTTTCCATACGGGAGCTGGATAGAAAATCATTTTATTAAAGGGATTAACACGGTATAATCATCTATCATTCGCATTTTAATTATATTTTAATGCATACTTAACTTTATTTCACACGAATCTTTCTACTTTATTATTTTATTAACTATTATAATGAGGTATTAGTTATTTTGATTAAGTTTAAAAAATAATATCTCTCGCGATGTCGTTGAACTTATTAACATTTTTGCAATCTTTATAGATAAACATCTTGACTAAAAATCTTTAAATACTCGTAAACGGTAATTAAAAATTAAATGGTGAACGTAATTTTTACCCAATTATTATTATTACTTTTTGAGGTATTTCTATTTGCTTTCTGCTTTAGAAGGTAGCCAAATAGACCTTTAAAATAACCTCATGAAGAAGAAAATTTGAAACCTTAAAACTTGATGTTAGCTGTGGATCATTATTATTAGCATGGTCTAATGTTGTGTAGTTCCATTATAATGGCAAAGTGTCTGTATATAACCCTGATGCATTAAATTCTGGCAGTATTAATACTAGTCTTAAGCTTGATCTAAAATTTTGAATGCTTTGGTATACAAAATCATGTACTTACTAAAATATTTAAAAAACGATAAAATAACCAACGGTGCTACTTAGTCCTAAAATGTGAAACTTTTAGAATAGAGATAATAACATGGTATTTTAATACCTATTTTTTATTATGTAAATACTGTTAAAATGTATTTTTACATATGTAATCTACCCAGTGATTCGATTTACTATGATGAGATATCAATGTTATTAATATTGATCACCTACTTGGCTTGTAAAACTTGGCGCACCTTTGCACCATTGATATTTTTATAATGTTATTTTTACTCATAAAATAATTCGATCGATTCGATTCGATCGAATATGAAAGTCGTATTTTTTATAGAAATTTTGTGTACATTCATGTTATTCTTATTATTGTATAAATAAGAATATAGCATAAATTATAATGTGGCCCTTAAAACAAAACATAAAGTCAGCGCTTTCGTAGAGAGTTAATGTTGATATTAGACACATCAACCAAATTGATTCAATTTGGTTAAAAGGTGCAGAACTGAAAGGATTTTTTATATATATTAGAGGCATAATAAATATATTTGGTATAGCAATTTCATTTTTTATTATTATTTTAAATTTACTAGAATTTAAAGGACAATTTTTTTGTATTTGTCGGTATAGCCAAATAGTTTAAACCGTATGTACGGTACATTCGTGCCATTGCGGAACCCTTTGGGTGGTTTGAGATACACTTTATTTTTTTATAACTATTTTACAAATACATTTTTATATTGTTTCAGCACCCCACCGCCATGTTTAACTTTATGAAAAAGTCCACCGTATTGGCGGGGGGTGACGCCATTGGTGGTGAGGAACGTGATGGGGAGAAAGAGCGGAGAAAGAAAGAGAAGAAGGAGCGGAAAGAAAGAGAAAAAAGGGAGAGGCTTGCCGCTGGACTCGAGGAGCCGTTACGGCTTGAGGAGGTGAGGACAATTTTCAATAGAGCTATGTAGGAATGCGAAAGAAAATGCAAATGTATTATGTCACTGGGTAATAAATATAGATAAACTTATATCACCGATATTATTTTTACTATAAAATTGCTGTTCGATAATCGCAGTATTCTTTGAGGGCGGATTGCTGCTGACAAGCGTGGAGACAACTCTTTGAGTTGTCCTAATATTTCTGTGTATTATTGTGCTGTATTTAATGTTGTAATTGTAATAATTGTAGTGTAATAGACTTTGATCATTATATTTCAGATTATATTATTTTGCTTTCATGCGCATGTCGCATACACACATACACTAATGGTGTTTACGATAACACGTAACTACCTTAGAGATTTACCTCAAACATTGCTTCTCTTAACCAAATTTTTAACAAATGACGATACTTTTCCGTGTCGATATTGAGATGATACTTTTAATTATTGTAATCATCATTATCTTTTTTTCAATAGCTGGTTTCATGGGACATAATATTTCATTTAATTGTTATAAAAGAAATATCTCAATTGCCGATAATAGAATTTAGTGATCATAAATTTATATGGATATAGTAGCGTTCATAATTATTGGTTTTTGGTTCAGTAGCCATTTCCTATTGTATTTTTTTTGTATGCTGTCTACTGGTATTTATTATAAAATACCTATTTTATTCTCACTAACTTCTACACTTTTAACATTCTGAATACAATATTTTGAATTACTAAAAATAGTTCAACGGATTGTAAGTCTATTCGAGACATGCTTTTAAACAGACTGACACATAAAATTTTCAAAAACGGTCATTTATGAGTATGCATCGTATAAATATTGTTCATTTAAATATTGACATGTATTCGAAAATAACAGATAGACACTTCAATTTAATTTATTCGTATAGATAGGTCACCATTCCCAAACTATGGGCTCACGACCCACTGTTTGGATGCGAGCATATTATGTGTGGGCCCTGAAAACTATAATGACAAAAAAGGAAACACATCACATACATCCTTCTCATTGAAATAGTACTCCTCTTATTTAATTGAGATAATAACATTTTCGTTTGTAACTGCTTTTTTCTTATTTGTCAATCTTTCATTTATTAAACTCATAGTTAATTCGCTTTTTCCTTAACTAAGATGCGAGTCTTAAATTTCGAAGCTTATGTTATGTGAGTCGCGGTCCTGACTGAGTTTTGAAAACCACTGGTATATATTATAAAATATGACATGATGTAAATTAGAATATATTTTTGTGTATGTTTAAAATAATATGTCTATTTATGAAAATCGATCATAAGAGATAGAAGTCAAAAACTTTCTCTGCCAGACCTCGTCTTTCATTGGTACATATTTATTAATGATAAAAGTCTGATATGATCATCCGATTTGCATATCGAAAGATTACTTCGAGGCGTGGTACATAAATTATTCTTAAACTTTAGTATAATCAATAATTTTATATTATTATTTAAATTCAGATGCTAGGATGCCCAAGATTTGGGAAAAAGTGGAATTTGTGAAAACACCCCTTTGTGTGTTTCTCCATCCACCTAAGATAGGGTCACCAATCATCTGAGGCCCTCTAGTGATATCCAAATAGTTTCAAATATTTAAAATAAAGAAAACTGAAAACTAGCTTCTTGTTTTTATAACGTTTTACTGGCTACAGGCGTTTCTCTAGAGTTTATTTATCATATTAATATTTTACGTGTGATAATAAATATCATATTCAAAAGAAATTGGCATCGTATAGTATCCTCATAAGTATTACATAAATGGCATTATTAAATATTGTGAATCACTAAATTAACTCCAATTGTGACATTATAATATAAATATTTGGTAATCTATACATATTATAATAAAATTGAAGAGGTCAAATTAGAGTTCCCGTGGGATAGTTAAAGAAGCTTTAATTACTTAAACAGCTTATAACAGACTGAAAGTAACTTCTCTGCAACGTAACATAATAGAAGTGGAGATTTTGACAGGGTGTGGTGTCGGTGAGAGAGTTTTATCTTATATATATAATATATAAAGCTGATAAGTTTGTTTCTTTGTTTTTTTGCTTGACCGCGCTAATCTCAGGAACTACTGGTCGGATTTGAATAGTCCATTTATCGAGGAAGGTTATAGGTTATATACCATCACGCTAGAGCAATAGGAGTGGAGCACCAATGAAGAATGTTTCAAAATAATGGGATTTTTTGACTTACTTTTTTTTAAACTATTCCAGGGCAGAAGCTAGTAAATAACAATAACAAATTTAATCAAAATATTAAAAGATATACAGAAAACAATTTAGTATCGCAAACAAATGCTGTATAGTACACAGTACTTACTATGTTGCATTTGTTAGCACACTCTTCCGGTACACGATTATTATAAATGTCGGTAGATAAATTCATAGATTGAGTTTATTTCTACACCAAATGTTCTTTTGATAATAATGTGAAAATAATAAATGCGGAAAAAAATATAATTATTATAATATCGCTATTTATTTCTAAAATCGAAAGAATTAATATTTATGGTATAAATATTTGTCAATGAAATTACTGTATCACATAGGTATGTTTCTAGTTCAGTATTCGAAGTCAGTCGTATTAGATGATTAAACAATAAAATTGGAATGTCGCGATGTTTATCTGCTCGTTTGTGCAATACACTTTTTAATTGGGACGGTTTATGATATCAAATATTTCCTTATGAAAATATGTTTCTTATGCACACCCTACTACTCGGAGATGAAGTATTCGTAGTATAGAACTCTCGGCAACTAGACCCATTGATATACTAATATAGATAGACAAGATTCTTCCAATTAGCTGTTTTCCTAAACCGTTCCTATTACTCAACACCATAGAATTAATACGGTTAGAACTCGCGTAGGTACTAGTAAAGTGAAGCCCATTTTTAGTTGGACCTAAATGTCTAGTTCGTTTCTCCACCCGTCAGTCCCGTAAATCTGCAAGGCAGTCTCAGTGTAACGAGCTCCAATAGTACCAAGTTCCTATGTTTTATTGAAATACTCGATTTACTTGTAACATTAGTTGTGCCTTTGTGTGCGTGTGAGCGAAAATAATTACACGGCGCTCACGCACACATCGACTGGTTTTGTACTTCGACGTGAACGTAATATTATAGGAAACTATCTCTCTAGATATTATTGCGCTAAGATCAAGAGCAACACAGTCTAAATAACGAAACTCGAAATCAAATATACAAGCATAATAAAGTTGTCAAATTAACATAATTTTCGAAAATTTTGAGGCTCGACTTTTTATACAGGTACTTTCTCTTTAGTTGCGTGGATAATACCTGATCTGGTTTTGCCACTTGCTTAATGTATCAAGAACAGTGGCATAATGAAGATAGCAACTATAAAATCTGATAACGAGATTTTGTATGGGAAACTTAATTCTTAGCTATGTTTTCCTTTGCGAAACTACACTTATCTTATACTAATATATAAAGCTGAAGAGTTTGTTTGTTTGTTTGTTTGCTTGAACAGCGCGTTCATCTCAGAAACTACTGGTCTGATTTGAAAAATTCTTTCAGTGTTATGTAGCCCATTTATCGAGGAAGGCTATAGAATAAAATATACTTTATTGCATAACATTAACATGTAGTTTAAGTACAGAAGACAACAGGCGGTCTTATCACTAAAAGCAATTTCTTCCAGACATCCTTAGGATGGATGAGAGAAAAATTGTGTAGCATATGTATAGGCTATATACATCATCACGCTAAGACCAATAGGAGCGGAGCACCAATGAAGAATGTTTCAAAATCGGGGAGTAATTTTGTCTTCCTTTTTTTTAACTATTCCACTTGAACGAAGTCGCAGGCAAAAGCCAGTACACCTATAAAATTGGTAATTCCCGATATGTATGATTTAAAATTTCGAAAACCGTTGTCGAAGGATCTTTATGATACCTTTTTTTTGTCATGGTATACCTGATCTTATGTCACGATGCGCTTTATGACGTAGCACGCTTTCTCAGTAGATATTGTTACGAGATACGCAGGACTCGAATTAAAATGCCGTTGGAATCACTATAGAGTTTATTTGAACTGTACAAACACGTATAAAACAGGTACGAATATAACTGGATACAACCAGTACACACTGCACGATTCAGTAACACGCACAAAGTCCGTCACTATATCGCTCATCAAATGTACGTCTTACTCGTATCGTAATCCTCGCTCGACTGTCCCACCCCTCCGTTCCGGCATTGTTTTATACTGACACTACAAAAATCGAACGCGTGCACTGGGGTTGCCGAGAAAGAGTAATTTGCACACCTGGTTAATTATTCCTACGAATGGCCAACAAAGTCGAAAACAATAACAACAAGGCTATTGTCTAATTGCAAATTTTAAATACGAAGTAAACAAAAGAACTCCGAATGCGGGAAGGGCAATAAACCAAGTGCGCGTTTCTTTGTCGGTATGTAACAATATCTATTGGCTCGTGATTTGAAGACCAGTTTATATGAAATGGGAAAAACGGTGTCCGGAAAATTGTTCCACTGACAGTGTGAAAAGAAAGATGAAGGCAGAACGTTAGGTCCTGACCAATGGTATGTCTAGTGCCGATCATGTAACAATGGCGCAAACCTGTGTGTCTGGGTGTCCGTTGATGGAAATGCGGATAGGGGAAGTAAGTCGTGTAATTTCATAGCATAGTTTCCGAAATTTATTCCATAGAAAATCTATACATTTGCTACCTTGCAGAGATGCCGAAAGCCTTGAGCTTTGTAGCTGAGTTTCAAAAAGACGGTCATCGCTAATCAGACTCTTGACTCTCCTGTCAACCTATTGAAATGCATCCAACTTGTACTTAGCGGAGCCGTCCTAAAGGGGCGATATAGCTGTTCTCAAGCTATATCTCCCCGAAGTATGTATGTTAAGGTATGGTTTGAGATACGCGACCGAGATACGTGACATATCCGCTTTGTTTGCAAGTATCTGAAGTTTGCAATTATCCGTGCAAGAACAGAGAAATAATATAATTTCCTGTTGCCGGGCGGCCTGTCGTAAGAGGCGACAAAACAACCCACAGCTAGGTGGTAAGGCCTTTGTCCGTCTGAATGGCTACCACCCCTGGCCTAGACTATGCCGCCATAACAACCTTGCGTTGTGTTCAGGCGACATCGTCTCGGTCTCTTGCCTAGAGTCATGCAACGCGGTCTCAGCCATACGTGTGGGGCGAATCCCCACAGTAGGTATGAAAAATGGTTGTGATCGGTGGCCTTTTTGTGCCTAGTCTT
Source organism: Dendrolimus pini (assembly GCA_949752895.1). Taxonomy (NCBI): domain Eukaryota; kingdom Metazoa; phylum Arthropoda; class Insecta; order Lepidoptera; family Lasiocampidae; genus Dendrolimus; species Dendrolimus pini. Next base: position 6,148,424 of record OX457143.1, read on the forward strand.
AGAATTAAATCAGTTTACACAGAACATTTGCTTAACATTATTACCATCTGTAAAGTAATATGGTCTCCTAAATATACATAAACGTTGCAGCAATAGGTCGTTAGTTCACGGTTACACCATCATTTGGCATTAAAGGTTGAGTACTTTGTGTAAAGAGCATTATGGCATTTGTTACTTACTGACCTAATATTCTTGTTTTATTACTTATAACATGAGGCGGTTAGTTTTAATCTTGAATCATTCCTCCATTTTTATCTTTTACTTGAATATTTCATTTCAATATCTTGCAGGGTTCAGATTTTATAAAGTCAAAGTCTCGTGCGAACGAAGTGGCCAACATAGCCTAGTTAGTATACTATTATTCTAACCTAGTTTTTATCATATTTTTTCTTAGTCAAGGCTAATAGCCTAATAGGGAAGTTGATAAATTAACTGAGATAGTTTTATCATCTTATCAAATACAAAAGTCTCTTAGATTTTGTGCGAGTGTTACAAGTTATGAAGTCATATCTTTAACGAGTTAAATAACGTACCAATTATCCTTTGCCCATGAATTGAAATTAGTTTTAACATGATATTGTAAATATTGCTCACTCTTAAATAAATATGGTTTCAGAATTTATCGTGTAATTTGGTACCTACCCAATTGTAATATTTTATTTAAAGGTTAATGTCCTAGTCTACGTTTACTTTAAGAATAATTATTACCCGTCCGTGCGTCTAGTTTATGAAGAAAATATTGTCTGCAACCACATTGTTATCTCTGATATCACTGGGCTTGGTTCAATCTTGTTATCAGTGTTAAATATTGCAAATTTTACTCGGAATTTACGTGAATATGCTATTTTATGAATGCATGAATGCAGTCGTCATTACATGTTATTTTTATTACAGAAATATTGTTTCTAAAGAATTTATTACATAATGTGTGATTAGTTCAGCTTATGTAGCAAAATGCTATATTGCTGGTGATAGATACTTACTGAGGTTTTTCTGTACGAATTATTGCTATTGGATTTATATTTTATCTAATGTTCATGTAAAAATAACGTATTAATTAATTTCTTAGACGTTGGAAACGCGTGGTAGCGACCAGCTTGCCAACACAAGGCTTTAAAGACTTATAGCACCGACGCCGGGTTGCCACTCTATCGGTATTTTATAGGATTCAATTCGGAAAATGCGGTTGAACTCTTGGACCTGATTTCCCCTATAACATTCCATCTTCGGTCGACAAGGCGCTCTGGTCTACGCCATCGTTATTAACAGTGAAAGAACCACCACTACGAACGAAACGTTTCGCCTTCACGTTCCTTCTGCGTACGGCAGAGCTTTGGAATGCACTGCACAAAGTCGTGTTTCCCGTCCGGGTATCTTGAAGTCTCGTGTGAATAGGTATTTTCTAGGTAAACGTGCTCCATCTTCGACGTTAGGCGTGATTGTGGTCAAACGCGAACCTATTCATCATAAAAAACTAAGCTGTCAATGCTTCGTTTTTAAAAACACATGTAGATTGAAAAGGCGTCGTGATAAAGCAGTATAAAATACTATAGTAATAACTTTTATTACAAAGATACTACTTACACGCTTTTGTATGATAATATTATCTGTGCTTTTAAGTACTTAAAACATTGCTCTATTTAATGTACGGTCATGTTTGTAAAGGATTGTTCTGTTTATTCTGACAGATAGAGAAACGGCTAATTGCGTTGCTCATCGCCGGGAACTAGTTATTATGTGGGGACATTACACCTTTCTGTAACGTCATGTCTCATAAATTATCTTTTGTTTCCTTAAATGCATATACTAATCTATCTTTTGTATTCAAATTATTATAAATGTCTGACCGTGATTTAAAAATTAATGCCAACATTTTAATGAATAATCATATTTGTGCGATGCCCAATCAAGCTCATATTTTGGCTCTTAGTCTGTATGAAAGTTTGTCTCGAATAAGCACCGATGTAAGTCGATGAATATAAAAAAAATAAGGGATCACGACAGGAATTTCGTCTTTAACTTTGGTGTGTGTTTTATTTGGAGTTCATGCACGATTAAGAAGAAGTCACAGCAACTTAAACAAGTGATGGGCACAGCTATAAGCTAAGTAGTATAGTGCTTTTCCCAGATCGCTGTAATACGGGGCTATTCAGATAGGGTGTAAACAGAATTATAACTTCTAAGGGACAGGCAACGCATTGGATCCCTTGATGTCTGCCAATTTGCTTCATAACTGCCGTAATTTTTTCCTTTGACCATAAAAACTTTCATTTTGGGGGCGGGGGGTTGGCTATGGAGTTTAACATAGGCATTGTCTGTCATTTTGCTTTTTAACATAAAATAAAAATATATATAAGATAAAAAATTCTGTAGCGTCACTTGTGGCTCAGAAACAACACAGCACTTGTTTCTATTCATGTTGGCTGTTGATACCTAGAAATTAATAATTAGGTTCATACCTAATGCGTAATTGCTGTTTTATACAATAATACTGTAGGTACTGTTCTTCTGCCAAAATACTCAAACCCCTTTCATATGCATAAGTCATCCCTGTGTGCATTTTACGACCGAAGCACGTAACTTTGCGATGATGTGAAAAAGGGCACTACATATTCATGACACTCGTAAAACATTTATCATTTCTACGAAATTCTTACTCATGTTCGGTGTTTCCATTTTTATGTCACTATAAATAACTCTATTTGGATGTTTGCTAAGTTACCTGCCGTATATTTTTTGGAACGCAATTTTTGGATGTTTTAAAATTATTTGACTATGCAGACATTAATACATATATTCTGGTGCTGACTCCAAATCCTCGTGTCTTTATCGATAGTTGCCATCGACAACAACGTCATCTACGGATTTGACAATTTCAAATACGTGTTTATGTCACTTCGATAAATTTATTCAAAAAATTGAACCAGCCTAACAATAATTGTAAAACCAAAAATTTACGAGATTTACACGAAAAATTTTCATTTGAGATATTAATTATCCTTTGTTTATACGTCTACATAGGTAATATAAGTACGTAATTAGTTTCTTATTTGATGCGTATACTCTAGGAGATGTGTGTTATTACTGATAAATTGAGGGGAATAAAACCAGAAAACGCATTAAAATCGGTCCATTGGTATGTGAACTATGATGACAGACAGACACATACATAAATATAGATAGATACACACGTTTAATTTATAATAGCCCTTTTTTCGTCAGGGCTTAACAAATCGAGAAAATGTGGGCAACTTCACGGAATATAAAGTGATCCGCTGAAGTGACTAACGTCCATTGTTTTGGTTTTGGACAACTACTGGAATGACTTCTACATTATGACATTTAAATACATTGGCCGGGTCTTAAAAGATACAAACAATTAAATTTCTAACTAAAATTGTAATTATGATAATTTATTATAAAGAAGACTGAATTCGCTGCGGTCATTGCCGTACGAATTATTAAGTCAGTTGGAGGTTAACTGAATATTTGCAATTCTGGCAAGATTCCATAATTTCCTGCTAAATTGTGTACGTTACACTACTCACTCTGGTACTAATGAAAATAAACTTATGTTTTCTGAATGAATGGACTTGAATGTGAATTGATCCCATATTAGACGGTTCACAAGCAAAGTTATCCATATAGGTAAAAAGCTGCTATTTAAGGGATCGACCAAATTGAAACAATGTGGTTGTCAAGCAACAGAATTGAAAGGACCTAACGGTATTCAATGATGCTATGTCTCTATCAGCATTAAGTGTATTAAAATTCTATAAAATGAATATTAGTATTACAGACTGAAAAGTTGGCCCGTCTGTGGATTCTTGTGGTCTGTCAATGGTTTTATGGACATCGCCCTTGTTGATGTATAAGTCGCGAGGAGTCCGTAGCCAGATGCATTGATGGTCTGGTGGCCGTGCATGCAGTTGGGCAATCGTGTGGAGGGACGTGTGGCAGCCGCTGTATGCGTGGCCAAACATTCGCCGCACCGTCATCACCACAAACTCCTCAACATTGATGCCGACGTCGCCGGTGATAACGTCGTTCCTGACATACCGATCTGCTCCTGTACACACTCGCAGTATAGGCGATGTTTTGGCGAGCATGGATTTGGGATCTTCGAGTGGCCGCGTATAGCGCGTATCAGGCCGGAGCTACATACGCATGTTTGTAGGTACATATGCCTTTAGCGGAGATACCTCTTATAGACCTCGATCTTAGTCCTCAGAAGCAGGAGGTTCATCCTCTTCTACGGAACCTTTCAGTACGTGGTACGACACGCATTAGGCCACTTTAATTGTGCAATGAAAAATTACGTATTCACGCGCTGTGTTTCCAAACATTTGAGATATATTACATGCCTCTCTAAACGGTTTGTCAGATACAACTACATGTAGTATGTTCCGGCCAAGTCTATTGTTGAAATTATAAATCCGGATAATATATTACGAAACAATGCAATTCCATTAAAGATAACGGTTCGGGTAGCAAAAGCGGTTAGTTTAATGTACTCATTCGGACGTCACGGCTAGTGATTTTTGTCTGGTGAATTGCTGGGGATATTGGATTTCGTAAATACGCCTGCACGCGACGGACACAAAAAAGGTGATTTGTCCATTGTGATATTGGTACTTTTTTTGATTAAATGCACATCGCGCGGGTAATAAATACCCAGTTTTCAAGATAAAAAGTACCATATAATCATGCTTTTTAACTAATGTATATGTACCACCACACTGCATGTTAATAGACATATTCTCAAGACAATGAAAAAAGAAAAGCAAAGAAACAAGTCAATTTCCATTTAAAGTCTACTAACATGGAACAGTGAGTTATGTTGTTAATATTGATTATTGTAAAATATACCTACTGTGTTGTAACACAGTTGCATTGACTTTTAAAGGCTTAGATCATATTACAGCTACTGATACTAACATATTTATTTAACTTAGAAATGTACAATGTATGTGTTTATCTGCTAATTTATTTGCTTATTATTCTAATATTTACTGAGTGGAAACACTTGATACTCACAAAGTCGTATAAGCTAAGAATACTTTAAATTAGGTAGTGAGTATGGAAGTTAAAATACATAAGCCGGAGTATCCTAATTAAAAATACTGTAAAGTTTTTAGCCATTTACATCCATTTTGCTCCTGGCTGTTCTTGTACATATTGGGAAGTCTATACAGTAAAAACGAATTACTGTCTGCCTAATTCGTATATTACGTTCTCCGAACTAACAGGCTGGTTCTGTATTCCCAGATACTTATATCCCACAAGTAATATAATAGGTACAACACCATATAATTCAGAAAGTCCCTGAATTGTCATCAATAGTGCAAGGAGGTGTCAGACTATTGGTCTGGCTTTCCTATCCCGTTGCAAATTTTCAAGTGTTCAAAAAGCCTTGATGTAAGGGCAGGTGTAATAGGGTTTATAATAATGAGATGATGTTTATGGAAAACGTTCGTGCAAAGTGTACAATTTACAACGTGACGTGATTCATTCTTGAACTTGACCGCAGCTAGGAACTAGAAGGCATATTTATAGAAATGAGCACTGAGTTGTGTTTACAGTTTTTTTGTGATTAGTCAGTGCAGACGTTCTTATTTTAGACGTTTGTGCTATTTCTGTCATAGTAATGAAGTTGCAAACAGAGTATTACCTGACAAGATTTTGATAATAATGTACCTAATTGTATGTGGGCTACAGTAATTAGACCACACATGGTAGATTCGTCATGTATGTATACAAAACAAGACGTCCCCGATAAAGCGCGACGGCTCTTTGCCGTCCCTACAAATACCTAATGCTGAAGAATTTGGGACACTTCTCATATATAATGATGTAAACGATACAAAAACGCAGATACAGGCATTTAATAATTAAAGTATCTACCTGTTATTTTAAAATAGATCTCAAAGATTAAACGAAATCTGCTTCTGACTATACATAAATTATCGATCTAAAAATGTTGTTTGAGAGTTTGTCTAGAACGGCTCAATGGATTTCAGTGACAATTTTAGGGGTTAAAATTAATTATATTTTAAATTTTCATCTATGTCCCATTTTGCCTGCAAAAAACTTCTGGACCCCGAATAACATTTTTATTTACATATTCTAGATGTATTAGAAAATAAATAGAGATGTACTCTTGTGACATATTCTGGTGAAGTAATATTTAGGCCATTGATAGTATTACTATAAGGTTCACACACTTTACATTTACTGAATGATTTTATGGAAACGGGAGCCGTAAAAACTTTGTTGAAACATTTCCCATATAGTAATGTATGATTTTCATTGCTAGTTTATTTTTTATGTTTGAACATGTTGATAATAAACAATGGTGTACAGACAGTCTTTGTTTGAGTACTGTCAGTGTACTAGTTGACATTGAAGCTAGGTCATTCAAGCTGTGATAGTTGGTCCACTGTGGAGGAACTGTTTCAGATTCAAGACGGATCAAGTTATTTGAATTGACATTGAATAATCACATTTTTGTACAGTTACATGCAGAAATTTTTATACATTAATTTAAAAAATTAAATAGATACTAGCTATAATAGATAACATATTATAATACTATTGAAGTCAGATATCTACATAGTTATATGTCATCTAAACAAAAATAGACATGTAAAATGCGGAAATACATTTAAGATGCTTCAAATCCATATATTCCTGGTAACATTTAATAAAAAAATATGGTGTATACATATATATTTTCCTTTGAATGTACCTGATTTTATTACCTAATTACGTGGTATTATAGATTATTCGGCTAAGCAAAGTTCATCTAGTATTTTTGGCGAGAACTTGAATGTGGAATTGAATATTCCTTTGCAGTTTTATTTCGAATGAGCAAGAGTTCTATGATGAATCTTTTAAAGCAAGAACTATGTTTTTGTGTAAAAAAACCCAAACTGTTTTGTAGAATTCCACTTTAAGCGTTCATTAGAACGGTTTTAATCGACATTAAATAAAGATCTATTATTTTATTGAAGCTGAGAAGATGGAATTAAAAGGATATGGATTTCACCTTGTGCCTATCGATTTCCTGATTATACTTAAAAAAAATGTTATTAAATTACTTGTCACTGGCTTAGATCCACACAACTTACGTAGCAATATTTAAAGAATAGCAAAAGTATGTCACTTGAAAATTACTCGTGTAGTGAGGACAATTTTATATTTGTGATGAATCGATAGCGTATTTTTGTTGATTAATGATTATTTACACTAATTCGTTGTCTATCAAATTGTTAATTGACCATAAAAAGATACAAAGCAATAGTGACGGTCAATAAGTTTGTTTTTATATCAACCTTGATTATTCGCCAGACAGATTGGACATTACTTTTTGGCGAACGTTCAAAATCATTATCGTATTCGTGTTTTTAACAAAACGCAGCGGTATAAATGCCTTTGTAATTAAAATGTTAACTGTTCTCCTTTCACTGTAGCTTTTTACGTTTGTCCCGAATTATTAGAGCGAGAATTACTTAAATACCGTAATCAGATTTGATGTGTTAATTGATTTTGGTGTTAATTTCTTATTCATCATCATGTTAAATAACGACGATTATAAGCTTTCACAAGTAATTTGAACAAAATCAACATAGATTTAAGTCAAACTGTACTATCAAAACCAAGTTTTGAATTAGGGAAGGATTTTTAAAATTATTATTATGGTATTACCCGCTTAACATACCACCACTGTTGGGATTGAGCCTGCCCTGAATGGGAGGAATACTTGTAGCCATGCTTGTACACAAGGCTGTTTAGCGGGTGTCATACAACGATTATCTCGTCCTGGTGTTACAATGTTCTTCTTCGCCGTCACGATATAAAAATAGTAAAAACATGAACATTGATCCGAAAAACTGAACTAATCCTTGCTAGCACCTCGGCCAGGAGTCAAATCCATCTTATCAGAATGTGAAGTGACTGCGTAACTACTTTTAATAGTATAACTGAAGGATTCGGTTTTTGACAAAATTGCTACGGAACTCTAAAAATCTAAGACAATGTCGTCTGAATTGTTAGAATTTCAGAAGTAAATTAAGCGAATGCAAATATTCAATTTAAAACAAAATACTACGAGTGTTATATTGTACTTAACAATACAATTTCATTACAGTACCTGCAATATTCATTGTATTCACTAAGTTTTATGAAATAACAGTATCATGAATTATTGTCGAATTTGGCGTAAAAATAAAATAAATGAATATACATGTTGATATAAACAAAAAAACAAGGTAAAATACATGTAATAGAAATAAGGTACAAATAAAATCAGATATTAGATTAGAATTTAAGAGTTATTTAAAAAAGAAAGAGAAAATAGAAATAAAATAAACACCACTTATTTTCCTATTACATTAAAATAAATTCTTTATTCTTTATTATACACATAATAGTTACAAATAAAATTATAAATTAATGGTGATTTACAAAGGCGAGCTTAACCCTAAAAAGAGTTTTCTTCCAGCAAACCTTTGGGTCTAGCGAGAGTGGGAAGTCAAAAGGCAGGGTTGTGAACATGAAAGTTATTACATAAAAGTACTTATTGAAAACAAATATTACATTATAAACTACATTTATTTAAAAAAAGATTATAAAGATCTCTGCACTCTCCAGAGACAGAGGACTGATAATTAAAAAAATAATATTTTTATTACAATTAATCTTAGAGGGCTATTCGCAAGATAAAAATAGTCAACAGTTGATATGCCGTGTATTCTAAGTTCATATGGAACCACTATAATGACATTTTTGGGAACTCCAAGCGCGGGTGAATCCAAACGCGTGTGCGTAAACAGGTTTCTGATACACTTTCGTTGGTTCAGTTTAGGTATGTATGGAATGTCGTTCTTTTAGCAAACGTGCACTGATACAACCACCGTTCTTACTACGGTTATTTTTAAAAACAAAACGTCTTGTGTGGCAGTCCTCTGTCCGTACTGTCCACTTATTGAGAGTGATAAGTTTTTAACCCCTCTAAACTCGTTACATAAACTACTTATGATAATTATGACATATACATTTTCACTACTGCAGAAGACCTTACTGCCAATAGGCCAGCGGACACATATTACAATAAATTCTAATATTTTTACATACTAGAATTTATTGTAATTACATAAAAGAACAGGCGTTAAAATAACATCAAATGAATCTAGCTTTTAGAATTCATGATAGAAATAATTACACTGGCCCACACAAAATAAAAGGTGGTATGTACTTTTGTCCATATATTATTAGGTATTTTGATGCGCTGAATCTGAATGTCGAAGCTAGGTAAGATTGGTCCATAAACTCTCATGCATGGAGGGTGTATGGACCAAAGTGACTTAGCTTCGAGATTCGGATTCAGCGCATCGAAATACTATAATATATCGGTGTGGCCAAAAATATTATTATAATTACCTTTCGAACAATGCTTAATGCGTTATTTGAGTACTTTTTCGTATACCTACTTATGACGTCATTGGTAGACGCTTACAAAATCTATGAGGCTGCGACGTTCTGTAATTTTATAAAAAGTATTTCAGTTGATTTGACAGTCTGCTCCCTATTGTGTAATACCCGATCTATATTACGTTAAAATAGATATAGCTAGCGAAGAAAGTTAAAAGGCAACAAACAAGTCATTGAATCGAGTAATAATATCTCGACATCTGCAAGTGCCAGGTGTTTTTATAAATTACCACCATTCTTTTGTTTTGATCCATTCATTCGATCGGAACCCACTTTTACTATTATTGTAGTTAATAGGCACCGAACACCTGTCATTCAAGAGAATTATATTAAATCGTGTTTATCTTAGGAGTTTTGTTTTGAGTATATTTATTTAATTTAAAATGCAATCCAGAGTCATTATCGAACAATATCTCAGGATTTAGTACTTATGTAAATCTTTGTATCGTATTTTCACCTTTATATTTGTATACAACCATAGCGTAATTTAAGAGATAATGTACATGAAACAAAATCACCTGCCAATCAAATTTGCCAATCGGTTATAGGTCATTACATTTAACCTTTATGGTCAGTGAGCTGTATTATTAGTAGCAACAAACCATTGATAAATACTTTTGTTTGCAGGTTCGACGATCTCTCAAACTAAGAGGACGACGCAAGGAAAAAGAGAAATTACCCTCAGGCATAACAGCGGACTACACGGCCTCACTATTCGCCCACCTTGAGCATGACTCGAATTACTCCAACTGCCCTTTAATCCCAACATCAGGATCAAATTCGAATTTGAGCGATGAAAACAACCACCTGTCACCAAGCTATCCAACAACACATACATGGGGTAAAAAGGAAGGTGTTTTACAGTCAGATAGTTCGGAAACATCCTTAACCTCTCTAAATAATCCAAATAATGTAAATTCCAGCCCTCGACAACCGCCAAATCTACCTCCCATACCTCCGCGGCCCCCTAAACGCGGGATACTTAAAGGGCCTCGCCTTAGCAATACTAGTTCTAATTCCCTTGAAAATAATGTCCATAATAACGATACTGTTGACAATGTGAACGGGCAGGATTCAAATTTACTAGCACGGAACACGCAACAAAATGAACACATTTCTTATGGAATCCCACCCTCTAAAAGCACGTCATCAAGTGATGACATGCAGCTCATGCAGAATTTTACCAAAAAAGTAATTCATAGTCCTGTGGATACTGGATTTAAAAATTATAAGAACAATTCCAATAACCCATCAATTACAACTCAAGATATGGATGAAGCGCCAAAGACAAATGGAAACAGTTACCTTGGAGTTACATCTACGTCTCCAAGTGCCGATTCTCTAACAGATACCACTACTAATTCCTCATTTGCTACGCCACCTTTTTCTACCTCACCTGTTGGAGAGTCTCAAGGATTTCACAGATGGTCAAGAACGAGTAACTTTGAAGACGTTTACCTTCCTTTGCCGTCTTTGACTCCGCTGCTGTTGCCTAAACCTAGAACATTGACGATCCAAAGACAAAAAGCTCCAAGAAATGATTTTGGTTTCAGTCTACGTCGAGCGTTAGTTCAAGAAAGAGTATTTATTGGAGACATAAATGGCCATGAAAACGGCTTGATGAATGGAGATAACAAAGTTAGTAATTTCAATGGAATGATAAGCAAATTGACATACAAACACGTAATATTAGCTGAACCTGGTTCTTATCCCGGAGCCAGTGAAACTGGCCTGCTACCTGGTGACAGGCTCAGCGAAGTAAATGGAGTCAATGTAGAAGAGAAAAGTAGGGAAGAAGTGATTGACCTGATTAAGGGTAGCCAAGAATTCGTAAATATAAAGGTGAGTCATTTTACTATTATGATAATAGAATCAAATTTTAAATTCAAATAAGCTTTAGAAATACAAAAATTTCTTCTGAGAAAAGCCGTTTTACAGTTATAATGTTGTAACGGGGTAATCTTTATAGGTATTAATTAACAACAATATCTTTTGGTTAAAGTTGATCTTTGAATAACTTTATCATCAATTCGTCATTAACGATCATCCATCACATTTTAACAATACCTTTAACAACAGACGGCCTCTGTGGTTGAGTGGGCTAAGCCTTTGCCGGCCTATCTCACTTCAACGCAGAGGCTCCAGGTTCGATTCCTGGTATAGTAAATTTCGGAAACGTATTTTCTCCGTTATTTACTATGGTCTGGGTGTTTGGGATCTGCCCCAGAGTAGTCCGTTGTATATTACCCATAACTCAAGCGTATCTTGCTTAATTTGGGAATATACAATATGTGTGTTTGTCTGCCGATTATTATTATGCATTTGAGATTACACATATTGTACGAATATTTATTTCTTTACTTGTTTAATTGTTCGTTCTCCTAAATACATTAAAAAAGAACTGTTACTATCAAATACCCAAATATAGAAATTATATACAAGCGAGGCATGTTCACACATTCATCGTTGATGATTGGTCATAATAACGAATCGTTAAAGACGAAAGACGGTCACATATTTAAATCCAATCGTGACTTATGGCCGGGTCTTAATCCTGCTATCCTTGCCTTAGCATCAGTTAAATTTTGACATTACTTTTATGGAGCTTAGGTAAGGCAAATGAACGGTCGGTAAGATATAAGAAACGGTCCTTCACCAAATTTGTTAAAATGATTCGTGATAAATATCTATTTCTCAAAGACGAATAGATTGAATCGTAACTAAACTAGGGTCCAAATAAAAAATGATTTACCGAATAAAACGATCCGTTACAAAACGGAATTAACCTTTCTTTCAAATAGCTGCATAATGTGTCATAACGAGTCGATACGTATTTTTTTGAACGTACATATACCTGAACATGTAAGGTCACAGGAAGTCATATGTCAATTTGAAAACAAAACTAATCTTGATTTATACGATCCGGAAATAATAACGATTCGTGAATATGTGAATGTGCCTTTAGACTGCACACTAATCAGTGGTTTATTATGAAATTGTAATAACAAATCTAGTATATCAAGTATCTAACTAGTAACTATATCAAGTATGAATTTTATAACTCAATTCAGATAGAACTTCATAAATAAATTTTATAGGTTGGCAACACGTTCAATAAAACCTTTACGAATATATTTGCATAGTCAAGTAACAAATAATAAACGACTTTCTCCAATGAGTCGATATGTTTTTACAAGAAATATAACCACTTTCGTATTTAACTGGCTTTGGAATAATGTCCAATGTCAGATTGCGTTACGATGATATGCAATACTTACATTTTTTAAATCACGCTTTGTAATTTTTATAAATCTTTGTCGCTTACTAAATTGCAACGGATCTTTTATTAATACATAAAGCTGAAGAGTTTGTTTGATTGAACTCGGTAATCTCAGGAACTACTGGTCTGATTTGAAAACTTCTTTCAGTGTTAGATAGCCCATTTATCGAGGAAGGCTATATATCATCACGCTAAGACCAATAGGAGCGGAGCACCAATGAAGAATGTTTCAAAATCGGGGGGTTTTGAAAACAAATTCCACGCGGACGATTTCGCGGGCAAAGCTAGTTAAATATAAAGCACAATGGGCGGTCTTATAAAATATTGTATTATCATATTTGTGCACATATTAAATTTCAACAGTTGTTTTAATTTCGGAACAAGAGTTTTTAGAGAAAAATAATCAGTGTCAGTAATTTCCATTTTTAATACTATAATGTGTTATAGTATCTTTTTTAAAATACATAATTATAGTCGAACATTGCTCTTACGACTAATGGCCAGTTCCTTTATTTTACTATTCATTCGCTTGCCTTATGATCGGTTGAATTTTGACATTATTTGTTCGGAGCTTATGTCAAATTGCAACTGTTAGTAAGGCAAATCCCCGGTCGGTAAGACATAGGAATTGGTCATAAATCACTCAAATGTGCTCATTATGAAAAATGCTAAGTACATGTTGATTACTATAATAGCCATAAACGTCCCGCTACTGAGCTCGGGCCTCCCATTTTGGGAGAATGCATAGTATACCCGCCACGCTTGTCCAAGGCGACTTGGCAGGTTTGAGATGTATCAAAGCAATACTTGTAACAATATGTACATTAAGTCAGAAAAACTAAGTGCCTAAGTAGTGTATGCGTTCCGGCCAGGGTTTGAACCCGTGCCCTTTGAGTGCGAGACGTGTGCGCTAACCATTAAACTACCACAGCTTTCTTGAATTGGTTGCTTTTTTCTTAAAACGTCACACTGCAGTGGTTTACTGTTAGGCATTACTTCACTGCAGCGGCGAAGAGTTGAATATTTTTTTTCCTTTCGATTTCGTCACGAGCCTTTTTGGACATAATCTCGGTTATCATACTGTTGACATTGTGCCACTTTTCGTCATTTTGTAGCATTATGTCCAAAATTGTTCTTGCTGTTATTTTGGAACCTACATTTGACTGGGTTATTCTTCGCGCCTCTTCCCATCTTTCGCAGTATGGGCATGTTTCTGTATCTACTTTCCCAATGAAATGATTACTAGAATAGTAATAAAGTCAGTCACTTAAATCACAATTTATATTTATACTCAATCAAAAAAGCTTTATGAAAAGCTGAAATAATAGATCGCTTCATTTCATTCGCGCATAGCTAGACGTCGCTGCAATATTTTCGCCCGTGTAGGGCAACATGTAACTCAGTGTATGTGGGTTTGTGTAAAATTTCATGTGCTATTTGACACCTGGCGTTGTTATGTTATGTTAAGTATTACGGTTTTCACATTCCAGACGATTAAGTCAGTTGCGTTTTGTATGGAAAAGGTTGAATGAATTTCCAATATGCTTGCAATCGCATTGTCCCTGGGACGTGTGTCAAATCGTTTATATGCAAAGTTGTCTAATGCTAGATCTGAGAAGAATTTTAAGTTAGGAACATTTACTTACAATATTAACTAATGCTAATATGAAAACGAATTAACCAAATTTAATCAATCTGATTGCAAGGAACAAAACTAAAAGGGCATGACGTCATTCTAGTTTATATATATATATATATATATAAGCGCGTTACTTTGACTATACTAAAGTTATCCTTAAATTAATCCTCATTGATGCAATTCCCAGGTGCAACCCATAGCAGAATTGTGCGAACTATCGCGCAGGCGTGCTGCTGACGGCGGCGGAGACGTGGACCTATCCGATAGCAACGTCCGAGGAGGGACGCTAAGCCGTTCTGGAAGCCGAAGGTTTACTTCCGCGCAGGTTAGTTTAGTATAGACTCACATATAGTATAAATAAGCTCTGTACATTAATTTCTTCGAAGGCAGAAGGCCTTTCCTTATTACAGTATAATTTTTTAAATTCTTGTATTTATTTAATTCTTGACAATTCTTGCCTAGATATCCAGATCCTCCTTAGCTAAATAACTCTACTAAAATACTGTGTTCGAGGTATGAATATCGTCGGCATTTTGGTATAAAATATTAGTTGGCAGTGTTAAAGTGAAAATTTACTAAGATATATGCTTGGACTAACGAATATCGACGATGCTTACACGAACAAAAGCATGCAATAAAGTGAAGCTTTTTTTAAATTCGTGTGCGTACTTATTAGACACATGGTTTGCGTATGCATCATTATTTTCTTAGAATGTCGGACTTTGTTTCGTAAAATGATGTAAACAGTGAAAAATATTATTTATAAAACAATACAATTTTAAAATTAAAGAACTTTTCAGTTGAATTTTCCATTTTATTTCTTTTCTTTATTGCTGGAACACAGCAGACACGCTGACGGCCTAACTGTGATGGAAAGTGGTCACTGTCGCCTATGGACATTAGTAATAACAGTCTGGTCCTGCCAATGTGCTGCCGGCCTTGAAGGAGAAACTGAAACCTGGCCACTGACGCCGGAACACAACTGTAAGTTGTTATGGCGGCCTACTCTAGAGACCCTAGACCAGGAGTGGTAGCCATCCACACGGGTAAACGCCCTACCACCTGGCTGTGGGTTGTTTTGTCCCCTCTTACGACATGACACCCTTCCTCATGAATTAGTATTCTTTTTCCGTTCCTGTACGGAGAAAACAGGATACGTAACATAAAGTAGTAGTAATTCGGGACCAAAACCATTGCCCAACAGTGGGAACGCAACATGAGGGTAGCTAGAAAAGTTTATGACACAACCTGCAGCCTAACTCTGAGAGCTCGGGGTTCGGTCTACCTGTTCTATTCGTCTGAGGCTATAGGTTATTTATACCAAGCTTATATAATGCAGTTTTGCTCCATCCACAATTATAGCGTTGATCAAAAATTACGATCATAAAGCCTTATATGAGAAAATAAACATGGCATAATATTTATGATAGTAGTTCCCCTTGAACTTTCTAGCGGCTAGTCTCAGTAATCACTTTAATTGCTTTAGTCTTATTATAAATGATTTTTATTTACTTTGCTAATAATAAATAGATTAATAATATAATTATAATTTCTTACCAAAATAAAGAATTACGAAGATGTATAGTTATAATTCTTTTACTTAAAGATGAAGTTTTGAATTAAGTACTTATCTATACTTATATTATAAGGAGTAAAGTTCTCTCTCTAGATCTACTAAACCGATTTCAAAAATTCTTTTACTGTTCGAAAGCAACGGTAATAGGGAGTATCATAGGTGTATATAACATGACGCTATAATACTAAGAGAGCGGGTCAGAGCGCGAGTGAACCGCACCCGGCCGCTAGTGTTAAATATTTTCAGATGTTTATATAGGCTAGTATGTATGTGTTATTGTATAATATTAACCAATGATTTGGTTTTACATAGTTATTAAAAGGATTAATGTTAATGAATTAAAGTAATAATGAGTAGATTTAATAGTACCTTTCCAGGAATATCTTACAGAGAAGCTATTTTTCAAATATTACTCGTTGTTCCTAAGATGCTCTTCTGTAACATTGGACCGTAGTAATATTATAACATACCTGTCCGCCCTGAAAAAATAAATATAGAACCCGATTCCAGCACTTTTTAGTAGGGATCCCTAATTTTGATAAGCTTATATTAATCAAGCATAAAGTAGTATTCCAAAGGTGAAAGTATTTTTGAAATTGGTCTAGTAGTTTTTGAGTTTCTTCGTTACATAATACAAAAATTCAAAAATACGAATTTTTCTTCTTAATAATATTATAGTATAGATATGTTATATAACTTATTTCGGCCAAAATCAAAAAGACTAGCCGTTTCCTATATCTTAACTATCCATTCATTGTTCTAAATAATGTAATTTTTTACCAATATTTAAATAATGGACATTCAAATCGAGTTGAAAACATGGGTATTTGAAACAATTCAATTATACGGATATTAAATTTGCTTCACTTTTGAGATACCCTTTCAAAATCCACTCGTTTTCTTTAACTGTTATAGACCGTTTAATATTTACGGGTTAGCGCCATAACAGTGTTGTGATTTAGTGGCCTACTGCTAATGCAGTGTGACTTGGATTGTGTCATAGTGAATTTTAAAGTAATGGTTATTTGTTGTCAACCGATGTATTGGAGTTCATTCTTTATTTCACTGCACTGAATTAGAGACGATACGGACTATGGGCGTGCCTTAATTAAATATTCGACTCTCTTATTGTTATTACACTATAGTTACTAACCATTTAGTTTCCTTAAACATGGTGATGCTGAATAAAAAGTTACGCGTATGAGTTAAAAAAAAACCCAATTTTGAAACATTCTTCATTGGTGCTCCGCTCCTATTGATCTTAGCGTGATGATATATAGCCTTCCTCGATAAATGGGCTATCTAACACTGAAAGGATTTTTCAAATCAGATGAGTAAATCCCGAGAATAGCGCGTTCTAGCAAACAAACAAACTCTTCAGCTCTATACTTATAAATTAGTATATAAGATATCACGACGGTGCCGGCGCCGCCATCGCGTTGCCGCCACACTTTCGCTCTTGGGCCGGGCGCCAATGGTGGGATGAAATGGCATACTGGACAATGGTAACGTTATTATATTATACAGTTATTCAGAACTATAATTCCTATCGACAGTTTCCGTTTGCGAAAAAAATAAATAAAAATGTTGTCGACATGTAAATAATCTATAATTTGACTTTATATGCAAGCGGAAATGACAGCTTTGTTTATTATGCATTCTTAGCTCTGCTCCGGTTATACGACGTGTATACTGTCGCTATATTAAAATTAGTCTAATGCGCAGGTACATCGGGAGAAATTATTAGTTAAAACTGTACACAATACTAGCGTGGTGGCGTCCTGCCGGCGATGTCATCTACACGAGCGTTAAGACTTGCATGTCCATATCTGTAATAATAGCGACGACAAAATTCGGCCAAGTGTGTGTAGGATTTTTAGCCTTATAAAGTTTTTATCATTTAGTTATATAACCCTAAAAAATATTTATTATAAATACCCCACATCTTAAAATCTAAGGAAGGGATCCTTTTCGATCTAATTTACGTAGAAAGGCTTACCTTCCTCACCTTGATTTATTTGTTCAGAACTTTTCCGAACATTAGAAGAGGGAAAACATAGAAGGTTCGCAAAATTGGCAACAAAGGCCATTGTTATTGTTGCCAATTTAGCGTTTTTTTGAGTGTACAAGAAAGTAATACAAAATATTTCGGCGAAAATCATATTATTATCCATGAAATTGATATTGTATACAGCTAAAGCTAAAATAGTGTCAATGTGCAGTTTCGTGGTTTACAGTACTGTTGCACAACCACGTATTGGTTTACCACATTTCGATTTATGTCAAAACAATCTGATTACTCTTTACACACCGCACTACTCGCCATCGGGTGGGCGTTAATACCGTTCAGATATTTTTTTAATATATTGGACCGAGTGGCTGCGCGGCTGTGCCCCGCACCAGGCTCGGGCGAGGCATGGATTGAAAAGTAGAAAAAATAATTAGAACACACGGCCGTGACGCTTTTTCGTGAGCGAAAAATCGTAAGACCCCCTCTATATAGAAGTTTCACTTCAAATATAACATTTAGCCCTGGATGCGCGTTTTTTTTTTCGTAAGATAGTGCATAATAAATATGAAAATGTTAAATGTATTAATAAATATTATAAATTCTAAAGTAAGTAACTCTATTTGTCTATCTATTCACGGAAAAACTATTGGTCCAATTTAGCTGAAACTCAGTGTGTGTGTGTTTGTGTGTGTGTGTGTGTGTGTGTGTGTGTGTGTGTGTGTGTGTGTGTGCGCGTGTGCGTGTGGGTGTGCGTGTGCGCGTGCGCGTGTGCGTGTGTGTGTGTGTGTGTGTGTGTGTGTGTGTGTGTGCGCGTGTGTGTGTGTGTATATATATACTAGAGTTTACCCCGCGGCACTGCACCGCGGGTCAAACTCTAGTGCGTACCTCTTGTTTAAACAGCCGGCGTTAAAACAGGTTAAATTGTTTTATATTTTTATATTGGTGCTAATTGCCCTCATGAAATTTACTTTTTTTTTAAATTATTTATATCGCAAACTATCCCATCTCCCGGGATGAAAAGTATCTATGTCCATTTTCGGTATTCAGACAGACAGATCGAGTTACTATCGCACTTTTTTTCTATAGATTATGAATTTTTATATCTATAAATTGAGAAACGATTAGTCTCTCACTCAAACTTTCATCTATTTTAGTTTTGTTTTTGCGATAAAAAGTATGACCAAAATGGTCAAAATGACCGAATTGGCCAAAATGACCGACATGGCCAAAATGACCAAAAAGGCTAAAAAGGCCAAAATTACTGAAATAGCAAAAATTACCAAAAAAGCCAAAATGATCAAAATGGTCAAAATGACCAAAAAGGCCGGAATGACCGACATGGCCAAAATGACCAAAAAGGCCACACTGACCGACATGGCCAAAATGACGGAATAGACAAAAACGACCAAAAAGGCCAAAATAATCAAAATGATCAAAAAGGCCAAAATGACCGACATGGCCAAAATGACCAAAAAGACCACAGTGACCGACATGACCAAAATGACGGAATAGGCAAAAACGACCAAAAAGGACAAAATGGCCAAAAAGGTCAAAATTATCAAAATGGTCAAAATTACCGAAATGGCAAAAATGACCAAAAAGGCCAAAATGGTCAAAATGACCAAAACGGCCGAAATGACCGACATGGCCAAAATTACCAAAAAGGCCACAGTGACCGACGTGGCCAAAATGACGGATTGGCAAAAACTACCAAAAAGGCCAAAATAATCAAAATGGTCAAAATGACCAAAAAGGCCAAAATGATCAAAAATACCAAAATGACCAAAAAGGCCACAGTGACCGACATGACCAAAATGACGGAATAGGCAAAAATGACCAAAAAGGGCAAAATGACCGACATGGCCAAAATGAGTAAAAAGGCCACAGTGACCGACATGGTCAAAATGACCATAAAGGCCAAAATAACCAACATGGCCAAAACGACCGAAAAGGCCAAAGTGACCGACATGGCCAAAATGAGTAAAAAGGCTAAAATAGGCAAAATGACATCAAAAAGGCCAAAATTACCGAAAAGGCCAAAATGAAAAGTATCCCTTGTCCACCTTCGGTATTTAATTTACATACGTACCGAATTTCAGCCAAATCGGCCCATTAGTTCTTCCGTAAAAGCATAACAAACAGCAAGACATATATATTTTTATCCCGGAAACTATCCCATTTTTCGGGATAAAAAGTATCCTATGTTCATTCTCGGCATCGAAAATATATATATATATACTGAGTTTCAGCCAAATCGGTCCAGTAGTTTTTACGTGAAAACGGAACAGACAGACAGACAGACAGAGTTACTTTCGCATTTATAATATTAATAGGGATATAACGTCTACTCTTAAATCAAGAGGAACGCACTAGCGTTTGACCCGCGGCGCAGACGCGGAGTAAATTCTATTTTTCAATAAACGTAGAAAAATACTTATCTCAGAAAATGATATGCGTACAACCTAGTGCCCCTAGAGTTATAAATATATACCAACGTACACATGACCATAATTTTGTCGAAACGTGCTCAGTCGATAGGAATATTGAGATGTATTGACCGGTAGGGTCCCTTCCCTAATATTATTGGCAATGAGTCATCGAAGGGTGGTCAGGGGTCGGAATTATTAAATGAAGATGAATTCAGGTCATTGCGGACTGTTTGACGGTCATTTACAAAAGCGGTTGTTGGGATGCATTAGATGCTTATTTTTGGGGTTTCGAGACTTAATGATGATTTGTTGTGTGGCAGAGGACGTACGTCAGTATAGAGGTGTATGGAAGCAAAATACATATTGTGATGAGCCCAAATAATTGGGGAAAGGTGACAGAAAAGAAATACAAATAAAGGATAATATTAAATATAGGAAAAAAATATTTCTTTATTATTGAAAATGGGGTCCAAATGAAAATAAATTATATTTTAAAATAAAACTACGTATTAACGGTTTTAAGCGCGGTAATTTATTTGATTTATGGTATACCGACTTTTCGACCTCTTACCGCGCTTAAAACCGTTAAAACGTAGTTTTATTATGTATACAAGTCGCGAAAACTTGAGAAAATATTATATATTTTAAAAGTTAAATAGCATATTCATATTTTTATAAGCTTTTGAAAATATGTTTATGGATTTGTACTATAAAAAATAACGTCAAACGGTGTGCTTCTATATAGTAATAGAGGCCGATGAGTAAAAGAGCCGACTGATAATGATCGAAAGTTGAGCCAAATAAGACATGAAAAATCCGTATTGTATTGTATAGAGCAGACAGATCTCTACTCATCTTCCGCCTCACACATGAATTATAGTAATTTAATTTATTAAGTGATGAATTCATAATTTTTTGTATTGGTCAATATGTTGAATAGTTCTTGCACGTTCCCTAATAACAAACTCTTAAATCTAGAATAGAATTTATGAAACCGAATATTTTACAGCTAAACAAGCGGAATAATTCCATCACAAATACTACATGTAACACCATGATAAAATAATCGGAAATAATCACAGACAGTAAAGAAAATACAGTGAAAGATTATATAGCAATATAAAAAGATATGAATCAGAGACACCCTCCGACACACCTACAGCGATTTACTCGTTTCCTCGTTAATTTGAAATGCACTTGTGTTGTATTCACCGCGTCGCGGCTTCATAGTGTTTTATCAATGGACAATCTCGAGTGTAAACCTTTTGTAATAGCATAAACAAAGAAAGCTTTTTTCGTACATTTATATCATAGTGAGGAATCTTGATTACAGCACTTAGGGCCTTTTTTTTTTTTTTTGGCCAGGGGAAATCCGCTTGAGGACTAAGCCGCGACAGGCACAGAAGCCTGGGGGATGCTCGCGACCCGGTGAGACAGTGTGGGATTCGCCAGATCGGGGGTGGCACTAGCGTGCCCGGTCAGAACCGGTGCCACGCTATTGCCACTCCCCAGTTAGGGATACCCACTAAAACCCCTGGGTGTTCCGTCCTGCGCCTTATGCCAGGGCTACGGGAATAGGCTACCCGGCTCCGCATTCCCTGGCAGGCGTGGGCCCCGCTCACTGGGCCTCTTCAAATGCCGGGGGAGCTACTCCCCCGGCGACTTCTCGGTCTTTTCCGGGCGTGGGGCGGTCTGTAACGCGCCCCACGGGAAGAGAGATGAGCGCGCGCGGAACACTCGCGCTCTCATCTCGACGGCATGTGCGGGTGAGTGAGAACCTCTATACCCCTAGAGGCCCCACCCGCGCCGCCCGCTTACGGTGGCCGAAGGTCTAGGTCTGACCTCCGGCGTCGGCGCGTCCTCCTTTGTCGGGAGCGGAGCAGAGAAGTGCGCTCACGCTCCCGTTCCGCCTCCTCCTTCGCAAACATGACGTGCTCGCAGAAGGAGGAGACGGCGTCCCATCCGGTGTGGCTCCCGACCATGGTGCGAACCACGGCCGGGAGCGAAAGGTCCAGTCCGGTGAAGGCGACGAGCTCTCGGCGCTGCTCCGTCCATGCCGGACATTCCTGCAGGGTATGCAGCGCCGTTATCCTCGTCGCCTGTGTCGCAATGATGGCACCCTGACGTTGCCTCGCGGCTGAGGCGACACAGGTACCTCCCGAAGCAGCCGTGCCCCGAGAGGACCTGCGTCAGCCTGAACGTCAGGGTGCCGTAGTCTCGTCCTATCCATTCTTGCAGGACGGGCCTCACCGCCTCGATGGTGGCGGGGCCCGCGCTGGGGCGTCTGAGGCGATCTTCCCAAACTCCCACGGCGACCTGGCGGAGCTCCGACCTGCACGCCTCGATTTCGCGAGGCGCGGGTCTGGTGCCCCGGGCCAGGGCTTCTTTGCGCCATACATACAATGACGCCAGCGCCCTGGCCTCCAGGTCCCATGGGAGGGATCCGGCGAGTAGAGAGGCCGCTTCGAAGGACACCGTACGGTATCCTCTTATCGCCCTGACGGCCATTATACGCTGAGCCTGACGCAACAGCGGAGCGTTGCGGGCCGTCAGGCGGTCTGCCCACACTGGGGCCCCATACAGGGCCATCGACCGTACGATGCCTTCGAAGAGTTTTCGGCACGTGGCGTTCGGCCCCCCGACCTTGGGGAGCAAGCGCGACAGCGCACCCGCTGCCCCCTTGAGTCTGGGGAGCAGCTGCCGAAAATGTGCCGAAAAATCCCACCGGCTGTCGAGGACCAATCCTAGGTATTTCATGGTCCCCCCGATGCCGATGCGGATGCCTCCTACTATTATAGCGGTGTCTGGAGGTGGACGATTTCGAGGACCGTGAAAAAACACGGCCTCGGTCTTCTGAAGCGCCACCTCCAGTCCAAGACGCCGGATCCTGCCTACAACTAAAGACACCCCAGCCGTGCCTAGAAGACACGCCTGCCTGTGGGTCCTCCCTCGTGCTGCGATCAATGTGTCATCTGCGTAGCATATGATGCTGACGCCGGGGAGGACCCTACTGCGTAACGTCCAGTCGTATGCGATGTTCCACAGGAGAGGACCGAGAACCGACCCCTGTGGAACACCGCACACCATGGCTCGCCGATTCCATCCCTCGTGGACCGGGTAAATGACGGCTCTTTCATTTAAATAGTCCCCGACTATTCGGCGGAGGTAGGGAGGCACCCCAAAATATCGGAGTGCCTCCATGATGCATGGCCAGGGCAAGGAATTAAAGGCGTTGGCGATGTCAAGAGACACCGCCAGTAATACCTCGCCCCGGGAAACTGCTTCCTCCGCCAGGCTTCTCAAGCGCATGACTGCGTCGATTGTAGAGCGCCCTGTGCGGAAACCGAACTGGTTGTCCGCCAAGTCCGGCCCCGTCGTCGATAAGTGCTGGACGAGGCGGTCGACGATGATGCGCTCAAAGAGCTTACCGACCTCGTCCAGCAACACAATGGGCCGGTAGGCGGACGGTGAGTCCCGGGGCGCCCCTCCTTACGCAGCAGGACCAGCTTTCCGGTCTTCCACCGTTGCGGGAACTGGCCCTGCTCCAAACATGCGCTGAAAAGCCTCATCAGTCGGGGCTCGAGGGCGTCGTAGGACAGAACCCACGCACGCCCTGGAATGCCGTCAAGGCCGGGGGCGGCATTCTTGGCCTTTAGCCGTAGCATAGCCACCCCCAGCTCTACCCGGTCCACGGTGGGCACTGGGTCTCTATCCGCGCTGGGAGCACTTAGGGCCTGCTCTATCGGTATCTTACCACGTTCATACAGAATATCGTGAAATGGTTTGGGCTAATTGTGTTTCGTGCGATGTGCGAGTTCCTATCCCTATCCATCTCCACTTTATATCCCTATCTAATCAAAGAATTTACTAAACTGGCTACACTAATCTAATAAGTCTGTAACCACACTCACTTGTTCGTTAGTACACACATCACACATACACACCGCATACATATATAATATACATATACACACCCATTCACACATTATACATTTCCACATATATTACAAATATTACTACGAAAATGTGCATATGATGTATAAACTATAAAATAATTTACTAAAAAAAAAAAATATAATATGTATGTCGCCATTTTAACAACTTTGAGTTGTGTTCCGGCATTAATAGCCAGGTCCTTCTACCCCTTTAGGGCTTTAGAGGGCTGCAGAAAATTGGGTGCACCATTGGTGTTACAAATATCCATAGGCGATAATAACCGCTTTCCATCAGGTGGGCCGTCTGCCTGTCTTCGAACTCAAGCAATAAAAAATTAATTGATATAAATTAACAGATTAAGCAGAAAGGATAACCGTTATAGTAGAATTTGAATGAATTGAACATTACTTCAAGAAATTATGTTCTGCGCCAAACTTCATAGCCTTCTTAATTAAACAGATGTAGTGACTGCGTAATATATTCTTCTAAAGATAGCGTAATAATTTTGGTAAAAATGAAATCATTATAATACCGGCATGTCTGCCCGTTAGACTTGATAGGAAGGTAAATTCTTTATGGCTTGTGGAAATTTTGTAGAGCGTAAAAAAGAAACTAGATGTGGCCAACATACTAATGTAGGTATGGTGGCCCTCTCACACTCCCTTAATCGCCTTTTACGCTGCCCACGGGAAGATATGGGGTGGTGCTATTCTACTCTGCCGGCACATATACATATAAATTGAGGAGAAGAAGATTAAGTTGGTATAGGCATATAATGAGGAGGGATGAAAGTCACATGACAAGAAGAATGTTAAACTACAAGGTAGACCAAAAAAAGATGGATGGATTATGTGAAGGATGATATGATGATTTGTGGTGTGACAGAAGATATATGTCAGAGTAGAGGAGGGTGGAAGAAAAGAGAGACATACAATATCTGTGTTGGTCTGTCCACTATTATTACGATCAAGAACTATAATTACTACTTCACTTAGTTTTATTATTATTTCCTGTTCCTTGTCTTCAAAGCGATAAGTGCCGATAGGTCTCTGTCCTATGTGGTATGTAGCATATTGGGCCAAAGTACCTAATGAGGTCGGCTCGTGTACGAGTATATGCAAACCACTAGGACTTACTAGGTCTATTGTGATTCAAGTGGTAAGGGCACACGACGTCACTTCACATGACTTTGATGTGGTACGTCGCGTGTCTGAAGATAACTAGTTGTGTTTATGATATAACTATATCACAGATAGGAGATTATTACCGTTTCTTCTCATTAAAACATCAATAATGCGTTACGAAACAGTATGCGACCTTGCCTTAAAATAATTTTATTTGTAAGTATTTTTGAAACTACCACCTACTTAATATTAAACAGAAATATTCCCCCATACTTTAATAATTAGAGTTAGACATTTTAATAAGACTTTACAACCGAATAACTCGTCACTTATATATACAAAATATTCAGTCATCATAATTTTTCAAGACCGTTTAAATATTACACACACGCCTATAGATACTGAAAAGAGTTATCCCCCAGATACGTGTCCATATAGTTTTTCATTGTGTCATAATTTCACTTCATTATTTAATAGAAGCCATACAGAATATATCTAACTTATATAATTTATTTCACCGTCCTAGTATTTTATAAAAATATATTAAGTCACATAAAATAAATGCGGATAGACATGACAATTTGATTGGAAATTCGGATTGGCGAAGAAGACTACGTAAAAACGATCCTGATGAAACCAAACGACCTATCAATTCGATCTGTGAAACGAGAAAGCCGTGGTAGACTAACGCTTACGAGTCACAAACTCGCGCTTCTCAAGCGATGTGCGTTTGAATCCTGGCCCGGACGTTTCTGATCAAATGAGCATGTTGTTAAAATCACGTACTGGCAGTGAAGGAAAACATGATGATGAGACCCGCACGTTGAGATAACCGATGTGTTAAACTCACCAATCTAGGACAAGCGTGGCGAGCACACTCTCCATTACCGAAAAAATAGAGATATTCAAGCCCAACAATAGAACGTCATGAGCTGTTATTATAAAAAGGAAATAAGGACATTAAGGGCCGCTTGCATAACGTTCCTTAAATTTATTTAAGAAACACTAAACGCATTTAACACCCTTAAATACTATTAGCGTCTTGCACAATGCAAAATTTGTCGCCTAAATGCTTAAAGAACTGTCGATACATTTTGTGTAAACGTATTTCGGCTATTTAATATGATTAACTAATTTTATTTAAAGGCGATCGTTATGTAAGCGACCCAAAATAACTTAAAATTAAATTTTTTTAAATTTGACGATGGAGCTACACTTAAATATACCTACATAACATTGAAAATAATCCCTTTGATTCCACTCCCTGCAGACCTACGTACTTACCTTTCCCTAACCCCAAAGGGTTACCTAAAGACAATATACATATGTAGGTACAATATTCAAGGACTTATCACGGTGGGGCGTATGCCGTCTAGACGAACTATCACAGTTCAGTGCCCTACAATTCATCGGTAAACACACCTGTTGACAGTAATAACTATTGAATACCTACATTTTAGTCAGGAATGAGACGTCTTGTCAAAAACGTTCGGAAAACTCCAAAGCCAATAAAATTACAGTCGCGGATAACAAGTAGTTTTAGTATAAATTATCTTTTGCTGCATCCAGGTTGATATCCGCATTGCGGATTTTCGTTTACCTACTGTTTGGGCGTTCCCTCTCTGCAACTTTGCTATGTGAATTTCGACGTCATGTTCGAATGTTACGGAAAAAAGTGGCAGAGATGTCACATGTTTGAGAAAATGTCGTTTCGGAAGATCACAAACTTTATTAGAAGTACACACAGGTAATATTAAAAGTCCAAAACGTAAGGCAGAAGATCGCAATAACATTAAACGCGCAATCTATCGATATGTGACCCCGTTCCGAATGTACACTTAATAACGCCTCGATCGCAGTTGAAACTCAAGTATCCTTGTCTCAACAGGCCGACTTTACTTATTCGTAAAATATACATGGACCCACCCCCCCAGTAAACATCCATCTTCTAGTTAATGTTTGTAATGTATCAAGGACACATTCATGTTTACTAAACTAATAAAACGCAGTGCGCGTTTTCAATCCTGCCACCATGCCATAAAAAATAATACAAGTTCGAAAATTTTACAAGAGTTTTGCGTCATAGGTACCATTCTCTGCTTTTTCGTATTTTAGATAGATAGATAACACTTTATTGCACACCAAAATATACAATTACAAAAACAGTCCATGTTTACAATATTTTCTAGACAATACAACAGGCTGTAGAGGGGCATTTTGGTGTGCAAGAAATGAAAACCAGATAATAAACTGTAAACAATATACTTCGTCATAATTTAAGTACATGGAAAATAGAGCAGTGCGCACAGGCATTGCTTACCGACATACTTAAACGACTAAACGACGGGGCGGCCGGCGATTCCTAAGAGGACGAGAGGGGCGGGAGGCCGTACCATCGGTACCATCTCGGCCAGGTGGCTGGCAGGGCCTGCGAGGAGGAAGGGCGCGGGAGGCCGTACCATCGGTATCAGGCGACCGAGCAGGTGGCCGTAACACGTGAGGCTCGACTGGGATAACGTCGCGCGCTATAACCTCCCCCTCCAAGTCACAAGTACGACCCGTTTGTGACTTGGGTTTAGGCGGTCGTCCACGACGACGTGGGTGAATGACGGCATCGGATGAACCGGTATAACGCGTTAAATCACTAGAATGATACTTCCCCTTAGGAACACCGGCACTATCAACAATCATATAAGAAGTTGGACTGATGACTTGCGAGACACGATACGGGCCTTCCCGTCTAGGAGCAAATTTACTTGTAAAACCCTTAGATGCGCTGCTCGCCATATGAGTTTTAACGAGCACTAAATCTCCTTCAGTAAAAGGTAAAGATTCACGTCGGTGCTTATCACCTTCGGACTTGCGCTTATCCTGTTGCTCCTCCATACGTTGCTGTACATCTTGCAAGGCACGAACAAAGTCCTTCAGATAGGGTGTGATCTGCGGCACGAAGTTCTGCTTCGAAACGATTGCACGTAGATCAGTGCTCACTGAGAGCGGAGAACGCATCTCTCGCGCGTAGGTCAGGTAGGCAGCTGAATGTCCGGTTCCCTGATTGTACGCACTGTTAAGTGAAAAACGCACCATCGGTAGAACAGCTGGCCATTTACGGTGTTCAGGACCTACGAGTATAGCAAGTCGCGTTTTTAATTCACGATTTTTACGCTCAGCTGGATTAGCTTCGGGGTGGTAGACTGGAATCAGAGATTGCTGCACCCCTAATACAAACAAAGCTTTTTGCATAACAGCCGAAACAAACTGCGTTCCATTGTCGGAAATAATCCGACGAGGAAAACCATAACGCAGAAAAACCTCCTCCAAAAGAACTCTCGCACACGATTCAGCAGTCGCGTCACACAAAGCGAATAGCTCTACCCAGCGACTGGCGACATCTTCTATAAGAAGGATCCACTTCTCGCCACCATCGCCTTCAGGCAAGGGCCCAAAAAGGTCCATAGCTAAAACCTCAAATCTCTGCTGGGGCACTGGAGTTTGAAGCAACCCCGCAGGCTTCAAATTTGACGATTTGTATTTTTGACAAGGGTCACATGACTTTAAATACTGAGCTACATAAGAACGCATATTCTTGAAATAATAATTTTGTTTGATCTTCTGCAAGGTACGCTCTAAACCCCAGTGTCCAGCAGTGGGCGAATCATGGAGCTCCTTCATTAGCTCCGCCCTTAATGACTCTGGTACCACTAATTGAGGCTCTTCGGATTCTCCATCCGGATCGCAGCGATACAATATACCTTGTGAAAGATAATATCCTCTGTCCGTCCAGCGTAAAGATGCTTCTGGATTATCAAATTGTGCTTCAAAATCTGCAATAATTTTACTAACGTCAGGATCCTTCAACTGAGCCTCTCTAAGATCCTCAGGCTTCTGACGTGGCAGATCTACAATTACAGGACAAATATCACACGAACTGGAACTCAATACTTCTGATTCGTGGCTTACCGGGCGGCTAAGCGTATCCGCAACCACGTTAACCTTTCCAGGAGTATAATCAATATCCAAATCACCTTGCATGAGCACTGCTCCAATGGCGTACGCACTGGCATCTGTCCGTAGAACAAAAGGCAGGTCAAAATCTGGCTGACGAAGAATGGGACTGGTGGTGAGCCGGTACTTAAGCTCCTCAAATGCTCGTTGCTCACTCTCCCCCCATTGCCAGCGTCTGTCCTTCTTGGTCAGATCCGTCAAACTACGCGCTACGTCGGAAAACTTCGGAATGAATTTCCGGAACCAGGAACAGGTCTGCAGAAACGTCTTTAACTGCTTCAAATTCGTCGGAGGCTTCATGCTGGTTACAGCTTCGACTTTCGTGGGATCTGGCTCGATTCCACGCGAAGACACAACATGTCCTAGGTAATTAATCCTATCCCTAGCAAAAATAGTTGGTTCTCCTCCTGGAAAAAAAATGTCCTCATGGGCATTCAGGAGTGTACCGAGCTGCTCACGTTCGTCCGACCCAAGATGGGAACCTTCATCCTCACGAAGACCCACAGACGAACAGCTGATCAGCGGCAAAGAACATGACTCAAATTCAATGGGTTGCGGCGTCCGATCGTGTCTCACAAACCATTTATTACAAGAAAAGTCCAATACCATACCTATTTCGTTAATGAAATTCATACCCAATAAACTATCCGTCGCGTTGGGTAACATAATGAAATCTACCACACATGTTACCCCTCGCACGGTAACATTGACACTAGCTATTTCTACATTTTGCGCACAAACGCGGCCATCGGCAAATTTTAACTCTGTAAAAACATAGTGAAACTTATGACTATTCTTAACTAAAAGCGTTCTTAAACTAACACTACCGATACTATGTTTCGCGCCAGTGTCCACTAACACTTTACCACTTGCGCCATAAATTTGAATATTGAGCACCGGGCGCATACGCGAATTATTATTAACGGAACTCACAGACACTGATTTGAATGAACTTTCAGATACTACTGTAGATTTTTCTTGTTTACATGTCGGACAATTTGTACGAATATACCCCGGTGTCCCACAACCGAAACACGTTATCGTACTCGCTCGCGGTTCAGCCTCCAAAATATCATCTTTTACTCTCTTCTGTTTGGTAAGTCTCTGACAGGCATCCCTCACGTGACCATACTGCTTGCAGTAATTACACTGTGGCCGTGAGCGGGGTTTCAAAACTGTATTAGACTCTGAGCGCTCCGTCCCTGACTGCGCTAGCACGGTAGAAGAGGTGGAAGGCTTGGTTTCCAAAACCACTTGCGGCTGACATTCTTCTAGAATATCCTCGACACGGCGCGCCTGCGCCAACAATTCTCCAAACGTAACAAAAGAGGAACGCGGCACCTTTTCCCGGATACGACGGTGCAATAACCCG
This sequence comes from Dendrolimus pini, assembly GCA_949752895.1. Taxonomy (NCBI): domain Eukaryota; kingdom Metazoa; phylum Arthropoda; class Insecta; order Lepidoptera; family Lasiocampidae; genus Dendrolimus; species Dendrolimus pini. Next base: position 6,179,288 of record OX457143.1, read on the forward strand.
TAGGTCATATCCAATTGCACCACTTCGGTGAGTGTAAAAGGTGGAAGCTGCGCGATTAATGCACGAATATGGCATATAAATAAATCCGTTGCTTCGTTATTCTTTTGCTCTCTCTCAAATATAGCACGATAGATTTTGTGCGGCGGTAACCTGGGTCCAAATGTTTGTATCAAAGAGTCGACCGCTGCTTGCCATGTTAATGTGGTATCCTTAACTCCCTGCCACCACGTAGCAGCAAGTCCCGTCAGTAACATAGGCAATCCACGCAGCGCAACATTGTCGTCTATACCTACGCAGGCTTTATACGTCTCAACTGCGTCGACAAAGGCTCTAACATCGTTCGATTTACTGCCGTCGAATCGTGCCGTACATTTAGCAAAATGGCCTGTATTCTGCTGATTAGTAAAGTAAGATTGCGTACCTGAGCTGTTGTTATGCATACTACTTATCAGAAGCATCAGCTGATCATTCGTCAGAACAAACTGTGGCGTGGCAACACCGACGGGCGGGGCAGGCGGCGTGACAGGTCGCGTCACGTCCGCGGCCGCAGCGGCAGCGCCCTGCGAGGAAGACTCCCGCATCGGCACCGTAACAGACGCTGTGGCATGTACCGAATCAGACCCCGAAGCAAGTGCCATACCGGGCACCGGGGGCGGTACCATAATCCCCTCATCAACGATGACACCGGCTTCCGCCGGACTCGCAGCACGAGTTCTCGTCATCCGTCGCGACATAATGAAAGCCACCCGAATGTTCCAGAATACGAATCACTATTACGTACACAACATTTACAGTTTATAACAAACAAAACAAAACTGTCATTGCACACCAAACTTTTAAATATTATTTACGAAAAACGTTCATTATTTTTATAAAACACAACAGTTTCTTCACGAGTATTGGCCGAACGTTGGGCGTCACTTTGTAGAGGGGCATTTTGGTGTGCAAGAAATGAAAACCAGATAATAAACTGTAAACAATATACTTCGTCATAATTTAAGTACATGGAAAATAGAGCAGTGCGCACAGGCATTGCTTACCGACATACTTAAACGACTAAACGACGGGGCGGCCGGCGATTCCTAAGAGGACGAGAGGGGCGGGAGGCCGTACCATCGGTACCATCTCGGCCAGGTGGCTGGCAGGGCCTGCGAGGAGGAAGGGCGCGGGAGGCCGTACCATCGGTATCAGGCGACCGAGCAGGTGGCCGTAACACGTGAGGCTCGACTGGGATAACGTCGCGCGCTATAAGGCGGCCTTATCGCTCAAAGCGATCTCTTCCAGGCAACCTAAATAATAGAGATTGAATGAGGCCAATAGGTGGTGCAGGAAAAAGGCAATAGATACACAATACACAAATAGTCAATTTAATATGTAAACATTTATAAACCAGTCCATTCAAAAATTTGAATGAATTTATTTAATCATATCATACTTACATTAAATGATAAAATCTGAAAAAAAAGGAATTGATTGCGGTGCTGTCTGGGCTTGTTTGGTATAGCTTTTCAGAGTTACAGTTTTTAATGGACGGTGGTCGTTCTGATTATTTACTGACCACAGAGCCATCCATTTGATATGCGTCTTTCGTAAGTCTTCGTTTATCTCACCCCGAGTTTTCTTTCACAATACAAGACCACAATACCAGTTTCAGTCAAGAATTATTCATCTGACGATGATTACAGATACCAGTAGTCTCGTTACGATTCCAATCCGATTCGATTGCTAATTTGAGGTGGAATCGGGGCCGTAGGCATCCTATGCAGCCTCAGTACTTTTGCCTAGTCTTTGATCTCTGGAACTTGTTTAGTCTTCCTCGGTTATTAATTTACCGGCAGATATTGATGGCGTGTCAGAGCCAGCTACTTTTTTGAATTCAATAAATTATTAAATAAAATAAAAACTTATATTTTCTAAACTTGTTTATTGTTAAATATGTATAATCATTGAACCGGACATAATTATAGTTAGATGAGATAGTCTTTAGTGTACACAGAAAGTGTACAGGATATTATTATTTTAATTGTGCACAAAAGGTAGTCTTGTCGCTAAAGAGCTATCTCTTCTAATCTTAAAAATAAGTAATCAAATTATATAATATGCAGTAATATGAACTTGGCATTTATATTTTTAGTACAACGCCTAAATATAACCCAGAACAACTCAGATTTCATCTGGGGTCTATTTACTAATAAATCTGTGTAAAGACAAACACAAATACACATATTAATATGTATCTCTGTATCTGCGCTAAACAAATTTTATTCTGAACTAGCTGTGCCCGCGACTACATCCGCATGGATTTTTTTAGGGAACCCTAAAAAGTAGTCAAGTTACTCCTTATAAACATTAGCTATCTGACAATGAAGGTCCCGTCTAAGTCGGTCCATCTTTTTCATAGATTAGCCGAAACATCCAGACAGACAGACAGACAAAAATCCTAAAAATTGCATTTTCAGAATCCCCTGGTCCGAATTAACCCTCCAGATTTTTTTTCACATTCTTATTTTGACATTACAAACAGACACTTCAATTTTATTTATGTATAGATTGTGATCTATGATCTATCGACATCTTTAATATAAATTTTTGATTTCTTTGGAATATCATCATATACAATATCTATTAAGATCTACTTAGACAATTAAATATCAACAGACCTATTAAACTTTAACATAAAATTTAGAACATTAATTTTTATAATGCTCGGGCTTCATCTGGGATAATGTTATAGTTATTGACAGTTTCAAATGCAGATGTAGCGATGGGTTTAATACGTTATCTGTGATGTAATTTTGTTTTTAATTTTTAATGACCTTAAATATTCACAGATAATGTATGTATATACGCTAATGTAGCTGTTTGTTAACAGCGTTATTTTTAACGCTATACATGAGACACATTTTGCCATAGTCCAATGACTATAACATCATCGCAGGTGAAGCTCGAGCACAAAACAATACAATCAACATATTATTCAAATCCTCACTGTGGATGCTAACATGTCTTCCATGCTAGCAATAACAATCGCCCAGTAAAAAACGTTGAAGACGACTCTAAAACCTTAATATAATCCTAGAGAGGAGGGCACTGTAAGTCTTCTTTTCTTGCAGTTAGGATATAGAAAACCACCATTATTTTGTCAAATAATATTTTATTATTTGAAGCATATTTTTAAGCTATCCCAATTAAAACTTTGAAATCTTAATAAGCTTCTTTTAAATTTAATTCAATTTTTGTATGATTTGATTAAAACATATATTTTTCGAATATTAAAATATTGATTAAAGGTCTAATTAATGTTTTTCTATATTAATACGTAATAGAAAAAAAAGACTGGCGTTCTCCGAAAGTGTCAATTTGGAGATTTCTATACGTTACTATATACATTATTTTTACTTTAAAAAAATATCGGCGTCTATGCTGGACTTTATACAGGGCGGGAGAATAAAGTAGAAAATAAGCTTCACAAATTGTCTAAACTCCAATATTAGGTGACGACAGCCTTGGTGAAATTTAAAAATCGCTGCTCACGTGAATTTTGATATTGTTATACATGCATATTTAGTGATTTTAGACTTGGATCAACGTTAAAACTAAAGTAATATGAATAAATTCGCTTTGTTTATGATTTTTATATCTATGGCTTGGCAACTAAGCCTTTAAGCCAGGCGCAGTTATTGTAGGCTACAATCGACGCCATTCAACGGAGTTCTTGTGAAAACTCGAAAGGCCATATTTGGCTATACAGTTCACATTTCTCACAAAAACACATGATTACTACTCAAAAACTATCAACATCCTACAACTATTGTTCATTTTGGAGTAGTTTTTCAATTTTTAGAAAATAGAACTGCACAGCACAACATCTCCTTTCAGTTCCCGCCAAAAAACCTTGTTTAGATTCGCTGACCTTAACTATAGATAAAATAGAATATTGCCAGAAGGCAAACAAAATGTTAATTTTCTAGACATTTTGGTCGAGTTACATTTTTGGTGACATCATTCATCATCAAAATTGTTTGATATTACATCTTTAAATAACAATTATGACAAAAACAAATCTAGTTATAAGGAAGGTCCTGCACTGACGCCAACGATATATGGCTCAAATGTCTTGAGTATTGATTTTACTAATGTCACAATTACAGAAAATAGGTACTAAACTAAATGCAAATTAAACAAAATTTCCCTGAGGGCTGCAGGGCAATGGTGACACCTCATATGTTGCAAACATCTATAAGACATGCCATATTATGTAATAGAAAAACACTGGTGATTTACATGAGTTTGTTGCTTTGTATACAAAACACACATTGAGTTGTCTTCTTTTACCTTAACATTGATAAGTGCATTGGTCAGGAGCATGTAGGCCTGAATTATTGGGAATTTAGGTCTTATGATGGAAGCCCCTGGCCTAGCTGTATGACAGCTAAGGACGACTATTCCCAGGTTTCCATATCTTACTATTTATTCATTTTCTAAAACTTGATAGAAGTCCATACATATATTTTTCTATGAATGGTAAGGTAAGAGAAATCTTAATGTATGTTTTGTTTAGGAAAAAGATTTCCACAGACAGATGGTGTATTACACCTTGAAGTTTGTGCTTCTGGGCTGGCCTTTCACTGTTCAGCTGCTACCTTTTAATTATTATTATCAGTGTAAAAATTTAAATTTTTATCAAAACTCTGCATTTCATACTTCGCTATAACACTGCATACTTCCATTTTGACTTTTGGTATTAGATTTGGTTGTAATTTTTTCACACTAGCCGCCATACTACGGAAGAAAACGTCAATTTCGTTTGTATTTTCTTTTAGGATTTTTTCAATTAATTTGTCAATAGTTTGAGATCTTTGTTCTGGTATTTTTGGTTCTTCTATGTATTGTACGACATTTGGACTGTTCATTAGTAAAGGTTTTGGTAGGATTTTAATTGGTGTAAGGTTCCTAGGTATAGGCATGCTTTTCTTTCTGCCAGCGTTTCTTTTGATCTTCTTTGGTGGTTCCTCTTGGTTCATTTCAAATTTTGGCATCAGTTTGATGAGTGGTTTTATTATGGTAGGTTCTGATGTGTTCATCAAGGATATCTGGAAATATAATATTTGGTGTTTAAAAAAAATATTATTAAATAATATATAGCATATTTTTATACTAAGCAAGTTCTGGCAAGTGACTTAGTAAGAAAACATTTGGGGTAGATTTCATTAATATCTCAGACTAGAGAAAACAATAGAAAATGCATTGTTTTCAAGTAATTCAAATTCATAACTCCGAGTCCAGTGAACCAAGTAGCCAAAACACTGCAAATATACTAGAGTGATCACATATTTAAACTTTTTAGTACACAATAAAATAATATTATTATAGACTAACACAATAAACAGACCATTAACTAGACAATTGTTATATATTAATAGTGTGCTATAACTTGTTAGGGAAAACCTCTTGAGGTTTTCCCTAGTTTGGGCTCCGTTCCACATATACTGAAGTTTTATTCTTTTCTCTTAAGTTTTGTAGAAAGGAAACAAATAAATTAAAATTAATCCTTTAAGAATATCAATAGAATACCAAACCTAAAATTATACTTACTTCATAATACTCCTGATTATCAGTGATAACATTCTCAGTTTCAATGACACTCTCCTCTTCTACAGTTGCCTCTTCCAAGCCTCCCATTTCATCGAGAATACCATCTGTGGTCTCATCTAAGAACCGTAGCTTTTCAAACACACCAACTTTAGTCTTATGAACTGTGCCAAGTCTTTTGCTCCTTACATATCCGTCTCGTAGACCCCGCCAGCGCTTTTTGCATTCTTCAACTAGAATTTAGAAATAAAATAATCATATATCAAAAATGACTAAACAGATATACAATGCAAAAGTGGATGGATGCAGAAGTCGCGAAAAGCCACGATACACCTTCCATGATCAAATTGATCATGTACTAGCAGAAGGTGATGTCAGGAGCCTTAAGAACAGACGAGCGTGCATGACAAGAGCTATGAATGTCAAAGAAGCAAGTGAGGTGTGTAAGAATAAGCCTGTATGGCGCTCTGTTGTTCGTGCCTACCCCGCAAGGGACCTGGCGTGAAGTTATCTACGTATGTATGTATATATCAAAAATATTAAATAAATAAATAAATAATCAGCAGACAAACACATGTTTTTTATGTCTAGACTCAGCAAGTTACATTGGTTGTGTTGTGTTATTGGTTATTTACAATGGATCACTTTGGGGCCAATCCCAGACACCCAAAACATAGAAAATAGTGAATATTCATTTTATGAAATTTAGTATGCCAGGAATGTAACCTGGAGCCTCTGCGCTCCTGTAAGCTTGGCCAACAAAAGCTTAGTCAGCTTTACCACACAGGTTGTCACAAACATGACAAAAACAAGTAATAAGTGCCAATAAAAATATAATGTAAACTATAATATAGGATTCAAATTAATTGAAAGTATTGTACAATTTATTTTCATGAACATATTCAATAATAGTTATTTCATAAAGATGTTTTGATCACCACTGTCTAAATGGCGCATGTTGGCTGCAAATCATGATTCGAAAATTTTGAACTGATGCAGTGTTAGCAAGCTATTATACTATATTTTGAATATAGAAGTGAGTTTGTTTGGCTGTTTGTATAATTGTTTCCTCATTATTCATTCCCATGATTCCCTTGCGAATTAAATTAAATTTACCATAATTAAAACCATAATTTATTGGATATAGGATAATTTTAAACTAAGGGAGACTGATCAAAAGTTTACTCAAAAAACTAAAGTTGTGATAAAACTCTATAGATACAAACAACGAACACAAAAACAACTATTAATTAGGTTAATTTTAGGTGTAATTTATTCAAACTTAATATTCAAACATAATCAGCTGATTCATTCAATTATTAGATGAAAGAACGCAATTTCTAAGATGTCAATGAACCTAAACTATTTTCAACACAATAAGGTCACGCAGAAATTGTATGTATTACATATATTAAATATGCGAATTACTCATAACACTAGCAAATTAATATAATGTTTAATCCAATTTGTTTACCAGAGTGACTTTCAAAACAAACATTATTATTTTGTATGCGGTTATGTTATGCAGCACAACGAAAAAGCCATTCACATTGCTTAAAATATCATAGGTACCTGGTTTGCACAATTGTTGCCCTATTTCCTGCCATGTACTTTCCCTGGCCAAGATATTTTTTCGCGATGGATCAAGCACATTATACAAATACGGGTGCGGTTCCACTAGTTCAGCTAGCTTCTCGTCTTCTTCAGTGGACCATCCACATGCGTTTAGAGGCATTTCAAAATATTACAGACCTGAGGCTCGTTCTTACTGCGTCAATACAAAATGTCGGCCGCCTATCAGAGAGCGAAAAATAGACGCGCTGCGCAGCACGACGTCACAACTCCGACCATTGTTTATTTGTTCTAAGCTTGCGATTGGTCAACATAGTATGACGTTTTTTAATTGTGCTGCCATCTATATCGAAGTAGTACAATATGTATAGCAGTAACTTGATAGTAGATGACGCATTTTAAAAGTGTAGTCTACCTACTCCACGCTAGATGTCGCTTTATACATTTGTGTAGTTCTATCTCGTGCCGGTTATTATAAAAAAATAGTATTTGTGACTAGATGACTCTGTTTCTTGTACTACTTGCTTAGCAATATTATTATTTCTAAAAAAAGTTTGTGTGTGTCCAATTCACACACGGTCGAAGTGAAACTGCAGAAAGTGTCCTACGAGACTATGAGATAAATATAGAGTATTATTATAGTTATAAGGTTTATTATTGGAACGAAGTTCCTTATCGCGCGTTGCGAAAGGGGGCTAGACGGAAAAAATTAAGACCAAAAGTTGTAACGACACTTTTTGCTATAGTTGTAAGCCGTGCGGCGTGCGCGTGTTTCTCTGTCTGTCTCTCTCTCTCCTCTCTCATTATTACTAAAATTGAGCCTACTGATTAAGTTTATTACATATTTGTTAATAATAAAAATAAAAAAAAATCTTAAAAAAAACCTTCACTAATTAATCGAAAGGAACTTCGTTCCATCCGGGTGTCCCTTGACACCTGTAAAGTTTTTTTTATAATATTTTTACCAAGTTCAAAAGTTATTTTATATTTTTATGCAAAATATTACATTTCATATATTCATATTTAAGATTTATTGTAGCACATATGATTCAGATTCCATATTTTTATTTTGAACAAACGACACAATGCTTAGTTTCAATTTGATTTATGAAATTAAAAACTTCAAAATATTTGAACTCTTTATTTTATGAGCAGTGTTTAAAATATCTCTTTAGTATCATTTCTTTTTCGTTTCATCGAATTTCAAACCACAACGATTCTAAAGAATATCACTTCACATAAGCTAGCACGGTAGATTACCTATAATATAATAAATTTGCTGGGGGTCAATTTTGTACAACGACTTTAATTAAAAAAGATAAAATATCAGGTGTACTCATTCGGACCAACAGAATCTGATAATACAATTTTTCTGTGTCTGTTAGAATATAACCTGAAAACTATTGAAAGGGTTTAAATAATATTCGACACAGACCTAACGTATACCCCGAGTCAACACTTGGATAGTTTTCGTGCCGTCTTTGCAGTTCACTAACAAATCGCGTTGCGATGACAACGTGTTTGCTAGTGAACTGCTGCTATATACTAGCTTTTTTGGCCACGGCTTCGCTCGCCAGTAACAGAACTAATTAAATTTTATATGAGTAAAATAGAGGTACCTGTTAGGGTTTGACCCTCGGGCGTAACCTCGGGGTGAAATCTAGTAAATAAATAATTCGGTATACAAGCATATTGTACTGTTACAATAAAGGGTAAGCAAGTTAATCTCGTATTATACAATGGCGAACTCCGAGCCAGATTTCAATTATACCCAGACTCGAGTAAATCACGAAAAATCCGCTCATGAAAATATCTATCGGGAAACGAATTCCCGTTCCCTGCATCTATATCACAAGTACTATAATTACGAATACCTATTTATTATGTTAGTGTTGTTGTGCAAATATTATTATTGCTACATCAATGTGTGCAATAATGTAATTTGCATCAAACAAGGTAATTTTCAATATCTAAGTTTAACTTGAGTATTCATCTCCGTAACTACGTCTTATTGAAAATACATATTACACGGTAAGCGCGGCAAAACAGTTCAAAATCGCGCCGCGATCTAAACGCACGCGCCGTGTATTAGCTACTGCGCAGACGCGCCTAACGTACGTGGTCTCCAAATTTGAATTTCGAAGTATGTTTATTTTTTTTAAGTGTTTAAGTGCTACGTTTGTATTTAGAACACAGTGATATTAAAAGTGTAAATTAAACATACATATATGTGGATTTGTAAATCCAGGGGCCCAATTCTGTTATTTCAATATCTTGGCGTTGCGAAGATATTCTATGTACGATTACATTGCGATTGCAAAAAAATGTATTCTACTAAATCCACAATATCTTCTCGATATCGTCGCGGTGGATCAATATATCAATAATGGTATTACCATTAACGGAAATGGCGTTAACCGAAATGAATATTGAGAAGCTACTAAAATTTTAAACATGTTTTTCACGAATTTTCGTTTATAAATTTAAAAATTACAGTGGTTTGTCGCGGACACGCCATTGGAATTGATAGAATACCGAATTTAGGAAAACCTACGATTGAGACGATAGTGTTCGGTGTTTTTCATGATATAGTAATATAGAAGATTTGGGCCCCAGGACTGAGTCCTACATATATCGATAGGTCCTGAAGAAGTGCTTAAGGAAACCATTCAGAATTTTTCAGTATAGTAATTAAGCAATATGTTTTGGATGATTATTTCCATCAGTAAAATTTGCGTGTCTCAGAAATAAATTACTGTGCAAATCAGCGTGACGAATTTAATATAAGCGGAGTGCCAAACAGATTATGTGTTTATGAGAGTTGACAACGCGAGACCGTTGCGAACGGCCCCTGACAGGCTAGGTGGCGATTGTCATTTTGACAGTTCCAATTCACGCTTTCGATTGTTATGTCAATATGCTCATTGCTTAAAGTACGATGTGACATATTGCAGTCTTTAAACAGAATTAGCACCTTTTATACTTTACAGCTTATTAAAGGCCGCTTCATAAGCCGTGTTAGGTTAGTGGTTAGCGTATTCGCATTAGTTGGTGTTCTGGCCGGAAACCATGCACTACTTAGTGTTACGCGATGCTGTGAGAACCATGGAGTATATTAATATCACATAGACAATCGTCATAGATAATAACATTTTAGTCGATTTATCAGACAGTTCGATTTATAACGACATCACTGTGTCTACCGGCTAGTTTGTTTTATAAGCTCACTAAATTATCGTCTAGATAATTTAGTGCATCAGTAACTAATTATTATAATTGTTTTTATGATCCTGGCAACACAATGATGTAATTGCTGTTTTTAGCAATGATGCGGTATTATTGTTTTGTAGGGTAGTTTTCGTAGTATTTTCGTATAAAAGGCCGTGTGGCCTGTAGACGGTGTTCATTTGCCTACTGTGCGGTGTGAATAGTCACACCAAAGGCTGAACAATAAAGGGCAAACCCTGCCCAAATAGTTAATATTTCGTATATTATGGTACTTTCTGACCCAAATGTCTGCAAGGCACTGGTCTGTTACATTAGACAGTTTTCTGACTTAATATGCGTATTGTTACAATTACCGCGTCCTGACGGTAATGGAAAACATCGCAATCTACAGATGCAGGTGTAGATAACCGATGTCTTAAACCCATCAAAAACCTTAAACCAGCGTGGCGGGATTACTATCCGTTACCCTGTAAATGGGAGGCCTGAGCCCAGCATGAGGACGTTAATGAGCTGTTATTATTATATTTTTATATATTTTTTTGTTTGCTAGTAGGCAAACTGGCAAACGGACCACCTGGTGATAGGTGGCTACCGTCACCCATGGACATCTGCAACACTAAAGGAGCCGATGCGTTGCCTACCTCGTTGAGATTTTAGGTATCGTTCGCGCCCTTTTTGAAGAGCCCCATATTGTAGCGCTCTGGGAAAACCGCGGGAGGGAGTTCATTCCATAATCATATATGTATGTCTCTCAAAACCACGGGCCATAAAAATGACCAGGGTTTTTACGAAGCCCCTTGACAAATTCAATCTTAATGTGGCGTGACACTGTTCGGCGATTATCTCTGTCTACACCATATTACCATATTAGCATATTAGCTAAGGACAAGCACCTTTCAGGGTGGGGCTATTTTAGGAAATGAGAACAAAAGATACCGGGCTATTGGTATGAACTGCTAGTGGAACTGGAGATCTGGGACTATGGGGACTATGGCGTCTGCCCGTTTGCCAATGGACGTTATGCCATTTATCACTTCCACCCCTGGAGCTTACTCTAGCGATCTCCATTCTGTGTCGGCTGATTAAGGCAAGCACGGAGGCGGGGGCCTTACCTTGCCCCCGGAAGTCGGGTCCAAGGTGTCACTACTCACCTAAGGCTTCGTCATAAAGTCTCCTTGCGGATTTATTCTTATTGTTATAGTATCAATATATATAAAATTTTAAAGTTATGTCTTTCTCATTGAAATCCTCCTAAAACCCTGGACCGATTTTGATGATTTTTTTGCGATGTGTTCAAGTGAGTGGTTTAGACTCGCAGTTGGGCCCAGTAGATGGCGATGAAATAGGGTTTTAAATTTTATTGTTTTAGGGGACAGCTTATTATTAAAGGTCGTTTCATAATATTTAGAAACTACATATACACCATTATAACAGTCCCATAAACGTTCAGCTACTTGTCCTGGGTCTGCGGGCCACGCTGGTCTAAGGCGGATTTAACACATGGGTTTTCTAGATGTGCAGAGCAGTCTAGGTCAGAAAACTGCCTTAGCGGTGCGTGCTTTCCGACCAGGATTCGAATGCGCACCCTTTGAATTTGGGACGTGTGTGCTAACCACTAAGCTACGACGGCCGCATTTTGTCATAACTGGGTCTAATTGAATTGATGGAGTAATGCATATATTGTACAGGTTATGTTATCTATGTTGATTAGATCTGTCGATGTCACTAACTTATAGCGGCCTGAAGGTTGATGGACACATCTTGATAGTGCGGGTCGATTGCTTAATAAGTTGTCTGTGAAATAAATATTAATTTATACGATTGTATTATTAGGCTTACTGTCGTACTCAGAGTCAGCTAAAGGCTCATTAATTTCTTAACAGTCGATGGAAAAAACTCGATTTTTACATGTACATTAAAATTGTAACATATATTATCTTCAACACATTTAAAATATTTTTAGGCTATAAGTTTTGTGTAATGGTGTTATACATTAAAGAGTTCTATATATATCTGTCGGCCTAAAGATAATTTGTACATCTCAGGAAGCTAACATCTATAACTATTGACTCAAAAAATTTAATAGTAGACAACATTGTCTTGATTTTTTAACAACTAACTAACGACATCCATACGACTGTATACGAGTACATAGGGCCGCGCCGCCCCTATGTGCGAAGTGTGCGGCGCACACAGGCGCCAAGACAGCAGGGGCGCCGCGTCGAAATTATTTTTGTTACACTTACACAACAACATAATTATTCTTTGTAGTGGATTTTTGGAGTAATTGGCAAGCGGAATCGAACTAGTTATAACTATTTAGGAAAATGTTATCTAAGTATATATAACTGGAGACCCTTTATTTCTGTCAAAATTAACAAATAATAAAAAAACTAAGTTGAAACATGCAGCTTCGGAAAAAAAAGAGGCGCTTCATAGTTTTCGCATACAGGTGCTGTGGGGGGTCAGCGCGGCCCTGCGGGTGCATTAAAAACCTTTCTTCAGTCTTCAGTTACATGTACCGTGGCCAGCCCAAACTTATTTTTAGCTCCAGTAACTGTGTAACGACATATTCACGACACATTCATGTAAAATTGCATTCATATAAACACAATATTATACTCGCGACATAAAAACTCATACGGACGGACATAAAGTGAACATAGGGGTTATTTATATCTTTGCTAAAACGGTATGGTATCTTAAAAAGCGACTGATTGTAGAAATAATTGAAAGTTTAAATTCCCATATTAACAAATAGTCGGACGAACCGCGTGGGCAAACAAGTGCAGTGAAATTTAAACAAACATTGGTTTTGCTTTCTTGTATTAATATTATCAATCACTCAACCTCGACTTACTGCTAAATGTCTAAACGTTTACATCTGTTACTTGAAAATTATGATCTCAACAATAGAAATAAACATATATTTCTTTAGGTACACTCATATATACCTACATACTTACATGTGTTATTTAGAATTTTTTGCGAAGCGAGACACGAATGATTTCGACGCCATCAAATTATGCAGGAATACGAATTTATCTGAGTTACCTTTTTTCATGGGCTTATAGTCATTCTAGTTCACTTTTGTTATGATTCAACTTTGCGCGCTTAAACATTTGGTATGTATTGATGATGAAAAGCAAAGAATGTTAACAGCTCTTAGGCTGGCTCGGTCGGTGTGATACCACGCTCTCACACAATATCAGCGTGAAGCGATGTTTCGTACGATGAGTGAAAGTTTTGATGGCCCTATTTCTTCTTCCGTATCTCTATCTCTCTCTCTAGTCTTATGTGGTCCCTTTTTATCCCATCCTTAAAGCTAATAACGAATTGGCTTCCCCCTAATGTTACAAATGTCTATCTATAGGAGTCTGTAACCTCTTTTCACTAGTGCCTTTTCGTTTCTTATCTTACAATTCATTCATTTGCTTTATACCCTTGGTTGAATATTGACATTATTTATATGGAGCTTATGCGCAAATTAAAAAAAAACCTGAAATTCATGTGACGTAATTTGTGGATGGTCCTAAATACTAAATTTCATGAGGATTGCCAAATAGTTAGATTTTTAGTTCTTCAAGAAGAAACAACAACTGTCTAAGCTTAGTAACCTTCATATTTACATATTTATATTAATTAGAGAATGTTTTTATATGAACGTTGTGGTATAAAAGTTGAAACTAGCCAAGGTTCGCTACATTAAAAAGAAAAATAAACGAAGCAAACGGCTGTAAATAATACAAATACAAGCGGGAACAAAAGTCGCGGCGGGCAATTAAAAATATAGCCACGATCAATTTAAGTCAACTTCGGCCACCGTCTACGCATTTCGAGTACGAAAATAATTCCGGCACGGGCTGCAAGTTAATCCCTATGCCTTTTATAGAAACACAGTTATGTTGTGTGCATTCCTATACTTCCGAGCTATAAGGAAGCCTGTAGCTAGGGCTGCTACCGTAACGCTTGCGGGGGTAGATGTAGCGATAAGCGAACTCCTATTTTCATGGAGCTCATCTATAGCTTGAAGGAGTTCGAGGAATCTTAAAAATTTATAGCAAATATGTAATATAAACGATGGAGAACACGATGCATTTTTAGATTTCTCATTCTGTTTGTCGGTTTGTCTTTTTATTCGGGATTCAAGTAAAACCTAATAAACCGATTTCGATGCGGTTTTCGCTGATTGACAAGTAATTCTTAGGCTTAAATTCTACGCTACTTTTTATCCTGAGAATCCCACGCGAATTTTTCTGGGAATGACTTAAGCAAATATCTCACTGCTTATTTTTCGTTCTACGTATAAACGATCTAATGCTGATATAAGACAGATCAACCAAGTTGAATCCATTTCATTGAAAATGACAAAATTTAAAGAACAAGACGTTATTTAATGACATTGAATGATTAAAGTTTGTCTGCCGTTTATTAAGTTTGTATTTATATGGAGGATCGTTTTTATTGATTCATCGAAATTCAAAGACAAGAATGTATCGGCTTAAAAGCCACATGTTTTTGCAGCATTATTATTGTTAGTTGTACTTTTACAAATGAATGAATATTTTAAAAACATATTTTTTTGTATTCTATTTGAAAGTAGTTCCAAAACCTTTAGACAATTTGGCGCGTAATCTGGCGCTATTTTTAATTTTCTGGCTGTATATAGCGCTTTCGGACAACTAAAATAGCGCTAATCGGTCGTAAAAGTGGCATCCCTGTTGGTAGCAGTCGAGATTTATCAAAGGTTTTTTTTTTGATGCCACGTGCCAGCGAAAAGCAGGCCGATATAATGCTCAACTGAACTCTGCATTTAGGGGTTACTTATAAGAATTGGCCAAGTGTTAGGGCCATAGAGATGACTCACTTCCACTGTTTTGGTCATTTAGCTATAGATCAGACAAAGATGACAATTTTATGAGGATCCTTTTTTTTGCTAAAATAGCTGCAGAATTTTAAAAACTAACCTCTTTTTTCGTGTGTGTTTTATTATGAACGGTAAATATCTTCTTATGTGGTTGCCGATACAGCACGAAATAATAAATTATATTATTTTGTCGGATTAGGGGGCTAAGTAACCGCTTTTTGAGCATCGCAGCTATATTGATCACATTGACACATGTCTAAATATACTGATATGTGTAAGATCCGTGCCGGAACGGAAAGAACACGAATTTCCGCAGCCGGGCGGCCTGTTGTAGGAGGCGACAAAACCCACAGCCACCCCTGGTGTAGAGTATGCCGCCATAATAACCTTGAGTTGTGTTCCGGCATTAGTGGCCAGGTTCCAGTCTTCCTTTAGAGCGCGGCAGCACGTTGGTGTTACAAATGTCTATAAGCGATGCCAACCGCTTTCCATCAGGTGTGCCGTCGGCCTGTTTGATGAACGCGCAATATAAAAAAAGATCCAGCATAAAGTTCTATTTTATTTTTATACTTGTCATGTTCTTAATACGAATTTGCGAAAGCGGCCGCTTTGGACATTCAGATGTGGTTCACAGCGCAGTCTAATCGCAATCCACCACAGCTTCTCACTACTCAAAATGACTACAAATAGTAATAATAAGTCCGACTTATATATTGAAGAACTAACTGCTGTCTCGCTTTAATTTACAAGTACTCTTGGAACAATATTGAAAGTGTCTCACTCATATTTTACCAAAGATATTATCCAATCAAACGTTTATTATCTTAAACTCGACAATTGCCGTCCGGAGCAATTATGTGTTTAGTGTTAACTACTGTAATTTTAAAGTATTTACTTTTAGTAAAATACTCAGAAGCTTGTGGTTTTCAAAGTATTCGTTCTTGAATAAGTTATTTGGGGGATTTATTAAATATATAGCGCATTAAATATTGTATAAACAGTAATTATTTCTATCA
Source organism: Dendrolimus pini (assembly GCA_949752895.1). NCBI lineage: Eukaryota > Metazoa > Arthropoda > Insecta > Lepidoptera > Lasiocampidae > Dendrolimus > Dendrolimus pini. The sequence goes on from OX457143.1 coordinate 6,195,563, forward strand.
TGACATTTTCAAAGTACTATGTATTATAAGATTGTAGTTTAAAGCTTGTTTTTTTATTATGTTATGTTTGGTAGGCAATGCATCGGCTCCCTTAGTGTTGCAGATGTCCATGGGCGACGGTAGCCACTTGCCATCAAGTGGACCCGACTGCCAGTTTGCCTATAAGCAAACATTTAAAAAAAATGTTAATAATTTTACACATTCTTGCAGGAACTGCAATTTTTTTGAACAGTAATTAGGTACATCTCTGAATATGTAAACATGAAATATGATCCACGATTGTGATGTTTCTGTTTTTCAATGAGGCAGTGAAAACGGAATACCCGCCTCTGCACTCCTCAAACACTTTCGCTAAGATAACCGAGAACCACGATCTTAACGGTTCACGGTGGCTTAGACCAACAAAATCAGTAATTCAAAACTTGTCAATATGGTTTCACAAGATGTGTTTACGTTTAAAATTTTAAATATACATATCTTCTTTTGTCATCCGAAAACTTTGGTTAGTTGTGTGTTATATGCTTAAATATATCAGCCAATAAATGTCTCACTGCTGGGCTCGGGCCTCCCATTATAGGGGGAAATGGACAGTATACCGGCCACGCTTGTCCAAGGCGGCTTGGCAGGTTTGACACATCGGTTATCTCGATGTGTAGGTTGCATCACGATGTTTTCCTTCACCGTTATTAGCACGTGGTAATTGTAACAATATGCACATTAGATCAGAAAACTGACTAAGTGGTGCATGCGTTCCGGCCAGTATCGAACCCGCGCCCTTTGAGTTTGGGTCGCGTGCGCTAGCCATTACGCTACCACGACTTCTCTTGCATGCTTAAGGTATACTAATATTATAAAGAGGTAACGTTTGTGACGTTGTAGGGGGTTATCTCTGGATCTACTAAACCGATTTAAAAAATTCATTTACTGTTAAACAGCTACGTTAACAGAGAGTGTCATAGGCTATATAACATGACGCTATATACCACGGGAGCGGGACAGAGCGCGGGTGAAACCGCGCCGGGCCGCTAGTTTTAAATATTTTCTACTTCTACTTTAATATATAATTCTAGATGTTGCCTAGAAGACAAGACATATAAACATCATTAAACTATTGGCTACGGCAGACTTTGCCCTGATCTAAATAAATAAAAATCTACAACCGGATTACATTTGTGTATTTGAAACATCCAGGGCACCACTGAAACACGCATAAAATTTTCCTGGAAACCGATTTCAACGCAACTCATCGGTCCAGCCTTTTTTAGTTTTAGTCGGACTAATGAACAGCAATTGATTTTTACAAGCTTTTATTTAACTTGCAATGGATGTGCCTACCTATATGTAAGTTCGGGTGGAATCTTGTAAGTAAAATAAATAAGTAAAAATTTGAGCAACTTCCTGGTTTCCGATTGAGCTGAAATATCGCTGTATATCGCGTGACAATACAATAATATGGTACCATGCAGCTGATCTGATGATGGAGTCGGAAGGTGGCCATAGGGACTCCTGTACTAAACAAGATAGACCCGTCGTGTTTGGGCTCGTTTTACTTTTCTTGCCCAGCACTATGCTGCTACATGATATCCAGGATCTCAAAAGCTTGTATTTAAAAACCTTTTTAATAAACGAAGTTTTTATATATAAGAAAATAGTTAATTTGAAGATGTTAAAATCGTATATGTGTTGTACCAAAATTATATTGTAGGGAAAAGGAATGTATAGGATTTATCAGCTTTTCAGAGTTATATTTTTCACTGGGCAATTCTTTTCTAGTATTGTTGTTCCACAACATGAGTATGTCATATTTCATGGTTTCACAATAATCAAATTTTTGCAAAGGCTTTTTAAGATAGGAAAAATAAAAACCCAAACAATGTTACCTTTATGTTCATATATTTAGTATACACTGAAATGAAAACGTGACAAGTAATTAACAAAGGGTATTAATAATGCCTCTGCTACAACCTGGATAAAGTCAATGTTAGTGACTGTGCTACGCAGATGAAGACAAGAATTTATTGCAAGAGATGAGATTCAACATCGATAATAACGTTAAACATTAACAGATAACTCATGTTATATATACGCTAATGCAGCTAATCGTCGACGCGTTATTATTTAACGCCATGAGTCGTATTACTTATTATCCATCTAGTTTTACAACTTATGTCCCTATACATATATACATGCCTAGGTGGATTTACTGATGTTTTTTTAATTATTTTTTATCGCAGGAGTTCAGCAGACAGGCAGACGGTCCACTTTTCGGTTCGTATTTGCAACACCAAAGGTGCTACAAATGCGCTGCTGTCTCTTAGGGAGACTGGAACCTGGTCACTAATGCCGGAACACAATTCAAGGTTGTTATGGCGACATACTTTAGACCAGGGGTGGTAGCCATCCAGTCGGGAAAATGCCCTACCACCTGGCTGTGGGTTGTTTTGTCGCCTCTTACGACAGGCCGCCCGGCCGCAGGAAATTATATTCTTTCTCCGTTCCTGCACGGATAGGACTCTTATTGCTATTATAATACACGCGAATTTTGCTGAATTACCGCCGTTTGATATGTTTTGAGATCATTTCGTAAATTCTTTTCTTTTGTTTTTTATAGTATTTTATATTATAGGTCAGAGGTCACACACTTTTCTAACCAGTGAAAGTACAGCCTAATGTGAAGCGGGGGCGTTATAGTTTCACTGATTTTATGAATACATTTAATAATAGTTTATTGATAGTCATATATAACTGTAGAACGAGTGACACTTTTAGTTGCAACCTATGAAACCGTTGCTGTTAATAGACTAGTAAACAAGTGCCTTTTCCGCTTGCAAAAATTGTAAAAGTTATTAACAATTAACTAAAAAAAAAGAAGAGGGGTTTAGTTTTTTGCAAATATCTCAAAAAGTAATAAAGATTATTCAAATTTGAAAAAAGATTCGAAAGGAGGAGGAAATTTCCTAAAAAAAAGTCGACTTACAAAAGTTACAAAATTAAAAGTTTAAACAACGAAAATTATTAATAAAAAATGAAAAATAAACATTTCCTAATTTTTCCAACGGGGTTCTATTCTAAAGCCTTTCAAGAATTGCTCCAAGAAAGGAAAAAAATCTTATATTTATAGTTTAACAATTATCACACTTGCAATGTTTATGTTCAAGCAAAACAAAAATATTTTTGACTGTTGACTAACCATAAGCACTTTGTCACGTAAGTGAATTGACAGCGATCAATCCTTTAGTGAGAAAAATCACTTATTCTCTAGCAAGTAGGTAGGTATCTTTAGTCCTAATGTATCACGACGTTCACGACTAACAAGCGATTCTTTGAAACATTAATTTATGTGTTTACTGATTCAGTTCTTGAGTTGCAATTTAATGATACCTCTCGTGATGTAGCACGTATGCATGTTTTGTTTAAAATATGAAGGTATTATATAAACTGTGTTTATGTATGGTTTGGAACCACTTCTTCAGAAAAAATATATTGTCGAGAATTTGTGTGGCGTTTTTCATTCAAGAATATTATACGAATTGTTTAAAACTAATATTTATAATATAATACTATTATGATTAACCAAGAATAGAATTGCTTGTTCGTGTGAAAAATATTAATATTATCTATAATTTATCTTAATTTTTTTTGTGCTACCGTAAAAACTTCCTTTGAAGTTATTCATTAAATTTTAACACAGGCTGGATTCAACACATGCAATGATGAATTAATCAAATAAGGCTTTGCTTAAAATGTAGCAGTACAATTTGTAGCATTTGTTTTCGTTTTTCTGAGTGTTACATTAAATTAAATATATCTTAGATATTTCTTTTTCGTAAAAATATTTTTCGACAACGGTTAACAGTGGGTATTATTTACCCCTTAGAACATACTTCTTAAATAACGCAGTTCTTAATAGGTTCGACTTCATATGGATAATATACACCTAGCATGTTTATATTATAATAAAAAATGCTGTAAGTTAGTGGAAGTTTCTCGAGTTGTTCCATCGGGTCTGAAAAGTTGTTTTCAATTAAGAATATCGAGATAACGAACTTGTAAAAGTATTGATATGTAGCTAATCTCTATCATTAAGTTGAATATCGGAATGAAACACAGTTCACTTGAATAATAATGCTTTGTCTCAAAAACAGATAAATCGTAAATTAGATAATAAATATTCATTGGCGGTAATTGGAAACAGGACCTCTATTATAGAAAATGCGGTATCTGCGTAATAATAGTGGAACATTTGACATTTGGCCCCCGGCTGGCGCTGTGAAGGATAACAAGATGTATTCCACACTAGCTTCTACCAATTGCTTTCATATTATTCCTAGATCGGCCTTTCCGTGTGTGTATTTACCTATTCGTAACCTAACGCTCTAATTGATACTCATCTTCATTTTCAGAATTAGTAAATCGTTTTTACTCATATGCATTAATTACTAAATCATTCAGAGGTTGATTTATTGATGCGATTGAATGGGGAAGTTTGCTTTCATTTTAATCCAATTATGTTCCTTGGTCTCTAGGCCTTGAGAATGTTTATTTGGAATTTTGTATTGTTTTGTTCAGAACATTGTGATAGTTCTCGTGAGATATTGATTCAAAGATTAAGTGGGCAAATACACAGGAAAACCCTAATTTTGTGTATGTACGTGTTTTCGGTTGAATTTCCTTGTAAGGAATCTGGTTTCTTTTGTTTTATTTCATGTTTTAAATTACGAAGCAGATAATGATATTATAACTATGGCTTAAGAATAAAGTATGGCTTCTTTTAGAGTTTTAGATATTACTTTTTATAAATATACTCCATTAACTATCTACGTTAGTATACATCTTCGCGTTGTTAATTCTAGCTTTATCTAACGCCACCCACGTTGTGAGGGTATTCGATCTTGTGATAAAAGTAAGTTTGTGGTGCAAGTTTAATTGGGTTGAGCTTACAAAAAGTTCGGTGGTTGTATAACTAATATATGCTTATTAATGAGTAAAAAAGGAAACCTGTTACTGTAACAGTTTTTAATAATATTTTACTAGTTCACCCTAAAATCTATACGATTATAATTCATATGAGAGGTGGCTTAAAAGCCATGATAGTAGACTTAATTCTCATTAAGAAACTATTTTAGCTACTATATATACAATAAATAGGTATATATATGTAAGTGTTGTAGTTTTGCTGTTTTCTTGTAACTTCATACCTTCCTTCCCACTAGCATTTTTAGTGTTTCATTACTGTTAGATATAATTAAAACAACGTTGCAATCGTTTTCTTGCACAGTAATTTAGTCAACATATAATTTTAGTATATGTTTTGGGATATTGGAAATCTTGTGTTATTATGAAACCTCTAGGTATCCTTACTCCACGCTGAACTCCTATGCATATACCATACACAATTTCCAATTATTAAATATGTAAATACAACAGGTGTCACGTTTAAAATTTGCATTCGCGTTGCGGATACGTGCCTCGAATCTTTCGGTAAACATTTTGCCGCGTATGTAATATTTGTGATATATTCATGTTTTGCAACTAACAAATTGGTAGGTGTGGTGCGGTTGAAGCTATTACGAGGTGCTTTTATATGCTTGTATGATTGATTGTTGATTGATGCGAGTTGTTTTGTGTAACTAAAAATTTATATCAGATTTACTAATTACATAATATTATGTAGCTCTAAGAATTAAATTCACTATATTTGATAGAAGACTACCAGTTCTGGACGTTAATTCAATTATAACGCTTTTTCTAATTAGCGATAATATCTATTGAAAAATTTGCTGGGATCTTAAAAGGTGATATTTTGCCGTGTAATTTTGTTTTCAATCTACTCAAACGTACTTTCTTTGAAAGGGATAATAGCTGTAAAATATTTATTGTTTTAAGCACTAATTACGAAATTTCTGTGAAACATGTAGGAAAAAATGAAATTAGTAATTTGTTTAGTCACACATAAAATTGTGTTATGTACCATTTCAATGGAATTTAAGCGTTGTCTGGCCAGTTTATAAGTCGTCGCGTCTTTTAATTCTTCCTTTTGGGACTGGTGCGCCTTTTGCTCTTTTTATAAGCTTCGTAAGACATTGGTACGTAGACGGTTCATCGTTTTCAGCTTCATTTATTTGAGTTATGTGCTTGTGTGGAATATTTATATAAAAACCTCCGGTTAGTATTATTATATTATTTTAGGCCTTGACAGGAGCAATTACTTATATTCTGATTAAATATGTGATTACAAACTCTAAGATTAAAACATAAATATTGTGCTTGTCATAGAAAAGATTATATGATGTGTTGTATTTTATCCAAAGCTAATGATGATTTGTCATATATATTTTTTTAATATACTTTGCTGTTATATCTATGACCCCAATAATAAATCTATATTTCTATTCTAAAATAAATCTGTAAATGGTTCGAATTTGTACAATGCGTTTAAAAATGTGGAAAGATCGGGAGGGATAATTCGGAGCAGGCGATTTCGAAAATGCAGATTATAGAAATTTTGTCCGTCTGTCTATTAGAGCGTCACGTGAAAACTACTGAACGAATTTAAATGAAACTCGACATTGAGCTAGCTTATATCCCGGGGCGTAACTTAGGCTTTTTATCCCAATAAATGACGTAGTTTTTGTAGGATAGACGAAAATAGCGAAACAGATGGCTAGGATCGCTTGTTTTTTAACTACTATACGTATAGGAAAGAAACTCGGCATAGTGCTGACTTATAACCAGAGTTAACACTTAGGATACATTTTGTCCCGATAAATTATGTCGGTTCAATAAAATAGACAGATTAGCTAAATAGATGGCGCTGCAGTCGTGATTTTCAATTCACCAACAAATACGTTGTAATAGGAAACAAGTCATTGATTGTATTACTTCAAATCAGGTTGTTTCGTTTAGTTCACATAAACTCAGTTTCTATTTCGACACCTAGTAACACAAATTTTGTAAAGGAACTATTCTTTATTTTCTTTTTGTTGAGTATTTGGGATCTTGCTTAGCTTGGGGATATACAATGTATATTTGCGTGCTAATTGATTAAGAACCGTGAATTAATATTTGTAACACTTAACTTGTCCTTAAAGTTTCGAGGTTAATATGACTGCAAACTTACGACTCATCTATAAATTACGATAATAATATGTACGTTTTAATACTAGTGTTTAATAGTAAAATGTTATAGTAAAACAAGTTGTATGGATTGTGATTATGTAATTTTGCATAGTAAACATCGAACGATTGCGGTCTAGAGAACCTCATAAAAAGCTAAGCGTGCCCGATTTATGTTTTATGCCTCTTTTATCGATTTCGTTATGGGAATGCTAGGAACTAATGTGTTTTTACTTGATTGCGTTAATATCATTAGCATCTCGACATTGCCCAGTCGTGGTAGATTATTTGCTAAGGAACTCGGCATTTTAATATAATGACGTGGCTTTGAATTCTGGCGGGTAGCATCATGCATGTCAGTTATATGATCATTCTGATCTAATGTTGTTACAATTACCACATTAGAGATGTGTTGTCGTCATTAGCTATTCTTTGTCCACTATTGGATATAGACTTGCCTTAGCTTCGCTTCGCTTTCCTCATCTGACATTGTATGTAATACAATGGAAAAAAATAGTATTATTCATAATAAAACTACATTTTAACGGTTTTAAGCGCGGCAATTTATTTGATTTTGGATTATCCGACGTTTGGGCCGCTTTTCAGTGGCCGTGGTCAGGGACGCCAAAAACGGTCGTCCGTAACTACGGCCACTGAAAAGCGGCCGAAACGTCGCATAAACCAAAATCAAATAAATTGCCGCGCTTAAAACGGTTAAAACGTAGTTATATTATATATGTATACAAGTCGCTAAAACTTAAGAAAAGTATTATTCTTCTTCAACGATAATATGTCAATCTGTATTGGACAAACTTGTTGCGGTATATCACCTGATTTCCTAAAAGTTGGGGTCCTAGTTGTAAGTCATTTATGGAATAATGCTATTTATATTGCTGCAGTATGATCATTTAGTTCACAGTTCACTTTTAAAAGAAGGTTATTGAGATGAGTAACCGCTGCAACTATTTCTTCATAAGCAATTTTATATTTCGATTTTTCACTCTGTTTTGTCGTATAGAACAAGTGTTATTTATGAATGCAATTTTACCAGTGACAGATGAGTAAAGTCGTTATTCGTCTTCAAAAATGACAAACGAGTCCTTGAAATTAGAATTAATCTTAAGCCAAATAATAATATATTCAACGGTTGATCGGACAACGGCGCCGCAATGCCGGATTTCATATTTTATATATCCCTTTTTTATTATAGTCGCCTTCTAAGAAACGATTCTTCGTTATTTATAACACGTATATCACATTCTGTGTTTTGAGACTGAGAATTTTCATGTGACTATTGGTTCATAGTGGTTCATTACCACGACTGTTTAAGGCGGGTAAGCGGATTTCATTCAACGGTAATCTCGATATGTAGAAATCGTCAGGATTTTTTCCTTAATCATCAGCAACGTGATTATAGTCACAATATCGCCTTCTAAGAAATCATTTTTCGTTATTTATAACACGTATATCACGTTCTGTGTTTTGACATAGAATTTTCAAGTGACTATTGGGGTTTATTACCACGAATGTTTAAGGCGGTTAAGTGGATTTCAATCAACGGTAATCTCGATATGTAGAATCGTCAGGATTTTTTCTTTAATCATAAGCAACGTGATTATAGTCACAATATCGCCTTCTAAGCAATCATTCTTCGTTATTTATAACACGTATATCACGTTCTGTGTTTTGAGACTTAGAATTTTCAAGTGACTATTGGGGTTTATTACCACGACTGTTTAAGGCGGTTAAGCGGATTTCAATCAACGGTAATCTCGATATGTAGAAATCGTCAGGACTTTTTCTTTAATCATTAGCAACATAATTATAGTCACAATATGTACGTGGTAAGCATATCTCTAAGTGATATGATTTTCACTGTAGCAATAATAAATATCTAAAGAGATTCCAAATAGTTAACACAGCTTTTGCTTATGTTTTAATCAGAATGGTGTTACATGTGTATCTTTTTTTCTACTTCAACAACGTCACAAGGTCTCCTTGTATCCTTCTTTAGACCATTGCCAGACATGTACATAAATATTATGTTTCCATTCCATCGTAGGAAACACTAAGCCAGCTTTGTTTTTGAATATAATATTTAATTCATTTACACGTATTATGATGCTGAAATACTTCCCTTCTAACTTTCTTCTTGCGAATGATTCCTGCAACTTCAAATCTAATGCGCCTATTTTTCGTGTGAGGATGGAAGAAACCCTGCTCTTTCATGAAGTTTCTCAGCTTTTTTACGTTACTGAAGACCTCCTAAAAGTTGCCACGCTCCCTACACTTCAACAGAACGTGAACGTCTATTTCTTGTGCCTAAAGACCTACCACTTCTTAGGGGGCTGTCCGTTACATCTGTGTTAAAAAGATGCCTGCTTAAATTGCCATGACGAGTAGCTTCGTTAGTAATAATTTTAAATTGAGTCGACTTAGTTGAGGAATCTGAATAAAAAATACTAATTGGCCCGGAGTAACGCAAACATTATCTATCTGATCTGCATACTGCTGCCTCATCACCTTTCATTGTAGTATATAATTCCAGGCATATCTTGAGCGGACGGCGGAATAGGAGAGATCGCTTTGCGCATTGAGTGTAGCCAATGCGATACAATTTATCGATATATGGATAACATTACGTTTAGGTCTCTTTACTCAAAGGGGATAAATCCGCATACTTTGAAAAAAAAAACGAAAATGCGTAGGCCAAGGTAAACGCTTATCAATCGTGCCGGAAACTATGCCCAGTTTTCAAGCATAGCCATGGTAACACTTTGGTTGTTTAAAATTATTATTTTCCAACAAACAATACGTTAGTTTATGTACAAAGTGATAATTTTAATCTCGTGTCTACATTATGTAACATAAAGCTAATAGATGTACTAAATGTAACCTTGATCTTAGTAATATTTATTCTATTGCCAAAGAACCTACATCAGTCTATCGGCCTACCTGTTGGTAAGGTTATTATTTGAGGTTTAACACATTAATTTAAGAAACTTCCAGACAATCTGTTTGATTCACACATTATTGTATATTCAAGGAGTAATTTATCTTTTACACTTCAGAATTTCACTCTACGACCCAAATGAGTAGAAGTAGGGCAGTAATATTGCACATGTGCAACTACAAGTATCAGGGCCTAACAGTATCCCACCTGTGCATCTTTGTGGTATACTTTACGAAAAAATTTACTTCATAATATAAATTCATGTCTAGATGTGTTATATATCGCTACAATAACATTATAAACATAATTATAAAAAATATACAGCGCACTAAGGCCATCTATCGACAATTATAGATAAAGATATACTAGGTAAAACAATCTTGCATGCCCTTCGAAGGCACGCTTTTTGTAAGTATATTAAATATCGTCGGCGTCAGTACAGGACGTTGTAACTTACTTTTTGGTGGCATTTTTTTTTCGTTCAAATTATGATTAATATATGTAATATTTAACAATTTTGACGATGAAAATAATGTCACCAAAAAATATAGTTCAAAGTCCCGCAATGACGCCGACTATATTTAACAACTGTCACCGCCAACTTGATATTCGCCAAATAATTCTTAATGGAACTAATAACGAATTCCAAACAAATTAAAATGCAAATGACCGAACAAGATCTCAAAATACAAATTAATATGATATTTCAATCTGTATAATTCTGTCATAACTTTTAATATTTTTTTAATTGACTAGGTAAATTACATTATTTTTTTAAACTAGCAATTACATACCGGAAGGTGTTTTTAATGGAATTTACTATGATTCGGTATTGCCGTAAAATCGAATTAAAAGTTATAATGATACCTATGTATCTAACAGTATTCTTCATTAACGGGTTTTTTTTTTATAATATGATCGCCCCCTTGGCGGACCACTGTCTAAGCGTTAGGCCGCCAAGAATAAATTTCGAAAACAAACTTGTGATTACTTTGGTCTGGGTGTATGCGTGGGACCCCAGCGTTGACTGTTGTATATTACCGAACACAAGCGAAACTTACTTAGGTTGGGAATGTACAGTATATTTCTTTGTCTTGTAGTTTATTATTGTTACAAGTTTAGCGGGACGTGCATTAAAATGTCGTTGGATTATTATAGAGTTTATTAGAACTATACAAACATGTATAACACAGGTACAAATATAACCGAACACAACTAATCCAAACGTAACGCAGAAGGTCCTAATTCAATAAAACGCGCAAAGTCCGTGACTAATAAATAGATTACCGAATGTACACACGTCTTACCTTGATGGTGGTTCTCGCTCGACTGCCCCTCCCTCGATCAGGCCATTGTTTTATATTGCACAAATGCAATGTGTCCGTATAGTATTCGATTTAATCCGCCACACCTGGCTAATGACTCGGCCGTAAAGGCCATAAAAGAGTACAATAAAACAATGGTATGTTTAGAAACGTATGCCAATCAAAAAATAAACAAAAGGAGACGATCATAAAATAAATACAATTAGTTTAAATGCCGACAGGTAATAAAATGTGTTTTGTTTCAGATATGCAGGTGGATTTTGTTTTTATCAGGACCTGAGTTGTAACATTTCTCTTGCGCACATTAGGTATTTGGAATAACCTCCTAGTCGAGGCTTTTATATAAATTAATAATATAGGTTTAATTTAAATCTAAGGCTAGGGGCCTTAGATTTAAATTAAACCTATATTACTCGGACATACTATATTTCAGTGACATTTATCTAGTACTTACTCGTGTATATTTTAAGTAGGTTCTTTTTCTTAACATTTTTATGTTCATATTAAACCTTGCAAGTTTTGGAAGAAAAGTATTTAATTTCAATATTTCCCTTCTATGTATTTTTTGTAGTAATATGATAAGCTGTTAATAAAAAATTGTTATAATAATATTAATAATGTCCAATTTATTTATATATACATGTAAACACCTTAATATTTTTTATGAAGGTTCATTTCAAAACATCGACCTACACGCGGTAAGAAAGAGGTATGGAGATTTCTATCTTTCAACATTAGTTGCCCAATTAGTGGCATTTTGTGTACTTCTTAGAAAGAGGAGAAACAAATTATTTGTTACTTGTAATTATAGATTCATTGATATAAATATATTGTGTATTTATTATTACCACCAAACATAATAAGGGATGCCAAAGACCGTGGGTCGTGAGTCGTGGGTAACGATGGGTAACTAGCTAAAATCTCAATAACTTGCTAGCCGATTACGACTCTTAGATATTAAATGGTCAACTAAATAACAGGCCCTTGCATATTTGGCTATTGGATGAATGACTCGCTAACCATCTGATGGTTATAGTATTAGCGACGTAGCTAGACAGCAACAAGATTATAAGCTAGATTTATAAGAAATATAAAGAAAACATTTTTTTAGCTAGACGTGTTGCTGGGGAGTTTCTAGCCGCTTCTTCTCCTTAACACCAATTACACGTTGCGAAGCGGTGAACATATAATTACATTTTAACTTATATGTATGTAAAAAATGTTCTCCAGTGGAACTTATTTTGAATAAATCTTTTGAATTTGATTATCATCCGTGCAGGATTTTCCTGCAGCCTGTCGTAAGAGGCGACAAAACAACCCACAGCCAGGTAGGGCATTTGCCCGTCCGGATGACTACCTCTGGTCTAGAGCATGCCGCCATAACAACCTTGAGTTGTGTCCCGGTATTAGTGACCAGGTTCCAGTCTTCAATTAGAGAGCGACAGCATATTGTTCGCCTTTGGTGTTTCATCAGGCGTGCCGTCTGCCTGTCTGCTGAACTCGTTACAAAAAAAAAACATGAAACAGAATATTCGCGATTAGAGCAAGTCAATGCGAACGGTATACTTGTGCAACTACAATTTCCAACATTATCAAATAAATGGGATCTGTGCCACCAGACATATTTGCATGAAACATTGACCGAAGTCCTTATGTCCATCGGTGTTTTACATTCAGTCAGACGCTCCCACAAATGGGTTGCAATTTACCGCATTCTCTTGACTGTTGTCTCTTCGACCTTTCTCTAACGTGGTAATTTAACGCAATTATTAATCATTCTTTTATGGCATTGCTAGATTTCAGTTGAAATAATGATAGAGAACGTTCGCATAGAACTTTGTATTCATCTTTACATGGTACAAAATAAAGTCGCTTTCCGTGTCCGTCTGTGTGCATATCTGCTAACTACTAAAGCGCGCGACGTTTCAAGCAGTTACCACCATCAGTTAGGTAGTTGTTCACTGAAGATTTGTATTTATAAAAAATGTAATTAAGTTTTTATGTAAGCAAAATAGAGCTATTTATTAGGGTGTCGCTGTAGAAAATTGTAGTATTTTATATAAAGGAAAATTTAAGCCAAAAGTTTTAATACCCAAGATTTTCATTGAAATTTATTGATCCGTTTCATTGCTTATTCGAAACAAACTTTCAGACTGGTTGACAAATAAAAGCTTTGACAATTGTTAATTTATTATTTGTCAACTTACAAATAGCATTTTTCATTTAAATTTTGTCATTTATTATGGAATCACAGACAGACGTTATAATTTTATTGCTATAAGATGACAGTCGTAAAGTTAAACTTTTAACTCTGTCCTCCACACTAATCTTTAAGGTTATAAAATAAAATCAATTAAATGAATATGTTTACTAGACGACTTATATTAATATGAACTTTTTTGGGAAGACCCGCAAAAAAATGTTAATTGAAGCAGATTTTCAATATTTCTTGTGATAAAAACTTGTTTACAAAGAAGAAACTTGAAATATTACAGATTAGGCAATGAGGCGCTAAAGATGTTTTCTTACAACCTCCACTAAATATATTATTACCAGATTTAGATGTATAATAAAAAAGAGATTTATAGATTTAGCCAGTAACATCCGTGATTGCCTCTGAACTGAGCAAAGTTTGGTATAATACTAATTGTGTACGTTTGATCCTCGCGTATAGCATGTAATGTTTATTTATTATTTTTTTGGAAACTTACAGACTAATACATATATCAGTTATAGTAATAAATAAACCGACTTCAAAAACGAAAAAACTAAAATGTATATAAAATAACTTATTTCTAAAGCTATTATTATTAATATATATTATCTAAAACATCTTAAAGTCGGTGCTTAGTAATTTTCAAAATATAGTAATTTTTATGTTTTACTTTGCATCGACTTCAAGATGTTTTAGATTATATATATTAATAATAATAGCTTTAGAAATAAGTTATTTTATACATTTTAGTTTTTTCGTTTTTGAAGTCGGTTTTTATAAACGAAGTTTTTATTTTTTATTTGTTACTTTTTAGTGTCTAGCTATGTATGGGTGGACCTTTGAATGGTGCCGCGCTTCTTAAAAAATATAGGTCCCAAGAACCGGGAACAAAAAAATGATCGTAAAATGAAAAGTACTGGGCCAAACTATGTCAAATTTTTAGGGGACCACATGGCAGCTATTCCGCGTCGAACAAGAAAAGAATCACGTAAATCGAATCATAAATCTCAGAGTAATCGGTGTACATATGGAACGGAGTGAAAATTATTTCCATGAAAAATGTTCATAAAATGAAAACTATGTAAAATTTTTAGGGGACCAATTGGAAGCTATTTCGCGTCGAACAAAAAAGAATCACGTTAATCGGATCATAAATCACGGAGTAATCTGAGATGCCGCGGACAAAAGCTAGTATATATAATAAACCTTCCTTGAAAAATTACCTAGGTGATGGTGAAACCCGCTTAAAATCCGTTGGGCTGTTTAGAAGGAGTTAGCGGATATACATACAGACAGATGATTTATTGATTGCCATCGGTTGGGCGCACATAATCGTTTCTTTGCCCCATTTCGCTCGTGTAAGCAAAGGGTCTCGAACTTTTTCTTGCGTAGAAATAAATTAGGGACTTACAATGGGCTTCCAGTCGATGTTTTCCCGTCGCCCTGCGATATAGGGATTTCCAATTAAGCTTACACAGAAATTTTTCGAGGCCGTTACGATAATAAGATCTCTGGTGTTGCAAAGGTCTGTAGAAGACGATAGCAACTTTCCATCAATCCATTCATTCAAAGTTCGTTGCAGTGCAAAAATATGCAATTGTACTACAGTGACAACTCCCAATTCAAAATTATAACTAGTTCTTAACTGAAGATCACGTCTCTGCAAACGCAGTATACGTAGGGCGTTCTCTAGCTAGCTCTTCTGACGGTTTGCCTAAGTAGCCGGGAGAGGATATGGCATAAACGTTGGGAGGCTTACATACGTCCAATAGTGGAGACATCGGTCGACTGATAATAATAATCAAATTTTCTCTATTGTTTACCTTTGACGTTTTAACGAGTCCAAAATACTTTAAAACACTAGAAAAAGAAAGTTAGACTCAGTTCCCACGTACGTCTACGTGAGCGGTAGATACTGAAGTAAATATTGACATTTCACGATAACTGAATTAACGTGTACCATGTGGCTTGCCTTTTTATAGAGGTGACAAAGTAAATGAAAATATGATAGGATTATATTGTTAGAAGATAATACTAGAGCACGTTGATACCATGAAAAATAATTAAATGTTGTTCATAATGAGAACATATTTCAAATTGTATACACATTCTACAGGTTTGGGTGTATATGTGTCTAAGAAATATTGATGCCAGTACATCTTTCAAGGTTTCTATGGCGGCGCATTCTAGGTCATATCCAGACAAGCAAATATCCTACATATCCAAACGGCTTATCCAGATCAGATCCAGACAGTACTATATTTAGATGAGCAAATATCCTACCAAGCTGTGGGTTGTTTTGTCGCCTCTTACGGTATGCCACCTGACTGCAGGATTCGGCGCTCTTTCTACGTTACGTTACGTTCTACACGGTTAATTATTTAAACGGAAGATAAATTAATTGTGATTAATAGGTCGCTACAATCGACAGTTTTATAGTCTTTAAAGTCATTAGTTCTACAGAACTAGTAGATAGGTCCCACCCAGACGTATCATTGAAAATTCTTTTAAGGCCAATATTTGCACCAAAGTTGTCGATCTCCAAATGTTAATATTCATTGCTGGCGCTAACATTGCGATGAAGCGTTATTGCATCATGTACAATGTTAACATATTGATATTGCAAACACGCTTTTAAATAATGTTGCAGATGCACGTAAAATAAGACAGCAAGACCTCGTGAGAAATGATGTCGCAGATCTTTACTTTAACATTTGCTTACAAATTCTGATCACGGCACGTTGCATAAAGCGGCGCCTAATTTTTACTATTCTATTACGGTTGTATATGCAGGTTCGCGTTTGGCCACTATCTTTTCTAATTTTGAGAAACGAACCTGTACCTGAAACCAGTACACTCGTGATTTGGAGAAGCTTCCCCATTATAATAAGCTAGACTCTAGAAGTTGTTCCATTCTATGGCTGTGTGCACCAGAAATATGGAAGCAAATCGCTTCATCCTAACTGGTCGTTTTCACCATGTAACTGTATGTATCGGGTACCTATAGATAACTTGAAGGCATTGTATTAGGTAGCACTATATCCGAAACATGATACACAGTGCGGATAAAAAATACATTTATTCTTATAATCAGTGCAAACAATCAGACGCGACGATTTATTATTACTAATTGATTATTTAGTGTGATAAAAACGATGAATGTAAAGAGGTATCGGATTTACTTTTGCCAATAAAGTCAGTGATACATATTGTGGTACTTTACAATGGGAGTCATAATATATTTGAATGTGTATTAAAACAAAATTATTTGAGGTAATGTTTACTTAATGGAACATTTTTTTTACTTAACAAAACTATAATCAAGTTTTAAATAAAGAAAGACATCAGTTAAAAGTCTAGTGATGTTTTTATAAATCATAACGCAAGAAAGACTTCTGGCCCTCACGAAATGTAAGATTTAGTTGTTATATCAAAGGTATATTTTATACTGAGAGATAAGTAGCTTCCTACCACTCTTCTATGCTTTATAAACAATTAACTACATTTTCCATAACATGTTTGGTTCCATAGTTTGCTTCTTTTCTTTCTTGCATGCCATAAATAAAACTTGGAGTTAACTTGCAAGTCATAAATATATTTTCAACCTTGATAGTTTATTATAATACATTTACATCTTGTTGCGTGCCTACAACGAGAAACGCCGCGTGGGTCGACTAGTTTATTAGTCACATTGAATTTTAATCGAGCATTGAAGCCTAAGACATTTGATTGTATGTATGTTGTTCTGCATACACAGTTCGTTATCTACATACATAGCTAGTTCCTTAGTAAATGTTTCTTTGAAGGTTTGTAACTGTCTTGCAGGGTCTCTAGATTGAGATTCGGCAATTTCCCCATTTGATGAACTTATTATGCCAAAAAAGCATGATGTCGTCATTATTATAAGTGCTTGGGTCGATTTTTTACATCCCAGAGGTAAAATTTAATAGCTACCCCAAAAAATGTGGATTTCAATTTTTTTGTGAAAGTACCCTATCTGTATAATTCGGTCTTCGAGGTACAAATCAACAGAGATACTGTTTATGTTCATACAAAACGTCACACAGCCTGCTTGATTTTGTGTGGATACTCTGTGTTATGACATCATAATTGTAAGGTGTCAAACAATAGCTTATTTATTATTGTTTAAACAGTAAATAAAACGATATCTAATAAAACCTTTTTCTGATTTGTCGGTGCAGCTGCGGTATGGAATCGGTATAGCACACTGATTCCGCATCTCTGCTGCACCAACAAATCAGAGAGCAGCTTTAGTTTTTATTACACGACGTAAAAAATTCTTATGGCAAAAGAATTATATTATATTATATATTATCGAAATATTTAAACTATTTATTATATTTCGTCAATATGGGCAAAAGTGGAAGTGGAATATGCTAACAAATTTACAGTAATTGTAACAAAACAGATTTAAACATTTTAATTAGCGGTCAAACTATATTTAAAATTATGTAACAAATCGACTGACCTAATTATTATAATAATTATAAATTTATCGCTTTAAAAGTGATTTGTAAATATTACATCATTTTTTGTGTAGGTTTTTATTTCATAACCAAAATAAATGGTCCGGCGATATGCAGTTGTATTCCGCAATATATCCAACAGCTGATTCAATAATAAGCGTGTTTGGCAAATACTATTAATTTGACAAATCTAGGACATTTATTCGTCATTTATTAGGTCATTTGATTGTTTACACAAAAAAACTATATAAAATGTTAGTATGTTAGTATGTATATTTCGAAACAAGTAAAAAAGTAATGAAAAAAATTAGTTATTCTCACATTTCCAAATCTACGCAGAGATTTTTATTTATTTATTAAGCATCACCAACAGCTTTTTACATTTGATCATTTAATGGACTTATGACTGAGGTTTGCAGTGCGATGTAAAAACTAATTATAGGTGAACACAGCTTGCAATTTAATTTCTTCACTGTTATTTAGTTAAACTCTAATATTAAAAGTAATATAAAAGTGTACGATATTGAAATTAGTCTGTCCGTCTGTCTATGTGTAATTAATGTTTTTTGTCTGCGACCTTGTCCATGAATACATAATAGGTTTCAATATTATAAAAATTACACTATCTTTAGTATAATTTCTAGGCATCTATTTCTTTTTGACTAACTCTCATAAGACATTAAATTTAAATGGGATTTTTTAAAATCAAAAACGTTCATAAAAATAACTGAAAGTTTTATTTTTATTAACTAAAAATGCGCCATTTTATTTGATTTTCATTTCCGAAGTTTCGAATACTTCAATATCCACACTTAAAACCGTTAAAACGTAGATTTAATTATGTGTACTAGTCGCGATAATTTTAAAACAATACTATCCGACAATTATGTCATCTTTCACAAATACGAATTCAAACTCTATTCACTATTCTGTTAAATTAATTTTCTACATATTATATTACAGAAGAGACACATTCTTATTTATATTTTAGTGTACCTAAGAATTTAAAATTAAATTTTGTCAGGGCGCCTATTTATTTATTAACTAGTCTGTAATTTTGTTCACACTAATCGCAGCTTGTAATATATATCACGATCTGTTGCACTCACGCTTCTCTGATATTGTGATAAGTACGGTACGATATTATCACGCCGATCTGCACCGTAGTACTCATAACTTTACTAAACAATCTCATTGTGCAGTGACATTCGTGAGATCCCATTGAACCTTTAAAATGCCAAACGACGGGTATCGTGCCCCATGAGAAGAAATAAAGGAGCACAAAATGTTTCACGTCCAAAGTTCGTTTGAACAATCACTAAGATGTGGAGACGAAGTATCTGCGAATGGAAGCAAGACGTTGGCAGCGTTAGCCAAAATCCACAAGCATTGCACTGGCAAGGCGCATGCGCACGGTTGTGCAGATCACAAGCATCCACCTCATCTACCTCTAGCAAAATCTGATTCAAACACCAGTCTCCAATCAAAAAAATCATTCCGTAGTGACTGTATTATTGAAATAAAGGACAACAACCAGACTATGAATAGAAGTCATGAAGGGTCGTTTATTAAAAGCTTCAGTAACAGTACCAGCTCTTATGAGGGTCATAGTGATACTGATTCAGAGAATACTTTTAAAACGCGACCTGACCCAAACAAAACTCCAGACCCATGCGAACGTCTGTTTTCTCAAAATACAAAAGCTTCTTTGATGAAAACAGCGCGTATGCGTTATGCTGATGACACTGTTATATCGCCCCTTCAAGATGAGGTAGATGGAGAAAAATCTAAAGTCAACAGAACTCCTTTGCGATCGAGCTATCGTGAACGAAAGTCTGCAGTTGTCACTATCGAGGAAGTCAAGTCAGACGGCTCTAACAAAGATGAAGACTTAGCACATGCAGTTTTATTTGACGAGAAAAGAAAGCCACCTACTCAAAATAAAACAACTCTCCAACGAAAAGGTTCCACTGGAAGCACAGTTTCCAATGGAAAAAATACCAATGGAACAAAACCACCGTGGAAAGGAGGTAGTAAAAATGGAATACCTCCAGAACCTTTTGTTAGAACCTCATCTTTTCGAGGTAGTCTAAGAAAGAAGACTCCAAATGGAACACCGTGGAAAAAATTGTATGAACTTTCATTATGGAGAAAGTGCGGAGTGAGCTTTGCTGCTGTTGGTGCCGACTCGGAACGTGCGTTACTGAGGCCTTGGAATGAATTGTCTTCGCAACAGCACCCGCCGCCGCCTCTTACGGTAAGTTGCTCGTCAATCATTTAACCGCAGGCAGTCTCTGCACTTTGATAAGTTAGTCGTATTTGGCAGCATTTGATTACTGTGCCGCCTTATCGACACGAACTTGAATGTCGATACGTTAGAGGCGGTCACGTAACAACTGATGACTTTTCTATTTAGTTCCATACATTTTTTCATAAGGATGTAGTTATGCAAACAGCAGTGGATTGCTGCAGTGAAAAATAAGGCCAAAGCAAAAACATCCTTTTAAGACGAAAATACTTTTTGGGGCACTGTGTTAGGCGCCACTCCCTTGTTTATTTAAAGATACAGATAACGATAATCCTAAATGGACATAATATTTGCCTTTGAGATAAGAGAGTATAAGTTCTTTTTGTATCTGGCATATTACGTTCAAGTTTGCAGGTTATACATATCGTATAACGTCTTTTGTTAAAATGAAAAATAATAATTATATCGATAATAATAATATTAGCCTATTATCATCTTAAACGTGACGAGTATACCGTTTGCACTTCTAAAACGAAATTAGTCGTTTGTAGGCTGATATGAGATTGTCAATATCATATGAGTATTTCATATTAATATATGCATATATAGTTTTTGCGGTTTCTTATAATCTATATACCACACTATTTTCTTTCATAAAATTCGATTTTTGAACATATGTACATAATGATCAACTTTATATAATTACTAGCTGATGCTTCGCGGACTTCGTCCGCGTGGTGCGGTTTTTTAACTATCCCACGGGAACTCTTTAATTTTTCGGGATCAAAAGTGTCTTATATGTTGACCAGGGATATAAGCTATCACCATACAAGATTTCATGTAAATCGGTCCAGTCGTTTCGGAGATTAGTCGGTACAAACAGACAGAAAAACAGAGAAACAAAAAGTTTGAAAAAAATCTAAATTAGTTCTATTTCACTTCTTACATCCCCTCCCCCCATTCCCCTGACTCGGTTTTTAGCATTTTTTTTCATTGTACAGAAATTTGACCTCTACATTTTTATTATATGTATAGATAATATACTGCGACTTATGCCGTTATCCCCCAGTCTCACCTATTGCGTAGGTAAGTTCCGAATAATTACTGTATTAAATTTGTAGAAAAGCAGTTAGGTCAACTTTGGAATTTGTATCCTTGTATGTTTCTTAGAATTTCCTATTCTTACAATTTTAGTTGTAAGACTTAACGAACATGAAGAGTAATGTTCCTGCATACCCATAAGAGGTGTCAGATTTTCTATTGAAATAGTCACTGCCTACGGGCTACGGCATAGCGTTGGGTGGCAGAGACGTGTTCACGGAACTATTGTATATTTTCACTTTGTGATCGATGTTTAGCTTATTATGTTTTCTTTGTATGGTCTAAATTGCCATACTGCACAGTTAGAAAGTTTCGGAATGTAATATTATGTGGTCTGATTTTCCATTACAATTGTTGGTTTTCTACTATTAGCTTTGGATTTTTAACCGACTTCGAAAAAAGGAGGAGGTTCTCAATTCATCGGTTTTTTTTGTGCTTTTTTTTATGTATGTTCGCCGATTACTCCGTCATTTATGATCCGATTTACGTGATTCTTTTTTTGTTCGACGCGGAATAGCTGCCATGTGGTCCCCAAAAAAATTGACATAGTTTGGCCCAGTAGTTTTCATTTTACGAACATTTTTTTGTTCCCGGTTCTTGGGACCTATATTTTTTAAGAGGCGCGGTACCATTCGTATGTCCACCCATATATAGCTAGACACTAAAAAGTAACAAATAAAAAATAAAAACTTCGTTTAAAAAAAAGACTTCAAAAACTAAAAAACTAAAATGTCGTAATTTTCAAAATATAGTAATTTTTATGTTTTGCTTTGCACCGACTTCAAGATGTTTTAGATAATATATATTAATAATAATAGCTTTAGAAATAAGTTATTTTATACATTTTAGTTTTTTAGTTTTTGAAGTCGGTTTTTTTAAACGAAGTTTTTATTTTTTATTATATTTGGAATGTTATTATTTGAATTAAAAAAAAATATCATTTATCGCGTAGTAAACATCTTATTTTAATATTTATTTTAGTGTTCAACCTTGTAATATATTAGCATTAAATCCCGGTTGCGTATGGAGAATTCTCTTTGGAGCCCAGGGTCTGGTTTCCAACTTTTCTTCTCACGATGCACGATCTTATTGTGAGACCATTGGTAGTACAAATATCATGTTTCGTTTACTAGTACCAAGTCCATTCAGTAAATACAAGTATGGTAATGGCTTACATATTAAATATATGTTTTTGCTTTTTTAATAAAAAATACAATTAATTTGCACACAGACGAAATTCTTAAAAAAAATGGGAGTAGGTTGTAGGTTACTTATGTTAATTTAGAAGTCTGGGTGGCATCTATAAATATAACAAACAAGGACATGTAATTCAAATTTCAAATGTCGCTAATTTGTTACAAGGCATGCTTACATAATGAGTATGAGGGAGACAGAATACAAAACGAATTAGACATGACTGCTGTATTATATCCTCGTATAACCTTACTTATACATAAACTTTATTTTAGCGTATTATAAACAGCTATCACAAAATTGAATTAGCATTTCATAACTGAATACAAATATATATAATTATGTAATATAATATACTGTTTGACTCATAAAAACTAAAAAAATATAATTCGATTCATAAAGTTTAAAGTTAAATTGATATTGTTGTACCGCGTTACAGGACTCGAATTAAAATAAATGCCGTTGGAATTACTATAGAGTTTATTAGAACTGTACAAACACGTATAAAACAAGTACAAAATAAAACTGGATGCAACCAGTTCACACTGCACGATTCAATGCAATTCAACACGCGCAAAGTCCGTCACTATGTCGCTAATCGAAAGTATTACACGTCTTAATCATATCGTAGTCGTCGTTTGACTGCCCCACCCCTCCGTTAGGGCATTGTTTTATACTAAACTATATAATACCGACAAAGGGTTCACGCACATCACACCGCACACACACAAGGAATTTTCCATACCATACCCATCTTATTTTCAATTACTTAACTGTTAGAGAAGCTACATATAAATGTACTTCTACAAAAAATTTGGTTATATTTTTATTGTATTGTATTTTATTTGAGTACAGCATTGTAGTAACACATAGAATACACCTGTCTAAAAATTCGAATCCAGATTAACTTATGAGATTCTGTGTAAAATTACTATAAAATACATAGAAAGAGTGACATTACTTTTGAATAACCATGACCTTTTTGCTGAAACGGCTACGAAAGCTTCAAAAGCACTTTTAGAGTTCCGTGTGTACAAATGTATAAAGTATTGTAGTTAACGCAAAAATTAAGCATAATATCGATATCCGAAAACAGTATTAAATATCGATATTAAAGTATGTACAAAAAGAAAGAAAAAAAAGAAAGAAAATAATGTTTATTTAGAGTTATTGAAAATTATTAGAATATACATAGACAGTTTAATAAAAACCAAAAACTTAACTAACTCAGGCCCTAACTCAGCAAATGCTGGTTGATAACAACCAACGCTGGTCTTCCGTTAGTGCCTAGCAGCAACGTCACCTTCACAGAAGTAAAATATAACAAAATAACAAATGAACAATTAATATTTTAATATTATTTATAATTAGACCACCATGAAAACAAAGAATAGACATATTTTGAATAATTTACAGATATCATAACAGTTTGTAAATAAATACAATAACGATCTAAATGGATTTTTTGCTCGTACGTGGGCAGTGTAGAATCGCAACTGTACAATTGTTGTCTCAAAGAAGAGCTTGTTTGCGAAATTGGTAACAATTCGCAGAGTAAGGCTGGTGTTACACCGCAGCTCCACAAAATATTTAATTTGTGGCATTCACAAAATAAGGGAATACAGGAGCGCAAATACTGCTCAATTTAAAAATAATAAAAATATATGTTTGCTACAATATGGACATTGCCAACACGTTGCCAACGTCGAGGAAATGTTATGATGCGTTGCTTGTAAGATCAACTCTCTATGTGTATGTAGTAGCAGGATCGAGTATGAATGAATGAATGATTGAAAACACTTTATTAATCACCAAAAATTAAAACTACTTTCTTAAAACTAAGTACAGTACATGTTGAACAAAGGGCGGCCTTATCGCTTAAAGCGATCTCTTCCAGGCAACCCCCCAAAGTACGAGTACCAAAGTTTGCAGTGCTACGGTAGACCTAGTAGCTAAGTGGTGTGGCAAAGTTAAATTGCAAAATATTTATACATATACTTCTTCTGCACGTGTGTAAGTCCTCGTAAACTGCTGGATTGATTTAGAAGTTTTTGCGTGTGGTTGAGTGGGTCTCTAGATGGATCCATAATTGGATCGGTTAGGTGTCGCTGTAATCGGCTCCTAGATTTTTATGTTTTC
Source organism: Dendrolimus pini (assembly GCA_949752895.1). Lineage (NCBI taxonomy): Eukaryota > Metazoa > Arthropoda > Insecta > Lepidoptera > Lasiocampidae > Dendrolimus > Dendrolimus pini. The sequence continues at coordinate 6,220,341 of OX457143.1, forward strand.
AAGGCAAGACAACGTCTGCCGGGCCCGCTAGTTTGATTACAAGATGTTAAAATCATAAATTAAAACACTGATCATAAATATGTATGATATCTCTAGCTATGCCTATTCATTATTATGCAGTATGCGAAAGTGGTATGTTAATTGGTCAAACCGGTATTAGAATTAGTAAACAATAGTTATTTCATAATATCAAAACGCATTGTTAGTATTGATTTGATAATGATTTATCTGCTATAGTCGACTGTTGCAAAATCATGCCAACTTCTTCAACAACTTAGCCATACGATGCAACAATCTTATTGTAGAAGAAGTATAAAAGGATAATTGCTCGGTAAAAAACTTTTATCCGTGCAGGAATGTTCAAAGAATACAATTTGCTGCGGTCAAGCGGCTTATCGTATAGGGTATTTCCCGTCTGGATGCCTACCACCCTTGGTCTAGACTCTAGAGTATGCCGCCATAACAACCTTGAGTTCAGTTCCAGCATTAGTGGCTTGGTTCCAGTGGTCCCTTAGAGAGCGGCAGCACATTGGTAGCACCTTTGATCTTACAAATGTCTATAAGCGATGGCAATGCACAAATCTCTAAATACTAAAAAAAGTTGAAATATCAGTAATTAGAAGCTTTTATTTAACTTCCAATGTATGTATGAAGTTCGGCTGGAATATTGCAAGTTAAATTTGACCAACATCCCGGTTTCCGATTGAGCTGAAATTTTGCATTACGCATATGTATATCGCGTGACAATGCAATAATATGGTACCATGGAGCTGATCTGATGATAGAGTCGGAAGGTGGCCATAGGAACTCCTGTACTAAACAAGATAGACGACCCCCGTCGCGTTTGGGCTCGTTTTACTTGTCTTGGCTAGCACTCTGCTGCTACATGATATCCAGGATCTTAAAAGCTTGTATTTAAAAACTTGTTAAAAAAGCTTATTTTAAAATAAATTGCAAACATATTTTAAAATCACAGACATAAACTTTAACTCAAGTTGTCAAGTTTTTGTACTATGCCTAATCATATATGACCGTTTTTAGAACTTGTCTGTTTGAAAATTCGTCACAAATAGGGAGTCTATTTGTGACGAATTTTGAAACGGCTGAAATCAAATTCCGGAGAAAATGTTATAAATTATTGTGTGTTGAAATCCAAATATTTGTATTGCGAAGTAGACCTTTGTAAGTCCAGGAGGGAAACCAACGTGTTGCCAGCGTTTAGGAAGTGATGTGGAAGTGATGGGATAGAAGAATAGGTGTTGCGGCAACGCTGTGATAAGCAAACTGAGTCAAATGATTAGAAAAGAAGTATGGGATAATTTCAAAGGTAATTAACAAGGACAGCACTCACGTACCTGGTTGATGATGAGTGAGGCACTGCCCCCAGCTTCTCACTTTACTACACACACACTTCAGTAATGTTATATGTTATATATGTTTATGCCAGTTTGATTAGGCCGATAGAAGGTTACTTGGCGATACCAATAACGGATTGGAATGTTGGAATATATGGGAATATGTAGTAGGGGGTTAGAAAATGGGCCATTGGTGTGCGTAGTGCGAGTTTTTTTTTCTACTTGATCACATTTAAGTTAAAGCAATTTTGTATGGGAATGTTTAGCGCCATCTCGTGTCATGTGAAGGGAAACCTATATCGTACCATACAAAATTTTGTTCACTTGAACATAATCGAGTAGTAAGAAAACTCGCACTAAGCACAGAATTCCTAATTAACTCAATTATCAGTCAAGTACTGCGAGAACGTAATGGCTGGTACAGAATAGTGTTTAATATAAGAAATCATAGTTTTTTTTGCTATTCAGATTGTGTTTTGTCAATTAATACAAAGCAATTAAACACCATCAAGACGAATTAGTCAATACTAATCATTGTAGATGTAATTGGTATTGACATAAAAAAACTGACCGCGGAAATATATTTAAGCGTATAACAGCATTCATTCAAGCGTTCTTTTCATAATTAAAACGCAAAGCCAAGGTCTTTTCAATTAAATGTCAAATATTATACATACATAATCAAAATGAAATTCGTACGTCATGTCAGCCGCAACTACTGCTGCACAACAGGAGGCCATCGGAAATGGCTACATACATATTTGCGGCTTTTGGGGTTGAGACCATGGGGGCTTTAGGCGCACAAACTTTATCGAGACAGCGAAACGCCTGGTAGACGTCTCATGTCATCTAAACACTGAATTATACCCCAGACAATGCATCAGCGTTGCCATTCTGCGAGGTAATATGGCCAGACTTTTAGGCACGTTTCCAACAAACAGGGGTCTGTAGATTTTATAGTTTGATTGTAATTTGTATGTATATTTTTATTTAATTTTTAATATACTCTTAACTAACTTATAGTGTAAGTATATACTGACTTATATATTGACTCAATAGTCAATATTTGTAGATATGGAATTCGTAAATAAAAAAAAATCTAACAAAGAAACTGACTTCAAGAGTAACTGAAAAACAAAATAGAATTCTATAGCATCTTGAAGTCGGTGCGAAGTAAAATATAAAAATTACTTGCTATATTTCGCATATTTATTGTTAGTTTCTTATGTTTTACTTGGCACTGACTTCAAGATGTTGTATAATATATTTATTTTTTTGCTTTTTAGGTAATCTTGAAGCGGGTTTCTTTTCTGTTACATTTTTTTTATACCTATAGATTCTTTTGAAGTCTGTTATGTGATTTTTTTATTTTATACTTTTTAGTTACGCTGACTAGCATTAGAGAATAAAAATATATATAACATTCGTACAATGACGAACCTATAATAATCGAGGATTGTTCTCGAATTGCCTAGGATACACTCATCAAATGTTGACTCTGTGACAATGGGACCAACTTAGGCGTATACTTCTACGAATAAAAAATATACAGATATAAAAATCTTTTCAAAAATAACGCAGAAATCGCGTAAAAACAAATGTACAGTCCAATGGAGAAACTTCTCCTTTTCGAAGTCGGTTAAAAATCACGTCGGTCTATATATTTTTGCTATCTCAACTTTTCCATGGTGAAAACCCGGCAAGATTACTTTCGTCAAAATGATAATATCTGGGTTGATAAGATAGAATGGGTATATTGTGTAATGTGCAATAATAATGATGATACTGTATTAAAAACTTTTAAGATCAGAAATTTCAGTGAACTGACAATTTTAGTTAATATTCTAATATTTGTTACTACGACGTTATAAACGAACACAATAAAGAAAACTTAACTTAGTTATATTATATTGTTACGACCTGAATGCCGACAAATGACAAATTCACACCTTCATACGTGTAGACATTTTATTACCTTTTCTTCATTTGGACTTATTTTGTTTACTTTGTGTTTGAAATTCGTAATTATAAAAACAGCCCATTGTGTATTGTAATCTTTTATGGTGATCATTAGCCAGGTGTGATTCTAAGTAATTCAGTCTACGCGGCCGAGAGACATATTGTATTTGTGCAGTATAAAGCAATGCCCCAATGAAGAGTTGGTCAGTCAAGCGATAAGCACAAGCGAAGCAAGACGTGTGTACTACATTCGGTAATCTATTTAGTGACGGACTTTGCGTGTGTTATTGAAGTGAAACTTCTTTATCGGCTTTGGAAAAAAATATACCGTCACATTTTTCGGTTACGCGTCACATTTTTCCGTTGCGCGCCATCTTTTTCTTGCCCTGAATCGACCGTGGTAGGTGCTTTATTTATTTAACCAATTTCAAGAAGTTTCACTTCTTACGTGTGTACACTAGTACACGCACACATTTTTTTTATATTTATTCCTGTATTATACGTGTTTGTATACATACATACATAACTTCACGCCAGGTCCCTTGCGGGGTAGGCACGAACAAGTTGTATAGTTGTAATAAATTCTATAGTAATTCTAACGGCATTTTAATTCGAGTCCTGCAACTCGTAATACTATTCTACCTATAATATCTCAAGACTATAACCAGAATACTGAGTCTAGGTCACTGTCTTCGATGCGTAAGTTGCCCAGAAGGCTGCTTTCGTTTGTTTGTCGGATTTCCATACTGATACGTTGTCCGAGATTAGGCATAAGCCCTCTGATCAGCTGAAGAGTTGATTAATCGTTTTGTTAGCTCTTTACTCCGCCGGATCCTACGGTCCAAGCGTCTAAACAGCAAACGGCACATGTGTTGTGATCTATAATTATTGTAAGTGGAGATATATCGTCTCTGCCTGCCCCCCTGCGAAAACAGGCGTGATTAAATGAATGTATAATTTTGTTTCAATTTTACGTTTTGTAATATTAATAGCTTAGTGATGATTTCTTCAACAGATGTTTTATCGGACAAGTCGTTGCGAAATAAACTTGTTTTATATTCTTACTTGAAATATATTACGTACTAAATCTGAACAAGTTTAGGTTTTCTAATATCTAATCGATCCCACTCTCCTTCAGAACGACCTTTACGTCATTTATCTCGTTATGACGTACTTATCTATATTACCGTGTAGTAGTTCGATGGCAGATTAACTTATTAGGAACACTACTGCACGCTGCCCTATAATAATCGATTATATTGTTACGAGTTGCAGGACTCGAATTAAAATGCCGTTGGAATTACTATAGAATTTATTAGATCTATACAAACACGTATAACACAGGTACAAATATAACTGGACAAATACAACCAGTACAAACGTGATGCATGATTCAATAACACGCGCAAAGTCCGTCACTATATAGTTTATCGAATGTACATACGTCTTGCTCGTATTGTAATCGTCGCTTGACTGCCTCACACCTCCGTTCGGGCATTCCTTTTATCCTGTACAAATACAATATGTCTCGATACAATACTCGACCGCATAAGAATAATTTCCAAGAATCACACCTGGTTAATGCCTACCATAAAGGATTACAATACACAATAGGCTGTTTTTATAATTACAAGTTTTATACACAAAGTAAACAAAAGAAATCCAAATGCGGGGAGGTAATTAAATGTTTTAGAGACGCACGTGGGAATTTTTCCTTTGTCGACATTTGGTCGTAACAATATTATTTGACATGAAACTGCCGCGGGATTCCAGTGGGATTTGCGGGACTCAAAATATCGCAGCATTTAAAAAAGAATGTAATCTATCGTGTCAGTGAAAACTGTGTCGGAATAAGCTAATTTCTATGCACCCGAACAACTTCGAACCACTCCCGAGAAACTACCCGCGAGATTCCCGGGATGTAAAATATCACACATATTATTACATAACACTTGTGGCCAGGTTCCTGTCTCCTTTTAGAGAGCGGCAGCACTGCGGTGTTACAGATGTCCATAGGCGATGGTAACTGTTTTCCATCAGGTGGGCCGTCTACCAGTCTGCTGAACTCGCGCAATAATAAAAACTATGTCATGTTCGAAATAACTTTAGCTACTGTTTGAAGAATATCTAAATTGATATTATCATGTTCGCATCGTAAAAGAGGTGACGTCTAAATTTGCTACGTCGTACAAAATCTAGCCGGCTTCGGCGTTTTGTAAGATGATAAAAATCTCAGTTGATTTGACTATCCAGCCCTATTGTATAAGGCTTGGGTTTCTACGAAATTGGGTACGCAGCAGTAACAAGACATTATACGTCTTTTTCGAAAGGTCTTTTATCTAATAAATTATTTTTATTGTTTCAGGTACGTTTGATGCTAGTTTAAACATTTCAAGAATTATTAAATTAATTGATAATACATAATAAAAGTATAACAATTTGGTGAGTTATGTATATTTTTGTCTAATAAGCTTTATCATAAAAAAAATCTTACATAATCTTACGTGATGTGCACAATTCATCATACATATTATCAACATATCGTACATTATATAAATGATATTAAAATATTGTAACTAACTTATGTACTTCATATTTTTCTATATTGAATGCAGTTTTAGATATCCTTCGGTTCTGCGTCTACATTATATTTACATGAAGCCCACTACTAGGTTAGCAAGTGGGAAAATGGTGAGGGAAATGGGCAGCGTGAGTATGTAATCGATATCACATTGACTATAACGTCTATCGATCATGCCATATTCACGCTACCCACTTCCCTGCTTGCTACCTTGGACGTGGAAAACAAAGGCTTCTGCCTCACCGCAAGTGGCACGCTTAGCGGCAAGAGATTAGTTGATCGCTTAGATGACTCATCCTTGTGAACCAATATCTTGCATCTAATTCGCGCGGCCTCACCGCTCGTTTAAGGGGACGTTTGGCGCCTCGGTAGTAGCCCAGCGGTTAGCCACGCATACGGACACAGCGTTGGTTATTTGCTTGGGTCACTGAGATGCAATGGAGGAATTATTGAACATGTATCCAACACATTCAATCATTTCGGTTAAGTGAAGGAATTTTGAGGATAGAGATACAATTTTCTAGACAACTTCGAAAGAGACATTTTAAATTAGGAATTTAGTAGTTACAATATTAGTGTTGTATTATAATACATTTAACATTAACCTCGAACTAGACGATACTAAGACCCTTGCCAAACAGCAAGGGTGTCTAGAAACACATTTTAGATCACCAGGTATGACAGCATAGCAGCTCTAAGTGTGGCTACTATGTATGGAAGCATTTCGACTATTCAGCTTCCCTCCTAGCTAACCTTCAAGCGTGCCACTGGCGGTGAGGCCAGCCTTAACGAAGGGTTAGAGTAGAAAGTTTTCGATCCAATCTTCTATTCTTGCAGTATATTACATGTAATTTCTAGTTGGCTGTAATGCTTAGTACAGGAAATGTCAGTCACAACTAGTTTAAGTTTGTAAGCTTCTACTAAAGAAAAACATCGACTGGTAAGTTATTATCTTAAATCCATTACATGGAGCGATCGATTGAAATCTAAATTGCATCTCTTGGAATATATTCAGGAATCCCTGTGATTAAGTGAATAAAATGAAGTGGCTTGAATAGGGTTGCAAATTTCATTCTTCTGATTTAAGTATTAGGTATAAGTACCTATTTATTTATTTATGACTTTACATTTATGTAATGCGAAGCTGTTAATACGGGTATATATATATTCTAATAATTGAAAATGTCATAAGACTCTCCGACTCTTAATGTAATCAAATACTTTTTTGCTTTGGATATTTTTACTTCTGATATATTTTCATCTTCAGCGTCTGTTTGGGCCGTTAGCTTAGCTGCCCTAAATACGTGATAAGCATGCACCCGTGTATGGTAACCCTAAGTGGATGCCTTCCTCAGGATCCAGTGAATTCCAACGGTACTCCGTATATAGGCAGGCGTCAGTTAATCGAATGTCACTGACAGTGAACTGTCGATCAGATCTAATTTGAGAGCCATTAGACTTACTTGAACGTAATCAGAACTTGATACAAACTTACATTTGCTGTATTGTTAAATCCGCTGCAAATTCTCTAATCTCCTTATTTCACTTCGTGTATGTAACTAAAGTCATGATTTGTGCCGTGCCTTTCCCGGCTTGGCTAATTAATAATATACCATATACCAATTTGGCACGTGATTATTCGAAGGAAATGCAAAATTTCAACGGGACGCCGCGGGAAATTACTTTTAACTCGTGTTCCAATAAAATATATAATTGTTATTAGAAGAAGTGAAGTTAAATAAGATCCTATACGTTTATCAACGATAAACGATACGATATATACATCAAGTTTTGAAATGTAAGCAAATTTCTCCATTGAGGAATCAAGAATAAGTTGCTTCAGTTTGAGAGGTTAAACGAATGAGGGAATCGCTCTAAATTTTAGCCAGTGTCCTGCGCGAGATTCGCGTCAGTTTTATTGGACTTTTAATGCGAGCTTACACATAAATAGGACAATATTGTAATGTATGATTTAATTTGATCTTAGTGGTTAACGATGTTTCAAACAGAGGGATTGTTTAACCTAGGTCCTAGACAAATAGTCGCCACTCGATGCATGTACTGGTAAATAATGAATGTCATTTCTTTTCTTGCTAGCACAAACTTTAACCCAGAATTCGACAGAAATATTGTAAAAAATGTAGAAAAGAAATATTACCTGCTGAACAGGAGTTTAATAAAGGAGACGGATACGCTTTCATACGCTCTTGGGCCCAGATTGTAAAAAGCTGAGAGTAATTTAAGATTTATTTTTACTATGTTGATATTGTTTTAATAATTTTAGTGGGTTTAGTTATTTTAAATAAATTCATCGTGTGGTGTGTTTGCCTATTATTAATTGTTGAAATTTATTAACATAATTCGATTATAGTAATTAATTACATATTTTATATGTGACCTCATTTTTAAGATTACTCGTCTTTCAGTTACAATTTAAGGCTGATTTTTCCATTTTGTAATAGAAAAATATAACGCTGTTTAAGCCACATCTCAAATCATTGCATTTCTTGGGCCCAAACGCACCCGTCTCAATTAATATATAGTTTCTTAATATCATTTACACTTAGACCTTTTTATATACCTTTAACTATTGACGTCAAATTTTGCATGACGTTGAAACGATTCCGGATCTTGTATTCCGCGACGTTTTTTGCTATTTTGTTCTATTCTGAGCGTAAATGATAATAAAAAAATCATAATTTACGATGTTTCTGCACTCCTCCAAATTAAAAACCATTCTTGATTAGTAAAACGTCTAAAAGAATTCTGTTATGTATGTATGTATGCCATTAAAATACATATCAGAGTATATGCATGATTGTATAAAAGTAAAATACAATTAAATATTCTAATGTCATTATAATAACCCAAAAATAATTTCATAAATAATTAAAATAATTACCAATACTAGTATAATATATTATTTAAAATAAGTTAATTTTTTATTAATATATTCCTTAATTTTACTAATATTAAAATGTATCTAACACCCATTAAAGAAAGTAAGTCTTAACGAAACAGAAGTTGATATAAAAATGGCTATAAAAATTGTAGTACCTGTATCTGTAAGATTTGAACAGGTTATAATAGATGATAACGTCATTTTATATCGATATTGATAAATCGTATTTGTCTTTTATGGATTCAACCAATTTTAGACTATAAACTGATAAACCTATCAGTTCTAGAAACGCACAAAACTCTGCCGACCAAATCTGTTGGACCTCACGCTATGTCATCTCATACCAATGTGACACTTTGGATTAATAAGTTGTACGGTCTTTTCTGAACAGTTCAACAAATAACTGACAAACGATTTCATTTATCAAAGTTAATGTTTCTTCAGATAATTTAACCTAATATTCTGATTCCATTACCAGTTTCTTCAAAGGTACAACACTACTGTTCTGATTTCAAATGCCTGTCTAATTATACGGCTGTCAGAATTTGAAAATCGTTTTATTGACCAGTTATATGCTGTTTATGACCGTATTAGATGACGATAAATTTGAAAAGACGTTGACTAATTTTGTTTGTACGGTTGACTAATGAATCCTTAGCAAGCTGTTTTCATATGACTCGATCTAATTAAGGCTAAGGTCGATATAAATGTTTCCATCGTTAGACTTTTTCATGCACATGCACAGCAAGAAAAATAGGATTCTTAGAAGAGCCGAACTTCCATTGTTTTTGTCACTTGGCTTCGGAATCTCAGAAGGAGAAGTTTGAAGGCTTAAGGTTTAATCTATTGAAGTTAGTCGAAGATTTATGTTGTGTAAAGCAGAAATCAAAACTGTGTGCAACATTATTCGCACTTGTAATTGGCTGTCTGATAACAATATTAATTCCTTATTCATTTGTATTAGCTGTTACATAGTTCATCTCGTCTGCGCTTTGATAGGACCACACCTTATTATCAAACATCTTGTTTCTTCTTCACTGAGAGTTGCTAGGGAGTAGACGGGTACCTAACGAAATTCTGGTTGGTGTCTTACTTGCTTTTGGTCTTGATGCATATCGATCCGGAATAGATATCGCGATAGATTCCATCGGTATGCATTAGTATTACTACAAGAAATGTAATACAACATTTTGCAACACAGTCGTAATGCAGTCACTCCAAACTTTGGAGTCTGATTGGTAGCTGGTTAGTCGCCCACGCGCCGTTTCGTAAATGCATGTTTAATATGAACAACTCCAGGTGGTCGATCTGTTAATTATTTATTACTAGTGCTTTAAACGCGGTCTTGCCCGTACAATCTTCGTCACTATTTTACCATCGCAGCACTCGCCGGCGATTGGGTGTACATTCACACTTCATATATGCTGCTGCATTTATGCTGCTTCATACATGAGCAAACTGTGGAGTGAATTCCCTCCTGCGGATTCCCCATAGCGCTACAATATACAACTCTTCAAAAAGAGCGTGAACAAATATTTAAAGCCTCGACGAGGTAGACAACGCATCGGCTCCCATTGTCTTGCAGATGTGTATGAGCGACAGTAATCACTTGCCATCGAGTGGACCCGTTTGCCATTTTGCCTACAAGCAAACATAAAACAAAAATACCTGTATACTCAATATTTTCCGGGAAATGTCTAAGTGTCCAACGTTCATAAGTAAATTTTTAGCAATTTTAAGGTTGTTCGATTCATTTGTAAGAAAAATAAATATACAAAGATTCAAAGACAGTCAAGTTTCACAGACCTGTATGTATTATTGTCAATTTTTTAATTTGACATGGAGTAGGCAGTAAACTTATTTTTTAAATTAAATCTTTTTACACGCTACACTGATTTATGTCCGGTTCCTATATCTTACTATTCATTCACTTGCTTGTCTACCGGTTTAAGTTGTTGATATTACTTATATACTCCTGTTGTCATAAGAACATTTTGTTAAATTTTAACCAAAAATGAATGTTTGGTAAGGTTAGAGACTCGAAACAGAGGTGTATATGGCCTAACTAAAGATTCCAAATCTCTTTTTCTTATTAAATCACCGTATTGATCTAGAGAACGAGCCCTAAATCAACGTAGAGTCTGACCTATTTTTTTTGGTAGGACTTAGTTTGAATAAAACTATTTGAATTATAGCTATTGCTTTATATTTGTTCGTCATCTCCTCTGTATATTTAATATTGATCTATGATCGCCAGTGTTGATGTACCTACTATTCCTCCGAACATGGCCGAATCAAATATTAATAATTACACACTGGTTTGATAAAAAAGAAAAAATAACAACATTTATTATTCAGAAGTAAACATTTAAATAAAAAAATAATCTTTACCTACCGTTCAATACAAAATATTTTTAGGTGGTAGTAGTGTTCGCCAAAATGGTAGGCAAAGGATTCTTAGTCCATACAGCCAATTCCTATATATAAGTCTTCGTATGATTCAGCTGAATTGTAGGTCTTCAATTTACGCCATTCAATGGAGTTCTTGTGAAAAGTCGTAAGGCCACATTTGATTATAGGTACAGTTCACATTTCTCACAAAACCTATCAATATCCTACAACTATTGTTCATTTTAGAGAAATTTTACACATTTTTAGAAAATAAAATTGCGTAGTACAATGTCCCCTTTCAGTGCCCGCCAAAAGCTCCCAAAATAATGTTAAAGAATTTTTTTTTTTACATCTAAAACAAACAGTAACACCGAGTCTTTTCGCGCAATGAAAGACAAGCTTTTAGTTCAGTAAAACGTTTTTACATTACGCTTCCTTCCTTTCAACTCAACTCCTCTAATTTCAAAGACATGTGTTTGCTAAACATTTCAAAGTTATGTTACATTTTCAATGAACAGTAGTAATGTGTGTCCAGTGAGTTGGATTTCGATTGAATTAATGCATACTATGATTAATTTATTCACTAAAACAATTTATTTATTTTATTTATTATTAAAATGTAAGTAATCGTACAATAATTATGTATACCACCACCGCCACTCCTAATCAGAAATATTCTTGCCACGGGTTGCCTGGAAGAGATCGCTTTTTAGCGATAAGACCGCCCTTTTGTACACAATTAGAATAACACTAGTTCGCAAGTTTTCTGTAATGGTGTACAATGTACATTAAAGCGTTATCTTTCTATCTAAAATAAATATACACATTACACATTTATTATCATATCCAACGCTAATTTATTAATACAAATATGTTAATGTGAAATAAATTTACGTCTTACTTGTCTTTGGTTCTTATGTTGTATGTTTATTTTTTCTTTCTTCACGGCCTTTGGAGCGAACCGATTGTAATAAAATTTAGTTTATATGACTCAAGTTAACTTTAAATATAATATTATGGCTTACAATTTTTTTTAAAGTTGATTTTTCCTTTTATATGTGTAAGAAATATACTTTACACATTGTTTCCGCATAATATATATTTAAATGTAATGTATCACTAAACAAAGCAGTGAATTAATAACCTTTATGTTGAACTCTACTTATTTAGAACAGTTTCCTTGTACGTAGTAATTCCGTTCAAAAGCATATACACGGTGGCATTCCGTTATCAATGAACGTCGTCATATTGTCGTATACATGATTTTTTGTCCTGCATTGTTTACTTTGTGTAATAAGCATAGATTTCCTTAAGAGTTTGTTATTACTTTGCATTTTTATTTATGGCTGCGTACGACTAGGGGAATTGCCAGTGTCAAGTTTTAAGGAAAAGATTTTTGGACATTACGGACTCTAGGTCCTTTATTAAGTTTACAAATTTGGATTTGTATCACTAGCTGTGCCCGCGACTTCGCCTGCGTGGAATTTGTTTTCGCGGAGCCCTAATTTCAAAAGTATCCTAAGTTACTCCTTAGAACATTAGCTAAGTGAAAGTCCCGTCAAAATCAGTCGAGCAGTTTCAGAGATTAGCTGGAACAAATGGTTTTAACTTTTTTCCGCAGAATCCTAAAGAATAATAATATCCTTAGTTACTCTTTATACCATCAGCTATCTGCCAGTGAAAGTCCTATCAAAATTAGTTCAGCCGTTTCAGAGATTAGCAGGAATATCCAAACAGAAAGTCAGACAAAAAAATCAAACAATTGCGTTTTTGAAATTTCCTGGGCCGAAATCACTGTATGTGTTTGACTGAGTGTCTCCTCACTAAATATGATTTTTTTTTACAAATATAATTAATTGTTGATAGAAAACAATCAATGTACAACGTTTGTTAATTTTAACAAAAGCGAATACTTTTCTCGGAAATAAATATGCACAGAAAGATGTCTTCTTCTTTTACGTGCGAGGGTGGATGAGGGGATACACCATCCAGTCCAGCTCCTTCAGGAGGTCCAACAGCTTCTTGAGATTGCTGAAGCCTTCTTGGATATTTCACTCTATATTGGGCCACTTTCCGCATTCAAGCAGAACATTAGTGGCTGTTTCTTCTTCTCCAGGCAAGCTCGCACAGAAAGACATAAAGTTCGCATCGTCAATTGGGTTTCCTGGTGCCGCGAAATGTTGCTGGTGCTGTCGGACCGGTATCGGAATTGGTTTTGGTTATACATCAATAATGCGACAGATGTAGGTCCGAGGACTCGTATCCATCCGTAGGTACCCATCCGTAGGTACAACTTCTGTTGTAAAACTTATATGTGCTACTATAGTAATAATTTGGTAGTCACTAGTTTTAATTTTTATCAGACTGATTTTTTTAGTCTGAAATGGAGATATTTATACCATGGAAGATTAGTAGGCATGATCGCCCAGTAAAAAAAAGTGTGTGTGTACTTATGTACACGCGTTAGAAGTTATACTTCTTTACATTGGTTAAATAAATAAAGCCCCTACCACGGTCAAATCGAACGTGTTAGGGGCTTCGGTTTTATTTATTTAACCGACCGCATTGAAAAATACTTTCAAAAACTGAGGTTAACTATAAATAATATAAATAATTAGACAACTAACTAACTAACTATAAATAATTAGAAATTCACTGGAATTAGATTTAAAATTAATCCTTTGATTTTGCTGATCAATTTAATATATATATATATATATATATATATATATATATATATATATATATATGTATGTAGGATACTAAATAAATGATTTATAAATCATTAAACTCGTATATTAATTAAAACACAATAAAGTAAAGAAATATTACAATGCTCGTCTCACAAATCCACAATCCATCTATCATTATCGTGTGACGGTGTGCGCGCGCATCGTAAAAATTTACTCTCATACGCGCCTAAAGAAGTATATCTTCAAATATATTGAAAAACACCTAATTGTTGCATATTCATTCGCCAAAAGTCTTCCGTCACATTTTAACGGTCAATTATTTAAAATTTATTTTATCCTCCTTTATTTAAATGAACCACAAACTGATTCTAAGCTTGAATTGATTAAATTAATATCAAGATAGCTGCTTTAGGTTCTCCATTCATGCGTTAATATTAACTTGTTCTTTATACACAGCGGATCTATTTCCATGGACGATGTTCTAAAAATGGTTATGTTAAGCCCGATGGCGCGGAATGCAGTGGAACACATTTCCTGCCTTACCCTCTTTGCCTAATGAGTATTCTGACAACGTACACTTTGTGTTGAGGGATTTAATGTGATATAATAATAATAAGTCATTGTTTATGATCCGCGTCGTACGTGGCTTGATCAATATGCTCGACGATAGTTCACACTTTGGGGAATTAATTTTTGATGTTGATGCTTTTGATGTTTGATGTAATGCGTCTCATTCTGGTAAAGCTGAAGATGTTAAGCATGAATACCTTTGTATTAATAATTGGATAGTTATAGCTGTTAGGGTTGCCAGGTGTTTGGTTTTTAACCGAAATGTTTGGCGATGAGAAATAGTAGTACTATTGTTTGATACTTTAATATAATTATTGTATATTTTCACTTTATATGCTCTGTATTCGGATGCGAATGTTTCCTAATGGATGTATAAATATAATTTTTTTTGGGAAAACTATTTAGGTATGTTCTTAAAATTTTACTAAGTGATTACTATGAAAATGATAATTATGAAAATAACGTAGAATTTCGTGCCATATATTACATATATTAGTATATCTAGACACGTGTTAAGCTTTCTACGGCGATTCTTCAAAAGCGCCCGCTTTAGGCCCCCAAATCACTGCTAGAGGGAAGCGTGGCCAGAAAGCTGGCTGTATGGCAATGCGTGTTACTGTGTAACATACAATTTTTCCGGGGATACAAATGTATAGTAATGAGGTCGTATAAAATGTCCAGTTATTTCAGTAAACTCATAACATGCTGTGAACCCTACAATGTTGCCATGTATTTCGATCTAAATACTTCAAAAGTGGGCACTCGAAGCAGTGAATTACAACAACCAGTCCAATGCCCTCATATCTGAAAGTTTGTTTTGATTCAACCGAATGCAATAATAACATTTGATGTAATGAATGAGTCATTATTTAATCCTTTTTCGGTCGCACAAGTTTCAAGTTTCCATTTAAAGGTGTATGAACTGAACACTGAGTTTCTAAACTCAACGGTGGATACCATTACAGGCCTTGTATGTTGAGTGAAATTCAATAATTGCGGTGTAATGGCTCTTAATGGAGTAATGATGCGTCAGTCTGGAATTTTGCACTAATTTTACGAAAGCAGATTGTATCCGAACATATAAATTATACTTGTCAACGTATCCAAACGTTCAATTCGCTGTCTACCAAAGACGTTGAATTTAGGCTATCCTCTCTCCTCTTTCTGCCATTTTGTAAAATGGGTGTGCTAAAAAAGATATTCACGCTAAAGAAGGAATGATTTATCCTTTTATTTAATACATAACAAGTTCATGGATAAGATCGTCCTCCTCCTTGAGTCGTGTTCCTCATTCATAAATGGGCTAGCCAAAAACTTAAATTTGGCTAAAAGTTAGTACTCAGGGGATTCTGGGGTCGCTGAGTGTGAATTGATTGTGAAATTTAAAAAATTACAAGTTGGCGTATGAATTACGACCAGAAATTTCTTTGGAAACGTTAATTATTTTTTAAGTCATATTTTCTCAAAATTAACTGTAGGTATTAAAAAAACAATGCTCAAAGCATAGCTCGATATCTCAACTCAACACGATGCGGTCGTGACCTTTCTCCGCTACTTTTTCTTGGATTATTTTTCGCCATCGGAGACGATCAGCGACAATATCCTGTGCGTCGTACACGGAGTCAATGAGTGTGGCGCGAATCTGGTTGATCTAACGAATCGGTCTACGGCCTCGGGATCTTTTACCTTCTATTTCGCCAGTGACGATTAGTTTCTCTATATTGTCACTTTCGAGTGGCTCATACACATCATAATATACGAGTATATTGCCCGTCTCTAGGTCTTGTAGTTTGTATTTCTAGTTCACTGTGATGCCCTTAATGCCTGGCTGGGTAAATAACGTGAACGAGCGTGTCGTTATTTATACCAGATGCCCAGGATCGACTTCAGAATTACGCTTTGTATGTTTACTAGAAATTAGGATTTGATCCGCGATGAAGTCTTTGATTTAGAGACTAGTATTCAAACCAATAGACCCAATAATTTCTGAATAAAATTGATAAATCCAGGCACTAGCTTGCTCAATATTTAATAAAGGATTCACTGATACAACAAATAAACAAACCGTTTGTAGTCGTTTTTATTGCCAGACTAAATTATCTGTAACTACCCTTATTACATTATATAAAAAGTAACACATACATTACAAAAATATACCATAAAAAGTTCAGAAAGGGATGGATGGACATGACCGATCGGATGTCTTGGTAAAAGTTCTTAATCAGGAATAACATGTTGTGGACCAATAGGGTAGCTAAACTAAGACAATTAAGCAACAGTTATTATTTTAAATTAAATGGTATAGTCTTAGACTTGGTTATTATAAAAATGGGGCCAAATGCTCAGAATTGGTCAGATTTTGGAATTAAATCTACAAAAGTTTATGTAGGTACTACTAGTAAGTACTACTTACTATAAAAGCGTAAGGTATCAATTTCAGAGTTAAATTACCTTAAAATAGCCTACTTCCTTACAAAGTTATTAACATAAATTAAGCTCAGTTCTAGTGTATACAGAACATGCTATGGTTTCCGATTGGATTCACTTATGATTAATGTTCCTATAATCTCAGAACTGTTTCAATGGGCGTTATACAAATTCTTACTGAAATATCAACATATTCTGAATGAAATTTATCTCTAAGCAGATTTGAAATTACGAATACGATAATTCAATAATCATTTTTTCGCCCCGTCTTATAAAAGATATAGCCCGAAGTGCTGGTTTGACATTGTAAAGTGATAAAAATAAATAATAACTACACTGAGCCCCTTATTCATAATAATCTAGATAATCGGCTCGTTGAAAACCCCCTTTTAAAACATCATTTAAAGAACCCGATAAACCTGCTAGTTTGTTGTTGCTAAATTATAACCCATTTTTAACCGACTTCGAAAAAAGGAGGAGGTTCTCAATTCGTCGGGATCTTTTTTTTTTTTTTTTTGTTGCTTTTTTTTATGTATGTTCGCCGATTACTCCGTCATTTATGATCCGATTTACGTGATTCTTTTTTTGTTCGACGCGGAATAGCTTCCAATTGGTCCCCTAAAAATTTTACATAGTTTGGCCCAGTAGTTTTCATTTTATGAACATTTTTCATGGAAATAATTTTCACTCCGTTCCATATGTACACTGATTACTCTGAGATTTATGATTCGATTTACGTGATTCTTTTTTTGTTCGACGCGGAATAGCTGCCATGTGGTCCCCTAAAAATTTGACATAGTTTGGCCCAGTAGTTTTCATTTTATGAACATTTTTGCTTATGATAATGCTTAGTAATTTTCAAAATATAGTAATTTTTATGTTTTGCTTTGCACCGACTTCAAGATGTTTTAGATAATATATATTAATATTTAATAGCTTTAGAAATAAGTTATTTTATACATTTTAGTTTTTTAGTTTTTGAAGTCGGTTTTTTTAAACGAAGTTTTTATTTTTTATTCGCTAAAAACTTTAGATAGAATTTTAATTGCTTGATGTTTATAATCGATTAAAAAATAGTCGTCTAAGCAATCGTCATTTTCTCTTTGTTTATCAATAATAATCAAATCGTCATTTGTATCGACTGTGCCGCCTGCGTGATGAACCGTGGAGGCGCCGCGGCATCGCGTAAACGCCCTAGAATTCCAAATACTCTTAAGGCTGAATGTGTACAGTTGTTTGTGTAATGGGTCTCTATTAATGGATTCGATTTTATTCAAAATAGAAGACACATGGGCTATATTTAGTTAGCAACAAAAGTGTCGAAAGGTTGTCCAAACAAATTAACATAACAGACTGAACTAATTACATGTGACGTGTGAGATATACTTTGTTTAAGCGTCTATGAATATCCTGTACTATTTTTATATTTCAAGTTTTGATGTTCTTATTAAAAATTTCTTTCAGCTCTGTTTAGTTTTTACCTGCCTATAGGAAAATCAAACAGAAAGGTTTTGTTTTATAACTATTTATTCTCATTACGTTCTTTTATGACTTGCCACCCTTATTTATAACAGTTATAAGCTTAATAAAACTACGTTTTAACGGTTTTAAGCGCGGTAATTTATTTGATTTAGGTTTATCCGACGTTTCGGCCGTACGTTAAAACGTAGTAAAACGTAGTTTTATTATGTGTACAAGTCGCGAAAACTTAAAGAAAAAAAAGTTGTAAGCTTTTTATACAGAGTTGAAAGAATGCGATTACTAATAATATTTTAAAGCTTTTTAAAGAGCTTGTATAAATATTATTAATAAGGAGGCAATGAATAATAATTAGTCTTATTCACGGTTTTTTTAAATCCAAATGGAATCGTGATACCATTTTTTAATCTACTAAATAACCACTTTTTACTGTAGTCGGTAACCTATTTTATTAAAGTTTTTGTAAAGTGTGTGTAATTTGTATTTTCCTTTTTCCGTAACAAATGTCCTATTATTATCTCCGTTCATTTTTTTAATTGCATGAGTTCAGCAGACAGGCAGACTGCCTACTTGATAGAAAGCGGTTACCATCTCCTATGAACAAAGGTGCTACAAATGCGCTGCTGCTCTCTTCAGGGAGATTGGAATGCCGGAACACAACTCAAGATCTGTTATGGCGGCATACTCTAGACTACGGGTGGTAGCCATCCAGTCAGGCAAATACCCTACCACTTGGCTGTGGGATGTGGGTTATTTTGTCGCCTCTTACGACAGGCCGCCCGCAGGAAATTGTATTCTTTCTTCGTTCCTGCAGGGATAATGTATTGATTCATATTTCCCAAAAGCACTACGAAGAAGGAACTCGCGTACATTTTTGACCATGGATGTTTTTGTTTGTAATATAAGTGTCTTTTTAATACGCTTTTATTAGCTTCATACGTATGTTAGTATGTAATGGAATCTTTGAACATGATTTTGACCCCCTTCAAAACGTCGGATTTACTCGAAATTTGGCATACTTATTAAGGACCGATGACAATTCAATATTTTAAACAGTTCGATCCGTTATCCTTACTAGGATAATTAATACATCAGGATTAGCGTTTTTTTGTGAGCATATGACAATTGCAGAGACCATCAAGGTGAAACACCGCTCTTCTATGCAATAGCTAATAGAGATGTAAATATCATAAAGCTATTGCTAAATAATAACGCGTGGGGTGCTTTTCAAGATATTATCAAAATAACCCTTCTACTCATATCTGTTCATAAAATATTTATAACTATTGATACCATGCACCCCACGCTTTTTTTACATCAGTCATTTTTTCTTACACTATTTTTAATTCAAATTAATTTTCTATTTTTTAGTTGAATGTTCTATAAAAGCGTATTTTTTAGTTTTTTTGAATTATTATTTATTGTTACTTCAATGATATTCTTATCTAACTACACAACATTTATGAAAATGCGTTATTGGAAAGATATAAGTATTAAATATAAATAAGTCTATGCAGATAATTAAATATTAATATAATACAGTTATTAATTGCTTATTCACTTATATAAACTATGTTGTATTCACAGAACAATTATAAAATTACATATAATCGAATACAATGCAAGAAAACTCAACTAATGTGTATTGTATTCTACCCATAGTCCCTCAAGACTATAAGTAGAATACTGAGCCCAGATCACTGTCTCATAATGGGTAAGGTGCCCAGAAGGCTGGCTACGTTTCCTCGCTGGATCGCCATACTGATCCGTTGGCCGAGGTGAGCACCAGCCTTCTGATCACCTGAAGAGTCAATGAGTCGTTTCGATTAATTTTGGTAGAGGCTCATAGCTTCAGGACCCCACGGTCCAAGCATCCCGACAGCAAACGGCACAAACATATAACTGTCACTGAGGGTTGCATATTTGCGCAAAATATTACATATTAATATAATTAGAAATATCACATTTGAACTTTTGATTCTTACCGCGCCCTAAGGCTAGGCGCCAATTATTTAACTACAATAATAACCTAAATAGAAAATTGTTCAAGGATCATTAATTCTATTAAACGATTGTAATCGATGACTTATCCACCACTGTGTAACAGTAAGACTGCGCAATGGTTTAATTACATCGTGAGAATATATGACTTTGCAGATAAACTGTTTGATATTGAAGCCTTTGGTATTTGGAAATCATTCAAATTACGACATTGAATTTATACACCCATACCTTTTAACGTTATAATAAACACGGTTTTAGTCGTCGCTTATTGAATATTCATGCATTAAATATTTTGTAATGTGAGATTCAAGTCCTTATTTTTAGAACTTCGTAAAAAGTGCATTTTTCTGGTTCATAAAATATTAAATACTATTATTGTTAATAACATGCTAGTAAAAAAATTTTTGTTATTTTAATTAATTTGTGACATAATTGTTAATTATAATTATCTTACAATTGTTATGGTAGGTACTCATCGGGCCAACTGTTGTTTCTTCTTTGAATTTATATCACCTTTATATTGATGAATGGAGAATCGCTTTGTGAAATTGACACGTGCCTACATATACCGGTACTTATAAAACATAGTACAAAACTCCACTTTACTTTGACACTTGTTATATTCCTACCAGATAACACACAATTTATAATTCCGGTCGGCAGTTTTCGTTTGCGCAGAAAAGTGCAGACCTGTTTTCGACATGTGAATATTAATTCTATATTAAATTTTATTCGCAAGCAGAAGTAGCAGTGTCGCTTGCTATGCATTATTAGCTCTGTTCCGCTTCCACTATTCCTACACTGTACCGCACTTCTAAAATTGGGCTACACCGCAGGTAAATCGGAAGAACTGATTAATTGTGTAAAACTATAATACAAATCTGCGATAGCGGCTTTACGCGCTCTTATCTTACAATGGACAAATGTAATATAATTTATGAAGGTTCCGTGTATGCAAATTGGTTGCTTAAACGCTAAGAAATGTTTATTATGACTAGTCTACATTAATACTAACAGTTGGTGCATGTGTCTCGTCATTACAGTTCTCAGAGAGGACAGTAAAATTACTCAACTAATAGCACCATTCGAAGGGGAAGCAACCATTTATCTTCGGCTCGCTAACTAATGATGGCCATCGATGGGTGGGTGACTTGGAGAAATGGATGATTGTTTTGGAATAGATAGATCTGACTCCCTACTGTAGATTAATAATGTAGAAGTGAATTAGTGTGTGCTTAAATCTGTTTCTACAGATTTAAACCGATTATATTTCTATAGCCGGTGCACTATCTGCACAAATATTTATGTCATTATTCGAATTTCAGAGTACAAACTAGACCCTATATAACTCGAGTTATTGTAGAAATGCAGTTAGGCAAGCTTACCTATGCATTACCGCCTGAAATAAATCACTTATTGTTTCGAACTATTCTACAAGCTGAAATATTTGTAAGTTTGTAAAGAATTCTAGCAGCATTTAAGTTTTTTTAAAGTTTTTAAAACTAGTATTCATAATCTCGGAGTAATTGAGCTTTTTTCTACACGTCAACAGCGATCAGCGGCTTTCAAAGTCCAAATGTCATCTCCATAAAGCTACGTATTGTTACATACCGATAAAGACCGCACACCTGCATATTGTAAAAAACAAATTCTTTTATTTACTTCGTGTTTAAACTTTAAAAACATCTATTTTATCGTACTTATTTTATGGCTGTAATTAGTGTCGAACGACTGAATCCTTGTTTTTATTGCATTGCGTCGAAGCTTGCCAGATGTGCGTGAACGTGGGCCCCTTTGTCGGTATTATACAGTTTAGTATAAAACAATGCCCGAACGGAGGGGTGGGGCAGGCGAGCAATGATTACGATACTGGCAAGACCTGTGTAATACTTTCGATTAGCGACGTAGTGACGGACTTTGCGCGTGTTGAATTGCACTGAATCGTACAGTGTGAACTGGTTGCATCCAGTTTTATTTGCACCTGTTTTATTATGTGTGTACAGTTCTAATAAACTCTATAGTAATTCCAACGGCATTTATTTTAATTCGAGTCCTGTAGCTAGTAATACAACGACACAGTATTGATATGTGACTTAAACTAAACAGTTTCAATCAAACGCAATGCATATTACATGATTATGTAATGTGAACACGAACGTCGTACTCGATAATTCAATATGTCCAACTCACGATCATAGCCTACTCCTGTGAATCAGGGTCAGCGGACAATAGGTGCTAATGTTCTGACCACAAACTGTGCAATGGTCATTTTACATAGTCTTTGTTTTCTTTAAGGTATATTTGTCGTTTTAAATAGTATTACTAATCAGCTACAGTTCACCTTTCGGAGTTTAGCATACTGCTAACAGCATGTATATTGTATGTAATTGAAGGTTTTTAAGGTGCAGTATTGTTGAACTACAGTTGTCTTTTCTAAGGTTCAATGGCTAAATTAACATTAACGGAATGCTTATAAATTTTTTTTTTTTTGGGGTGATCTTGCTCTTTGGCCGTTAGAGGCGATGAGAAGTTTGGGGCCTCGAAGAAGACCTCTTTGCATCGGCTTCTACTCAGCGGGCGATTACCTATCGATGACGGGGTTTGAAACTGTTAGAGACTTCCCCCATAACGCTGGTGTCTCAACGGCTCTTGTGGCCCTATCTGTGGCGTCCGCTGACCTTCGCAATTGTCATGACTGACTTAAGTGTCATAGTCAAAAATTGTAATGGAGTGCAGCTCCCTTAAAATTTTTACGAGTATATGCCGATATGCAACGACATAGTGAAATTAAGCAAACTAATTTTGAGATATACTTCTAAAAGTGTCCGTCGTCCTAGAGCTGACTAATATATATTATTACAGTATGAGCATCTGAAATTTCGATAGACAGGTGTTAAGCTAGAGATCATGTGAGAGTTGGTTCCACATATACGGAATTACTCTTATACAATATAATGAGGTTAAAACCACTCTATCAATATTTACTTTTTTAATTTTTTTTCTTGGCCAATTTACAAAAGTTTTCAGCAAACGCTTTATTTTCTTTCACCTTCTCCCTTATTTGTGGTCGGCACAATATGTTCAGTTTTTACCAAAGACATCGTAATTTATATATCACTTGTTCTATTTGCCCTAAAACTTATTTAACGTACCGATTTACATAAAACGTGCACACCACGCGTTTTACGGTTGCTTTTTACTACATTGCTTAGGTATCTTTGTAGAGATGCAACATTTTAAGATCAATGGCTGACCCACTTTGCCCATCTGTTTATATTACAAGGCAGTTTTAAGAAAGAACAAACAACAACGTGAAACACTACGATCAATCTTGCAGATTTAGTATTTCTTTTCTCTGAAAAGAAAATAGTAAAGTTTCCTTTATTATTCTGCCATGAAACCATGGATTTTTGGGGTTCTGTAGCCATTTACGCAAGAACCCTTGTATAATTTTTCCTATACGTATTCCTATACGTATGTGTATATACATATGTACATTTTTTGTTTGTTTCTATACATATATGTGCTATATTTATTTATCATTCATAATTATCTATTAACGGCACCACGGGCAGTATTAAAAATTTATCAATCCCTACCAAGGGTTGCCTGGAAGAGATCGCTTCTTAGCGAAAAGGCCGCCCGTTGTACTAATATCTTTTTCTGTTTGTTGATGCTTTGATGTACAATAAAGAATTATCTATCTAAATTTCATATCCGTCCGTCTGTTTTATCATGTCGCAGTTATTTTATACTGCGACATGATAAAACGACAAAAGACATGATATTATTATAATCATATATTTTATATATATTATTATTATAATAACAGGCCGTAAACGTCCCACTGCTGGGCTCGGGCTTCCCACTATAGGGAAACGGACAGTATACCCGCCACGTTTGTTCAAGGCGGCCTGGTAGGTTCAATATGCAAGTTGCATCACGGTATTTTTCTTCACCGTTGTTAACACGTGTTAATTGTAACAATATAATGCATATATTATTTTGTTATAGTTACAAGCAAACTCCATTCAGCAGTTTTTGCGTGAGACAGACATACATCCACACATTCTTACAAACTTTCGCGTTTATAATATTTATAGTACTATACTACATTGGTATATTTTTTAAATGTATTTTGAACTGGTACATACAGTAGTATATACATATTATCATACCTGTTTATCATTCACGATCCTGACAAACTACTTTGGCTTCAATAAATTTAATTATTCATACACATTTATTTGAGATGCTTTTTACCTAATCTCTCTCTAACACTTCTGCTATTTGATCACGGTGCGTACATCGCGGTATACCGGCACTAACTCTACCATTCATAATGCTGTCATACAATTGATTTGGGATTTTACTTTTATTCGAACTTATAAAAAGGTTAGCAAATTAAAGTTCATCTATAATTAATGAAACATGGATTATTAAGAGTGGATATCCATCGCCTCTACAGAATCATTCACTGTGCTCGGATCGACACGGACTTAGCCTATTTTATTATAAAGTTTCCGTCAGCTTAGGTGCGTAAGCAAATGCATCAATGCCGAAACTGGACCGCCTAAGACGGCTTCCTCATGTTAAATATAGGATAACTGCATTACCCAGTAATAAAATCTGGTTTTGCTTCGATTTGTTTATGTTATATTTATCGCTTTCGGATTTGGACGGTGTTTTAGGAAGCCGTTTAGATAATATGATGATGCGTTGTTAACACATATAGCTGGAATTATTAAATTCGTTCCAAAGTAAGTTAACTTAGTCTTCCTTCCAAAAGTAATTACATGTACCTACCTATTTGATACAATATAAGAATATTGTCATGTGTAAAAAGCCTTGCAGAGATTTGGGCAAGAAAGTACCGAATATACCTAATATTAACTATTTGGGCAGAGATTCCCCTTTTACCACTCAGTAAGCAATGAACACCGTCTACACGCCACACCGCCTTTTATACGAAAATACTACGAAAACTACCCTACATATTATTATCTATGAAGATTATCTATGTGATATTAATATAATCTATGGTTCTCATAACTGCTGTGATGGACATCGCGTAACACATGTTTTGAGCTGCCTTACCTAGGAAATTATAGATTTTTGTTAGCTAGAATACTTTCCTTATTTCCGTTAAGCTCATATTAGACGGTTCATTTCTATCTTTAAAATTGGAGGAATCAACCAAAGTGATCCATTTAAAAATATACTCGTATTATTCTATGTCATAGAATACCGTTCAATCTGGTTCAATCTAGTTGATCCGACTAATTGCAGCATTATGGTGTAAACCGCTTTCCTAGATTGTAGACATTTAATGGTATTAATAGTTCATTCAGGTTCAAAATGACTTACCATGAATGAATAAATGAAAACACACTTACCATGAATGAATGAAAACAATTTATTGTTCACCAAAAATTAAAACTAAGCACAGTACAAGTTGAACAAAGGGCGGCCTTATCGCTTAAAGCGATCTCCTCCAGGCAACCCCCTAAACTAAGAAAAAAAATAAGACAACAGTGGCGTTGAAAACAATAAATAATAAGAGACATTCCAAGAGTAAGTGAATAAATAAATAATAATATACTTTATATACTATACAAAAATAAGATATATCATACTATATATAGAATAAGCAGCATGTTTAAGACTTGCGAGGACCAAAAATATTCAGTAACCATCAGTTTAAAAGACAATATGGATTTAGCTTGTCTAATGTTGAGTGGCAGGGAGTTCCATAAACGGACAGCCTGTACCGTGAAAGAGTTATCAACAAAGGAAGAAGTGTGTACAGCTGCCATTAAGGAGAGATTATTACTAGAGCGCAAATAACGGGAATGAGAAAGATGTAGGAAATCAAAACGGAGGGGTACGAGGATCAAAAAGGATATTGTATAAAAAAAGAGTAAATGAACATGGGTAGTTTCGAAATGTTTTAATGACGGAAAGAATTCACAATCGACCTAAACTTACAATCGAGTCATCAATCGAATCGGTCCTCGACTTGTTAAGTCGATAATCGATTTGTTTCTGATTTTTGCGAGCCAACAAATTTAGGGCTTGATGGCCCGCCCGTCAGTGGTCGAGACGGTCGTGACTTGTAATCGTACGCGTTGATTCATAGACACGTCGTTGATTAGTCATATTCAAAATCATCGACTGCGAATATCGAATAGGTAACTAAATTAGTTTGAATAATTAAAACTTGAATCGCCCTAGTAGGCTACGCACCGAATATACCCTAGTTTTCTAGATAAAAATGTTCTATGTTCAAGCACCGTTATTAAATATATTAAATAATTTTTAAACAGCTTATTCATAGATCAATATTGTATATACGAAAAATATTACCTCAAGTTCATTCAGCGTTCCTCATGTTATATTTGTGGGGAAAAATATCCGATGATTCCGTTCCAAAAAAAACATAATTATAAACTAAATAACCAACGTGCTTTCGCAAGGCCGTTAGAAGAAATACCAAACATAACATACATATCAGCCAGTTACCCAAATACTATTTTACACGTCTTAAGCAGGTAAGTAAATTTTAGCTAAATGTTAAGTACAATTTCTTATTTACTTAAATCAGCATTTAAGGCATTAAGGGTTGCTCGCACAACGATCGCCTTTAAATAAAATTAGTTAATCATATTAAACTGCCTAAGTACGTTTTACACAAACAGTATTGACAGTTCTTTAAACATATTTTGCGAAAAATTTTGCGGTGTGCAAAACGCTAATCATATTTAAGGGTGTTAAATGCGTTTAGTGTTTTTTAAATAAATTTGTGAACGTTGTGCAAGCGGCCCTAAGTCACTTAAAATTTTCTTATATTCAATACGTGCAAACAATCTGTTTTAGGCTCGTTTATTTTTGTTTTTGGCCGATTCCTTTTTTTATTGCAGCAGTTCAGCAAACAGGCAGATGGCCCATTTGATGGGAAGCGGTTACCATCGCCTATGAACATTTGCAACACCAAAGGTGCTACAAATGCGCTGCTGTACTCTTAAGGGAGACTGGAACCTGTTCACTAATACCGGAACACAACTCAAGGTTGTTATGGCGACATACTTTAGACCATGGGTGGTAGCCATCCAGTCGGGTAAGTGCCCTACCACCTGGCTGTGGGTTGTTTTGTCGCCTCTTACGACAGGCCGCCCGGCCGCAGGAAATTGTATTCTTTCTCCGTTCCTGCACGGATAGATAGTTCCTATATCTTAACCATTCGTTTGCCTTATGAGCGGTTAAATTTGGCATAAGCAAGGCAAGTGAATGAATGGAATGATATAGGCCATTTATCGAACGAGAATATCAATCCAAATTAAATTGATTTCGTTTATTCTTATCAAGAATAATTATTTTTATTGATGTAAAATTCTTTAATCACAGCCATTTATATAAGCCGCTGCGTTTGAAGATTTGTCTCATGTAAATAACTTCCTATATCGTCGTCTTTCTCCATTTTTATTGATAATTCTAAATAAGTTCAACACTTCCGGCAAATGAGATATTGATTGCCATAAAAATACCGATTGACTTACTAATCAATTAAGTTATAAGATCGAACGTAAGATACCATATTTTGATTTTTACATGAATCTTGTATTCCCACACTGGTATTTAGCGCCACTTTTTATTGAAATTCACATGTAAATATTAAATGTAATGTGGAGTTCTTCAAATTTCTGACTTACTGTCAATGTATTCTTATACTTAGGGGAGTTTCTAGTAAGGGGTCAAACATACACAGACATAGAAAAAAGAAAGAAGATGCATTAACCTATAGTGTAACATTTAGCCCATGATAAGACACAAGCATTCTTAGAATACAGACTTAGCTTTTACCGAGTGTCTTAGTCGAGTGGTAATAGTTTCAAAGGCTTGAATTTCTTTATTATTGTATTTAAAGTTGGTTTCTAGTATGACGTCTTGGTGAATTAAATTTGATCATCACTTCAATTATTCTTATTACAGCTCGTTGAGGAACGTATGTGGAAATCCGACTCGTACATCGCCGTTTATTTTTAATCGTCGAACTGCAATAACTTTTTCATAAACTGTCGTCTAACCTAGACTATGTAATTGTTCATTGTTTCATCTAATTACAAAATAGGAAAATATTTAGAAAGATAAAATATCTCTCGTATCTACCCACGTTTTAAGAGTCAAATTATTTTCCCATACTTTCTCTCGAATTAAGTTCAATTTTCGTTAATGGTTAGCAATATTTATGCATCTTTAAGCAGCTGCCTCAATAAATTACGAAAACCGATAACTATACATGGCTATAATTAGACTTATATGCAAGTATGAATTCATGTACAAACAGATTTGTATGTAATTGTTGGAGTGTAGGCAGCACTTGGTGTTTGATTCATTCATTTCCTAGTGGGTTTGTGTGGGTGAAGTTGTAAATGATTATATTATTTTACAATAGCATCCAGTCCTGTTTAGCATACTGTGCTGTCATTAGTTCTGCCTATGAATAAAATGTAAGTTGAAAACATGAAAGAAGCATTTGACAATTATAGTTTCGCAGTAAATGCTATAATTCGGAAAAGCTTCTATACAGGACTAGATGCTGCTATTCTATAGGTTTTCTTAAACCAAATCGTTCAAAAATACACTATTTAATTTAAAAAATATGCTTTAAGTAATAAAATGTAAAAACCGAGAGTAGAATTACGCGCGGTCATGTATGAAGCCGGTATGAATGAATGAATTAATGAAGATATAAAGGGCCTATGTTACACAATTGTCCTTCCATACATTATTTAATTTTAACATTTTCTTGTTTCTATTCGTATTACTTTCACTGTGATGCTGCGTTCACATGATCAGAGTACCTACACTTGGACCGAGTGCACTCGGATTCGTCTCGGATATATATAATGGGGTCTGATTTAAGATGCCTCGGATCGTGCACTTGTTTTAAGAGTCTACTTGAATGATTTATCTACGTAGAGAAAAATGGCGTCAACTGATCTGACATAATTATCTTTGATAATAATCTATTAAGTGAATATCCCGAGTGTGTCATTAGACGCACCAGGTATTTTTAAGTCGTTATTAACAATTTTAATGTCTTAAGTGCTTTGTCTGTAAGCAATAATCTGTGATGTTGTAGCAAAAAAAAGGAAGAATTGACACGAGTTTTAAAACAATTGATTGCGGACAATGACGCGTGAGTGTGTAATCCGCTATCCAACTATACTCGTATAAAGTAAATCCATAAGGTTACACTCGGTCCGAGCGTACTCTGATCGTGTCAACATGCCATAAGTTCACTTTAATCGTTACGTTTGTAATTGATTCTTTGCGATCGTAACATGCAACAAAGTACTATAATGAATAATGTTGTAATGGAGATATCTGGTGTTTTCACAATCAATGGGTGGCCTGCTGCTTCGTTATAGGGCTATTTATTTTAAGAATGATATGTTGCTGCATTACTGACCGCCGCTATTTAAGAGATTCAGATTATCACTACTCCGCTACAATACTTGTGTATTATGAAAATCACTCTGTTTTATTCTGTTCGCGCATTGAAGTATTGAATAATAATGAGATTCCATTGATTTATTCAAAGGGTAGAAAACCATTAAGATGTTCCTTAGGCGTACAATAAAAGTACAAACATATTGACTCGGGTTGTTATTACATACACCAATAAATAAAATTGGAAGAAGTTAAACTGCTATTTA
This sequence comes from Dendrolimus pini, assembly GCA_949752895.1. Taxonomy (NCBI): domain Eukaryota; kingdom Metazoa; phylum Arthropoda; class Insecta; order Lepidoptera; family Lasiocampidae; genus Dendrolimus; species Dendrolimus pini. The sequence goes on from OX457143.1 coordinate 6,250,421, forward strand.
TAGCATGCGTAATTCATAAATAATTGTATTTAGCATTGTTTATGTCTGTGAATTTGAAAGTATGTCTCGAATACGCTCCAATACAGTTCAACGATTAATTTTAGAAATAAACGAAAATTTTAGAAATTAAATACAGAAATTTTATCTTAAGTTCGATGTACGTTCAATTTCGATCTTTGACAGATTTCAAATAATACGAATAAAGTTAAAGTTAATTACTACCATCTAGCGAGTATATAATAGTGCTATTTGTCTAAGTCCCACACAAGTTTGCTAGCCAGCCAGTGAAAGTTTTTTTGTTTGTTTTACAGGCGAAATCAGAAGAACAGCTAGCATGCGAGAAAGAATGGCTTCAAGCCGGTCACATGTGGCTTGCCCATCGAGGTGGGTTCACAGCAGTCGTGAGAGAGGAAGACGCCGACGCTGGCCGTGCGAAGGTCAAGGTATTACAGACTGGAGAGTCCTTGACGGTGGATGAAGACGACTTGGAAAAAGTAGGTGGTTTCCCTGGATACAAGGAATAATGTTATATATTAAACAGCTTGTTTGTTATTTTATATATACTTGTTAAGAGTATGCAGCCTATATTGATCTCTTTTATTTTTACGTAGAGAAGTGTGTTGTTATAAAATAATTTTGCGAAAAATTAATGGAGTTACTGCAAACAGTACACGACATGAAAAAAAAATGTTGCGACGGCAATGGGAAGACCTCAAATTCACAGCGCAATCCATATTACGAAAACTTCCTAACATTTTTGACAAAATAAAAGTTCACCCAGAAGAGATAAAAGCATAGAGTGAACTGCTATGCAAATGCAGCTTTCTCATTGAATACTGATTATGCTTGTTATTACTTATCGTTTTTATTTTGAAGCTGACAAATAGGCAGATAGCCCAGCTCATGGGGAATGGACACCGTCGCCTCTAGACGCTCGCTACATAAATGCCGAAACCAACGCGTTGCTAGCCTTTAGGATGAGATGAAGAGAAAGGGATGGGGGATGAAATAGAGGTATCAGACTGGAGGAATGGGATAGAGATATGGGGAGGGAGAATTAAGTGGGCCATTGGAACTCACTCATCGCGGGAGACATGATTAATTAGTTCAAGGCTAACCGTTTCTCGCTGATGTTCTTTGAGAGCTTCATATCACGCCGATCATTATCAAGATAGTAATTCCAGCATGGCTCTACCACGTTTTGCCAACTTACCACCTTTGACTTTTCCAGGCAAACCCTCCTCAGCTGGAACGCTGCGAGGACATAGCCTCTCTTCGCTGCCTGAACGAATGCGGTGCCCTCCACGTGTTAAGGTCTCGCTTCGCTGCTGGTTTGCCCCACGCTCGCGCCGGTCACGCACTCCTCGTTATGGGTCCACCAAAACGCACCGTCCCTATTTATACTGAAAAGGTAATTGTCGACTCATTGACTTATCAATTAATATTTCAGAAGATTTGCCGTGTTATTCGCCTTTCCAGATGTGCTTCAGGCAGAATTACTTTTTTCATGGCGAGCCTGTCTTTTAGGTGCTATTTTATTTATTTATATTATTTGTTATCAATATTATTTATTTATTATATTATTTTATATTATTTATTTAGAAATCGAATTCTTCAAAAAGCCACATTTTTTGGCTATGATTAATATGAATGAACTTGATTTCCAGGTAGCGGCGATGTTCAGAGGCTGTCGAGCAGACGACATGCCGCCGCATGTGTTCGCGGCTGCGCAATCCGCACACCGGTGTATGCTCGCCTCTAGACGCGATCGCGCCATCGTGTTTCTTGGAAGGTAAAGTTTAAACAGACTATGCGCATAGAGTAAACCAGTGGCCGACAAACTGCGGCTCTTTGACTCCTTGGCTACGAAATTTTTAATACAGGCACGGAATTTATTAACTTGACTTGTAAGAGACGCGCAAACTTTTTTGAAACGCGAACCTTCAGAAAAGAGGCACATTTTTTGAAAGCGACAATAGCACGGATACTCGCTCGCGAACATATGTATCATTACATCCGTGGAATTACTGCACGCCGAAATGTATATGAAGTAGAGCTTAGGTTCAAAAAATATTGCTCTTAGAATAAACTTCAATGTTGTATTGTTTATATTTTGGCTCTTTTGGATTATGAGTTTGCCGATCACTGGGGTAGTTTATACCCTTGTTGCCAAGAATCTTACGCAATTACTAATTATTACACACACTTTCTTTTGGACATTAAATTTGATTTATTACTTGAGAGCACTGTACAATGTAAGAGAATGTAGAAAGCGAAGAGGTTGTAAGACATCCATAGGTGGCGCCGCTGTTGCGTCGCTCCAGTGTTGCAATAGTAAACGATGGTTTAACTTCGACTAATTGCTTCGTGACGGTATGTCACCTATACCCTAACCCTTCATATTTCGTAGACTGCCACGCACTTAGAAAACGCCTGTAGAATAGCCACTACGTGATTTAAAAAGGCGGAGGCAAATTCAAAATTTCTTCATTGATATTTAAATAGTACATTAATTTAAACATGGATTCCATTAGCATATATTTGCATTTATTGGTAAGACATTTGAGTAAAGGTCGCTCTTAGTTGTGTGTCGAGTTTTAACTCGGCATATATTCAAGAATTATTTGCTTTTTGTCATCCCAATATTATACTTGCTTTGAATTTGGCATTTGATAGTGCAAATTAAATATATACAATTAGTTACGTAATATATAATTAGTAGTAGCGATATACTAAACTCTGCGAATATTAACTGATTTAAATTTTATTTATTTGTTAAGTTATAGCGTATGTAGTTGACTCACATTTCAAAGATATTTATTTGTGAATTTCAAAAATTTACCTGCAGCTGAACTCTGTTGAATTAATTAAATATGATTTATTAATATGATATATAAATATGAAATAGATCGTTTTACAACATTGAAATACAAATGTTGTGTTAATAACTTAAATTATTCACGATTTATTACAATCAAAGTAACATAATGCCAATCGAAGCACGCCAGAGGGCCTAGAGCGTCCATTTTGGCAGATTGGTTTGACGAACATGAAGTATGAAAATAAAGTGTCACTTTATGCTATGTCTTACAACCACCACCAGTACATTTAGACACACATATCAATTCCACTAAACGATTCTCCAAAAGCATCCGCTTTAGGCCCTCAGAACTGTTGTTAGCAGTGTGCTCATAAATACTTTGAAAGAGATCAACAACAGATCACAGATAATATTTGTGTATCATATCGCACCAAATAAGCTTAAATAGTTACGAAGTGGCTTATAGTTTAAATTCGTGACTTTTTATGAATTGGTGTAAAATTAATTGGAATGCACCTGCTAGGTTTTAAAATTTTACAGCAGAGAAGACTCTGTATTACCAAAAAGAAATAATAAATAAATCTTATTATACTACAATGTAAAGCTGATGAGTTTGTTTGTTTGATTGTACGCGCTAACCTCAGGAACTACTCGTCGGATTTGAAAAATTATTTAGTGTTAGATAGCCCATTTATCGAGGAAGGCTTATAGGCCATGCATATCATCACGCTAAGACCAATAGGAGCGGAGCACCAAGGAAGAATGTTTTATTGCTTTTTGTCTTATTGCATAAAAGTGTTCGTGTATCTAAAGCAACTCCATTCGGCATTTTTAGGTGGTCTAAAGATTATGCGGCGTATTTTTGAAATTGTACTATAATCGTTATTTATTTCAGGTCTGGTTCAGGTAAAACATCGGCGATGCGCCACTGCGTGTGGTATTTGGCGAGCGCTTATCCCGCCCAAGGGACCAAACTGACTCCGGAGCGCTTAGACGCTGCATTCGACGTGTTACATCTCTTTGGATCTTCACGGTATTTTATTTGAATATTTCAGTCTTAAATAATGTAATTTTTACCGTGGAAGGAAGATAATAACGTTACAACCGACAAAGACCAATTTACACCTGCAGTTTATTACCTTTCCGCATTTGGACTTCCTTTGTTTACTTTGTGTTTAAAATGTGTAATTAGAAAAACAGACCATTGTGTATTGTAATCTTTATGATAGTTATTAGCCAGGTGATTCTTGGATATTCAGTCCACGCGGTCGAGTATTGTGAGAGACAAGACATATTGTATTTGTACAGTATAAAGCAATGCCCCAACAGAGAGGTGAGGCAGTGTGTACATTCCATAATCTATATAGTGATGGACTTTGCACGTGTTATTGAATCGCGCATTACGTTTATACTGGTTGTGTTCAGTTATATTTGTACCTGTGTTATACGCTTTTGTATAGTTCTAATAAATTCTATATTAATTCCAACCTCATTTTAATTCGAGTCCTGCAACTCGTAACAATAGGAATAAAATGCTTAAGCGAAGGACTCTAGGTTTAAATAATATATATTAGATGGTGCCCGCTTTTTGGCAGTTACTATTTATTTCCTGGTCAGATATAGACATTTATTAGATTAAATAATTAACATTTTTTTTAAAGACGAAAGCGTCCAAATGAAAGACTAATAGCAAATAAAACCAATTGGCAAAAATCAATAACTTTTTGCATCATTGCAAGGCGATTTGTCATAAAGATTCATAATTAGGGATTAGTATTATTAGTATTTTTGAACATGTTCTTGTTTTTTTTTACGATTATTTAGTATATGAAAGCATACGGTCGTAGAAACGAACTTATATATTGATTTCAAAATAAAAATATATAGTGATTTTCACTATCCGGAAAATAACGGAATAACGATCCGTCAATGTGTGCATGAGCCATTACAGATTGGGAGCGGTGTGATGATTAACGGTAATTTCTTATATATTACGGATTCCATGACGTGTGTCAATCTGCTGGCTTTGTCAAGATTGTGTTTTAGTTGACTTGTATCGTTCCTATATCTAGTGAAGTACGCAAGCGCGTCAGTATTCTTGGCATAGGAATTAATATAATTTTTACTTATATTTTCTAGGCTATTATTATTCTTCTCAGGGTCGCTTGCATAACGATCGCCTTTAAATGAAATAAGTTAATCATATTAAGCTTCCTAAATACGTTTTACACAAAATGTCAACAAGTGTCAAGTTCTTTAAACATATTTAGCGACAAACTTTGCGTTTTGCAAAACGCTAATCGTATTTAAGGGTGTTAAATGCATTTACTGTTTCTTTAATAAATTTAAGGAACGTTATGCAATCGGCCGTTAATCTTCTTCCATTTGAGATTTTTTTTTTAATGTTTTCAGGACTGGTTCGAATCCTCACGCCTCCCGATTCGTTTCACTCACTTCCCTGGACTTTGACGGTGGCGGCGCCTTAGTCTCCGCTTCGGTGCAAACTCTTTTGCCTGATTTGAGACCTGGACATACCCATTTAAGAGCTTTGCATACGTAAGTAGCAGCATCAGTTTAGTTACGTGGTAGTGCCATGCTGGACTATTATCTTAGTTACAGCTCCTAAGGCTGACTCGATCTGTGTGATACCATGCTCTGACAGAATATCGACGTGAAACGGTTAGCCTTGAGCTCATGGTGTTTCGTACAATGTTTGAGAGTTACCGATGACCCACTTCCCCTTTCCCCTATCCCTGACCCCTCTATCTCACCTAAAGGCTGGCACCACGTTGTGTTTGCCTTTGGTGTTGCAAACGTCTATAAGAGATGATAACTGGTTAAAAAAAAAATGCATTATAGGTACACGTTTGTTCATGATCTCGCCTGATGCTAAGCGGAGATATGGTCTAAGGTAGAACACGCTTACCTAGAAAGTATCTATTCACAAGGGATCTAGAGACACCCAGGTTGTAGGTATCGGGAAAAACAGACTCTGGCAATGTTGCATTCTTTTGCAATTCGCTTAACTAAGATGGGCGCGAAGCGTTTCGTTCGTATAGGTTTATACTTAGGTACTTACTATTTATGACGATGATGACTTAGACTTATCCGAGCAGAAGAAAGAAAGAGTAGGAGGAGAAATAAATTTTTCTTAAACTTATTCCAGATTGTTCCACGGATGTGACGGTCGTCTTCGGAGGGAACTGCTTCTAGATCAAGCGCCGTTGAATGCCCCAAACCCATTCGTTGGCTCAAGCGAGAAAGCGGACGCGCCCGCGGAGTTCTCGACGCTGAAGGAAGCGCTGCAGCTGCTTAGTGTCAGTGAGCAGGAGCAGATGGCGATATGGAAGGTCATGGCCGCGATATGCCATTTGGGATGGGCTGGCGCTGTCAAAGGTGAGGCTTATCAAATTAAAATCTCAAAGTTCTTATTCAATGTAATGACGTGTATGTATGAAAAGGTTAATGCTAGTAGGTGAAGCGAAAAGTGTTTGTGTGGATCATAGCAAGTAGAGATCTATTGCCTATGCGTACCCCCAAAGGGTACCCCAATTACAAGATGTTATGGCGCAAGTATAGATACCACATTCTTGTTGCCTATCCTATTGACAGGGACTCAAAAGTGTAGGTTGAAATTCAAAAGTTCGAAACAGGTATCAAGTAAATGGGTTCTGTTAGAATATACTTTATCTATAATACTATAAAATTCTTAAAATTCTGTATCTGTACATTGAAGCTATTCTAAAAAACCAACTGGAATACACTATATAAACCATGGAGAATACCATGCAATTTTATATCGATGCGGTATTCACTAATCGAAAGCAAATTCTTAAACTTAAAATCTGCGTTTCTTTTTATCCTGAGAATGGCGCGGAATGATTTAAAATGGCCAGGTTAAATAAATCGGATCCTAACGATTTTTTTCACTGATCGATACCAAATTTTTAGGATAAAATGTGTCATATTTTTATCCCGGGAATCCCGCGGAAATTTTCCTCGGAGCTGTTTGCAGTTGTTCGGGTGCATAAAAATTAGCTTATTCCAGCACAGTTTTCACTAAAACGATATCTTACAATCTTTTTTCAATGTTCCGGTGCTTTGTGTCCAGTGAATCCCGCGGGAGCTTCAAGTCAAGCGTGGAGGAAGTCACGGGCATATCTTAGTTGTGCAATACACAGAATAGCTTAGAATACGGTAGTTGACAATTTTTGAGCGACAGGTTTATTTTGAGCCTTATGGTCTATTTTAGCCAAAATATTAATATTTCAACAAAAAAACAACATTAACATATTTAATTTAGAAATTTTATAAATATTTTGACATTCGTCATCAAAACGCGTCAAGCTGTCATGGTGTCTCGCATGACGTCACAGTGTGCAAAACAAACATCTGTTTCATTGAAGTGTTACCTGAGAAGTCATTGATAACTTGTTGTGTTTTGCACACTATGACGTCACGCGCTCAGATTGGCGTTCATTGTCACGTGGCTAATGACTGCAATATAACAAATTTATTTCTCAAATTTTTTTTTTTTTTATAGCTGGAGTACAGCAAACAGGCTGACGGCCCACCTGGTGGAAAGCGGTTACCGTCGCCTATGGACGTTTGCAACATCAGAGATGTCACCAACACGCTGCCGGCCTCGAAGAAATTTTATGACACCCTTTTTGAAAAACTCCATATCGTAGCGCTGTGGGAAAAACACGGCCGGGAGCTCATTCCAGATTCCTACGGTACGCAAGAGAAACGTTCTACAGAACCGTTGCGTACATGAGCGAAGTGGCTCAAGGAAGTGGGGGTGAACTCCCAACCGTTGGCGAGCGGTGCGATGGTAGAAAGAGGACGAAGGCACCATTCTAAACAGTTCTTCGGAACACTCCCCGTTGTACAGTCGGTAGAATACGCAAAGTAAATATAAAAAAATACGCATATTTTAGTTAAAACAATTTATTTTTGTCATATTTAGATTTTTCGTACTGTCAACTACCGAATTAAGTACAATTGGTGGTCTTATCGTTAACAGCGGTTCGAAACAACCTTGGGATGGAGACAGAAATATGGCAAAAAGATAGGGCAAGGTTTAGTTCCTCAATATTCTAGAAATATTAGCACATATCAAAAATATTTGTTTTATTTTTTGATTGCACTATTTTTATATGTGTGAGTCCGACCCACACACCGCCATTGGACGATTACTATTCCCAGAATTCTAATATCGAATGGAAAGTAGTTTTTATAATGTTTAAAATATGAAAATTACAGCGAACACCGGTTCGGGTGTGAAATACCAGTTCGCGAGTACGGGTTGTGGACAGCGCGCGGCCAAGTTGCTCGGGGTGGGCGCGGAGGAGCTCACGAGGGCCGTATTCGCCACCGTGCCCACGTCGCCGCAACCTAACACTAATCTCAGGTGTGTGTGTGTAATTTAATGGTTGGTATGCACGCTAGGGTCCACCAGAGCGGTTTAATTATGGTTGCCATACCCACTACAATTTACCGGAGAAGATTATTTATGGTTGCCATACACGCTACAGTCTAATAGAGTAGTTTAATTATGATTGCCATACCCGCTACGGTCCACCGGAGAAGTCTACTTATGGTTGCCATTCACGCTACGGTCTACTAGCAAGGTTTTATTATTTTTGCCATACCCGCTATAGTCTACCAGAGAGGTCTACTTATGTTTGCCATTCACGCTACGGTCTACTAGCAAGGTTTTATTATTTTTGCCATACCCGCTATAGTCTACCAGAGAGGTCTACTTATGTTTGCCATTCACGCTACGGTCTACTAGCAAGGTTTTATTATTTTTGCCATACCCGCTATAGTCTACCAGAGAGGTCTACTTATGTTTGCCATTCACGCTACGGTCTACTAGCAAGGTTTTATTATTTTTGCCATACCCGCTATAGTCTACCAGAGAGGTCTACTTATGTTTGCCATTCACGCTACGGTCTACTAGCAAGGTTTTATTATTTTTGCCATACCCGCTATAGTCTACCAGAGAGGTCTACTTATGTTTGCCATTCACGCTACGGTCTACTAGCAAGGTTTTATTATTTTTGCCATACCCGCTATAGTCTACCAGAGAGGTCTACTTATGTTTGCCATTCACGCTACGGTCTACTAGCAAGGTTTTATTATTTTTGCCATACCCGCTATAGTCTACCAGAGAGGTCTACTTATGTTTGCCATTCACGCTACGGTCTACTAGCAAGGTTTTATTATTTTTGCCATACCCGCTATAGTCTACCAGAGAGGTCTACTTATGTTTGCCATTCACGCTACGGTCTACTAGCAAGGTTTTATTATTTTTGCCATACCCGCTATAGTCTACCAGAGAGGTCTACTTATGTTTGCCATTCACGCTACGGTCTACTAGCAAGGTTTTATTATTTTTGCCATACCCGCTATAGTCTACCAGAGAGGTCTACTTATGTTTGCCATTCACGCTACGGTCTACTAGCAAGGTTTTATTATTTTTGCCATACCCGCTATAGTCTACCAGAGAGGTCTACTTATGTTTGCCATTCACGCTACGGTCTACTAGCAAAGTTTTATTATTTTTGCCATACCCGCTATAGTCTACCAGAGAGGTCTACTTATGTTTGCCATTCACGCTACGGTCTACTAGCAAGGTTTTATTATTTTTGCCATACCCGCTATAGTCTACCAGAGAGGTCTACTTATGTTTGCCATATACGTTATGGTCTACTAGAGCGGTTTAATTGTGGTTGTCATATCCTACTATATTCCACCAGTGAGGACTACTTATGTATGATTGGCATACGCGCTATAGACAACTGGAAAGGTCCTAGTCACACACGCTAGAGTACAACGGAGAGGTCTACTTATGACTGCCATAGACATTACGGACCACAGGAGACATCTACCTCTACAGGCGCAACTATGCAGGTAGGTAGATTAAGAGTAACTAGGAATAGATCTGTACATTTTTCTGTACCCCACATGCTCAAAATTTAATAATAAATCAAGTCACACCATATAATGTGCGTGAGTGCGTTCCTCTCTCACTTCGGTCACTTGCGGATATTGCACTACTTTTTTTCAAGTATGTCTAGTCATTTATGGTTTTATAGGTTCGCCTTTGACTGACTGTCTCATCTAATTCATCTCAGTAATTTGTCATTTTTCAGAACTCCATCTCCATCAAACGAAAGAGAGATAACGGGAACCGAAGCTTTGGACGCTTTTGTCTCCGGTCTCTACAACGAAACATTCAATATGATAGCAGCACTAGTTAATAGGTAAGTTTCTGTTCTCGTGTAGGATATTTGTAGTTTTGCAGTCGTCACCCCAGGGACCCAATTCTGTATTCTGCTATTACAACACGAATGTTCGACTCGATAAGAAGCTAACCTGCTTCCTATCGAGTTTTATTTAAATTGGTTTATCAATTTTCACGTGATGGTCTAACAGTCAGACAGACAGATAGACAAATATTTAAAAGTTGCATTTTCGGAAACTGTTGGGTTTTTTTAATTTCGCCCGGGCACCTCTATCATAGTCCAAGACAAAGGGTCTCTTTTCTGTTTATTTTTTTAATTTCTTTATTTTTACATTTTTTACTTATGTATTACTTACTCTACGTATGTATGTACTTATGTATGTTTAAATACTTATACACTGTGTGGGAAGTATTGGTTTAGGTTGGTTAGGGTTGGAAGTTGAGTTGGGAAATGGGATTAGGGTGATTTGGATCAGATATTAGGGGTCGGAGAGGTAGGGTTATGTCTTATATTTATTTATTGTTTTTAATACACATTTTACTTATTTTATTACATTATTGCCTAAAGTTTTCTTATATATATTTATTTTACAGTAATTTTTCTTAGGAAACTGCTGGTTCAAAGAATCTACCTGATTTTTTTGTTCACATTTTCATACGCATTGTAGAAACTCGAACCATTTCCAGATTTATTCTAATGGGGATCATTAGATATGAACAGAAATAATTAAATTAAAATTTTGTGATATTATTATGTATAGTCCACTTCCTCTTCCCGCTATCCCATCATAAAGGCTGGCAACGCGTTGACTTCGCTTCTGGTAACCACTTTCTATTTATGGCCGGTCCCTATACCTTACCGATCGTTCGCCTATTTGCCTTCCTACCGCTTAAAACTTGACAAAATCTCCAAACGAGTAATGTCGAAATTCAACCGACGGTAAGGCAAGTGATTGGATAGTAACATATAGGAACCGGCCATAAATGGTCCATGTGGCCGACTGTTTGCAAGCTTTGCAATAAAATAACTGTCTGATCAAACTTTAGGAGTATATCAACAGCAGCTAGAACATCGGCGTCCATACTCCTCTTGGACACTCCAGGAGCTGATAATCCAATGTGCGCCGGACAACAGAGCGGTGCGCCCCTGTCGAAATTGTTATCTAACTATTTACAGGTAAAGTATTGTAGTGTTTTCATTTGTAAAAAAATGACCTTTTGAGACAGAACCACCACAAATTTGTTGCCGAACTGTCACACACGGGTAATTGGGAAGCACCACCATTTTGTGGTCAAATACAGATAATTGAAACGAACGTTGAGTTGATGCTTTCTCCCTCTAACTACATAGAATTTGTATTGGAATAAAAGAGACGATATAATTCTCTTGGTTTTGGCGCGGCAATTTTGATGGCAGCTGGCAGATTATGTACAAAATAATATTAAATTTAGCCCCTTTTAAGGGTTAAGTGAAATACATTGCGACGTTTCCGAGTCTATTCGAAAAAAGCTTCATAAAAACCAAGATATGAAAATTCTATAAAGATCACTTATGAAACAAATTCAAGTAGTTTATTCGAACTAAGTTCCGTTAGAGAACTTTTTTTGAAGTTCATACATATAAGTCAAAAATTAAGTCTATTTACTTATTCTATGTACACCGCTTTGCAATGTGTTATATATAGCTGTTTCAGGTGAAGAAACTCCCGAGGAACGCGTCTATCTAAAAATTATTTTACTTTATATCATTCAATCTATAATATTATAAAATTCTAGCCGTGTTTGTACATTGAATCTTTAAAAAAAAACAACGGGTATAGAATATATAAACGATGGTTAAAACCATGCAATTTTTTTTAGATTTCTTGTCTGTTTCTTCGGGAATCACGTAATAACTACTGGGCCGATATCGATGCGGTTTTCGCTGATCGACATCTAATTCTTAGACTTATACTCTGTACTACTTTTTATCCTAAATATCCCGCCTGAATTTTTCTGGGAACGATCTAAAATGGCCAGATTAAAAAAAAACGAACTCCAATGTGATTTTTTTATTGATAGATAGTTTTAGTGTAATAAAATGTGTGATATTTTTTTGTCCCGGGAATCCCGCGGGAATTTTCCCGGGAGCGGTTTGTAGTTGTTCGGGTGCGTATAAATTAGTCTATTTACACAGTTTTCACTTAAACAATAGCTTACATTATTTTTCGAATTCTGCGGTATATTGTGTCGTACAGGAACCCCGCGGGAATTTCAAGTCGGGCGCAGATGAAGTTGCGGGCGTATCCTAGTAGTTTTAATAAATTGTTGGTGCTATTTTTAAATAAGAGCTTTAAATTAAGAAATCTCTTAAGAGAGCAGCAGCGCATTTGTAGCACCTTTGGTGTTGCAAATGTCCATAGGCGATGGTAACCGCTTTCCATCAAGTGGGCCGTCTGTGTGTCTGCTGAACTCCTGCAATAAAAATAAATTAAAAAATAAAATTTATATATTTGTGTAGATTGTTGCCTTTCTTTCATTGTAAAGTGTTTTGTTGTTTTACATTTGACATTTTTGGCTTATCAGGAACGACTGCAAACGGTATTCCACGAAGCTATGCTGGTTGCGCCTAGAGATAGATACGCTCAAGAAGGAATCGCCCTTGATGATGGCGCAGAGGAAGGTTACATTTATTTCTTCTATTTCATTTAGAAATAACCTTATTTTTAGGCCTCATTAATATTGTGCCGTATATGGTGGGTTCGGTAAGCCCGACGGCACAAATTCCTAAGGTAAATTTTAGTACTTGGGAACTTACCTGGTTATTTAGCTGACGGTAGGAAAGGGGGAGACACTATACTGTTACCATCGTCAGGGAGGGGCGCCCCTTGAGAGGAAATATATAAAATATACTACTTATATATTGTAAGGGAAATACATGTAATAGAGAAATTGTCCGTCCAAATGCAACTGCGCCTCGTCCATTTCCGATACAACCATTTCTGATATACAACAATTATCATTTTGTCACAATATTTATACACTCAGAATTTTTTCAATGTCAAGAGATAGAGAGAATTAATGCGGTTAATCTGTGGTCAACGCCCACTTCGACCCACCTCTTGACATTTGTCGTTGTGAGCGCTGTCTGACCGAAAATGATGACGTCATTAGTGACGTTTTCGCCACGACCATAACGACCGTGGTTGCCATGTGGAACGGCTGACGGAGCCTTTTGGGCGTTGTGAGCTACTAACGGAACGCATCCGTAGAAAGCGGTTACCTTCGCCTATAGACGATTGCAACATCAGAGGCGAAGTCAACGCGTTGCGAGTCTTTGCGATGGGATTTAGGAATCCCGCGTGATCAAAGGGCTGGCTTATATTTAGGGCAACGGAACAGCGTTGCCATACAACGTGGAAATGCGGCCATAATTTTGGGAACACTCCCCACCGACAGCGATCTGGACTACGTTTTTTACATGTAAATATGTTTATAGAAAATTTTAATCTTCAGGTATTTTTAATTTCATGTTGTATCAGTTTGATTTTTGTTAATACACTATATTTAATCGGACTATTTTATAATTGAATTCTTTCAGATTGGTTATCAGAAACAGTGAATCCAGGGCCGATGGTAGAATTACTGGACAAGGCACCACAGAACACTATCGTGCGCAGTTCCCAAGCAGATCTACGTGAATGCGACAGACGTGGATTACTATGGTAAGATTAATTGTTATAATTGTTTTTTTTTTTATAAAGACGTCTATAATAGAATGGAAATGCGAAAATTCCTATTCTCTAAAGTTTCACATCTACTGCGCGTGAACTGCACACATTCAATTTTTTTTTAATATGTAATATTATTGTTGAGATTATTGTCATAAGTAAATTAAATTAAATTATATCTTATAAAATGTTGTAATGTTCCAGCGATACCTAATGCTGGACCGCTGGACCCCTGAACGTATTTGATGAAACTTCACAGTCATAGCTCATACATCGGAATATGCCTTATAAAATATATTGTTGGGCAGCCGAGTGTCAATATCTTCCTATCCTTTCATTTGCCTTATAACTGCTTTAAATATGATCTAAATTCCATAGAAGTAGTACTAATTTTCTACTAATGGAAGTGAAAGACTGTATAGCAAGATTAAGAAATACTATTCTATTTTTCACAGGCTTTTGGACGAGGAATCTATGTATCCTGGCTCATCAGATGACACGTTTTTGGAAAGAGTAATGACACACTACGGGTCACCGAATCAAACGCAGTACCTCATCAAGAAAGCGCCTCATGCGAGGCAGTTTGTCTTGCAACATTTACAAGTATGTGGCAAAAACATATAAAAATCTGTTTTCATATTATCTTTTGATAGCGACTGAGAGAATTTTTACTATCATACGAGAAGCCGTACCCGAGTGCTATTTTTTGTATGGGCGAAGCAAGCTAGGACGCAACTTTCAAGAAACTATCGGCTTGTTGATTATGGTTCAAAGTGTAAGTAAAGGTACTTTCATCG